>JAQPPZ010002998.1:2500000-3750000 GCA_028583015.1 Wollemia nobilis
CCGTTACATTAATGGGCACAAAGTCCCACCAAACATTAGCCGACAAAAGCAGCCTGGAGCGCCGATGCCGACCTTTGTCGGCGGACCGTACCGCAGATGGTCTCCCCGGAGGCCGGACAGCTACGTGGCAGCGTTAGGTAGAACTTCTCATCGGCAAGAATGCGGGCAGCTGAGGTAGAACCTCCAATCAGCTTTAAATGGGGCAGCTGGCATAAGTAGTGCAGCCCATGCTTGTCCTTTTGCTCGGCACGTCTTGGCTCAGATCCCAAAGCTGGACACTTGTCGGATGATGCTGTTTGACACGTGCTTGCCTTGAAAGGCAGTTTATCCAACTTCTCCCAGGATCCGAGCGCCATCGGGTTGCGTAGGCAGAAAACAGCGCAGTCGGGAAGGCCTTCATGCCTTGGGTGCATTTCTGAGTTTATTTCCCATCGCGCACCTGTCAAAGGGCGCACTCCGACTTCGCTGCGAAGTCGGGTTGCGCACAGGTGAAAGCTGATTTCTGCCGCCGTACGGACTTCGCCCTGGAAAGGGGGAGCAGTCCGACTTCGCCGCGAAGTCGGACTTCGCCCCAGCACTTAGTCATTTTTCCCTGCCAGCCTGCTACAAGGTGCGCCTAAGGGGATCCGACTTCCGCGAAGTCGGACTTCGCCCAACACTTGTTCTTCCGCTGATCCCACCTCGCACTTTGTATTCCTCTGCGCTCCAATCCGGAGGGCGCACTCCGACTTCGCCGAGTCGGATTGCGCCCGACACTTAGCCATTTTTCAGGCAACCGCCTCAAATTTGAGATCCGAATGAGGGGCTCAAAAGAAAGAGGGAAGAATGAGAATGTAGGGAAGAGAGAGAAAGGGAGAGAAGAGGAAAGGGAAAGAGAGGAAGAGGGAAAAGGAAGAGCAACACTGTTACAAAACTGAAAACATTGCACCCCGTGCAAAATGTGGCAACATTTCTGGCGGCTCGCGGGGTGTCGAGCTCGCCTCGGCGCAAAGAATCCATGCCTTCATCCATTGGGTGCAGAGGAACTTGCTTCCCTTGCTTTCTGCTGCTCTAGCCGTTCTCCTCGCGGCAACTGTTCTTCAGATCCACTTCCGGCAGTTGCCTCCTCAGACTCGCCTTCCGAATGCTCTCCAACACTGGCTTCTGCCTCGCAGATGCGGTTGTATGCGGCCTGGGCTTGGCCCCAGGCTTCTGCTTCGAATGGTCGGCGGTCAGCAACTTCTTCTAATGCTGCGTGGAATGCAGCGACCGCGTGCAGGTCGATGGTGAGGTATCTTTTTCCCCCTCCCGGAAGTAGGAGCTGATCCCCGCAAAGACTTGGACACCATCCGGGTGACCCGACTTTCTTGAATTGGCTCGGTCCACCTATCAATTTCAGCCGTATCCGCCTCAAAGGACAGCCAAGTCTTTTTCACTCGCTCATGGGTGAGAAATTCACCATTCTCAACATAGCCCGGGCACCCTAGTTCAGAGAGAGCGTGAAGGGGAGCCATACAAATGTCTCTTTCATGTTCGAATGCATCCAACATTCGTCTGGCAACCCTCACCTCTTCTGCTTTCTTAAAATATTTATGCAAGGTTACCCTTGCATCTGCCCATTCTGCAGCCGAATGAGGACATGGGGGAGAATTGGAGGCCATCGCGCTCGCGCTCTTGAAGATTTATCGCTGTGTCCAGCCATTGCTTCGCCTGGCGTTCGGCCTCCTCTACCACAGGCTTTCCCTGGGCAGAAACTTCTTGGATCCTGGATGCGAAATCCAGGACCGACATAGCCTTATACGTGTGGGGCTTGCATCCCCGCAGCAGATCAGCCCGCATCTCCTTAACTTTGCTCTTTGAAAAGACCGTCGCTTGAGATGCTTTCTCTGCAGATTGCGACTGCGCCTGTTTCAAAGACTCCTGGAGCTGAGAAATCTGCTCCAGGGCTGCCTGCTTTTCCGTTGCGGCTTCTTGCTGAGAAGCGGCCAGCTGGGCTTTTAATTCGTCTATTTCTCGCTGCGCCGCTTCCAGCTGCTCAGTGGACCTAGACAGGTCCTCTTCAAGCTGTCTTGTCTTGTCCTGCAACCGGAAAAGCTCTTCCTATTCCTCCAGATTTTTGACAAGGAGATTATCCGCTTTACGAAGGATTCCCTGAATCTCGTATTGCGGGTGAATATCGTCAAAGCTCTTCTCCTTTGTCCTGGAGCTCGTAGTCCGCCCGGTCATTTCCCGGAGAGGCTTCTTCACTTTCGGAGTTATCTTCTCGTCGTAAGCACTCTCCTCTCGAGTCAAACTTGGTGCGCTTTACCGGGCGGCTATCTCTTCAGTCTCCTCCGCTTCAGGTTTTGGAGGAAAGAGATAGGGTATTCTACAGCTCTCGTTGCCAGAGGCAAATCATCCGTGTCCGGAGGTCGTCCATGAAGTCCGGTTCCCCGACCCTAGGGTTCTCGCCGAGACGTCTCTCCGCGAAAGGGAAATAGGAGGAACCGGACGGACTTTGGAAGGAGCGGCCGCTTTTGAGGGCGACCGGGAAGTGGAGATCGGAGCGGTTGATGCTGGAAGGGTTTCAAGCGGCTGAGGCGATGGATGCAACGGTGAACGCGCGGCTTCAACACTAACCACAGGTGAAGGGTTTGGGGTTTGACTCAGGGATAGGAAGGCGTTGGGGTCCTGAGCAAACTGGTTGAAAGAATGGGGGCCGCTAGAAGGGTGTGGAGATGGGGAGGAAGATGCGGCCATGACTTGCTCGGATTGAGCGGGAGATGGAGTAGGAGTAGGGCTAGATGAGATCAAAGGGAGCGGGGCAGCGAACGTACCTGCGGGCTCCGCCTGAGCCGATGCTGGATGAATGTCTGCGGTTCTGGTTCCGGCGGCTGGCTCAGGACTATCCAGAGAAACAACCTCTGGAGCGGCTGAACGCGGCTGCGGCTCGCGATCGGTCGCCGCACCGTCAGACTAGGTCGCCTGACTTTCTCAACTCTCTTCCTCTTTTTCTTTTCTCGGAGCGATGATGGGTTCGGAAGAAGGAGATGAAGTAGGTGCAGCGGTCACTGATGTTCCCACGGTAAACTTGTACCGGGGTTTGACTTGCAGAAGGTCTGCCGCGGCCGGTCCGCTCGCTAGTGGCGCTGGCGTCCTTTGTGCCTGAGGAGTTACCTCGGGCGTTGACTTGACTGATTTTTTCGCCTTTTCGTGCGCCACCTTGGAAGCCACAGTCTGCATTGGGTCCACTTGGATGTCTGCTGGGCCCGCGCTGGCAGTTGCAAAAGTGTACAACTGTTGGGAGGAAGACCCCCTTTATAACCCTCGAAGGGACCTCGGGGAACGTAATCTCGAAATGCGAAAGGCCGCCACCGTCAATGTGCTGGTCATATAGAGCTGAAAAGTCGTCATCAACGGCCGATTCCTCCCGATGGATTTATCGTGTCGCGTGCGGCACCTCATCTTCCAAAGATTCAACAACTTTTTCTTTTGGCCGCTTAAGGCCTCGCTAGCTTGGAGATGAATTTTTTAAATCCCGGAGAAGAGAACTTGTGGTCCGGGTTTCGCTCGGGGTCATATGCTACCTCCTCGCAATAAAAATCCCGCCACGGAGGCCATGCTTCCATCAAGTCAATCTCCCATTCGAGGTCAACATGGACCACATCGCATCTGTCTTCGATTATATCCGCCCGGGGCAGATATGTGCAAACTTTCCCCTTATCCCGTGTGGGTCATACTTCCAACGCTGCGGCAGCAGAATCAGGCCAATGTCAAAAAGCTCCCGCTCGAGATAGACATGCTGTCCTATCTCTGATATCTCGACGTTCGCCCAGAAAGAGGATATTGAAAGATATGGCCCTTTCTCTTTCCCTGGCCGAACTCCTCTTCAACGTAATCCATCTGCCGCGCAACCTCCATCCCAAACTGATGATCCGTGCACCAGCAGGGCAGCAGATGAGGTTTGCCCTTGAATCCGTAGATTCTGACCACAATCCCTCGCGCGTCTAAAAACGTCCCCGAGCTTGTGATTCAACAAATAGTTCGTCATTTCCTGCGGGGGGCGAGGGATCTCACCATCGCTGAAGACTGACATGACCAAGCCCAAAAAGTTGAAGTTGAACTTGTAGTAAGACCCTTTCCGGTATAGGTCATCCGTCCAGTCATAGACGGGCTGTGGCTCTCCCTCCTCATTTACCTTCTTCAGGTTAGGGATCGGCATCCGGGAGTGCAAATGATACAAACAAAGCCAAGCCAAGAAGGAACTGAACCGAAATTCAGTTGACTGCTTTTTCTGGAGCTTCACCAGGCTGGAGTGAATGGCGTATGCAAGCCACCCGCCTAGTCAAAGAAGATAGGGCGCTTCCCACTTCTCTGCGCTGCCGGTTCATAGGATTCTCCGCATAGGAGACATTCTGCCAGCGCTAGCTGGTACGGCTGTACCACTGCGTCGTAGTCGCAGCCGAGGACCCACGCCGGATGGTGTATATGTATTTGCTCTGAAACCTCTCCAGGGGTATGGGGCCGGTTGGCCATTGTCCACCGCGAGCGGGGCGTTCAGCTCTGAATTGAGGAAATCCCTCATCCTTTTTGTGTGCGTAAAGCGCCCCGCTTGCTCGCCAAGATTTATCTTTCTGACAATCGTGCTGGAGTCATACTCCAACCCTGGGGCGAAGGCCGGCTGGACAGTCTCCTTGCGAAGTGCGAACAAGGGTTTACCGCTGGAGCTGCAAATTTGCCGGTAGCTGGTCTGTAATGTCCGACAATTAGGTCTACCAGCTCCGGGCATTGATGGACAGGAGGGCACAAGAACCGGAAAAGGTTCGACTTGTACGCCGCCCCGAAATGGTGAGAGGGCGAAACCTTGTCAGCCCAATTCTCCACATTTATCCGCAGCTTAGTAAGGCTCATGGAAAACGAGCCGTCCTTGTATCCCGACAGGTAATTAACCGGTGGTGGTGGGGCTTGCCCACGCTGTACTTTCTTTGGCCGGGATTTTGACTTTTGGTCCTGCGGTGTCTCACTCCTGAAAACACTTGACTGCGGTAAATCCCCGGTTCGCGCCCTTCGCTGGATTGCGCTGGCATTGGCAACTTTCCTTTGTCCATCCCTCCGAAACAGCAATAATTACGATTTCTGGACGTCTGCACAAGATTTCGCAGTCACAGGAATAATCTGCACGATTTGGCATGTTTGGATGCATCAGACCCCCTTTTCTAGACAATGACAGCATCATTAATGTCGCGCAGGAGGGGGTAGGTCGGCTGGCAAGTGAAGGCGTTATGTTTTTGGGTGGCCGCGCAGAGAATGTCTTGAAAGATGCACCCCGGCTGCCGCGCCATGCTTCTTTGATTGCGCTTTCCTTGAAGATTGCGCAATCATTAAATTTAACTTTGAACGCTGCGCCATGGCTGACGTCACTGCCGCAATATGGGCACACTGCTCAAGGAAAAACCCTTCGGTGCGGAAACCCATCTCTAACTGTCGCAATGCGCCCTGGGCCCATGCTTGGAATTTTTTATTTATTTTTTTAAACCGTCCGAGCTGGCCCAGAAAACAGGGCGCAATCGGACTTCGCCCCAAAATTGGGCGCGATCCGACTTCGCCGGCGCAATCCGAATGCCACTTGCGTTAAGACTTGCCTTTCTTTTCCAACTACGCCGAGGATCGGGCGCAGTCCGACCTTTGCAACTTTCGGATGAGGCTTCGGGCCAACTTAAAATTTGTTGCCTTTTGTGATGGAGCGCGCTCAGACTTCGCCCGAAGTTCTGGCGAAGTTCGCACTTCGCGCGAAGTTCGCGCAGTTCGCACTTCGCGCAAGTCGGGTGTATTCGGACTTCGCGCGAAGTCGGACTTCGCTCCAAAATCGAGCGCAGTCCGAACACTCACTCCTTTGCAGCCTTCTCTCTTCAAACCTGCGCCTTTGTCATTGCAGCAGCCCGACTTCGCTACAAAGTCGGGCAGCGCACCGCCACTTAGCCGTTTTCTCTTTTCTCCAGCCTCCCTTTACGAACTTCGCTCCTTCGAGGCGACAACACTTCGCCGGAAGTCTGTGTTCTCTCCCATTGTCCTATTTTGGCTCAAACAAATGGAAAACTGAAAGCTGGAAAACTGTACATGCTGAAAAGTAAAATGCATAAGGGAAATTTTTACAAAGAAGGGCCCATTGGGCACCTTCAGCAGCGGTAAATTTTTAAGTGGAACCCGTTAACGGGGATAGGTAGGAGCTGACCCTCCATATCCCGAAGCACGTAAGCATTGAACTGGTTCACCCGGGCAATCTGATAAGGGCCCTCCCAGAGGGCATCGAATTTCCCGTGGTTGCCCGGGCTTCGCCTTAAATGAGTCCCACTTCAGCACTGGGTCCCCGATTTTAAAAACTCGGCAAGGGTGCCTTTGCAAACCAGCCTTGAGTGGCTTCAATATGCTTGGTGAAGGCCTCGGTATGCTTTTTCTCTCGTCTTCTTCCAATCGGCAGGAGTTGGCATCACCGTCATCCACCGGGTCTCCACCGCTCCCGTCTTCGTCCAACATCCATAGGGCAGGGATTTCAATGTGGGATGGCATGACACCTCTTTCCCATAGACGAGCGCATAGGGGGACGTTCCGATGGATTTCTTGAATGAAACTCCGTCCGCCCACACGCCCGGTTCAGAGTAAATGCCAAGTCCGCTTGTTCCTCGTCAATGGTCCTCCTGATGATCTTCAGGAGGTTCTTGTTAGTAGACTCGGCAAGGCCATTCCCTTGCGGGTAGTAATTAGAAGACATTTTGTGATAAATGCCAAGTTTGCCAATGTACTCCGTGAGTACAGCGCTTGCGAATCCCGGACCATTGTCCGTCACAATTGACTCTGGAACCCCGAAGCGGGTAATCAGGCTCTCAAGGAACCTGATGACCGTTTCTTGGTCCGCGTTTTTGGTCGGGATCGCCTCTGCCCACCGTGTGAAGTAATCGGTGGCTGTAAGAATAAACTTGTGTTCGGCAGAGGAACTAGGCGAAATCACCCCAATGAAGTCTAGACCCCATTGCCGGAACGGAGT
Organism: Wollemia nobilis; assembly: GCA_028583015.1. Classification (NCBI taxonomy): domain Eukaryota; kingdom Viridiplantae; phylum Streptophyta; class Pinopsida; order Araucariales; family Araucariaceae; genus Wollemia; species Wollemia nobilis. The sequence goes on from JAQPPZ010002998.1 coordinate 2,507,001, forward strand.
CTCGGCTCGAATCGGTTGAAGGGGCAGGGGTGCTTTTCTATTTCTGCCAGCAAACCTCGGCATTGATCACACTTGGAACAGACCGCATAAGCGTCTGTAAATAGAGTGGGCCAATAGTACCCAGCTCTAATTATTTTTAAGGCCGTAGGCCTTGCGTAATGATGACCTCCAGGCATCCCGGAATGAAAATCTCCGAGGACCCTGGGCTGGTCCGATTTCATGACGCACCGCAACAGGATGCCGTCAATATTTTTGAAGTAAAGCCCCTCGGGGCGAAGAGTGTACTTGAGTGCACCTAGCCGAAATCTCCTTCGTTGTGAGGCGTTCAGTGATCTCGGACATCTTCCGGTGCAGAAATATCTCACCAGTTCATCTGTCCAATCACTCTCCTCCGATAAGGAGTTGGCTAGGTAGATGCTTGTCGCTGTGTCCTCCCACTTACAAGCGGAGATGCCGGCTACAGCGCTTCGGGCCAGCTCCTGACACAAGGCTCGGCCTCTGATAAGCTTGGTGGGCCGCACTTCGATGTCGAACTCCTGGATTTTTGCAATCCATCCTCCTCTCTTGTGACCCGGCTCTCCTTGTATGATGAAGCTTCGAACGTCCGGTGAATCACAAAGACATGCTTTGCTCTCGGGAGACAAAATGCCCGAACTTTCGGAGGGATTTCATGACAGCGTGAACTCCGCCGCTCTATAAAGTTGTACTTTTCTTCATGCGGCCGAATCACTTGGCTCGAGAACGCTATGGGGCGCTCCTCGCCATCGTCTCCCTCTCGAGTTAGGGACTGCGGCGTAACTTTCCGGTTCTCCCACCGCATAGAGGATGAAGTCCTTGGAGTAGTCCGGGTTTATCAACACCGGAGCTTGCGCAATTTGAGCCTTGATTTCCTCGAAGGCTTGCTCTCTCTCATCAGCCCATTCGTAAGTTGTATCTTTTTTCAGCAAGCTCGGCCATAGGCTTGATCACCCGTGCGAAGTCCGGGATGAACTTCCGCACGAAGTTAATCCGACCGAAGAAGGACTCGCAGCCCTTTTTATCGATTGGGGCTGGCAAGCGAAGGAGGGCTTCTGCTCTGTCAGGGTCAATGGCGAGGCCTTTCTCGGAGATGACATGTCCCAAAAGCTTACCTTCTTTTACCGCGAAGACAGACTTCTTCGGGTTTATAGAAATGCCGAATTCTCGACACCTCTCAAATATTTGCCGCAGTTGGGAAACATGATCCCCTCTTTGGTGAGAGAAAACATCATGTCATCAAGGTAGATGACAATGATCTTATTGAGCAGCTCTCGAAGGCCAGGTCCATGGCCCTTTGGAATGTGGCACCAGAATTGGATAAGCCGAAAGGCATGCGCTGATAGGCGAACGTCCCCCATTTGGTGGTGAACGCCGTCTTATGCCGGTCTTCATCCCTGACCCAAATCTGGTTGTAGCCGGAAAATCCATCTAGAAGTGAGAATCTCTGGGCTCCAGCAACGATGTGTAGAATTTGGTCAATTTGGGGAAGCGGATAGTGGTCCTTGAGGGAAGCCTGATTCAGGTTTCTGAAGTCGACACAGAGACGAATGTCGCCATTCTTTTTCCTCACTGGCACCAAATTCGCGACCCAGGATGAATGTTTGATGGGGTAGATGATTTTGGCCTCCAAAGATCTTCAAGAGCTTGCTTTCATCATGGCCTCAATTTTCGGATTTACGGCCCTCTGCTTCTGTCGGAATGGCTTGGCGCCATCCTCTAGCTCAATGGTATGCTGGATTACATTTCTGTCATACCCCTTCAAATCCTCGTAGCACCAAGCCACGATGTCGGGGAACTCTTGGCACAGTGATCTGATCTGCTCAAGTTCCTCCGAAGTGCAGTCTGTCCCGACCTTGATAGTTTTACCAGGTTCAAGTTCCAGGTCGGCATACTGCTTCGGGTCTACTTTGATCCTATGAGATATAGCTCTGTCATTCTGATCAAATAGACTCTCCAAAGTAATCAGTCCTTTTGGGACATGATTATTTTTTAACTGTATCAACCCCTCATATTGCTCGTCATCAGGGTCTCTACTCTCGATTGAACCAACTTCATTTACCAAAAATGTGACGATCTCCTCGTCACAATCGAACACCCGCCTTGGTGTCCTTATCGAGCACGTAAGGCCCGTAAATAGTGCGAACCGGCTTCGGTTTCGGACAACGTCATCACCGGAACGCACCTGCTCCAACAGTACGCCGAATGTCCGTGTTTGTTTTTCTCACGCGATATCGCCTTGACATTCAACGAGTCAAACGACTCCATCAGTTCCCACACCCGGTTGCGGTACGCCTTGAGATAGTGCTTTTTGGAGGCGCACTTGTTCGTAACCCGGTGACACACCACTCGAATCTCCAAAGATCCGCAGGTGTTTAATCCCCAGCCTCTCCGCCTTTCGCAAACCCAAGCACAGGGCTTCGTACTCCGCCGAGTTATTAGTGCAGCTCCAGCCAACCTGTAGGTATAGTCCTTCTGGATCCCGGTCGGAGAAACCAGAAGCACCCCTGCACCGGCGCCATTTTTGCATCGCGCGCCGTCAAAGAAAAGCTTCCACAGCTTCTCAGGTGCAGGTCCCACTTCCTTTGCAGCTGACTTGTCAAGCCTCTCGGGCTGTACAACGGTGTAACAACCCTGCTCCGTCTCAATTACGGCATTGAAATCCCGCAAAGAGAACTCATCTTCGAGCTATAGCACTTCGAGAGCTTGCTCCGTCAGCTTTACTGTCACCAGTTCTTCCTCTGTCAGCTGGACCATGCAGTCCGACTCTTCTCCGGGTATCTTCTCTACTAGGAAGGTGGAAGGCTTCTCATTAAAGATTTTCGCCTCCTTCCTTTGAAGGGCACTTCCATGTGTGAGTAGTCTAGAGACAGTACCCGCCAGCCTTCGCAGTTGAACTCCCGAGAGAGACACATGCCGAAGTAGGGAGCCAGGTCAACAACCACGACCTCCTGGATGACCACGATGTCGAGAGCCTTATGCACCGGATAGGGATGTCCTTTATGACACCAACTGTCTTGACAGGGGTGCCGTCTAATTGCAGCACGCCTTGGCTGCTCCTTGTGTACTCCATCCCGATCTCGTCGCAGACGGCTTTCGGCATAACACCGTGGAAGCGCCGCAGTCCACCATGCAGTTGTGTACTATGTGCCCTTGCATCCGTAAAGACAGATAGAAGGGAGGCGGTCTGTTCTTCCCAATGGCTGAGACTCGTCAAGAGGTTGAACCAGACAGCGGGCTGTATCTGCTTGCCGTTCTTCATGTTTTTCAGAGATTCCTGCAAGCAGATCCACCCGGCCCCGGGGAGCGTAAGAGCATCGTACATGCCGATTCTAGCGGGTGTTCTTTTCAACTCGTCTACTATGTCAGTAGCCCGAGGTGCTAGCTCCTTCGCTTTCTTTTGCCGGCTCATACTTCGTCCGGTACCGCCGGGTGGCCTCAACTCTCTGTCTCTTGGTCAGAGACGGGTACTTCCACTTCTCCCCGTGCTTGTTCTTTGGTTTCAGCTGGAGGCTGAGGTACGGGAGCTTTAGCCGGAACTGGAGCTTTTGCTATAGGAGGCTTGGCTGGAACAGGGGCTGCCTTTGCCGGAGGAGGCTTGGCTGGAGCTTTGTCTTTGGATGCCTTCTCCTGGGCTGTGTAGGGCCACAACCGCTTGTATGGTGGCAGCCCACCGGCCGCGCCTTTCTCTTCTCGGCATATACCCGCAAAGGCTTGGCAAAGATCTCAGCTTTCTTTTCTTCCTTGGCGGGCGGCACTAGATTCTCCTCTCGGAGGGCAAAGTTGGCTTCGCCGTCCGGGATCATGTAGAGTTCATCGTCCTCTATGGCACTGTCGGCCAAGGTCTGGATGTAGTGCTGGTGCAAAGTGCAGTTTTCCTCCGAATGCGGGTCATTGCACGTAGTGCACCAGTTAACCTGGTCAGAAGGACCAGGTTGGTCTTCTATAGCAAGATTTCTCGAGGCGGACGCCTCGCAGCCGGTGCTCGGGGGCTTGTCTTTTGTCGTGCCGGGGCGGATATGGCCTCCTAGGAGCGAGGTCCATCTCGGGCCCGTTCCTTCTTCGTAGCGGTCATGTCATTGGACATGGCATGATAACCCGAGGCCAAAGCCCGCACCTCCTGGAGGATTGTATTCTGAATGTTATTGTCGGGAGGCGGCAACTGTGCCGGTGGAGGCAATGCGGCTAATGGAGGAGGATTGGAATAAGGTGCGTATTGCGGGGGAGCAGGGAGTGCTGGAAAATGCGGAGCAGGAGGAGGCGGGTGAGGATAATGCATTTGCGGCGGGCCGTAAGGAGTTACGACCGGCGCCGGATTCCATTGCTGCTGGGGTTGCTGCCCTGATGTGGACGGCGCACCACCGTGGTGGTGGATACCGGGATCCGGGGAAGTCGGGATGAATGGGTTCCCGCACCTCGGACGGGAGTCTCGCCGATGGAAATGATATCGCCTTCAGCTTGTCGGGCAGCCTCGTACGAGCAGGAAACGAGTCTATTCGGCAATCTTCACAGCAGGCATATGTCCGAGTTGAAGGATCTCGGTAGTAGTGAGCAGCCATGCCACCTGAAGGCCGAAGTTCGCGAGGTACCCGTTTCCAGGATCTCGCAAACCCGATGTTAAAGTCGACACCTCCTCTTGAGGGTGTCTCTCGGATACTTTGGAACCGATGCAAGAGAAGTAGGGTCGCAGACTCGTTGCATCCTTTCACGAGCCTTCCGGCAAGTCGAGCCACCCCGTGATAGATCCCTCTCGGCAGCGATCTCCACCAGAGAAGCTTTCCCTCGTGGAAAGGGCCAGCAGACGGGTCTTCACACTCTCGTCAGTAATGGAATGCAATGCGGCCAGGGCAAGGATGTCCTGGATGTGCTCGTACGCCGTCTTGCCGTAGCCGTCGTACGTAGGGATGGACTTTAAAGCAGCAAGGGGCACAGCTTGTTGTCCGACCAGGGCCAAGGGCCCTGTAGAGTCCACCGCCGGGAAGAGATCATCATCATTCTGCTGCAGGGCAGCCATTTCTTCTTCTTCTCCTCCGTCGGTTGTATACTCAGTGTCGGTACCTTCCGAGGATGTAGATTCCTCTTCTTCCTCGGCCTCTTCTATTTCGTACTCAGCTCCTCCGACTTCGGCTTCGGCTTCTTCTTGAATTTCAGCCTCGGCTTCGTCGACACGAGCTTGTTGATCAGCCAGCCTGACAATTTCGCCTCGAGCGTTGATGTCCAGTTCGTAAAAGTCAGGCGGGTTTCTCGGATCCCTTGCTCGCCACCTTCTTGTTTGCATGAAGGTGCTAGGACCGGTCTTTTGGACTCAGAGGATATGTTCGTGCAGAGTCGCCAGGTGTTCTGATTTTGAACAGCAATGAAGCGAACACCGGTGCTTCGATTTTGTTTGGGGGTGGGAAACTTCCTTGGCCCACCGAGTGCTCAGAATGAACTATCAGCCCGAGTGAACACGAGCCTGAGTTTTTCAAATGTGGGACTCCGGTCCCACCGGGCGTGCCAGAGAAACTGTTGGTTACGAATCTGCCATGAGGAAAGGATTTTGTGTTAACGCGCCCAGATTCGCCCACCAGCTTGAAAGGCCGGAAGGAAGGAATGCCTTCCGTGCCAATCTCCGGAGAAGGCCGGCTCCTGTGGGGTTTTATGGTTTAAGATAAGAGTGCAGGAAAGAGATAAAAATGCGGAAAGAATTTACAAATGTGATTGGAGTTGGGTGGGGGGAACTAACAGTACAACAACACATCAATCACCACTACTTACTGCATCATAAATACAAAGCATAACCAGAAACTGCAAAATCTAAGTATACTTTCTATATAAAGAAGTGTACGCACAGCTACAATGGCTCCCTAACAGACATTCCCTACAAGGAACTAACAGTACGGCAGCGCATCAATCACCACTACGGACAAGACATGAACAAAAAGTAACCAAGAAATGTCAGATCCAAGTATGTGTGTTATGCAGAGAATTTGTACGCACAGCTACAATGACTCCCTAACAGACATTCCCTACAAGGAACTAACAGTACGGCAGTGCATCAATCACCACTACGGACAGCAACATAAACATAACACACAAACTGAAGGAACTGCTACCAAATTTATTCTATGTATCCTCTAATCAATGAAGTCCAAGAGTACTTGGCCACCAAATGCTGAAGTGAATCAACAAGCCATGACACAAGAAATAGGGAATGTAAAGGAGAGGCAAAGATAAAAAATAAAAGAAGTAGAACAGAGACAGGCGTATACTTTATATTGATAAGAGTACACCTACAATGGTTCCCTAACAGACATTCCCCTTCCACCACCTTACAATGAAAATGTGGTGGGTATTTATAGCCCGAGTCCCTCCCGTTACATTAATGGGCACAAAGTCCCAGTCAAACATTAGCTGACAAAAGCAGCCATGGAGCTGCTGATGCTGACCTTTGTCGGACAGACTGTACTCGCAGCATGGTCTCCCTGGAGGCTGGACAGCTACGTGGCAGCGCGTTAGGTAGAACTTCTCATCGGCAGGAATGCGGGCAGCTGAAGCTGTAGAACCTCCAATCAGCTTTAAATGAGGCAGCTGGCATAAGTAGTGCAGCCCATGCTTGTCCTTTTGCTCGGCACGTCTTGGCTCAGATCCCAAAGCTGGACACTTGTCGGATGATGTTGTTTGACACGTGCTTGCCTTGAAAGGCAGTTTATCCAACTTCTCCCAGGATCTGAGCGCCATCGGGTTGCGCAGCAAAACAACGCAGTCGGGAAGGCCTTCATGCCTTGGGTGCATTTCTGAGTTTATTTCCCTACTGCGCACCTGTCAAGGGCGCACTCCGACTTCGCTGCGAAGTCGGGTTGCGCACGTGAAAGCTGAATTCTGCCGCCGTACGGACTTCGCCCTGGACAGGGGGAGCAGTCGGACTTCGCCCCAGAACTTAGTCATTTTTCCTGCCATCCCGCTACAAGGTGCGCCCAGAAAGCAGGGTGCAGTCCGACTTCGCTGCGAGTCGGACTTCGCCGCAACACTTGTTCTTCGGTTGATCCTCGCACCGCGCACTTTGTATTCCTGCTGCGCTCCAACGGGAGGGCGCACTCCGACTTCGCAGCGAAGTCGGATTGCGCCCTGACACTTAGCCATTTTTCAGGGCAACTGCTGTCAAATTTGAGATCTGACTGAGGGGCTCAAAAGAAAGGGGGGAAGAATGAGAATGTAGGGAAGAGAGAGAAAGGGAGAGAAGAAGAAAGGGAAAGAGAGGAAGAGGGAAAAGGAAGAGCAGCACTCTTACAAAACTGAAAACATTGCACCCCGTGCAAAATGTGGCAACAGATATCTAGGACAGGGGGACAGGGGGACGAGGAAACGGGTTTAGGGGACAGCAAACCAATTTTGGGAAACGATTGGGGGACGGTTAGGGGATGACAAGTATAATAGTATTAAAATTTTTAGAATATTTCATGTGGTAGTGTGCCTTCTTTTGGGCTATCAGTATCTGTATCTGATGAGCTGCCCTCATCATCCAAGTGAAGAGCCTCCAATGGAACTCCAACCAACCCATCCTAAGCCTCATCCTCATCAATATGTCTTGCATCCTCTGGATCAACATTCCATCGTGTAGCTGGAGGATACAGGATGTAGGGTGTAAGGTCAAATGAATAAAGGATATATATATATAATTTATATATATATATATATTATTTAATATTACGGTCTTATTAATATTAATAATATAGTATATGAATGTGTTTTATCATCATTAGATGAATATATATTTTCAATATAAATCTAAAATAATTATAAGTAATTATTTTTTCATTATTTAAATATGGGTCTCTAATGAAAATCTAATGCCATTCCAATTTAAATGTTTTAGAAAAAAACTATATTTAAAATAAATTGTTAATATTTATAATAATTTATATTAAATAAAAAATAAAATTTGAATTTAAACTTTAAAATAGTAAACATATAACCTTATGTTTAAACCAATTATCTTTATTTTATTATAAACTAAAATCTATAATGCATAATAATCAATTTGAATTATATATAATATAAGAAACACAAAAATAATGAATAACTAATCAATTGTCCTTATCTCACTATATGTTGTAATAAATATATTTAATATATAAGTCAAACATGGTTGAGAAAGAATTTAAACCTACTTTTCAAACATGGCTAATGTCTTTGAAATGTCAATTGAAGAATGGAGGAATGAGGTGAAATTTGACGTTTATTGCAGGAGTTTAGTGTGATGACACCGCGGATGCTCAATGGAACGACGACTTTGTTACTCTGCCTTGAAATAAGTTGAGGGTGGTCAAGAGATTGAAAACAAAGGTTAATAAATATGCCTTGAAATAAGCGGAGGGTGGTCAAGAGATTGAAAACAAAGGTTAATAAATAAAAGTAATGTTGGCATCTTGAACATAGAGTGTTGTGGCCACCAATTTGTCTTTTCGTGTTTCATCTTTATTCCCACTTTCCTCCTTCCTTCCCAGCCTTCGTCGAGTGCGATGCCCTTGTTTTGATGTTTACCTGTTCTGTTCTAAATAGCGTGAAGCCCATTTTTTTAATGTTATACGGACACCTAGCCGTGGGGGGCAGCTAGCTGTCCTCGGGGATGGTTGAGGGATGCCTAGGTGTCCCTTGGTCGTCCCTAGGGACGACCAACCGTCCCCCATGGTGTCCACTCACAACATGGGTACCGGGGACAGTCTTCCATGGCCTGGTGGTGTCCTGAGGACGACCCGCCTATCCCTCCCAAAAGGGGGATGACGGGGAAACGTCTCCTTTGATGTCCCCTTGTACTGGGGAAGAAAGGGGGACAGGGACGCGTTTCTAGGGGTGGGGGACGTGTCCCCATGGAACATTGCTTATTTTGACCATCACTTTGTGGGCAAAAGATCATAGAGAACCTTAATTGAAAACCTAAAAGCTTCCACATTGTTTACCACAATAACAAAAACTTGAAGTCATGGTGAAAAAAAAAAAAATTGAATTATAAACCTAAATGATACCATATGCTAAAAAATCCACTAACTTTGGGAGCATATATATTTTAGTTGGACAGAAAAATATTGTCATCTTAGAAAACTTATATACAACAGCAAAGACACAATCATGCTTCTAAAGTTTACCTGGCAATCCACTAGTAATGTCTATAGATATGAGTTCCCAAGGCTTGAAGGGAACTTGGAAGTGATTAGAAGGATTAGATTGATTGCATAATGAACATCTAATAAAGTTGCCCATATGCTTCCTTGGTCCAGTAGAAATATCTCTATAAATTTGCCAAAGTCTTTAGTGCACCAAATTGACCAACATAAGATGAAGAATGTGCTTCTTGAACTAGTTGAGGTAACTAGAATACAAACCTGGTTTAATTTGGATACAAATCATATTGTAATGTACAATGAAGAAAAGGCATCTGATTAACCATTGTGGGTTGCTGTAATAATGTGAGAATTGGCCCAAACAGTCAATTTGAGGAAGAAAGTGATTTCCAATCTTGATAGAATTAAGAATATTCAAAATTTTGGAAGGAGGTCTATTCCACATATCTGCAACTCTATTGGCAGTTCCATTTCATATGTTATGACATAATGAAATTGCTGAATATAAGAAATCCATTGAAGTGCCGTTGTTATTTAATCTTGAACATGCATATAAACCATGTTGGTCAGTAACAAAACCCAAATACTGAATAAAAGTTTTTCTTAAGAACGTTTTCTATTTTGCACCCAATTTATTCACTATGATGATTAAGAGCAACCTGAACATGTTTGAGATGGCCTTCCCAAATCACTACTATAGATCAGTGAGTCATCCAGATACACTACTGTGAATTTCCCTCTAAATATGGGTGGATTATATCATTGGTTAGCCTTTAGAATGCTGTTGGAACATTAGTAAGACTTTAATTTTGAAGTTGTTTTCTAGACATGTAATCATTCCATATGTATGTGATGATACACAGCTATATCTGTTTTGCTAAATATTTGCCCCACTTTAACTTGTCTATGAGATCATTCAGAACTTGGGCAACGCATTCAGATTTTTCACTATTATCTTGTTCAGTGCTTGGCAATCTGTGCAGAATATTCATTCATTTTGTTCTTCCATGGATACAATCGAGATTGGAGAACCACAAGGAGAAGTGCTAGGATGGATGTTACGGGCTTAAAGAAGTCTTTGTAGTTGCTTATTTGTTGTTTCTGTACTCTTAGTAGGTGTGATGCAACGTAGAAGGAAATTAGGGAGGTAAGAACCAAGAAAAAAGTGATATTATATCTTTCTAAAATGAGGTCGTCCTTTAGGTTCTTTAAAAACATCAAAATGCATTAGGAGTGGATTGAATGCTTGTAAGAAAAAGGCTTTCCTATGTTATCTTCCGTTGCTTGGTGTACAGCACACATTGTTAAGTATTTATTGATGTCAACTTATTTCACAAATTTCCTTACAATTAGTAAAGAAGAGCTGGGTAAAAAAGATGATGCGAACTTGAATACTTTGCCATCCTTCTGGTTCGTAGGTGTCTACTATGGAAACCATGGAGATGATATTCATTGCAACTACTGTGGGAAATCAGGCCATATAGACTGGAACGACAGATTCAGGACAACAGATTTACTCTGGGAAATGAAATGATAAAGCAATTTCACAGACTGACAGTGAGTTTGAAACGGATAGTTTTATTAACAACATCAAAATTTGTTCTTAATGTTAGAGAGAACAAGATCGAAAGTGATGATGAGCTTCGGTTATTTATTCTAATACTTGCTCCACTAGCCTCTAGATTGGGGTTGCAATTTAGCTTGGTGGAGCATAGGAGAGTTTCAAATCTGGTGGAGCAGGAAAAGTGGCAAACAATGGGTTTTTACAAATGTTAATGTCATATTGATATAACACAATCGTGCATTAAGGGGCATCTAGTATCAATAATAGATAATTACTCCCAAGCTGGTGTTAGACATTAATAATACTTCTTATATGTTATGATCATAGTATGGAAACTTGGACTCGACAAGGCCAATTTGTGACTCAGACTTGGACTTGACAAAAAAACTCGGCCAAAAAGAAAAGGAAGAAAATACAAGTTTTCATCGAATTTTTTTTTTTTTGTTTATGCATATCACAACTAATTAACATTATACACATCCAAAATCAATACTCTATGGGACAAAACCTTAAATTACACATGAATTAAGGAAATTTGAATGCCAAGCAATATGTTTGTATTGAATATCATATAAAAAAGTACAAAATTTCTCAAAATGCCTCATAGGCCCACTACAATTTGTCTATCTAGTTTTGAGCACTGCCTTTGCTCTTTGCCCTAGTTGAAGCTCTAGTCTTTCTTTGTGCCCATGCCTCTTCCGCCATATTTTCGAAATCATCTAGCGAAAAGAGAGGCATCTGCGGCTATTCTTGCTCTATCATCCAATCAGATGATGGATCAATCTCATCTAAATCAATTACCTTATAATTTGACCTTGCTATTTTTTTATGGTGGCGGCGAAGGTTGTAGTGAATAAACACAAGCTCATCCAGCTTCTGCTGCATGAATCTATTGCACTTGTTGGAGTGAATGTGCTCAAACATACTCCAATTGCAGTCACAACCCAAAGTGCTATATGGTTGACATAAAATTTTGATGGCGAAGCACTGGATGTTGGGTGTATAGGCACCACAGTCCTCCCACCATAAAACTAGAAAATGGCCAAAAAAAAAGAGAAGAAATTTATGTAAATTGAGATTTTTTTGAAAAACAAAATCAAAATCAATAATAAATGATTGAATTTTGGAGTCAATTCACATGGGTTACTGTTGCCACATTTTGCACGGGGTGCCATGTTTTCAAATTTTGTAAGTATGCTGCTCTTCCTTCCCTCCATCTCCTTTCCCTTTCTCCACTGTTCCCTTTCTCCCCTTGTATCAGTTGCATTCCTCCCTTTTTTCCCCGGTTCTTTCTGCAGTCAGAATTCCCAAAACAAATCTCACATTCCTTGAAAAATTCTAAGTCTAAGAGCGCACCCCGACTTCGTGCCCTTAAGTACGAGCGCACTAGGGAATGCGAAGTGCGGAAGCAGGCTGGAAATGAGCAGAATTTGGCTAAGTATGGGAGCGCAACCCGACTTCGCAGCAAAGTCGGGGTGCGCTCCCCGTCCTGAGCGTAGTTGGGAAGCAACGTCTCCGGAAATCAGCTAAGTGCCGGAGCGCAACCCGACTTCGCTGCGAAGTCGGGGTGCGCCCCCCCTCTTGCGCGCAGTCCGAGCGGCGGCCAAATTGACTAAGTGCTGGAGTGCACAACCCGACTTCGTAGCGAAGTCGGGGTGCGCCCTCTGACCTGTGCGCAGTTGGGCAAGATCCATCAAGCAGCCCAAAAACTGGCTAAGGCACATTGGCCTCCCGAACTAAGTTGTTCCCCGCTTGCGCTCGAAGTCGGGTTGCGCACTCTGACCTGTGTGCAGTTGGGCAAGATCCATCAAGCAGCCCAAAAACTGGCTAAGGCACGGAGGCCTCCCGAACTGTGCTGTTCCCCGCTTGCGCTACCCAGTTGCACTCCGTTTCCAGGCGAAGTTGGACATAAAGGAAAGACTGCCTTTCAAGGCAGACATGTGTCCCTCATCAGAATTTGACAAGTGTCCAGCCTCGGGATTCGAGCCGAGATGTGATGGGAAAAGGACAAGCATGGGCCAAATCACCTCCACCAGCTGCCCTCATTCAAGCTGACGCAAAGTTCCATCTACCACAGCTACCCGCATTCATGCTGACTCAAAGTCTCATCAACCGCACTGCCACGTAGCTGCCAAGTCTTCAGGTGGACCTTGCTGCTAGTACAGTCCTTGTTTGCAGGAGTCAGCATCAACAGCTCTTTCGCCGCTTTTGTCAGCTCTGGGATTTTGTGCCCAGGATTGTAATGGGGGGAAATTGTGCTATAAATAGCCGCACTGCTTCATTGTAAAGGGTGGAAGGGGGATATCCTGCTAGGGAACCATTGTAGCTATACGTTTGCCTCTGAATGCAAGACACACACTTGGCTCTATTTTGCTGTTGTCATTCTTTATGCTGCCTTTACTTGACATTTCTGCCTCATGTTTCTTATTTCATTGCTTACTGTTATTCTGAATTTTGGATTCCGGTATTTGATGATTAAGTATTCCTGGAATGCATAGATAGAGGATACATAGGGTGCATGGCAGTGGTAGTTTCTTTTGTGTGTTCTGTACTGGATTGCTGTTAGTAGTGGTGATTGATCGTTGCCGTGCTGCTTATTCCCCCCACCCAACTCAAATCACATTTGAATCTCTTTCCGCACTTTTATCTCTTTCCTGTACTCTCAGCTAAAACACTTAAGAAAACCCATAGGAAGCCGGCCTTCTCCGGAGATTGGCACGGAAGGCATTCCTTCCTTCCGGCCTTTCAATCTGGTGGGCAAATCTGGGGCGCATTTAACCAAATCCTTTCCTCATGGCAGATTCGTAACCAACAGCTTACCTAGCCTCTGAGTTGTCCTTCCTTGAATGCATTGTGGGGTTGTGAAAAGGTAGCCCTTACAACCCTTGTAATCTTGCAACTTATCCTGTACCAAGTTGCGAATCCTTTGATTTGGCACCATTTTGGTAAGGCACTGCTAAAGGCCCGACATCACCGTTAGCCTCAATGGTTTCACCATAAAAGAATTTGGGGTTGAGGTACTGCATGTAGTGGCCTATGGAGCTGAGAAGTCCATTGACAGTCAATTGGTTCTCAAATTGGAAGGTATTTGGACTCTATATAATCATAAAATGAGGCAATGGCCTCTTTGGCCCTATCCATGGCCTCCTATTGATAACCCATGAGTGATTTTTTCATCAACATGACGGAGAACCCTCACCAAAGGCTTTGCCACCTAAAGTCAAACAACAAATTTCAGTTATCTTTAGCTATTTGAAATTTGGACTAGAGTTAAAAATTTGCAAATGCAAGTGCAAAAAAAAAAAGTAACTTGAGTGTTGGACGTTAATTGCCTCATTCATAGTCATCCAGAAGGGCTCCTCAAACACATAATCGTACACCTTTTGGTCTTTACTGGAGAATCAATATCTAGCAATTTCTTCTTCTATCCACTCCTCGCTCACAAATATCCTCTTCAATGCCCCGTTTGCATCAAATAGGCTTTGCAATGTGATGAAGTTTTTGCCAAATCATTATCTCACACAAGCTTCCTTCCATTAGTGAACTCCCTCATCAACTGGAGGACCCATAAATGGTTGTTGATGAATTTTTTAATATAGTTTATATTGGAAAATCGAACTACATATTATTCAATTGGGAGGAATATATACAATGAATTGGCCAAAATTAACCAGTAACAAACAATCCAAATATGAAAATAAAATATTCTGCAACTCTAATTAACCAAGCTATCTTAGGCTATGCTAAATAATTATTCGCACGTTGGCTTCTAGAATGCCAACTAGATGTGCACTCACAATAATGTAATAATAAACTATACACTATAGCCTATAGCCTAACATCCCCCCCTTATTACATTATTTGAAGTACATAGAGAGTTGCGAAACAACTCAAATTTGACACGTGCAAGTGCCTTAGTGAAAATCTCCGCAACTTGTTCATCGGTGGGAATGTATTGGAGCTGAATCTTGTGCTTTGGAACTTCATCTCGAAGAAAGTGACATTGAGTGTCAATATGCTTTGTTCATTCATGGAACATTGGATTCTTGACTAGTTTCAAAACACCTTGGTTATCGCAATTCAAGTGTATTGGAAGATTTTTCGAAGACCCATACTTGAAAGAATGCGACGTAACCATATCGCTTCACACACTGCTCCTCGTGCTGCGTGATATTCTGCCTCTATAGATGAAAGTGCAACAACTTGCTGCTTCTTGCTATGCCAAGAGATAGGTCCAGATCCAAGATGAAATATGTATCCTAACGTTGATTTTCTGTCATCTATAGATCCAACATAATCTGAGTCCGTGTATCCTTGCAAGAAGAACTTGTTATTCTTCTTGTACTCCAGGCCATATTCGATGTGCCATGGACATAGTGTAAAACTCGCTTCACTGCCTTCCAATGATTGACCTTAGGTTCTTGCATGAACCTCGAAAGATAGCTCACAAAAAAGCTGATATGCGGCTTGGTATTGGTCAGATATATGAGACTCCCAATCAACTGTCGATAGAGAGTTCCATCTACTTGAGGAGATTTGTCATATCGAGATAACTGTAACCCTGATTCCATTGGAGTTGCTTTGGGCTTACAATCTATCATTCGATATTTCTCTATTAGTGCCTTGGCATATTTCATTTGTGTGACCTTGATGTGGTTCTTTTTTTGCACAACTTCCAAGCCAATACAATAATGTAGAAGTCCCAGATCTGTCATTTCAAATGACTTCTTCAAGTCACCCTTCATTGCTTCTATCATCTCTTCTGAACTGCCAATGATGATCAGATCATCAACATATAGCACAAGTATCACTATTTCAGAACCAACTTTCTTGAAATAGAGATTGGCATTTGAGGGACTTCTCTTGAAACCATGCTGCAGGAGGTGATTATCAATCTTAATGTACCAAGCTCTGGAGCTTGTTTCAACCCATACAAGGACTTTATCAATTTGCAAACCTTTTGCTCTTGTCCTTCAACAACATATCCTTCAGGTTGAGTCATGTACACTTCTTCTTTGAGATCACCATTCAAGAAGGCACTCTTCACATCCATTTGATGAAGCTTCCATCTAAACTGAGTTGCCATTGCACAAAGTACACGAATGGTTGTCATCTTTGCTGTTGGTGCGAATGTCTCTTCATAATCTATGCCTTATTTTTGAGCATAGCCCTTTGCAACAAGGCGGGCTTTATGCTTGTCAATAGTTCCATCTGCCTTATACTTGACTTTGTATACCCATTTGCAGCCAATGGGTTTCTTTCCAAGAGGCAGATCAACTATCTTCCATGTTTTGTTCTTCATAAGAGACAATTATGCATCCATAGCTGCCTTCCATTGAGGCACACTAAGTGCTTCTTGCACTGAAGCGGGTTCATGCTCCACCACTGAAGTCATCAAACCTCTATCTTCCTCTTCACTCCTTCATCATCTTCTTCTTCATATTTTTCTCTTTTTTGGCATGACATACTTCGAGTACGTGGCCGATATGAATTGAGATCAAGAGGTGCATCCAATTTTGCATCTCTTATTGTGCTAGTATACCATTTTGGATGTCCCACAACTTTTCAACCTGCAGGATTGTGGTCATATTTGTCTTCCATGGAGCAAAATGCGGACCTTTCAAGAGCTATGAATCTGAAAGATAGGCCTTTGCAATGGACATTGTGAAGGTTCCTTATAATACCAAATGGTCCCCCTTTCTTTATACCGCTAGTCCGATAGACTTTATCTGTCCGATATACTTGCTTTTCCTATAATACCCGTCGGTACGTGGAATAAGTTGGTCCCCTCAATATACGCGATCGTACGTGAGGGAGACTTTAAGGTACGTGTAACAAATCGATCCGTGGCACATAAGCAGTACTAAAAGGGATTCACTCTATCTTTGACACTTGCTTAAAAATACTTCCACATACGTAGGGCAACAAGACCCTTAAATACTTGGAAGAACTTAATTTCAGGATTTACGTTGAGCGATAGTAGTGAATAGGGTAATAATGGAGTGAATATCAATATTGGCTTTCCTTATTTCTCCCTGACGGTTTATAGAGAACAATAGCCCATACGTCGTTGTTGCAGCTATATTAGGCGTTAGATACAGTAGCCCAAACACAACAACATCACCTGTAAGTGTGGGCCAGAGGTACCGTTTTTACCGAATGCTGCCTTGCGCAATAAATTGCACAAAAATAGGGTATAAATTTGGGATCTTTTGCTGCTACTATATATATATATATATATATATATAACAGAAATTGAAATGCATTCATACATCCATTATGCCCACAAATTTATGATTTTTTTTTTAAGGTGTTGGATTCCACCGAAAATGCACCTTTTACAATGCCAATTTTCAAGATTATTTTTGCACTAGTTTTTGATTTGAGGTCTAGTTGCAAAAACAATTGATATTCACTAATTTTTGCCCTTGTTTTGAGTTTGATTTGCAAAATCCAAACAATTTTGTGCCCCTTTGTTTTGGTTTTGCAAAATAACAAAGTTTTGTGCAAATTTTGTAGCCCTTTTTGTGTTTGCAAAAAACATCAATGTAAACAAAAAAGTGTGTTTTGCATGGCCCCCTTTTGTTTTGCAAAAAATGATGTTCAATTTGTGATTTTGTAGCCCCCCTTTGATTTGGAATTTGAAGGTTCAAAACCCAATTTGCATTAAATTTAATATAAATTAATTAGTTATTTAATTAATTTATCCTTAACTAATTAATTAATTAACTAAAAAATAATAATTAATTAATTAATTAGAAAAGAATAAATAATTATCTAACTAAAACAATTTAATTAAATAAAACAGATTATGCAAAAACAATTTGGTTTTTTATGAACCTGAGGGGGCATTGGCTTCGCCAACTAGAACCAATCAGATGCGAGTCAACCAGAGTCAACCCCAGCAGCCAAGTCAACAACGGACAGAAAGCACGGATAGGAAGTAAACCAACAACTGCCTCCAACTGGCAGCACGCCACCTGGCACGTGATCCCGCGCAGGGACAACCTGACCACTGAGAGGTAGTCAAGTCTACTTTTGCAGCCCTGCGCTAATAAACAGCACAGGCAGCCAACCTCGCGTGCATGTGGGATTATTCCCACTGCACAAAAAATTTAAAAACTTTGCACCCGAACTGTACCTCTCAGTGCACTCGTGGCACGGTTAGATGGCCGTGATTGGTGGGGAGGTTTAGCGCGTCCGGATTTGAAGATACAAACCTTAGAGAAAGGTGTTAATTTTTTTTAAACTTGTTCGGAATTGGCCTGCGACTGCGTGAGGAGATATTGTGTGAGCCCGATCTAATTGTGGCCCTGCTTCGATCGTCGGCCGTTTGGATTCGTGGCCTGCATACGAGCGGGGCCTGTGTTGGCAGCGATCAGGGCCTAGGCTACACGATCGAGGTGGCTGTGTCCGCCTCTAGTGCTGCGGATCTACTGTGGCCGATTTGAGCAGCGACTGGCCTGGTCTGGGTTGAGGAGCTGTGCTCTGGCCTATGGATCAATTGTGGCCTGGGATGTCCGCGACCTGGGTGCTTGATGGCTGCGGCTGGGATGTTCGCGGAAATCTGGGGCTTTGTCCCTGCTTTTTTTTTTAACAGGAATAGAGGGAGTGTGCCAGGCGAACAAGGGCAATCAGTCCGAACGGATTCAGGAACAAAAAAATTATACCTTCATTTGAACCAATCATGATCATTTGAACAGGTCTTCCAACAATGAATGCTCTGCCTCTTCTGCCTAGCTGTAGGTTCGCCAATATGAGCTCACAATCAACCAGAAGGAGCTAGACACAATACGAGAGCCATCAATCCGAGAGCTCTGATACCATATTGGAAAATCAAACTACATATTATTCAACTGGGATGAATATATACAATGAACTGGCCAAAATTATCCAGTAACGAACAATCCAAATATGAAAACAAAATATTTTGCAACTCTAATTAACCAAGCTATCTTAGGCTATGCTAAATAATTATTCGCACGTTTGCTTCTGGAATGCCAACTAGATGTGCACTCACAATAATGTAATAATAAACTATACATTATAGCCTATAGCCTAACAGTTGACCTTATTTATTATTGGCATTTTTGCCACATTAAATTTTTTGACAAAATTTTGCCTAAGTATGGAGCTTTAAAGCGGCAAAGCACATGCAGAAGTGTTGGCATTTTCGCAGGCCCTAAAAGGGGATGAAATGATCTTTGGATATTTCGTCATTGCAAATATTTTCGCAAGCTTTCCGGCGATATATTATAATAGGCGATCGGGGCAGCAGATCAAAAGTTATGGCCCCGGGAAGTAGAGCCAGCGAAAGCCCATTTCGGGCTTGAAAAATTGGCTAAGGCACGACCATAATGCTCAAGTTCGGCCTCGAGAATGCTCAAGTTCGCCCAGAATGCTCAAGTTCGGCCCCGAGAATGCTCAAGTTCGCCCAAAATGCTCAACTTCGGGCTCGATTTCCAGCGAAGATTAGCCAAAGCGTTTTTAACGCTAAGGCTACATCCGGAGGGCGCATGTCCCGAGAAAGAGAAGTTAGGTGGGAATTTAAGGCGCCTTCATGGCACACGAATCTGGGTCTCCTGCCCATCCCATCAAAATGGCGTTGTCAGGTCCGGGAAAGCCCCCTAGGGCAGGCTCCACCTACTGCAGTAATGAGACATGCTCCCCTAGCTGCAAAGACTGTTTGAAGCCGCTACAAACACGAGTGAGTCGTATTCCATGGAGGCTCTGTCATCTGGCAGAGGTCAAATCTCAGCTGCTCTGCCAGTTTTAGGGTTTGGACATTAATGTAATATGGGGGAAATTCTTCTATAAAAAGTGGACTCTCTAAAGTGGTGGTATTGGCTTCAGCCATCACTGCAACCAGTGCTCGAAGAAGGCTTTCATGTGGTAAATCTCTTCACCACGTTATTCATCAACTGTATGGGTACTGGCATGCATGATAACTTGCCACGTTGTACCCTGTTCGCAACCTGGCAAACTTTGGGAGGCCAAAAAATATCGACTGAAGTACAATCAAATCTCGTTCGGACACTGCAGATTCACCGGATATACACCCGAAGCTAGGTTTGTGGTGGCGGCATGCCAATCATGTCGCAAACTTTTGTGTAAATAATGTAAATAGGCTTGCTAGTAAGTAAAGTTTCAGTTGTTTTTTTTAGTTTAGTTTGTGCATTTTTGTGCGCCAAAGAGGACCATGAGCGCCAAAGAGAGGAGGAAGAGGCAGAAGGGGAGAAGTTGGAGGAAGAGTTCACCGCCGTTAGTGAATATTCAGAAGAGGACAGCGAGGATGACTTCGTTGCCCAATGGATAAAGGCTTGGGATCGATCTGCATTCAGACAAGCAAAATGCCCCGCGAGCCGCCAGAAATGTTGGCATTTTTGCCACATTAAATTTTTTGACAAAATTTTGCCTTAACTATGGAGCTTTAAAGCGGCAAAGCACATGCAGAAGTGTTGGCATTTTCGCAGGCCCTAAAAGGGGATGATAAAGTGGATGAAATGATCTTTGGATATTTCGTCATTGCAGATCTTTTCGCAAGCTTTTCGGCGATATATTATAATAGGCGATCGGGGCAGCGGATCAAAAGTTATGGCCTCGGGAAGCAGAGCCAGCGAAAGCCCATTTCGGGCTTGAAAAATTGGCTAAGGCATGACCAGAATGCTCAAGTTCGCCTAGAATGCTCAAGTTCGGCCCCGAGAATGCTCAAGTTCGCCCAGAATGCTCAAGTTCGCCCAGAATGCTCAAGTTCGGCCTCGAGAATGCTCAAGTTCGCCCAGAATGCTCAAGTTCGGCCTCGAGAATGCTCAAGTTCGCCCAGAATGCTCAAGTTCGCCCCGAAGCTCAATTTTGGGCCCGATTTCCAGCGAAGATTAGCCAAAGCGTTTTTAACGCTAAGGCTACATCCGGAGGGCGCATGTCCCGAGAAAGAGAAGTTAGGTGGGAATTTAAGGCGCCTTCATGGCACACGAATCTGGGTCTCCTGCCCATCCCATCAAAACGGCGCTATCAGGTCCAGGAAAGCCCCCTAGGGCAGGCTCCACCTACTGCAGTAATGAGACATGCTCCCCCAGCTGCAAAGACTGTCCGAAGCCACTGCAAACACGAGTGAGCCGCATTCCATGGAGGCTCTGTCATCTGGCAGAGGTCAAATCTCAGCTGCTCCGCCGGTTTTAGGGTTTGGACATTAATGTAATCAGGGGGAAATTCTTCTATAAAAAGCCACTCCATGTAATGTAATCGGGGGGGAACATTTTGCTAGAAAGTTGCTGTACTTGGACTCTGCTTCAATATTAAGACTTCTGGTTCTGATTTTGGACTCTTTTCCTGTGTATGATGCCTTCTGTTATTTCTGTTAATTCGGTTCTTTTATATGCATACTTTGAATTCTGCAATCTGGATTTAAGTGTGTGATTAAGAACGAAATCTGGAATTGTTGAAGGATACATATCAGGATGTGTTTCAGTTTTAGTTTTTGTTATACTCATAATATTGATTGCTGCTGGTTTAAGTAGAAGTTAGTAATTGTGTTGCTTGTTCTTCCCCTTGGAACTATCTACATTTCCATTTCTTTCAGTTATTTGCATTCCTTGAAGGATACATATCAGGACGTGTTTCAGTTTTAGTTTTTGTTATACTCATAATATTGATTGCTGCTGGTTTAAGTAGAAGTTAGTAATTGTGTTGCTTGTTCTTCCCCTTGGAACTATCTACATTTCCATTTCTTTCAGTTATTTGCATTTCTTTCAGCACTTTCCCAATTTCTTTCCAGTTCTCTAATCTAAAACCCAGTGTAGTGTAGTAAAGGAGCCAGCCTTCTCTGGAGATTGGCACGGAAGGCATTCCTTCCTTTCGGCCTTTCAATCTGTTGGGCGGGTCTAGGGCGCATAGATAGACCAAACCCTTTCCCAGTGGCGGATTCGTAACCAACAGTTTTTTCTGGCACGCTCGGCGGGACGAACAGTCTCCATGTTTTAAGGGAACCCGAGTTTGGTGAACCTCTGGCTTGCCTTCATCTGGCAAAATCACCTGGCGACTCTGACTGAGCTGAAGATCCAGATTTCTTGATCGTAGGCGCCTTTTAAGTTGAAAGAAGATACCCTGGAGGAATCAAGGTTTGGTGAGCAACCTTGACCTCACAAGCGGAGAAAAGAATGATCACCCGGCGACTCCGACTTAGCGGCAAGGACCGTGATTTCTGCAGACCATTGCTATAATGACAAAGGTATGCTATCCCAGCTGGGATGATCCTGGCCCTCTGAATCTCCAAAGTTGGCATGAGATTCCCAGAAGTGCCTTGAAGACCCTAACAAAATACAATGGCACTGAAGGAATGGCCCGAGAGCACCTTGAAGATATTGTTGCTCTAGCGACCCTCCATGACATAGCCCACGAAGATGTCATGATCAGACTTCGGGTCCTGTCTTTGGAAGGAAGGGCGTTGCAGTGGTACAAAATACTCGGGCATAAGAGCATCTGTTCATGGGCGGACTTGGCAGGAGCACTAGTCGACACATTTGATGGTTCTCAAGATCCCTTTCAACTCTTGATGCATCTCTCCACCATCACGAGAGCACCTCTAGAGGGCATCATGGACTTCAATGTCCAATTTTGGAGGAGTTGGAGGAGAATTCCAGAGGAAATCCAGCCGACACCTGCCTAGGCCCACCTCTTCTATGTTCGGGCTTTCCCGCATAGTATTCACAATGGCAGATCCCTCAAACTGTGCAGAAACCTGGAATGCAAATGTGTGGAGCTCAAGAGGCAGATCTCGTCCAAGGCCAATGATGGGAATATGCAAGCATTGCCCTAGCAATGGATAATATGGTTGCTTGCAGTTTCCATCAGGAAATGGGCCAAGAAGGGGAACAGGCTCAAGTGGCAGATTCTGAGAGCAAAGAGGGCACATTTTTGCACCCTTTTTGTGTCTCAGGGCATATCACGCAAGTATTCAGCCAAAACCCAATAAGCACGGAGGCTGATCCAGAGGAGATCCCGATAGAAGGCCTATCACCAGAAAAATCCTGCTATCGCATCAAGGAGTTAGAGGAACCCGTACTCAGGAGCCCGCATTCAGTGGACTCTCTAAAGTGGTGGTATTGGCTCCAGCCATCACTGCAACCAGTGCTCGAGAAGGCTCTCATGTGGTAAATCTCTTCACCACGTTATTCATCAACTGTATGGGTATTGGCATGCATGATAACCTGCCACGTTGCACCCTGTTCGCAACCTGGCAAACTTTGGGAGGCCAGCCGGACTTCAAAGATCGACTGAAGTACAATCAGATCTCGTCCGGACACTGCAGATTCACCGGATAGACACTCGAAGCTAGGTTTGTGGTGGCGGCATGCCAATCATGTTCCAAACGTTTGTATAAATAATGTAAATAGGATGGCTAGTAAGTAAAGTTTCAGTTGTTTTTTTTAGTTTAGTTCGTGCATTTTTGTGCGCCAAAGAGGACAATGAGCGCCAAAGAGAGGAGGAAGAGGCAGAAGGGGAGAAGTTGGAGGAAGAGTTTACTGCCGTCAGTGAACACTCAGAAGAGGACAACGAGGATGACTCTATTGCCCAATGGATAAAGGCCTGGGATTGATCTGCATTCAGACAAGCTAAATGCCTCATGAGCCGCATAATGCAAGCTAAATGCCTCACGAGCCGCCATAAATGTTGGCAATTTTGCCACATTAAATTTTTTGACAAAATTTTGCCCAAGTATGGAGCTTTAAAGCGGCAAAGCACATGCAGAAGTGTTGGCATTTTCGCAGGCCCTAAAAGGGGATGATAAAGTGGATGAAATGATCTTTGGATATTTCATCATTGCAGATCTTTTCGCAAGCTTTTCGGCGATATATTATAATAGGCGATCGAGGCAGCGGATCAAAAATTATGGCCCCGAGAAGCAGAGCCAGCGAAAGCCTATTTCGGGCTTGAAAAATTGGCTAAGGCACGACCAGAATGCTCAAGTTCGCCCCGAGAATGCTCAAGTTCACCCAGAATGCTCAAGTATGGCCCCGAGAATGCTCAAGTTCGCCCTGAAGCTCAACTTCGGGCCCGATTTCTAGCGAAGATTAGCCAAAGCATTTTTAACGCTAAGGCTGCATTCGAAGGGCGCACGTCCCGAGAAAGAGAAGTTAGGTGGGAATTTAAGACGCCTTCATGGCACACGAATCTGGGTCTCCTGCCCATCCCATCAAAACGGCGCTGTCAGGTCCGGGAAAGCCCCCTAGGGCAGGCTCCACCTACTGCAGTAATGAGACATGCTCCCCCAGCTGCAAAGACTGTCCGAAGCCGCTGCAAACACGAGTGAGCCGCATTCCATGGAGGCTCTGTCATCTGGCAGAGGTCAAATCTCAGCTGCTCCGCCAGTTTTAGGGTTTGGACATTAATGTAATCAGGGGGAAATTCTTCTATAAAAAGCCACTCCATGTAATGTAATCGGGGGGGAACATTTTGCTAGAAAGCTGCTGTACTTGGACTCTGCTTCAATATTAAGACTCCTGGTTCTGATTCTGGACTCTTTTCCTGTGTATGATGCCTTCTGTTATTTCTTGTTAATTCTGTTCTTTTATATGCATACTTTGAATTCTGCAATCTGGATTTAAGTGTGTGATTAAGAACGAAATCTGGAATTGTTGAAGGATACATATCAGGATGTGTTTCAGTTTTAGTTTCTGTTATACTCATAATATTGATTGCTGCTGGTTTAAGTAGAAGTTAGTAATTGTGCTGCCTGTTCTTCCCCTTGGAACTATCTACATTTTTGTTTCTTTCAGTTATTTGCATTCCTTTCAGCACTTTCCCAATTTCTTTCCAGTTCTCTAATCTAAAACCCAGTGTAGTGTAGTAAAGGAGCCAACCTTCTCTGGAGATTGGCACGGAAGGCATTCCTTCCTTCCGGCCTTTCAATCTGTTGGGCGGGTCTAGGGCGCATAGATAGACCAAACCTTTTCCTAGTGGCGGATTTGTAACCAACATTTACAATATCATACATCAGTGCTAATTTCGCAATGTTTTCGAGAAGCAAAACAAGACAATGGGATGCATATGGTGTCCAAAAAATTATATGGAATTTCTCTAGAATTGTTCACGCTGCCACATATGTCGATGTTTTATCAATGATAACTTGGACAATGTTCTCCTCCCCTACCTCTACCTCCAAAACAATCTCCTCCAATAACCTGACAAGCATTTTGACACTCTTAACTGATGTTTCATTGTTCTTAATGTGAATATTGAATATCCTCCATGGATTCTTGAAGGAAAGGGCCTATAAAGTCATCATAAGTGGGTGCCTTAAGTCCTAGGCCATAAACAGTGAGGGTATCTGGTAAGACCCCAAGGTCTTACTATAAAATTATTAACAAATTAATATAAATGTAATCGCAGGCCACTCAAAGGGGGCTCCCTTGTAATCGCTTTGCCACTATAGGGGGCTCCCTCCTTGGAATCTATGATTCTTATTCTTATTATTCATGGATGATTTGATGTGGATGGCCAACCTAATATATATATCTACCCTAAAGCTACGTTGCTGAAGAGACATGATGGTTCACGTATGAATAGACGTGATGGTTCACGTTATGAAGGGTTGTGATGGTTCACTTTATAAGTTAATAATATAATAATTAAATGATTAATAATACGAACTAATACTAACTAATAATGTTAGGATTGAGGATCCTAACAAGTATCTACCATTCTTGGCCAATATGGAGACCTCACCACAGTGAAGGGAATGTCAAAAGAATACCAAAATCTTGCACAAGCCCTCCTCGTGGCCTTGTGCTTCTCCTGGCTCCATGCAGCCATGCCCCTAGAGCAAGGGTTGTGAACTTGGAGCAGAATGTCACAAAAAAAAGGATGATTCTGTACCACTCCCTGGGTCTGCCACTAACGAACTCGATGTACTATGATGTCATTGGAAAGGGCCAAAGCTGCTAGCCTCTGTAGGAGGCCAAGGAGGAGGAGAAGCCATTGCATGGCTTGTTCTTTTCCTCAGTTGTTTCCTGTTGTGTTAATCTTCTCGGAGGGCATTGCATTTGCTTGCAACTTCAGCTTCCACAAGTTTACACAATGTGGCATCATGGCCGGATTTCCTCATCAAGTGGTATTTGAGGCGGAATATTCCTCCATAAACTACAATAGTTTCAAAAGACTTCCCCCATTTTCAAACCCTCCTTCGCATGCTTCCAAGCTGGGTCTCTCTTCCCAGTCATTTTCTTTCAATACGACTGCACATGGAGACAATCATCAAGTAATTAGAAACTCAAAACGAAAAAAATCCCTAGTTCTTAAGCATTGACAACTGAAACTTCATTTGTTACCTCAACTCCAAGTTCTGGGTGGCTATTAGATTTTTGAAATCTAGAAAAAATTTGTGTTGAGGATGCAAATTTGTTATTTCTGTGGCTGCCTTCACCTCCTCTCAGCTCTCTCTGTCATTGAAAACAGCAGAAATGAGCCCAAAGCTTGGCAAAATACCTTTTATTCCATTTTCTGCACATACTTTTCTGCAGCCGAGTCTTTTTTTTGGGACTTGGTGGACTCACAAGTTTTTCCAAGTCCGAGTTTTTTGTCGAATCTTAAACAAATTTAGCGAGTCCAGAAAAACTCACCAAGTTTTAGAACTATGGTTATGATATTTTATATTTAATTTTAGTCACAATACTAAGTATTTAATGTTAGTGAGTTGATGAATGGGATATGATGAGTTGAGCAGTAACTACGCAAATCACCTAAATATATAAAAAAGATGTATGAATGTAGAAATAAGGAAGATTCCACTAATAAAATAGTTATTTTTCTTCCTTCTCTTTCTTCTTGGATATATTTGCATTTATTGGTGAAATACATTCATTTAGTAATCAAGAAAGTATGTTATAACTTGGAGTCTAAGGTACTCCTCAGCTGGAAAAGGTGTTACTGTTGTTTTTCTTTTAATGTTGGTCCATTTTGCTGCATGAATGAATATTGAAGATACTAAATTTCCTTGTAGTATTTCTATATCTTTTTCTTCTGAATCACTGGATTAACATTGTACTTCATATACCACACTTAGATGCTAAGTATTTCTTTGTCTGTCACTACTATACATGCAGCTGGAACTTGTCTTGATTGTGGAAAAACTCCAAGAACTTCGTTCAATCCGAATTGAGAAGTTAAAAAAACAAGGTGAGAATTTCTAATACATGCTTTAACGTTCTCAGTAAACATAAATCTTGTAAACTGTTTTTCAGATGCACAAATTTAAAGGAAGTCAATTGACAGTATATGAATGAAATATTATTTGTCCTTTCGCCTCTCTTGTTCCCTCCCTTAATCTTAGTTGATTTATATTTTTGAAACTAACTTTCTCATGATATGCAAGTTTGCAACAAAGACATTTCTATCATGTATAAGCTCTAGTGTTACCTTTGGTTTAGCTAATTTGATCTTTTTGATGTTATTACACGGAGCTACTTGCTTAGATCTGAATTCAGTTCTTCAAGGGACATCAAAAGAGATATATATGAATTAAGCACTAGCAAAGCTATTGATTTTGAGGGACTTAAGGCTGAGTTCTTGAAGTGTGGTGTTGAAGCTCTTGGCTATCCCATTGCGGATTTATTCAATAAGGTTGTTTGTTTTGTGTTCCCTCCGCCTTGCTCACAACATTTAATCCACCCCATCCACAAATCTGGGGACTATTCAGATCCAATAACTACATAAACTATCATGATTACACACACATTTACTAAGATTTATGCAACAATTATGAATAGGAAACTCTTAAAATTGCTGGATCAAGGCAAGCTTAGAGCAAGAGGGCAGGCTGGTTTTAGAAGGGATCATCAGACTACTGATCATGTTTTCACTCTTAGGGTTATTATTGAGGAGGCTCGCTGTTGGTCCTCTAAAGTGTTTTGTTGCTTTGTGGACTTTAGAAAGGCTTTTGACACCGTTCCTAGGTATCTTTTATTTCAAAAACTACATGACATTGGTAACTTAGAGCTCTTTATCACTTCCATCAAGAGACTATATGAGTTAGTTGGCCATTTTTTGACAGTTTTTGGTTTCTCAAAGAGTGTCTAGAGCACCATTGGCATCAAAGAAGGGTGTCCTCTTTTTCCTTCACTCTTTGGGATCTACATTGATGAGCTTGAAGAATTTATTCGTCAATACAGAAACGTTAAAGACGGTTGCCTTCTACATCATGTCTTGATAGCTATATTGCTTTTTGCAGATGATGTTGTTTTTATGGCTCATACTCCTAAGTCCTAAGTGCCTACAAAGACAATTGGATGCTCTTGTTCGCTTTTGTGACTTAAAACAATTGACAATCAATCTTAGCAAGATTAAGGTGATGATCTTTAACACATCAAAGAGTACCCTATCTAAATTTCAGATCTATAAGGGCGAGTCCATTGAGATCACCACTAACACCTACTTGGGGATTTAGTTTACAGGTCCTTCCCTTAATCTTTAGCCAACTTCATGGTCATGTCGTTGCCAAAGATACGCATCTCTCTCAATCTTGGAATGCCAATGCTTTCAACAACACTTTCAAGACATACCTACAAAGATGTGCCTTTTTGATTGCATCATCAAACCCACAGTCCTTTATGGATATGATACTTGGGGTCCAAGAATAGGATGTGTTGCTTGGGCTCTCATTGGGAGGGTCCAGATTATTTTGCTTTAACGATTTATGCAATGTAAAAGAACAATTCCTCCATGTATTGTTTAGGTTGAGTTTGGTGTTCATCCTCTTCGTCTTGAGAGCATATTTAGAATTATTTTTCAGCTTCATTGGCTTAGATCCATGGGTGATTGCACCTCAGATTGAGAGAGATACCTATATTTAGCACTTTGGTCCTCAAAATGCACTACCTCTAGGGGTCTTTTGGTCCTCATCGTGGATGGTACTAAGAAATTATTTCTCCTCTTCAGCCAGTTGGCATCTCCATAGATCCATTACCTCCTTTCAAATACTCTTTAATTAATGAAGTAGTCAAAGATGATGTTTGTCGACAATATGTCACTTAGGTTGCTTCATCTCAACCTCTTAGTCTTAAGTTGGCCTTCTACAGTAAGCATTTCATGAGGATTAAGATTGGCATTATTCCTCATCCTAATTATGTTGAGTGACGTTGGACGCATAGCCTTAAGATTCCTCTTGGTCAACTTAGAGTATGCTCACATTAGTTGCAGGTGGAGACGGACCACCATATTCCTTGAGAGGATAGGGTATGTTGTGTTTGCTCTGTTCAGGAGGTGGAGATTGAAGAACATTTGATCTTCAGGTGATTTATTTATTATGATATTTGAGGGAGGTATTGTTGCTTGTATAGAGACTCAAGTGGATTGCTTGTTTTCAGGTATCTTAAACAAAGACGCTTGGCTCTTTACCTCAAGGAAGCTGCAACTATCCAAAATATTAATGATAGGTCTATGCGCTCGTGTTTGATACAAGAGTGGCTAGTAGGTCTTCAATTATTTCTTCTTGCGACATGATAGGATTATAGTTCTTAGGAATTAGGTTTCGGCCATCGCTCACATAGCGAGGAGTTGTAGACAAGCGCAACTTACTAGTTTCTTGTCCTCTTCTATTGGTTTCACAACCATGGATGCTAGAAGAGTCTTGAGGGGTCGAACTCCATGTCCTCCTAAGATTACCGAAGCAGGCCCTCTTAGTCTTGGCTATTCTCCTAGGAGCATCATTATATCTTGTGTTGGCCCTTTTGGGATAGTTGGTGACATCAATAAATGTGCAGGTGGAGACGGACCGCCATATTCCTTGAGAGGATAGGGTATGTTGTGTTTGCTCTATTTAGGAGGTGGATATTGAAGAACATTTGATCTTCAGGTGTTTTATTTATTATGAGATTTGAGGGAGGTATTGTTGCTTGTATAGAGACTCAAGTGGATTGCTTGCCACTTTTTTCAGCTATCCCGACCAAAGGCGCTTGGCTCTTTACCTCAAGGAAGCTACAACTATCCAAAATATTAATGATAGGTCTGTGCGCTCGTGTTTGATACAAGAGTGGCTAGTAGGTCTTCAATTCTTTCTTCTTGTGACAGGATAGGACTATAGTTCTTAGGAATTAGGTTTCGGCCACCGCTCACATAGCGAGGAGTTGTAGACAAGCGCAACTTACTAGTTTCTTGTCCTGTTCTATTGGTTTCGCAACCATGGATGCTAGAAGAGTCTTGAGGGGTCGAACTCCATGTCCTCCTAGGATTACCGAAGCAGGCCCTCTTAGTCTTGGCTATTCTCCTAGGAGCATCATTAGATCCTGTGTTGGCCCTTTTGGGATAGTTGGTGACAACAATAAATGTGCTTCTACTTTACATCCCACTATAGATTAATGTTGGCGCTTAGATCCATTGAGGCTCCATTCTATCTCTGTTGTACCTCAACTTCTAGACCTCCCTTAATCATTACTCTAGGATGTTAGGGTTTATCCATTTTGGGTAACCCTTGAGGCTGTAATTTTATGCCATATAGTTGTTCCACCTTAGAGTAGCTTACACTATATTTTTTACTCTAATTTAGCTTATTTTTGTAGTACTTTGTAACATGTAACGACCCCTACTTTCGGGTGTTGTCATGGCTTTACAAGGTGCCCACTTGTGGGATTGAAATCTTGGCTTATAGTGTAAAACTCCTCGCTCCCCATTTCTTGCCTCAAACCCATTGAACATAAATGGTAAGGTTCACCCATGGGATTGGAATCATAGCTTCTTGTGTGAAACTCCTTGCTTTTCACCAGTTGCCCCAAACCCAATGGACTAATATTTGTTGTCTTATTGGTATGGAGTCATGGTGTAATTATTTTTCTTGATTATGGGTGTTGTATGTAGTGTAGAAGATCCAAGAGTTATTGTTGGGCAATATCACCATGGAATTGCTTATAGAATCAAAAGGTTATAAAGTTGTTATCTTAGTCATAAAATCACAAACGTTAAACTACTATATATACAAGTGAGAGGGTCACTATTTTTTTGTCTAATTGTCTTGAGTGTCTTGATCAAAAGTATCAAAGGGTTCGACTTTCGGAACACTTGTAGCTATTGGGCCTCTAGAATCATGAAACATTGGGTAACAAACTCTTGATGTGAAGCACTATAAGAAGCTAGGTCATAAACATTGGAACACAGCATTGCTGGTGAACTATTGGAGTTGTGATTGAATTTGTGTATGTTGATGTTGAAGCTTCTACTTGGAAGCATTATTTAGAGCCAACAAGCTAACATATAACCAGTCTCATTAAATGCTTGGTTGGAATTCCAATTTTGTGGGCAGTCTTCACTTCATGCTGATCCTTATTTCTTCAATAAATTTCCTTCTGTGAAAACTATTCTTGGATGAAGCAAGAACCCAAACTTGCACTGCCTTTTTCTTTAATTTTTGTCTTTTTATCCATTGTCTTGTTCATTTTTTTAGGGAAATATACTCTCTTTAGGTGTGTTGTCCACAATGGGAAAATGGGTAAGATAAAGAAATGCGTGGCCCCACTTACATTTAGGAAATTTGAAATATATGCCAAAATTTGAAGAAATCATATCCTTATCAAAAGTGAACCACATATGAGCAAATGGCATGAGTTCAATGGGTTTGGAAATAAGTGGTAGTTAGTTTTGAAACTATTTTGTAGCTTCCTTTAAATATGGTCTTAAAATTGAGTGACCTCATTACCATTCTCTATAAGTTCTGATTTGCAAAACCAAAGACATATTGTAGAAAACTTCTTGGATGTCCCATCAAAAACAACAATCCGTAACTTAAGCTCAAATGAGGAAAGGGGTCCGCTTCTAGGAACATCTAATGGGCTGTGTTAATTTATATCTCGAGTGAAAGTAACAGCATATGTGTTTTCAAAACTTAAATAAGTGTTTAGAAATTACTCGAGGATTTGAAATGTTGATTCATTACCCTTTTCATTTATTGTTAACTTTGGAATTCTTTTTTGAGTTTTCAAGTTTATTTATATACAAAGACATGAAATTTATTGACTTCCCATTAATCCGAACAAGCTGATAAAGCTACTGTTAGGTTAGTAAACATAGTGCATTGGTTAGGAAAAAATTGTATAAGATTTTTAGAAATGGGGGAAATGACAACTAACTTATTAAGCACTTCAGTTCTAGAGCTAGTGGTTTACACTGATATAAAGTAGGTAAAGGTGACATTTCATTGATAAATAAAGAATATGGATATGTCCATTTATCTAATCATATTTATCTCTATTTACTATTCTGTAAGCCTTGCACAAAGAGAATTTCAACCATCTAATCCATTTACATTCCCCTTTGGAACTGGTGACAAAGGAAAGATAGATCAGTAACAGTGATAAATGTGTCAGGAAAACGTAACCATATACTCAGCATGGTCTGCAAGTCACATTTGTTTCAGGCTTGTAAGAAGTCAGGGAAATACCTGAGAATTAAAATCATATGAAAGAGATGTTAAAAGACAAATTTGGGCACTTGCAGTTTGAGAATGCACATATTTGGTGCTTATTAAATATAGATTATTCTGGTTAAAGGCTAATTCCAAGACCAAATGTAGAGATTAACTTTTGATAGTCTTAATTAATAGCATACAAGAGTGGCTACTAGTGCTTCAGTTCTTTCTTCTTGCTTGTGACAGGACATGACTACAGTTCTTTGGCTTCGGGTTTTGGCCACCTCTCACATACCAAAGAGTTGTAGACAGAAGCAGCTCACCAGTTTCTTGTCCTCTTGAGTGGATCCACAGCCATGGATGCTAGAAGAGTCTTGAGGGGTTGAACTCCATGTCCTCCTAGGATTATCCAACCAGGCCCTGTTAGTGTTGGCCATTCTCCTGGGAGCATCATTAAATCATGTGTTGCCCCTTTTGGGATAGTTGGTGATGACAACGACTGTGCTTATATTTTACATCCCACTGCAGATGAATGTTGACACTTCGATCCAATGGAGCTCCTTTCTACCTCTATTGTCCCTCGACCTCTAGCTCTCTTAATATTTAGTTTTAGCATGTTATGGTTTATCCTTTTTGGGTAAACCCTTGAGGCTGTAAATTTATGCCATACAGTTGTTCCACTTTAGAGTAGTTTACAGTAGATTACTTTGTCTAGTTTAGCTTATTTTCATGGTACTTTTTGGTTACTACTGTGCATTGTAATTTGTAGCAGCTCTTTTCAATGAGTCCCATTGGCCGGCTTTGGCCATTTGTGGACACTAATAGAATTATCTTATCTTATTTTTTACAAAATTTCTGCAATTCGTTTGGGTTCATTACTAATGTGAACTTTGTTGGATCATTGGTTTTGTGTTCAGGTCATTTCCTCCCTGATGAAGACAATAAATTTTTAGAACGTGTCCAAGCTGCTGTAGAAGAAGAGGAGCGACAAGCTGCTGCAGCAGCTGATACACGTGCTGCAACAAATGCTATTGCTAATGCAGAGGAATCTAGAAAATCTGTGGGAAACATTGGAACTGAGACCTGTAAAGAGGAGCCAAGTAATCTTGATAAAAGAAATACAACTAAAGAAAATATTAGTGGTAGTGATTCGCAGGCACCTGGCAAGTTGGATGCTGAACCTGCAGATGAAAGAAACCATGAACCTGAAGGAAATAAGAGTGGGGTTGATGATGCATCCTACACTTTACCTCCTGAATTTTACCATTACTACCATGGAAGCAATG
The DNA here is from genome assembly GCA_028583015.1 of Wollemia nobilis. Lineage (NCBI taxonomy): Eukaryota > Viridiplantae > Streptophyta > Pinopsida > Araucariales > Araucariaceae > Wollemia > Wollemia nobilis. Next base: position 2,540,355 of record JAQPPZ010002998.1, read on the forward strand.
CAGACTTAGGAACACTTATTGAGGTGTTTTTGTCAGTCCTGTTTGTCTTGATATTTTTCTACTTGTGCAGATGGAAATGTTCTCATTACATTTTACATCTTTCATTTAACATTAATGATGTCTGGTAGTCATATTGTGTACAGAATTCATTTGCATTTAATAAACAGGATATGAAAGATCCGTTTTCTCAGTTACTATTTATTTTACATGCAGGTCAGGAGAACATGGGATGCTTTTATCATGCCTAGAGGAAGGCAAGTACATTCTTTAACTATTAAAAACACTTTTCATTCTTCGATTATGCATTTGGATGTTTTTGTATGATACATTGCTTCATATCTTGCATCTGTCTGTGAGTGTAAAGTTGACATTAATTTCATGTGTAAACGACAGTCGTATTCCTCCCCACTGGGTTCAGCCGCCACCTCCTGCAGATGAAGTTTGGGCTTCATATGTAGTAAAGAAAGAGGAAATTACAAAGAACCAACAGAAGTGCAAAAGAAGAGAACGGGAAGATAGCTAGAAGGTAAATTAATTTATGTACATGGGCATGTTAAAAACTTGTGCTTAAGAATGCCTATGGAAGTACCAATGTGGCCTATGGCCCTTGTCAAGACATCTACCACCTTTTGGCATCAATAATTTTTTATAATCCAATTTTTTAACTGAGGGTGTACATTTTATCTGCCATTGACTGTGCATTTGGAATACTCTTATACCATGTACATAACTAGCAGCCAAATAAGAGGATGCATGCACTCTAAATGGCTCTCTATTAATACTTAAAATTAAACTGAATTCCATAAATAGATAAATACATCCTGTAAATAATAAAGAAGAAAAAAACAAAACAACCTCATGAAATCCTTAAGAAAAGTAACTTTTCAACTCCCAGCAAGGAAAACTAAGAGCTACCTGTTCAGTTCCAATGCCTAGCCAACAAAGTGAAGGCATAAATGTAAGCTTTAGGGGTGTGTGACACCATTTTTAAGATTTGGAGCATTCTCGCTATAAAACTCAGTTAGGAAGATTGCATACAACGTATAGTGTTGGAGGATTTTCCTTATGTTCCTACACCTACTGGGTCCTATTCTTGCTGGATATGTTATCTAAATATTCATTTGAGCAATAAAATTACTCGTATGTTTGTTCCATGGTGATGTTTTCCAAATTGCATTTTACATAATGTTAAATCATTGTCTAAAATGTGGTTGCTACCATAGTATATTATTTTCATATGTTCTTTCAATCATATATGAATTCTAAAGTATTTTCTTGTAGTAAGTGCATGGAATTGGATATTGTGTAATAGTTGCAAGTGGGGAAATAACAAATTAACTATGCATATTTTTAAAATTGGGTTTGTTAGAGCAAAGTTGTAAACAGATTCGAACACAAAAGAATCACAAACTTGGAATAACCACATATTCTCAGGATGTTTTTTATTTTTGATAAATCGGAGGAAGGGGTTTTGAAAGGGACCCCAAACCTTGAACATCAAAGGACACAAAAGACACAGTCACCACGAGACTAAACACAAAAAGAACAGTCCCAAGGGACAAAAGAGACAGTCTCCACGAGACTATAGAAAGCAAAAGCCAGACAACAGGAGGAAACTCCAGGAGAAACCACCCTAAGAAACAAGAAAAACGCATCCAACAACCTGAAGTAGAAGACACAACCAGAGGTCCTGGAAAGCCAAAACGCCCCTGGAAGCAAACAAACACAGCTAGACAGTATCCATAAGGGCCTCCTGATCGTTTGGGGTCAACTGCAGATGCTCCTCATTCTGGTTCTTGAGATCTTCCACGATAATCGAAGCTTGTTGGAGCAGAGAAAAAATAATTTTGGAGGCTCTGGACATAGCATTCAACACCCCCACTAGGTCCTTGACATGGCCTTTGTTGGTGAGGGAAAGAAGATCCGACCTCTGTTGGATGTGATTGGAGGATCCACTTTGGGGGTTAGCTCCCTTCTTCGAGGACGAGTGGGTCGAGGCACCTTCGGTCTTTGGTTTCTTTAGAAGCACAGGTTAAACTTCAGAATTCTCTTGTTCTTGTTTGATGATAATTGGAGACTTTCGCTTCCCAATTTGGGATTTGCTACGCGAGGAGCGATGCCGAGCCTTTGTCTTCACAGAGGGAGGGGTATGTCCAGAGTTGGGACCGAAGTCCAACTTTCTACCCTATTTAGGTGTATCTTCCAAGGCATTCTTTAGAACAACATCATCGTCCATGGTATCAGGATGGGGGCTCCCTTGGCTGGAATCAGGCACTTGGGGATGCGCAAGAGGGCAGCCAATACATGAAATGATTGCTTTTTGGGCTTCTTTTTGTAGGGCATGCCTATAGAGAATAAAGTACAAGCCTTGGTGAACAGGTTGCGTGGAGGTACCTTTTCTGACATTGAGAACCGACTGGTCCATGGATTTGAACAGATAGTCCGAGACATTGATGACTTTGATATCTCGAAGAAGATTTAAGAAGGCTAGGTGGAAGCTCCTAAGAGTGGAGTTGGTGTCATCAAGAAGGCCAGGGCAACCGTATTATGAGGATGTTGCTAAAGGGACCAATGACATCTTTAGGAGGGGTTAAATGATGAGTCACAAAATTGTCTTATTTTTGGGACTACCTTTAACATGAAAATGATGTTTTCTGCATATGAGATGGTATTATGTTACTATTTATTTTAATTATGATACAATTTGTGGATGTTATAGAGATTATAAATAGTTTATATTTTATAAAAATAAACTAAGATAAGGTAGCAACTATAGGGCTTTTAGGTTGAAAAAGCATTCTGTATTAGGGCATTCGACACAAAGATTGTTTTTCAGTAAGACAGTTTTGTAGCACTACTTATGCAACATAATTCAACAGCATTAATTCTACAATAGCATTTCATACCACTGCTTCTTTAGCTGAAATAGGTAGCACTCATTTTGTACCAGTATTACATAGCAAAAATCCAATATTTATTTATTCAAATATTCATGAGATTAAATATTTGAATTAAATAAATTTAATTCCTTCAATAGTAACCTTTGGACTTATGATTTGAGATTTAAAATTTTAATAAATCAAACTTTCAGAAACATAAATAAATCTCAAATTATGGATTTTAAAATTTTATGATATTAAAATCAATAATCCATATAATCCTTTTCTGGCTCTGAAATTTATTTGTCAAATATTTATTAACTTAAATATTTGACCTAAATAAATTTTACAACCCTTTCTATAAATCTGAATCTTTGAAATTCAACTTAGGGTTTTAATAAAACAAATTCAATGAACTTTTTAAACTTTATGAAATTTAAAATCAAATCCTCATTGATTCCCTCCTCTATGAAATTTATTCATCCGAAATATTTATAAAATTAAATATTTGAGTGATAAATTCAAACTTTAACCTAGTTGTAAAATTTAAATCTTTTATAAAATAAACTATATTTTATCTTAAATCTTAATGCCTCAAATAAATTAAAAAGGTCTTAGGGTAAAGAAACAAATTTGAATAAAACGTTTGGACAAACTTGCTACAACATAGAAAAACGCAACTTTGAAAACCAAACTCAGGCAGACCAAATTTTACACAATCCTACCACAAATTTGGTGCTATCTTCTACAGAAATTTTAATTAAAAAATTCTATCAATCAACTTATAAATTAAAAACACCACAATAATGCTTGCTCTTAATAAAAATTGAATTTAATACAAAATATTAGATCTTACAATGAATCCAACAAAGTCTCTGTATTCATGTGCAAATGTAGCTTCCTCTGCAACTTGGTCTTCTTTTTGGATCCTCTCAATCTTTCCTCTTTTCTCCAACCTATCTGACCCTCTTTTCATCTCAATGAATCCATTTATAGCTTTGAAAACTTAATTCATTCATTCAGTTCCTTTTGTTTCGTTTAGTTATTCAACTCCTTCAGAACTAATTCATTTCCATCTCTAAAAACATATATTAATATCATTAAAAATATGACATTACTTTAATTTGAAAATCCTTACAAGCACCAAATTTTATTAAATATCAAAATGAAACCTAATAAATGTTCGAATCAAACCCTGTACTTGCCTCTTTACCAATTTTTGCCTTCATATAATTAATATATAGATATGCCTCTCATCATAATACTTCCATATCTATTTCCTGACCACAAAATCTGCGCCATGGCCAATTCTCTTGGCCAAATTCGAGTATCCAAAATCATTTCGTATGCCTGCTCAGACCATAGGGCAACCTCACAACCCAAATTGAGCTTCGCTTCCTCCTGAGAGAGGCCATACGTGATATCGTAATTATTCACTCGTTGCCAGGTCTTGAGTGGCATGCACCACAACCCTCCATTGATATTAACATTAAAGCTAAATGCCCACAAGTGTGCCAAATGTCGTGGACCAGGTAATCATTATGCTGATGTAAGATACATCGATAACCATTTCACCTTACTATCGCAATCCTAGCAAATACGTCCACTACCACTCGTAATCCAGATCTTAAGGACAATTGAGCTCCAACCGCAAGATGTGAATGCATTCACTCACTTTGTGGGACAAGTACAAGAATGCCAAGAACTTGTAATTCAATTCTACGACCATGAGATTAAGACAGTTCCTGCTGCCTTACCAGACCCTCCGTTAAACATTGTAGTGGCAATCAACAACTTACCTTTCAAGATGGTCTTGGTCAATACAAGTTCATCAATAAACATCATTACAACAACAACAACAATAGAGCACCTCAAGATCCCCAAGTCTAATATCGTTCCAGGAGCTTACACATTGAGAGCTTTTAATGATGCTTTATGCAATATTGTGGGAACGATAGTCCTAACCATCAAGGTGGGGCAAAAGACCATCCCTGTGATGTGTCACGTCTTGGAAGGAGCTATGCAGTACGAAATCCTCTTAGGGCATCCTTGGATAAGGGCCATGAAGTGTGTGCCTTCGATCTTGCACCAATGTATCAAGTATGTGCACAAAAGCAAAGTCTATGTGGTTCTTGCTGATGAAGAGCCTTTTAAATACATCAATCAAGTGGAAATTTTGGGAGAATTTGTAATCCCTTCTACCCACCTGTACGTAGCATCTTCATCCCCAACCATACAAGTGGATAATAAAGACATAGGGGTAAGAAAAGACCCATGCACTTCAACACATCCTGGTGCACTCAAAGTAGTTAATGCTTCTAAAGTACCATCAACGTCAAAATCAAAAGATAATAAAAAACTAAAGACACCCTTAGTTAAGGAAGAAAGGCCCAAGGAAGTGCCAACTATAGCCATTGTTGAAAGGCCAAGTCCTATGGAAGAAGAAGATCTTCAAGATCAAGATGAAGATAGTGATTATCACCCTGCTTTTCCAATGTCATTTGTAGGATCATCCACATAACATGCAACAATACACTTGGCAAGCACAGGCATAGGGGAGTACCTTGTGCAAAACATTAACTTTATGCCTATCATTGAGTCTGCACAAGACATGGGAAGGCCTAAGGACTTGAGGCCGCCAATAGGAACAGTGGTTCCACCTGGAATCCCTCCCAACTAAACCAATTTCATCTATGCCAGCTTGGACTGCGCTCATAAGTCTTCAGATATAGAATAGGATAGTGACGAATTATTCATGGTAAATGTTCGTTACCTCTCTAACCCCGAGTTTTCTCTAAGCTACTTTGAGCATTGCCATTGGCATGGATATGGCCTTGGCATATATGAGCAAGGGCGTAGACGGCCATACGAGCCACAATATTAGTTTTCCTCCGACAGGTTTGGCTTAGGCTATTATATTGGAGGTCGAGATGAATTTCTTGCAGTAGCATTGGAAAGATTAAGCTTAGGGTTAGGAGAAGACATTGATTTCATTCCTTATCACCCCCTAAGAACAAGAAATTTGAGCAACAAATAAGTGGCCACGGTAAACATACCGCCACCAAAAATTTATCATCCAAACATCTCAATTGATTCCACCCCAATAGGGTACAACTCATGGGATGAGGAGAATGGATATGAAGCAAGTGATGATGAGGCGCAACTTGGCTTAGCCTATCGAGGGGCCTCACTATTTACAAATATTCACATGGTCCATCCATGATGAGAGTGGGTATACATACAATGAAAGTGACTATGAATCAGAAGACTCAACAGAAAGAGCCTACTTAGGCCTAAGCCATCAACCCTTGACTTTGGGGCAAGAGACAAATGCAAATGGATTCTTCATAAGTGACGAAGAATATGAAGATGAAACAGAGATGGCCTACTTAGGGCCAAGACATGAGCCCCTTGTCTTAGGGCCGCATACCAATGCTAATAGTTTTTGGATAAGTGATGATGACTTTGAGGATGAGACCGAGATGGCTTATCTTGGGCCTCACCACTTGTAGTAAGTCAATGAGCTAGTAGAGAGAGAGGTGGCACTCCGTGCCATAGACCCTCATCTATGATTTTTGGGGAGACCTATTGACCTAGCTACCATTCACCGAATGGTCAATCCCCCTCCACCTACATTCAGAGAGTGATTAGAGCCCAATGATCCTATTGTCCGCCCTACTCATGGGCCAGATCCAAAAATTCCCATTCCTCCAGAACCTCATCACGAGTATGGAAGGGAAACCCCTAAGACAAGATTACACCCATGTGGTCCTGGAGACTTCATCCCATCCATCAACATGATCTCCATTGATTTGACCACTCCACTTCATAATCCAACAGATCCTACCAAATCATTGCATCTTGATGTAGAGGCTATTGATTGGGATCACGCTAATTCACCCATAGAGCCTGAAGACCTCTTCCCCAATGAAGAGATGTTACAACCATTCCATTTTGCATCAGGTTGTGCGTATGATGTCTTCCATGTTGGTTTGGAACCTGAGTCAGTAGGTCCTGTAAATCCCATCGATGATATTCATTTGATACCCACGCCTCATCAACTAGAGGATGGGTCACATATGGCTATAGAAGCAACTTTCGAGGTGGACATCAACGATGATCCTACCCAACCAAGAAAATTCAAGTTCGAAGAAAGTCTATCTCCAGAGGAACAAGCCATCCTAATTCCTCTCCTCAAAGAGAGGCCAAATATTTTTGCTTGGACTTACAAAGACATGCCAGGGATAGATCCAAAGTTAGTCATTCACAACCTTTCATTGGATCCCATGAAGAAGCCAATCAAGCAAAAGTTGAGGAAAATGCATCCAACCATCACTTTGATGGTGAAGAACGAATTGCAAAAACTACTGGATGCAGTATTCATAGTTCCTATTGACTACCCTGAGTGGGTGTCAAACATGGTACCCATGGGGAAACCCGACGGAAGAGTCCGTATCTGCACGGATTTCAAATATTTAAATAGGGCAACACCAAAGGATTCATTCTCGTTGCCAAACATAGATGCTCTTGTAGATGCAACCATAGGTCATGAGATGCTCTCCCTAATGGATGGTTTCTTTGGATACAACCAGATCCAGATTAAGCCCAAAGATCAACATAAAACTGCTTTCATTACTCCGTGGGGAACATTCTATTACAAAGTGATGCCATTCGGTCTCAAAAATGTTGGTGCCACATATCAGCGGGCCATGACATACATATTCCATGACTATATGCATAAGATCTTAGAGGATTACATGGATGACTTACTGGCCAAGTCCCTATTGCGGCAAGAGCATGTCGAAGTCCTTAGACAAGTATTTGATCACCTCATAGAACACAACGTCCGATTGAATCCTAAGAAGTGCGTATTTGGCGTAACTTCTGGCAAGCTTTTGGGATTCATCGTATCCAAGAGAGGCATTGAAGTCGATCCTACAAAGGTAAAGGCTATACTAGAAATGGCCACCCCTACCAACATTAGGGAGTTGCGGAGCCTACAAGGCAAGATAGCATCCATCAAAAGATTCATCGTGCAATTATCAGACAAATGCCGACCTATGAATCGGTTGCTATGCAAGGAGGTCCCCTTTCATTGGGACGAAGAATGCCATCAAGCCTTTGTAGAGATCAAAACTTATCTAGCAACACCACCAATATTGGCTCCACCAAGGCCAGACATACCATTTTTACTATATATATCGGCTACTAATTTTGCATTGGGCACCATGTTAGCCCAAAAGAATGCACAAGACAAAGAGCAAGCCATATATTACATTAGTCACACCTTGGTGAGTTATGAGCTAGGATATGCGTATGTTGAAAAGTTGTGTTTAGCAATGGTCTTTGCAACTCAAAAGTTGTGACACTACATGTTGAGCCATACGACCTACGTCATATCAAAACAAAATCCTTTGCAGTACATGATGAGCAAGACATATCACAATACACGTACCGCAAAGTGGATCATGCTATTGATAGAATTTGATCTAGAGTTCATAAGCCAAAAGTCCATCAAGGGACAAGTCATAGTAGATCAATTAGTAGAGGTGCCTCTTCAGGATAACAAGCCTCTCACCATAGAATTGCTTGATGATGCGGTCTTTGCATTATCAGATCCACCAGAACTCAAAGAACCTAAGAAAGAAAGATACATGTCATTGTTCTTCGACGGTTCAAAGTGTGAACAAGGGGGCGGAGCAGGGATTGTCTTTATCACACCACAGGGTGCTCCATTGCCCTTATCATTCAAACTAGACTTCCCGTGCACAAACAACAATACAGAATATGAAGCATTGATCCTGGGACTCCAAACAACCGTAGCAATGGGCATTAAAATATTGAATATCTTTGGTGACTCCTTGCTCATAGTAAACCAGGTCAAAGGACTATTCCAATGTAGGTGCCCACTCCTAAAAACTTACAAGGAACTTGTTGACACCTACCTAGCCCGGCTGGAATGGTATGACATCGAGGCAATCCCTCGTACATCGAATAGATTTGTAGACACCATGGCCTCTTTGGGATCCTTAATCCCTCAGAATCCATCTGCTTATTTTACAACCGTTCATGTGAAAGTGCTTTCACACTCAGCAATACGCCGTGAAGCTTTTGACAATCAAGAATCAGTCAACATGATCAACATCAAGCCAAATCAGGATTGGTCCTTCACAGCCAGAGATTTCTTACAAATGGCACCTTGGGGGTCTTTGATCTCCCAAGGACCTGTGGAGTGTGGTGCAACCATACACCATAGAGTTGTTCCTCAATCCGTGTTCACTAGCTCAAAAATATAGGAAAAGCAAGTCATATTTTCTATAGAAGTCGTGGCTTATCAGGATTGGCTTTCCCAACTGCGGGACTTCCTAAAGCTTGGAATAGTACCTCAAGGTTTGTCGCATACTGAAAGGTGAATGTTCAAACAAAGAGCAACAAGATACATCTTGCTAGGAGAAATCCTCTACAGACGAGGATATGATGGAGTATTACTCCGTTGTCTTGAGCCCTAGGAAGCATCCTGGGAAATTTTACAAGCTCACGATGACACATGTGGAGGGAATTTCAGTGGCATGGCCATCGTTAAGCACATCTTGATAATGGGTTACTATTGGCCCACCATGGAAAGGGACTGCTACGAGTATGTCAAGAAATGCAGTAAGTGCCAACATCATGCAAATATAACGCACTTGCCATCGCAAGCCTTGCAGCCCATCCAGGCAGCATGGCCATTCTCGTAGTGGGGACTAGACTTGATTGGGAAGATCTCACCCCCGTCCTCAGGCCGACACACATTCATCATAATAGCCACAAAATACTTCACTAAATGGGTGGAAGCAATCCCCTTAACATCAACAACTGGACCAAGGATTGTGGAGTTTATACTCCACAATATCATAAGTCATTTTGGGGTCCCTTCTAAGATAATATCGGATAATGGGCCATCTTTCAAGAACAAAAATGTGCGTGCTTTAATGAACAAATACCATATTCAGCATAGTTTTTCAACGCCTTATTATCCGCAAGCAAACGGGCAAGCAGAAGCCTCAAACAAAACAATAGTCTCCATCTTGAGGAAGATGGTGCAAGACAATCACAAGGATTGGCACATGCAGTTGCCTCTTGCACTATGGGCATACAGGACTAGTATACGGACGCCCACTGGGGCAACACCATTTTCACTAGTATATGGCACTAAGGCCATCATGCCACTAGAGTTGGAAATTTTGACTCTACGCATAGCATTAAAGGACTTCATAGATGATGATGTCGCGCGGCAAGGCCACCTTGATCAGTTGATGCTTCTTGATGAACGTCGAGTCAATGCTTTAGAGCATCTTCATGTTTACCAAAATCGCCTTGCGCGAGCTTACAATAGTAAAGTCCACCTAAGGGAATTCAAGGTTGGAGATCTAGTGCTCAAAGAAAACCAACAGAATTCGAATCTATCGCCGCATCTGCGAGATAAGTTCGCGGTAAACTGGATAGGCCCATACATGATTTCACAAAGAGTTGGGCCTGGAGCATATCGCCTTATATCATTAGATGGTGTTGAAGAGCCTGAACCTCTCAATATCATTCACCTAAAGGCATTCTACACATAAAATTAAAAAACATTCAAATATGTCAAAAAAAAAAACATTCAAATATGTCATAAAATCAAAAACATTCAAATATGTCAAAAACACAAAAACATTCAAATATGTCAAAAACACAAAACAAATCATAAAAACATAAAATTTCAAAATACAATCAAAGGCTCCAAGGGTAATTCATCCCGCTTGGTCAAAATCAATTCAAAAAGCTCCAAGGGTATTCAAACCGCTTGGTCAACTCCAATCAATTCAAAATGCTCCAAGGGCATTCAAGCCGCTTGGTCAAAATCAATTCAAAAAGCTCCAAGGGTATTCAAACCGCTTGGTCAACTTCAATCAAAAAGCTCCAAGGGTACTTCATGCTACTTGGTCAAAAATCAAAAAGCCCCAAAGGCATAATAAGCCCTTTGGTCAAAATTAAACAAAAGTACAAAAACAACATAAAAATAAAAAATACAAAAACAATTGCATTTCACATTTTGCATCCACATCATTGCATTGCATTTTCATATCCACTACAATTGCATATGTCATGAGAGCCTTAAAAGTGATACCATAGTTTGTCGCACAAATCATTCAAATCCATACCTCCATCAACACAAGTGTGTAATTGTGTTTTTCAACACAACCATTATTTGTTGCTATACATAATATACTAAGGTTTTTCGGTTAATCAACCACACCTAGTGATCTTATCAACTTTTGTGGAAAACAACTTTGATTAGTAGAAGGTAAGGTCTAGCTATGATAATGCCTTGGATATTCAAGATCCCGTCACTAATTGAAACACTAAAATCCTAGCTGGTACAAGGAAAATATGAAAGCTGCAAAGCGGTCTAGGTTACCTTAAGCGAAAAGGATTTTCCTTGCTTATCCCCCTGTGCAACCGGTTTAAAGGTGTTGAGAATTGGCAAAAGGACAAGCTTTACCCTATCCAAATCCCTTGCTTAAATCAAAATAAGAAAAATCCCAAAGCAAAGTACATATTCAAAAGGCCAAGCATACAGTCCAGATTTCAAAGCAATAATCCGATACACAAATCATAAATTCAAAAAAATCATAGCTCAAAAAAATCAATAAAAAATAAACAATGATTTTCATCACTACATATGAGCAAAATAAATAGTGATTATCATCACTACAAAAATCCTCGCTCAAAGAAAAAATCAATAAAAATAAACAGTGATTTTCATCACTACATATGAGCAAATATCCAAAGCCAAAAAGAAGCCAAAAGGGAATAAAGCTTGAATCCCTGGAATTCTCAGCATTGTACAAAATTGGAAGGAGAAATCCTTACGCATGATGATATGTCTATTACAATTGCTTCATGCATTTGTGTAGACCAATGTTTGAATGTGGATGAGCTAGCTTAGGTAACCCAATATTGCCTAGTGGTATAGTCCAACTAAGTCCAACATAAGGATGAGATGAACACTTGAGGATCCCTGATCTTAGCAATGGGCTGAAAGAATCCCGCCTGACATCGGAGGAAATGCTTGAGTTCTACCTCAAAATATACAATCACTTGCACACACAGAGATCATGAAAAACTAGGTCCATGGTAAAAGCCTTACTTTTCAAAAGTCTAAGTGGTCAGTAGACAGTTGTTGATAGGGTAACTAGAGTGTTTGAATCTCCGAAAAGCCCCAAAAATTCTTACATAGCAACAAATCATAACATCATTCACACCATCACTTTATTTATAAGATTCTATAAATTAGGGGGTATCAACATCGTAGGACAGATACCGCATATATATTAGAAATAGTATATAGATGACCACTGACTACTTTATATCTTTTAATTTACAGAAACTTATTAAGAAAATACATTACACACCATTACATCTCATATATGAATACTTAATCAATTCTTATGATAAGAGTGATTATTTAAATTCATGATTATTTTTTTACTTTCTGTGGTATCACCCATTAATATTGTCAATGTCATATGCATTCCGTATGTTTTAAGTGATTAGAGCATACAGGTTCATTTATACCATTCCATCACATAAGTTAGATGCATACAATTAAAGCAAAATTAAAACATGCATTTAACAATAACATCATATCCACAAAAACAAGTCATTAATCATCACATTCATAAACCACATCATAAAACATATAGGCAATTTCCATTTGCATACAATCATGAATTCACCATTTATCAAAATCAAAATACATCGCATCATATCATCAAATCATATAAGCATCTACACATCCATCTAAGCATCTTCAATATCATCTATCATCTAACATATTCATCAAGTAAGCATAATACCATCATCGCATCATATCATAAAACAAAATAACAACAAAAACATGAGCAATAAACGATACACATAATAAGTCATAATGCAAAGATATCATAAAAGTATGTGTGTCAAGTCCATGGATGTACAAAAATGCCCATGGGCTATAGTCATATAGGTCAGTCGACCTCAAAAATGAATCAAGGACCAAATAAAGCATCAATCAAATACCGGGCCTGAGCCCCCTGCATCACCTCCTCTAGTGCCACCTCCCCCTATGGTGGTGTCGCGAGTCGAATGATGTGAACCTGTCGGTCTCTCTATCCGAGTCCGGGTCCTCTAGCTAGGATGGGTGGAAGACTGCCCCGAGGTGGAGCGCCCACTAACCTGTGAACCACCCGCACCGGGTGGCTCCTTAGGGACAATCCCATGCCTCTTGAGTTGCATCTGAAGAATGGTGATGTGATCCACATGTCCCCGGATCCGCTCCTCATACTCATCCAACAAAGACTAAAGTTGTCCCACATCTGCTCCTGAACCTACCACTAGAACCTCCTGTGGTGTAGAAGGAGGAACAACAAACTGCATCCTAGCATCGCCACCCCCAATAGTAGCCTATAGAGCCTGTATCTGTGTTGTGAGCTGCTCAATGGTAGCATCTCATCGTTGTACCTGGATCTTAGTTGCCTGAAGCTCAGCCTCGACCTCATGTAGCTGTGCTCTCAGAGGAGAGTCTCTCTCCTCGGGCTCTAACTCCTCCTCCTCCTTAGGAACATCAGGATCCTCCACTACCACCTGCTCTACTGATTGGCCCCATACCTCGGTCCTGGCTCGGACTCTACGTCCTATCGGATCTGCACCATCACCCCCGCCATCATCCTCGCGCCCTAGGCTACCGACACCATGCCACATCCGATCACCCCACCACTGAGTGTATGCCTCTGTAACTCCCCCAACCACTCTAGGGTCAATAATTAGGGCATCCTCCTCATCTGAAAGCTCTATAATCTACCATGGAGGTAGGTCCCTCTCTGTTGTGAGGTGCCTGTACAAGAATGGTACTAGGGGCACATCCTACTACAACCCATATTGACAAAGAACCCGAGAGTAGAAGTACTCTCGGATGGTAACCTTACGGCCAATGAGCCATCGCTTGCGTCATGTCCTGGTAGTAAAGCTAGTTGGATCATCCCAAGCAGGACACTCATGGTAAGGGCGCCATATGACATCTTCGACCAAAAGTCTAGTAAAAGCATCAGTATAATGGGACAGCTCCCCTGCGAAAGTGTGGCTCTTGCGCTCCTCGTGCTCTCGAGCCCATCTAGCAGCATAGCACTATGTTCGAGTGTCGATCACTATAATCTCGGTCGAGAGCCCCTTAGGGTGATCTACCTTAATATGCTCCCATCCCCAAACCTGTAGGAGCAAGCTACAAGCAATGCTGACACATCCTCGCCGGTGGATGTGGTACAACTCATCATAGCACCGAGCCAATAGTGATCTACCCCATGCATAGATGATAGGCTCCTCGCTATCCAATAGATCCTGCACCATCACCAAAAGGTTCCATGAGAACCTCAAACCTAAGCAGTCCAAGATAAGAACATTGCTGATAACCATCAACAATACGACATGCCTCACCATAAAGACATGCTCCCCATGCCAATGGCTAATAGACACTCCTCTGGACTTGGTGTCCTAGAGGGCCTCCTCAGAGTGTCCTCTAAACACTCGAGCATAAACAACCACCTAATCATTAGTGGTCGAAGAGACAATGGCCACCCCATCAAATGGAATCCGAAAGATCCTATATACATCCTCCGGCGTAATGGTCATCTCGCCGGTCGAGAGGTGGAAGGTATTAGTCCACGGGTCCCAATGATGGGCTAGGGCCGTAAGGTAAGCCTGATCTACCATGATGTAAGGTAGCCTAATGACATACTATAACCCATGGGCTTTGAACCATGCCCAATCCGTGTCATCAAAGCTAGGAAGTAGCTCAAGCAAGAGCTTCGGGTCCCAAGCTCGAGCAGAGAGGATCTAATAACAAAGGAAAATAAAACATAAACTACAGTGCATCTAAGGCATAAATCAAACAAAGCATAACAACATCAACACTCCTAAGTCCGAACAAACGAAGGATAAATGCATATAGTCGGGAAGCACAAAGCTTAGGAGTGGTTCAAAACTTTCAAAAAGAACAAAAAAATCAAAATATGTCTTAAGAAAATCATAAAAAGGACAAAAATATGGCTAAGGGTTTAGCCGTTGTCACCTACAGCGGCCGAAACCTAGCCGCTGGAGACAGCAACGACCAAGACCCAACGGTCAAATTTTTGACCGTTGGGGTTCAAACATGGCCGCTCTGAGTGACAACGGCTCATAACCGGTCGCTCTGAGAGACAACGACCGAGGGGCGACACGACAAACCTGTGAACCCTCGGCCATAAAAGAACAAAAAAATATAAATAGTGCAAAATAACATAAAAAGCACAAAAGGGAGGGGAAAACAAAAAAATTAAAGGCAAATTCCCATGCAGGCATCAGATCAAAGCTAAGTTAAAAAATGGTTAACATGGTAAAAGCAGGTGAACAACAAAAATTTTGGGAACCCTAGGCTAGAAACTACCAAGGCAAAGCAATGAGAACAAAAAGGGGGACTAACCCACCATAGCAAAAGGTAAGCTGAGCCTAACTACGGAGTTTATTCATTACCAACAGGTTTAGTGAGGTTCATTTTACCCATTACTTAGTGAGGTTCAGTTTTACTCAGACAAGAGAAAAGAGGGTTAGGGTTTAGAAAGGAGAAATACCCGAGAAGCTCCGGCTCCTCTAGTAGTTGATGTCTCATCCTGTGCAACCATGTCCTCAATGCCAGAAAACTCCAAAGTTGCAATCGTCGCTATCACACCAGAGCTCCCAAAGCGAATCTTTGAAATAGTGAAAGTGAAAGGTCAAACCCTAGAAAACATAATTTTTATATATTCCTTAATTATGCCTTGGCCGCTGCTGACGTCAGCGGCCCGAACATCATGGCCGCTCAAGGCGACAATGGCCACAAGTAGGAACTCAGAGGCCGCTGGACTTGACAACGGCCAGATCCACAGATCAAAATAAAGGACTTCCTCCTTGAGGGATCCCACAAAAATAGCAAATAAACACACTTTGATGGTTTAAGATCATCAGAATGTTCAAAATAATAAAAAAATCACATAAAAGCACAATCTCAAGTAGGCCTCGTACCTAGTTACTTACTCTATCCACTCGGTGATTACAGTGATTTGCACTCCATGTATTTTGGTGAGATGAGTAGATAACCATAAGGCCACTTGGGGCAAAAAAAACTCATTTTGGAATTACGATGTGCCACCCTTCAATCCCAAAGAAGACCAAGATGGTCGGACTGCTCCACGGGTGCGAAAGGAGCATCCTAATTCCCCTATGATACCAAAAACATTAAGTCAAAGTGATACAATATGAACATAAATTGAATCACTCATCCTAACTCCCTAAGAAAGCTATTAATAGTTGGACCGCTCCTCGAGATAAGGATGGATGATTATCATAAACAATTGGAATCACACTTGGATGTGGGATTGCCCATTAAAAGCAAAAAATGCTAGAAAGGAACCAGATTAGTCATATTGGTCAAGCGACTTGTCGCTTCATTCATTGTCATTTCTTCACCAATTCATTGTGTGAGGAAGTAGTTCAAAACTTCAACATAATCATAATCAAAATCAACAAAATATCACTCGATCATAAAAAAATCATGTTCATCCTACGAATCATTGCATACAACAATCACAAATTTCCCTTGTTTGTTGGGAACGTAAGCAGACATGACATCTTCAATTGTAGCTCTCCTACCGGTCAGAATTGTTGTAGCAGTTGAAGCTACCCGATTGAGTTTGAGGAATGAGTGCAATTTAACATGCCCAAGCCACTGAGCTAAGTCCTCCGAACATTGAGGCAATGATTCAAGGGATGCGCGCCATCTTGCATGATTGGGCCATCCGGCGTTGATCAGACCATTGATCACCATACACCCTACAAGAAGATTAGTCTACGTTTTTGCTCAACGTTGTGTTTTCCACACAATGCATCACAAAAAGGGGCATCTGTAGACACCTAAATCATGTCATGCTTAGGGGAGCTACTCACATAGACACATTCATAAGATCATAAGACATAATCTTGGACTTTCCAAGCATCAACAGTGGTTCTCACCACTCATTTGGGGCCTTTTCAAGCCATCCAAGCCTAGCCGCTCAAGCCAAGAGTGGCCAGATCCTAGCCTCTCAAGCCTAGAGTGGCCAGACCTTAGCCACTATAGATGACAATGGCCAGATATTAGTCACTGCAAATGATAGTGGCTAAACCCTAAGAAGCAGTTTTTCCGACAAACATGCCTAATCACGGGTGTAAGTGGCAGTCTGCATGCAATAAAGGTGAGCGGGAGTAACTTTGCATTCCTTTTCATGACCAGTTCACATAGGAGACTTGAGTTTGCATTTAAACTTTAGTTAACTGACCTCCAAGCATAAAAAAAGGACAAAAGCTTCTCATGCTAACAACCATTTCGCATAGGAGACTCAAGTGGGCGATTAGATTTTGATTAATGGGCCTTCAAACATAGACAAAAGACAAAAATCCTCTCATGCTAACTTGCACTACGCATGAGGAATTCATTCCTAGGGCTTGGACATAGACCTAGGGTTTCACACTATAAAAGGTGCAAGCCTAAGAGCACCAAGGGATAATCGATCTTTTATCCATCAATCTTGGTCATTGAGGAGAGCTTTCGAGACTTAGAGAGTTCCCTTGGAGATCACGTGTATGGCAAAGCCCTGACGGATTGAAGAGCATAACACCTATTATTTCAACATCATATACAAGCTTTGACCCATAGCTTTGGGGCAAAGAGAGCAAGGTTTACCTTAGTGGCCGTTGTCTTGGACAGTGGCCCGCAGGCTTAGCTTAGGTTTTAGACATAGCTTCTTTTATTCTGTTTCTTCATGTTTTCATATCATTAGCATAGATTTACATGATTTCATAGCATAGTTTCATCATATTTCCATTAAGTTCTTTTATTACTAACAACCTCATCCGGGGAGGCAATCTTGGACATCTAAGCGTGTGTTGTTGTTTCATTGCTTACAAGGCCACAGGTTCATCGGACGAAATCTGCAACATACAAGAGCAAAAGGGATCCCTCTAGGAAACAGACCTAGAGAAGGAGGCATCTGTAAGCCCTCATACATTTCCATGTGTGGAACTGGAAATATTTTTAAAAGTGCACCACCTCTTCGTGAAAGGGGCACTCTTTACCTATTTGTAACCTTATTGTATCAAAATGGGTATCCCTAAGAGGGACCGACATGTAACCGAGTTTCAATATGAATAAAGAGATCCATCTTTGTTATTTCCATGTTATATGCTTTTTCATTGTCTTCCATTTCATCTTGGGTTTTTAATAACATTTCAAGTAGAGTAAAAGAGCGGTGTGTGCATCCCGGGGTCACTACAGATGCAAGAGCTACAAGCTTGTTTGGGAGGGAAACACACTATGTGCTTCAAAACATTCCTCCCTCTCACGCAAACCAATTCGTGCGCTCTTTCTTCCAATGCCTTCTAACGCAGCCAACGGGATTCGAAACCTTGACGTTCATTCTGCCACTTGCCTTAGCCAAAATCCATTTTCCAATGTGCCACACTACCCAAGGTGACTAGGGTTTCACACGACGTCCAATTTATTCTTCGCTTCCATCATTTAACCCTATTTTGCACGAGCTTTTTTTGCTTTTCAACAATCACATTAATTCATGAGTGCAAGATAAGGATTAATAAACCTTAGTCATCCTTTTATATATTTTTCTCCCTCATATTCGACGACGTCGACGGATTAATTTTATTTTTAATTTTAAAATTAAAATTAAAATTTTAAATAATTTAAAATTTAAACTAAATATTTAAAATTAAATATCTCCATCACCGGGGCACCTTTTTTGATGAAACGAAAAGCCAACTTGGGTTTTAAGAAAAACCCATTTCAAATATGCCATCCATGGTTTTAAATAAAACCTTTTATTTTTCCTGCCTTGGTTTTCACAAAAACCCTGTATATATCCATGCTCTCCAAAATATCATAAATGATTATTTATGAAGTGCTTTTGCCACCAAAACTCAATGTGATCCATGTGACATCAATGACAACATAAAATAACTAAAATTACCAATAATCTCCCCCTTTGTCATTGATGGCAACACCTCTAATGCAAATCACCACAATCACTGCAAAAACCATCTCTGAGAATCAAAGCTGCTCCCCCTGACTCAATAATCTCTATGGAGGTTGCTCCCCCTAACTCAATGCTATCCTTGGAGGCTGCTCCCCCTAACTCAATGCTCTCCCCCTTACTCAAATCTCTCCCCCTTTGACATCAATGGAAAAAGGGACACCTATGGGGCTAAAATATATGACTCTTAAGCTTAGCCCCCTCACCACCTTCTCTCTTGAGGTGATTAATTTTGGGGTGGGAGTACATTTACTCCCATATTACATTGTTCCTTTCCTTTTTCAACTTCCTTCCACATATTTCTGATATCCTTTTCTTGATGAGTTACTTGATCTTCTTGCCTTGAACCTGCTTGACCTTCTTGCCTTGAACCTGTTTGGAATTGAGTCCTACACCATTTTGCAATATGTCCAAAGTTATTGCAATTAAAACACTTGATATTGTAGCCTTTGGATGGTGCCCATATCCTAAATTCTTTCTTGAAATAATTTCCATATCCATTCCTTTCCTGAACCCTATATTGTGAAGTTCTATTTTCATAATCATTATGACCATGACTTCTAAATTGTGTAGCTCTAAAACCAAAACCATGTTGCTCATTTTATTTGCACTGAGAAGCTCTATGACCAATCCTGTTGCATAAGAAGCAATGTCCCTGAAAACCATACCTTCTTCCTTTGAAGTTCCTTCTAGCAAAATCAAACTTCTTTGATCCATAGACCCTTTCTTGACCATTATCCTTGTGATCATCTTTGACTTGTGCATTGTATCCTTGATCCTTCTTTGTGGTATCCAAATCTTCTTCCTTAACTTATTCCTTGCTTTCTTCTTCAAGAATTTCTTTGCCTCTTGAACTTGATTCACCTATCTCAAAACAAGATCCAAACTAGATATTTGGAGCCATAGGAGCTTTGGAACTTTCTTCATGAATCTTAGGTGCTTCCTTGCTTTCATATTTTAGAACTTCCTTTCCTTTTGAGTGTGACTCCCCAAACCTAAAATATGAGACCTTTGGTGCTTTGGAACCTTCCTCTTCTTTCTCTTCATTTGTGTCAAATAGCAAATTGGCACACATCTCTATAGCCTCTAAAATGCAAGTATCCATTTCTGTTGCTTCCTTTTCTTTGGGAACCGGTTCTTCCTTATATATTTCTGAAACAAAACCTCCTGATACAAATAGAGGTCCTTGTGTGTTTATTTTTTATTTCTCTTCTTCATAACCAAGCCCTGTCTTTATAGATGGATCTCATTGTAAATCCAAAAAGTTATCCAAAGTTTTTGAATTCCTTTGAAATCGTGCTAACTCATTTATGTAGGTCCCCAAACATTTATGATCTTCTTCTTCTAACTGATTACATCTTTCTTTCTTCTTCTTCAATTGCTCAAAAATAGTGATGCCAAGCTCTTTTGTTTCTTGAAGCTCTTTTTCCAAATCTTGAATGTGTCGATTAAGCATTACTTTGACCTTTTCATTTTCATGAACCTTATTTTCAAGCCTTTTGATTTTCCTTTTCAATCTATTGATTTTATTTTCTTGTTTTGTGGATTCCTCTTCTTCATCATCACTGTTGCTGGAATTGTCACTAGAACTACTGCTAGAACTATTCTTGTTGCAATTGTTGTAGTACGTGCAATCATCATCTAAATGCCCAAAGTCTCAACATATGAAGCATTTTAGTATTCTTAGACCCTTCTTGTACCTTTTTGCTTGCTCAATGGCTATAGCAAGCTCTTCATGTCGTTCTTCGATAGATATATCCTCTTATTTAACTTCAATACCTAGGAATAGGTGTTCTTGCCTTTCTTCACTTATTCCAAAGAATGTACATTCTTCTTCATCTGACTGGTCTTCATTGTTGTGATCTGAACCATCACTTGCTTCTTCAATGTAGAAAGTTTTCTTTGTCTTACGAAAACTTTTCTTCTTCTCATACCTGCTTTGCTTGTATCTGTCATCTTTGTCATGCTTATGCTTTCCATCTTCTTTTCTTTTGTGACCCTATTTTTCATCATCATTGTTTTCTTCATGTGGACACTTGTTTGCATAGTGACCAAAATCACCACACTTGTAGCATTTGACTTTCTTCATATCCCTGTAATTTCTTAAGTCCTTTTTCCTTTTGATGAAGTTAGCTTCCTCATCATTATCTGAATCTCTATCTGTCTCTAGAACTTTCCCTTTCTTTTTCTCTAAAGCCTTGAATGCAATTTATTTTATTGGAACCTGATGCTTACTTATCCTCATCTCATAAGCTATGAGAGTTCCTTGTAGTTCTTCCATTGTTAGCTTGTTGATATCCATTGTTTCTTCTATTGCTGAAACCTTTGCATCATACTTCATGGGAAGTGATCTCAAAACCTTTTGAGTAACATCTGATTCTTTCATCTCAAATCCTAGACCTCTCATGGTGTTAGTAATCTCATCAACTCGAAGTAAAAACTTTGCAATATCTTTAGAGTCTTCCATTTTCAATTCCTCAAATATTTTTCTATGAGTTTGTAGTTTTGCCAACTTTACCTTGGAATCTCCTTCATAGGTATTCCACAACTTGGTCCACATTTCATTAGCTGAATTACATACCATGACCTTTGCAAAATCTGTCTCACGTAGCCCACTCAAAATACAATTCATTGCCCTTGCATTGATCTCAACCAATTTCCTGATAGTTTCATCTATCTCGGGATCACCTTCAACCTTATACTCTTTTGCAACCATCTGCCATACCTCATATCCTTGTGATATCAAGTAGTTCTTCATTCTCATGCTCCAGAAAGCATAATTGTTACCATCAAACAGTGGAGCCTTACTTGTAGATGATCCATTCTGTGAAGCCATCTGTGTTCTTGTAGAATCTACCCTCAAGTTGTTAGCCTTTTCGAAGGAACCCGCTTTGATACCAATTGAAGAACACAAGCTTATACTGAGAGGGGGTGAACAGTATAGCACCCACTTTTTACTTTCTTTCCAAACCAATATCAATTAGTGTCCTTAATTGCAATAACCAAATATAGCAGTGTGCATTAATGACATAGATAGCAATAGTAAGCAAGAGCACAAATCACCACACACAATTGAGACACAAGATTTAATGTGGTTCCCCCAATGTGGGGTAGTCCACAAGATAATATCCTTATAATATTTCACAAAGAAATAGGGATCCTTATCCCAATACAAATGATTACTTTGATCTGCTCAAAGCTAGGCTATCCACTGATCTTCTCAGGTGGGCAATCCACTGATCTTCTCAACTAGGCAATCCACTGATCTACTCAACTAGGCAATCCTAATCTGCTCAGGTAGGCAATCCATGATCTACTCAGGTAGGCAATCCACTAATCTGCTCAGCTAGGCAATCCACTGATCTACTCAGCTAGGCAATCCACTATCTACTTAGAATCACAGATCTCAAACAATCAATTCTTAAACAAGCTCACCAAGAACTTGCTCAAAATATGCTCTAGCAAGCTCACCAAGAACTTGCTCAAAATATGCTCCAACAAGCTCACCAAGAACTTGCTCAAATATGCTCTAGCAAGCTCACCAAGAACTTGCTCAAAATTTGCTCCAACAAGCTCACCAAGAACTTGCTCAAATCTGCTCCAACAATCTCACCAAGAACTTGCTCAAATATGCTTAGCAAGCTCACAAAGAACTTGCTCAAATCTATCCCAAATATATCCACAAATCTATCCCAAAAGCCTTCTCAAAGGCTCAATCAATCATGCACAAAATCTGCCTCAAATATGTCCAGAAATATGTCCCAAAAGCCTTCTCAAAGGCTCAATCAATCATGCACAAAACTGCCTCAAATATTTCCAAAACCTTCTCAAAGGCTCAATCAATCATCAAAAGCTAGCCTCAAATCTATCCAGAAATCTATCCCAAAAGCCTTCTCAAAGGCTCAATAAATCATGCTCAAGTAGCACTCAAATATCATCCACAAATCTATGAAGGCAAGGCTCAATGATGAACTCAACAATGAATGGCAATGCACTCTTCAATGGATGACAACAATGATCCACAATGATCTCAACTCAAATCAATCTCAACTCAACTCAAATCAAATCAATCTCAACTCAGCTCAATATTATAGAAGCATAAAGAGAATTGTTAGAGACTCAATATGTTCTATTCACAAACTCAATTTCTTTCTCAACTCAAACTCAACTCAAATCAGAATATAGAAGTTTGTTTCATGGAACTTGAACAACCACTTCACACAATCACTTGACTAGGCTCAATCAACTCAACTCAACCAATCACCTTAAGGAACAACTTTTTCTCACAAACCCTAGTTCAAGCATGAATCAATCAACTCAAAATGTTTCCAACAATACTCAACAATAACTCTCACATAACAATGATACTCATGTTCTCCTCTAACTCAAGTTCAAGTTCTTTGTACAAGCAATGGGCTTCAACAACAATGCTTATAAAACAAGGTTTAATCACAACTCTCAAACCAAAAAACCTTGAAGCATTCAACCAACCACTTTCAAAAAGGAAACCACAATCAATCCTTTTCTCTCCAATGATATTTCAGAAATCAACCACCATAAACAAAGTCAATGGAGAATATTGCTCATACCTTTTTGATGCCTTATTAGTTGTCCACTAAATCTGCCACACTCAACAAACTTTCTTTTTCAACTTTCAATAAGGGTTAGAGATATTGATTAATAACACAACAATAATATCCAAATAACACCTTATTACTCCTACTCAATAAAATACACCATGTCCCCTCATGAAAGAATTAATCCCCTTTGAAAAAGAACAAAGCAACCTTCACTTTTGAACCCCTTTACAAAATCAGAAATATCTCTTTACACACACCTTATTTCTCCCTCTAAGCAAGTTAATCAAATAGCCCTCGAAATAAGATTTCCAACGATATATAATATGATATACTTCCAAAAGGAAAATCACCAGAAATCTCTCTTTTTCCTAAAGTGCATCACAACCCTTATTTCTCCTAGGGCAACTTTAGAAAAATAAAATATTAAAAAAAATATTAACTTGCCTTTGTCCTTGATGGGATTCGATCCCTCGATGCCTCCTTGCTCAGTGCCTTAACCGTGGCCAAGCTGTCGCACGAGCTACAGGCTCGTTTGGGAGGGAAAGGCACCACGTGCTTCAAAACACTCCTCCCTCTCACGCAAACCAAAAATGCTTCGTGTGCTCTTTCTTCCAATGCCTTCTAACGCAGCCAAGGGGATTCAAAACCTTGACGTTCATTCTACCACTTGCCTTAGCCAAAATCCAATTGCCAATGCGCCACACTGCCCAAGGTGACTAGGGTTTCACACGTCGTCCGATTTATTCTTCGCTTCCATCACTTAACCCTCTTTTGCACGAGCTCTTTTCGCTTTCCAACAATCGCATTAATTCACGAGCGCAAGCTAAGGATTAATAAACCTTAGGCATCCTTTTATATAGTTTTCTCCCTCATATTCGACGACGTCGGAGGATTACTTTTATTTTTAATTTTAAAATTTAAATTTAAATTTTAAATAATTTAAAATTTAAACTAAATATTTAAAATTAAATATCTCCATCACCGGGGCACCTTTTTCGATGAAACGAAAATCCAACTTGGGTTTTAAGAAAAACCCATTTCAAATCTGCCATCCATGGTTTTAAATAAAACCTTTTATTTTTCCTACCTTGGTTTTCACAAAAACCCTATATATATCCATGCTCTCCAAAATATCATAAATGATTATTTATGAAGTGCTTTTGCCACCAAAACTCAATGTGATCCATGTGACATCAATGACAACATAAAATAACTCAAATTTCCAACAATCTCCCCCTTTGTCATTGATGGCAACACCTCTAATGCAAATCACCACAATCACTACAAAAACCATCTCTAAGAATCAAAGTTGCTCCCCCTAACTCAATACTCTCTATGGAGGCTGCTCCCCCTAACTCAATGCTCTCTTTGGAGGCTGCTCCCCCTAACTCAATGCTCTCCCCCTTACTCAAATCTCTCCCCCTTTGACATCAATGGCAAAAGGGACACCTATGGGGCTAAAATATATGACTCTTAAGCTTAGCCCCCTCACCACCTTCTCTCTTGAGGTGATTAATTTTGGGGTGGGAGTACATTTACTCCCATCTTACATTATTTCTTTCCTTTGTCAACTTCCTTCCATATTTTTTTGATATCATTTTCTTGATGAGTTACTTGATCTTCTTGTCTTGAACCTATTTGAAATTGAGTCCTACACCATTTTGCAATATGTCCAAAGTTATTGCAATTAAAACACTTGATATTGTAGCCTTTGGATGGTGCCCATATCCTAAATTCTTTCTTGAAATAATTTCCATATCCATTCCTTTCTTGAACCCTGTATTGTGAAGTTATGTTTTCATAATCATTATGACCATGACTTCTGAATTGTGTAGCTCTAAAACCAAAACCATGTTGCTCATTTTCTTTGCACTGAGAAGCTCTATGACCAATCCTATTGCATAAGAAGCAATGTCCCTGAAAACCATACCTTCTTCCTTTGAAGTTCCTTCTAGCAAAATCAAACTTCTTTGATCCATAGACCCTTTCTTGACCTTTATCCTTGTGATCATCTTTGACTTGTGCATTGTATCCTTGATCCTTCTTTGTGGTATCCAAATCTTCTTCCTTAACTTCTTCCTTGCTTTCTTCTTCAAGAATTTCTTTGCCTCTTGAACTTGATTCACCTATCTCAAAACAAGATCCAAACTGGATATTTGGAGCCATAGGAGCTTTGGAAATTTCTTCATGAATCTTAGGTGCTTCCTTGCTTTCATCTTTTAGAACTTCCTTTCCTTTTGAGTGTGACTCCCCAAACCTAAAATATGAGACCTTTGGTGCTTTGGAACCTTCCTCTTCTTTCTCTTCATTTGTGTCAAATAGAAAATTGGCACACATCTCTATAGCCTCTAAAATGCAAGTATCCATTTCTGCTGCTTCCTTTTCTTTGGGAACTGGTTCTTCCTTATAGATTTCTAAAACAAAACCTCCTAATACAAATAGAGGTCCTTGTGTGTTTATTTTTTATTTCTCTTCTTCATAACCAAGCCCTATATTTATAGATGGATCTCGTTGTAAATCCAAAAAGTAGTCCAAAGTTTTTGAATTCCTTTGAAATCATGCTAACTCATTTATGTAGGTCCCCAAACATTTCTGATCTTCTTCTTCTAATTGATTACATATTTCTTTCTTCTTCTTCAATTGCTCAAAAATAGTGATGCCAAGCTCTTTTGTTTCTTGAAGCTCTTTTTCCAAATCTTGAATGTGTCGATTAAGCATTACTTTGACCTTTTCATTTTCATGAACCTTATTTTCAAGCCTTTTGATTTTCCTTTTCAATCTATTGATTTTATTTTCTTGTTTTATGGATTCCTCTTCTTCATCATCACTGCTGCTGGAATTATCACTAGAACTGTTGCTAGAACTATTCTTGTTGCAATTGTTGTAGTACATGCAATCATCATCTAAATGCCCAAAGTCTCCACATATGAAGCATTTTAGTATTCTTAGACCCTTCTTGTACCTGTTTTCTTGCTCAATGGCTATAGCAAGCTCTTCATGTCGTTCTTCGATAGATATATCCTCT
The DNA here is from genome assembly GCA_028583015.1 of Wollemia nobilis. Taxonomy (NCBI): domain Eukaryota; kingdom Viridiplantae; phylum Streptophyta; class Pinopsida; order Araucariales; family Araucariaceae; genus Wollemia; species Wollemia nobilis. The sequence continues at coordinate 2,566,987 of JAQPPZ010002998.1, forward strand.
TATTTAACTTCAATACCTAGGAATAGGTGTTCTTGCCTTTCTTCACTTATTCCAAAGAATGTACATTCTTCTTCATCTGACTAGTCTTCATTGCTGTGATTTGAACCATCACTTGCTTCTTCAATGTAGAAATTTTTCTTTGTCTTACGAAAACTTTTCTTCTTCTCATACATGCTTTGCTTGTATATGTCATATTTGTCATGCTTATGCTTTCCATATTCTTTTCTTCTGTGACCCTATTTTTCATCATCACTGTTTTCTTCATGTGGACACTTGTTTGCATAGTGACCAAAATCACCACACTTGTAGCATTTGAATTTCTTCATATCCCTGTAATTTCTTAAGTCCTTTTTCCTTTTGATGAATTTAGCTTCCTCATCATTATCTGAATCTCTATCTATCTCTGGAACTTTCCATTTCTTTTTCTCTGAAGCCTTGAATGCAATTTCTTTTATTGGAACCTGATGCTTACTTATCCTCATATCATAAGCTGTGAGAGTTCATTGTACTTCTTCCATTGTTTCTTTTATTGCTAAAACCTTTGCAATATCTTTAGAGTCTTTCATTTTCAATTCCTCAAATATTTTTCTATGAGTTTGTAGTTTTGCCAACTTTACCTTGGAATCTCCTTCATAGGTATTCCGCAACTTGGTCCACATTTCATTAGCTGAATTACATACCATGACCTTTGCAAAATCTATCTCATGTAGGCCACTCAAAATACAATTAATTGCCCTTACATTAATATCAACCAATTTTCTGATAGTTTCATTTATATTGGGATCACCTTCAACCTTATACTTAACGAGTTTCATTGAGTCTCATCATTTAATATCAATAATTTATCAATCTAGGGTGGTGTCCAAGGCTGTCTACAATAGAAGGTTAGGGCAGAGTACAATTTAGGCATTTAAATTTCAAGTATTTATTGGGTGAGATATATTGGGTTTAGCATTTTGGTGTCACACTAAACCTAATATGTAGAATGAAAACTTGAAGAAATTGAAAACTTATTCTAAGTTCAAAAATGTAAAGTTAACTACAAGTGCAGGAATTGAAATCTAATCTACTTTTGCATAATTGAAATAACAGAATTGAAATTGCTAAATTGAAATGTTACTGAAATGAAATCCTAAATTACACTTGCAAAATTGAAACCTATTTTACTTTTGTAGAATTGAAATGATGCTTGGAAATAAAAACACCTATCAATGTCCTGCCACAAAAGGTCGTCAAGCTTCTACAGGAATTGATAGCAAAATGAAATTTGCTAAAAATTAAAAGTTGCTGAAACATAAAAAAATAGGGAAACATGGAAAGTAGAGAAAACAAGGAAAATAAATGTCTAATCTAATTTGTCAGTTGACACACACACAAATTATGTACTCAAACATAATAGAAAACATAAATAACATAATATAAAATTAAAATAAGAAAATGAAATCTGACAAGCAATATGTTAATTCTGTTGCAGCAGAATTACAGATTAAAACTTGCCATTAAAATTCTCCTTCTAGATTTGAAAGTGGGCCCATACTTCTTGATCTAGAAAGAGGTGTAAAAATACTCCTTAACTAATTAACACTCAGAACAAAAATTGACAAAAAGACTGCACTTTTATTGCTGTTAAAACATGCTGAAAACTGTTACAGATAATTATTGTATAGTCCTATTTGTTATTGCTAGTACTCTCCTCTATTCTCATTCCTACCTAGCTCAACCAAGAAGGAAGCTATCCTTTTATAGATGCATAAGATCTATTTACAAACATAAAAAATACTATTCCTATCATGTAGATCAAATTCTATTATGCTGCAACATTTCTTGATTTTATCCTAAAAGAGGATCAATTGATATTTTCCCATGAATGGTGGCTTTTGGATGGCAAGGATGAAAAATATAGTTAGGGGATATTTTCCATTAACCTTATCAACCTTATTTTCCTTTTTCCATCGTCAAAAAATAGTCAAAAATTCAAAAAACACTTTCTGTTTTCAATCCGAAGATAACTAGCTCAATCCGAAGAAATTGCATTCTGTCAATCTGAAGATGTCTGCTAAATTCGAAGATCTTCGGATTGACTAATTGTGTGGTCTTTAGGTGATCTCAAATAATTTTCTTAGGTGGGTTATCTCTTAGGAACTGATTGCAATAGCTTTTATCCTTATCTATGTGTGAATTCCATGTCTTGCCATTCATTGGTAGCTGGCTAAAATTTACATGGTAAACCGCTGTGTTTTCCAAATTTGTTGCACAATTGTAAAATATTGGTATTTATTGCAAGTTCAATAAATTATAACATGGGAAAATAATTCAAATATCAACATTAATAAGTACATCAAGTTGCTACCAAATTTATACACTTTATTCACCAAGTAACCATGCTGAACTAGTGCAACAGTGCTGCATAATTATCCTTGTGTTATACCATGTTGCTACCTATTTAGACCATGTGGGAATGCTTATAAATAGTTTAGATATATTCTGTAGTCCTTCTAAACTTATTCCATCTATTTCCTCATGTTTTTCTTGATAAATTCAAGGTGCTCCTATAGAGTGATAGCTTGCTGATTTTTATATGGTTGTTTTTTGCAGATTTCCAGATTTAGAACAATCCTAATAATTTGGCTTCAACGTGGACTTCAAACAAGTTGAAGGGCAGGAAAACATTAATAAACCATTGTGAAGTTAATCTATATCATCATACCACATTTGGCTGTTTGAAATGCATATTTTTATTTGCTACTTAATCAAGCAAAAGTAGTCACAAAATGCTAAAAATAGTCAAAAATAGAGATATAATGCTCCTAACATAAAATCATGCAAACACTTAACAAATATATATTCTAATCAATTATTTGGCATTTAAATTAATAATATGGCATTTTTTATATGTCAAACATAGTGTAAAAATGAGGTATTTTTAGGCCTCATCAATACTCTTTTGCAACCATTTGTCATACCTCATATCCTTGTGATATCAAGTAGTTCTTTATTCTCATGCTCTAGAAAGCATAATTGTTACTGTCAAACAGTGGAGCCTTACTTGTAGATTATCCATTATGTGAAGCCATCTGTGTCCTTTAGAATATACCCTTAAGATATTAGCTTTTCTGAAGGAACCCACTTTGATACCAATTTAAGAACACAAGCTTATATTGAGAGGGGGGTGAATGGTATAGTGCCCACTTTTTACTTTCTTTCCAAATCAATATCAATTTGTTTCATTAATTGTAATAACCAAATATAGCCATGTGCATTAATGACATAGATAGCAATAGTAATCAAGAGTACAAATCACCACACACAATTGAGACATAAGATTTAACGTGGTTCCTCCAATGTGGGGTAGTCCATAATATAATCTCCTTATATTATTTTACAAAGAAATAGGGATCCTTATCTTGATACAAATGATTATTTTGATTTGCTCAAATCTAGGCTATCCACTAATCTTCTTAGGTAGGCAATCCACTTATCTACTTAGCAAGACAATCCATTAATTTACTTAGTTAGGCAATCCTGATCTACTCAAGTAGATAATCCACTGATCTGCTCAAGTAGACAATCCACTGATCTACTCAGCTAGGTAATTTATTGATTTGCTTAGCTAGGCAATCCAATGATCTACTCAGTTAGGTAATCTTGATCTGCTTAGGTAGGCTATCCACTGATCTGCTCAATAAGGCAATCCACTAATCTGTTTAGCTAGGCAATCCACTGATCTGCTTTAGCAAGCTCACCAAGAACTTGCTCAAAATCTGCTCCAACAAGCTCATCAAGAACTTGCTCAAAATCTGCTCTAGCAAGCTCACCAAGAACTTGCTCAAATCTGCTCCAACAAGCTTACCAAGAACTTGCTCAAATCTACTCTAGCAAGCTCATAAAAAACTTGCTCAAATCTGCTTAGCAAGCTCACCAAGAACTTGCTCAAATCTATCCCAAATCTATCCATAAATCTATCCCAAAAGCCTTCTCAAAGGCTCAATCAATCATGCACAAAAGCTACAAACATAGTGTAAAATGAGGTATTTTCAGGCGTCATCATCCTATCCCATCTTGAATTGATGCATGCCCTCATGCATCCTAGTAGGCCATAGTAATATGCTAGTTTTATCCTTTTGAAAAACATCCTTTGCCACCTGCTACCTGAGAAATTTCTCCTTGCTACACTACACCAAGCATTTTTCAATTTAAGCACATGTATTTCACTTTTCTACAACCTTGCAATTTTTCAATTTTTGTAGTTGCAATTTTTCTTTTCTTCCTTTTTTTTTTTTTTTATTCTGATTTTTTTCTTGCATATCTTTTTTTTTTTTTCATTTGCAACTTGCAACTTTTTGACTTCTACACTTCCATCCTCCAATATTGCAATTTCTACAATTACTGTAGTTTTAACTTTTTTTCTGCCCTTCTACAAGTTTTAGTGTTGCAAGGTACCTCTTAAGGGCTTGGTATCATGTGATTCATATTGCAATAGCCTTATTGTGGAACCATTTTTGGTAGATACACTACTACTGGTGGAATTTTATGTTCTTAACAACATTTCAGCCTGAATGCCTATGTCTATTGTTTGCAAATTTTGAACAAAATTGATAAAATTTTGATTTTGAAATGCTTGAGGGATGTACTTACGTGTGGTAGAGCCTTAGGAACCTCAATATTTGATGTACCCTACTCTTTTTGCTATTTTGCAGCATTTTTAGCAATTCTAGTATAATTTTTGCTTATTTCAAATATATCCTACTTATTCTGAAGATGATTCAGAAAATGTAGAAATGACCTCATTTGCAAAAGTTAGCTCTATATTCTATTGAGGGCCCATATCTAGTGTGTATAAGCCTTCCATAACATCAAAAATCCCCTCTCTATCCTTTTGTTTAGAAGCTATTCTTCATTTTGTATATTGCTATTTTATTGCAACAATAGTAAAAAAAAATCTTTAGGTGCATTTTCTAGATTTTCTTCCTCAAATTTATGAGCCAATTGTGAGATAAACATGCAGTCCTACTTCTAAAACCTGCCCTACTAATTGAGATAGAATTTTTGCCATGTTTGTCCCAAAATCAGGTTTTTGTATAGTTTTGAAGTTCTCATGCAACTAAGGGTAGAAGGGGGTGTTTCTTGATATTTTAAACATGTTCTATTTTCAACTTGCCAATATTGTATGAATAGTTTTATGTCAAATACCGATTATCATACATTAAATGCTAAATGCTTATTATGACTTAAATGCAAGAAACACATACCTTACTATCCTAAAAATTGATCATGCACCTTACAAGATGCTTCTAATGATTGTTAGCAAACTATTTGAAAACATAAATATACACATGTGCAGTGTGAGATTTGTACAATGGTGAAACAAGGATAGGTGGATCAACAAGGTAATGCACACTGAAAAAATGGTTTTCATGCAAGCCAACTCAGCAACACCTCAAGGAGGTTTTCACTACTGAATTATTCATTTTTTTCTTCTTTTTTTTCATATTTTTTTTTCATTAGAAGAGGTTGCCATTTCTGGTTTTCAACCAACTTCTGTCATTTTTTTCTTTTTTTTCAAGTGCCTCAATAAAAAAGTTTCTCTCATGAGGCTACAATGAGAGAGAATGTCTATCACTCTTATTTGGATAAGAACAATCCTTATTTTGTAAAAACATGTCAATCTTTGTATGAAAACACCATCTTTTTTGCAAAAAAACGGAAACAATGATGCAACCTTCCTTTTTATATGAGTAGTAAGAATTTTCTTATGTCATCATTTAACTCCTTATTACTGAAAATGAAGTTCTGACTTCATTGTTCCTCCTCCATGATGAAATTGATGCTTGTCCTCATGTATCCCCATTTTGTGGGGCATGCCTTTTGCTATTTTTTTTCTCTTTTTTCTCTTTTTCCTCTTTTCTTTTTTTCTCTCTTTTTTAAATTTTTCTCTTGTCTTGTTTGTGCCCATGAACAAAGTTCACAAGCAAGATTTTTTTTTTTTCTTTTCTTGTATTTTTTTTTTGTCAAACTTTTATCATCACTCTGAATCTGACATGGAAGAGAAATTCTCCTCCATTATGTGTACATCCAATTGTTCACCTCAAGAAATCCTCCTTAGTTAATGATGCATAGTATACCCGAAGGCAATATCCATTCACCACTAACTTCATCTATGAATCACCAATGGGAGAAAGAAACACCGCTTCATATCTAAAAATTTCTTCAATCAAGTGTTTGTCCATGCCTCCTAATCTGCAAAATATTGTCAATATATACTTGAAACAATTCAATACCAATTCTCAAATATGTTAAGTGTATACATCAAGATGAAATCTTGACATACCCTTGTAATTCCATGCAAAGGGATTGAAATATTATTTCAAAACAACAAACAATTTCAGCTAGCTAATAATGTTTAAGAATTTTCTTGGTTGTACTTCAATTTGTTTCATTCCTAGGAGGATAGAATTTATCCTTAATGGAAGTAAATTTTCTATGTGCAAATTTTTTAGTTTCTCCTTTATCCAAGGTTGATTTCTATGTGTCTAGACTAAAGGGTTTTTGTGTATCTCCATTGACTTTTATCTCTTCAAGCTCAGGTAAGTTCTTGTTTGAGCACAATTGGATGTTACTATAGTCAGTAACATTTTTTATAGGTTATTTTACCAGATTTAGCTACATAGATAGGGGCTGCCTATCCTATATTATAAAAGAAGTGTACAACTTTAGCAGATCAACTACTTGTCAGGTAGGATCACCTCTAATGAGATCAACTATTATCTTTGTAGGATAAGAATTGCTAGGTTGTGGTTTAGCACAATAAAACCCTAACAATCTTTAAGCAATAATGACAAAACTTTAGGATCATTGTTTGAGCTGTAAAATTCTATTTTGATTGTGCAAAAATTTTGTGATTTTTTTTTAGTAGATTCAACTTACATAGACAGGGGTTGCTTGTCTTGTATTATTCATATTGGCCACAGGTTGGGTTGAAGGTGTGGTTGATTTACTTGCCCTGTTTGTTGTTATTGGGATATCTCTTTGATAAGAATTCATATTAGGAAACACATTTTACATCTCTAAGTTGTGGAAGTAAATGGCATTCATCGGTGATATGTCCCTGTGAACAAATGCTATAGGTAGCTGATATGGCTATTTTGTTCAAGGGATAGTCTTGTATATCTACCATGATATCTTCCCAACACCTACTACAAATATGTTTATACTACCCTGATGATATGGATATAAAAAGGGCAGTACTAGCAGATGGTTCATCTAAAAATTTTAAGGGATCTTATGTTTCTTAATAATGAGGATGATGAATTCTTTCAATTTTTATCAAGAATCTCAAAAATAGATAATTTAACCCCTAAGTGTGAATATCACCTCCCTGTGGTTGTTTTTTTTCTAGATGGACTAAAATGCAACTATCAATAATTATTATTTATACCATCTATTACATTCAGATTTTATTTTGAACTTCATAACTTAGCACAATAATAATTATTTGACTACTTTTACCTTCTAACAACACCTTGATACTCGAAAATGATGCTAAAATTATGTGTCATTGAGTCTCATCATTTAATCTCAATGATTTATCAATCTGGGGTGGTGTCCAAGGCTGTCTACGATAGAAGGTTAGGGCAACATACAATTCAGACATTCAAATTTCAAGTATTTATTGGGTGAGACAGATTGGGTTTAGCCTTTTTGTGTCACACTAAACCTAATATGTAGAATAGAAACTTGAAGAAATTGAAAACTTATTCTAAGTTCAAAAATGTAAAGTTAACTACAAGTGCAGGAATTGAAATCTAATCTACTTTTGTAGAATTGAAATTGTTAAATTGAAATGTTACTGAAATGAAATCCTAAATTACACTTGCAAAATTGAAATCTATTTTAATTTTACAGAATTGAAATGATGCTTGAAAATTAAAACACCTGTCAATGTCCTGCCACAAAAGGTCGTCAAGCTTCTGCTACAGGAATTGACAACAAAATGAAATTTGCTGAAAATTAAAAGTTGTTGAAACATAAAAAAATAGGGAAACATGGAAAGCAGAGAAAACAAGGAAAAAATGTCTAATCTAATTTGTCAGTTGACACACACACAAATTATGTACACAAACATAATAGAAAACATAAATAACATAATACAAAATTAAAATAAGAAAATGAAATTTGACAAACAATATCTTAATTCTGCTGTAGTAGAATTACATATTAAAACCTACCATAAAAATCCTCCTTCTAGATTTGAAAGTGGGCCCATACTTCCTGATCTAGAAGGAGGTGTAAAAACACTTCTTAACTAATTAACACTTAGAAAAGAAATTGACAAAAATACCACTTTTATTGTTGTCAAAACATTCTAAAAATTATTATAGATAATTGTTGTACAGTCTTATTTGATGCTGCTACTACTCTCCTCTATTCTCATTCCTACCTAGCTCAACCAAGAATGAAGATATCATTTTATAGATGCATAAGATCTATTTACAAACATAAAATATACTATTTATATCCTGCAAATCAAATCCTATTATGTTGTAGCATTTCTTGGTTTTATCCTAGAAGATGATTAGTTGATATTTTCCCATGAATGGTGGATTTTAGATGGCAAGGATGGTAAAGAAAGCTGGGGGATATTTTCCCTTAACGTTCTCAACCTTATTTCCTTTTTTACACCGTCAAAAAATAGTCAAAAAGTCAAAAAACACTTTCTATTGTCAATCCGAAGATAACTGGCTCAATATGAAGAAACTGCATTCTATCAATCCGAAGATGTCTACTCAATCTGAAGATCTTCGGATTGACTAACTATGTGGTCTTTAGATGATTTCAGCTGCTTTTCTTAAGTGGGTTATCTCTTAGGAACTGATTGCAATAGCTTTTATCCTTCTCCATGTGTGAATTCCATGTCTTGCCATTCATTGGTAGTTGGATAGAATTTACATGGTAAACTACTACATTTTCCAGATTTGCTACACATTTGTAAAATGTTGGCATTTCTTGTAAGTTCAAAAAATTAGAACATGGGAAAATAATTCAAATATCAACATGAATAAGTACATCAAGTTGCTACCAAATTTATACATTTTATTCACCAAGTAACCATGCTGAAATAGTGCAACAGTGCTGCACAATTATCCCTACTATGTTATACCATGTTGCTACCTATTTATACCATGTGGGAATGCTTCTAAATAGATTAGATATATTATGTAGTCCTTCTAAACTTATTCCATCCATTTCCTCATGTTTTTCTTGATAAATTCAAGGTGCTCCTATAGAGTGATAGCTTGCTGATTTTTATATGGTTGTTTTTTGCAGATTTCCAAATTTAGAACAATCTTAATAATTTGGCTTCAATGTGGACTTCAAACAAGTTGAAGGGCAGGAAAAAATTCATAAACCATTGTGAAGTTAATGGATATCAGCATACCATATTTGGCTGTTTGAAATGCATATTTTTATTTGCTACTTAATCAAGCAAAAGCAGTCACAAAATGCTGAAAATAGTTAAAAATAGAGATATAATGCTCTTAACATAAAATCATGCAAACACTTAACAAATATATAATTTAATCAATTATTTGGCATTTAACTTAATAATATGGCATTTTTTATATGTCAAACAATGTAAAAATGAGGTATTTTTAGGCCTCATCAATACTCTTTTGCAACCATTTGTCATACCTCATATCCTTGTGATATCAAGTAGTTCTTCATTCTCATGCTCTAGAAAGCATAATTGTTACCGTCAAATAGTGGAGCCTTACTTATAGATGATCCATTATGTGAAGCCATCTGTGTCCTTTAGAATCTACCCTCAAGATATTAGATTTTCTGAAGGAACCCGCTCTGATACCAATTTAAGAACACAAGCTTATATTGAGAGGGGGGTGAATAGTATAATGCCCACTTTTTACTTTCTTTCCAAACCAATATCAATTTGTTTCCTTAATTGCAATAACCAAATATAGCCATGTGCATTAATCACATAGATAGCAATAGTAATCAAGAGCACAAATCACCACACATAATTGAGACATAAAATTTAACGTGGTTCCCCCAATGTGGGGTAGTCCATAATATAATCTCCTTATATTATTTTACAAAGAAATAGGGATCCTTATCCTGATACAAATGATTATTTTGATCTACTCAAAGCTAGGCTATCCACTAATCTGCTTAGGTAGGCAATCCACCAATCTAATCAGCAAGGTAATCCATTAATTTGCTCAGTTAGGCAATCCTGATCTACTCAAGTAGACAATCCACTAATCTACTCAAGTAGACAATCCACTGATCTACTCAGCTAGGTAATCCATTGATCTGCTCGTCTAGGCAATCCATTTATCTACTCAGTTAGGCAATCCTGATCTGCTTAGGTAGGCTATCCATTGATCTGCTCAACAAGGCAATACACTAATCTGCTCAGCTTGGCAATCCACTGATCTGCTTCAGCAAGCTCACCAATAACCTGCTCAAAATCTGCTCCAACAAGCTCACCAAGAACTTGCTCAAAATATACTCCAACAAGCTCACCAAGAACTTGCTCAAATATACTCCAGCAAGCTCATCAAAAACTTGCTCAAATCTTCTTAGCAAGCTCACCAATAACTTGCTCAAATATGTCCCAAATATATCCATAAATCTATCCCAAAAGCCTTCTTAAAGGCTCAATCAATCATGCACAAAAGTTTCCTCAAATATCTCTAGAAATATGTCCAAAAGCCTTCTCAAAGGCTCAATCAATCATGCACAAAATTTGCCTTAAATCTATCCAAATATCTGTCCCAAAAGCCTTCTCAAAGGTTCAATAAAGCATGCACAAAAGCTACCTCAAATATGTCCATAAATCTATCCCAAAAGCCTTCTCAAAGGCTCAATCAAACATGCTCAAGTAGCACTCAAATATCATCCACAAATATATGAAGGCAAGGCTCAATGATGAAATCAACAATGAATGTCAATGCACTCTTCAATGGATGACAAAAATGATCCACAATGATCTCAATTCAAATCAATCTCAACTCAACTTAAATCAAATCAATCTCAAATTAGCTCAATATTATAGAAGCATAAAGAGAATTTTTAGAGACTCAATATGTTCTATTCACAAACTCAATTTCTTTCTCAACTCAAACTCAACTCAAATTAGAATATAGAAGTTTGTTTCATTGAACTTGAACAACCACTTCACACAATCACTTGACTAGGCTCAATCAACTCAACTCAACCAATCACCTTAAGAAACAACTTTTTCTCACAAATCCTAGTTCAAGCATGAATCAATCAACTCAAAATGTTTCCAACAATACTCAACAATAACTCTCACATAACAATGATACTCATGTTCTCCTCTAAATCAAGTTCAAGCAATGCGCTTCAACAACAATGCTTATAAAACAAGGTTTAATTGCAACTCTCAAACCAGAAAACCTTGAAGCATTCAACCAACCACTTTCGAAAAGGAAACCACAATCAATCCTTTTCTCTCCAATGATATTTCAAAAATCAACCACCATAAACAAAGTCAATGGAGAATATTGCTCATACCTTTTTGATGCCTTATTAGTTGTTCACTAAATCTGCCACACTCAACAAAATTTCTTTTTCAACTTTCAATAAGGGTTAGATATCTTGATTAATAACACAACAATAACATCCAAATAACACCTTATTACTCCTACTCAACAAAATACACCATGTCCCCTCATGAAAGAATTAATCCCTTTTGAAAAAGAACAAAGAAACCTTCACTTTTAAAACCCTTTACAAAATAAAAAATATCTCTTTACACACAACTTATTTCTTCCTCTAAGCAAGTTAATCAAATAGCCCTTGAAATAAGCTTTCCAACGATATATAATATGATATACTTCCAAAAGAAAAATCACCAAAAATATCTCTTTTTTCCTAAAGTGCATCACAACCCTTATTTCTCCTAGGGCAACTTTAGAAAATAAAATATCAAAAAAAATATTAACTTACCTTTGTCCTTGATGGGATTCGATCCCTTGATGCCTTCTTGCTCAGTGCCTTAACTGTGGCCAAGTTGTCGTACGAGCTACAGGCTCGTTTGGGTGGGAAAGGCACCACATGCTTCAAAACACTCCTCCCTCTCACACAAACCAAAAACGCTTCGTGCGCTCTTTCTTCCATTGCCTTCTAACATAGCCAAGGGGATTCAAAACCTTGACGTTCATTCTGCCACTTGCCTTAGCCAAAAGCCAATTGCCAATGTGCCACACTACCCAAGGTGACTAGGGTTTCACATGTCATCTGATTTATTCTTTGCTTCCATCACTTAACCCTCTTTTGCATGAGCTCTTTTTGCTTTCCAACAATTGCATTAATTCACGAGTGCAAGCTAAGGATTAATAAACCTTAGGCATCATTTTATATAGTTTTCTCCCTCATATTCGATGACGTCGGAGGATTACTTTTATTTTTAATTTTAAAATTTTAATTTTAATTTTAAATAATTTAAAATTAAATCTCCACCATCAAGGCACATTTTTTGATGAAAAGAAAAGCCAACTTGGGTTTTAAGAAAAAACCATTTCAAATCTACCATCCATGGTTTTAAATAAAACCTTTTATTTTGTATGCCTTGGTTTTCACAAAAACCCTATATATATCCATCCTCTCCAAAATATCATAAATGATTATTTATGAAGTGCTTTTGCCACCAAAACTCAATGTGATCTATGTGACATCAATGATCCATGTGACATCAATGAAAAAATAAAATAACTCAAATTGCCAACACCCTTATGAACATTTTGACTATCCTAATTTTTTCTTGACTTCATAAGTTCATAAAACCATTCTACACCATCTAGCTGTATACCCAAAATTATTACATTTGTATCATATGATGTTGTAGTCCATGAGAGGTGCAAATGAATTAAAATTCCTCTTGGTGAAGCCAAAATAATTCTTAGCATGGACCCTAAAATTTATAGCTTTATGACCAAATTTGTTACATGAGAAACAATAACCATGGAAGAAATATTGAAACCTATCTGATTGCCTTGGAGGATATTATCACATGGTTCTCTCATTGCTATTTTTGTGATGGTCCTTGGACCATGATGATGCTTTTTTTCTTCCTTATTGATTCTTCCACTTCTCAACACATCAACATAGATCTTAGTTTCCTCTTTAATTATTTTATTTGATGCCTCATTTCCTTTTGAGCTTGACTCCCCCTTTTGTTTTCTTTGACCTTCTTCAAAACCAAATACAATATTCATAGTCGAAGATCTCTTAGTTTTGATAATATCACCCATGATTTTTATGTTTTTCCCAAACCTATATAGCTTATCATTAGAATCTTTCACTTCCTTCCTCAGAGAGACAAGCTCATGTTCCAGTTTTTCACATTCCAAATCTTTTGTCTTTGACTGCTCAACCATACCTTCTTCAATTCACTTTACCTCTTCAAATTTAACTTTCATTTCAATGAGTTCTTGTGACAACTTGGCCTTTGTATTCTCATATTCTTGTACTTGAGCCTTCAATCTTAATTTCTTCTTTCTAACCCTCTTCAACTCTTCAAGAGCAATAACAAGTTCCTCTTCTATGTCAACCATGGCTTCTTCTTCATTTTTTGAATCTTTCTCTTCTTCTTGGTCTTTGAAAATATGAGCATCTTCTTTCTCTTCTATGGCCAAGAATAGGATTTTCTTATCTTTCACTATCATAGAGGCTTTCATCATTGTTGCTGGAGGAATTGCTTACTTCTTTGTGTCTTTGAAATATTTTCTTCTCATGCTTGCTTTGACCATGTCTGTTTTTCTTTTCATGATAAAATTTTATTTTTTTATTTTGCTACTACTTCTAGCTTATGGGAAATTAGATGCATAGTGACCAAAGTTACCACAATTAAAACATTTCACAGAATGCATACCTTTGTGTTTTCTTGGACCCTTCTTATTACTTCGTACAAAGTTAGCTTCTTCTTCGTTGCTTGATTCTTCATTTGATTTTGGTTCCTTATTATTTGTCTTCTTTGAAGCTTTAAATATTGCTTTCCATTTAGATGTTTGATTTTTTTAGTCCTCATCTCATATGCTGTGAGAATTCCATGTAGCTCATCCATGCTTAATTTTTTAAGATCCTTCATCTCTTATATTGTTGAAAAATTTGCATCAAATCTCATCAGAAGTGACCTTAAGATTTTTTGAATAATCTTAGAGTCTTCAATATTTTCTCCAAGACCACGAATGGTGTTGACAACCTCATCAATTCAAAGTAGATACTTGACAATACCTTCCTCATATTTCATTTTTAAGTCTTCAAACTTCCTCCTGTGGGTTTGAAGTTTTGCCATTTTAACCTTGTCATATCCTTCATATGTTCTTTGTAACTTATCCGATATTTCTTTTGCTGAGGTGCATTGCATGAATTTCACAAACTTTGATTCACATAACTCGATTAATATTGCATTCATTGCCCTGACATTATTTTAAAATGGTTTCTTGCCATCTCTATCCGTGGGAGGAGTTTTAGGTGGTTTGAACTCATTCTCAACAGATTGCCATATATCATAGCCATGTGCCATAAAATAAGTTTACATCATTATGCTATAGAAAGCATAGTTAGTCCCATCAAATAGTAGTCCCATCAAACAGTGGTGCCATATTTTATGAAAAACCTTCTTAGATAGCCATGTGTGTTCTTGTAATATCTTCCTTCAAGTTAGGATTTTACGAAGCAACCTTCTCTGATACCAATTGAATAACATAAGTTTATATTGAGAGGGGGGTGAACAGTATAAGATATAACTTTTCTCTTTTCTTTTCAAAGAAATAACCTCAAATAATATCAATGCAATAATGAAAAAATGCAAAAATAACCATACACATAAGAAATAAATATTTTATTATTGGCAATTTTGGGTTTGAGATCCTAGCTTCTTGTCTATGAGTTGTCATTGATGTCAAAAGGAAATGGCATTAATATTAAGAGGATGTGTTGGCTTCAAAGGTGGAAGATTCCAAGAGAATATTTTTAAGAGAATCCGGAGAGATTCCATTGGCAAGGGTTTTTCATTAAAACCAAGTTAAATGGTTTTTATTAAAACCAATGGAGGTTCTCTTTATTATTTATTTAATTATTATTTAAAACCCTTCAAGGTTTTAATTAATTAATTATTTAATTAATTAAGGGAGAAATTATTTTTAATTTATTAAAAATACTTAAAGGTTTTTAAACCTTTTTTATTCTTAATTTATTAAAATTATTTAAGGGTTTTTTAAACCCTTTTTGAAAATACTTTTGATTAATTTTGAAATGGTCTTTATTTCTGCTGACGTCAAGGTGTCTTCGAAGAGACTATTTATTCTCCAACTCCTAAGGTTGGAAGGAAAATTAATTCGAAATTACCCGAATGCAATTTGTGGTGTTTGTGCTCTGTATTCGCTGCAATCGAAGGAAGACTTAGAAGCACGTGCGGTTGAAAAGTCTTCAGGAGTTTTTTTTCAAGGGTGAAGTGGAGGGAAGTTCACTTGTGAACTTCGTAGCCCGCATGGGCTAGTGGCAGCGAAGGCTGCTGTTGGGCGCTGCATTGGTGGAGGTCGCCGTTTCGAGTCTCGCGGGGGTGATTTGCTAGAGTAACACACGTTTTTATTAAATCATCTTTATGCCGCGAAATTCAGAATTTCTTGGACAGCGATTTATAAGGTGTGATTAAATTTTATGAGTTTTGGCTTTTGTGATTAGCATTGAATAAAAGCTTAGGAGAAATAAGGGCATATTTCTTTGGATGTATTTTTAAGATTATTCTTTGCTATGCTAAAATTAAAAATGGAGGTATAAGGTGTGAGTTTGTGATTGTTGATTTATTGGCATGTTATGGTGGTTGTGTTTAAAGAAGTGGAGCTAAAAGGTGTAATAAAGGAAGTTTATATTATTGCTCATTTCTTTTTATTATAACCCTAACTTGGTTGGAAGTTTGAGAGTTGTGTGTGGTGACAACTTGAAGGTTCAATTATCTTCTACTCCAATAAGGTATGGGCACATTCTTCTTATGAGTATGATTGGTGTATGTTTTCTGAAATAATGTTGGAGTGAAAAGGTATTCTACTAGGTATCCTTTGGCTAGGTGTAAATCCTATTTTCTGGTTTGTTGAAGACTACTTATGCATTGTTATCCTTAAGGAGAGTTTTTGGTGAATGCATAATTTTTGATTTGAGATAGTGGAAGCTTTGTGCACTAGGGTTTATATTTGTGAGTCTAGCTACTTGCATTGAGTTGGTGGAACCCTTGGTTGGCTATTTTGAGTTTGATGGTTGAGTTGCTTCCATAGAGGTTGTTTGATCAAGTTATTGCTTTACTTGATTCATGATATTGGGCTTACTCCATTGAGTTGATTTGAGCAAGTTATTCTTTGCATTTGGTGATATTGTGTTGGTGGCTGTTTTGTTCAAATATCTTTGGAGGGAAAAGGATTTCTACTTGTTTCCTTTTCTTGTTATGATTGGTTGAATGCTTCAAGGTTGATGTTGAGTTGAATGGTGTTGGTTGACTAAACCTTGTTTGATGAGCACTGTTGTTGAAACCCTAATTGATGGTGAAAAGAACATGAGTATCATTGTTATGTGATTCTTTGCATAGTTGGCAATTGTTGGGGTTTCATGTTCTTGAAAGAAAGCATTCTATTCTATCCATTTCAGATATTGAGTTGAGTTTTTAGATTTGAGATTGAGATTGAGCTGAGTTGATTTGAGTTGAGTTTTGAGATTGGGAGTTGAGTATAGAACATATTGAGTCTCTAACAATTCTCTTTATGCTTCTATGAGTTTGACAAATCACATTGGGACTCTAAAAATTCACTTTGTGATTTCCTACTAAGAAAGTTTTTCTTGGTGAGCTTGCTGAGTTTTGGACAGGTTCCAGTGGGGACTTGTGAGCAGTTCTTAGACAGGTTCCAGTGGGGACTTGTGAGCAGTTTTTGGACAGGTTTCGGTGGGGACTTGTGAGCAATTTTGGATAGGTTCCAGTGGGAACTTGTGAAGTAGTTTTTGGAAAGGTTTCGATGGGGACTTGTGAGTAGATTTGGACAGGTCCTAACAGAGGACTTGTGAGTTGAGTTTGATAGTTCTAGGAGAGAAATTGAGGATAGAGGTGCATTGGTTCTATGAGAAGAACATGAGGATAGAGGTTGCTGAGCTGCTGTGGATGTGATCATAGAAGGTAGAGGTCTCTTAGGCTAAGCATTGAGGACAAGAGGTCTTCAATGGAAAGGAGTTCCACGTGCTGGCAAGAGGTAGAGGCAGTTGATCTTCTGAGGGATCATTTCCAGAGCAGAGGGGAAGGTATCTCCTTTGAGAAGAGGCTCATAAATTCTGATTGGGGGAAGGTATCTCCTTTGAGCAGAGGCTCATAAATTCTGATTGGGGGAAGGTATCTCCTTTGGGCCGAGGCTCATAAACATTGTAATTGGGAAGGATTCCCAAAAGAACTTTGAGATAACTTTTAGAGAAAAGTTTTGTGGACGTAGCCCAGCCATTCTGGGTGAACCACATTAAAATTGGTGTCACTTTGTGGATGATATTGTGCATTGCTTTGATATTGCTTTACTATTTTGAAGTATAAAGGAAAAAGTAAAAAGAGGTCTTATACTATTCACCCCCTCTCAGTATAAGCTTGTGTTCTTCATTTATATGGGAACATCCTCTTAGGAGAAAACCATGGCAATATATTACGTATAATTTTCTTTAATAAATTATGTGGGCACCAAACCACATGAGACACAAATCCCCTATACAATTTTATGGACACCAATCCATAAGAGACACCAATCCCCTATACAAGTTTGTGGACACCAATCCTCTTGCTCATGTTCATGGACACCAATCCAAAGGAGACACCAATCTCCTTAGTCAAGTTCATGGACACCAATCCATACGAGATACCAATACCCTTGCTCAAGTTCGTGGACACAAATCCATAGGAGACACCAATACCCTTGCTCAAGTTCATGGACACCAATCCATAGGATAATCCAATCCCCTTGCTCAGGTATGCTCCAAAACCTACTCAAAAAACTTGCTCAAATATACTCCAAAACCTACTCTCAAATATTGCTCAAATATGCTTCAAAACCTGCTCAAGTCTACTCAAAAACCTGCTCATAAAATCTACTCAAATATACTCTTCCTTTTCTTGATTTTTATTTTCTTCAACTAAAATAATTCAAACATATTCTAACCAAAAAAAATTTAACCTCTTAAACATATACAAAATGATATAATATTTTTGGAAGCTTCAAATGGCCACATATGTTCTTCATATTCATTAAGTTTATCACTTCCATATATCTCACATTTATTACATTTTAAAGGTAGCTCTAGTCTAGCACTTGATAACTGACCTTGTAAATGCTGATTTGTAACTATCTTGTGCACCTTTCTTTTCTCTTTGTAGATGGTTGAATTATCCTTCTTCTTCAATTGAATGCTTGGGTGAAGATATGCATTAATTCTTTCACTCTATCCTTGCACTATTTTACACTTTGACTTGTTTTAAAAACAATCCTTCTATTTGTGTGAGACTATGCTCTTGATGTTCACACAATGACACTAAGAGGGGGGGGTGAATCAATGTAGTTATTTAACTTCAAAACAACAACATTCAAAGACTGAAGCACAGAAAACTTATAAACCCAGAAGAACAAAATGAGAGCACACCACAACACACAATATAACGAGGTTCACCAATTTGGCTACTCCTCAAAAATTAACTGCTTGGACTTCAATCCAAATCCAGTCTTTGCAAAATTTCAATTTTACAACTTCTTTACCAGCATCCACTGGAAGGAGAACCAACCCCTATAATTTTCACGCAATGGATGGAGAACCAACCCCTAGTACCAAGCACCAACTTGGACTGCAATTCTGATCAATTAGAATGACATAAAAGTGTCTTCACTTCATGCACAACCCTGACTGGTCTGCAATTAATCCAACTCTGCACACTCTCATTGCTTTGCTAATTTTCTTATTCAAACCCTCTTTTCACAACAATATTTCTCTTTCTGCAACAACTTCTCTCTCACAGCAGCAACATTATTCTGTGCTCGACTGTCATTTTATACCCTATTTTTCTCATTAGGACTCTTTGTCTTCTATCGCGTTTCAATTCTTCATGCAGTCGGATGACATTCTCGAGCCGTTCGAATTCTTTTCTTCTTTCCAATGCGGCTGTTCGAATCCTTCCAAATACGACTGTTCGAATGCTGCTGTTCTAATGCATTCTTCAATCGGCTATTCGTTTGCACTTTCAATCGACTGTTCGAATGCTGCACTTCGATCGTTCGAATGCTTTTTTGATACAGCCTATACGACACTTAGAAAGCGTTTCAAGCATGCATCTACATCTATTTCCATGCATGTTCGACACCTATCAATGTGTAACTGTCTATCTGACATCAGTTACTGTTTACATAACAGGCTGCATGATTATGCTTTTTTGACACGTGTCATTTTGCATGCTCCTGCGGCTTTTACCCGCCAAACAGTTGCCTATCGCGATATCGTGACACTTTTAATTTTTGCTGACGTCATCCTTCATAATGTCGTGAAATCGCGACGCTTCCAGATTCCAGCACCTTTCCTAGCACCCTGTCACGAAATCACGACACTTTCTGACTTTGCTGACGTCATCATCATTCTTGTCATGAAATCGCGACGCTTCTGGCTTCTGCTGACGTCATCATCCTTCTTGTCGTGAAATCGTGACACTTCCGGCTTCCGTACACTCTTCTTTGTCAGCAGTAGCGAAAAAGGAACATGTCACGAAATCGTGACACTTTGCTCTTCCGTACAACTCTCCTTGCCAACTCCAGCGAAAATGGAACATGTCGCGAAATCACGACACTATGATTCATGCAATGGCAAAATTTTTACATCTTTGTGCCTTGTGTTTTCACATTGCCTCTTTTCATGAAATTTTGACTTGTAATATCATTGCTGCATCTTTCAGTTCTACACTTTTGACTAGTAACGAAATCACTACACCTTAGTTTCCCTTTGTTTCAACATGTAGTGCCATCGCTACACCTTAGTTTCCCTTTGTTTCAACATGTAGCGCCATCGATACACCTTAGTTTCCCTTTGTTTCAACATGTAGCGCCATCGCTACACCTTAGTTTCCCTTTGTTTCAACATGTAGCGAAATCGCTGCACTCTTTCGCCTTGAATTTCAAACTTGTAGCGAAATCGCTACACTTCCTTGACTTAGTGCATTTTTCTCCAACATGTCATGAAATCGTGACATTTTTTCACCTTGCTTCCTTCTCTGCCCACATGTCATGAAATCGTGACAATTTTGCTTGCATCTTCTCTCTCCTAGTTTATGTCGCGAAATCGTGACAATTTGGCGTGCACTTTCTCTCTCCTGGTTTATGTCACGAAATCGCGACAATTTGGAGTGCACTTGCTCTCTCCTAGTTTATGTCTCGAAATTGCGAAAATTTTTCTTGCGCCTTCTCTCTCTCCTATTTTGTCGCGATATCGCGACAAAAAACATGTCACGATATCACGACAGTTTTCTTCCTTGTCTTTTTCTGCCAATTTCTGAATCTGGATCACCTCTGTTTTCCTTGAAATTCATCGCACTTGATCCGATCGACCTCCGGACCGCATCAATCGCATCAATCTGTCTCGTGTTGACAACAATGACAATACTTTCTCAATGCTTTTGCTGCACCTTGCTCAACAATCTCCCCCTTTGGAATTGTTGGCAACACACTCGCAACCTTGCTCAACTTCTTCTCCCCCTTTGCCAATAATACCAAAGGGTCAGCTGCAGACTCCCCCGAGTCTCTGTACACCATTCTCAAGAAAATATCGTTATAGTTAGCAAAAATCATAAATATAAGCAAAACTATAAGTATAGGCATGCATGCACCCATTGAGAATGTGATCCCTAATGATAGTCAGTTCTTAGGAATTGTGACCACTCCCAACTTATTCCTAAGGTACTCAAAAACATCCTTGGGCAATGGTTTTGTGAATATATCAGCTACTTGCTCTGTAGTTGGAACAAAATCCAAATTGACCTCTCCTTCTGCAACTTTATCCTTCAAGAAATGATATCGGATTGCAATGTGTTTGGTTCTTGAATGCATAACTAGATTCTTGGATATGTTGATAGCACTAGTGTTATCACATTTTATTGATATTGGCTCTTTGAAGTGGATACCAAGATCTTTCAAAGTTTGTCTCATCCATAATATCTGTGTACAGCAAGTTGTGGCTACAATGTATTCTGCCTCTGCAGTGGATAGAGAGACTGATTCTTGTTTCTTGTCGTGCCATGCTACCAACCTGTCTCCAAGATAAAATGCTCCTCCACTTGTACTCTTTCGGTCATCAATGCACCCCGCCCAATCTGCATCGAATATGCAATCAAAGTGAAGTCTTTACCTTTTGGGTACCACAACCCGTAATCCATGGTACCTTTGAGGTACCTGAAGATCCTTTTTACAACTGTGACATGAGTTTCTTTGGGACTTTCCTGAAATCTAGCAACCATGCATACCGCTCCGTAGTATATCTCGGTCTAGTAGCTATTAAATACAAGCAAGCTTCCAATCATAGACCCGTACATTGTTTGATCCACATCCTGGAGATTTATCATCCTTGCTCAACTTGCGGCCTCGTTGTCATGGGAGTGCTGACCGGTTTACTGTCTTCCATTGTGAACTTTTTCAGCATTTCTTTTACATATTTAACTTGAGAAATAAAAATGCCTTTTTCATTTTGATTGACCTGCAATCCTAAGAAATAAGAAAGTTCACCAATCATTGACATCTCAAATTATTTTTTCATTTTAATTGATATGTCTTTGCAGTATTCATCCATGCTGCTGCCAAATATTATGTCATCTACATAAACGACAAGAACAATAAGATGAACCTTCTTTGTTTTGACATATAAGTTGCTATCCACCAAACCTTTCTTAAACCCTTGTTTAATTAGATAATTATCCAACCTTGCATACCATGCTCTGGGTGCCTGTTTTAATCCATATAAAGCTTTCTTTAAACTGCAAACAAAATCTGGATTGTCACTAAGTTGGATGCCATCTGGTTGTTCAATGTAAACCTCTTCTTCTAGTTTTCCATTCAAAAATGATGATTTTACATCCATTTGATATACTTTGAAGTTTTTATGAACTTCTAATGCCAGAAACATTCTGATTGCCTCTAGTCTGGCTACCAGTGCAAAAGTTTCTTCAAAATCAATGCCTTCAACCTAAGCATAGCCTTTACATACCAATCTTGCCTTATTTTTGACAACCTGCCCATCTTCATTCAATTTATTTCTAAAAACCCATTTAGTGCCAATTATGTTTTTATTTGTTGGTCTAGGTACTAATTCCCGTGTATTGTTTTTCTCTATTTGATCTAGTTCTTCATTGATTGCCTTCATCCAACTTTCATCGCTGGTTGCTTCAAGCAACATTTTTAGGTTCAATACTAGATAATGGAGAATAGTTCCTCACCGCTTGTTCTTCTTGTCTCGAATACCATCTCGTGGGATCCCCAATAATCTGCTCACTTGGATGATTTTTCTGCCGCTTGCCTGTTTTAAATTTCCCTGTTTTCTTCTTCTTCGATTCAGTTTTTACACCATTTGGATCAATTTTCTGATTCTTCTCTGTTTCTTTTTCATCATCACCTTTAATGACTTCTTCATACATAGGGTAGTTTTCTTGATAAGTAGTTTCTTGTTCTCTACCTTCATCAACTTTCACATCAACACTTTCAACAATTTTCTTCAACCTCTTGTTGTAACATGTGTAGGCCTTGCTTTTTGTTGAGTAACCAAGAAAGATACCTTCATCAACTCTATCTTCAAATTTACCGAGGTTATCTTCGGTCCGTTTTATGTAGCACTTGTTGCCAAATACTTTGAAATGTCTTGTTGTTGCCTTTCTGCCAAACCACAACTCATAAGGTGTTTTGCTTTCATGTGGTCTCAACATGCACCTGTTTTGAATGTAAACTACAAGTATGAACTGCCTCTTTCCAAAATCTGTCGACTATTTTGTTTTCTGCCAGCATTATCCTTGCCATTTCCTGCACTGTTCTATTCTTCCTTTCTACAACACCATTCTCGCCGAGGTGTCCTAGCTGCTAAAAAACTGTCTTCTTATCCCATGTTTTTGACAGTATTCTACAAATTCTTTGGAGATAAACTCTCCTCCCTTGTCTGATCTTAGGCATTTAATTATTTTTCCTGATTGATTCTCAACAAGATTTTTGAAGGTTTTAAACATCTCAAAGGCTTCTGACTTGAGTTTCAAAAATAGTACCCATGTCATTCTTGAGTAGTCATCTATACACAACATAAAATATTTGTGTCCATTTATGCTTTCAGTTCTCATGGGTCCACATAGATCAGTGTGAATTAGTTCTAATGGCTTGCTAGTGAAGTATTCTTTTGCTTTGAAAGTGGCTCTGGTTTGTTTTCCATTTTGGCATGACTCACAGATGCTATTTACAGGTTTGCCAATGTTTGGTATATCTCTAACTGCTCTTTTTGAACTGATTTTTGTCAGATTGTCAAAACTAATATGCCCAAGCCTCTTGTGCCATAGCCAGTTTTCATCTTCCTGTCCAATCAAGCATGTTCCTTTTGCAGTTTCTGAAAGTGTATACATATTTCTAAAAGTTCTCAGTCCAGTGGCTATTAATTTTCCATTTTTTGTCTTTCTTACTTCACAGCCCTCCTTCTTGAAGATTACATCATGACCTCTGTCACATATTTGACTTACACTTAGCAAGTTATGCTTCAGGACAATTACAAACAAGACTTCTTTTGATTTTATATTGCCATCACTGATCTTGACTGATCCCTTTCCAAAAATCTTTGCTCCATCATTATTTCCAAATTTCACGGAACCACCTTCATAATTCTGTAAATTCTCAAACTTTTGCTTGTCACCTGTCATGTGACTGGAACAACCACTATCAAGTATCCAAGGTGCTGATTTGTTCTGAGCTTTAAAAGTAGTCTGGACAATCAAAGATTCCTTTTCTTTCCATTCTGGTTTGATAGCAGATTTTGCTACTTGTTTTGCCTTTGTCCTTTCATTAGCATGTGCCTATTTTTTAGGAAATTTTTGGTTTTGTTTCAACCCACTTGGCTGAGATTTTCTACCCTGATAATTATTTGATGCAAAAGTGCTTCTGAGCTTTCTAACAATATGTCCAAAATTATGACAATTATAACATTCAACCGCATAATTCATTAAAGGAGAAAAAACATTTCTCGCTGGTAAAATTTCTTTGAGATACATTATGCCTCGCAATCTGAAATCTTATGGCCATAAGCATTGCATTTAAAACAATAACCGTAAAATGCATGATTAAACCTCGGGTGCCGGTCTTTGCCGCTTGAAGTAGGATCCATGACTCTTCTCCTCCTTGGATGTGTGACTTTTGTGAATCCATCTTTGTCAGTATTCTTCTTGAATCTGGCATTATTGTTTTCTTTTGCATGATTTGGTTTTTCTGGTTCAACCCTGATCTTTTCTTCTTTCTTTATGGGTTCTATATTCAAGTTATTTGAATCCTTTGAAGATTCTCCTTCATCAAAGCCTAAACCAAATTTTATGCCAGAAGGCCTTTGGTTATTTAAAATTTTATCCAGCTTTACAGTACTTTCTTCAAAATTATGAAAATAGTTCAATTTTCTATTCATCTCCTCTAACTGCATCCTTAACAATGTCTTCCTCTAGCTTGCTGCATTCAACTGTCTTTATAGTTAATTGTTCATCAAGAACTTCAGACATTTTCTTGAATTCCTCTCGTCTGTATTTTCAGATTGTTTATTATGTCTGTGGCATTCTCTAATTTCTTTGAAATTTTTTTATTCTTCTTCCTTTCTGCACTCAACTCTTCAAGTGCAGCAACCAATTCTCCTTCCAAATACACTTTAGCTTCATCCTTGGACTTTTCATCACCTTCTTGATTTTCCTCTGTTCTTTCTTCTTCAAGTGCCATGAACAGAGCTTCACCTCCTTCTTCAGACTCCTCATCTGTGCTTTCTTCAGAACTGCTGACATTCTTGGTTATGAAGCTTTTCTTCTTGAAGTTGTTCTTTCTAAAATTTTGTTTCTTCTTCCAGCCACCTTTTTCTTGGTGTGAACCTTCACCATTTTTGGTTCTCTCCTGTATTGGACATTTGGCTGCAAAATGACCGACTCCTCCACAATTGAAGCATTTAAAAGGTAGCTTCCCTCTATATTTTCCTTTTCCTTTTGTGAGTTTTCGAACAAAATTGGCTTCTGTTTCATCCAGTGTTCCTTCATCCTCAGATTCATGTTCAGATTTTACATTCTTGTGTGCTTTAAAAGCTGCTTCTCTGTCTGTAGACTTGGTTTGTCCTATTCTCATTTCATATGCTATCAGGGAACCATGCAACTCATCCATGCTGAAGTTGTTTAGATCTTTTGCCTCTTCTATTGCAGAGACTTTGGAGTTAAATATTTTGTGAAGTGTTCTGAGAACCTTTTTCACAACAACTGCATCATCAATTTCTTCACCGAGTCCTCTGATTGCATTAATAATTCCGTTGACTCTCAACATATAAGTCTCTATGTTTTCATCTTCATTCATTTGCAGTGCTTCAAACTGTGCTCGATGAGTTTTTAGTTTTGCTTCCTTAATCTTATTGTCTCCTTCATGGATGCTCTTCAATTTATCCCACATGTCTTTTACTGATTTACAACTCATGACTCTTATCAGTTCACTGTCAACAAGCCCACACATTATGGCATTCTTAGCTTTGGAGTTGTTCTCAAATTTCTTTTTCTCAGCAGTATCTGTTGGAGGGGTGGTGGGTGCTATGTATCCACTATCAATCCCAAATATCATATCCTAATGCACTCAGATATGTTTGCATTCTGAGTTTCCAGAAGGTGTAATTTGTTCCATCAAATAAGGGAGCTTTGTTGGATGAAAATCCTTCACCGCCTGCAATTGTTTCTTCCAAGATATCCTTAGATGATTAAGCTTGTACAAGGAACCTTGCTATGATACCAATTGATGTTCACACAATGACACTGAGAGGGGGGGTGAATCAGTGTAGTTATTTAACTTCAAAACAATAGCATTCAAAGACTGAAGCACAAAAAAATTATAAACCTAGAAGAACAAAATGAGAGCACACCACAACACACAATATAATGAGGTTCACCAATTTGGCTACTCCTCAAAAATTAACTGCTTGGACTTCAATCCAAATCCAGTCTTTGCAAAATTTCAATTTTACAACTTCTTTACCAGCATCCACTGGAAGGAGCACCAACCCCTATAATTTTTTGCTGCAACAGATGGAGCACCAACCCCTAGTACCAAGCACCAACTTGGACTGCAATTCTGATCAATTAGAATGACATAAAAGTGTCTTCACTTCATGCACAACCCTGACTGGTCTGTAATTAATCCAACTCTGCACACTCTCACGGCTCTGCTAATTTTCTTATTCAAACCCTCTTTTCACAAAAATATTTCTCTTCTCGCAACAACTTCTCTCTCACAGTAGCAACATTATTCTCGTGCTCGACTGTCCTTTTATACCCTATTTTTCTCATCGGGACTCTTTGTCTTCTATCGCGTTTCAATTCTTCATGCAGTCGGATGACATTCTTGAGCCGTTCGAATTCTTTTCTTCTTTCCAATGCGGCTGTTCGAATCCTTCCAAATACGACTATTCAAATGCTGCACATCCTTCTTCTTGAAAGATTTTCGATCCTTCCTATTTTATGTTTTGAATGCTCTAAATGCGTCTATTTTAATCGGCTGTTCTAATGCATTCTTCAATCGGCTGTTCGTTTGCACTTTCAATCGGCTGTTCGAATGCTGCACTTCGACCGTTCGAATGCTTTTTTGATACAGCCTATACGACACTTAGAAAGCGTTTCAAGCATGCATCTACATTTGTTTCCATGCATGTTCGACACCTATCAATGTGTAACTATCTGTCTGACATCAGTTACTGTTTACGTAACAGGCTGCATGATTATGCTTTTTTGACACGTGTCATTTTGCATGCTCCTACGACTTTTACCCACCAAACAGTTGCCTGTCGCGATATCGCGACACTTTTAATTTTTGCTAACGTCATCCTTCATAATGTCACGAAATCACGACGCTTCCAAATTCCAGCACCTTTCCTAGCACCCTGTCGTGAAATCGTGACACTTTCTGACTTTGCTGACGTCATCATCATTCTTGTCATGAAATCGTGACGCTTCTGGCTTCTGCTGACGTCATCATCCTTCTTGTCATGAAATCGTGACACTTTCGGCTTTCGTACACTCTTCTTTGCCAGCAAGCAAAAAAGGAACATGTCACGAAATCGTGACACTTTGCTCTTCCGTACAACTCTCCTTGCCAACTCCAATGAAAATGGAACATGTCACGAAATCGTGACACTATGATTCATGCAATGGCAAAATTTTTACATCTTTGTGCCTTGTGTTTTCACGTTGCCTCTTTTCATGAAATTTTGACTTGTAATATCATTGCTGCATCTTTCAGTTCTACACTTTTGACTAGTAACGAAATCACTACACCTTAGTTTCCCTTTGTTTCAACATGTAGCGCCATCGCTACACCTTAGTTTCCCTTTGTTTCAACATGTAGCGCCATCGCTACACCTTAGTTTCCCTTTGTTTCAACATGTAGCGCCATCGCTACACCTTAGTTTCCCTTTGTTTCAACATGTAGCGCCATCGCTACACCTTAGTTTCCCTTTGTTTCAACATGTAGCGAAATCGCTGCACTCTTTCGCCTTGACTTTCAAACTTGTAGCGAAATCGCTACACTTCCTTGACTTAGTGCATTTTCCTCCAACATGTCACGAAATCGTGACATCTTTTCACCTTGCTTCCTTCTCTGCCCACATGTCGCGAAATCGCGACAATTTTGCTTGCATCTTCTCTCTCCTAGTTTATGTCGCGAAATCGCGACAATTTGGCATGCACTTTCTCTCTCCTGGTTTATGTCACGAAATCACGACAATTTGGCGTGCACTTTCTCTCTCCTGGTTTATGTCGTGAAATCGCGACAATTTTTCTTGCGCCTTCTCTCTCTCCTGTTTTGTCGCGATATCGCGACAGAAAACATGTCGCGATATCGCGACAGTTTTCTTCCTTGTCTTTTTCTGCCAATTTCTGAATCTGGATCACCTCTGTTTTCCTTGAAATTCACTGCACTTGATCTGACTGACCTCTGGACTGCATCAACTACATCAATCTGTCTATGTTGACAACAATGACAATACTTTCTCAATGCTTTTGCTGCACCTTGCTAATAGCTCTTGTACTTATTCCCACAAGTACTTCAAAACAACAAACTCTTTTCTAACTCATTTCAATTCCTTATTCCTCCTATTCAAAAATATTTACCTCAAATAAAAATCAAAACATCAAACTCTTTTCTAATTCATATTATTTTCCTACTAATTTCTTATACCTCCCACTTTCTAAAAATAAAAATATTTTATTTAAATAGTTAAAATCACCTTGAGAAAAAAATTAATTCACTATACCTCCAAATCTGCCTTATCAAGATGATAATATTTCTTTTGTATTGCCTTTAAAATCTGATATCAAACAAAATAATTTTAATATCTCTACATGTGTGTTCAACTCATAGCAGGTCAACGATGAAATGTGCAAGATAAATTCCCATCAACCAAGATTTTTAGATTTTTGCCACGTGGTCCACACAAAGCACCGGTGCTAGCACCCTCCGACTGGGCATTCTCATGTACAATAGGGCATCATGGGCACCATGAGGTGCTCACAATAAACATATCATGCAAGAACCCTTATATCATATCCCATGCCTTTGGTAGGGCAAATGTGGGATTTAGAATTTCCACAAAATATGCCAACCAAAATGAAATCATTCACCGAAGTATAACCTTAGCAAAATTTTATAAATCAAATTGCTGGTTTGATATTTGTTCATTAAATAATATCTTGAAGTTGTTGCTTTATCTTGATAACACTGCAATCTCCAAGTTCTTTGCTCTCCTCTCAATTCCTTCATGCATTCATAGCCGGTATTAGTTTTGACACAGTCTTGAAATTATTCACCTTCAAAACTTTGGTGCTACCTCTATTGGGCTTCCTTTTCACTATTGCTACACAATAATCCTTAAATCTTCACTGCACTTGATATTATCACTACCACTACTCTTGATTTCATCGATCCCATGCAACGATCACCACCTTCGATTTATGCATCACAAAACCTTCTCTTTACTTGTTTGATCTTTTCATTGTTTTTGTACTTGATTTTGTTAAACCCTCACAATTATCACCATGACCAACCAGTGCTATCTTCACTGTGAATAGCCAGTGTAACTTTTATATTGATCAACCATCTCAATATTTTTTTGCTCAACGTCTCTCTATGGTACAATTATCTACAAATTTACTATATCCTTCCGTCAAGCATATGCATGAGTGATTATAATATCTTCACCGCAAATAGTGCAACCTTTGTTGGACATTTTGTGTCCCTAAGCTAAAAGTTGTCATTGATGTCAAAAGGACCCATGTAAGTAAGCACTATGATTTTTCTCCAGAAAGAGCTTCATGAGAAGCAAAGGTTTTAATAAAAGGTTCAATAAGGGATGCATGGCATTTGGTTCCAAAAGGAGCTTCAAGGGAAGCTTAGCAAAATATTTTTATGAAAACCAAGGAAGGCAAGGAAAGGTTTTATTTAAAACCATGGATGGTAGATTTGAAATGGGTTTTTCTTAAAACCCAAGTTGGATTTTTGTTTCATCTAAAAAGGTGCCCCGATGATGGAGAAATTTAATTTTAAAGGTTTATTTTAAATTTTAATTTATTTAAAATTAAAATTAAAATTTTAAAATTAAATAAGAGTTTTCCCGCCATGTCCACCGACATCATATATTTTATCATGCAAAGGTTTGAATATTTAAAGGGTTTGATTTTATCAACCAAGGTGGACACAATTAATATTTCGGCATTCGATTATCCCCTCCTTCATAATTGTCGATTCCCTCCTTTCGATTTCATTTGCACACTGCACGTGGAACAAGGTAGCAAGTTTCAAGGCATAGGTGGAGAGGATAGAAATAAATTCTCAAAGGCTTAAAGCCTCCATGTGGGAGGTCTATCCCACAAGGTGGGAGGAGAGTGCTCTAAGGTGCACGACGAGGAGGAACACAGGGTCGAAACCACCCAAAGCCATTTTGCAAGGTATGCCATATTTGATAGCCAAAATTTTTGGGTGCATGAAATATTTTGAATTTGCTAAGGTTGTGTTAAGAGTCAAATTTCATGGAGAGTATAGTGGATTTAATTTTTGCATATGGCTAAGGTTTGATATTTGATTAATGTGGGATATTGCCTAAGAAGGCTTTGTGATTATTTTTTTAAGTGCAAAAGTGTTCAAAGGAAGGATATAAAATATTTGAGTTATTTTATGGTATAAGTGGTTTTTGGAGTGACAAGGTTATGCAATGTTTTGATTTATTTAATTTTATGGTACACGTGGTTTTAGGAGTGATAATAAACTTGTGCATTAATTCTTAATAAGGTTTTCTAATTAAAATCCTTGGTGAATATTATTGTGAAGTGGAGTAATGTTGATTATTTTGTGATCTTCTAACCCTTGTGAGGATTGGCAAAAGAATATTGTGATTGTGGCAGATTTCCAAAGAGGCTTCTTCATATTCATAAAAGGTATGGGCACATTCTCCTATTTATTGATTATGGTGGTTGATTATAAAATACCTTTGGAGTGAAAATGATTGATTGTGGTTTCCTTTTCGAAAGTGATTGGTTTAATGATTCAAGGTTTTCTGGATCGAGAGTTGTGATTAAACCTTATTTTACAAGCATTGTTGTTGAAGCCAATTGGTTATGCAAAGAACTTGAACTTGAGTTAGAAAAGAACATGAGTATCATTGTTATGTGAGATTTGTATTTGAGCATTGTTGAAAACATTTTGAGTTGGTTGGTACATGCTTGGACTAGGGTTTGTGAGAAAGAGTTGTTCATTGAGGTGATTGGTTGAATTGAGTTGATTGAGCCTAGTCAAGTGGATGCATGTGGTTGTTCAAGTTCTATGAAACAAACTATTCTATATTTTGTATTTGAGTTGAGATTGAGATTTGAGAATAGAACATATTGAGTCTCTAACAATTCTCTTTATGCTTCTATGAGATTGATTTGAGTTGATATTGGGATTTGAGTATAGAACATATTGAGTCTCTAACAATTCTCTTTATGCTTATATGAGATTGAATTGAGATATTTATTAAGCATTGAGTATAGAACATATTGAGTCTCTAACAATTCTCTTTATGATTCTATGAGATTAGACAAGTTCTTTGTGAGCTTGTTAAGCAGATTTGAGACAAGTCTTTGAGAAGGCTTATGGACTGATTTTGAGTAAGCTTTTGTGGAAGCTTGCTATGCATATTTGAGCAAGTCCTAGAGAGGAATTATTGAGCATATTTGGAAAAGTTTTGAGTGAGCTTGTTGAGAAATTTTGGACAAGTTCTAAGTGAGCTTGTTGAGCAGATTTGGACAAGTTCTGAGTGAGCTTGTTGAGCAAGTCCTAGAGAGGAATTATTGAGCAGATTTGGAAAATTTATGAGTGAGCTTGTTGAGAAATTTTGGACAAGTTCTAAGTGAGCTTGTTGAGCAGATTTAGACAAGTTCTGAGTGAGCTTGTTGAGCAGGTTTGGACAAGTTTTGAGTGAGCTTGTTGAGCAGATTTGGACAAGTTTTGAGTGAGCTTGTTGAGTATATTTGAGCAAGTTATGTGTGGACCTATTGAGCAGATTTGAGTAGGTTCTATGTGGACCTATTGAGTAGAATTGAGTAGGTTCTGTATGGACCTATTGAGAAGATTTGAGTAGGTTTTGTGTGGACCTATTGAGCAGAATTATACTAGACCGAATGTACTATGTTTAGTGCAAGAGACTGAGCATATATGTGCTAGACCGACTAAATTGTGTTTAGTACAGTATTGAGATAGAGATTTGGAAGTGATAGAGTATAGAGGTTAGAGTCTCAGTGGATAGAGATCCAATAGCCAAGATAATTGAAGATATATATGAGTGAGGAGTCTTCAAGTGGAGAGAGATCCACCAGTTAGTGCAGTAGAGAGACAGAGTCTTCTAGAAGATCACTAAATAAAGCAGAAGAGAAAAGAGTTCTCCTATGGAAGAGATCCATGAACTTGAAATTAGGGAATCAACATCTCCTTTGGGTAGAGGTCCATAAAAATTGTAATTGGGAAGGATTCCCAAAAGATATTGATTGAGAAAATTTTATTAAAATATTTTCTCTGTGGAGTAGCCCACATTGAGTGAACCATATAAATTCTCTATTGTGTATGGTGTTTTGTATATTGATTTTATTATTGCTATTGATATTGCTATCTATACACTGCATAATATTGAATTGAAAAGAAAAGTAAAAAGTGGTCTTATATTGTTCACCCCCCCTCTCAGTATAATCTTGTGTTCTTCAACCTTCTCTTGTTTCAATGACTTCCTATGACATGAATAGCTTCAACTTCATTGTATCCTTTTTCCAAACATCCACTTTGGTTGAAACAATCTCCTCACCTCAAGCTCCTTTTTATCGCACTATCTATTTCTGCAAATATTTATTGCCTTTTCTTCATCTTTTGTCTTGCTACCATTGCTCGGATGTGTGGAGGATACCAACATAAAAAATCTTCTTTGAAATGAATTTTGGCATTGTATATATATATATATATATAATTATTTTTACTTCCATAAGGTCGGCCCTTTTCATAAAATATTTAATTCTTTTTACTTATATAAGGTCAGCCCTCGTCATGAAATATTTAATTATTTTATATATTTAAACTATATTTAAATCCTTTGATTTAAATATAAACCTCCCACTTTAATAAATAAATAAATATTTAATTATTAAAGCATATAAAATCACCTTTGAAGATATCTTCCTTGACATCAATGACAATATTAAATCACCTTTGAAGATATCTGCCTTAACATCAATGAAAATTCAACATTTCATCCTTGAAGATACTTTTACCTTTGATATCAATGACAACTCAATTTTTCCCATAATTTGATATTTTTAACTACATGATAGCATCTTACACTGCATTTTGATCATAGTTGCATGGTCTACATTTTGTTTGTATTCTGTTGCATTGTTGTTTTATTATTAATATCCAAAGGTCAATTTTTGCTTCTATTCTTAAAGGTCATCTGAAATGACCTAGGGGGATTGAATGTTGTGCCTCCAAGAATTATTTTACAGTGGCCTAAGTAGGCCCCCTAATGCTAATCATATTTTCAAGTGTTTCTTAAGTTATCTTGCAAAAATAGGAATTGTTGATATCATTGGACAAGAGGATGAAAGCTTGGATCAACCATCGATAAAGATAATTATCCCCATTAAACTATAGGTTGTTTTTTGAGTGCTCATATTTTTGGTTTAAAATCCTAGATCTAATTTTATATTAATTTATAGACATTAAAAATATAACAACGTATAGTATGCATTAAGGGATAATTATGTTTGTGCATTCTTCCTTGAGCCCTTGCTTAAATATTGTGTATTTAAAACCCTAGGTTGAAAGCATTCAAAGAAAGAATCATTCTAGGATTAGCTCTTGTATTCTTGCATTTTGTATTTCTGCATTGTCCTTTATCTTTCATAGCATAGATCTAGAAATGTCAAATTCAGGTGATTGATTTTAAATGAACACATCAAATATTCCCAAAATTCCATAGGACTTGAAGTGAGTCCTTAAACTGTTTCTGGTGAACCCTTACCCCCTAGCACTGAGTGTAGAGAACAACATAGCCTTGCGGATCCAAATTTTGGAAATTGTACGTAGTAGGGAAGTTTTCCTCCTCTACAGAAACATCTATCTTTCGATATTCAAATATTTATCATTTCATTAATTGAAACATCTATATTTTGATATTCAAACAAAATATATTAATACTAATTAATTAATTTTCCAATTAATTAATTCAATCAAAGAGGTATTAATACTAATTAATTAAATCAAACAAGGGAAAAACAATAATAATTAATTAATTCAACCAATAATATTATAATATTTAATTAATTTCCCAATTAATCAATTCAATCAAAGGAATGTATAAAAACATAATTAATTAATTAAATCAATTTAATGCACCATAACTAAGTATTAATCATCCTTTATCAATGTGTAGTCTATCATGCAAAAGTCTTGCCAAGGGGGTTATGACATACTACCCCCCTTGGACTAAACATAGTCCCATGTGTTTTTGTGCAACAAAAACATTATTACAATATATATTCAAATAAACAAGGATAATATCTATTTTATTTCATTAAGTTAAACAAAATTTTATCATCCCTTGATAACATCAATATCACACTCACCCTACGTGAGATGTTATTCCAAACATTGAGCAACAAAATCAATAACATCCTTCTTCAAATCTATCTAGAAGGAGGTCTTGTTCCTATTTTCCCACATCTTAGTCCCTCCAAGGCAAGATAAATAAGAAAACTATGCACTCTGCGCACAATGAATCTCCTTAGATTACTAATTTTGGGTAAGACTACCCAATATTTAAAGCATAAGAGCTTATTCCTAATATCAAAATTTTATTATCTTCAAGATTTATTTTGTTTTTGGCCCGAATTCTACTACAAATCTCATCTCAAGATCACATTTTCTTGATTTGATCTATTAAATCCATGTGATTTCAGGTTAAACAATTATATGCCTTCTTTAAGGTCTTGAAGTTGAGTAGGATTTCCTTATTTTCTAATCTTAGGATCCGCTTCCTAGATGGATCTTTATGCCTTTAAGTGCTTACTAAACTCAAAATTTGGTACATTCGTTAATAAATTAGAGAGAGGATCTCATACTCCTCTCAATAATAGGTTTCCTACCTACTCTTTTCTAGATAATTCTTTATTCCCAACATGTATGTCCAATATTTAGAATTTCTACTATATGTTATATTCATAGTCCAAGTTCACAAGGATCCATGATTAGTGTTCATAATAGTAAAGAGCACAATTTAATGTTCAAAACACCACCAAATGTATCTATTATAGTCGAAGCTAGATGGATTAAAACATTTTCTAAGCCTACTTGCATGGGAACCATCCTTCATTGTGGTTATAAGGAATATCAAAAATCTCTTCTCCAATTACAAACCTTAAGAATGAATTCCACTTGTTAACAAGGAAAATTTACATAACCATATAGGAGTCCTTCCTGGTCATTGTTTAAGGCTTGAAAAAATTATTCCTCTAAAGTTTCATTGCTAGCTTTGAAGTTATTTCATCATTCAAAAAGTTGTATTATGCACATGAAATATAACCCTACTATTTAGGTTACTAATGAGTAACTCCTCAAGAAAAATGTACATTTCTAATTCATACAACCATACCTTGGCTGATTTTTACCAACCATCTTAGATACCCTGATATTCTTTAGGCTTTTATCTGGTTCTACCTTTATACGAGCTTGTGCCTTCATGATATTTTTGTAGTAGGATAGTCCTACTATCTACTTTTAGAATTTTCATTCTAGGAAATAGATTAATAATTTCTAATCATTACTTTATTTGGTTCATTTGTTTCATCTATTATCAATTGTTATTATAGTAACTAAGCTACAATAATGAAGTTCTCTACCTCTCTATTGAAATTTCCTTCAAAATTTTATTCAAGGGTCTAGATTCAACTTCAACATATCTAGTTAGCCCTAGATTTTTGAGAATATCCTCTTCTTCCCTTCCTTATCTTGGTGTCATTTTTCTTTGCCAAAACAAGGAGTTGGATGAGTTACAATTATTTCCAACTATAATTCCAAAGGTTAGTTATATATTCTTATAAAATAACTTAGATCAATAATGATCACCATCACACTTGTATTCCCACAAGGTGTCATCTGGGTTACAACCATTATTACTTTCTTGATAATGATTTGGATCACACTTGCCTTATTGCATGGTTCCATTCTCCTTAGCCATAAAGGATTTAAGTCTAGTTACTCATAGTTAGTTCTTTATCCTTTAGAACTAACTTATCTCATTATCATTCATTATATAATGGCTAAGGTTATGCTTGCTCTATGCAAGATACTATTCCTAGGTAAGCTTATACATTATTAATCACTTGATAATGATGATGGTCATACTTGATCTATGAAATATGCCATACTAGAGTAAAGCTATCTTGATCTATGAAAGATGCCATACTAGAGTAAAGCTACCTTTCCTAGGATCAATCCTTAAGCAATATTTAGCTTATCCAAGGAAGCTTCTAGTCCATCATACCTAGATCTTATCTAGGGAAGCTTATAGTCCTATGACCATGTGCTCTGATTTCAAGCAATTGGAAGTTCAAGATCTTCTTGGCTTTAGCTTAAAACTAA
Organism: Wollemia nobilis; assembly: GCA_028583015.1. NCBI lineage: Eukaryota > Viridiplantae > Streptophyta > Pinopsida > Araucariales > Araucariaceae > Wollemia > Wollemia nobilis. The sequence continues at coordinate 2,603,466 of JAQPPZ010002998.1, forward strand.
GAAAGGGCCTGAATAGGAAGATAACTAAATCCTTAGACCATTATAAGGAAGTCTTTATTCCATCATACCTAGATTTCCTTTATTGAAGTGTCTAGTCCTATGACCTACAACTTTGATACCAAATGTAACAACCCAAAAAATCCAACCAACTCGAGAGAGAATTTTTTTATAATCACTAGGGATCTACATATCCCCACCTTACATACGTCATTCTATGAAGGTCTCTATTAACTTAATTCCTTATGATTGGGTTGTCCATATCATCTTTGTGATGACCCAACCTTTCCCTTATTAATCTGTCAAAAGGGTATATCCATCCCTACACCATATATAAGTTTCTCTATGTAGGTGTACTAAGTGTAATTGCAAATAATCTATTTATCTCATCTCCATGATGAGTTAACTTATCCCTTTTAGTCTATCAAAAGGATACGCCCATCCCGACACCATACATAAGTTATTTTATGTAAGTGCACTAAGTGTATTGCTCATAGATCATATAAGGTTTCCTTAAAATGATGAGCCAATCTAGGTATCAATCATTTGTTATCACCATCACCTGATTGTTGCCTTCTCACAACTATATAAGGTGAGGTCATTAGGGAGAAGTTGTGAAACTAGGTTTACCCAAAGTTTCCTTCTCAAAGGGACCCCATAATCCCTTATTCAAATCTCTCTCTAACTCTAATGAATAAAAGTCCTTACTAACTAGGAGAAGATTCCAAGTATCACTAGCATGTGTAAACACTTCACATCTTAGTAGGAAAGTTCTACTCCATAAGCATACATTGATAGATGTCATTATCCAATCATCTAATATTCATTAGACCATTCATGAAGATCACCTAATATTCCTCCCTTAAATAGGAATGCAAAAGTCTATCTATTTAAACTGATAAATCAAATAACATCTACAACTTTCATCAATAAGAAGTCATATAGTTAAGATATAATTCCTATTTAGTTCCATTATCCTAACATGATAATTTACCAAATAATACCATCCTAGATCTTTTATCTACAACAAAGTAAAATATATATTCCATTTATCTAAGATACATTAAATGAATGATCAAAAGAGGAAGATATTTGAAACACACATAACACATCATATATCCTAGGAAAAACCCTTATGGGAAAACCTAGCCTCAAAAATTTCTTTTATTGCGTAAGTTTAGTTATCTTTAATACAAGGAACCCCATAATTTCTTTGTTAACATCATTACATAAGAACTCCATAACTCTTATGTTTCTACAACGTGAATTATTCTTTTAATCCACATACACAAAAAAAAAATCCCATAATTCCCTTGAAAAAATTCCGTATTCATTCTTCTAACAATGGTTTCTTACTTCTAGTCATTTAAAGAAAACCAAAGGTCTACTGTATCCACAACATCAATACCAAATAAATACATGAGAACAATTTCATTTAATCAGTTAAAAACCCCTAGTTCTAACCAATCAAGTACTTATCAAACTACTTTCTTTAACCAATTAGGAGCCCATACTCCTAATAAATCAAATACTTATCAAAACCACTTTCTTTAACCAATTAGGAGCCCATACTCCTAATCGATCAAATACTTATCAAAACACTTTCTTTAATCAGCTAGGATCCCATACTCCTAATCAATCAAATACTTGTCTTTTTTTTTTAAAGCAAAAAAACCCTTGCGGGGCCGCCTTGGTATGAGAGACCATGAAAAGGGGTTTCTATACCATCAAAGTCACCCGGGAGTCGCACCCAGCCCTACCCGCATCAACATTATCAATTGGATTTTGGGTACCCAATTCAGCTTTTTGGTAGGGTGGAGATTCGAACATGGGACCTCCCTTGGAGGATTGCCCTCTCCTCTCCAACTCACCTACAACACCGGGTAATCAATCAAATACTTATCAAACACTGAAATATATTATCCATTAATATATATCTATCTCTTCTAATCCAAAGAAATACATTATCCACTAATATATTTCTATTCTATCTAAAATGAAACATGTTATCTATCATATATTTGAAGTTCATTCTATCTAAAATAAAGCATACTATCCATCATATATTTTAGATATAATTTTATCCTTCAAAACTTACTAAAATAAATCTAGTATTTTATTATAAGTTTATCCTCTAAACTTCATAAATCAATCTATTCCTTTATTAAACAAGTTTATCCTTTCAAACTTCATAAAGATGAATCTACACTTTCGTTATATAAGTTTATCCTATAAACTTCATAAAACGAATCTATTATTTCATTTTATAATTTTAATTTAAATATACATCATTTAAATTCTTCTTTGCAAATCTATTATGATTTAAATAAACATATTATTTAAATTCATCTTTGCAAATCTATATATCCAATTTAAATAAACATCATTTAAATTCTTCTTTGCAAATCTATAAATCCAATTTAAATAAACATATTATTTAAATTCATCTTTGCAAATCTATAAGTCAAATTTAAATAAACATAATTTAAATTTATTCTTTGCAAATCTATAAATTTGATTTAAATAAACATATTATTTAAATTCATCTTTGCAAATCTATAAGTCCAATTTAAATATACATCATTTTCAATTCTTCTTTGCAAATCTATAAATCTGATTTAAATAAACATATTATTTAAATTTATATTTCTAAATCTATATGTCTAATTTAAATATTCATCACTTAAATTTCTTCTTTGTAAATCTATAAATCTGATTTAATTAAAAATATAATTTTAATTCATCTTTGCAAGTCTATCCTTCGATATTCAAATATCTATCCTTTCATTAATTGAAACATCTATCTTTTGATATTCAAACATCTATCCTTTCATTAATTGAAACATCTATCTTTCGATATTCAAACATCTATCCTTTCATTAATTGATACATCTATATTTCGATATTAAACATATATCCTTTCATTAATTGAAATATCTATATTTTGCTAGGGGCAACCCAGGTGAAGCTGGGGCTGGTGGCTTACTTAGAGACCACAAGGGTGAGGTGCTTGTAGCTTTTGATGAACATCTTGGAGCTTAAACTAACAATGTGGCTGAAGCGAGGGCAGTTTGGAGGAGCCTCAAGGTGGCAGAGAATTATCCAGGGAAACTATTGGTGGAAGGTGATTCTCTTATTATTATAAATCTTCTAAAGAACACTAAGAGAGCTCCTTGGAGATTTGATGACTACATCCACGAAGCAAGGGCTCTAATTCATGATCGACCTGAGGCCATAATTTTGCATACCTTCCGGAAGCAAACATGGCGATTGATAGGTCGGCAAATGAAGGCATTGTAGCAGCAAATTTTATCACGTGGACTGAAAATCTTCCTCATGCAGTCTCAATGGTGATAGATAATGACAAATTTTAGATTGGAAGGCTCAAAGTGGATTTTGTCTTTGTTAGTTCTATTTTGAGTCTTTCTTTTCTGATGGCCATAATATTAGGCTTCCATAGTTTAGTTTGGTCGTATTCTCGTTGGAAGAGTAGGTCTTGGCCCTTTTGTTGTCGGTTTAAACTTTTAGGGCTTGGCCTTTGTCCAGTTGGTCAGTGGACCCTATTTTGTAAAATGGTTTTGGGTCAACCAGTTAAAACCCGGTGTTAATTATAAATATTCTCTTACTTACCAAAAAAAAAAAAATATCTATATTTTGATATTCAAAACATATTTTTTCATCTATCTTTCGATATTCAAACATCTATCCTTTCATTAATTGAAACATCTATCTTTCGATATTCAAACATCTATCCTTTCATTAATTGAAACATCTATCTTTCGATATTCAAACATCTATCCTTTCATTAATTGAAACATTTATCTTTCGATATTCAAAACATCTATCCTTTCATTAATTGAAACATCTATCTTTGGATATTCAAACAAGAGATATTAATACTAATTAATTAATTCAAACAAAGGGGTATTAATACTAATTAATTAATTTTCTAATTAATTAAATCAAACAAGAGAAAAATACTAATAATTAATTAATTCAACCAAGAATATTATAATATTTAATTAATATCCCAATTAATCAATTCAATCAAAGGAATGTAATAATACCTAATGAATTGTAATTAATTGAATAACTTTTGGAAGAAGTAGTTCACCGAAGAAGGAAGTAGGAGTTCGTTGAAGTAGGAAGCATGAGTTCACCAAAGAAGCAGTTCACCGAAGCAGGAAGCAAGAGTTCACCAAGGAAGTAGAAGTTTACCAAAGTAAGAAGTAGGAGTTTGCCAAAGCAGGAAGCAGGAGTTCATTGAAGAAGTAGTTTGTCAAAGAAGTAGTTATCCAAAGTAGGAGTTCACCGAAGGAGTTTGAAATATCCTGAAAGTAGGAGTTTGCAATATCAAAGCCTTCAACGGTCAACAGAAAACTCGCACAGTTAGTCAGTAGAGGAGTGATGGTAGCAACATCAGTATTAGTGTAGATTACATTTTAAAAAGGGAGGAGCATTAAACAAGCGGATTATCTCTCAGTTAAAGTTAAAGTCGATAGCGAACGTAAGCTATCTAGAGCAGTTGGTGGAGCTAGGAGTGAGCGTAGCTAGTAGCAAGTGCGAATGCGAGCTGGGAGCAAGTGTAGCCAGTAGAGCCATGAGTGAGTGTAGTCAGCAGTGAGTGCAAAAAAAATAGGTAACATGGAAAGAAAGTCATTTGTAAAAGTGCTTACTAAAAGTATGAATGGCCAAATCAAAATTTTGGATGACCTACCTAGCAATAAGAAGAAGAGAGAATATATGGAAAATCTAGTCTAGGTAGCAGATTCTATGCCAAAAGTGATTATCAAGGATGATTGAGCATGATATAATGATTCTTAAAACTAGAGGGTTAATTTATAAGTTTCATGGATATTGGTTAGGTTTTTCTGAGATTCAAAATTGGATTAAGTGGAAATGGGGATTGAATTCAAATTACTCCATGAATTTTCTTCCAAAAGGATTTTTTCTCATTATATTCTCTAGTTCATAAATAAGGAATAAAATAATGGATGGAGGCCCATGGTTTAGGAGTAAAAATACATTATATTTAAGACCTTGGAGTGAGTATTTGTTTATGTAAATAGAAATTATTAAAATACTTCCAGTATGGATTAGGTTTTTTGGACTTCCTTATCAACTCATTAATAAGGAGGTTTTGAAGGATATTGGTAATACCCTAGGTGAATTTATCCAGGAGGGACCAACTACTAAGGAGATAAGGCATGTTGTATACACTCAAATATGTGTTGCCATGGATATTTCTAATCCTTTACTGCAGTCAATTAGGATTAAATTTGAATCAAGAGAATGGGATCAACAAGTGGATTATGAAAATATTGCATTTTGATGTCACAAATGTCATGAAACTAGGCACATGACAAGAGACTGCAAAGTAAAAATGGAGAAAGAGATGGATTTTTTGGGTATGAGGGTAGTTTCAATTTGAAATAAGAAGACCATATCATAGGAGAAGCTAGGTCAAATCAAGAATTTTCCACTTCTAAGAAAGTGGCTAGAAAAATCCCTCTACATCATCAGATGGCGAAGGCCATTACAGTTCACTCAAATCAGTGATTAGAAGGAAATAGTGATATGGGAGATGAGGAAGTACAATGTGCAAGTTCAAATATAAAAGGAGCTAAAGGTGCAAAGGAAGAGGGGAAGACAAGTTTTAATATAAAGGAATATGAGGAGACAAAATTTATAGCAAATGATGCGAAGGAGGTCAAGCTTAATCCAAGTAAATCGCCTTTATTATCCTTAAGTAGCTTAAAATATTCTCACAAAAAAACAAAATTTGTACAGAGTGTATTCCTTGAACTTTAGGATTTCAAGAGTAGTATAGTAAAGAAAATATTGTAGAGGATATCCAAGGAAATTTAGGTATTTTAGTACAACATAAGAAAGTGATGACTATGGAGGATCATCTATGCAGTTTAGAGTTTTCAGGGAAACATAAAGAAGAAAATGTTATTGAGGTTATTCGTTGCACTTTCGACTCTTTAGGGCAACATAAATATTTAGAAGATAAGTCCCATTTTGAACAATATGAAAAAATGGAAGATTTTGATGAAGATGAGAGTGGTGGCAAGAATGGAAGAAGGAGAGGAATGTTATCACAAAAAGAAAAAATATTTAAAAAAACTCAAAAGGATATTGATTTGGGAAGTTAAAAACAATATCACAGGTGCTAACAAGAAGTAGGGTTAAGCCCACTAATACAAATAAAAAGTGTTGTTAGGATAGAATGAATTTTGAGGGCACTTTAATTGATCAAGAAGAGAGATTTTGCATAGTCAAATTGAAGAACAAAAAAACTAACTTTTGTTGGGTAATGAGAGAGGTTTATGCTCAAAATGATGATCATGAGAGATTTCATCTGTGTAATAAGCTATCTTTTTAGAGGAGTCTTTTCATTAATTTGCATTGGATGGTTTTGGGTGATTTCAATATAGTCTTAAGAATAGAGGAAAAAAGTGGAGGGAGGATTAACATCACTCAAGGTATGCAAGATTTTAATGATTTTATTCAGAATAATAAGTTGATTGACCTGGATATGTGTAAAGGTAATTTTATGTGGAAAAATAGAAGGATGGGGGATAATCACATTCAAAGGTGCCTGGATAGAGTTATTATTTCTAACAGTTGACTAAGTATAAACCGTATTCATAAGCTTACATGTATGCCCAAAATAGGATCAAATCACAATCCTATATTTCTAGATATGGAAAAGGAGGGGAAGCAGGGAGGAGCACCCTTTAGGTATGAGATCATGTGGAATATACACCCAAAAATTACAAATAAAATTCAATATTGGTGGTAGGAGGAGGTTTAAGGATCAACAATGTATAGAGTTACCCAAAAATTAAAGAACATCAAGTATCGAATCAAAATTTGGAATAAAGAGGTTTTTGGTAACATCAATTTAAGAAAACATCTTAAAAAGGATATCCAATATATAGAGGAAATAAAGGATAAGGAAGGGATAAAACCAAAGTGGCATGAAAAGGAAAAACAACTACTCACGAAGTATCATAATACCATTACCCAAGAGGAAATTCATTGGAAACAAAAATATAGAGTTTTGTGGCTCAAGGAAGGTGATAAAAACACTAAATTCTTCCATGTTTCGATGATGATACATAGGAAAAACAATAAAATCCTCTACCTTATGGGAGAATATGAAAGAAAGTATGAGGTTTAAATGATATTAAAAATTTAGCCATTACTTTATTTCAGAACCTTCTTAGCAAAGAAAAAACAAAGTGCAACATGGAAATAGAAATCATCGTTAACAATATTCCCAAAGGAGTTAATGATAGCATGAATTAATATCTATGCAAGGTAATCTCTAAGGAGGAAATTAAAAGAGTTGTGTTCTCTATGGGAGCATCCAAGGCTTTAGGGCCGGATGGTTTCCCATCGGGTTTTTTTCAATATCATTGGGATATTGTTGGAGAAGATGTAGTCAATGCAATCCAAGAAGCCCAAGAATTTGGTAAGTTGCTAAAAGAATGGAATAATACCTTCCTTGCTCTAATTCCCAAGAAATATTGGGTAAATAAATTGTATGACTTTAGAACAATTAGCCTATGTAATACAATTTACAAAAAAATTACTAAAGTTTTGGCCAATCGGTTGAAAAACATCATCCCCTCGATCATTAACGAATATCAAGGAGGTTATGTGGTAGGTAAGAAGATTAATAAAAACATAATTTTCATTTATGAAACAACACACTCTCTTCAAAGAAGTAAATAGTCAGGCATGTTCCTTAAGCTAGACATGAATAAAGCCTATGATAGGGTTTCGTGGTCTTTCTTAGATAAAATAATGGAGCAAATGGGTTTCAGTGAAAAATGGAGAGCATGGATTGGTATGTGTATTTCTAACCCCCACTTTTCAATCTTGATAAATGGAAAATCTATTATGTTATTTCCTTCTACTAGAGGAATCAGACATTATGGCAGATGCCTTGGGAAGAAATTTGGAAAGAAAGAGAAAGGATGGTAATATAAAAGGTCTAAGAAATTCATACATTGGTGAAGCTTTGTCTCATAAAAATTTTGTGGATGATACTTTAATTCTTGGGGAAGCTACAAAGGAAGAAGCTTTGGAGTTTTAAAAAGTCCTTGATTCTTATGAAAAAGCTACAGGCCAAAAAATAAATTATGAAAAAAGTAGGATTATATTTTTAAACACGGAGGAAAGTATATCAAATAGTTAAAGTTTTGGGCTATAAGAAGGAAAATTTTCCTATCACCTATCTTGGTTTTCCTTTGTTTATAGTCAAGATGAAAGATGAAATTTGGAATCCAATTATTAATAAATTTAATAGGAAACTTAAATGTTTGAAGGGATCTCTGTTATCCTTTGCAGGAAAAGTACAACTCATAAAATACACTCTTCAAAGCCTCCCTATTTTTTCATGTATTTCCTAAGGTTGTCAAAGAAAGTAGAAGATACTTTAGAAATACTACAAAAAAAATTCTTATGGGATGGCATTGAATGCAAAAAAATATATACATCTGATAACCTAGGATACCTATTGCCAACATTTATAGAATGGGGATCCTAGTTTGAGGAAGTTGAGAGATCTAAATAGAGTCCTTCTAGCTAAAAATGGTTGGAGGCTTTGCACTAAAGCATCAATGAAATGGGCTACCATTATCCAAAAGAAATAATTGGAGGGAAAAAACCACTTTATCAGTTGTTCTAATCCTCCATGTGAATCTATTTTTTGGCAAAATATAATCAATAGCAGGAAATTTCTATGGCAAGGTCTAAAATGGAGAGTAGGCAGGGGAGACAAAATTAACTTTTAGAAATATCCTTGGATTCAAAATGAGCCTTTAGAAAACTATAGAAAGTTCAAAGATATTAAAGAACATTTAACCAGAACCTATGGTAAGAAAATTAATGGTTACATTCATAGGGTGGGTGATTTTCAGGAGTGGAAAATAATGCAAGAAGATATGCAAGGCCCAAGAGATATAGATATACAAAACCTCCTAAGGAGTTATTATTTAGGTAGAGGTTTAGAGGAGGATCATATAATTTGGAGAAGAAACCAGCAAGGCCAGTACTTGGTGAAGGATGGATATAGAGTCTTGGGCAAAGTAACCTTAGAGAAACCCGAGCTTAAAAAAATTTGGAAGCTAAACATCATCCCTAAGGTTGCTATATTTTTTGGACTACCATTCTCAATAAGATCCTTACAAAAGATAATATGTTCAAAAGAGAGATTGTGGTTCCAACTATTTGTGTCTTATGTAACAAAGAGGATGAGTGTGTGGACCACCTGTTTGGAACTTGTGATTTTTTTCATGATATCCTAAATATGTTATTGAGAGAATTTAATATTGCTTGGGTCATTCTAGATTCTCTAATCAATATTTGGAAACAGTGGCACTTAGGAAGCAATAACTTTTGGAAAAAATGCATGCATTCCACATATTTGTTGGGGGATTTGGTTGGAAAGAAATAAATGAGTGTTCAAAAATAAAACTAGAGGAATAATTAGGGTTTATGCTAGGATAAAAATAGCCCTATTGGAGGATTGTATTAAAAACATTGTTGGCAAATAAAATCTTGCAATGATCCTCTCTAGAGAAAAAGATATCTTAAATATGAAAAAATCAATAAGGTGAGAGTAGATACTAGATGGGAACGTCCCCACAAATACTGGGTAAAAATTAACTTTGATGGAGCTACAAAAGGTAACCCGTATCATGTTGGTGGTGGGGACCTCATTAGTAATGACAGAGGTTAGGTAGTGGTTGCATATTTTAAGGATCAAGGAATTACCACAAATCACCAAGCTGAAGCAAGGGCAATGCTTACAGGACTTCAAATTGCAGTGAATTTGGGTTTAGGAGAATTGTTCTTGAGGGGGATTCCAAGAATATTATAAATTCCCTTAAAAAAAGGGAGTTAAATATTTCTAGCATTTTCCAAATAATTACAGATGCAAGGACTATATTGGGAAACCTAGAAGAAAGTCAAGTTAAACATATTTATAGATAAGGAAATAAAGCTACCAATAAAATGGTGAATATGGAAGTTAAATCTAAAAATTTCAAGGTTTGGTCATATACCTCCATGGAGTTGGAAGAGAATATAAGAATTGATAATGAATCTAGTAGATATAGAGGGCAGAGCAAAGTAGAATACTTATTGGTATCATGCGATGAAGGATTTGATCTCACTAAATTACATTATTGTCAGTATTTTATTTATCAGTTATGTAAATCATTGAGCACTGCATCAACAAGAAGAATATTATTTCAACTTCTCCATCAATGAGTTTAGTCCAAGTTTGTTTGTTTTACTAATATAGGGCTATATTGTATTTGTATTATATTCTCTTATTTTTTTCATGTACATATTTCAAAATTTGTGTAAAGGGTTGAGGCCCTTCAACCCCCTTTTTTATCAATACCAAAAATAAGAAAATGATATCATGGAATATTAGGTGTATGAATAAAACCCCTAAAAAAGAGTTATTAAGGAATTAATAGGTTGTTATAGCCCATATTTTATTTTGATACAAGAAACAAAATTATACAGTGAGGAATGTAAGGTTGCTTTTAAGAAGATTTGGAGGATAATTTATTGTTTAGAAGTTTCTTCTATAGGAGCTTCAAGCAGTATTGCAATAATATGGAATAAATGTAAATGTCATGGACAACTATGAGAAAAAAAAAGTAATTGGGCTGCTAGATTATTTTTTATGAAAGAGGAAAACATAAAATTTGGGATTATAAATGTTTATGATTCAACTATAGTTACTCCTCATGAAAGATGTTGGAAGGACCTTAGTATATTTTTATCAAATACAATGATGATTCATTGTGATCTATGGATTTGGGGGTGATTTTAATACTGTTATATCTCCTTTGGAAAATAAGGGTGGCATTCCAGGATGGTCAAAATCAATGCAAGATTTTTCTTCATTTGTTAATTCAAATGAACTTTGGGATGTTAGTCCCTCAATATTTCAATACACATGGTATAATAGATGCATTGGGAAAAATCATATAGTAGAAAGACTAGATAGATTTTTTTTATCCAATAAATGGTTGCAAGAAAATATACAATCTCTTCAGATATTTTATTGTGAGTAGGATCAGATCACAAACCCATTCTTTTGACTTGTGAGTCACCTAACAATGGTCATCCAAAGCCATTTCGCTTCCACTCTATGTGGCTCCAAGACCCTAATTTTTTCCAGATGGTTATGTTATGGTGGGATGAGTCAAAATTTGAAGGATCATGTATGTACAGGTTTCTTCAATAGTTGAAATATTTAAAGGAGCAAATCAAGATATGGAATGTCAAATATTTTGGTAACATTTTTAAAGAAAAAAAAAGAAAAGTGAATCCAAGCTCAAAAATTTACAAGAGATAATAGAAATTAATGGAATGGACCAGGATTCTTATGTGAAAGAAAAGCAATTAATTTATAATTATCATAATGCATTGAATAAGGAGTCATTTTGGTTCCAAAAATCTAGAGATAAATGGCTCAAGGAGATAGAAATACAAAAAAAATTCATGCTTCAGCAAAAAAAAAAATTATATTCATCATATTAAAAATATTATAACTCCATATGGAAGAAATTTTGAGGATGAAGAAGATATAAGGAAGGAAGCAATAAATTATTTCAAAAATATTTTGTTAGATTCTAGGCAAGATAAGGAGGCACAAGAAAAAATTTTGCAAAATATTTCATCACTTATCACTCAAGGACAAAATGAAATGGTTTTTTTTCGCAGGACTGCCCAAACTACCGAACTCGTTTTGGCCATATCTCACTCATCCGGACTCGGATTGAGCTGAAATTTTGAGGGTAGATGCCTGAAAAACCCTAGAACATCTCCACCAATTTTCATATCATTTGGAGCAACACAGATCCTAGCACATCCCTATGTGTGAACGAGATATTTGGCAAGCGGCTATGCGAGGGTTTCATCTGGGTTGAGTGCAAGCAGCTCTAGAGGTTGGTTTTTAGGGCCTTCGGGCCCTAGCGGCCAATATTTTTGTGGTTTATGCTCAATATTTTAGCAAGAAATGTTGCAGGGGATCCAATATGGGTTAGAAATTTGTCTTTCAACAGATCATACTATGAACTTGAGTGACAATGGCTTCCAATTTGTTGCACAAAAGAAAAGTGAAAACCATACCTTTCCACGACGTCTAGGGCAAGGATTAAAGAGATCACGAAACAAGTTTCAAGTAGTTGATCAAAAAATGGCTCATATCTCAAGTGAATCTGGTGCTAAGGTGCACCCACAAAATAATTCTACTGTGAAAACCCCTATCAAGGGTAAGAATTTTGAAGACTCAGTCCCAAAAATGAATTTTAGGGATGCCCTTCATGGTGGACAGCCTCATCCCAATGCTAATATCAATCTTAGGGCTTCCCATAAACCTCTAAGAATGCCTAAGATTGATCCCAGGAAAATGGAGTCGGGATGTCTTAAAGCAGTTGATGGAACTCCTATTGTTAAGCTTGATATGGGTAACATTCAGACTGGCATTGAAGATTTGGAAAAAAGAGGACTAATTTTTCGGTTCGTGGGTTTTCGTTCGAGTCTATCTCGCTTTCAAAGTCTGGGCTGCAAAAAGCTGGAAAACTAAAGGTGAGTTACAAATCTCTATTTATCCAAATGGTTATTTTCTTGTTTTATTTGCTAATAATGAAGATAGAGAGAAAAATTTTCAAGGGGGTCCTTGGTTTTTTGGAAGGGCAGGGCTTTTCATGAAGCCCTGGCATACTAAATTTAAAGCCGAAGAAGAGATGCCTTCTATAGCTCCCATGTGGGTTAGACTCTTTGGCCTCCCTATTGAATTTTGGAATCCTACTATTTTTTCTTCAATTGGAAACTCTTTAGGAACTTTTATGATGACTCCTGATTGTACTCAAAATTTTGAACATATTATTTATGCTCGGATTTGTGTTTTAATGGATTTTGACAAACCCCTACCTAAAAATATCACATTACAATTTGGGGAAGACACTTGGGAGCAAGTAGTGGACTATGAGAACATTCCTTTTCGTTGTAGAATTTGCCATGAATATGGTCATTTGGCAAGTGCTTGCCCAAATAAAATTCCTGATCAAAAGAAAGAAGATATAAACTCAACAGGTTTCCAAATACCTAAGAAGAAGAACACTCAAAAAAACCAGTTATGAAGGATCAATCAAAGTCATCTGCTAATATGTTTGAAATCCTTTCCACAAATGATGTCCCAAGTGAGGAAGAGGAAATAATGGAAACTGAAATCTTAGAAACACAATTTAAATATGAAGGGAAGAACTCGAGAGACAAACCAACAAATCAAAGGTTTTCAATAGAAAAAAGAGGAGAAAATTTACACAAGAAAAACAATCTTTCAAATGTCAAAACTTCAAATAATGCAGGTCCCAATATAGACTCCGTTGAACCATCTAGTAAAATTTTGGCTATGTACGAGCATTCTTCAAGGTTAGAAGCCATCTCAGATTCAATTGGAATAAGTCAAGAAACAGGGAAAAAAAATTGAAGATGGATTCTAATAAAAAAGCAGGTCGCAAGACCAATCAATATCATATGGTAAAAGAAGGTGAAAAGCTTGTAGAGGAAGGTAAGATTAATGCCCTTCCCAAATTTTTTAGCCCTGGTATTAATGAAGATCATCACTTGGAATATTAGAGGACTCAAAGGGAGTCTTTCAAAACAAAATGAAATTAGAAGAATGATTCAGATAAATCATCCACATCTTGTTTTCCTTCAAGAAACAAAGATGTCAATGGAGGATATGGACTCAATTGCCAGTAAAATTTGGCCAACTGGAAAAGTGGTTTCCCTCAGTTCCCAAGGGACTTCGGGTGGCATTGCTTGTCTTTGGGACCCAAAAGAGGTAGTTATTCACCATATGGTTGGCAGTTGGGGTTTGTTGGCTATAGCTATTCAAAGTAGACATTCCAACGCATTATTGTTTATGCTCCGACTTCTTTGGAGGAAAAAAGAAGACAGTGGAAGGATATTACTCATATTATCTCTCATTTTCCTAAATCTTGGATCTTGATCGGAGGAGATTTCAATACCATCCTCTCTCTGGATGAGAAAAGGGGGGGAAATAGAAATTTGGACAAAAGCACCGACCTCATGAGCGAATATATTGCAAACCTCCATCTTGTGGATATCCAACCGAGATAATGGCCTTATGACTTGGTCTAATAGAAGGCAAGGCTTAGCTTGTATAATGGAGAGATTGGATAGGTTTTTGCTCTCTAAAAATTTCTTAATCCATGGTCACATTCCTAAAGTGAAGACTCTTAATAATGCTTGGTTCGGATCATTGGCCAGTCATGGTGGAAATGTGGAAAACCAATGTGAGTTTCTCTCCTTTTCGTTTTCAATTAATGTGGCTTAGAGACATTTCCTTCAGACCTCGTGTGCAACAATGGTGGAAGGAAGGTAAACCTAGGCATGGGACTAAGATGTTCTATTTTGCCAAAAGACCGCAATACATTAAATCCAAAATCAAGACTTGGAACTGGAAAGAGTTTGGGGATGTTCATAAAAAAAACATGAAGTTATTGCTCATCTTGAAAATTTGAATAAGAAAATCCATTTAGATGGCCTCACGAGAGAAGAGAAGTGCAGATGAAATTAAACTCACAACTCGGTTAGAGGAATGGGAAAAAAGAGAAGAAATCTTATGGAAGCAAAAATCTAGAATTCAATGGCTCAAAGAAGGAGATCGAAACACAAATTTCTTCCACAAATCTCTTCTAGCTCGAAGATCTCACAACTTTATTTCTTCCTTAAAATCAGATTCTGGAGATGTTGTTTATACTTGGGATGGCATGAACTCTATTGTTGTTGATTACTTTTCCAATATTTTTGTTGCTACTCCTCTTGACTCAACTTCACAACAAAATGTTCTTCAAGCAATCCCTTCTCTTATCACTTCTGAGGAGAACTCTATTTTGACTCGCTCCTATTACTATCAATGAGCTTCAACAAGTAGTTTTTAAAATGCAAAAAGGGAAAACCCCAGGTCCTGATGGTTTTCCCATTGAGTTCTACCAAGAGTTCTGGGATATCCTTCATGTTGATTTATTAGAGGTGGTGGAAGAAGCCAGGAAAGCCAAAGAAATTTTGAAGGTTATCAATAAAACTTATATTACTCTTGTTCCAAAAGCTCAAGAGGTTGATCATATCTCAGCTTTTAGACCTATTGCTTTATGTAATGTTCTTCTCAAAATCATTACTAAAATCATGGTAGAAAGGTTGAAGCCTCTTTTGCATAAGATTATTTCCCAGAGCAAGGGGGTTATGTGGAAGGACGTCAAATAGTAGATGAGATAGTTCTTGCTCAGGAAGCCATCCATTCCATGGATATGCAAAATTCTCCTTCCATGTTCATTCGGTTAGACTTATCCAAAGCTTATGACAGAGTGGATTGGCACTTCCTTATCAAAGTTTTGAGGCAATTTGGTTTCTCTAAGGATTGGATGGATTGGATTATGGGATGTATCTCTTCAGTTTCCTACTTAGTTCTTATCAATGGCAGGCCTTCTCAGTCATTCCCAGCCTCCAGAGGTATTAGGCAAGGTGACCCGCTATCCCCTTATTTATTCATCATTCTTGTTGAATGCTTGGGTAGGACTATAACCAAAAAGAGGGAAAACAAAACCCTTGAGGGAGTTACCATTGCTCATGGAGCTAGACCTATCTCTCATCTTCAATTTGTGGATGACTCTACTCTTTTAGGTAAAGCTACGCTTAAGGAAGCTTCTAATATTAAGCAAATCATTAGCTATTTTTCTAAGGCTATTAGGCGCTTGATCAATGAAGACAAATCTAAAGTTATTTTCTTTCACTGCTCTGCTAGATAGGAATCCATGGTCTTGGATAAATTAAGATATAAGAAGACCTCTCTTCCAATCACTTATTTAGGTATTCCCATAAATATTCAAAGGCAGAAAAATAAATATTGGAATTGGTTGTTGGACAAAGTCAAGAAGAAAATTGGAAAGTGGACCAACAAGTGGCTTTCTTCTGGGGGTAGAATCACCTTGGTAAAATCAGTCCTTCAAGCTATTCCTATTTATGTTTCTTCCATTTTGAATATCCCAAAGGCTTGTTCTTCGAGAATTGGATCAAATCAGTCATCGTTTCCTTTGGAGTGGTACTAAGGAGAAAAGAAAATGGGCCTTGGTGAAATGGGATACTTTATGTCTTCCTAAGAGTGAAGGGGGGTTAGGATTCCGGTCTTCTATTAATAACAACAAAGCTTTAGCTGCTAAATTATATTGGAGGATGTTGCATAACCCCAATGCTCTTTGGGCCAATAATCTCCGTGCTAAATATGCTGAGAACAAAAGTCCTGAAGACCTTGTTCGCTATCAACTTCCTACCAAAGGTTCTCCCATTTTAGCAGTTCTTAAGACTGGTGAGGATTTGATAAAGAAAAAATTATTTTGGATCATTCATAATGGTCAACAGTGCAAATTTTTGGATAGATTCTTGGGATGGTCACAAGCCTTTGATAACTCAGTTTCCCGATTGGAGGCCTTGGATGGAGGAGCTTCACCGAGCTAATTGGATAAAGGTGGCTAATTACTATCGGTACCATACTGGTAATTCAAAGGTTGGTAGATATTGGATCCCTATTGAGGACTGGCCTATTCAAATCCCAGAAAGGCAAAGACAAGATATCCAAGGCATCCTTCATATGAGATCCCTCTCTTGGTCCCATGAAAAAGATTGTTTTGGATGGAACAACACTACTAAGGGTGAGTATTCAGTTGCTCAAGGTTATTTGACCTTATGCCATAATAATCCCAACCATTCTTCTGACATATTTTCTCGATTGTGGGCTCAAAAGCTCTGGCCTAAGGTGAGGTTCTTTAATTGGCTTTTATTGCATCGTAGGGTGCTTACTGGTGAGCAACTTATGAAGCGTGGTTTTCATGGCCCTTTTAGATGTGAAATGTGTGAAGAGAATGTAGAAAATCTCAACCATATTTTTATTGAGTGTACTTTAGCCTCTGAGCTATGGAGGAGAATGGCCACTTTACTTGGCTTACAAGTGGTCCAATTTTTTTACTTTTGAACAGACTTTGGAGGGATTGGCCTAATCAAGAGGGTGTTGATCATTTTATTAGGCGATTAGTTTGGATGGGTTCTACCATTCTTCTTTGGAATATTTGGAATGAAAGGAACAACCAAATTTTTAATCAAGATAGGAAGGATATTCACTATATTTGGCAAAAGACCATAGCCAACTTAGTTGAATCAGTCCATCAACTCCTTAATCACCCCCAAAACTCCCACCAAATATGGGATCAAGTGATGCAAATATTGAAGATTAAATCTTCTAAGGGCAACCAACTTAAAGGGAATGTGAGTATTAGTAAGATGGATAGGACTAGAAATTGGCAACCTCCTCCTAAGGATTTTGGAAAAGTCAATACCGATGGAGCCTCTAGAGGGAACCCTGGAAAAGCCAGTGTGGGAGGAATTGGTAGACTTTCAGATGGCTCCCTGGTTTTTACTTTTGCTGAGAATTTGGGTATTCTTTCCAATAACCTTGTCGAGGGGTATGGTATCCTCAGAGGCCTTCAGGAGGCTACTAAGGTTGGATGGGAAAAGGTGTTAGTTGAGTCTGACTCTCAACTTATGATTAATCTCTTGAAGACTCCTTCTAAGAATCATAAGGTGGATTGGAGAATAAAAAGAATTATTGAGAAGATTCAATTAATCCAGATGGGATTTTTGAAAGTTGATTACAATCATGTGGTCAGAGATCAAAACAAGAGTGTTGATGCTTTAGCTAATTGGGCTTTGGACAAAGGTGATCTTACTTGTTATGGCCACCCTCCTATATGGTGGGCTTCTCAAATTAGGGAAGCTCTTCTTTCTATCATTTCTTTGGATGGCTCCAGTTCGAAGGTACCTAGTTTCTTCTTGTTTTTTTTTTTTGCTTCTCTTTGGTTCATTCAGTTTTTTTTAGTTCCCTAGCTCATTCTATTCTTTATTTTGTTTCCTCTGTTGATTCTTGCCTTAATAGTCTTCTGGTCTAGATAGGTCATTGTTATGTTCAATTTTTTTTTCTTTTTCTTTTTTGTTTTTTTTGTTTAGTTTTTTAAGGTGGGTGGGTTCTTTTGTTTTGTTTTGTTTTTGTGTTCTTTGTGTTGTTTTTTGTTGTTCATGTGTTTTTGTTGTTTTGTTTTTTTTTTTAATGTTTTTTGTTATTGTTCTTGTGTTTTTTTCGTTCTTGTTCTTGGGTTTCTCTTTGTTTGTGTTATTTCGTGTTTTTATGTGTGAGTGTTTTCTATGTTTTTTGTTTTTTTTTATTGTCTGTTGTTGGTTGTTTTTTATTTTTATTTTATTATTTTTATTTTTTTTAGGTTTTGGTTGTGTTTATTTTTCATGTTTTTTTTGGGTTATGTCTTTGTAGTGTTCTGTTGTTTTTGTCTTGTTTGTGTTTTGTTATGTGGTTCTTGTGTTTTTCTATGTGGTTTGTGTTGTGGTTTCTTTTATCTTATTGTGCGTGTTTGGTTGTGCTTTTGTTTTTGACACACTCAAGGAGCATGTTTTTTATTTTATTTTATTATTTTTGTTGTTATTTACTTATTTTTAAATTGGTTTTGTGTGTTTGTTTGCTCCTTGAGTATGTCAAAGGTGGTAGGCCAGGTCCGAGTCCTGGGCATTTTTTGCGGAATGGATACCCCTGCCTCCTTGGGTCTTACCCGAAAGTGGCATCCCTTTTGGGATGTTTTCCACAAAAAAAAAAAAATGAAAGCTTGATGAAGAAGATTTCTATGGAGGAGCTCCATGAAGCAATTTTCTCTTTCCATACTAACAAGGCACCTGGCATTGACGAATTTCCTGCAATATTTTTTCAAAAAAATTAGAATTTATTGAATAATGATATGTTGAAGAGGCTCAAAAAATAAAGGTTATAATAAGTGAGATCAATGCTAATTTTATTACCTTGGTTCCCAAGAAAGATGACACAAAATACATTGATAACTTTCATCCAATAAGCCTTTGTAATATGATTTATAAAATCATTTAAAAATTATTGCAAATAGGTTAAAGGGCATTCTAGGGTGTCTTATCTCAGAGGAACAAGGTGTCTTTGTTCAGAGTAAACACATTATTGATGGTATAACTATTGTGCAAGAGGCCATACATTCTCTTCATTCTATCAAAAAATCAAGTATGCTTTTGAAATTAGATAAGAACAAAGCATATGATAGGATTTCCGGGAATTTTCTACATGCTATTCTTAGAAAGTTTGGATTTGATTATAGTTGGTGTGAATGGATTAAATATTGTTATAGCATTGCAAAATTTTCTATTTTGATCAATGGTTCTTTTGTTGGGTACTTCAAGCCATCTTGTGGACTTCATCAAGGTGATCCTCTTTCTCCTTATCTATTAATTATTTTGGTAGAAGCATTAGGGAGAGCCTTTTCAAAGGTAAAAATGGAAGGAAAAATCAAGGGTATTCAAGTTGCAAAAAATGGCCCCTTTGAATCATCTCCAATTTGTTTATGATACTTTTCTTTTGGTCCATCCCTCAGTCAGTGAGGCCATGGAGTTTAAATCAATATTATCATGTTATGATAAGGCTACTAGATAGTTGATAATTACTTCAAAATCTAGGATCTTTTTCATTAATACTGCCCTAGATTTACAACAAATTATTATGAATATTTTAGGGTTCAAAATTGGAAATTTTCCATCAACCTACTTGGGTATTCCTTTGTCTAATAAAGGGAATAAAAAGGAGCTTTGGATCTCTTTTCTGGATAGCATGAAAGCTTGCTTGGCAGGTTTGAAAGGTAATTTCTTAACCATGGTAGGAAGGCTACAACTCATAAAGACTACTTTACAATCCATTCTTATTTATATGATGTCACTTTCAATACTGCCAACAAGTATTGCAGTTGAAATGAATAATATTCAAAGAGACTTCTATGGAAATGTTGTGAGGAAAAATTAGGTTTCCTCTTTGTAAGTGGGATAGGATTTACAAAGGAAAGAATATTGGAGGAGCAGGCTTACGAAATTATAGATTTATAAATTTGGCTTTAGGAGCAAAGCTTAGATGGAGACTATTCAAAGACCAAAAGAAGAATTGGGCAAAATATTACTTCAAAAATATATAGGTTTTCTTTATGTAATGAAATTGTTTAGGAAAATAAATCTATTCAAAGGATCATCAACATGGAACTTCATATCATAGATTTTGCATTTGATAAAGAAATATATTAGACAGTTAGTCAATGAGGGCAGTTATACAAATTTTTGGTCTAATGCTTGGTTGAAACCTTATCCTCTTATCTCTAACTAAAAATGGAAACCATTGGCTCAAGAATACATAGCATGTAAAGTTCCAAAGGTTAAATATCTTATTATTATGAGAAAAAACTCCAAAACATGGATTTCTTTTAGTAACTTGGTTGAAGAAGAGAAACTCAAACAAATTGCAGATGAACTTCAAAATATGCTTCGAGAGTTTTATTTGCAATTTTTTCACAAAAGGATAACTTGGTTTGAAATTTATCAAAGGATGGTGGATACTCAGTCAAGTTGGGATATGAGAATTTAGAACAATCAAAATTTTCTTCTCCTATTGATTTTCCTTGGAAGAAATTTTGGTCATTAGAGGCTCTCCTTGAGGCCTCAACATTTCTTTGGATAGCAGTTCAATGTAATTATCGAAGAGAGTCTACAAAGAAGAGGATATTATGGACCCTTCATATTTGCCTTATGTGAGAAGGATTTAGAAATGTCAGACCACTTACTTTTTCATTGTCCATTTGCTCACACCATTTGGGATTATTTTTTAAAAAATATGAAATTATATTGGGTAGCTCCATCAAAATTGAAAGAGTTGATAAAATGTTGGAGAAATTATAATAAAGCTAATGTTAGGACTCTAATCCTAACTTTATAATTGCATTAATATTTATTTATATTTTATTAAGGACCATCATGTCCTTTCATATTTATAAATTTAGTCATATTTAATATGCACTCGATGAATATTTGTAGGGCATCATGGAAGACATACAAATTCAATCATTGATTGGTTTTCACCATCAATTCAAATAGTGATTCAATATAAAAAGTGATTCAATTGCTTATTTTTTATTGCATACTAATTAAATCCTTTAGGTTCCTTGCAGCTAAAGCATTAGGTATTCTTTGGAGGATTTTCCCTACCATTATTTGTTGGAATTTATGGCTTGAAAGGAATAATAGAAATTTTAAAAATAAATATCAAAATCATGCCCAAGTTTGAAACCGTGTAAGTTCATCTCTTGCAAAATGTCTAAAAATATGGTGCTCATCATGGGAAGTCGCAATTACAAAAAATAAGTGGTAATAACTTGGCTACAGGATTTGCAAATACATGGAAGAGTCATCTGTGATAATGGAATTAAAACAAAGGATCTACTTTGATCTATGGTAAAATGGAAATGTCCAAAAATTGGGTTTATCAAAATTACTTTTTATGGTGCTTCGAAAGGAAATCCAAGAAAAGCTGGTGGAGGTGGTGTTTTTATATATAGATAAGGAAATATTCTCCTCACTTATTCAGAATCATATGGAACTTCAACTAACAACTATGCAGAGGCTAGGGCACTTCTTACGGGGATTAAAATTACAACAAAAAAAGAATGGAAAGATATTTCAATTGAGGGCGACTCACAAATTATCATCAATGATATTAACAAAAATGGATGTGGGGACTGGATATAAAAAATAGTATTATTGTGGATATTCATTTTCTATTACTAGAGGAAATCTCTTGGCAGTGTGAGCATATTTATAGAGAAGGAAATCAAGTAGCAAATAAATTAGTGAATTATGGTGTTGATATTCATCTCGATGAATTCTAAATTTTAGAAGGCAATTGACCAAGTGAGATTTTATGTCTTAATCAAAATGATGTCAAAGAGTTGATTGTGGAAACAACACTTTGAGGATGTTGAAGAATATATTTAAGAGGAAAAAGGTCATGATAAAAATGTATGCTAAAACAAATGTAATATTTTGGTATTGTGATGGGAGTGGCTTCCAATAGAAGCCACATATAACCTATTCAAAAAAAAATCTTATTAATTAATTAAATAAATTTAATGCACCATAAATAAGTATCAATCCTCATTTATCAATGCATAGTCTATCATGCAAAAGTCCTGCCAAGGAGGGATTATGACACATGAATCCTAATAGACTATCCATTATAAAATGCATAACATGATTCATTTAACTATAATTATATATTTTAATCATTCCAAAGACTTAATGAAAAGCAATCCAACAATAATCCAAAGAGAAAAATCCATTTTAATAAAATAAAATCATCATAAGTGTAATAGAAATGACTTAAAATATAATCATTCATACATAAAAACCTATAATCACAATTGCAATAGAGGCCAAACAAATTTTACTTTTCCATTAATTAGCAAATATTATACAACATGCACCTAGGTAAATTTCTATAGCGTTGAATCCTTTTTCAAGGTCTAGCCCTTCTGATTATAAGTTGCTCTTTGAATCTTCTAGCATAATATTTATAGTTATAGGTCTATTAGACAAACAACCTAGTAGAGGATCTTCTTGGAAGCATGTGTTGTTGAGGTGGCTAACTTAGATTTTTCCCTTCATTTGAATTTAAATAAGCTCTGTAATCTGACCCATAGATCTTCAACTAACTCTTGCAATTGGTTGAGTTGCTATAATTGTTTAGTCAAAAATATCACTTTTAAGCCAAAAATATCTTGGTTTGGACAGTTAGAGGGCACTAGGGTGGTTGCATATTTGATCAAAACATTTCCAAGTATAGTGTACCAAAGTCTGGCTCATGGGCATATTGATCCTTTCAGATTCTTGAATCGAGACCTTTGTGATGGGCCTATGATGTCATTATATGTCAAGCTTTAGTTTTATGTCATTCCTTGTTGATGTCTCATCCCTCCGATCTTATGCACTTTTGGGCTTTGGAGTAGGATTGCTGACATCATTGTCCAAATTTTTTTGGCTTCATTCCTCTCCATATTTGAGTTTATGGATGTCTCTTGATTGATTTGGAGTCATGTTGCTTCCTCTTTAGAAATTTTGGTTTTATTCCATCCTACGTATGCTTGCACATTTTGAGACTTTTTACACCAAATCTAAAATTTTGGGATATCTTTGACTTTGTGCATAGTCGGTTGATTTATTTTGGAATTTTCTACACTCTTTTTGACATCACTCATTATAAATGTTTAGAGTTAAGAAATTATGGATTTGATCTCTTAGAGCTCTCGATTGGAATTAGGTTTGGTTTTGAACAATATTGGGCATGTGGGTTGCTAGAAATTTTTGATACTTAGCCATATTCATATTTTGCACTACTTCCAAATTTTGTGCCTACTGAAAATTTTTGAACACCTTTGAGTATAGCTAATATTTTAATGTATTCAATTATTAAGGCTTGATTTATAAAGATTGATCATGAAAATTTTTTTTAACCTATATTCTTGGTGCCTCTCAGGGTTTTATTTTACATAAAAAGATGAACCTAGATAGCCTTATTTATTGGGTACATATTTACAAGAAGGGGAAGGAGCTAGAAGCTAAGTTGACACAAATGGATATTTATGGGAATGACATGGCTTATAATATTAGCATGTATGAGGTCTATGTGGTAAGGAACTAGGGGAAGAAGACTACAAGAAACAAGAAAAGAAAGGGTGTTGGAAGATAAAATGGTTGGAGGTGGTGGAGAGATATTCAAGTGGATAGGACGAGGACAAATAACACAAATGAGAATATGGGAAGGAAAGAAGAATAGAAATGAGGTAGAGATATCTAGCAATTGGTATCCCTTTCAAAAATGGTACTTCCATGCGTTGGACTCTAGAGCATACTTTAGAGTATCTTCCCTAAAGTATATAGGTTCTAAATATTTAAAATTCATTTAAATATAGTTACACCAACTTTACTATTTGAGAGGAAATCAATTTTTTTGTGAGAGCATATAGGGAATTGTTTAGAGTGTTTCTAAACATAGTAGGAGCAAGTAAGATCTCCATAATAGTAGAGATTTCAAACTGATTAGAGTGCTATAAAAGCATTGTAAGTTCTTATGATTATGAATCTAATGAGCATATTTTCTCATTTTTGTATCAAAGTAGGTTTTCTCAGATGGATCAAAACCTATGGAGAGTGGTGTGAAGAGATCTGAAGCACGCACTTTGTCATAGAAACTCAAGTTGGCCAGCACTCAATAGAGTTGCAAGGAAGAGCTTGAGTTTTTTGCTTATGCATCTTGATGTTTTTGCTTATGAAATTTTTAGGGTTGTTATATAATTGTATAAAGAGGACTCAGTTAAAATTTCATGTGATTTGGAGCTAATTTTATGATTTTATTAGCATTTTGAGTTTTTCAATAAAATGCTTGTATAAGGTGAAATAAAGGGTATTTGCTTATCAAATTTTGGAAGAAATATTTTTTAGATAAAATAATAATTTAGACAAAATTTTAGGTCATTTGGATCTGTATTTATTTATTTGTGTGAATATTGATTTTTTCTTCAAAAATCCTAGATCCAAAATTGTGATAAAAAGGAAAAAAGTAAATGATCACATATTTTTCACATTTGCAAATTTTCTTGTAAAATTTAGAGGGTTTTCATATTATTGTCTCAGGAATACATAGTTTAATTTTCATAAATTTTGGAGTTGTATGGATTTATTTATGTGAAACACATTGAGGTTATCTCAAAAACACTCTAAGATCTAGAAAGTGAAGAACACAAGCTTATACTGAGAGGGGGGTGAACAGTATAACACCACTTTTTAATTTTTCTTCCAATTCAATATTATGTTGTGTAAAGATAGTAGTATCAATAGTTGTAATCAAAATAATGCACAGAAACCATACACAATAGAGACACCACAATTTATGTGGTTCACCCAATGTGGGCTACTCCACGAAGAAAATATTTTACTAAAAATTTCTCAATCAATATCTTTGGGAATAACTTCCAATTACAATGTTTATTGATATCTATCCAAAGGATATGTTGATCCCCTAATATCAAGTTCGTGGATCTCTTCCACAGGAGAACTCTTTCCCCTTCTGCTCTGGCTATGTGATCTTCTAGAAGACTCTGTATCTTTGCTGCACTAATTGGTGGACATCTCTCCACTTGAATACTCCTCACTCAGATCTGTCTTCAACTGTGATGGCTACTAGATTTCTATCCACTGAGACTATGTCCTCTGTACTCTATCACCTCCAAAGCTCTATCAATAGGCTCACTAATAACCTGCTCAATAGGCTCACACATAACCTACTTAACAAGCTCACACAGAACCTGCTTAACAAGATAACACAAAACTTATCCAATGTTGAATAACAAGCTCACATAGAACCTGTCCAATGTTGAATAACAAGCTCACACAAAACCTATCTAATGTTGAATAACAATCTCACACAGAACTTGTCCAATGCTAAATAACAAGATCACATAGAACCTATCCAAATCTAATCCAACAAGATCACTAAGAAATTTTCCAAATCTACTCTAGCAAGCTCACTAAGAACTTGCCCAAATCTTCTCTAGCAAGCTCACCAAGAACTTGCCCAAATATACTCTAGCAAGCTCACCAAGAACTTGCCCAAATATACTCTAGCAAGCTCACCAAGAACTTGCTCAAATCTTTCCATAAATTTTTCCCAACACTGTCCTCAAATCTGTCCCAAAATTCTATCCAAAATATCTTCTCAAAGACTCAACCAATCATGCTCAAGTAGCACTCAAAACTCATTCATAACTCTATCAAGGCAAAAATTAGAGATGAACTCAATAATTAATGGCAATATACTCTTCAATGGATAACAACAATGATCCACAATGATCTCAACTCAACTCAACTCAAATCAACTCATAGAAGCATAAAGAGAATTGTTAGAGACTCAATATGTTCTAATATCACTCTCAACTAATCACCACAAGGGACAACTCACAAAACCCTAGTCCAAGTATGCATAAACCAACTCAAATGTATCCAATAATGCTCAACCACAAATCTTACATAACAATGATACTTATGTTCTTTTCTAACTCAAGTTCTTTCACAATCAATGGGCTTCAACCACTATGCTTATAACACAAGGTTTAAACACAACTCTCAATTTAGAAAACATTGATGCATTCAACCAACCACTTTCGAAAAGGAAACCATAAACAATCCTTTTCCCTCCAATGATATTTTAGAAATCAACCACCACAAAAAATCAATAGGAGAATGTGCCCATACCTTTTATGAAGTGAAGAACCCTCTTTGGAAATTTGCCACACTCAACACACTTTGAAAAAGAGCACAACAATCTTCACTTTTGAACCCATTTATAAAAAAATAAATACCTCTCTATATACACCTTATTTCTCCTTCTAAATTAGTTAGCCAAATAGCCTTTGAAATAAGCTTTCCAATGATATATAATATGATATACTTTATAAAAATAAAATACTAAAATTATCTTCTTTTCTAAAAGTGCTTTTAAACTTGCCTTCCAAAAGAAATCAAATCAACCCTCATCACCTTATTTCTCCAAAATTAGGCAATAATAAAAAAATTATTAATAAAAACATTAGTTGTCTCTTAGAGGGAATCAAACCCTCGTCTCTACCCAAACAATCCTCAACCGCAGCACCAAAGACCACGCGAGCTATGCGCTCACATAGGATAGAGAGTGTAGAATGTGTTTTTTTCCTTCTCCCCTTGCTCACGTTAAAATAAAAACGTGGGCCAATTCTCTTGCTCGAAACTCTAACCCATGGGAATTGAACCTTGTCTTTTTCACAAGCAAAAAGCTTTACACTCCCCTCAATCATCGTTGGACCACGCTGCCACACAAATATTTCGACGCTTTTCGTCTTATCTCCTCTTGCTCATGATTCCAAGGCTTTTGAATTAAAAGCCTTTGTATTTATATGTAACTTCCCTTTAATTTTTTTAGACGTCGGCAACACTTTTAAATTAATTTCTTTTTGATGACGACATCGGCACTAAGGTAATTTTAATTTTAAAAAATAAAAATAAATTTTAAATATTAAAATTTAAACCAAATATTAAAAATTGAATATCTCCATATTTGGGGCACCTTTTTTGATGAAACGAAAGCCTAAACCAGGTTTTAAGAATAACCCATTTCAAATATGCCATCCATGGTTTTAAATAAAACCTTTTATTTTTCCTACCTTTTTTTTCACAAAAACCTTATAAATAGCCACCAAAACCAAATGTGATCCATGTGACATCAACGATCCATGTGACATCAATGACAACTAAAATGACTAAAATTATCTCAGATGTCCAACAATATCCTCCTTTGTCATTTATGGCAACAACTCTAATGCAAACACCACAAACATTGAAATAACCACCTCTAAGAATAAAAGCTGCTTCCCCTGACTCAATACTCTCTATGAAGGTTTCTCCCCCTAACTCAATACTCTCCCCCTTACTCAAATATCTCCCCCTTTTACATAAATGGCAAAAGGGACACCTTATGGGGCTAAAAGACATGACTCTTAAGCTTAGCCCCCTCATCCCCTTCTCTCTTGAGGTGATTAATTTTGGGGTGGGAGTACTTTTACTCCTAGCTGTTCTCTCAACCACTCAAATGCTTCTCTTGGTAATGGTTTTGTGAAGATATCTGCAATCTAATATTTTATAGGAACATATTCCAATATTACTTGTTGCTCTGTCACCTGTTCTATTCAAAAGTGATACTTTATTAGAATGTGCTTTTTCTGGCATGCATTACTAGATTCTTTGAGATACTTATAGCACTAGTATTATCACACAAAATAGTAATGGGATGATCATTTTCTATGCTGAAATCTTTAAGAGTCTATTTCATCCATAATACCTATGAAAAACATGCTGCTGCTACAATATATTTTGCCTCTGTTGTGAAAAGTGATACTGATGGTTATTTCTTACTTAGCCAATAAACTAGACAATTACCAAGAAAGAATGCTCCTCCACTTATACTTTTTCTATCATCAATATTTCCTACCCAATTTGCATCTGTGTAGGTTGTGATATTAAAATTACTGCTTCTAGGATACCATAGACCATATTCCATTGTTCCTTTGAGATATCTGAGTATTCTTTTCACTACTATCACATGTGATTCTTTTGAAGCTACTTGAAATATTCCCACTAAACCAACTACCTGTATTATGTCTGGTCTTGTGGTTGTAATTTCTAACAAGCTACCAATCATAGATCTGTATAGATTTTGATTTGCATTAGGATATTCATCATCTTTGCATAATTTACACCCTGTGACCATTGGAGTACTAACTGGCTTACTATCTTCCATTTTGAATTTCTTCAACATCTCCTTTATATACTTTGTTTGTGAAAGAAATATCCCTTTTTCTAATTGTGAAATCTGTAATCCAAGGAAAAATGTTAATTCACCAATCATAGACATTTCAAACTCATTAGTCATGTTTCTTGCAAAATATTGACACATTTTATCATTGCTACCCACAAAAATAATATCATCCACATACACTTACACAATCATAAAATCATTTCCCTTATTTTTAATATACGGATTGCTATCAATTGTTCCCTTTCAAAAACCTTGCTCTCAAAGATATTTATCCAGTCTTGAATACCATGCTCTAGGAGCTTGCTTTAAGCCATAGAGAGCCTTTTTCAATTTACACACATAGTCTGGCTTATCTGCTTGATTAAACCCATCAGGTTGTTCAATGTAAACTTCTTCTAAATGACCATTCAGAAAAGCTAATTTGATATCCATCTGATATACTTTAAAATTCATGTAGCTTGAAAGTACCAAAAACATCTGTATAGCTTCCAATATTGCAACTGGTGCAAAGGTCTCATCAAAATAAATTCCTTCTACTTGTGCATATCCTTTACACACTAATATTGCCTTGTTTCTGATGACTTGAACATCTTCATTTAGTTTGTTCCTGTAGACCCATTTAGTACCAATTACATTTTTTCCTTTTGGTCTTGGAACTAATTCCCAAGTCTTACTTTTTTCAATTTTATCTAGTTCTTCCTTCATTGCCTTAATCCAACATTCATTATTTTGTGCCTCTCTAAAATCCTTAAGTTCTATCTTGGATAATAGTGAAACATTTGCTTGTTCTATTGAGCCTATGATTCATCTTCTTGTCCATATTACCTCAGGATTTCCAATGATAAAATCATCTCGATGATTTTTCTAAATATATTTTGATGTAGTTTTGTAAGGTATATTCTACAAGTCTTCTTCATCTGAATCTTCATCCATTTCTTCTTGACAACTTTCTTCTTCTTCAAGAATATCTTCCTGAGGTGGCTCATTTATTCTTGTTCTTTCATCAACCCTGAAATTTATACTTTCCACCATGGTATGTGTTCTTTTATTGCAGCATCTATAGGCCTTAATTTTTATAGAGTATCCAAGAAAAATAATTTCATCACATCTAGGATCAAATTTTCCCAAGTCTTATCTTCTCTTTTGACGTAACACTTCCAAAATTTTTGAAGTAGTTTACCATGGGAGGTCTTCCTTTCCAAAACTCATATGGAGTCTTATGTTGCTTAATTCTAACTTGAGATCTATTCATAACATATACTGTTGTACTGATTGCTTCCTTCCAAAATCCATCTAAAATTTTTGATTCATTTAGCATTGCTTTGGCCATATTCTCAAGAGTTCTATTATTTCTTTCTACTACATTTTTTTGAGGAGTCCTGGCTGCTGAATATTCTTTTTTGATTTCATGTTCTACACAAAACTCAATGAATTCTATAAATATGAATTCCCCTCCTCTATATGATCATAAACACTTGATCTTATTTCCTGTTTAATTTTCTACCATTTCTTTGAATACTTTGAAATGCTCAAATGCCTTTGATTTCTCTTTCAAAACAACAACCCAAGTCATTCTAGAATAATCATCTATGAACAACATGAAGTAACTTTCACCTTGTAGACTTTTAGTTCTCATAGGTCCACATAAATCAGTATGAATCAATTCTAATACCTTAGAAGAAGAATATTATTTTGCCTTGAAACTTGATCTTGTCTGCTTTCCATACTGACACTGTGCACAAATTGTATTTGAAGGTCTTTTTATCTTTGGTAGATCTTTGATAATTTTTTTGTTGCTTATCCTTACTATGTTATCAAATTTCAAGTGAAATAACCTTTTATGCCATAACCAACTCTCTTCTTCTTGAGATAGAAGATATTTTTCCTTTTTTATTTTACTAAACATGTAGAGATTGTTATTGGTTCTTTCTACAGTTGCAACAA
This sequence comes from Wollemia nobilis, assembly GCA_028583015.1. Lineage (NCBI taxonomy): Eukaryota > Viridiplantae > Streptophyta > Pinopsida > Araucariales > Araucariaceae > Wollemia > Wollemia nobilis. The sequence continues at coordinate 2,633,824 of JAQPPZ010002998.1, forward strand.
GCTTCCCTGTTTTTGTTTATCTAATTTTGCATCCTATAGAAGAAAAAGTAATTATGTACCCTCGATCACAAATTTGACTTACACTTAGTAGGTTGTGCTTTAGACCCTCAACATAGAGTACACCTTGTGTAGTTGTCTTTCCATCATCCAAAATTAAAGTTCCTCACCCTTTGATTTTAGCTGAAGCATTATCACCAAATCTCACAGATCCACTATTGTTCCCCTTTAAGGAAATTAACTTATTCTTATATCCAGTCATATGACTAGATAACCCACTATCAATATACCATTTGTCCATATTGTAACCCAGTAGAATCTGCCCTCAAGTTGTTAGCCTTTTTGAAGTAACCCGCTTTGATACCAATTGAAGAACATAAGCTTATACTGAGAGGGGATGTGAACAGTATAAGACCACTTTTTACTTTTTCTTCCAATTCAATTTATGTTGTGTAAAGATAGCAGTATCAATAACAGTAATCAAAACAATGCACAGAAACCATACACAATAGAGACACCATAATTTACGTGGTTCACCCAATGTGGGCTACTCCACGGAGAAAATATTTTACTAAAAATTTCTCAATCAATCTCTTTGGGAATCACTTCCAATTACAATGTTTATGGATCTCTGTCCAAAGGAGATGTTGATCCCCTAATATCAAGTTCATGGATCTCTTCCATAGGAGAAATCTTTCCCCTTCTGCTCTGGCTATGTGATATTCTAGAATACTTTGTCTCTCTGCTGCACTAACTGGTGGACCTCTCTCCACTTGAAGACTCCTCACTCAAATTTATCTTCAACTATGTTGGTTGCTAGATCTCTATCCACTAAGAATTTGTCCTCTGTACTCTATCACCTCCAAAGCTCTATCAATAGGCTCACTAAGAACTTGCTCAATAGGATCACACAGAACCTGCTTAACAAGCTCACACAGAACTTGTCCAATGCTGAATAACAAGATCACACAGAACCTATCCAATACTGAATAACAAGCTCACATAGAACCTGTCCAATGCTGAATAACAAGCTCACACAAAACCTATCCAATGCTTAATAACAAGCTCACACAGAACCTGTCCAAATTTTCTTCAACAAGCTCACTAAAAACTTGTCCAAATCTGCTCTAGAAAGCTCACCAAGAACTTGCCCAAATCTTCTCTAGCAAGCTCACCAAGAACTTGCCCAAATCTGCTCTAGTAAGCTCACCAAGAACTTGCCCAAATCTTCTCTAGAAATCTCACCAAGAACTTTCCCAAATTTATCCATAAATCTGTCCCAACACTGTCCTCAAATCTGTCCCAAAATTCTATCCCAAAGATCTTCTCAAAGACTCAACCAATCATGCTTAAGTAGCACTCAAAAATCATCCACAAATCTATCAAGGCAAAGCTCAAAGATGAACTCAAAAATGAATGGCAATATACTCTTCAATGGATAACAACAATGATTCACAATTATCTCAACTCAACTCAACTCAAATCAACCCATAGAAGCATAAAGAGAATTGTTAGAGACTCAATATGTTCTAATATCACTCTCAACTAATCACCGCAAGGGACAAATCACAAAAACCTAGTCCAAGTATGCATAAACCAACTCAAATGTATCCAACAATGCTCAACCACAAATCTCACATAACAATGATACTTATGTTCTTTTCTAACTCAAGTTCTTTCACAATCAATGGGCTTCAACCACTATGCTTATAACACAAGGTTTAAACACAACTCTCGATTTAGAAAACCTTGATGCATTCAACCAACCACTTTTGAAAAGGAAACAACAAACAATACTTTTCCCTCCAATGATATTTCAGAAATAAACCACCACAAACAATCAATAGGAGAATGTGCCCATACCTTTTATGAAGTGAAGAACCCTCTTTGGAAATCTGCCACACTCAAAAAACTTTGAAAAAGAGCACAACAATATTCACTTTTGAACCCCTTGAAAAAAATAGAAATATATCTCTATATACACCTTATTTTTCCTTCTAAATGAGCTATTCAAATAGCCCTAGAAATAAGCTTTCCAACGATATATAATATGATATAATTTTATAAAAATAAAATATCAGAATTATCTTATTTTCTAAAAGTGCTTTTAAACTTGCCTTCCAAAAGAAATCAAATCAACCCTCATCACCTTATTTCTCCAAAATTAGGCAATAATAAAAAATTTATTAATAAAAAAGTTACTTACCTCTTAGAGGGAATCGAACTCTCATCTCTTCCCAAACAATCCTCAACCACGGTGCCAAAGACCATGCGAGCTATGCGCTCGTATAGGACAGAGAGCGCAGAATGTGCTTTTGTCCTTATCCCCTTGCTCACGTCAAAATAAAAATGTGGGCCAATTCTCTTGCTTGAAACTCTAACCCATGGGAATATAACCTTGTCTCTTTCACAAGCAAAAACATTTGCACTCCCCTCGATCGTCGTTGGACCACATTGCCACACGAATATTTCAGCGCTTTTCGTCTTATCTCCTCTTGCTTATGATTATGAGACTTTTGAATTAAAAGCCTTTGTATTTATATGTAACTTCCCTTTAATTTTTGTAGACGTCGACAACACTTTTAAATTAATTTATTTTTGATGATGACATCGACGCTGAGGTAATTTTAATTTTAAAATTTAAAAATAAATTTTAAATATTAAAATTTAAACCAAATATTTAAAATTGAATATCTCCATCTCCGTGGCCCCTTTTTCGATGATACGAAAGCCTAAACCAGGTTTTAAGAAAAACCCATTTCAAATATGCCATCTGTGGTTTTAAATAAAATATTTTATTTTTCTTACCTTGGTTTTCACAAAAACCTTATAAATAGCCACCAAAACCAAATGTGATCCATGTGACATCAATGACAACATAAAATGCCTCAAATTACCTCAAATGTCCAATAGAAAGGGCAAAAGTAAATTGATCACATATTTCTCATTTGTGTGAATTTGCTTATGAAATTTAGTGGATTTTCAGATACGTATATTAGAAGTCTACAGGAAAAATTTTAGTTTGTTTCAATCAATATTGGCTGATTTATGATAAATTTGGTGCTTGAGACTTTGGTAAATAAAAAGAAGCATGTATTTTTGCAATTAGAGGTTAATTCTAAGAGATTGACTTAAAAGGTTGAGTCAATTGAGTAAAAGAAGATTTGTTGCTATTCTTTATTGCAAAAAAATTGTATTAGAAGCTATCTACATTATTCCAAAGTTTTTTTGATTAGCATCAATGGTTGTCAATAACAATCTTCCCATTCCTAAATTTAATGGGTTAGATTATGAGTATTTGTCCATAAATATGAGGACCTTACTCATAGGCAAGGGGTTATGGGATATTGTAGAAGAAGGCTACAATGAACCTGCATATTGGACCACCTTGAGTGCAGCTGATAGAACCAATAAAAAGGATGACCGAAAGAAAAACTCATTTGCTCTATACCATCTCCAAGTAGCTTTGGAGAAAATTATCTTTCCAAGGATTGCTTCTTGTTCAACAGCCCTAGAAGCATGGACAACCTTGAGAGATAGCTATCAAGGGAGAAATCAAGTGAATCAAGTGAGGCTTCAAACCTTGAAGAGAGATTTTGAGAATCTCAAGATGCAATATGATGAAAGAGTGGGAGATTATTGTGTGAGTGTGAAAGTCATTGTAAACAAAATGCAAACCCTTGGATAAGACATCAAAACTAAAGTAGTGGTGAAGAAAGTTTTGAGAACACTTCTTCATAAATGGAACCATATTGCTATCATTATTGAAGAGTCTAAAGATTTGTCTACTCTAACTTTTGATGCTCTAATTGGTTCTTTGATGTCTCATGAAGAAAGATTGCAGGGTGCTACATCTACAAGCTATGGAGGTGATGAGAAAGTATTCTCATCCAAATAAGGTGATAATGCACAAGGAAGAGGACAAGGACAAGGAAAAGGAAGAGGCCAAACTAGAGGCAAAGGAAGAGGATGAGGTATATCAAGAGGTGGCAATCAAGGAAGAGGAGGTGATAAATCAAATAAATCTTGTTACAATTGTGGTAAGGTTGGTCACTTTGCTAGAGATTGTTGGTCCAAGACTTCTCAAGATGGGAGAGGTCAATATGGAAACTATGGAGAAGAGGAAGGAGCTTCTTCAAATATATTTCTCACCTATGGAAAATCATATCAAAATATTAATGAAACTTGGATTTTGGATACTGGTTGTTCCAATCACATGAGTGGCAAAGAGGAGCTCTTTTCTACAATGGATTCCTCCTACAAATCAAAGATAAAATTGGGATATGACAAGGCACTACAAGTTGAAGGTATTGGAGCCATGGAGGTTCCAACAAAAGAAGGCACCAAGAAGGTAAATGATATCTATTACACCCTCAAACTCCAACATAATTTGCTTAGTGTTGTACAAATGATGGAGAAGAACTATAGGCTTGTTTTTTATGAAGGAAAATATGTCATTTTTGATAAAAACAATTGTAATAGAGTTATTACACAAGTACCTATGACAAAGAATATGTTGTTTCCTCTTAAGTTTAGGGAACAAGGAGGTGCTCAACTTTCTAGTGTAGCTATTGTTAATCCAAGTGTGCTTTGGCACTTGAGATTTGGTCATCTTAATTTTGCAAGCTTGAAGTTGTTGACTTATCAATCTATGGTGAGTGGACTTCCAAGAGATTCCGGAAACAAAAAGGATAAACTAAAATTGCGATGTAAATGAAACTAAAATAACACTTAAACCCTATGTTATTGAAAATTGCATAAAAAGAAAGAACATGAACACAAGATATTAAAGCAATATAAAAATCGGCCCTTTTATTGATATGCTTTGCAAATTTGTGTTACAATGCGTCTCCTTCCTTTTTAGGGGATAGGAGCATTAAGTGTTGCTCTTTTACAACTTGTTTCAGAATTCCTTCTTCTGCGTGCCCACATGTAAGATGGGCGAACCAAAACGTCGTCGCCGCTTGCGTTGGTAAAGGTAGATTCCTCACTGCTCTTCTAATGCTGCAAATCTATGGTCAAAGAAACAAACAAAGAATCAGTAGCACCTGTGTATGAAAAATAAAAGATAAATCTAACTATGGCTAAAATGAATCTAAATGAACTAAAAACTTGACAAAAGCATAAACATGAAACTAGCTAAAAACTACAAAAGAAATAAAGCGGGGGGTGCCCGAAGGCAAACCACCCGCGGGTGAAACTTTGCTTCGACACCAATCCGCTTGGGATGGGTCCGTAACCTGATGTGATGTGTTGTCGGCAAATTGATAGGATATTGTGGTCAGAAAAATCGGTGTTGGTTCTTGATTCGTGCCTTCAAAAGTCACCCACTAACCTCTCTTTTGATTAAGAGATTATGGATGTTGAAAACACAAATTGCAAGTAAGTGAATTAGCAGCACTTCGTCGCTCAAAATGCTCCTTCTCTGTATATCTTTTGGGTGAGGAAACTCACCATTTTATAGACCCAAGGGGTCTCTTTGAATTAACATGCAAAAGTGTTTCTTTGCATGAATGCTCTTTGTGTCAAAAGAAGACTTCTTCTTGATCAAGGGATTTTTAACTGTCTCTGTGCATGTATTTGTATGTTTTAGAAAAGTTCACTTGCACTCCCATGCAATGTAGGGATAGCTAAGTGGCAAATCTGAGTTGTCTTAAAAAGCTCACTCTCATTCCCATGCAGTGAAGGGAAAGTCAATTGGCAGATATGAGTTGTCAAAAGAACTCACTCGCACTCCTATGTCATGCAAGAAAAGCTAAGTGGCAGTTCTGAGTTGTTATATGCCGAGATATGACTTTTTGTCGGTTAAACCTGACATTCGTACCACCCTAAAGCGAGCGCTGGTAATCATCTCTGGGTGAGACGAGTATCAATCTGCACTCATCCCTGGGTGGGACGAATAAGAAGCTGAGTGTCTAAAAGATGCCAAATTTATTTTTGACTTGCAAAACTGCTGTGTGAGTGGTTAGAACCACTGTTTAACCTCTGAGGGCTGCCCTAGGGGCTGTGTGTGCTAGTGCGATCAGTGCTTGTCGTCACATAATTGGATTGGTGTTGTTTTGGTGTCTATATATGCCCCTTTTTGGAAAGCGCTGCACGTGGTGCAATGCTGAGCAAAAATATATAACCAAAGCACTAATGATTAGGGTTTCTCAGTAACCTAACCAACTCTTGATGCCCCAAGTATGAAAAGGGCACGCATTATTGAATCCTTGCTTCTGACGAGCTAAGGAACTTAAATCAAGCATTAACCTGGTTTGGTGAGGTATTACTTGAACTTAGACATTGATCAGTCATGAATAGGCAAAGGGCACAACCTTTTGTTGTGGGAACCTTGAGTTCATGATTTATGAATGCCAAGTATATGATCAGTGTGTGATAATTGCTTGTTTGCTGCCCCAAGCAGGGGCACGATTGTCTTTTGCAATGATCCTTTGAATGCGTGTCATTTCCAAGACTGGGTATATTGTTGTTGATTGGCAGCTAAGTGTGACTACCCCCTCAAGCGACGAATCGATGAGGGAATGACCTGACATGAGAAAAGCGACGAGTCGCTTGACCCAAGATGACTTAAGTGAGGGTGCCTTCAGATGTTATCCGATGCATGCTCGAGCAGTTGCCCGATTGCTCTGACCTACTTTTGGTGGGGGTGAATCCATTTTGGGATGCCATTTGGGGTTAACATTGGCAAAAATCCGTCGTCCCGTGGAGCGGTCCGGCTATGGTAGCCTTCTTAGGGAGTAGGATAACGACAAGGTAGACCTCGACATCAGTTTTCTTATGCTAAGAGGTTAAGTGCAAGAGCACTTTTGTCCAACAATTTTTATTGGTTTTGTTGGCATTTGTCATTTTTATGTTGTGGTTGTTTTTGATGTTTTTTTTTTTTTTATTCGTCCCGGGGGGGGACGAGTGCCAGGAAGGTACTCGTCCTGGGGTGGGACGAGCGCTCCTCCGTGGGTACTCGTCCTTGGGTGGGACGAGCGCGCCGAAAAGCGCTCGTCCCGGTCAGGGACGATTACCAGCTGGCAAAAAATATAAATATGCGAAAATGACAGATTTGGCTCATTTGCACTGTTCATCGATTACGATTTGGAGCTCTGGGGAGGAGGAGGTATATTTTCTGACGTGAAGTGCTGCCAGATTTTCCAGCCACCATGAGTGCACAGACCGGGTCATCGAGCGGCGGAGCCGAGGCGAGACCAGTACGTGCACTATATCCTCGATTTTAAATATGAAAATGCAAATGTGTTTTTATGGTGTTTTTCTTTTGTTTAAACATGAAACCTTAATTAATTAAATTAAAAGGTAAATGAATGAAACCAAATGAAACATGGATGCAAACCGATGGAAACTTAGATGGACAACCGTAGGATAAACCCAAAATGAGACTTAGAGTAACACCTTAGGGTAACCATGGTGAAAAATGTTTTGTTTTGGATGTGAATGGGAAAACTTAGGTCGAAACCATAAGTAAACCATGCCCAATTTTTGTGTTATGTTTATGGAAAAAAAAAAAAAATGGATGAATTGTTTTTTGTTTGAAATGGTAAACTGAGGTAAACCATGTCAAATTTTTGTCGTTTTTTGATGAAATTAGAAAATGAAAAATGGATGAATTTTTTTTGTTTGAAATGGTAAACTTAGGTAAAACCGTAGGTAAACCATGTCAAATTTTTGTTGTTTTTTGATGAAATTAAAAAATGAAAAATGGATGAATTTTTTTTGTTTGAAATGGTAAACTTAGGTAAAACCGTAGGTAAACCATGTCAAATTTTTGTTGTATTTGATGAAATGTAAGATGAAAACTGAATGAATTTTTTTTTTTTTTTTGAGCAAGGGATGTGAATATGGAGTGACGAGAATCACTATTGTTTGTGCCTTTTGATGTGTGCACTGTAAGATGTCAAATTGTAATGTTTTGATGTTTTGCAAATTTTTGATGTTTTTGCAACTTTGGAGAACTTGGGATTCATGGGGAATTGGGTAGGGAGGATGCTTGTCCTTTTGCCAACTCTCAGCATTCCTAGGGTCATTCGCACAGGGGGATAAGCAAGATAACCGTTTCGCTTATGGTGACCTGGATTACGATGCAGGTTTCATATTTCCTTCACACAACTTAGGAATTTTTATATGTGTGTTAATTTGTGTTGGGATGCTACGTGACAAGGCATGATCCAAGTAAACTTTCCCATGTAAAATCTATTTAACTATGTACAGTGTTGGCTAGAAATTTAAAGACATCTGAATGACGAAAACCCTATATACATTAGGCGACAACTGACGATGCTAAAATAAAAGGGTGATATGCTGGATGTATGCGTGTATGAAAATGGAGTTGATGTGGAAATGATGGAATTGCCAAATAATGATTGTCTATGGTGCTGTTGTCTTGTATGACCTATCGAAGTATGCAATGTATGGATGCAATGCTTAATGCAACCTATATTTTTGTATTTTGATTTTTATGAGAATGCATGGAATTGGAATGCAATTGTTTTTGTGATTTTGATTTTTATGAGAATGCATGAAATTGAAATGCAAATGGTTGTGTAATTTTTTTTTTTTTTGGAATTGAAACGCAATTGTTTTTGTTTTTGTTGATTTTTGTGTTGTTTTTGTTGATTTTTGAATATTTATGTTGACCAAGCAGTAATGGTAACGCTTGGAGCTTTTGGTTTGACCAAAGGGTTTATAGATACCTTTGGGGCATTTAGGGATGACCAAGCGATTATGAAAATCCTTGGAGCTTTTGTCCTGACCAAAGGGTTTACAGATACCTTTGGGGCATTTAGGGTTGACCAAGCGATTATGATAATCCTTGGAGCTTTTGGGTTGACCAAGCGATTGTGGTAATCCTTGGAGCTTTTTTGTTGGACTATGGCTCTCTAGGTGTGGAATGGCCTCAAATGAATGATGTTCAAGGGTTCTATTTCCTTGATTCCTTCAAGAGAGGCAAGTCGATATGTTACAAGTCCTATTTTACTATTAATGATGTAAGGACCTAACCAGTTTGCTGTAAACTTGTCCCGTAGATGGGACGGCAAATTAGAATTCTGCTGGTTCTCTTTTAAGACCAAGTCACCAACCTGAAATTCCCTAAGATGGACTTTCATGTTGTATGCTTTCTTAAGTCGCTCTTGATAAATACGCAAATGCTCGAGAGCATTAATGCATCGTTCATCGAGCAACGTCAGTTGATCTAACCGGGCCTGTCGCACAATGTCATCATCGATGAACTCTTGCATTGAAATGCACAGAGAAGGAATTTCCAACTCAAAAGGCATGACTACCTCGGAGCCATACACCAGCGAAAATGGAGTTGCCCTAGTGGGCGTTCGAATGCTGGTGCGATAAGCCCATAGGGCAAGCGGGATCTAAATGTGCCAATCTTTATGATTTTCTGCAACTATATTTTTGAGAATGGTGACTAGCATTTTGTTTGACGCCTCTGCTTGCCCATTTTTCTGCGAATAATAGGGTGTTGAAAAACTGTGCTAAATTTTGTACTTTGTGGTCAAAGCACACACGTCTTTGTTCTTGAATGGTGTCCCATTATCCAAGACTATTTTGGATGGAATACCAAAACGACATATTATGTTATGTAAAATAAACTCCGTAATGCGGGCTCTAGTCGTAGTGGTCAGTGGAATTGCTTCCACCCATTTGGTAAAGTACTCTGTGGCCGTTAAAATGAACGTGTGACGACTAGACGACGTAGGGGAGATCTTTCCAATTAGATCAAAGCCCCATTGTAAAAAAGGCCAAACCGATTGAATCGATTGCAAGGCCTGAGAAGGTACGTGTGTCAAATTAGCATGGTGCTGACACTTCACGCACTTCTTCACATATGCGCAACAATCTCGCTCTAAAGATGGCCAATAATAACCCATGCGAAGAATGCACTTTGCGATGGCCATACCGCTGAAGTGGCCACCGCATGTACCATCGTGAGCTTGGGTGATCGCCCAAGCGGACTCTTGCTGGTCCAAAAAATGAAAGAGGATCCCTTCATAATTATGACGATACAAAATGTCTCCTATCAAGACATGCTTTATCGCTTTCTGTTTGAATGATCTTTTTGCGGCTTGTGTCAATCCAAGTGGGAGATTACCTAGCTTGAGGTAATATCGAATGGGTGTGTACCAATATTGCTGATCAGAAACCTCGATAGTATGAATGGCCAATCCCTTTGGAAGTCTATCCCGAACAAAAGCTGAGCAGGAAAGAACTTGTGAAAACAACGTGGTGTTGCTAGTAAGAGGGGTTGGGGAGAACAAGGACCCCCAATTGGCTTGAGTCAAACAATCTCGAATTTGAGAGAACTTATCCGGAGATGGTTCAATCTGGATCATGTGGATTCCTAGCATTAGATCAGAGCTTGCACGCTCCATCGTAGATTGTGATAATGTTTTAACCTGAATGGTTGTCATTTCACCAGAAGGGTCTTGTGGGATGAGTGACCCCAAGGAGGCCATAGTATCCGTAAAACAATTTGATGATCGAGGGAGTGCCTCGATGTCATACCATTCAAGTTGTGCCAGGAATTTGTCCACAAGGGCTTTATAGGCCCACAAAACTAGAAATTTACATTGGTATATCCCCTTTACTTGATTGACAATTAACAGCGAATCACCAAATATGTTCAATCGTTTAATGTTCATGGTGATTGCTGTCTGAAGACCTATGAGCAAGGCTTCGTATTCTGCATTGTTGTTGGTGCATGGGAAGTCTAATTTAAATGACAAGGGCATTGAAGCACCTTGTGGAGTGAAGAATACAATTCTTACACCACCCCCTTGCTCACATTTAGAACCATCGAAGAATAGGGTTATGTCGACTCGTGACTCAGGCTCATCAGAATCTGGCGACTCTGAAACATGGAAGACCCCATCATCAGGTAGTTCAAAATTTAGAGGCTGATCATCTTCAAGAGGAGCCTCAGCTAGTTGATCGACGATGACTTGACCTTTTATAGATTTTTGTCCAATGAATTCTATGTCAAACTCTGTCAACAACATGATCCATTTCACCGTGCGGCTACTATGATAAGTGCGACTCATCATGTATCGCAATGGATTCTCATTAGACACAACATACGTCTTATTAATAAGTATGTAGTGGCATAGCTTTTTGGTAGCAAACACCACTGCCAAGCAGAGCTTTTCAATGTATGCATAGTTAAGTTCATAACTGACCAGGGTGCGGCTAAGATAGTATGTAGCCTGTTCTCTGTGAAGTTCATTTTTCTAGGACAACATGGCGCCCAGTGCCACCTCAGTGGCTAAGATGTATAAATAGAATGACACTCCTGGTCTAGGTGGTGCCAATACTTGTGGTGAAGCCAAGTACTGTTTAATGTCATCAAAGGCATACTGGAACTCGTCATCCCAATGAAATGTGACCCCCTTATGCAATAATTTATTCATGGGTCAGTATTTGTCAGATAACTGCGCTATGAAGCGCTTGATCGATGCAACTTTTCCCTGCATACTCCTGAGCTACTTGATGGTGGTTGGGCGATGCATTTCAAGGATTACATTGACTTTGTTTAGATCAACCTCAATTCCTCATTTGGAGACTATGAAACCCAAGAGCTTACCAGAGGTGACGCCAAAGACGCACTTCTTGGGGTTTAGTCTGACTTTATGCTCAATGAGGCGATCAAGGACCTTGCTCAAGTCACCGATATGATCTGGGCACAAAAGATATTTGGCCAACAAATCATCCATGTAATCTTCCAAAGTTTTGTGCATGTAATCATGAAAGATGTACGTCATGGCACATTGGTAGGTGGCTCCGGCATTTTTAAGGCCAAAAGGAATGACCTTATAACAAAATGTCCCCCAAGGCATTGTGAATGCCGTTTTGAGTTGGTCCTCAGGATTGATACGAATCTGATTGTATCCTGAGAAACCATCCATAAGGGAAAGCATTTCATGGCCCGCTATAGCATCTACCAACGTGTTGATGCTCGGCAAGGTAAAATCATCCTTAGGACTCGCTTTGTTAAGATCTCAAAAATCAGTGCATATGCGAATCCTCCCGTCGGGCTTCTTGACGGGAACCATGTTAGAAAACCATGGCGGATAGTCCACACAGATAACAAACTGGGCATCCAACAACTTTTGTAACTCATATTTTACCATTAAGGCCACTATTGGATGCATCTTGCATAGTTTTTGCTTGACTGGCTTGATTGTTGGATCAAGCATTAAATTGTGCGTGACTAGTTGTGGGTCTAGTCCCGGCATATCCTTGTATGACCATGCAAAAACCTCCTTCTTTTCCTTAAGAAGGGTAACATAATTGGCTTGCTCTTCAGGGGAAATACTTACCCCCAGCTTGAGAATTCATGGATTCATTGGATCTGTGTCGATGTCTACATTAGTCATTGCTTCAACTGACATATGGGATCCATCTTCCAACTGGCGTGGAATTGGGATTAGATGGATATCGTTTGCTGAATTAAGATCATCACTAGGAACGTCAAGTTCCTCTTCAGCATGGAAGACATCCTGAGTCTATCCTGGAGTGAAATGAAACATCCACTCGCAAGGCCAATACTCTGATGGAGATGGTGGTGTGCCAGTGCGATCCCAATCAATAACCTCTATGTCTAGATGCAATAATTGTGTTGGATTGGCTGGATCATGTATGGGGGCGGTCAATTCAATGGAGACCATGTTGATGAAATGATTGTAATCTCCATTACCACAAATGTGACAACTCTGACATTCTAGATGTTCTTGGTGCTTTGGATCTGGCTCTGTAGGCACTGGTACAAAGGGATCAGCCCTATGCGTAGACCTACAAACAGGGTCTGCACTAGGTACTGATGGTTTGATAGGGTCTCCAGGCAAAATATGCTCGCTGTATGCCTGGAGTGGTGGGTGCAGTAATTGCTATAACTGCGCCAGGTTGAAATGCCTCCTAGGTCTTGGATCTATGTGTAAGTGTTCAAACATGTCATCTATGTCCCATCGTGATCGCCATTGAAAGCACGAGATTCCGGAAACAAAAAGGATAAACTAAAATTGTAATGTAAATGAAACTAAAATAACGCTTAAACCCTATGTTATTGAAAATTGCATAAAAAGAAAGAACATGAACACAAGATATTAAAGCAATATAAAAATCAGCCCTTTTATTGATATGCTTTGCAAATTTGTGTTACAATGCGTCTCCTTCCTTTTTAGGGGATAGGAGCGTTAAGTGTTGCTCTTTTACAACTTGTTTTAGAATTCCTTCTTCCGCGTGCCCACATGTAAGATGGGCAAACCAAAATGTCGTCGCCGCTTGCGTTGGTAAAGGTAGATTCCTCGCTGCTCTTCTAATGCTGCAAATCTGCGATCAAAGAAACAAACAAAGAATCAGTAGCACCTGTGTATGAAAAATAAAAAATAAATCTAATTATGGCTAAAATGAATCTAAATGAACTGAAAACTTGACAAAAGCATAAACATGAAACTAGCTAAAAACTACAAAAGAAATAAAGCGGGGGGGGTGCCCGAAGGCAAACCACCCGTGGGTGAAACTTTGCTTCGACACCAATCTGCTTGGGATGGGTCCGTAACCTGATGTGATGTGTTGTCGAAAAATTGATAGGATATTGTGGTCAAAAAAATCGGTGTTGGTTCTTGATTCGTGCCTTCAAAAGTCACCCACTAACCTCTTTTTTGATTAAGAGATTATGGATGTTGAAAGCACAAATCGCAAGTAAGTGAATTAGCAGCACTTCGTCGCTCAAAATGATCCTTCTCTATATATCTTTTGGGTGAGGAAACTCACCATTATATAGACCCAAGGGGTCTCTTTGAATTAACATGCAAAAGTGTTTCTTTGCATGAATGCTCTTTGTGTCAAAAGAAGACTTCTTTTTGATCAAGGGATTCTTAACTGTCTCTGTGCATGTCTTTGTATGTTTTAGAAAATCTCACTTGCACTCCCATGCAATGCAGGGATAGCTAAGTGGCAAATCTGAGTTGTCTTAAAAAGCTCACTCTCATTCCCATGCAGTGAAGGGAAAGTCAATTGGTAGATATGAGTTGTCAAAAGAACTCACTCACACTCCTATGTCATGCAGGAAAAGCTAAGTGGCAGTTCTGAGTTGCCATATGCCGAGATCTGACTTTTTGTCGATCAAACTTGACATTTGTCCAACCCTAAAGTGAGCGCTGGTAATCGTCTCTGGGTGAGACAAGTATCAATCTGCACTCGTCCCTGGGTGGGACGAATAAGAAGCTGAGTGTCTAAAATATGCCAAATTGATTTCTGACTTGCAAAACTGCTATGTGAGTGGTTAGAACCACTGTTTAACCTCTGAGGGCTGCCCTGGGGGCTATGTGCTAGTGCGATCAGTGCTTGTTGTCACATAATCGGATTGGTGCTGTTTTGGTGTCTACAAAAAATATGTCATTTTTGATAAAAACAATTGTAATAGAGTTATTACACAAGTACCTATGACAAAGAATATGTTGTTTCCTCTTAAGTTTAGGGAACAAGGAGGTGCTCAACTTGCTAGTGTAGCTATTGTTAATCCAAGTGTGCTTTGGCACTTGAGATTTGGTCATCTTAATTTTGCAAGCTTGAAGTTGTTGACTTATCAATCTATGGTGAGTGGACTTCCAAGAGTTGAAGAACACAAGGAGGTGTGTGAAGGATGTGCTTTGGGAAAGCACTAAAGATCAAAGTTTCCAAAGGGAAAATCATGGAGAGCAAGCCATCCACTACAATTGGTGAATTCAGATATTTGTGGTCCAATGCAAACCAAAAGAATTGGTAACAACTCTTACTTTCTCACTTTCATTGATGATTTCTCTAGGATGTGTTGGATTTGTTTTTTGAAAACTAAAGATAAAGCTTTTAATTTTTTCATAGATTTCAAAAATAATATAGAGAATCAAAGTGAGTTTGTTGTAAAAAGTCTTAGGACTGATAGAGGAGGAGAGTATTCTTCAAATGCATTTCTAAAATATTGTAAATATTATGGAATAAAAAGGAAATTCACAACTGCCTACACCCCATAAAAAAATGGTGTGTTTGAAAGAAAGAACCGCACTATAGTAGAAATAGCTAGATCAATACTGCAAACTAAGCATCTAAGTAACATGTATTAGACTGATATTGTTCGAACTAGTGTTTACATTTTGAATAAGAGTCCTACTTCTAGTTTATATGGGATTACTCCTTATGAAGGATGGTATGGTAAAAAGCCAAATGTAAAATACTTTAAGGTTTTTGGTTGTCTTGCATATGCCCATATTCCTGATGAGCAAAGAAAGAAACTTGACCCCAAAATTCAAGCATGTATTTTTGTTGGATATTGTGAGTATTCCAAAGCATATAGGCTCTACAATCCCAAAACACATAAAATTGTATTCTCAAGAGATGTAATTTTTGATGAAGGGGGAGAATGGAGTCATCAAATTTTTTTTTTTGATGATGGATCTCATGATACAAGTTCCTCTCAAGTGTAGGAAGTACAACAAGTGCAGCAAGTGTAGCAAGTTCAGCCTAAAAATAACAAAGAAAGTCCTCCAAGCCCAAGCATGAGTACTAATTCAAGTACAATAGATGCTACTCCAAGTCCTTCTCTACAAATATTAGTAAGTTCTTCACCTATGGATACTGATTCTCCATATAGAGGTAAAAGAAAACTTCAACACCATCCATATTTTCAAATGTTGGATAATAATTTCTAAAAAAGATACACTAGAAGTCAAGCTAGTGAAAAGAATGCAGTTTTGAAAAGACTTGAAAATTTGCATATGTATGGTGAAGATGACTCTTAAGAGCCTAAGGGAGATGTAGTCAATTATGCTTTAATGACTAGTGTAGAGCTACAACCATCTAGCTATGAAAAAGCAAGTGCTCATGATGTATGACAACAAGCCATGAAAGAGGAAATGACCTCTATAAAAAGGAATGATACTTGGGAGATAGTGGAGCTTCCTAAGGGCAAGAAATGTGTTGGATGCAAATGGGTCTACAAGACCAAATTCAATACCGATGGAAGAATTGAAAGACACAAGGCAAGATTTGTAGCAAAAGGGTTCACTCAGAAGTATGGGATTGACTATGAGGAGACCTTTGCTCCTGTTGCTATATAGGAGACAATCAGATCGGTACTTTCTTTGGCTGCCCAAAAAGGGTGGAAAATTTAGCACATGGATGTAAAGAGTACCTTTCTCAATGGGTACTTGAATGAAGAGGTTTTTGTGCAACAACCTCAAGGATTTTAAGAACAATGTAAGGAGCACCTTGTCTACAAACTAAAGAAAGCATTGTATGGCCTCAAGCAAGCACCAAGAGCATGGTACTCATGCATTGATGGCTACTTTCAAAGGTATGGATTCACTAGGAGAAAAAGTGAACCTACCCTCTACTACATGAAATAAGGTAAAGATATTATCATTGTATGCTTATATATGGATAATCTAATATTCATGGGTAGTAGTGCTAAGATGAATGAGGAGTTCAAACACTCCATGATGAAAGAATTTGAAATGAAAGATCTAGGTTTAATGCATTACTTCCTAGGCATGGAGGTACATCAAACAAATAAAGGGATCTTCATATGTCAACACAAATATGCTCAAGATATGATCAAGAAATTTTCTATGGAGCAATGCAAGCCTATTGCAACTCCAATGGGTCATGGGATCCAATTGAGCAAAGATGATGGAGCACCAAAAGTTGACATGACCACTTACAGGAGCATGGTTGGGAGTCTAATGTTCCTCACCAACACAAGGCCGAATATTCAATATGTTATTTCTCTTGTTTCAAGGTATATGGCCGATCCATATGAACTTCATCTACAAGAAACTAAGAGAATTTTGAGATATGTAAAGGGTACATTGAATTTTGGAATCCATTACCACAAATGTAATTCTGTAAAATTAGTTGGATTTAGTGATAGTGATTGGGGCAGCAATATAGATGATAGAAAATCTACTTCAGGGAATTATTTTAGTCTTGGATCAAGACTAATTACATGGAGTTCTAAAAAGCATACTGTTGTAGCATTGCCATCTACTGAAGCTGAGTACATAGCCATCACAAATGCTAGTACTCAAGATTTATAGTTGAGAAAAGTCCTTGAAGAAATTGGAGAGCAATAAAGTGGTCCTACAAGATTATACTGTGACAATATGAGTGTCATCCAATTAGAACATAATCCTATCCACCATAGCAGGTCAAAGCACTTTGACATGAAGTATCACTTCATTCGAGACATGGTGGAGAAACAAGTGATTGAGCTACAACATTGCAACACTTTGGACAACATAGTAGACATCTTCACCAAAGGAGTTACAAAAGCTCAGTATATAAAGTTGAGATACTATCTAGTCAGTCCCCTCAAATTTAAGGGGAAGAATGTTGGACTCTAGAGCATACATTAGAGTATCTTCCCTAAAGTATATAGGTTCTAAATATTTAAAATTCATTTAAATATAGTTGCACCAACTTTACTATTTGATAGGAAATCAGTTTTTGTTGTGAGAGCATATAGGGAATTTTTTAGAGTGTTTCAAAACATAGTAGGAGCAAGTAAGATCTCCATAATATTAGATATTTCAAACTAATTGGAGTGCTATAAAAGCAATGTAAGTTCTTATGATTATGAATCTAATGAGCATATTTTCTCACCATGAGTATAGTTTACCATAGCTAAAATTTGCTTTAGATCTAGGTGAATTGCCTTAGGTAAATATTCTAGGTGCTTGAAGGCCAAAGCCTTTCATTGTCTTACACCTTTCTATTCCTCATTAAGTTGCACAAAAATTTCTCTTCCCTATCACGGGCATTAGCATAGCATCTTAGGGCTTTGAGGATACACATGGGTTCTCCTATGAACTATATTCTTGGCTTGATATTTTAGTTTGGCCCTATGTCAAATTATATAAAGTCGAGGATAGTTATGCTAGCTAAGCACCTCAATAATTGCATTATCTTTTGATCTAAGCATTTTTTTGAAAAATTTATAGCTTGTGTGGAAAGTTTACTTACATGCTTCTTGTTTCACACATTCAATGGTTCATCGTCTGCTAGGTCCTTCTAACTTAGTCACTTTACCTCTCTCTTATTCACTAAGAAGATGAAATATATCACACTTTATGTGTTATCTCTTGATCCAATACATACCTCATCATGGCATCCAAGTACCAATCTATTGCCTACCAACTCTACCTGTCTTATCCATTGGGCTATAGAGTCATGAAAGGGTGATGGAATATGGAACATTTAATATATAATTAAGGAATAGGGGCAAAGAATAAATTTAAGAAGCTTGGACTATTAGAGTCATAAATTTGAGTAGTAAGAATAACAATGAACATGAAGGGTGGAAAAAGGATATGGGGAGAGAAGAAGAAAATATGAGAAAATCAATACCTATATAATGAATATCTCTAGATTATCTTGGTGTCACCCAACATTACATTCACTTGCTTTAATTTTTTATCTTCTTCTTGTTTTCTATATTGAATTCAAGCATCAAGAAGGACAAAAATGTGAACCTTCTCCCTCTTGAATAAGACCGTTCTAGATTTTTGTTCTTTCTCATCCTAGATCTATCTTGATAGACTCCGTAAATTAAAGAAAGGTCTATAAATATTCACTTTTTCTTTACAAGTTTATCATATCTCAAATCATCCCTCTTCTTTGCTTTTTATTTTATCCTTAGACTTCACTCTTTTGTAATAATTCTAGTGTTTTTGAGAAAGAGCAAAACCCAATTACCAAAATACTATGGTTGTTTTTGCTAGACTTCATCACAAGCCAAGAGGAATGTAGATATTGTCAATGGAGGAGCACCTCTAGCAAACCCTAAGATAATTTTATCTAACACCAATATTGCTATTCGGTTACCATAATTTAAAATTCCTCCCTTAGCTAACACCAGGAAGGTTAAGATTGGTCATCCTTTTCCTCCAATGTTTTAGTAGTTCTTTTAAGCATGGTAATTTTTAAACTCATTCACAGCTTCTTCCTAATGCTATTCCTTATTCTCTTTTCTATCATTTTATAGTGACTTATCCACCATGCACCTTCAAGATATTATGTTCCTTAGAAGTGATGTGATGCCAAAAAAGGGGAGCCCCCTTATATAGGCTCTTATTATTGAAGAAGTTATCACTTGTTTGACCATGTCAAACCTCCTTTTCCTCAATTTATTTGTATCTAGCTTCCCAGAAAGAATATTTATCTATGTAGTTGAATCAAAATTTTGCATAATTTTCTACACCATGTGATATGCTTAGCATGCCTTCCAAGATTTTTGCTATCTTCTATGCTAATTACCTTATTCTCTAGTTGTATTCAACTTTTATTTATCTATTGGCCTATTTAAATAGAAGTGTGGCATGCCTTTGCATGTCGATGGTGCTTGGTTTTTAGCTCTTTCATCAGAATCTATAGTGACCTACCAAATATTATTGAATTTGTATTTTTCGCTTTGGTATATGTCTTGGAAATGTGACTGATATCAATTGGGTCTTGAATTTGACCTGGCTTAAGGTATCACTCATTTTCAAGGATTGATTGACATAAACTATTGAAGATTATCATAAATGATTGTTCTAGATGAAAAAAGTCATGGATATTCAATTTCCCATGTGTCATATCAATAAGAGTTATTTAAAAAGTTTCAAGAAGCATATCTATCACCAGTTCTAACTTTGTCATATCATGTTTTTCTATTGTGTGCTAGATTTTTGGCTTCCTTTGATATTTCAACCAAGCTTGTTGCAACCTATGATTTTCTAGGCTTTTTGAATGCTTGTAATTGAATTTTAGATTCAAATGTGTTTCTAGACTTAACAATTTTTTTATAGAATTATTGTTACTCTATTTCAATTTATTTCATGTCTTGTTTTATCTTTCTTCTATCCAATAAATTATCTCTATTTGTGCATTTGCAAAAAAAAATCTCTCAAAATTACCCTTTGTTCCTCATATATTTTGATATGGTATGGTTCAATCCCTTTGTTAAATCTTTGGACCAATTTTTGGATGCAAGGAATGGCCATGTGGCTATGATCTGGGAGTAGGTATCCTCTTCGTTGCTTTGAAAATTTCTTGGACAAACACATCCCAAACAAGGGTGGCATATTTGTAATTACCACATATTGAAGTACTGCAAGGTCTAGACACTCATGTAACAATATTAAGGTCCTTTTATGATATTTATTGT
Organism: Wollemia nobilis; assembly: GCA_028583015.1. NCBI lineage: Eukaryota > Viridiplantae > Streptophyta > Pinopsida > Araucariales > Araucariaceae > Wollemia > Wollemia nobilis. The sequence goes on from JAQPPZ010002998.1 coordinate 2,654,018, forward strand.
CCTAATTCATGTCACGTTAAAATACAAAGGTCTACACTCCAATATGATGTAATCCAAGCCCAAATTATCATAGATTTTTTGGGACATTAACTATGATGTTATCTTTTGGATCTATAATGTAGTTATGAAGTATCCATCCTTCCAAGAAAAGAGATAAATATAAGGGGGATGATATTCTTCTATTATTTACAATGGATACTTACAAGGATGTGGGGATTATATTTTTCTTTTGATTCTTTCAATGCCAGTTCAACTAAACCTACTCGCTTGGATACCAATAAATCTCTTCCTAGTCCTTTTATTTTTCTTGTAGGGTCATTTATTTTTTCAATTAGTCTACACGGGTTTTTATGAGGGGTCCTAGTCCCCTCATACCAAGTGGGGTTTGTTAAGATCCTGCTATAAAATAAACTCAAATAACACACTCTCACACAATTGCTTGGAAATAACTCACATAAACATCACATTAATATAACAAAAATTTGCATAAAGAACAATCTCACAATAGAACTGAATCGCGGGCCTCTTCGAGGGGGCAACCTCCTTCAATACTTCATTAATTTTGCAAAAGATGGTTACATTGGTGCCTTTTCGGGTATTTAAGGAGTTTCCTTCCAAGGTTGGCTTACATGCAAAATGCCACCTGGATTACATGCAAAATGCCACCCGAATTACATGCATAGTGCCACTTTGAATTACATGCACAATGCCACTAGAATTACATGCACAATGCCACTCGAATTACATGCACAATGCCACACGAATTACATGCACAATGCCACCTATCTACCATGTGTTACATAAAAAGGGTGCCATTTGTCATAGGCACTACCTAAGCTAAAACTTAGAACATTACAAAATATTAATCATGGGTACTACCCACGTTCACTAGGAATTATTACAAAAGGGGAGTTATTACATTAAGGGTTAGGATGAGATCCTAACATGCCCTTCTCCTTAAAGGAGCTTTGTCCTCAAAGCTGAAAATGAGGAAACTGTTGCTGGAGTTGATGGAGAGACTCCCATGTAGCATCCTCAGGTTGAAGTCCATGCCACTGAACCGGGACTTCGTGATGGTACGGTTGCGCAGAGTGCGAGTTCGACGATCCAAGTAGTTGTTCTGGTGCAAGTAAGATGGAGCCTTCTTCATCCAATTCAAGGAGTGTTGATTGAACCTGTACCTTTGTGCCCACAACTTTCTTGAGAAGGGAAACATGAAAAACAGGGTGGATCTTGGAAGTGGGGGGAAGAGCCAATTTGTAAGCTGTTGGACCAATCCGTTGCAGAACCTGATAAGGACCATAGAATTTTGGAGCAAGCTTCTGACACCTGCGGAGTTGTAGGGATGATTGTTTGTATGGTCGCAAGCGAAGGAAGACCATATAACCCACATCAAAACTACGCTCAGAACGATGCTGATCAGCTTGTTGGCGCATCCGATTCCAGGCCATGTTCAAATTTTGCTTGAGTTGGCGGAGGACCTCGGTGTGTTGACTCAGAGCATTGTCGACGTCCTGGACCTTGGAGCTGCCCGAAATGTAGGAGGAAGGCGTGAGTGGAGGGCGCCCGTAAACTGCCTCAAATGGTGTGAGTTTGGTGGCGGTATGATAGGAAGTGTTGTACCACCATTCAGCCAAAGAAAGCCATTTTTCCCAATGAGTAGGATGATCGGAGGAAAAGCAGCGAAGGTAGGTTTCCAAGCATTTATTAACAACCTTTGTTTGACCATCCGTTTGCGGATGGTAGGCTGAACTCATTTTGAGCTGAGTCCCCTGCAACTTAAACAACTCTTGCCAAAAATTGCTAGTAAAGGTGGGATCACGATCAGATACAATGGAGGCGGGCATGCCATGAAGGCGAAATATGGAGTCAAGAAAAGTTTGGGCAATAGTGGATGCTGTGTAAGGATGGGTTAGGGCACAAAAGTGAGCATACTTTGAAAGGCGGTCCACTACCACAAAAATAATAGACTTGCCTCCAGATTTAGGTAGCCCTTCTATGAAGTCCATGGAGATGTCAGTCCACACCTGATCTGGTATCGACAATGGTTGAAGAGTGCCTGGGGAGCGCACTGTTTCTCCTTTCATCCGTTGACAAGTGTCGCAATCCGCTACAAAAGAGCGAATGTCCTGTTTCATGCCTTTCCAAAAGAAGGTGCGCTTGAGTCGTTCATACGTTTTTAGGAACCCTGAATGGCCAGCAGATGGAGTAGCATGTGATTCCTTCATGAGGAGTTCTCGAAGTGGGGACTTAGAAGGAAGAACCAGACGTTGATGGTAACGCAGATCTTGGCCATCCCAACTATATCTTGGTGTAGACTCTGGATCATCCCTAAGTGAAGCAACCAGGTCTTTCAAATCTACATCCTGAAGTATTTCCTGACGTAAGGGCTCAATCCATTGGGGCAATGGTGCAGAGATGGCACACAACATACTAAGGGCCTCAAATTGGCGAGAGAGAGCATCTGCCACAAGATTTTCCTTCCCTTTTTTGTACGTGATGTCATAATCATAGCCCATGAGTTTTGATACCCACTTTTGTTGCTCGGGAGTGGCAACTCGTTGTTCTAGAAAGTATTTAAGGCTCTGGTGGTCAGTTTTGATGGAGAAATGGCACCCAATGAGGTAAGGCCGCCAATGTAGGACTGCATGCAATATTGCCAACATTTCCTTAGCATAGGTGGATTTTCCCAGATTGCGATCAGATAGGGCTTTGCTGGTAAAAGCCAAAGGGCGTCCTTCTTGCATCAATACTGCCCCAATACCACGACCAGAAGCGTCACTTTCAATGACAAATTTTTTTGAGAAGTCTGGCATGGCTAAAACCGGAGTGGTGGTCATGGCATGTTTGAGGTCCAGGAATGCTTGCTCAGCCGGCCTTGTCCACATAAAAGAATCCTTCTTCAACATGGAGGTGAGGGGGGCGGCTATCTTTCCATAATTGCAGACAAATTTACGGTAATATCCTGTAAGCCCTAAAAATCCTCGAAGTCCCTTGAGTGTGCGAGGTTTTGGCCATTCTTGGACTGCTTGGATCTTCTTAGGGTCAACCTTGACGCCATCCTTTGAGACAATGTGTCCCAGATATTCTACTTCAGTCAAACCAAAGGAGCACTTGGACCTTTTTGCAAAAAATTTATGGTCGGCCAGTAGTTGGAGAGTTTGATCTACATGATTGAGATGCTCGTCCCATGTGTGACTGTAAATCAAGATGTCATCGAAGAACACAAGGATGAACTTTCGCAAGAAGGGGCGAAAGATGTTGTTCATCAGGATTTGGAATGTGGAAGGAGCATTTGTGAGACCAAATGGCATTACCAAGAATTCATAATGACCTTCATGAGTGCGAAAAGTAGTTTTAGGAATATCTTCATCCCTAAGCCGGATCTGATGGTACCCAGAGCGAAGGTCTAGCTTGGTGAAGTACATGGTCCCATGTAATTCATCTAGTAATTCATAAACCACAGGGATAGGAAATTTATCCTTGACCGTTATCTTGTTGAGCTCTCGGTAGTCAATACACAATCGCCAAGAGCCATCCTTCTTGAGGACCAGTAGGGACTAGTACTAGGCCGAATGACACCCGCCTTGAGTAATTCCTGTATCATCTTCTCAATCTCTGACTTCATGGCATGGGGGTATCTGTACGGGCGGATATTGGGAGGTGTACTATCTGGCAATAATGGAATGGCATGGTCATGAGAGCGATGCGGTGGTAGTGTGATTGGTTCTAAAAATATGGCCTCATGTTTATGGAGAACCTGTTGCATGTCTGGTGGAATTTCACCCATTGGGGATGTGGATGGTTGGATGGAGAATAGTTGTGCAATGACCCCACGTGATGATTTCTTTAGCAATTTCTCCATGCCGTTTGAACTGATAATTTGAGGTGTTCCTGCTGGGGAGCCCTTGATGATGTGTGTTTGGCCATTCTGGGAGAACTGCATCCAAAGTTCAGCAAAGTTCCAACTGATAGTGCCCAGTGTACTCAACCATTGAGATCCCAAAACAATATCACATCCACCCAACTGGAGGGCAAACATGTCCTGCTTGAGTGCATAGTCCCCTATCTAGATTTTAACATTGCGACACTTTCCCTTACAAGGTAAGGTTCCCCCGTTGGCTACCATGACCTCAAAGGAGTTACAAGTGTGGATATAGCAATTTGCCCGCTGAGCAACTCTAGGGTCAATAAAGTTGTGTGTGCTTCCCGAGTCCAAAAGGATGGAAAGACGTTGGCCCTTGAAAAATCCTGTAACCTTCATGGTTTGAGGGGTAGTAATGCCTGCAAGGGCATGGACTGTAATTGCTGTTTCAGGTTCCTGTTTCACTTCTTCTTGTGGAGGAGGTGTTTCTGGAGGGTCCTCATCCTTATCACTCTCATCAGAGGTATCAGGTTCTTCAACATCGATCAGGAACAATTTTTTGTGTGCACATTTATGCCCTTTGAAAAACTTTTCATCACAATTATAGCATAATCCTTGGGCACGACGTGCATCCATCTCTTCGGTGGTGAGGCGCTTTGGTGCAGCAGGTTTATTATCAACTGGGTTTTGGGCTCTAGGAGGAAATGAAGGTCTATTTTGCAGAAACTTTGATGGGCGTATTTGGGCGAGAGAGTTTAGATTCGGCCGGACGGGCCAAGCGATAGCTTCCATCATAGTTCGTGGTTTCAACATTTTGACTTCTGCTTGGAGTTCCATCTTCAACCCACTGATATAACAACTCTGAAAGAACCCTTCACTCAATCCTCTTGTTCGATTGGCCAATTTTTCAAATTGAGCTTGGTACTCTCGAACTGACCCTGTTTGTTGTAGTTTGGATAAGGCTCCTGTGAAGTCCTCAAACTCACTAGGACCAAATCGAGTGAGTATTTGGGATTCAAAATCCTCCCAAGAGAGATTTGGGTAGGTAAGACGCAACCATTGAAACCGATGTAGAGCCTCAGATTCCAAGTTAAAGGAAGCCATCTGGACTCGATGAAATACTGGTACATTATGAAGTCGAAAGAATTGGTCAACCCGACATAGCCACCCATCAACATCCTTCCCACTGAATTTGGGAAAGTCCAACTTGGGCATTCTGAAGGGTGTATCATGGTCACGATTCCTTGTAGAACTCTCAACTTGGTATTCGATTTGGGTGGTTCTCTTCTCAGTTTGTTGTCCACTTCGATCAATGCTTCTTCTAAGCGATTGCTAGTGGCCTCATGCTCTAGGCGAAGACCTTGGACTTCTTCCCTTATGGAGTGAAAAGCCGAGTTCAAGTTCTCAATGGCTTTTGTTAGGGAATCCAAGTGTTCTAGTTCTTTATGGTGTCCACGAGTACCCTGGGCCATTTTTTGACCTTTTGTGACCGAGTTACTAAAAATAGAATTGAATTTTTTTGACTTACTATTTTTAGTAAATGCCCAAAAAGTGCTTGGGTGCTATATATCAAAATGATCAGCAGGAGAAGGTGGTCACAATGAGCTATATCTCTTAACACTACTTTTTGGCACCCCAGACTTTTTTTTTTTTTTTATCTCCTGTTTTGCTGAGTCTAACGGTGTTTACAGATTCTGATTCTGAGCTACTGAGCAAAAGTTGGGTACTGGAGCACTATCTAAAATTGGTCGTGTTTCACACTCAAGATTCTCTGTATTTTGCAGGTGACTGATATGACAGTTACGTTCTGACTCTGAAGACTATGAATTTTGCCCTGACTGTGCTGACCTCTCTGACCTGACTGACCTGACTGTGACTGCCACTGTAAATTTGACTGTTACTCTCCAGAATTTCAACTTAAGTGTCACCCTCATGGCTTATCCCGAATGCATGTCCCTTTTGTTATTTTTTTGGTAGAGGACTCCTTTCTCATATGCTCACTTTTGAAATGCAGGTTTACGAATGGGGGTGTTTGGATTCTTATTTTGATTTTTATTTTTGTATTTTTTATAGGTTGCAGTTTTAACAGAACCAGGGAATGCTAAGTATAGGAGTATGTACCACCCATAGGCCCTCTAATATACCGACAGTGACGAACAATAGTGCTCGGACCAATATTTTAGGCCACTACTCAAGGAGGATTCCACACATACCCTTGAGCACACTACCGCCTCTACGACAATACGGGAGGGTAATCGTCCAGGATGCTGTGTCCCGTAGACTATGAGTAATACAAGGCCGAAGAGCTTCCTAATGGCTAAAAGTTTGTTTAATCCTAGATGGTCTCCCGATATACCCGAAGATACGTGGGAGCTCAAGTCCGTGCGCGAGTTATGTCTGAGGCCTGGGTATTGGAGCTCGATCGCCCCTCACTTCACTAGACGCTTTATGGGCTATCTAGCTTAGCCAATAACGACAGATCCTTCGTGATATTTTAAAACCCCCGGTACAGGGTTTCTACCTACTCAACTAATAATATATTTTTTTGTTTTTGGTCTGGAAAAAAAAAACACTGTATTTTTTTTGGATTTTTTTTTAATAAGGAAAAATAGAATGGAAAAAACACACGGAATTTATACCTAACAGGCGGATTTGGATGGCAAGAATCATTGCAGTTGCAGCAGAACTTGGCCCCGGAAAGCGCTATGATACCACTTGTTAAGATCCTGCTATAAAATAAACTCAAATAACACACTCTCACACAATTGCTTGGAAATAACTCACATAAACATCACATTAATATAACAGAAATTTGCATAAAGAACAATCTCACAATAGAACTGAATCGCAGGCCTCTTCGAGGGGGCAACCTCCTTCAATACTTCATTAATTTTGCAAAAGATGGTTACATTGGTGCCTTTTCGGGTATTTAAGGAGTTTCCTTCCAAGGTTGGCTTACATGCAAAATGCCACCTGGATTACATGCATAATGCCACCCGAATTACATGCATAGTGCCACTTTGAATTACATGCACAATGCCACTCGAATTACATGCACAATGCCACTCGAATTACATGCACAATGCCACATGAATTACATGCACAATGCCACCTATCTACCATGTGTTACATAAAAAGGGTGCCATTTGTCATAGGCACTACCTAAGCTAAAACTTAGAACATTACAAAATATTAATCATGGGTACTACCCACGTTCACTAGGAATTATTACAAAAGGGGAGTTATTACATTAAGGGTTAGGATGAGATCCTAATAGGGTTTGAAACTTAGACATCTCAAAGAGAGGCCAAATCCCTTACCACTATAGTAAGCTTTTAGCTTGTTGTAGGGTTATTTATTACTTTTTTTGATGATTTTATTTTTGGGACTAGTAACTTGAATAAACTCTGGTATTTTTTAGCTATATAAAATATTTGTTCCTAGGTCATGGCTAGAACATACTAATTTTGGTAGGCTTTAATACTTTGTTGATTTAATTACCCTATTCTCAAACTTGATGTTCTAGCACATGGATCTAGGTTTTCTTCTTGTTGTTGGATCTTTTGTGAACTTGATGCCTATTCCAACTCTTTTCTTTCAACTTGTTCTTCATTTTCCTATTTTTGATATTTTGATCATGAGCTGGTGTAGGGATATTATCACACTCCTCATTCATATCTATCAAATCAATTGCAAGAATTATTTCTTCTCGGAATAATTATTCCAAGAGCTATCATATCTTCCATTACTAGAGTCATCTTTGATTGGAAATATAGTTGGTAAATCTTATCTCCATAACTTGTGTCAAACAGTGAAGAGTTGCACATAACCAAAATATAAAATTACTCATATGTTGATGCCATTACTATACATCAGCTGATCCTCTAGGATATAATTGGTTGGATGTTTTATTTTGATCTTTGTCTTATCTTGTTTCCCTTCCACTCAATTAATCTCTTTAGTCAATTGGTGAATTATAGCCTTTAGCTCTTGTGTCATATGAGATTATGACATAGGTATAATGTAAGGAGACTCATTATTCTATGCTTAACAAATAGCTACTTACTTATAAGGATGTGGGGATTATATTTTTATTTTGATTCTTTCAATGTCAGTTCAACCAAACCTACTCGCTTGGATACCAATAAATCTCTTCTTAGTCCTTTTATTGTTCTTGTAGGGTCATTTATTTTTTAATTAGTCTACACCAATTTTTATGAGGGGTCTTGGTCCCCTCATACCAAGTGGGATTTGAAACTTATACCTCTCAAAGGGAGGTCAAAGCCCTTACCACTATAGTAAGCTTGTAGCTTGTTGTAGGGTTATTTCTTGCTTTTTTTGATGATTTTAATTTTAGGACTAATAACTTGAACAAACTTTGGTATTGTTTAGCTACATATGCTCTTTGTTACTAGGTTATGGCTAGAACATACAAATTTTGATAGGCTTTACTTCTTTTTTGATTTAATTTTCCTATTATCAAACTTGATGTTCTAGCACATGGCTCTAGGTTTTCTTCTTGTTGTTGAATCTTTTGTGAACTCTTTTATTTCAACTTGTTCTTAATTTTTTTATTTTTGATATTTCAATCATGATCTGGTGTAGGGATAGTATCACACTCCTCATTCATATCTATAAAATCAATTGCAAGAATTATTTCTTATAGGAAGAATTATTCCAAGAGCTATCACATATTCCATTACTAGATTCATATTTGATAGTAAATATAGTTGGTAACTCTTATCTCCATAACTTGTGTCAAACAGTGAAGAGTTGCACATAGTCAAAATATAAAATTACTCATTTTTTGATGTTATTACTACACATAAACTGATCCTTTAGGATATACTTGCTTGGATGTTTTATTTTTATCTTTGTCTTATCTTGTTTCCCTTCCACTCAAATAATATCTTTAGTCAATTGGTGAATTATGACCTTTAGCTCTTGTGTCATATGATATTATGACATAGGTATGGTGGAAGGAGACTTCACCATGGATGGAGGGAATGAATATGACTCCAAATTATTATTATGTAGTAGATAGAGTGTGCTTGGAAATTGGACTTATAGACTACTTATATGATCTTAAAAGGTTTCCCGTATGGTTGTTCCAGGTAGAAGATTTCAGGCTATGATAAGCATATTTTTTATCGCTATAACTTTTTGAGAAATCTATGGGAATATTTTTATTTGGACTACTAAATTAAGAGACTCAATTTAGGGTCAAAGGTATGGATGTAGTAAATATATGCTTGAGAATGGGATGGCTAAATTTCTTGGGGAATTCTTTTCCAAGTCCTTTTGAACCAGATATTAAAATCAGTAATGCTTTCACGGGGAGCTCTTTAAATAAAGGAAAATTGGGTGAGTAGCAAAAATAGACCTTTGGGATTATCAAATTCTAATATGAAATATTTAGCTAGTTCTGCTCAAGTTCTAATGCTTTTATCTTCTAAAGAATGATACCAGGTTAACACTTTACCTTAAAGAGATTGAACCAATAATTTTATTGTTACATCTTTGAAGACAATATTATATATGGTGGCTAAGGTAGCTACATCTTGATAGTGCTCATAAGCCATTTTTCACTACCATTATAAATGGGCAAAATATTTAGGATGGCCTTAGGGATTTCATTTAGGATTGGGATACTAAGAGGACCAATGCTATCCCAAGTTAGATAGAATTGTTTTGCCATGATTGATTGTATGAGAACCTCTTTATGATAGTAATGTTTGACATTATTATTTAGGTGATCTTAGATTTTATTGCTATTAGAGCCATTGGTTTCACTAGTTCTTTTGTCAATGGAGTCACCAAGTGAACATGCATTCTCTACTTATGAGGTTAAGACTATTCACCAAATCTTAATTCCTTTGGGTAGATGAAATAAATGGATATAATTGTCCCACCAAGTGTGTCAAAAATTGTTGGTATAAAATCTACCTAAGTCTATGAAGATCCCCATATAATTTAGCTAGCGTTGGATGAATGAGATTTCTTTTAGTTCAACCTGTGAAGAAGGTTGACTCCTTAAAATACTTACAAAATTAAAATAGGGTTTAAGCTAAAAGTGAGAAATGGAAGGGTTAGAAAGGAGTAAGGGTTATAAGAAATTGCTAAAATATGGACGGGGTATAGCATAACAACATTGGATGCTTATTGTGTAAAATCTAATCTAATTAATTTTTCATGAAGCCTATTAGACCAACCATTTTCAAATGCATAATAGGATTCATTTAACTACAATGATATATTTTAATCATTCCAAATACTTAATAAAAATCAATCCAACAACAATCCAAAAAGTAAAATTTTCTTTAACATAATAAACTCATCATAAGCATAATATAAATGACTTAAAATATAATCATTCATACATAAAAACCTATGATCACAATTACAATGGAGGTCAAACAACTTTCACTTTTCCATTAATTAGAAAAAAATATATAGCATGTACCCAAGCAAATTACTACAGAGCCAAACCCTTTTCCAAGGTCTAGCTCTTCTATTTATAAGTTGTTCTTTGAATATTTTAGTGTAAGATTTACAATTATAGGTCTTGTTGATAAGCAACACACCCCCACTGAAAAATGAGATTCCATCCTTGGAAAGCCCTGAACTTCCATTTTTGCAGCAGGGACCCTCTTGATAATTTTCAGGTTTTAAATCCAAATTTGCTTGCCTCCTTTTTAAAGTTGTGCCTTTTTTCAAGTCTTTCTAGCATTGTTATTTCAAGCTTAACTTTCTACATGCTAGAATCATTCATGCACAAAGAAAATCTTGCACCGGTACCAAGAAAAATCCGAAAACAGTTGCATAATTCATGAAAAATCAAACTTTCCATTTTTGGTAGTGTCGCGATATCGCGACACTTCCATTTTCGGAAATGTCGCGATATCGCGACAGGAAAATACAAATGCAGCTAAGTCGAAAAAACGTAGCGAAATCGCGACACTTTCCATTTTTGGAAGTGTCGCGATATCGCGACATTTCCATTTTTGGAAAGCGTCGCGAAATCGCTGCAGGATGAGGAGAGAGAAAGCCGGGGAGAAAAATGTCGTGAAATCGTGACATGTCGCATTTTCACGATAGGAGAGAGAAAATGCATGAAAATCGGCTAAGTGCCAGAAAGGGCGCGATTTCGTGACATGTCGCGAAATCGCGACAACTTTTGGAGAGAGAAGATGAACTGTACGGAAGGGCGCGATTTTGTGACATGTCACGAAATCGCAACATGTCGCATTTTCGCGGTAGGAGAGAGAAAGTGGGCTGAAGAGTCAAAAATCCGCCAAGTCATTTTTGTGTAGCGAAATCGTGACACTTTCCATTTTTGGAAGTGTCGCGATATCGCGACATTTCCATTTTTGGAAAGTGTCGCAAAATCGCTGTCTATCGGAGGAGAGAGAAGAAATCAGTACGGACCAGCGCGATTTCGCGACATGTCGCGAAATCGTGACATGTCCCATTTTCGCTGAGGATAAATGATAAAAGTGGCTAAGTCCAAAAGTTGCAGCGATTCGCTGACGTCTCAAAATCGTGGGCTAAAGGGTGCAGCGATGCGCTGCATGTTTCCAAGTCGAAAGAAAAAGTTGCAGCGATGCGCTGCGTGTCTCAAAATCGTAGGCCGAAGCTTGCAGCGATGCGCTGCACGTTTCGAAGCTGAAGGGAGAAAATTGTAGCGATGCGCTGCATGTTTCGAAATCAGGGGTAAAAGGGTGCAGCGACGCGCTGCACGTTTCAAAGGCGAAGGGAGAAAATGGTAGCGACGCGCTGCACGTTTTGAGGAAGATGTACGGATGCCAGCGAGAGGCACGATTTTGTGACATGTCATGAAATCGTGACGTGTCGCATTTTTGCGGCCGACAGAGAGAGAAGCAGCGCTGGAGACGTCGCGCTGGAGACATGTCGCGATTCCGCGACATGTCTCATTTTCGCGGTAGGAGAGAGAAAGTCCACAAAGTTGACCAGAAGTGCATTTCAGCTGAAACAGAAGGCTTCCTGGGGTAGCGACACGTGTCAAAGCGTGAGGCAGACATGCAGAGGCCGACATGCAAGCTTATTTTGCGGATTTTAATCTATTTTTAATGTTTTAAGCTTGGATTTAATGTTTATTAAAGTGCTAATATAATCTTTTGTCTTTCATACAGGATTCCACCTGGCACTTGCGGGACAACCGGGAAAGACCATAAAGGCAAAGATAAAGTGCGAATTTAGTCAAGGACCGCCATGCTAGAAGAGAAGCTACCGGTGAGAGCATTCAATGACAAATTTATTGCAGACTTGATAGCATGAAGACAATTTCAACACAGGGATGGCTTTACGGAGACCAGATCTGAGAGAAGTGGTGACTCATCCGGCTCACCAGCAGAATTAATGGAGGCATTTATTTGCAGCTGCGGATGAATGCAAGTTGCATTTGATTTTATCTTCTCCATTTATGGCAATTGACTGCACAGATTTGTCGAAGGGTTAAGTTCTATCCGGACTTTGATTTTAAATGGATTTTTATTGTAAAACCCGGGTCCTAGGGTTTAAGTGCGATAAGATTTAGGGTTTGAAGAAGATATTTTGAAAAGATCAGGGTCTGTCCTGAATCTATAAATACTTCTTCTCAATGTAATCGCGGGAGGCGGAGACTTAAAAATAAAGGCTTATAAGCAATTTCTTGCAAATTTTGTGAAATCCTTTGTTTCTAGACTTGGAGTTGATGTGCTTTAGCTTTTCTGTGATAGCATTGCCAGGAGCCTAATCTTTTGCAGAGTGTGATAAGTGTATCTTATTTTGTTATCCATTCCATTTAAAGTTTATTAGATATATGCTGTAAATCTGAGTTATCAAGTTTAAATATGCTGTTAGGCTTCAGTTGTTCTTTTGTCTGCTAGGGGAAATTACAGATTTGAAGGTTAAGTTTGTTCTAATTGCTCTGTCTTCACTGTGTGAGCTAGGCTACCGGTGAAAGATACCAGTTTTAACCAGCTGCCCTTGGATTTATAATTTTTTGCTAGATCCGTTTCACTCTACCTTGTGCTCTTAGTTGAAAGTGATCTTAGACTGATTGGACACTTTCTTCTTTGATTTGTTCTGTTGTGAAGCTAGTAGCATAGATAAAATTTACAGTTTGGGTTTTACAGTTGATGTTTGATAAACTTCTCTTTTCTGCCCTACCCTACCCTCTCTTTGTTTTCGATCAATGATCCATTTTTATTTTATTTGTTTGTCTTTTATTTAAATCTGCTGACCCATGAGAGCTAGATCAAGGATTCAAGTTAAATCTGATAAACAACTTTTGCAACTACTTAACAAGTTCAAGAACCCCCTGTAAGGTAACGAGAGCGATCCATATTGAAATCTATTCCAGAAGTGGAAAAGAGTGAATTGCCATTCGACCCAACTCTATAACTCGCACCTTGGATAACCAGCTAGATCCTAAAGATGAGTGGGATCCGTCCCGTGGGTGTCTCCGGAGCTTCCTTACTTCATCCTTTCTCGGGGTGTGCATGAAAGTTGGACCAACAACCTAATTGGTTCTAGAAGGAGGGCTGGAACATCTGTTCTTAGTGCACTTGAGTTGAGAAATCTGACTGTATGTGGTGCTTGACAAATACTGTATTGTATGTGCTGAGTCTGGTATTTTATCTTTTGAATCCTTTTCCCTCCTCCTCAGCCAACAACCTAATTGGCGCTAGAAGGAGGGCTATGAACTCAGTTCAAGTATTGTAAGGACCTAACACCAACATTTGAAGGACCCACAGTGAACTCCGGATAGTTTTGTAAATTGTCTACAGTTTTATAAATTGTCAGTACAGTGTTTTGTGAATTGTCAGTGTAGTGTTTTAAATTTCCAGATGCAGAACCTGTTAAGAACTGTAAAGTTGTATGTACTGTATTTTATCCAGAGTCTGGAATTTTAACATTTAAAAGTGGCTTAGTTTCATAAATTGTCAGTACAGTTTTGTAAATTGTCAGTACAATTTTTTAAAATTGCCAGAGAAGACCTCAAGTTAAGAACAGTTCTATCATCACTTGCAGTTATCCAATTACAACTCAGAACATCACTGTCAGCCAAGTAATAATGGCAAATTGGTTGGGCCCCACTGCTTTGAATATCCCGGGTATAGCCCATGACTTGCCTAGAAATCCAGAAAGATATCTCCCCAGATATAAACATGATGGGACAAGAACTGCAGAAGAACATCTGCTAGCTTTCAAAAATGTTTTAAAATTGTTAAATATACAACATGAAGATGTTGCCTGCAGATTGCTCCCGTTCACTCTCCAGGAGGGAGCTTATGACTGGTTTTTAAACCTCACCAGCAATTCCATTACTAGCTGGGATGATCTAGAGAAAGCTTTTATATCACAATTTGGGGAAGTGATAGACCCCGAGTGTGTTATACCAACAATTTTCCAAGCATCAAGAAAGAGTCGGGAGAAAGCGTCGGGTCTTTCAATATGAGGTTCCAAAGAGCTTACGATAGAATGACTGGCCATTACATCCCAAATGCAAATCTGGCCTTAGAAATCTACAAGAATGCATTGGATTCGGTGACCTCTATTTTCCTCAAGAGAGACATCAATATTACAACCCTGGAAGGGGCTTATAAAGAAGCCTTAATTCTTGAAAGATAGTTAGGGCCTCAAATTATGAGCAGTCCTTTGATATCCTATGTTACACATAACATGCCTGTTCCAGACCCCATTCCACATCATGAGTTAGTGCCAACATGTCATGCTCTACCCAAGGAGACTCCGTTAATCGTGACATCCACTCGGCATGTGCAAAATACGGAGAAAAGTTCGACAAGCTCAAAGTGCAGGTGCTTGAACTGAACAGTTGTGATCTAGCACCACCCAAATCTGAAGTTTTTCTTGGTGAGTTAAATTTTCCTAGAGATCAAAGAAATATTGATATTTCTAGTTCACCCAAAAATAGTACAACCAAGGTTTCAGATTATTTCACTTTTCCCGAAGAGACAGAAAGTCTTGTACAGACTCCTGTGGATGAAATGCAAGATTTTCAACAGTTCAAAAGAGACAGTTATGACTTGAAATTTCAGAGTCCAGAATCTAAAAATGATCCTTCCTCATCAGAGGATGATGAAAGTGTGATTCAATTTCACTATGCAGAAGTAATTGAGGAGGATAACATCATTGAGGATATGAGGGAACTTAAAGCTGACATCACCCTCTATGAATTGCCTCAGATTGTTGAACAAAAGGATAACTTGATTGAGGCTTACTCTGGACCACCTGTTGGATTTCAAGAAAAGGAGGAAAATATGGTAAATATGAATGTGGTCGACCAACTTGGAATTGATGAAGCTGTCTCAACATAAGCACTGCAACTTCTGAACATGATATCAAAGAAAATGCTATAAAGCGTGTTGATGCGAGATATTGGAGTTTATAATTTGGCAAGCGAGGAAGTGGGAACGATTCATAACTCTAAACCATCACAACAGTGACAGTTGGATATTGCACATTGATGAGGTTAAATCTAAGCAAGGCTCAGGTGAAAAGAAAAATTGTAAGCATTCTTCTAGAGGGATAAAAATTGAAGTCCTGGATATTGAAGCAGTGCAACAACCACAAAATGTTCAAGTTGTTAAGAACCAGGGCATGCAGATAAAACATGATTTCTTTCAGTTGTCACATAATTTTGAAAATGTGGTGGTCTGGGTCTATCAAGATTTTAAGGTATTTGATCCTGGGGGTTTTTTACATTCAGTCCTTTTGAAAGAACTCTACAAACCCTTCAATTAGAAGCATAAACATGTTATCATATGATGTGTTATTATATGATTTGTTTAATTTGAAGGAGTTGTAGATTTGTTTTTCAAATGGGACAGGGAAGATAGTAAACACAAGTCTTTCCCAGATAACAAATTTTTGAAGCACAGTCTGGAGTGCATTTCGTCAACAGGACCTGAAAGGTAATTTTTCTAAGTTACTTGTACATGGTCCAATTTTTTTTAAGGCACCATTTCTCTGCTTTCCCAACTGCTGCATTTTTTGAGTATGAAGGGAAGTTGTAACATATGTATGCATTGTAAGTAAGTCTTTTGTTTTAGTTTTATTTCTTTGTCAGTGCAGTTTTTTTTTAAATTTCTGTACAGTTGCAGTTTTTCAGTTTTAGCTTGTGCAGTTTATTTCTTTTGTCAGTGCTTTTTATTTCCTTTCTTTGTCTTTTTATGTCAGCTTTCTTTTATTTTAGTCTGTACAGTCTTTTCTTCCTTGCAGTTCTTTTTCTTTGCTGTCTGTACAGTTGCAGTTTAATTTATTTTAGTTGCTTTAGTTTATTTCAGTGTTGTTGCAGTTTAGCTTTGCTGCAGTTCAGCAGTTTTAGTTGCTTTGCTTCAGTTCTTTTAGTTTGTTTCTTTTATTGCCTGTACAGTTTTTATTTTCTTCCCTGCATTTCCTTTTCTGTGCTTTAGTCTGTACAGTCTTTTGTTTCAGTTTCTTTTATTTGTAGTCTGTGCAGTTTTTTATTCTGTTTTGCTTTAAAGCCTGTGCCTGTCCTTGGGAGCCTGTACAAAGTCCTTTGGCTTCTGAAATAATCTGTCTTTTAACCTTTGCCTGAGCAATCAATGAAAAGTCAGCCTGCTGAGAATTGTTTTATTCCTAGCTGATAAATCCTCAATCCAGTGTTCATGGTCATCATTATTCCAATTGAGATAGTCTGCTTACTTTGAACAGTAGAGCTATTTTGTTATTCAGGACAAAGGTAGAGAGATGATTGGATCTTGTGTCTTACTTGCCACAGTTGTTTTAATGATAGAAAAACTGCTATCTCTGTTTTGTTGGAGGAACTCCCGGGGAATCCAAGAAAAGCTGGTTATAAGAGGGGACTATGGTTCATGCAATTATTTGGGTATCCACAGAGGCTATCAGTGCCTAGACTGAAACAGTTCCAGATTGATCAAAAAAATAAAAGAAGATTGTGATTTCCCTAAAAGCATCTCAGATATTGATATATTTCAGAGGGAGAGATAAAAAAAAAAGATAAGAAGAAGAAAAAAGAGAAAAGAGTTGAACAATTAAAAGAGGCAGCCAATATTAGATTCTGCCCTACAGTTGTAAATTGGGTCGTGTAAATCTAAAGGGTAACTCTGTCTAGGCTGTAAAAGGCTAAACTAGTAAACAGAGCTCTACTCGGTTTCCCCTTTTACAATCTAGAAAAGTTGATCAGTCCAAAGTTATCATTCAATTCAGTCATCCTTGAAGAAAGTTTTACACCTTTTGAAATTGCACATCAGAAATCTTCCTTGAAGTAATCCAGCCCAGTATGTCCTTGGGAAATTTTAACAGCTTGCAGTTAGTAGTCAATTTATTGTGAAGAATGTATGTGGCAAGGCATGATGCATGGTCTTTTTGTTTTGAAGCCAGAGTCTTGGGTTCTAAAATAGTGCTATTATTTTACCCGAGATATCGCCATTTGTTGATAAGCAACACACCCCCACTGAAAAATGAGATTCCATCCTTGGAAAGCCCTGAACTTCCATTTTTGCAGCAGGGACCCTCTTGATAATTTTCAGGTTTTAAATCCAAATTTGCTTGCCTCCTTTTTAAAGTTGTGCCTTTTTTCAAGTCTTTCTAGCATTGTTATTTCAAGCTTAACTTTCTACATGCTAGAATCATTCATGCACAAAGAAAATCTTGCACCGGTACCAAGAAAAATCCAGAAAACAGTTGCATAATTCACTGAAAAATCAAACTTTCCATTTTTGGTAGTGTCGCGATATCGCGACACTTCCATTTTCGGAAATGTCGCGATATCGCGACAAGAAAATACAAATGCAGCTAAGTCGGAAAAACGTAGCGAAATCGCGACACTTTCCATTTTTGGAAGTGTCGCGATATCGCGACAGGAAAATACAAATGCAGCTAAGTCGGAAAAACGTAGCGAAATCGCGACACTTTCCATTTTTGGAAGTGTCGCGATATCGCGACATTTCCATTTTTGGAAGTGTCGCGATATCGCGACATTTCCATTTTTGGAAAGCGTCGCGAAATCGCTACAGGATGAGGAGAGAGAAAGTCGGGGAGAAAAATGTCACGAAATCGTGACATGTCGCATTTTCACGATAGGAGAGAAAATGCATGAAAATCGGCTAAGTGCCAGAAAGGGCGTGATTTCGCGACATGTCGCGAAATCGCGACAGCTTTTGGAGAGAGAAGATGAACTGTACGAAAGGGCGCGATTTTGCGACATGTCGCGAAATCGCGACATGTCGCATTTTCGCGGTAGGAGAGAGAAAGTGGGCTGAAGAGTCAAAAATCCGCCAAGTCATTTTTGTGTAGCGAAATCGTGACACTTTCCATTTTTGGAAGTGTCGCGATATCACGACATTTCCATTTTTGGAAAGTGTCACAAAATCGCTGTCTGTCGGAGGAGAGAGAAGAAATCAGTACGGACCAGCGCGATTTCGTGACATGTCACAAAATCACGACATGTCCCATTTTCGCTGAGGATAAATGATAAAAGTGGCTAAGTCCAAAAGTTGCAGCGATTCGCTGACATCTCAAAATCATGGGCTAAAGGGTGCAGCGATGCGCTGCATGTTTCCAAGTTGAAAGAAAAAGTTGCAGCGATGCGCTGCGTGTCTCAAAATCGTAGGCCGGAGCTTGCAGCGACGCGCTGCACGTTTCGAAGCTGAAGGGAGAAAATTGCAGCGATGCGCTGCATGTTTCGAAATCAGGGGTAAAAGGGTGCAGCGACGCGCTGCACGTTTCAAAGGCAAAGGGAGAAAATGGTAGCGACGCGCTGCACGTTTTGAGGAAGATGTACGACCGCCAGCGAGAGGTGTGATTTTGCGACATGTCGCGAAATCGTGACGTGTCGCATTTTCGCGGTCGACAGAGAGAGAAGCAGCGCAACGTTGGAGATGTCGCGATTTCGCGACATGTCTCATTTTTGCGGTAGGAGAGAGAAAGTACACAAAGTTGACCAGAAGTGCATTTCAGCTGAAACAGAAGGCTTCCTGGGGTAGCGACACATGTCAAAGCGTGAGGCAGACATGCAGAGGCCGACATGCAAGCTTATTTTGTGGATTTTAATCTGTTTTTAATGTTTTAAGCTTGGATTTAATGTTTATTAAAGTGCTAATATAATCTTTTGTCTTTCATGCAGGATTCCACCTGGCACTTGCGGGACAACCGGGAAAGACCATAAAGGCAAAGCTAAAGTGCAGATTTAGTCAAGGACCACCATGCTAGAAGAGAAGCTGCCGGTGAGAGCATTCAATGACAAATTTATTGCAGACTTGATAGCATGAAGACAATTTCAACACAGGGATGGCTTTACGGAGACCAGATCTGAGAGAAGTGGTGACTCATCCGACTCACCAGCAGAATTAATGGAGGCATTTATTTGCAGCTGCGGATGAATGCAAGTTGCATTTGATTTTATCTTCTCCATTTATGGCAATTAACTGCACTGATTTGTCGAAGGGTTAAGTTCTATCTAGACTTTGATTTTAAATGGATTTTTATTGTAAAACCCGGGTCCTAGGGTTTAAGTGCGATAAGATTTAGGGTTTGAAGAAGATATTTTGAAAAGATCAGGGTCTGTCCTGAATCTATAAATACTTCTTCTCAATGTAATCGCGGGAGGCGGAGACTTAGAAATAAAGGCTTATAAGCAATTTCTTGCAAATTTTGTGAAATCCTTTGTTTCTAGACTTGGAGTTGATGTGCTTTAGCTTTTCTGTGATAGCATGGCCAGGAGCCTAATATTTTGCAGAGTGTGATAAGTGTATCTTATTTTGTTATCCGTTCCATTTAAAGTTTATTAGATATATGCTTGTAAATCGAGTTATCAAGTTTAAATATCTTTGTTAGGCTTCGAGTTGTTCTTTTTACTGCTAGGGAAATTACAGATTTGAAGGTTAAGTTTGTTCTAATTGCTCTATCTTCTTTGTGTGAGCTAGAGTCATCGGTGAAAGATACCATTTTTAACCAGCTGCCCTTGGATTTATAATTTTTTGCTAGATCCATTTCACTCTGCCTTGTGCTCTTAGTTGAAAGTGATCTTAGACTAACTGGACACTTTTTTCTTTGATTTGTTCTATTGTGAAGCTAGTAGCATAGATAAAATTGACAGTTTGGGTTTTACAGTTGATGTTTGATAAACTTCTCTTTTCTGCCCTACCCTACCCTCTCTTTGTTTTCGGTCAATGATCCATTTTTATTTTCTTTGTTTGTCTTTTATTTAAATCTGTTGACCCATGAGAGCTAGATCAAGGATTCAAGTTAAATCTTATAAACAACTTTTGCAACTACTAAACAAGTTCAAGAACCCCCTGTAAGGTAACAGAGCAGTCCATATTGAAATCTATTCCAGAAGTGGAAAAGAGTGAATTGCCATTCGACCCAACTCTGTAACTCACACCTTGGATAACCAGCTAGATCCTAAAGATGAGTGGGATCCGTCCCATGGGTGTCTCCGGAGCTTCCTTGCTTCATCCTTTCCCGGGGTGTGCATGAAAGCCGGACCAACAGGTCTATTAGTCAAACAACCTGGCAAAGGGTCTTTTTGGAAGCTTGTGTTGCTGAGGTAGTTGACTTAGATTTTACCCTTCATTTGAATTCAAATGTGCTCTACAATTTGACCCATAAATCTTCAACTACTTCTTGCAATTGGTTGAGTTACTAAAACTATTCTATCAAAAATGTCACTTTCAAGCCAAACAAATCTTGTTTTGGATAATTGGAGGGCCCTGAGGTGGTTACAGCTCTGAGCAAAATATTTCCAAGTCTGGAAAACTAAAGCCAAGCTCGTGGGCATATTGAACCTTTTAGTTGTTTGAATTTGGGCCTTTGGGACAACCCTATGATATCATCATCTATTGAGCTCTGGTTTTATGCCATTCCTTGTTGATATATCATCCCTCCGATCTTATGTGCTTTTAGGCTTTAGAGTAGGATTGTTGATGTCATCGTCTAGAATTTTCTGGCTTTATTCCTCTCTATATTTGAGTTGAGGGATGTCTCTTGATTGATGTTAGAGTCATGTTGCTTCCTCTTTGGAAAGTATATATTTATTTTGTCCTATGTGTGCTTACACATTTTTGGACTTTTGGACCAAATCCAGGATTTTGGAATATCTTCAACTTTGTGTGCAATCGGTTGACTGATTTTGGACTTTTCTACACTCTTGTTGATATTGCTCATTAAAAAGGTCCAAATTTGATCAATTTTAGATTTGTGCACTTAGATCTCTCAACTAGCATTAGGTCTAGTTTTGAACAATACTAGGATTGCACATTGCCAAAAAAAAATTAGACTTAGCCATCTTCAGATTTTGAACTGCTTCCAATATTTGTGTTTGTTGAAAAGTGTTGAATGCCTTTGAGTGTAGCCAGTATTTTGATGTATTCAAGTCTCTAGGCTTTATTCATTGAGATTGATCATGAGGGCATTTTTTGACCTATAATAACATGATCAAGTAAGTCCTATATGAAGGTTGTTCTTAAACTTTAGGGTTTTGAAAATAACATTACAAAAGTATTTTCAATATTATGCCTTTCAAATCATGTTCCTAAAGATAAATATAAACATATATATACAAAGAAAAAAGGATTGTAGTTGGGTACCCACCCTTGACAAATCACAACTCTCTCCTTTGGAGCTTGAGAGTTTACAAACAAAATAAATTCTCATCTCAATTGAGTTCCTATAGCTAGATACCTACATATTTTTCATAATAAGTTTGAATTCTTGATTTTCATTTTTGGATCTTGTTCAATTTTCTTTGTAAATACAAATATTCTAAAATTCATCATCCTTATTTTTGACATTTTCCTGCAACATCCTTCACAATACCAAAACTTCACCTCTAATGTCTATGCACTACATCTTAGTAGAGTAATATTTCTAAAACTTTGCACTATCATAGCCCGCTTTACCAAATATAGATTGTTAGTTTCCATCTTGAAGCATAAGTGCAACCACAAGAATTGTAATAAATATTTTATATGAAAACACATTAATGTTATACAATATAACAAATATTAACAATGGAAAAAATTAAATCAAATCTTAATTATTATTTGATTTAGACAATCAACATTTTCTTGTTAGCTTCAGCTAAACTTACTACTTCCTCTAACCACAAAAAAGAAAATTTAATTTCACTATCCTCTATTAAAACCCCTATATTGGCTAGACTATCTACACATTTGTTTCATTCCCTTAACATATGTGTAAACCTAATTTTTTCACACTCTATAGCAAAGTATTGAATTTCCACAATGATCTCTTGTATGTTCCATGAAGCCTTTGCTTTTCACAACATTACATTCACTACTGTTAATGAATCTCCTTCCATCCATACTCTATTACATTTTGTTTGTTTGTATATTTTTAACCCTTCCAAAGTCACCCAAGCTTCAACTAAATTATTTATTTTAAATCCACTATTGAAAGTGTAATGAGATAGAATATCACCCTTATTATTTCTAATTATTCTTCCTCCTCTTGCTAGTCCTAGATTTCATTTAGATGTTCCATCAAAATTTAATATGACCAACTCCAATTCCAATGGTTCCACTTTATATTATTTGCTTTCCTTTTAATTCTCTTATACCTAACATCATAATTTTATTTGATGACTTGAATCCATCTATCAAGGCTCTCTACTTCAATATTAGATATTGGGTGAGTTGATAGGGTTAGTTTAGACTCCTCTATGACTAAAAAAATATTCCTTTTCATGATTTCTAAATTAATTTCCTTTTCTTTAAATATTATTTCATTACTTTCTAGCCATACAATTCAAAGTATTGTATGCTTCGATGTATCCTAGATTATCTATAATACATCATTTTTAAAAGTGCTCTACTATTACTTTAACAATTATTCAATTCTACCATTTATCGCCATGCATTTACTAAATATATTGAGAATCCATTGCCATAGTTTCTAGACTATTGAATAGGATCCCAATATATGGTCTATACTCTCCTCCTTTTTACATAGAATACATTTTTAGGATCCATGAAAACTCCTTTTCATTAGGTTATACCAGTATAAATTTTCATATGATCTACTAGTCATACAAACATTTTAACTTTTGGAATGCTTGGGCTATCCCATATCTCTCCATATTCTTGTAGTATTCCTATTTTTTTGGTTCTTTACATTAAATTTTCTTCTTAATGTGTTTTCTCATGAGCTATTCAACTCCTAAATCAGCTTATCCTTGGCTCCCCTTAGGATAATCATTGTTGCTATCTTTATACTCAATTGCCTCCTAGAAATAATGTCTTGTATACTTGTAAAAAAGTCTTCTCTTCATTTGTATATTCCTTCCTGATCCTTGTACATAATATTTGAAATGTTATCACCATATTTATCTTAAAGTAATATCATCCATGGTTTCAAAATTGGATCTTAGATTGAATGGTTTTTTATCACACCAAGTATCCATCCAATTAGATTTTTTTTTCTCTAGTTTCTACCACCCATATTAGACCTTTAATTACTTGATGAATTTATTTTTTAAACCGTTTCATAGTATAGAACCATATAGTAGTGGGAATGCAGTAAATATTAAACTTGGGTCATTGGAATCAATGTACTTAGAATATTTCTTGCCCACTCTCTTTCCTCTTTTTAAAATCTCCAAATTACTTTTACCAGCCAAGTTTACATCCGTAAGAACTTTTAAAAAGAGATCTCCCTACTTTTATCATCATACATCTTGCTCCATTTCACCAAAGGAAATTTACTTTTATCATATAATATTGACCATAAAAATTACTACATTATATAGTTTAAACTTTTTTCTACTAATTTTGGCATAATACAAGGACATGTGATATGTTGGAATGGTTTGTAAGACCGATTTAATTAGCTACATTGCTTCTCCACCTTTCCATGCTGGTAGTTTGTTCTAAACTTTACTTATGATTTAATTCTACAATTCTATGCTTATTCTCCCCTCAAATAAGGGCATCCCTTGCTATGTTGTCGGTAAAGTTGCCTCCTCCATTTAATGCAACCTACATATCCTTGCTTTGATTCTAGATGGAGTTTTTAAGAAGTTAATTTTAAATTTTATCCTATTAACTTTCTACCCAAATTCTATTTCATATTCCTTTAATAAGTTATTCAAATCTTTGGCCTTATTTTTTCCTACCCTCCTAAAAATGATTGTATCATCTACAAACTTGCCAATATTATTAATATCCTTAAGTTTTATTATTAGCCCATATTTGTATGCCTTCTTCAAGTTCCTTCCCAATACCTCTGCTATAATAATGAATAGATATGGTGATAGAGGATCAACCTGTCTAAGATCCCTCTTGGCTTTAAATGATTTTGTTACTAGCCCATTGACCAACACTGAATATGATACTTTAGAGACACAAGCTTTAATCCATATGACTCATTTCTTCCCAAATCTAAACTTTTCTAATACTACAAAAAGAAAACCCCATTTAACCTTATCATAGGATTTATTCATATCAAGTTTTAAGATCATTGCTCTCTCTTTTCTAGAAGTTGTTGAATGCATTACTTTTTGAACCTGTCTCCCTTTCATAAATCCTCTTTGCTCTTTTGAAATAATTTTTTCTAATAGTGGTCTTAACCAATTTGCCATCATTTTGAATATTATCTTATATGCAAAATTGCATAGGCTTATGGGCCTAAATGAATCAAACAAGCATACATCCTTATTTTTTGGAATCAGGATAACATATATTGCATTTATTTTATAAGGTATGTATTGTTTTACCCTAACCTATTCCACTACCACCAATAAAGAATCTTTCACTATTTTCCAATTATGTTAATAGAATGCTACAAAGAGTCAATCCAAACTTGGGGATCCTTATCAAAAGAGAAAATGATGAGGAACATAATATATAAAATATACTATGGCTAAATATATATATAACACAAGACATTCTCTACAACCAACTCTTTTGTCAGCTTCTCTAGTTTAACTTGTTGGTGAAGGTTCCCTTGGGTAGAAAACATCTTTTCAATTTCTATAGTTGTTGGTTAAGGTTTCCTTGTTGGAATATATTACATTATTTGGTACATGTGAATGTACCATCTTGGGTACATCATTATATTAAGAGAGTGTATTTGATTAAGGCTTGAGTATTTACTTTATGTAATGTAATAAACACACAAGTATTATTAGAATGTGCAATGATATAAATGTGCATGGTGTTTACATGTACACGAGTCTATAGGATAGAAATATGAAGAATCAAACGAATATGGAAGACCAATATTCATATCATTATATATAGACCTTTGATAGAAGAAATTATCAAGCAATATTAGTAGATTAGTTAGTGAGTTGATAGACTAGAGTAGATACAATGTAGAAATTGTATGAAGTATGGATCATTGAGATCTCCACATATTCTAACAAGTTCAATTTTTTTTTAGATTTCATTAATGGCTATTTCATAAGTTATTTTAGAAGTTTCTCATAATATTTATTTGCTTATTATATTACAATTATCGTAGATATAATATTACATGCTTATTTTACTACTTGTGGTTGCATTTATTTTAGCTTTAAAATCTAACATTCCCTGGGTGGGAATCCTCTTTTCAAATTTCTATTTTGCTAGCATAGTTTCTTTGGTCTAGGTTGCGAGTGAAGGTTTCCTTGGGTGGGAAACCTCTTTCTAAGTTTTGATCTACAGGTGAAGGTTTCCCTAGGCGGGAAACCTCTTTTCTTTTTTTTAATTGTAAGTGAAGGTTTTCTTGGGTGGGAAATCTCTTTCCAATTTTTAGGGATCTTTTGTTACTCATTGGTTTTCCTGGTTTAGGCAGGAAACCATTTTCAAATTTTAGGTATCCTTTGTAGTTGGTCCTACGAAGGTTGCCTCCCTGTTTTAACAGTTCTTTGTTTATATCTTGGAGATAGTCTTTAAGAGATAATCTCTTTTGGTGTAATCATTTTGTAAAAGGTTTGGGGATCCTTTCAATTCCTCTTCTTTCAACCAATCATTATATATATGTATATATATATATATGACACAATTTAAGGCAATAATATACAATGTATTGTTGATATTAATGCAATGGATGGCTATCCAACACATGATAAATAATGTGACCTTTAGATATTCCAACTAACCTTTTAGAGGTAGCCATAATTAACTTGACTATATTTTTTAGAGGGTAGATAATGCCTATTTAAGATGTTTTTGGGTAATGCAATGGCAATCTAGATATTGGATTCTAAAATCTATGGTATTAAAGTTCTCATTCTGATCTTTGAAACTAAGATCTTGAATAATTGATGCTCAAGTTTCACCATCATCCATCAAATAGTTGTCTTCTATATCTAATTTAGATTTTGTATTTTAGGCCTAAAATCTTTAAGGTTTCTCGACCAACCTTGGTGCCATTGGTGGTAAAATAGACATCTATTTTGGATACCCTTTTGATGTAAAATGTATGCTATTGTGGGATCCATTTTGGTATATTTGCACCACTCTTTGACATCCTATAGTATCATTTCATTCTCTCTTTATTCTTAACATAGGGAGTTTATAGTTCACATAGTCCACAGTGGCCTAAATTTTTCTACCAATTTTTCATAAATGAGCAACAACCTCGACGTGCAACATTATGCATATATCCAATCCAAAGGTGGTACCCATATACCACAACCTATCTAAATTCTAGCCTACGTTCAATATTTCACCATTCTGTGTTGCCATGTCAAGATCTACATTAAGTTGACTATAGTTATATTTCTTTTTCCAACATGACCCTTCAAAAGTGACCATTGCAAAATGAGAACCACGATGACATGTTGAATCATCAAATACATCAAGTTGGCAACTGGGCACTTTTATTATCCACTAGAAAATAAAATATTCTAAGTACTTTGTGTTGTTTGTGCAAGTTTTGGTGACATAACTCTATGTTAAGCAAAATAATAGAGAATGTGGGCCACCGCTTGTGCTTGGTGAATAGTTCTAACTAGGTGGACAAGATGACTCAGATTGCTCAATTGTTGCAATGCATCACCTATTTTTAAAGAAACTTGCCACGTGGGTAAATTTTGTGCCATATTAAGTTGTGTTGGTGATCCCTATTAGCTTCATCATGTAGGGTTTCCACATCCACCTTATAGGACTATTTTTCAATTAACAGATAATCATGTAATGATGAGCGTGATACACAAAGAGCCCAAAGTTATACTCTGTCACTTGACTTCGACATTCTTCCATAGAAAATTTATACTCCTTTTTTTGATGTCTCCTTCATACCTCTATTTCTACTTTGCATATGCATAAAATTTCTCTCATGTCCATACAACGAGTCATAGGTAGAACATGCTCTACACCCTTTGAAGTCATGTATTCCTATCCTCATTTATAGCATGCATGACTAGAAAATAAATTTTGGTACAATAATATTTGTGCCCTTCCATATGTGCTTAAGGTATACCCCCCTTTGATTTAAAAATGTTTTTATTTAAAAAATAGAGGGTGTGCACGTTATTAAAAATAGAAAGAAAGAGAGGTGCACACTATATGTACTCCCCTACTCCCCCCTCTCCTTTTTTTGCATTTCATGTGCCATGTGGTCCCCTCCCCTTTCTTGTGCATCCCCTACCCCCACTCTCTCCATTACTCCATCCTACACACACCCCCCCAACCCCCCCTTCCCTTCATTTTTATTTTTGTGTGCACGTGCATTACACCCCCCTTCCAATTAAAAAAATTGATTTAATATTTGCTTTATGTAAAAAAGAGATTATCTTGGTCCCATATGAAAAAAAAAGAGAAAAAAAGGAAAACATCAATGAAATATTAAAAATAGGAGGCTCATACATAATTTTAAAATAATAAGATATTTCATAGTATATTCCATCGAAATATTCCTTACTATCTTGATTGTGGAAGGAATATTCTTCCTTCTTCTTTGTTTGGTTAGATATTGTTTTTTCTCACATTACAAGGCATCTTCTTATTTTTAGTATAGGCATATTTATACTCATTGGAAAGCATTGTTTGAAATAATCCAATGGTAGTGTTCTTTTTTAGTTTTGTAAAGGTTTATTTTACCCTGTGGTGCAACAAAATTCTTGTTATAATATGAAGTATATTTTTGGTAGTACTCGACACTCCTAAAAACAAATCTGGTTCTAAGAAATTTGGTTCTAAATATGGTCAAACACCTTCCCTAGAAAAATCTAGTCAAGCCATGGCTACCAATTTGGTAGAAAAAATAGCAGTGATAGCTAACATAGTTAGCAAATTGGTAGACAAGGTCAACACTATTCATGTGCAATCAAATGTAAAAAAATATTCATCCTCAAGCTAAATTTGAAGTCAAGATTTATGATGGATCTAGGGATCCCAAAGTCTTAAATAGTTGGATCCTATACATAGATATATGGATATCCTTTAGTCAAATTCCCAAATAATACAAGGCTTCTTTTGCAAAATTAAAGCTTTCTAGAATTGCTAAAATCCTAATTTTTGAGAAATAAAATACACAAGATCCTATCCACATGGGATGAATTAGTTGTTGCCTTTAAGACCATACTCTATCCCTCTAACTATGACAATTACTTTATCATTACATGGCTTCACCTAAGATAAGGAAGACATGTGATAGTGTAGGAATATATCTACTAATTTAATAGGTCGTGCATCCTCCTTCGCATGTCAGATCTAGAACTGACTCTCATAATGAATTTTAAGAGCAAAATTCAAGTGAATTTATTTAGATATTTTAAGTACACTTCCTTTGTGACACTAGATGAAACTTTCAATTAAACACAATTAGCAAAGGAGAATCTCAAGGTACAATAAAAGAGATCTCAACAACCTAGTTCACCAAGAGTTTTCAAACCCTCTAATCAATGACTGTAAGCACCAAAGATGCAAAAATATATTTATTTCTCCCCTTATTTTTCCTTTTCATATTCTTCTTTGCCTCCCTCTTCTTATTCTCCTCCTCTTTCTTCTTCATCCTCTTATCAAAATCCTCATTTCT
The DNA here is from genome assembly GCA_028583015.1 of Wollemia nobilis. Taxonomy (NCBI): domain Eukaryota; kingdom Viridiplantae; phylum Streptophyta; class Pinopsida; order Araucariales; family Araucariaceae; genus Wollemia; species Wollemia nobilis. Next base: position 2,682,879 of record JAQPPZ010002998.1, read on the forward strand.
TTAAAATTAACAAGTTTTGTACTTATTATAAAGGGAAGGGTTACGAAAAATATAATTGTATTTAGATAAAGAAGAATAATTTGGTTGCATAGTCACCAAATTATGAGGAATAAAATAATGTTTCCATCAAGTCTTATGAAGAGGACATAACCTATGATGAGTTGAAAGGCCGAATTAACAATATTACTTTACTCAATCATCATTCTTTATTACACGTGACTCAGAAGACCATGAAATTTATTCATTACACATACTCATATTACTCATGACATTTTTGTAGATTGATTATGAAGTCCATTATTGACAAGTTGCAACTGCAAATAGCCCCACATTCTCATCCCTACTCACTTGGATGGAAGGATAGTAATACCAACTCAAAAGTCACACATAAATACATTGTGTCCTTCACTTTTGACCCTAAATTTATCGATATTGTCACTTGTGATGTGACCCTCAAATATTGTTGTGGCTTGTTACTCGACAAACCCTATCATTTTAATAGGAAGGTTTAGTATGATGCATACACTAACACATGTACTTTATAGCATGAGCATAAAATATTCCTCATTCGATTCACAAAGATCACCATACAATTGATCCATGTTGATCCCTATTAGGATCAAAATATTGCATTGGTTTTTAGCAAGCCATAGTATGAGTATACATTTAAAAAGTCATATCCACTCACCAAGTTGTATCTCTTTAGGAAAACATCAATAAAGCACCTAAAATAACTCCTACTCTTTCTTATGTTCTTGTTGTTGCTACCTCTCTAGTTCTAGATTTTGTACATATTTTTCAACATCATGCCCCTTCCACCATATAGTATTTTCAAATCTAGGAGGCATATCCTCTCTTTTATGATGGTCATTCTCAAAATTCCCAGATTCTTCAGTAGAAACCTACTCAATTGTTGCCATAATTCATGGACAACCTCCATGATCAACATGGAGGTAGTTATTGGCTTTATTTGAGCACCCATCAACATGAAGACTTACTATATCCACTTGGGTTCTTGAAAATTCCAACATGATAGCTAATGATTCTTCTATCTTGTAATGCATTGGGGTCCAATGATTTTGTTGTTGGGAGGAATTATGAGGAACATAATATATAAAATATACTATGGCTGATAATATATATAATATAATGTAATGCAAAAATATACAATGTAATATTGATATTAAAGCAATGGTTGACTAGACAACACATGATAAATATGATAAACTTCTAGATCTTTTAGTTGATCTTCTAGAGGTAGCCATCATTAAATCGATTACATTTTGTACATGATAGATAATACCTATTTAAGATTTTTTGGGTAATGCAATGGCAATTTGGATATTATATTCTAGAAACCATATTAGAAAAAAGTGGAATAAATTTCTTTCAAAGTAATAGATTCCATTAGTTTGCTATTGTTTTCATATTTTATAACTAAAGGTACTTCTTGTAGTAGTTTATCATTAAGAACTTCAATCTCCTTCGATCCTAGAATATTATGGTAAAAGAGCCTTGCCTCCTTTCTAATTTTTCTTTAGTTCAATCTAAACCTCTTCTACTAATTTTGGATGATGATCTCTATACTCCTATCATTCATTGAACAAACCTTCTATTTTTATCTCCTTTTGATTAAGTTTATCTAGATTATAATCTTTAATTTTTTTCTTACTCAAAATATTATGATATTCACTAAGAAACTCCCTTTTCTATATGCTTGGATTATTGTGCTCACCTTTTTGGAATTTTGAAAGTTTCTCTTTTAGTTTTTCTTCTAAAGAATATTTTTGAAAGTTTTCTTATTGCATTCTTTTAATCTTAGATGCCATTGATTTAATTTGTTTTGGAAGCATATGCAACCCACCATTTCCTTAAGGATTCCATATTTGCTCTATCATATCAAAAAACCAAGGATGATCTTCCCACATCTTCTCATATTTTAAATATAATTTTTTTAATTCACTTACCACAATTTTAACTCTTATTGACCAGTGATTTGAACCAATATTTGTCAAAGTATTAAGTTTAGCACAAGTGCCTTCATCTAGCCAATGATATGAGATTATATGCATCTATTTAATTTTTCTACTATTAGGTTTTGTCTTATCCTGTTGTTGGTCCATGTATAGTTGTCCTCTTCAAGCTCAACCTCTAATAGATTATTATTTTGAATAAAAGTTGAGAAATATCTCATACTTTGGGTTATTTTTCTAATTCTCCTAATTTTTTTATCAACTTGGTCATGGCAATAAAATATATTGTGATCAAGAATCGATTTTCTTGATATTTAATTCTCATAAAGGCTTCAATCCCACTCCATACTTTTGTCTGACCTGACTAAGTTGTAGGTCCATAGACTTTGATAAATATGAAATAAACATCTACAAGGTTGCATGTGACTAATGAGACTATCCAATGCTTAGTTTTATAAAAGGTTTCATAGAAGGTTCTAACTAGATTCCAACATGTTAGAGTTCCTCTTGTTGCTCCTTTTGAATCCAAAAAATCCCATTCACATCTTGCCCATACTGCTTTTATAGTTTTGAAAACTTATTTCTTTGTCATTTTAGTTTTTTGGATACAAAGAATATTAGGTTTATTACTTAAACAAAGGTCTCTGATACACATCTACTTTGAGGGAGCATTACCACCCCTTATATTACAAGAGATGATAATCATATTCCATTAGGGGTTTTTGATCCCTACTTTGAATTACCAATATCATTTTGCTATTTGGTAAAGAGAAGTTCAACCAACTTAGATTGTGTTCATTTATTTATGTTTGATATTGCTTCTCTAGCTATTGCTTGATAATTTGAATATTTTCCTCTTTTGCCTTGCTAGTATTAGAGTAGGTATTATTATTCTATTCCTTAATATTATTTCACAACTTTCATTTTTATTAGATTTATTCTCTCTTAGATTTGTTAAGGAAGCCCTTGACTTATCCTTCTCATTTTTTATATTTCCTTATTAATGGTAGAGTTAATAATATCTAACACTACATTTTCTCTACCATATTTTTTCTCTTAGATGGTGCATGGTACTTCAAAAGAATTTTCAAAATCTAATGAGACACATTCCTTAGGTTCACCAAGAATGCTAATCCCTAAGTCAGGGTTATATAAAGTAGATGATTTATTGTTAATATTTTGATATATAATGCAACATATAATTTTATAGATATATATTTAAAGTTAAGATAATTTGATTATAAAAATTAAAGGTTTGAATCCAAAAGAGAATAATTTTTTATTGGAACCAACTATTATATTAAATAAAAGATATTACAATAAAAAAAAACTAGAGATATCATAGCTCAGGGCTCAAGACCACCCACATGATCAAAACCCTAAATAGAGCACCAAAACTGAAGTTTGATAATAACCAGAGAAACTAGAATACAAGGCTTGAGGCCAAAAACAAAACCAACCCTTAAAAGGGTAAACAAACAACATAACTAAGCATAAGGAACCACTCCTAGAAGAGGAGGAGGATCATTCTTTGGTATAAAATATCCCAAACCATAATTATTTTCTATAGGTGTATCGATAGACCAAGAGTTATCAAGAGCAACAATGTTTATCAAAGGAACCATAATACCCCAACTACGGGGAGTAGAAGTGATCAAATCTAAAGGTAGAAAAGGAGCATGTTGGTTGGATATCTAGCATCATAGTGGACCTGATCCAACATAAAAAAGTTATCACCATGCCCAATGGAGGGGTATCGTGGTGGTTGATCTTCGAAGTAGGTCGGTTCCTTATGGGAAGTCCTAGCTACCTACACCTAAAACACAAGGGAGAAAAAAGGAGCGGGAAAGAGACAAGAGAAAGGAAGCCATAGCCAAAAATTACAAGGATGATTTATGACTACATCAAGACACATGCATGCTTAACATCATCGATAAAAACATGAGCATACCATATAACATTTCATCCCATTATATCCTCACTCATCATTCAGCGCAACAGGCCAAAGTGAATTCTAGAATTGGTGGGAGGGTGCATGAAATATAGGATGCAAAATTAGAGTGTTCCAACCCAAACAACCTTAGCATAAATAAACCTCTAAATCCAAAGGTGAATGTGAATTCCAAAACCACCTGGCAAAAGCTACAAAATCCATATTGCAGAATTAAATGAGTAAACTTAAATGGCCATCATAGAAATAAGCATTCAGATTCAATTGCAAGGAAGTGAAGATAAAATGAGAGACCAAATAGTAGTATCCTTATATTTACAAGGTGATGAGAAGAATTACATATGAATTATAATGGCCAAAGAGCCACCCCTGGGATATCTAACATCCCAATATTTACAGACATATTACAATAAATTCAAATTACACATTATTGATATTAGGTAGGAACATAGTGCTAAGGTAGACATGTGCTTAGCTAGTACACTTATCCTTAGGATAATGGTGATTTTTTGGAAAGGGGGTAGGTGCTTCTGTGCTAATTTGAGCCCTTGATCACTTTATCATTTCTACCCGCCTCTTTAATTTTCATCTACTCCACCCCTTCAACCAGTCGACAGTCCTTGGTTAGGTGATGAACAACTAGGATTAATTACCTTGGGGGTCGTGTAATTTTAAATCACCACCTCTATGCCTGTGTATGGTTTAATTTTGAGTAGCTAAGGAATTAATTCCTTCCCTTTGAAATTACTAATAAGGATGGTGTGTAGACACATAAAATTGACCCACTAAGGTGAGTAATTTTCCCTAGATCACTTATTTTCTCCTTGGAAAAGTAGGGTCATATTTGAGACAATGTTTTACCTATAAAATATTATTCATTCCTCCTAAATCCTATACCATTGGATCAATATCAAGAAGAGCTTTCCAATTGTATATGATATGACCCATTTTGAATTTGTTTGACCCTCCAAAATGCAATAAAACTACATGAGGGTCTAGTTGGTGCGATGGCATGTCCCGTCTTAACGGGGCGTGATTTCATAGTTTTTATTTAATTTTTAATTTAATTTAATTTTCTTTTCTTTTGGTCTACTTAGACCTAGTTTTGAATGCTCCAGCATGTTTTAGCATCGGTTGTGAGTTTATTTGTGCCCACCTTGATCATCTATAAAAGGGAGAGCAATCTCACTCTTTTGGAAATAAGCAATCAAGCAATAAAGATATCATGATCACGAACTTATTAATGCTCATGCGATCTTTGTTTTCTAACACTCGCTTACTAATTTTATTTTGCTCTACTCTCTGTATCTTCTAAAAGCTACCCCAAAGTGCGAATTTCATATTGATCTTCTATTGCATGGATTGGATTGATTTGCTATGTGACTTGGTGGATCCGTGGTGTAGTTAGGAGAGATAGAGTGCTTTCTTGGATACTTCAATATTCTCTACCTTCTTCTATGACATCCATTAGGATTTGCTTAATTTTTTTCTTGTATTTATTTCATCTTCTGCATTCGCTTTTATTTTTCTTCAATCTGCAGTGATATTGTGTCTGGCATTAGCGAGTGTATCGCTCCAAATTTTTCACACCCTTACCTTTAGGCTATAGGATCCGTGCCCGAAAGGGGGATGTGAAAAGGATGGCGCGGTACCTCGGACTGAGAGGCCTTGCGAAGGTCCCGCCTCTCAAGGGAGGTGTATTATTGGTGATTTTTCGACGGATGGTGGGTTCACCAGGAAACATTCAATGGCAGTTTCCACGCCTAGGTTGGGAATGTGTTTTATGTGTTCGTTTTAGCCTTAAGCATTCAAGTCCTAGGTTTGGCCAAAATGCGTCTAAGCTATTCTATATGAAGATGCAGATTAAATGAATACAAAAAATAGAATTAAGACAGAAAATAGAGAAATTAAAGAATGTTAAAAGAAAATACCTGATCCGGATGTCTGATGAAGATTCTGATTCTTGAAGCAGTCAGGATCGTCCTGAATTTGACAGGATCGTCTGAGATCAGACAAGATCGTCTGAGATCTGACGAATTCGTCAGACGAATTCGTCAGAGACCTGCAAACAGAGAAATAGGTGCAAAACACAGAAAATGCAACAATGCTAACATAGGGAAACAATGTAAAATGACAGTAGCACTATCAAACTGAAACTTATAAGCAGAAACATGCATGCATTATACTGATTTCATAATAATTATGACTTAATTATGCATTTAAAGCTATATGGGTGAACTCCAAAATGCAGAATAGCATAAAATACTGAATAAACTAGCTAATTACAACATAAAACAGCAGATTGAAAGATGAAGAAATGCAAACTTTAGGCACTGATTGCCTCAATGTTGACTGCAGTCGAAATCGTCTCGCATTGGTACGAAATCGTCTCTGATTCGACAGGATCGCCTCCGATCTAAACAGGATCGTCCACGACGATGTAAGCTTGCTCCGGCTGAAAAACACTAAGGTACCTACAACAAAATTGGTATAGAACTACTGCAAATATGAATTTGGGATGTTTTAACGTGTATGAAGTCGAGTTACAAGGAATTTCAGCCAGGGGGGTGCTAAGGGGAGGGCTTAGGATTAAATAGGCTTAGGAGGGAGGTTAGGAGGTTGGAGATCATCCCTATTTGGGAGATCTCCAATGGGGGAGGGTCTCTAACGACGCAGACACGCTTCTGCCCGGATTAGAGACCCGTTGGAACAGAAGCTAATTGTGCAAAATCAGTTTTGGGACAAGATCGTCTGGACGTCCTAGCCCAGACGAAATCGTCAGATCTGGGGCGATATCGTCTGATCGGCGACGATATCGTCAAACGGTCAAAACAACCTCTAAAAATGGCACGGGAAAGGGGGAAACGGATTACACGGCGGTTAACGGGCGGTTTGGGAGGTTAAAATTTGAATTTAAATTATTTACTAGAGTAAATGTAATTATTAAGATTTCACTGCGCCAATTTTAGGGTGCTACATTTTGCCCCCTCTTTAGCGAATTTTTTGAAGAAAATGCGTTAAAGATGAGTTCTTCTCGATCTACGAGAAAGCAAAAATTATTCCCATTTTTAGGCGACGATTCTTGGTCGAATCGTACGACAACTTACTATGGTGCCCCCTCCGTGTTTTTACCCAAATCGAACGTTTGAGGTAAAAACGCGAAAAAGCAAAATTTTAAAATGTTTTTAATTATGTTTTGAATAAAATTAAGAAAAATAGGGTAAAACCCTAATTCATTTTTACTGTTCATTTTTTCTGGTTTTAGAGCTCTGCAAGCAAAAATGGTGGAGACGACGCACAGATCGACAGAGGTCCGACGCGGGCTACGGGTAAGAGTCTAGACTTAACTTAGAATGCTTGAATTTGAATTTACATGCTTTTTAGGTGAATTTTAAATGAATTTTTGAGCATCGCGGCCATTTTTGGGCCGTCGACGTCGTCGGGACGAAATCGTCCCGATTTCGACGAAATCGTCTCAAGTTCGCCGATTTCGTCCAAGGGCGAAATCGACGAAAGGGGGACGATTTCATCAAATTAGGGACGATTTCGGCTTGCAAAATCGGAGACGATTATGCTCAAATTTGGGACGATATCGTCCAATAGTGGACGATATCATCATTTGTATAAAATTGAACTTATTTTAACTTGCATTATTAATCACTTGAATTTGTTATTAATGATTGTTATTGTTTTGTTGTTTATGTTGCAGAGAGGATTGCTAAAGAGCAGAGAATGGAAATATGGAGGTTTGAGAGATGACTTGGCCGCTCTAACACAGGCAGAGCGGGATCAGCTGGCACAGGTCGGCTTACAGCATGTGGCAGAAATGCCACAAGTGTCTACAGACATGGGGCTACTGACAGCCCTAGCAGAGAGGTGGTATCCGGGTTCTTCCTATTTTTGGCTACCTACAGGGGAGATGACTCCCACTTTGGAGGATGTATGGAGGATTCTGAGGATCCCCATACAAGGACGGTTGATCACTCCTACGGCCAATCAGGGCCATGCTATGGGGCGGTTGTGTGGTGACCCGAGCTTCACCCTGGAGAAGGGCGGAGTGAACATCGAGGCACTACGTCAGATGCCTGGGGCATCTAGACTCACACAGGTTTTGGCTGGAGTGGTTGGTGGACTTTTGCTGTGCCACCAGAGCGGGTGCAGGGTACCATGGATGCTAGCAGATGTGATCTGCGATATGCGAGACCATGGTTACAGATTTTCTTGGGGCAGCTTTGTGCTATGTCGGCTGTACAAGATCCTGCATGGGGTCGTGTACAAGGGCGGCCGATGTCTAGTTATGACATCGCTCCTACAGGTTTGGTGCTGGGAGCACATTGCAATGCGGAGGCCGATAGGGCTTCCTTTGATAGGGATTGATGGGGAGAGGCCCCGAGTTTTCTACTGGTGGCTCCGGAGAGGGTCACAGTGGCGGATTGACCTACCGATGTCCCGGAGACTACTGGATGACCTTGTCCCAGACCAGATCACCTGGAGGCCATGGCGAGAGCACCCAGGGTGGGCCGAGGATGGACAAGAGTTAGCTCACATCAAGCGAGTTTGCTGGTTGTGGATGGAGAGGGGAGAGGTGGAGCTCCACCGCTACGACCGAGTTTTGTGATAGTTCGGTCTACAGTAGGGGATCCCATCTCTCAGGGATTACGAGTTTTCTTAGACTGTCCGAGATAACACCATAGTGAGCGGGGCTCCAGACATGCAGCGCTTCTGGAGTCAAGACTCGGACGATGCCCCCATTCAGCCAGTGGATGGGGACGATGCAGGGGTAGCCGATGGCTACGATGCCTGGTACGCAGGCATCCGCCCTCCTCGGATGACGAGGGCTCAGGGTCCGATACATGCAGTTGTGCGTCGGATAGGGAGGCGATGCCAGGCGGCTATGGAGGCGGCCCAGGGTCACGATAGGAGAGAGCTGAGGAGGCCACAGGCGTAGGAGAGGCCACGATAGCGGGAGAGGAGGGAGGAGAGACCCCCTTCTCCATAGAGAGAGAGGCCACCATCGCCCGATAAGGGCAAGGGTGTCGACACTAGGGAGAGTAGCGAGACAATGACTCTCCGAGCGGAGACGATCCATCTCCAAGCATAGGTGCAGACCCTACAGGAGGAGGCTGCACGACACCGAGCTGAGGTGACACAGCTCAGAGATGAGATTGCATGCCTCAGAGCATGGGGCGGAGGGGCGAGCACTGGGAGCTGGCATGGTCGATTGCTCAGATCACTTTCTATCAGGGCATCTACTTCCAGATGGTGCCAGAGGGTCCATAGAGTACCACTACCGGCTAGCATTGTAGAGCCGATCAAGATTGGGTCATCGAGGACTTCTTCTCGATCGACGACTAGGACTCGTAGTACCACACATACTACGATGGGGCCACCTCGTCCACCTCAGGGCGGGGGAGGAGATGAGGCTGAGAGCTCGAGGGGTTCTCGAGACTAGACTACTTACTTTTATAGATTGATATGATAGCATTTATTATTTTTGATAGAGGATTGAGTATGCCAAGGTATAGATTGTGGCATACCAATCCAGTTTTGATATGATGTATATATTGTTGATATATATAGATGAGATATTTTTTGATCATATGACTTGTGTATTTTTATGATGCTTTTATGTTTGATTGATTGATTTGATGGGGGATTCATGTAATTATGTCATTGGAAATATTATAATTTTGATGTCATGCTGTAAGATTTTAAATGAAATAATCTGATGTAACAAATTGGTTGTTTGTGATGTAATGTGATAAAAGATAAAAAGAGACTTCTAACAATAATTTCAAAGGACATTGTCGCTATTATAGACCATTTCATGGAGTCGCCGCTCACTCGGTCGTCAAGCTAATCCCAGTATAGAAATATTGTTAAAAGTAAAAGAGTGCTTAAGAGACTGTCTTAAGACTTTGGTGCAATGGTGCAAATGATGATGATGATGGTTTGTTTTTCAGATTTTCATAAAAATAGTATGCATGAAATAATGTTAAAATGATTTTTGCTAGGCATAAATTCCTAAGTGTGATAAATTTTTTGGATAATTCCCTAGGAATTATACCATCATTGCAAAATTGAAGGTTGACATAATGACATGAAATAATGATAATGTGTTTGTTTGTTTGTAAAGCATAATTGTATATTTAAGTCATATGGTTTTCATGATTTTAAATAAATGGGGATAAAAATTGTTACAATGGTTTGCGCTAGGCATAGAATATGTAGGTATAGACTTATACCATCATCGCGAAATCCAAAAAGAGATAGTTTTATTGCATGATTGATTTTTAATAAACAGAAAATATGAAGATGAGGACTTGCGCTAGGCATAAAATTCCAATTTTGGTTTTGGAACTATACCATCGTCGCGAAAGTCGATAATATATATATATATATATATATATATATATATATATATATATATATATATATATATATATATATATATATATATATGTGTGTGTTTTGATTGGATGGTTTTGAAAGAAATTTTGATTTTTCTATTATGCATGTAGTTGTCTTTAGACTAAACAACTGTACTTGAAAGAAGAAAATGAATTATTCCAAACAATTTTGCAAAAAATATTTCAAAGTATCTTAAAGACAAAAGTTAGATTTATAAGGAATCCCATGTGCATATGTGAATTCATTTCCAATCTTGATTTATCATAATGATACACAAAATCTCTCAAATATAAAATGTGTGTGCAATTGCTATGTTCATTTACCAGCTTTTGAGCAAGATACTATGATACAAGTGATTTGAATAAACCAAATAAGTGTTCATTAACCATGATGTAGATGCATATAACCATACTAGACTACTATGTAGGTCGGATTATCAAGAGCTAGCTAATCCATAAGCAGACATAGGTCTGTACAAAAGAAGGTCGCTAATGTGATAGACATATCGCCATGCTAGGAGTTACCCAAGGCCAAGCAGATTGGGCACAAACCACCTGTTATGGGGCTTACCTCACAGTTTTCGAATAATTGAGAATTCCAGGGATTCAAGCTCATCAACCCTTCTTTTCTTTTCAAAGGGTAGGGAAAGGGATTTTATTGCTTTTGCTTTTGCTTTCTTTTGCTTTTTTTTCTTTTTGTATTTTTGCTTGATAATTGAGATAATGCTTGAAATATTGTTGTAATGATATAAAATAACATTTTTTCTTTTTCTCTTTTTCTTGAACTTTGCTTTTTTTTCTATACTAGGGATACTTGCTCGGATTAGCTGTAGAGCAAGGGATTTTTATTCTGGGTAGGGGTGAGCTTGTCCTTTTGCCAATTCTCAAAGATTCTAGACCATGTGCATGATAGGATAGCAGGGGAAACTTTTCGCTCAAGAAACCACTTCTACTATGTAGCAAAGCATGGAAATTACAAATATAATCATTTTATTGTGAAAAGATGTGCTTGGTTTAAGTAAATAACAAGATCAATTCTCTATGCTCAAACTTTATTTAATTGAATTTTGTGGACTTTGATATAAGAGAGATTAGTAATCATGCCAGATAAAATCAAGATATTTATTTTTGTGAGTGTGAAAGTGAGGGATTCCAAATAAATGCTAATTTATCCAAAATAATTTGAAACATATAATTGCAACATTTGTAAGAATATATATATAAATAAATACTTTTTGAGAAGTTTTGAGAATGTTGACTCTCTCTTTCTTCTTTATATTGTTTTGGTTTCGAAAGAGTCAAGAATATTGTTGTTTTTATTTTTATTATTTTTGAAAGAATTAACAAGTGCCATAAATAAATACAACAAATAGTTTTGAAGATTTTGATGATTATGAATGTTTTTGGTGTTTTTGAATTTATAAATTGAAAGAAATACAAAATAGTGATTTTGAAATATTTTAAACAAATATATACAAGGATGAAATGACCAAATTTATACATAGTAACGTTTAAGATGCAAAATATTCATGGGTTCTTTAAGTTCTTTACCATCTAAGGTAGATAATTTGTATGCTCCTGATTCAAATTTAGCAGTGATAATGTATGGTCCAAGCCAGTTGGGCTCAAATTTACCTTTAAGGTCCTTAGTTGCATTAGTATTTTTTTTATTTTCTTTTAAAACAAGGTCACCGATCTCAAAGGATCGATGACGAACTTTTTTAGCATATGATCTTTTAAGCTTGTTTTGGTAGGCACGGAGATGCTCCAAAGCATTGATGCATTTTTCATCTAGGAGTTCCAATTGAATGAGTCTGCTAGCTCGATATTCATCTCCTACTTCGGTATCTTGAAGTAGTAGAGCCAAAGAAGGAACTTCTAATTCAAATGGAAAAACGGCTTCAGCACCATAAACCAAAACAAATGGTGAAGTTCCAGTGGGGGTTCGAACACTAGTTCGATAGGCCCACAAGGCTGGATATAACTGAATGTGCCAGTCACGACCAGTTTTATTGACCAATATTTTGAGAATTTTGATTAAGGTTTTGTTAGATGCTTCTGCTTGACCATTACCCTGAGGATAATAGGGAGTGGACCAACGATGTTGAATCTTATATTTTTGGCATAATTTTTTAACATCTTTATTTTTGAAACAAGTTCCATTGTCAGAGATGAGATTTGCAAGAATTCCGAACCTACAAATGATTTGATTAAAAATAAATTTAGAGACTTGTGTGCCAGTGCAGGAAGCTAAAGGCATAGCTTCAACCCACTTCATGAAATACTCAGTGGCGGTTATGATGAATTTGTGTCCATCAGATGACACAGGATTGATTTTGCCAATAATATCTAAACCCCATTTTGAAAAGGGCCAAGGAGATGAAATAGCTATAGCTCTTGTGCAGGCGCATGGACAAGGTCAGCATGTTTCTGGCACTTGTCGCAATGGCGCACATAATCATGTGCATCATTCTCCATGGTAGGCCAAAAGTATCCTATCCTAAGGAGCTTTTTAGCAATGACACTACCACTGAAGTGTCCTCCACAAGATCCATCGTGGGCTTCACTCAAGGCTGATTTGGATTCTTCTAAATTCAAACATCTTAATAGGATACCTTCAAAAGATCTCCTATATAAAGTATTGCCAATTATTACAAATCGACTTGCTCGTCTACGTAATAACCGACGCTGGTTTCTATTAGAATTGGCAGGGAAAGTCCCATTTTGGAGAAAATCAAATATATCCGTATACCAAGGTTCGAGGAGTAGTTTCATTGATTAGAAACACATCCAAAGGTTCTAAGCATGACTTATTTGAAGCGGGTTCCTGGAGTCGACGAATAATGATAGTGGCATATTCGTCATCTAACTCCAAGGGCAGGAGAGATGCAGCTGCGGCCATAGCATCACCTGCACGGTTGCAAGTTCGAGGAATAGCTTCCAAGGTAACTTGATCAAATAGAGACATTAGTTGTAAAACATAGGCCTTATATGGGCACAGTTTATCATCTCTGGTCTGATAAACTTCATTAATTTGGTTTATAACCAGTTGAGAATCACCAAAAACTAACAGATGTTTAATTTTTAGCGCCAAGGCAGCTCGTAATCCAAGGATTAGAGCTTCATATTCAAGCAGTATTGTTGGTGCAAGCAAATGTCAATTTGAAGGACAGAGGAATAAGATGTTTTTGTGGGGATATTAAAATAATACCCGCACCAGCCCCACTCATGCATCGGGCTCCATCAAAGTATAAGGACCATTGTTCAATATGGTCTGCCTCTAATTGAAGGCATTCATCAGGAAACTCAATGATGAGGGGATGGGTAGACTCTAAGGGTGCAGCAGCTAATTGATCTGCTATGATTTGACCCTTAACAGACTTCTGTCCTATGAATGTGAGATCAAACTCGCTTAGAGCAAGAACCCACTTGGCTGTGCGACCCGATAAATAAGGTCGACTCATGAGATACCTCAAGGGATCGTATTTAGCAATGACATAAGTTTTTTGACTAAGCATATAATGTCATAATTTTTGCGTAGCAAACATGACTGCTAGACATAGTTTTTCTAATGTTGTGTAGCGGGTTTCATAACTGATGAAGGTTCGGCTAATATAATAATTAGCACGTTCTCTCTTTTCATCATCAAGCTGAGCTAACATAGCTCCTAAGGCAGAATCTAAAGCTGAAATATATAGGAGAAATGGGCGATCAGGTTTAGGCGGTGAAAGCACAGGTGGATTAAGGAGGTATTGTTTGAGAAGTTCAAAAGCTTCTCTACATTCGTCGTCCCAATTAAAAGGGACATCCTTCTTAAGGAGTTTAAGAAAGGGACCAGTTTTGTCCGCCAGCTTATCGATGAAGCGACGGATGGCTTGAAGCTTACCTTGTAAACTTCGTAACTCGGATATATTAGTAGGTGCGGGCATATCAGTGATAGCCGCAATCTTGAGAGGGTCGATTTCTGATACCACGTAAAGAAACTAAAACCCCTAATAGTTTACCGGACTTAACTCCGAATATGCATTTTGCTGGATTTAATCGAATAAGATATTCTCGTAATCGATTAAAAACTTTTCTCAAATCATCTAAATGATTATCTTCATTAATAGAGTGAGCTATAATATCATCTACATAATCATGTAGGATATCATGCATCATATCATGAAAAATATAAGTCATAGCTCGTTGATAGGTTGCACCTACGTTCTTTAAGCCAAATGGCATCACTTTCCAACAAAAAGTACCCCAGGGGGTAATAAAGGCTGTTTTAGCCTGATCTTCAGGAGCTATCCTGATATGATTATAACCGGAGAATCCATCCATTAAGGACATCATCCCACTCCCGACAGTAAAGTCAATGATTTGATCCATGTTTGGAAGAGGAAAGTCATCTTTAGGGCATGCAACGTTAATATCTCTAAAATCTGTGCAAACCCTAACTTTGGTAGCTTCTTTTTTGGTAACTGGAACTACATTTGAGATCCATTCAACATAATCAATAGCTTGTATAAAGACAACATTCAAGAGTTTTTCTAACTCCCCTTTGACTAGCAGAGCCACTTTGGGATGCATTTTTCTAAGTTTTTGTTTAACAGAGTTTAGCATCCGGATGGACCACTAGATGATGCATGACTACAGAAGGGTCTAGACCTGGCATATCTTCATATGTCCAAGCGAAGACATCTTCATACTCTTTAAGGAATGCAATGTATTGTTCTTGTTTTTCTTGACTTAATTCTGATCCAATATTGATTATGTGAGGATTATCCTCAGTTCCAATATTAATTTTAATGACGTTTTCTACCTCCATGTGTAGATCTCTTTCAAAATTAGGTGGGGCGGGTGAAACGCCCAATTCTTGTAATTCTTGTAAGGTTAATTTGGATAATTCATCTTGAGGATTAGTGGTCTCAAGTTGGGCTATAGTTGGTATAGAACCATCAAAATAAAATCCATTGTGTAACATCTCTTCAACAGAGACATCATGGAAGATATCTCCTTCCAACTCTTCATCGAGGTCAGCAATCATTTCAGGGTAAGCTATGGATAGCATGTTACATGTAAACGACTGATTTTTTAGAGGCAAATCAACATGCCTATCCAAATAATCTTGATAACATATGAGGTGATCATCATCTTCAAAAGGAAAGGGTTGACCCTTACTAGGAAATAGGCCCACACCACAACGGGCAGGCCACGGTTCTACCTCGAAAGGTTCTTTCATGCCATTTTGGAAAGGTCCCAAGCCTTTCCCTTTATATCCCATTTTAAGCATTATGGGTTTAGCTTTAATATATTCATTGGTAAAATAACACCGAGCATATCCCTCATGATGAGTTTTGATATTCCGAGGGATTCTTCCCCAATCATATCCTTTATAAATGAAGGCACAACTCCCGACTTGGTAAGTACTTCCCATAGGTTGTGGGAGGCCCAAAGTACGAGGAGATGGCGGCAAGTTATTTAAAAGAATTGAATCTTGCATGAAAGCATTTGTTTTTTCTGATATTAAGATTGTGGATAAATCTGGTAAAAGTTCATCAGAAAGAGCATAAGATGTAGAAGGATCATTCCCTATATCTTTAGATGTGGAAGGTATGATAGATGTTGATAATGTGGAAGGTATGATAGATGTGTCTATAGGTTTTGAAATTATAGGGATAGAACATGAAGGATTGGTTGTAGATTGAAGATCTTTTTGAGGTTCTAGAGTGATTTGTTTAGAAGATTGTTGATCTATATAGGAGGATGAAATTAATGGAGGGGAAATAGGTGAAGTTATGGGTGTGTGTTTCATAGTTTTAGATGAAAAATAAGAATTAGGATGTGTGGATGACAGAGCAGGGCAAAATTGCACTCCAACAGGTTCTGCCAAAGCACACATATCAAAGGGTCTAGGGTCACCATGGATAGTGACCAACTGATTTTTAAATTCGAATTTAACACATTGGTGTAAAGTTGATGGGACAGCTCGCATTGCATTGATCCAAGGATGACCCAAGAGTATATTGTACGATGTCGGGCAATGTACAATAAACACGGTTGTTTCTAGGGTTCTAGGACCAACTTGCAAGGGGATGGTAATAACTCCACACGTTTCTTGTGTTTCGTCATTGAAAGCTTTGATAATCATGTCAGTTTTCTTCATTTCATCACTTCTAAAGCCAAACCGTTGGTAGAAGTCAAAAGTGCAAATGTTTAGAGATGAGCCATTATCAATCAAGACTCGTTTGACAACTACATCTCCAATTAGAGCAGTAATATATAAGGGATTATCCTTATGTAAACTGTGTTGTGGGATATCTTTATCCCGAAAGTCAATACAATCAACCTCTCGAGTGATGATAGTATTGGCCATAGCTTCAGATTGAATGTTTTGAGGTACCATCATTTGGCTTAATGTAAGCATCAACTCATCCCTATGGGTAGGAGAAGATCTTAATAAATCCAAAAGGGAAATTCTGGCTGTAGTATTGGATAATTGCTCATTAATATTGTAAGGGGGTTTAGGTTGAACATTAGGAGCATGATTCCCTTTATTGGGATTTTTCAAAACAAATGGAGCTGATCCATCATTCTCGTTTGGTTCTTGTTGAGAATTTTGAGCCTCGTTGTCGGGTAACGACTCCAATGGTACCTACAATGTTATATTGAGGACGTTGAACTGGTCTCGGTCGAGCATTTATGGCTTGTTCATTAGGGAGGAATTGATTAGAAGAAGGTCGAGTAGTAACTCTTCTAGGAAATGGTTCTTCTGGAACCATAGCATCTGTGATGGGTTGAATAGGATCTGATTCATTTTCAGAACTATTCGATTGGTTTGAAGTAATGTCTAGTTCACTTTCAGTATCTGATTCTACATCACTAGAATCAGGAGTTGGAATATTATGTAGGGGCCTGGTCGTAACCAGGGATAAGGTTGTGTCAAATATTTGAGGATCCTGAATAGGTAATTGTCCGCTAATGGTTCCTACATATCGGGTAGGAGGAGGAACATTATGATGTTCGATTTGATTGGCCACCTCTTTACCATGTCTTGGTAAAGGGTGTTGAAATATGTCTAATGTTTGATTAGCATTTTGATTTTGATTTTGGGGAATGGTCTTTTGAGTATTATTAGGAGCATTTTGTTTAGGTTGGAAGGCTTGCACCTCCATTTCATTATTATCAATCAAATCCTCGTATTTTATGTTTCAACCTTTTACAAGCGTTGGTAGAGTGTCCAGGTCCTCTATGGAAATCACAGTGTAAGTCAACTCTGTATCCGGGTATAGTTGGATCAAGTTCCTGGATAGCTGGTAATTGGATCAAACCTCTTTCGAGTAATTGAGGTAAAATAGTTGATAATGGTTGATTCAATCTAGTAAATTCTCGAGGAGGCTTATCAAGAGGTTTCAATATAAATTTTTTTGTTGTCTTCGTTGCATTGATATTAGCAACATTTTTGTTGTCAGTGACTCCGTCACCAACAACTTGTTTGTTTTTATATTGATTTCTGGATGTTTTCTCATCATCCTTCTTCCTAAGTTGGCCTCTCCTAATGAGGGCATCTTCTACTCTTCGAGCTAAATCTATAGCTTGATCGAAGGTAGTTAAAGTAGCAATTGATAGCTCATAAGATATTTGTTCTTGTAAATTATTGATAAAAATGTCCAACATTTCCCTATAAGGTAGCACAAAGTGCAGTTTTCCTATCAACTGCCTCCATCTAGCTAAGAAATCGGCAAAACATTCATCCTTGTCTTGTTTTAAGTTGTATAAATCTTTAATGGTTACATGCCTCTCGATGTAGGCACTAAATTGATGGACAAAAGATTCAATTGTTTCTTCAAAGTTTCTCAAAGAATGAGTGGGCAATTGATAGTACCACTCTAATGCCATTCCACCTAAACTTTTCGGGAACATTTTTAGTAATAGCAAGTCATCATGTGATATATCATGACATGCTATCCTAAACATGCGAAGATGCTCTATGGGATCTTCCGTTCCTTTATATATAGGCAAGATGGGCATGGGAAAATGCTTAGGGTATGGTTGAGCTACAACTATGGGATCCAAAGGTTGACTACATATCTCTCGATAATTGTACGAGGGACGATAAGGATCTATCTCGGTCCATACGCGAAGCTAACTGTTTCACCATGGCTTCCAGATTACTAGTTTGCCCACCATATTGGTTCGGTAGGGCATTGATATGGGTTTTGTGAGCATATGATGGAGGGACATGAAGATTAGATGCTATGTTGCTATTGTGTAAATTGTTGGTAGGAAAAGTGTTATGAAGGAATTTTGAAGTTGTATTATGATGTATTCCAGATTGTTGAAAATTGGTGTTTGGCTTCGTTTTAGGTTTTTGTTTACTTGAAGCATATTGATCAATAGTTTGGCGAAGTAAAGTAGTGAAGGAAGTTTTCTTTTGTGTGGGAATGATTTTAGGTTGAATAACAGGTTCCTTAGGAGGTTGGGTAACCTGTTGTTTTGACATGTTTTGAATCATAGTGACCATATCTGTATTGGATGGTCCAGCCTTATCACTTTCTTGATCAATGAAAGACAAGGGATTAGTGCGCACATCAAACACATGTTCCATGGCTGCTTGAGTGTCACTAATTTGCCCTTTATCAATACGAACTGCCACATTAAGGGCGTCAATGTTATCATTGAGAAATTTCCGAAAATGATCTACGTTGTCAAAAGCAATAGTTCCATCTAGAGCTACTCTAGGGGATGAGGGTCCATCCTCTTTAACACTTTCTTCTTGTTCATTGTCTTCACCTAAGTCATCTTCTAGGTGATCTAGAGTTTCTCCTTCCAGAATTGGATCTTTAGGAAGTACATTTGGGTCTCTAGTTTTATCTTGTAACCAATCTTCTTCTTCTCCTTCAGTTTGTTTACCATTCCTAAGTTTAGGCATTGTGCCTTAATTTTAGATTTCAGAAATAAAATATATATATATATATATATATATATATATATATATGCAACAAGCTTAAGAGGTATATATTAATTATATACCTACTACAATATTTAAAATGAAATGTTTTTGGTTTTTGTTATGTTTTTTAGTTTTTTAGTTTTTCTTTGTTTTTGAAATAATATTGTAAAGATAAATAACACAATAAATGCAAGAAATAATACTGAAAGTAATAATCTAGTTTTCTATAAACAATTTATAAATATCATTAATGGGCTCGAGTTCTTCAGGAGTCATGAAGTGTTCTTCTTCAAATTGAAAGTTTTCTTTTAAAAATTTAATGAAAAGAGCTATAGTGATATTATCTGTCTCAGATGTTTGGTTGATAGAAGTAAAGCTCGTGGCAATACTCTCGATATAACATAGCTCGAGGAACTCTATTCCATCTTTCCCTATCCATAAGAACAACCTCTTGGTCTTCTACATGACCTAGGAACCGGTGTACAATGGTTGCGTTCTCGAGGTATTCCTCGAAGGTGAACAATTTTGAAGATACAAGAGCTCTCCTATAAGCTAACCATCTATGGCAGGCTCTCTGAAGTTCATGATAAAAGACAAGTTGATGAGGATCCAGGATTCTATCTAGGACTAGCCTCTTGATTTGTTTAAGTTTTGTTGACCTAGATGAAATGACACTAAGTCTTCTATCAAGTTCGTCCCACAAGAGTTGATTTCTATCTGTTTCAGGCACACTAAGTACAGAATTGATTTCTATGGCTGCCAATTGGTTTTCTACATTTATAGTAACTGCTAATATTTTCTTAGGAGCTACCATCTAAACATGATATTAAATTTAAATGATCTGAAATGCATCTATGTTTTAGTTGTTTTATTTTTTGTTTTTTTGTTTTCAAAAGGTTTACAATGCATTCACGTCGGGTTCACCAAAATGTATCGCTCCAAATTTTTCACACCCTTACCTTCAGGCTATAGGATCCATGCCCGGAAGGGGGATGTGAAAAGGATGGCGTGGTACCTCGGACTGAGAGGCCTTGCGAAGGTCCCGCCTCTCAAGGGAGGTGTATTATTGGTGATTTTTCGACGGATGGTGGGTTCACCAGGAAACATTCAATGGCAGTTTCCATGCCTAGGTTGGGAATGTGTTTTATGTGTTCATTTTAGCCTTAAGCATTCAAGTCCTAGGTTTGGCCAAAATGCGTCTAAGCTATTCTATATGAAGATGCAGATTAAATGAATACAGAAAAATAGAATTAAGACAGAAAATAGAGAAATTAAAGAATGTTAAAGAAAAATACCTGATCCGGATGTCTGATGAAGATTCTGATTCTTGAAGCAGTCAGGATCGTCTGGAATTTGATAGAATCATCTGAGATCAGACAAGATCGTCTGAGATCTGATGAATTCATGATTCGCGAGACCTGCAAACAGAGAAATAGGTGCAAAACACAGAAAGTGCAACTATGCTAACATAGGGAAACAATGTAAAATGATAGTAGCACTATCAAACTGAAACTTATAAGTAGAAACATGCATGCATTATACTAATTTCATAATAATTATGACTTAATTATGCATTTAAAGCTATATGGGTGAACTCCAAAATGCAGAATAGCATAAAATACTGAATAAACTAGCTAATTACAACATAAAACAACAGATTGAAAGATGAAGAAATGCAAACTTTAGGCACTGATTGCCTCAATGTTGACTGTAGTCAAAATCATCTCGCATTGGTACGAAATCATCTCTGATTCGACAGGATCACCTCCGATCTGAACAGGATCGTCGACGACGATGTAAGCTTGCTTCGGCTGAAAAACACTAAGGTACCTGCAACAAAATTGGTATAGAACTAATGCAAATATGAATTTGGGATGTTTTAACGTGTATGAAGTCGAGTTACAAGGAATTATCAGCCAGGGGGGTGCTAAGGGGAGGGCTTAGGATTAAATAGGCTTAGGAGGGAGGTTAGGAGGTTGGAGATCATCCCTATTTGGGAGATCTCCAATGGGGGAGGGTCTCTAACGGTGCAGACACGCTTCTGCCCGGATTAGAGACCCGTTGGAACAGAAGCTAATTGTGCAAAATTAGTTTTGGGACAAGATCGTCTGGACGTCCTAGCCCAGAAAAAATCGTCAGATCTGGGGCGATATCGTTTGATCGACGACGATATCGTCAAACGGTCAAAACAACCTCTAAAAATGGCGCGGGAAAGGGGGAAACGGATTACACGACGGTTAACGGGCGGTTTGGGAGGTTAAAATTTGAATTTGAATTATTTACTAGAGTAAATGTAATTATTAAGATTTCACTGCGCCAATTTTAGGGTGCTACAGTGAGGCATGATTTTGCTTGTCCTAATTAGGGTAAAGTTATTTGTAGAATTGAAATCATGCCCTGTACATATAGGGCACAAATATTTTGTTGTGATATCATGCCCACTCTAGGTGAGGCACAATTTTTCCTTAGGGCACACCAAGGGTAATTTCTAGATTTTGCTTTCACTATTGTGTTCCATTCTATCTCTAGATCATACTACTGCATTTTATTTTTTGTTTTCTATTACTGTATTTTTGATTTATGATTAATTCTCCAAAGGTCAATTTCCACTTTTGTATTAAAAGGTCATCTAAAAGGACCTAGGGGGCTTGACTGCTACTAGATCTATTACACAGTGGCCTAAGTAGGCCCCCTAATACTAATTCCATTTTTCAGTGTTTCATGAGTGATCTTGTAGGAACATGAATTGTGGATAGCATTGGATCAAAGGATAAAAGCAAGGATCAACCATCGGATAAGCTAAGTGTTCCAATTAGTCTTTAGGTTTTTTGTTGAGTGCTTTATATTTTTGTTGTAAAGCCTAGATATGATTTAAAAGGAAATATATTTAATTAATTTATAGGCATTTAAAATATAACAACATATAGTGTGCACTTAGGGTTAATTCTGTTTGTGCATTTCTTCTTGAGCCCTTGTTTTAAAGATTATTTATTTAAAACCCTAGGTTAGAAAGCATCCAAAGGAAGAATCATATTAGGTTAACACTTGTATTCTTGCATTCTATTTTCTGCATTGTCATTTACCTTTCCTAGTTTAGAATTAGAAAGACCAAACTTAGGTGTTTTTTCTAAAACTAAATACATCAAATATTCCTAAATATCCCGAGGACTTGGAGCGAGTCCTAAAATTGTTCCTCATGAAACCCTCCCCCTACCATCAAGTGTAGAGTACAACACACCCCTGCAGTTCACCCCATAAGGCTTTCTACCTTTGTGGATCTAGCCTTTTGGGAATTGTACACTATAGGGCCATTTTTCCCCTCTACATGGTGACTCAAATATCGGGTGGATCTTCATCTTGGTCATTTTCTTATCAGCTCTCATACTTTTACCCACTATAGCATTTTCCTCGATTGGATGGGCTTTATATGAATTTTTTCCCTTTTGGAGCTTCAAAGTTTCACCCTTTTATAGGTGGAAGTTTCCACCCTCCTTGTGGGCGGTGGTTTATGATAGGTCCACCCTTTTGGACTGCCCAAAGTTTTTTCCCAGCTAGTGGGTGGATTTTTTGAATACCTTCACTCGAAGGTAGATCCAAAATGTTTATCCACTCTATTCTCTACCCCACCCTCTTAATAAATCCTTAGATTTATGGTATACTTGATCTTTTCATCCATTCATTGTTTGCTCTTATCTTTCACCCGACCATCAATGCTCCAAAAATTGGCAAACTCCTAGATCATATTCTTGCAAAGAAGAGTGGGTGAAGGGATGCAAAATTTCACCCACATTCTTGGTGACTCACAAGGACTTTTCCCTTACAGAAAATAAGAACCCAAAATGTGACACCTTGAAACACATAAAAATAATGAAGGGGAAGGGGACAAAGAGGGCACAAAAAAAAGCAACCAACAAGGGAAGCAAGATAAAGGAGTTAAACAGTCAAAGGTGAAACAAAAATGAGGTGGGAGAAGGTGAAAGGGAAGAAAATAAGGGGGGCCACAAGTGAAAAAAGTAAGTAAAACTAGGAAAAGAGAACAAGAGGGGAAGAGGGGAGGGAAACAAAAGAAATAGCTAAGGCAAAAATATAATGACCACTAACCTCATTGGTTAGCGATAGCAAGGAACTAAGAAAAGAGATGAAATGTAAGAATGCAAAAAAATAAAATAAATAAAAGAAAAGGTGATCCACTGGTTACCCCCATAGATCAGGCTTCCATCAACATACCCCATCCAAGACCAAGACCAATTCAAGAAAATATAGAATACCAAGAGCATTTTTTGGTTCTGATATAACATCTCTTTCTGATGCAATCACACAAAATTATTTTTTACTCATTATCACTCCTCTAGAGAATATTTAATTACAGCATCATTCTCATCTTCATTTTGTGCAACATATGCTGCCATCACCTTTTGGGGTGGCTATTTATAGATCAATTTTTCCATTCAATTGAGGAGTGGGCACTGCTCTAAAAAAAGCATTGGATAAATTTTCTAGGGATTGCATGAAATGATGTCTCAATATCAAACCTTAATCCATTGGATAATGGGTTCATAACAATAAAATACAAGGAAGAACACAGAGCACAAGGATGAGTGCTTCAAAATTGATCTACTTTATATAAGTCCTTAAATTTATCTCAAGTTGCCTAAGCATAAGATGATGTCATTTGGCCATGTGCGTACTACACTTTTATTTATATTTTGGTCTATTTACATAAAATTATGGCACAATTGGTAGGCTAAAACCATTGATTTATCTTAGAAATCATCCTATGAATCTAAAGTGGTCAGACCATATTATACTAAACTTGAGGTGTGGCTTGTAGTTTGGTTGATATTATTCCAAGGTTCTCCAAGCTATTGTTAGAAATAGTTTATATTCCATCATTTGGGTTATGTAAATGTATCTTCAAAGGTACATACTTAGGACATTAGATTACTTTAGGGGGAAGTTATCTAGTTACTTCATGCAATGTAATAAATGCACAAGTGTCCATGTGCAAGTTGTAAATGTGCAAGGTGTCACTTGTACAACTAGATAGAGTGTTGGCCAAGTATCCTATTTTACCTATATAAGGATGGCCTCATTGTTAGCATAGAAGCAAGAGGAGTGTTGATGACACAATAGCTTAGGGTTCTTAGTAGTTAGTTCAATTTTGTGTGGATCACCATCCATTGGTGATGGATGCAATGTAGTCCAGTAGCTATATTGATGGAGTGCTCATTTCCTCCATAGCTACATTGTATTCATTTATATATCATTTATGTTTATTGCATATCTCAGTCTTCTTGTAGATTTACTTTCATTAATATTATTCTGCATCTCATGATTATTATCTCCTTTGGATATTGTATCAAAAGCTAACAATGGTATCAGAGCTACGGTAGATCGAGTCTATGTAGGTCTACAGGAAAATCACCATCATTATTGAGCCTGAGTGTTTTGTCAACCTGATGCACCATTGGACCAGTCACTATCAAAAGTTCTCAAAAGAATCTAGGTGATAGAATCAGGGAGAGTCACAAGTGAGGACTGAAGGATATCTTAGTCCCAAAAAATACTGAGATTGCATTTGACTTGAGTCTTTCCATAGAGTTACAGGAAAACTCGTGAAGACCAGGACTCAACATTCAATCCACTAGATTGATAGAGCATCTAGTGAAGATCCAGGATATCTGGAATTTTCTAATTGTTTCCTAAAGTTTCTTTTGTTGTAGATAACTAATTCTCAGAGGATTGGTACTCCTCCTATGATAGAAATATAGGAGACTCCAACTTCGTTGCCCAAAGGTCGACGTGCCCTCATAGTGCAGAGATTGGTTTCTTGTGCAAGAGAAGAACACTGTAGAAGAAGACTTCTGAAGAAAAAGGTGTGGTGAAGCTAGGAGACTGAAGATCTCCATTGCAGATTGAAAATGCCATAGTAGCCTTGAAGAACAGGCCATAGAATCCTGATACGAACATGCCATAGAAGCTTGATACAAAAAGGCCATAGAAGCCTTGGAGAACATGCCATAGAAGCTTGATACAAAAAGGCCATAGAAGCCTGATACGAAAAGGCCATAGAAGCCTTGAAGTAGAAGCCATAGAAGTCTTGATATTGAAAAGGCCATAGAAGCCTTGATATTGGAAAGGCCATAGAAGCCTTGATATTGAAAAGGCCATAGAAGCCTTGATATTTAAAAAGGCCACAAGAGCCTTAATACTAAAAAAGGCCACAAAAGCCTTGATCCTGAAAAGGAATTCGAAAGGAATATTTGATTCAGAAGTAGATTAAGATTTTAGTATTAACATATTTTTTGCAGGGAAAGAAGATTCAGTGAGTTGGGAAACTTCCTACAAAATAGTTAGGAAGGGTATCTTCTTTAGAATCAATTCAACACCTGAAGCAAAGGAGATCAGGAGAAGATCTCATTGAAGGACTTCCAAACTTGGAAGAAGGACTAGGAGAGTCCTACTCAAATCCAGAAGTAGTAGAATCAAATATCCAAGAGCAGATCACATCGCCAACACTTCCAAGAGTAGAAGGTTGAAGAGGTCTCAAGTGAAGACCATCAGAAGTTGCAAGATCAAAGACCTTAAAAAGGTCTCATCGAGCATCCATAAAAAGGCTAGGAAAGCCTTACTAAAGAAATCATCAAAGGAGATCTCATTGGAGAAATCCACTACCAAGGAGAAGCCCTTGATAGTGAAGAACTTGGGATAATTATCGCCATTCGACAACAAGCCCAAGAGAAGGAGAATTTGGCAAGGAGTGCCAAATTGCAGAAGAAGAATCTAGTGAAAGACCTCAAGATATTCAAAATCTTGAGAGGAAGATCCTGCTTGAAGTTAGAATTCGACAAGAAGACTTGAAGATAGAAGAAGCTCATCAAATCTAGGATATTTGAATATTACCTCTCACAGCAAGAAGGCACCACTTCAGAGATAGAGACTTCTCCAAATCTATAGCGGAAGGAGAATATTACAAGAGGAGAACAAGCCACCAAATCCTAGGCTCATAAAAGAAAGTTTGAGACCATCATTTGGTGAAGAAAGGGTTGTTCAAGAATAATCTACAGAGAGTTGCAAAACCCTACTCGGAGTAGCAACTTGGTGATCTTAGGCACCAAGATCTACATCCTCTACAAAAGTGGAAGAAGGAGCTACAAAATATTAAAAAGGTATGCAACTACTGGTGCTAACTAAGTCATTAATTAAGATTCATTTGAGCACCTTATCTGGATTAAAGTTGCATAAAGAAAAGTAGATTACAGTCTTCAAAAGTGCAAATAGAAAGAGGTTCATTTACACATTATTTAGGAGTTGATTAGATTTTAGAATTATATCTATCAACTACCTATCATCTACTTAGAAAACATAAAAGAAGACTAAGTCCTACAATATTAGTTGTAGTGAATTTGCAGAATAACTTCTAAAGATTCATTTTAGGTTATTCTTGAATAGTTGCAGTAGATTAATTAAAGTGCATTATCTTGAGAGTTAAATTGGAGTGATAAGGTGAAATTCTTAGTGCATTGAAAAAGGGTATATTAAATTTATTATGCACTAGTACACTACTCTCAAAAGAAAATTAGCTTTTGTGTTCTTGAAGGGCACAAAATCTGATTGGTATCAAGTGTCTAAAGACACTATTGAAGCACTAAAATATGCAACTTGTGGTGGCCAAAAGAAGCCAACCAAAAAAGGTTAGAGTCCTCCAAAACCTGGAGAAGAACCTAAAACAGAAATAGAAGCTTCATTGAGACTTGGTGAGTCTTAGATCCAAAGCATTACAAGAGTGAATGCACGAAAAGAAAATATAGAAAATTGCATAAATTAAAAGCTTCTATCTATTGTTGTCTAAATCTTGGATTTAATATAAAAGTGTCCAAGCAAAAAGGGAAGGTGTCTACTCATAAAAGACAACCTCAAAACCCTTGCATTGTAGGAAGAGAAATCTGCCATGAAACCAGAAATATATATCTAAAATAAGAGTGCAAAAGGAGGCTAATGTACAATCTATAGTACATTATATTGCACCATTTAAATCTAGTTTTTTATAGTCCAAGAAGTAGATTTGGATGTGTCTCAATAGGAAAGGCATCCAACGTAAGCACTCCTATTTTCCCAAGCAATAGCAACCACTCGGAGAGCGCACCTTGGACAGACAAACCTACAAAACAAAGCCCACAAGAGGCCATCATCAAAGCTACGTAAAGGAGTGCACATTCACTAATGAACAACAACGTGAGATGGATAGATGGACAGCCACGTGAGATGAATAGCAAAGTGGAACAAATAGCACATACACTATAGAGAAAAAAAGGGGCATCTACTCCTACCAATGTAAGGTGAACAACAATATGGAAAACATCTAAAAGGTGTCTATCTCTACCAAGGAGAAACGAACAACATCTACTCTACAAGGATGTACATGTTTAAATACGTTGGAAGCATTAAATGAAAAGGAGCAACTATCTTGGTGAATATCATCCACCAAACGAAGCATCAAACTTGCTACTCGGTGCCTCATCAATCCACCTACAAAAAACAAGGTTGCTTGCTACTCAAGAAACATAGCAAAGCAAAAGGAATGGCAAACTAAAAGACCTAAGGAGTTATAATCTCCTTGGAAGGTGTTACGGTCTACATGCAGAGAGAGTGAATGCCACTTGGCATCTATCTTCCAAGAGCAAGCATTACAAGAACGTTACCTCTCAAATGCCCAAGCATTCGAACTACGTTCCAATTCTCATGCATTACCAAGAATATTCGACTCTCAAACACGTTACTAGAAGCTTTGACTCTCAAGCGTTACTAGAATATTTGACTCTCAACGTATTACTAGAAGCCTCATCTCTCAAGCGCTACTAGAAGCTACGATTCTCAATGGACGAGTAGAGTGGTGATACTTGTTATCCATAAGTCCCACACAAAGGAGCGAGCGTTACATAGCGACCAACATCAATAAGGAGTTATGTAGAAGGGCGCCCATACGTAATGGATGTGACACATGTCACGAAGCAAAGTTTGCTCCTCCAATAAAAGTGCCTAAAGTTTGAATATTACAAGAGGTAGAGAGTGAGTGAAAATGCAGTCAAAGCTAGTCAGCACAGTGTGGAAGAAGGAGCATTTAAGACTCTAGGCTATTCGAAGGTCAAATCCTCCATATTCAACAGCATATACGTTCTAGCATTAAAGACGTCTACCTCCATTGATTCCAGTGCCCAAGGGTACCACATCATCATTGTTATATTCAATCAAAGGGAGCGCTGAAGAGTGGGGAGTCTAGCATAAAAAAGGTAAGGGTGAAATCCCATCTTATTATTGCTTTCAACTTTGGAGATATAAGGGTTATAAACTAAGGTATAAAATTTAGTTTAAAGAAAGAAAAACTATAGGGGACATCTTACCAAATTAAAATAACATTTGCATCTCAACCAAGGAGAAATTAGGAATTCAACTTGGATTAATTTCTTTGATATTTTACAAATTGTAACAACCCAGGTCTACTCACCTGGTTTTCAAAACACAAATTCAAATTTTTGCTAAATTTAAACATAATTGTCACTCATTTACGTAGATATATCCAACTTTATATTAGTACTTGGCATAGAGAATCACACTTCAAGATCATTTACCACTACAAATGGTATCTTAAGTTCTCGGGATTGGCCAACTTCCCATGATAGATTACCATTTTAAGATATTTACTCCTTTCTCAAGTTTTATTTGATCTTAGCATGGGGTTGCCTTTCTAGGGCCCATAATACCTAAAAATGTGGATGCACTAATTTCTTATCTCAAAGCATGGTGAGATAGTATTCTCAATCCCTTTTCTTATCCATTATGGTCTATTGACCTATCATAACTTTAAGTTTCATGCTTTGGGTTATCGTAGCTATGTCAGTGCCTGATCATTGACATTCATCTAAGGTTTAATCAGGGTCCACCATCGCATGGAATTTGTACCATATTTCTTAGACCTAGCTTCGGATGATGATAATGTTACCCATACCATCTACCACTGGACTTTCCAACCTTAAATCTTCTCTCAAATTGAGTCGTGTTGGCAATTCCACATCTGGAGTAGGCTCATGAGCATCCTCACATACTACTCATATGGTAACCTAGAACGATATCCCATTCCATCATTCGTTACTCTCTACAGTTTTGGACCTCTATTCTTAAATGTTGGAGAACAATTACCTCTAATTTACAATAACAACCACTACGAGCTATCAGAGTTGGGTAAGTGCTAACCTTCTTCATATGCACTGTTATAGAGTTGGGTAAGTGCTATCCTTCTCGATATGCATTGTTAAATATATATATATATTTTTTTTTTTCCTTTTATCTCCTTCACCCTTCTTGGTGTTTTATCAGTTTTTGGGAATATGCAGTTGTGAGTCTCTTTTCTTTAATATAATTCTAGAGTTTATCTTTATGCTTGTATTTGTAAGACAAAGTGCATAATGTACAAGTTTCATTTCATAAAATCTCTAAATTAAATCCTATATTTCCATATAATTTTTAAACATATACATTTATATATATTTTTATTATTTTTTTCTAGGCTAACTAAGTTTATACATAATCATTAACTTATAACAAACGACGATTTCCTAAAGATAACAAATTTCAAGATTTTTTTTTTGACAAATCTTAAGTGGACTAGTGATACATGTTAAGCATAGCATGGTTACTAAACCTTTGAACTATTACAATGAAATCTTTTAAAGATATCTTATCTTAATTTAAACAAAACCATCCTATTAACGGTAGTGTTGCATACCTTATGCTACTTATCATCAATTTTAATTTAATATTATTAAGGCCTCGTATAAAATTTTGTAATGCAGCCATTGTAATAAAATTATATTAATCTTCCATGGTCTACGTTTTCTTATTATCTTTCAATAATATTATAATTTATATATTTTATCGGCTAACTATATGACTTATTGAATTATATTTTTGTTATATATATATATATATATATATATATTGTATTTGAAGTACTAGTCCTAATTAACTCAATTCACGAGGCTAACTATTAAATTCTAAATAAAGTCAAACCTCACTATATATAAAAAGAGTTAAATTTTTAATATTTTATTCACATATAAGAGTTCCTAAGTTCAAGAGCATTTTACTCTATGTCTGCTGCCTTGGGACTCAAGGTATGGTAACTATTGTACCCTAATTACATTTCATGTTTCGTTGTCCTCAGTACAAAAATAAGCACACGATATTGGGGCAGATGTTTTCCCTCTGCTCTACTTCTAAAAAAAACATCCTATTAAGAAAGCTATTACATATAATATATATATTTTTCTAAACAACGATCAACTCAAAGGTGAATTTCAACATGGAAACATATACCAGACTGGTCGGATAGATAATCCATAGGCATATTCGATGATGTGACATCTTGACTCTATATTTTCATACAATTTATTAGGGAAAAAAATAGTAGTCATGCTCCTGGTTTTACACATATGAATGATAGTTTTCCTAAAGTAAAGGGCCTAGTTACATTCTATATTAATATCCTGGTTATATTACATTAAGGGAGGAAAATTTAATGAAGGAGGATTTAGCTTTGACCTCACCATCCCAAGGCATGACGTCCTGCAACAATTCTTATATCACACACTGGGTTTTCTAGTTCTTAGTATAAATTCTTTAACCCAATGTGCCCAGTTTGAGTTTATCTTTGTTCTTTGCTCCATTAAAAATTGGAATCATACAACTAAATATTGAAACATAGCACCTTGAATATTAACACTCCAAATACGTATATCTATAAACGGTTGCAGAAGACTATCTAATGTTAAAATAATTTAAAAAAAAACTTACAAGAAATATTTTATGCAAAGTTGAAACATAACCATGTAAAGAAGCCTTCTTCTCTTTTTTTTATAATGTAAATCTTTTAATCCACATTTTCTATTGCAGTACTGAACCTGTTTTGTCTATTAGAGTACACAACTTATGGTTTCCCTATACTTTAAAACTTCTAAAATAATTACATAGGTTCAATTTACTTTCTAATAGAATTCTTTGAATTTTTCTAAAACACAATATCAATAAAATCAACATAATTGTAATCTTCTTCCTCGCCTACGACTGTTATCTTAAATCCATAGTTCAAGCACAAGACTAGTTTGGATTAGCATGGCTCCATGCACGCTATATGAAAACAACACACCCTAAATGCATACTCTATTCTCATACGTAGGTAACCTTTTTTTTAACTATTTAATTTGGCTTGTTTATCTAGCTTGCGCTATATGCTACGATAAGTATTAAGATAATTAAATATATATACAGTAGCAAAAACAAGCTTAGATAATTAAATATATATAGTGGCAACAACAAGCTTAGATAATTAAAAATATACAACAACAACAGAAAACTTACACACAAATGCATTTAATCATTCCATAAATGAGTATGCTTGACCTTAACAATCCAGAAGAACAAAATCGAAGAGTCTTCTTGATTCTGTTGTGTTGATGGCTTACTTCTAGTAGAACTCATGGTTACTAGTAGCAAGATACCATCCTTGCTTACCCGCTTTCTCTTTAAAATCCTTGCAATTTTGTTTTAACAAGACACGTAAGTTTACATGATGCATAGGAGTTTATCGAGTGTCTATCCAAAGATACGGCTAAGTATTATTATTATTATTTTTAAATATATATATTTATACACTATAAATCATGAACTATATAACATTATAATATACTATACTTTAATCATGAATTATATTTATATATTTATTATTATTTTTTTTATTTTTTATTTTTATAAAAAAAATAAATATCATTCATTTATATATACATTTATTTATATATGTATATATGAATTTTTTTTTTTATCATAAATTTTATATTATATATTATTTATTAATTACCAAATACTTAAACCTAGCATAGTAATACGATCACTTTCAACATTTACAAATAGTACATGCAACATGCAACTGCAAGCAAACATGCATTTTCAAATAGGATGCTCCTATATGCGGTTTGTTTCAATGGGCTTCCATGTACCCACGAGCCATGGTACACAAGTCACAACATCATATCTTACCTTACCTGACACTCCCATCTACTATCTCCGTCAGGGGGTGGGTGTTCTCCTCTTCTAGCATATCTTCTACAGTTGAATACTTGCACCTACAACCACAAACACTTGCAGCAGCATCACATTCTTCTAAATAAAAGACAATCAAATATTGGGGTTGTTACACAAATATTTTTAATTTTCTAATTTTCCAAAATTTTGAGTGATAAGGGTTACAACATCAAACTAGATCTTTGAAAATTAGAAATTGAAACCTAAGAGTCATAAAATAGGTTATTAAATATTTATTAAAGTTGAAAATTATATTTTAACTTGTCTTTAAATCTTTCAAAAAAGGACAAAAGGATTCCAACATTAAACCTCTTAAAATTTGGAAAAGTGCTTAGTTCAATTAGGATAAATAAGCTGTTACATAAATTGATTTTTGAATGCACAAAATCAATCATAAAATTGAACTTTATCTCTACAAAAAGCACTATATCATACTCCAAAATATTAAGGAGTTATTTGGCATTTTACAAAACTTGATCAAAGGTAATCAAGTTGGGAAGATATAAGATTTCTTCAAAATCTATAATTAGGTGTTCATACTCTCATTACTAGGGAGACATAAGGAAGCCTACAAATCTAAAGGTTTCATCAAATCAAGCTTATATACTTCAATTAGGGCTTACATCTTATCTCTTCAAATTTAACCTCCTAAAAGTGAGTAAAGGAATGTCATATAATGATATAAAATGTGCTCCAATAGGAACCAGTTCAAAAAGCATGAGCACATGTGGTATATTGACTTAGGAGCTAGTCATCATATGATAGGAAATATACATTGGTTTGACTATTTTTAAGTCTCTAAAGGTTATAGACTAAGAATTACAAATAGCTAAACTTATCCTATTCATGGATATGGATGTGTAACTCCCAATAAATCATTCCCAAATCTTCTACTACAAAACATATTGTATGTTCCTGGATTAACATTCAATCTTATCTCAGTAAGAAAGCTAGTAGAAAATAACTATATGATTAACTTTGGATATGTGAATGGGATCAATACATGTCTTATTATGAATCAAGATGGAATAAAAGAAATAGGTTCAATCCATAAAAATACATACATCCTAGACTCAATGGGAATATCACAAGATGTGATTCAAAATATTGTTAACATATTTACAGAAGAACAAGTTGAAGAAAATGAACCAGCACACCTAAAAGGTAAGCTCAAGAATATCAAAAATAAAAATATGAGAGGACAACTTCATCATGCTCTACTCATACATCAACAATTAGAACCAAATGGAGACACTTCCAAAGAAAACTATAAATATGGTTGGATATAAGATAAAGAAGATGAATCAAAACAAGCCAACAATCATCTGATCAAAAAAGAGTTCTCAACTTGAACTACAACTTACTCTACATCAAATGAAGACATAAATTACCTTTTGAACCTGAACACAAAATATGTAGAAGGAGAATATAAAGCTCAAGAAGAATATGAAGATCCATAATGAAGACTAAAAGTATTCAATACCCAAATAATTTAATACATGGGGGTGTTAGAAATAGTTTGTATTCCATAATTTGGGTTATGTAAATGTATCTTCAAAGGTATATAATTAGGACCCAGGAAGTTATCTAGTTACTTCATGCAATGTAATAAATGCACAAGTGTCCATGTGCAAGTTGTAAATGTGTAAGGTATCACTTGTACATCTAGATAGAGTGTTGGCCAAGTATCCTATTTTACCTATATAAGGATTGCCTCATTATTAACATAGAGCAAGAAGAGTTTTGGTGACACAATAGCTTAGGGTTCTTAGTAGTTAGTTAAGTTCTGTGTGGATCACCATCCATTGGTGATGGATGTAATGTAGTCTTGTAGCTATATTTATGAAGTGCTCATTTCCTCCATAGCTATATTGTATTAATTTATATATTATTTATGTTTATTGCATATCTCAGTCTTATTAAAAATTTAATTTTAGTAATATTATTTTGCATCTCGTGATTATTATCTCTTTTGGATATTGTATCAAAAGTTAATAACTATAATATATCCACAACTTGGTGGATCATCATGCATACTAGTACTTAGGAAATCAATGATCAATGTGGTAATGAATCTCACCATACAGGAGCCCTCCTCAGGTACTGGTTCTTCTAGTAATAGGCTCTAGTATCACCACTCCTTGGGATCCACCTGTTATGAAATCCCTACTATGTGTGCTTCCAACATCTTCATACATGTTTGATAGTAGGACCCACTTATTGACATCCCTGCTACCAAGACCTACTTAGGACCCTTCTCTTGACTAGCTGAGATTTTTTTCTCTTGCTCGATGTGCTCCTAGATACAAAAGGGTACAAAAATATGCCCTTTTTGTTAGAGGGATTCTCCAATTGGTCCAGGTCCTCTATTTACTGGAAGGAGTTACAAGAAATGAAATTTTTCATTGCAATAATCATGCTTGCATCTTCCCTCTGTGATCCCAATAAGATATCCACCCTTTGTGTTCCACATAACTATGGCCTTGGCTCCTATACATATTTAGATGGCAGGCGGGTATTATGCAGTCAAAAGGGGAGCAACAACGATTGAAAAAGGGGATGAGAGGGTGGAATATCTTGAAAATGTCCTTCTTGCTTGAAGGAGTCACTTAGCTTGTAAATCCTCTTAAAAGACTTGAGAGAATATCATTTCTCTATATTGATGCAAGGGGAGGCTTATATCCAAACTAAAAGCCTAAACATGGTACATGTGAGCTTGGATGGGGGATGACTAGTATTCAAAGGGAATCCTTTCCCAAATCATTTTGAATCATATGTTGAAGTCCATGATAGATTAAAAATGGGTCCTCTTGATGAATGAAATGTGCATCAAGATTTGGAAGGGATCCATGGAGCTATCAAATGTGTCAACAAGAGCTCCCGCCAAATCTACCCATGAGTAGATGGTTTTTCACCCAAGGGATCGGTACCACAATAGCTCCCTCCCTTCTAGAGATAAGACCAAAAGTTTGATCATGACATATTCATGGGTTATATCATGGAGGGTCGCTAGAGAATAAATATCTTCAAGGTTCTCTCAAGCAGTTCTTTCAGTGCCATCATATTTTATTAGGTTCTTCAAGGCACTTTTGGGAATCTCATGCCAGCTTTGGAGGTTGAGTGGCCCAGGTTCATCCCATCTGGGATAGCACTATTGAGCTATTATGGCACCAGTATTCAGGAGTCCTAGTCCTCTCTTTGGAGTTGTAGTCACCAAATGAGCACACTTTCTTTGCTAGTGAGGTCAAGACTGCTCATTAAATATTGAGTCCTCTAGGATGTTTGAATATTTCATCATATTAAATAGGGCAATTGGTCATATCATCTAGATTTATCACACAAAGGAGTCACTAGGAGATTCGAGAAGATATGGGTAAACCAGAGTATCATTGGAATTTGATTTTCTAAAACAAAATAGACTTTATGAGACCCCAATAGAGTTTCCAAAAGCTATTGGTCGAAGATCCAACATCAGGGTGGACCAACGCCAACATCAAATGACTACTACCACACCTAATGGGGGGTCATGGCGGTCGATATCCAAAGTAGACCAGTTCCTTATGCGAAGTCCTAGCTACCTACACATAAAACACAAGGGAGGAAAAAGGAATTGGAAAGAGATGAGATAAAGGAGACCATAGCTAAAACTCACAAGGATGGATTATGACCGCATTAAGACACATGCACGCTTAATAGCATAGATGGAAACATGAGCATACCACCTAATAGATTAGCCCATCATGCCCTCACTCATCATTTAGTGCAGCAAGCTAGAGAAAATTCTAAAATTGGTAGGAGGATGCATGAAATCTAGGATGCAGAATTAAAGTGCTCCCACCAAACCATCCTTAGCAAACATAAACCCCTAAACCCAAAGGTGAATGCGAATTCCAAAACCACCAAGAAAAATCCATAAAATCCAGACTACAAAATTAAATGAGTAAACTTAAATGCCCATCGTAGAAATAAACATTTAGATTCAATTGCAAGGAAGTGAAGACAAAATGAGAGACCAAACAGTAGTATTTTTTATATTTACAAGGTGATGAGAAGAATTATATATGAATTGTAATGGTCAAAGAGTTACCCCTAGGATATCTAACATCCCAATATTTATAGACATATTATAAAGCTCAAGATGTAGAAGGAGAATATAAAGCTCAAGAAGAATATGAAGATCCATATTGAAGACTAAAAGTCTTCAGTACCCAAATAATTTAATACATGGGGGTGTTAGAAATAGTTTGTATTCCATAATTTGGGTTATGTAAATGTATCTTCAAAGGTACATAATTAGGACCCAGGAAGTTATCTAGTTACTTCATGCAATGTAATAAATGCACAAGTGTCCATGTGCAAGTTGTAAATGTGTAAGGTATCACTTGTACATCTAGATAGAGTGTTGGCCAAGTATCCTATTTTACCTATATAAGGATGGCCTCATTATTAGCATAGAGCAAGAAGAGTTTCGGTGACACAATAGCTTAGGATTCTTAGTAGTTAGTTCAGTTCAGTGTGGATCACCATCCATTGGTGATGGATGTAATGTAGTCTCGTAGCTATATTTATGAAGTGCTCATTTCCTCCATAGCTATATTGTATTAATTTATATATTATTTATGTTTATTGCATATCTCAGTCTTATTAAAAATTTAATTTCAATAATATTATTTTGCATCTTGTGATTATTATCTCTTTT
Organism: Wollemia nobilis; assembly: GCA_028583015.1. NCBI lineage: Eukaryota > Viridiplantae > Streptophyta > Pinopsida > Araucariales > Araucariaceae > Wollemia > Wollemia nobilis. The sequence continues at coordinate 2,719,984 of JAQPPZ010002998.1, forward strand.
GGATATCGTATCAAAAATTAATAACTATAATATATCCACAACTTGGTGGATCATCATGCATACTAGTACTTAGGAAATCAATGATCAATGTGGTAATGAATCTCACCATACAGGAGCCCTCCTCAGGTACTAGTTCTTCTAGTAATAGGCTCTAGTATCACCACTCCTTGGGATCCACCTGTTATGAAATCCCTACTATGTTTTCTTCCAACATCTTCATACATGTTTGATAGTAGGACACATTTATTGGCATCCCTACTACCAAGACCTACTTAGGACCCTTCTCTTGACTGGCTAAGATTTTTTGCTCTTGCTCGATGTGCTCCTAGATACAAAAGGGTACAAAACTATGCCCTTTTTGTTAGAGGGATTCTCCACTTGGTCCAGGTCCTCTATTTACTGGAAGGAGTTACAAGAAATGAAATTGTTCATTGCAATAATCATGCTTGTATCTTCCCTCTGTGATCCCAATAATATATCCACCCTTTGTGTTCCACATAACTATGGCCCTGGATCCTATACATATTTAGATGGCAGGCGGGTATTATGCAGTCAAAAGGGGAGCAACAACGATTGAAAAAAGGGATGAGAGGGTGGAATATCTTGAAAATGTCCTTCTTGCTTGAAGAAGGATTCACTTAGCTTGTAAAGCCTCTTAAAAGACTTGAGAGAATATCCTTTCTCTATATTGATGCAAGAGGAGGCTTATAATCAAACTAAAAGCCTAAACATGGTACATGTGAGCTTGGATGGGGGACGACTAGTATTCGAAGGGAATCCTTGCCCAAATAATTTTGAATCATATGTTGAAGTCCATGATAGATTCAAAAGGGGTCCTCTTGATGAATGAAAGGTGCATCAAGAGTTGGAATGGATCCATGGAGCTATCAAATGTGTCAACAAGAGCTCCCACCAAATCTACCCATGAGTAGATGGTTTTTCACCCAAGGAATCGGTACCACAATAGCTCCCTCCCTTCTAGAGATAAGACCAGAAGTTTGATCATGACATATTCATGGGTTATATCATGGAGGGTCGCTAGAGAATAAATATCTTCAAGGTTATCTCAAGCAGTTCTTTCAGTGCCATCATATTTTATTAGGTTCTTCAGGGCACTTTTGGGAATCTCATGCCAGCTTTGGAGGTTGAGTGGCCCAGGTTCATCCCATATGGGATAGCACTATTGAGCTATTATGGCACCAGTATTCAGGAGTCCTAGTCCTCTCTTTGGAGTTGTAGTCACCAAATGAGCACACTTTCTTTGCTAGTGAGGTCAAGACTGCTCATTAAATATTGAGTCCTCTAGGATGTTTGAATATTTCATCATATTAAATAGGGCAATTGGTCATATGATCTAGATTTATCACACAAAGGAGTCACCAGGTGATTCGAGAAGATATGGGTAAACGAGAGTATCATTGCAATTTGATTTTCTAAAACAAAATAGACTTTATGAGTCCCCAATAGAGTTTCCAAAAGCTATTGGTCGAAGATCCAACATCAAGGTGGACCAACGCCAACATCAAATGACTACTACCACACCAAATGGGGGATCATGACGGTCGATATCCAAAGTAGACCAGTTCCTTATGCGAAGTCCTAGCTACCTACACCTAAAACACAAGGGAGGAAAAAGGATTAGGAAAGAGATGAGATAAAGGAGACCATAGCTAAAACTCACAAGGATGGATTATGTCTGCATTAAGACACATGCACGCTTAATAGCATAGATGGAAACATGAGCATACCACCTAATAGATTAGCCCATCATGCCCTCACTCATCATTAAGCGCAGCAAGCTAGAGAAAATTCTAAAATTGGTAGGAGGATGCATGAAATCTAGGATACAAAATTAAAGTGCTCCCACCCAACCAGCCTTAGCAAAAATAAACCCCTAAACCCAAAGATGAATGCGAATTCCAAAACCACCAAGCAAAATCCATAAAATCCAGACTACAAAATTAAATGAGTAAACTTAAATGCCCATCATAGAAATAAACATTTAGATTCAATTGCAAGGAAGTTAAGACAAAATGAGAGACCAAATAGTAGTATTTTTTATATTTACAAGGTGATGAGAAGAATTATATATGAATTGTAATGGTCAAAGAGTTACCCCTAGGATATCTAACATCCCAATATTTATAGACATATTATAAAGCTCAAGATGTAGAAGGAGAATATAAAGCTCAAGAAGAATATGAAGATCCATATTGAAGACTAAAAGTCTTCAATACCCAAATAATTTAATACATGAGGGTGTTAGAAATAGTTTGTATTCCATAATTTGGGTTATGTAAATGTATCTTCAAAGGTACATAATTAGGACCCAGGAAGTTATCTAGTTGCTTCATGCAATGTAATAAATGCACAAGTGTCCATGTGCAAGTTGTAAATGTGTAAGGTATCACTTGTACATCTAGATAGAGTGTTGGCCAAGTATCTTATTTTACCTATATAAGGATTGCCTCATTATTAGCATAGAGCAAGAAGAGTTTCGGTGACACAATAGCTTAGGGTTCTTAGTAGTTAGTTAAGTTTTGTTTGGATCACCATCCATTGGTGATGGATGTAATGTAGTCTCGTAGCTATATTTATGAAGTGCTCATTTCCTCCATAGCTATATTGTATTAATTTATATATTATTTATGTTTATTGCATATCTCAGTCTTATTAATTTAATTTCAGTAATATTATTTTGCATCTCGTGATTATTATCTCTTTTGGATATTGTATCAAAAGTTAATAATTATAATATATCCACAACTTGGTGGATCATCATGCATACTAGTACTTAGGAAATCAATGATCAATGTGGTAATGAATCTCACCATACAGGAGCCCTCCTCAGGTATTGGTTCTTCTGGTAATAGGCTCTAGTATCACCACTCCTTGGGATCCACCTATTATGAAATCCCTACTATGTGTTCTTCCAACATCTTCATACATGTTTGATAGTAGGACCCATTTATTGGCATCCCTGCTACCAAGACCTACTTAGGACCCTTCTCTTGACTGGCTGAGATTTTTTGCTCTTGCTCGATGTGCTTCTAGATACAAAAGGGTACAAAACTATGCCCTTTTTGTTAGAGGGATTCTCCACTTGGTCCAGGTCCTTTATTTACTGGAAGGAGTTACAAGAAATGAAATTGTTCATTGCAATAATCATGCTTGCATCTTCTCTCTGTGATACCAATAAGATATCCACCCTTTGTGTTCCACATAACTATGGCCCTGGATCCTATACATATTTAGATGGTAGGCGGGTATTATGCAGTCAAAAGGGGAGCAACAACGGTTGAAAAAGGGGATGAGGGTGGAATATCTTGAAAATGTCCTTCTTGCTTGAAGAAGGAGTCACTTAGCTTGTAAAGCCTCTTAAAATACTTGATAGAATATCCTTTCTCTATATTGATGCAAGAGGAGGCTTATATCCAAACTAAAAGCCTAAACATGGTACATGTGAGCTTGGATGGAGGACGACTAGTATTCGAAGGGAATCCTTTCCCAAATCCTTTTGAATCATATGTTGAAGTCTATGATAGATTCAAAAGGGGTCCTCTTGATGAATGAAAGGTGCATCAAGAGTTGGAAGGGATCCATGGAGCTATCAAATGTGTCAACAAGAGCTCCCGCAAAATCTACCCATGAGTAGATGGTTTTTCACACAAGGGATCGATACCACAATAGCTCCCTCCCTTCTAGAAATAAGACCAAATGTTTGATCATGACATATTCATGGGTTATATCATGGAGGGTCGCTAGAGAATAAATATCTTCAAGGTTCTCTCAAGCAGTTATTTCAATGCGATCATATTTTATTAGGTTCTTCAGGGCACTTTTGGGAATCTCATGCCAGCTTTGGAGGTTGAGTGGCCTAGGTTCATCCCATCTGGGATAGCACTATTGAGCTATTATGGCACCAGTATTCAGGAGTCCTAGTCCTCTCTTTGGAGTTGTAGTCACCAAATGAGCACACTTTCTTTGCTAGTGAGGTCAAGACTGCTCATTAAATATTGAGTCCTCTAGGATGTTTGAATATTTCATCATATTAAACAGGGTAATTGGTCATATGATCTAGATTTATCACACAAAGGAGTCACCAGTTGATTCGCGAAGATATGGGTAAACCAAAGTATCATTGGAATTTGATTTTCTAAAACAAAATAGACTTTATGAGTCCCCAATAGAGTTTCCAAAAGCTATTGGTCGAAGATCCAACATCAGGGTGGACCAACGCCAACATCAAATGACTACTACCACACCTAATGGGGGTTCATGGTGGTCAATATCCAAAGTAGACTAGTTCCTTATGGGAATTCCTAGCTACCTACACCTAAAACACAAGGGAGGAAAAAGGATTAGGAAAGAGATGAGATAAAGGAGACCATAGCCAAAACTTCACAAGGATGGATTATGACCTCATAAAGACACATGCACGCTCAACATTATAGATGGAAACATGAGCATACCACCTAATAGATTAGCCCATCATGCCCTTACTCATCATTTAGTGTAGCAATCTAGATAAAATTCTAAAATTGGTAGGAGGATGCATGAAATCTAGGATGCCAAATTAAAGTGCTCCCACCCAACCAACCTTAGCAAAAATAAACCCCTAAACCCAAAGGTGAATGCGAATTCCAAAACCACCAAGCAAAATCCATAAAATCCAGACTACAAAATTAAATGAGTAAACTTAAATGCCCATCGTAGAAATAAACATTTAGATTCAATTGAAAGGAAGTGAAGACAAAATGAGAGACAAAACAGTAGTATTTTTTATATTTACAAGGTGATGAGAAGAATTATATATGAATTGTAATGGTCAAAGAGTTACCCCTAGGATATCTAACATCCCAATATTTATAGACATATTATAATAAATTCAAATTACACATTATTGGTATTAAACGAGGAGATAGTGTTGAGATAGAAAAGTGCTTAGCTGGTACTCTGCTCCTTAGTATAATGGTGATTTTTTAGAAATGGGGTAGGTGCTTCTGCGCTAATCTAAGCCCTTGATCACTCTGTAATTTCTACTTGGCTCTTTAATTTTTATCTACTCTACCCCTTCATCTAGTCGGTGATCCTTGGTTAGGTTGTGAATGACTGGGATTAATTATCTTGGGGGTCACATAATTTCAAATCACCACCTTCATGCCCATGGATGGTTTAAGTTTTAGTAGCTAAGGAATAAATGCCTTCCCTTTGAAATTCTTGATATGGGTGGTGACTCAAACACTGGGTGGATCTTCATATTTGTCCTTTTCTTGTTATCTCCTATAATTTCATTTATTGCAATATTTTCCTTGATTGGACAACTTTTTTTGAAGTTCTGCCCTTCTGGAACTTCAAATTTTTTCCCTCTGATAGGTGGAATTTTTCACCCTCCTTATGGGTGGGGATCTATGATAGGTCTGCTCTTTTGGACTGCCTAAAGTTTTTTCCCAGCCAGCAGGTGGATTTTTTGAATACCTCCACCCAGAGGTAGATGTAAAATGTCTACTTGCTCTATTCTTTGCCTCGCTCTTTTGAATAATCCTTAGATTTATGGTGGACTTGATATTTTTACCCATTTGTTGTTTGCTCTTATCTTTCACCTGACCATCAATGCTCCAAAACTTGGCAAACTCCTAGATCATCTTATTGCAAAGAAGAGTGGATGAAGGGATGCAAAATTTCACCCGTAGAGTAGAATGAATAGGAGTAGTAGGAGAAGTAACTGATAGAGGAGACAAGTTAAGGCTCCAACCAGTACCATGATTGGCTAAGCAATGCACATGAATCCAACCATGTTGTGAAGAGTGTGAACATGAACGATACCTACTGTGAGATCCAAGAGGATATCAATCCCTACTATGAGCATTGGAAGAATAACCTAAGGTTGGAGAACATTACCCTCTTGACCTATTGTGTTGAGGCCTCAAAGAAACTAAGGTACCTTGAGGCAAAGGGAGGTTAGACAAAACCCTATTGATAGTTCGTGAAGCCTCGTGCCAATACTCGATAAGATTCATCAAATGCACCAACTCATGGACCACCTTGGAAGCCTATGAATATATCTAAATGATAGCAAAAAAAGCACCATAATATTTTCATTTATAGAATATTGTAAAGAAATTATATCTCCATAATAGATAGCAACATTCCTAGCTTACCATAGCTAAAAATAATAATTGCACGAAAGAAATTCCACAAAGTAGCAACATAAGCAGGCCAACAACTATTATCACCAAAAAAATCTCTTGCCATCTGAAGAACTCAAGATGAAAGGGATCAAACAAGAAGTGAATCCAAGCCCAAGTTGACTAAGCACGAGGGTAAAACCAAAATAGATGCTTAAATGGTTCAAAACGACAAGCAAGACACTATGGATTGTGAAGATCAACCCTAATGAGCTTCTCTCCCATAGGAAGACCTTGATAAATAAAATACCAGAGAAAAAAGGTGTTCTTAGGTTCAAGATTAGAATTCCATATATGTTTCAAACAAGCAATCCAAGTATAAGAGGTAGAGTGAGTCTGCCATCTCTCATTAAGCTTGTCAATACCAAAGGAAAAAGGACTAAGAAGATGATTAACTAAGGAAGAAGAGTAGTTCTTGAAAGGAGTATCTATATTCTAATGCCAATCCCTCCACCAAGTACTTGGGAACTAGAGGCTGAGCTTATGTAGAATGACATTAGGTATAAGATCTTGGATCTTAAGAATAGAAGGAAGATATGAGTTTTTAAGATTAAATTTATGTTTTAGGTCAGGCCAAGGAATCCAATCCCGAGAATGCACTAAATATTTAATAAAGCAAATGCCTTTGTGAAATAGCCTCAAAGCTTTAACCCCTGGTATATATACAAGAAGAATAAAAAAGTTAGACAAAATAAGAGACCACCATATATTCTAAGAATTGAACAAAAGACCATTATGAAAACCATCACCAATCTCTTTAGGGTTGTTAAGAGAACAATATTTCATTATTAGTGGATAAACACTTGGATAACCACATTGTCCCATATAACCTATGACCTTTAATGCATTTAAAAATAGTATAACTTAAGTGAATTTAATGATGAAGATTTTGAAACTCCACAAATATCCAACCTTTGAGTTCAAAGGAAATATAGTTGTATACCATGTTGTGGTAAATGAAATATGGTGGAATAAACATATATTGGATTAACAAATTTCTAATGAAATTATATATAACATCTAAAAACTACTTTATTTTTTATTTATTTACATAGTGGAGTTGGTAGCCACCATGATGCTCAGGCATTGTCCACCCTTGTAGCCACCACAGTGCTCTGTGTTGTCCACCCCAAAAGCCACCAAAATTCCATGCAATCCATCTATCTAACCACCATGCCACATTTATTTAAACCTTTTATGCCACTAAAAGCACCAAGAAATAGACAAGTGTTCGATTTGATGAGACCCAATAATTGAACCCTAGGCATCCATCTCCCTGATGGGGTTTCACTGCACCAATTGGTTTACACCTTGGACCTAAAAACTACTTTACCTTTATCATTAAAATCATATTTTTAAAAATATTTTTTTAAAAAAATTAATTTGATTAAAATTTGATATTTAACATCAACCAAGTTAAAAAAATTATTGGATTGAAACAATCCCTTTTTTTAATTTTATTATTTATTAAATTTTAATAAAGATTAATATTAAACATAAACATGGTTTTTCTGACATGTATGCTAGCATATATCCTCTTTTCCCTTATGCACTTTTGTGCAATCTATCTTGGAGTAATTTTGAGGAGATGTGGAGAGTTCACAAGGCAACTGTCATTTGTGAATCCAAGTGGAAAGGAATGTGAAAATTTCCCAAGGCAACTATCACTCGTGAACCCAGGTGGCAAGGAATGACAAATAAAACTACTAATTTCTAGCATGGTGGAAGTGGTTGCTCCAATAAGCTCACAGATTGAACCTCACCAAACCAAATGCTATAATCTTGGTTGGGCTTTCAACAATTGTTTTTTGTTTCCTTTTCGGTACTGTTGTAGTTTGGACCCTTATTCCTTTTTGTTTCCATCTACGCCTTCTTTATGGTTTAAAGTTGGATATTTTGTTCCCCTTTGGGGTTTTTTGTTTTTATTTCAATTAGTTTACTTTTGGCTATCTTTCTTTGCTGCATTTGTGTAAAAGGTTTCGGGATCTTTCAAAACCCTTTTTATTAACCAATAAAAAAAAAAATATTAAACATAATCGAAATTAAAAATAATATATTTTTAGGGGCACATTGGTGCCACCCTCCCTTTTAATTTTTTTATTTATTAAATTTTAATAAAATATGAAGAAGCCAGAGGAAGAAGTTGCATGCATTAAGGTTTCAATTTCTTGGTGTCATATTGCCTCTCCACTCTAGAGTGTGTGCAAGATGCCTCTTAGAAATTTTTTTTGTTGCTTTCATTGACTTTACTCCGTAATTTGGTGGATTGAACCTTTTTTTTGTGGATGAAGCTCAATCAGTAGCTCCAGCTTTTTTTGAAGCTACATAAGGGAGCAATAACGCTAAAGGTGAAAAAGCAACCATGAAAGTTCATTCCCAAAGTTTATCATGAGGTAATATTTCTCCTTCGAATGTTGTTATCTCGTTGAGTGATTTTAATACTACTTGTTCTTGGATGGAGCTATACGCTGGTAGGGTATTTTCTAAGTCACATCCCTGACGAGACCCTCCTTAAGAGATAGATCCAAAAATCTTCGCATGACGTCAAGCTTGATGGTATCCAGAACCTCATCGAAGGTTTTTTTTTATTTTGTTTTGTTAACCCTGCAAGCCAAAGCGGTCCTCAGTCATGGGCCTTGGTCTATTCGTAGATGCTTGTTGATTTTTTAGCCCTGGACCAAGGATTTTTTGATCATTAATGATGTTTCCTTGTTGGTTTTGATTTGGGTTGAATTCCCTAGTCTTCCTCTGCCATTCTGGCTTTACTATTAGAAACTTGTGGCCCCATTGGTGAATTTATCTGTTGTGAAATTGTTAAATTTTATGCCTCACACCCTTAAAAGTATTTTTATGTTAAATTTGATCTTTCTAAAGACCTCAAGGAGATTGTTGATGTCCAAGTTGGTGACTATAGGTTCAAGCAACATGTTGTCTATATAAAAATTCCTAACACATGTTATCATTGTCAATTAGCTACCCATAAGATAAAAGATTATCCTTTAATGGTGGATAAGATTAAAGCTAAGGATATGGTTGCAGCTCTTGTTACTACTAACTCTGTCCCTACTTCTAATGGGGTCAAGATGAATGGAAGGTAGTCTAGAAGAAGGGTAAGAATGGAAAAAATGTAACTCTACGGTTGCTCCTAGCAACTTGCCTCAACATCTTGTATCTTCTACATCATCTGGACATGGTGTGGCGATGAAGCAACATACCATACAACTGATAGTACCTAGTGTTAGGGCTTCATATTTGTTTGCTAATATACCACCAACTAGTGCTTCCTTCGTCAAAATTATTACTTCTTCTGCTCCTACTTCATCTTATGATTCTCCAATTCTACATATCAATGGGAAGTCTTCCTCAAGATTCATGAAACCTAAACAGGCTTCTATCAAAGGTCGAAGATCATATAGCCTACCCTGAGGAGACTCCCTGGTTCACCAGGATAAAAGACATCAAATGGAGTTTTGGAAAGCATTTCAAGAGCATTTTCTTAGTAATATTTATGATTCTCTTTCAAATATCAAAGATGCTATATATGTAGCTGAACATATGAGTCTTTATTGATCTCCATTATTTTGTATCATGGAATTTTAGATGGCTGACAGACCCAGTCCGTAAATACTTGGTCCGAGATGAGATTGCTTTATTCTCCAGGTTTTATGATAATCTTGATTTTCTATAACTTCAATATTAAGATTTTTGAATTTATTTTGTAGTGTACTTGCCATTTTCTTTGGCGAGGTTAATTTTTTTATGCCACTAGTCATTCCCTTGGTAGAAGAGGAGTTGTCATTCTTTTGGCAACTAGGTGGAAAGATAATTTTGTCTCATGGGGTGTGAACCCCTCCAATCATGCAATTTGGGTTTTACTTGAGGTTGGTGGGTTGTATTTTGGTATTATTAATGTTTATGCCTTCAATGATGCTCAGGAGCATTGTAGCCTCTAGTGATGGTGTGCTTTTATTTACCACCTACTGTTTGGATTATGTGCAGAGATTTTAATATGACTAAAAATCCTATAGAAAATATAGGACAACTTCCCATGCGATGGGCTACTAGGGAAAGAGAGGCCTGGTACTTCATGAAAAACAAATTGGGTTTGTTAGACCCTGATTCTTATTTTTCTTCCCATGATTTTCCTAAAAATTTTTGGTATACATGGTCCAATTTCTAGTTTTGCCATGCAAAATTTTTGAGAAGGCTGGATAGAGCCATGCTTTCAGATCATCTACAATTTTTCATTCATAGGAGAAATGCTTCAGCTCTATTTGTGAAAACCATTCCTAGTACCACTACTTTCAAACATTCACCCATCATGTTTAATGTGCTGATGAAATCCCTGCCTCAAAGACACTACAAGTCACAATTTTTTTCAATACTTCCTTTATTTAGCACCCTTCCATGGTCTATCATATCCATAGAGTCTAGAATCTAGTTCCTAGACCTACTAAAGATTTGGGTTGGATAGAATGGTGGAATGATGCCATTTTTTATACAATTGTCATACTTCGTACTATAAGGTAAAATGTGGCACAGTTTAGAAGACATTCCGATGTTGTCCTTCATTATGAGCTTGATAAAGCTTCTCTCAGGCTTGAGGCCTATCCGTTTAATCCTGAGCTTCAGTCTCATGTTGCCCAGCTGAGGCATGAACTTAAACTTGCTGAAATTTATGAGGCTCGGGGAGCTCGAATTAAAGCCCAACTTTATTGGATTAAATTTGGTGATAGGGTCACCAAAGATTTTTTCAAAGGTTTTGCTCTCCCAAGCAAGCTACTCAATTCAATGCCATTCAAGACAATGGAATAAGGCTTACCTCTCTTCCTGAGATGATTGATGTTTTTATCAAGCACTATACTAATGTTTTTTTCTCTCAAACTTATTTCCCTGAGCGAGAGCAAGCACTGGTAACTTGTATGGAAGTTGTACCAATTAAGTTTCAAAGTCTCAAAGAGTAGGGTTTGATAAACTACTCTCCATTACAAATCTAGAGGATGAATTGTCTCAAATGGAAAATGATAAAGTCCCAAGTCTGGATGGCTTTCCCTGTGAGTTCTACAAGGGTCTTTGGAACTTAGTTGGTCCTGATCTGCATAAAGTTTATCTAGAGGCTCTTTGAGTAGGCTCTTTGGGAGCAATTATTAACAAGGGCAATATCAAATTCATACCCAAGCAAGGGGACCCAAAGTTGATCACTAATTGGAGGTCTATTACTTTGTTGAATGTTAGTTACAAGATCATTGCCAAAAATTTGGTTCTTTGCCTTAGGTCTCTTCCTTTGATAGTCAGATCAAAGCAAACTAGATTTATTCAAAGAGGAAATAATTGTTGGTCATCAAATCTGCCCAGGAAAGGATTTGGGTAAGTGTATGCACCCTAGACCTGGACCAACATTGAAAGGCCGAAGGGAAGAGATGCCCCTCGTGCCAATCTCCAGAGAAAGGTCGGCTCCTATACTAAACTACTTTGATTTTTAAGATAAGGGTGCTGGAAAGAGATAAATAAGAGGAGGGGGGAAAGAAATAAAAGAGTAAGGGAAGAAATTTCAGTAGTTTAATGGTGGGAAAGAACCAGAAGCACGATTACTAGCCAATAACTTGAAATAGCAGCAAAGAATACCAAGAATAGAAGGAAATGAACGCAATACCAATCCCCCTATGTATCCTCTGGACGAGTCCCAGGATTCTCCTTTTCCTTTCGCCAAAATTCAGAGTTCAGAGTAACGACGAGTAAGAAAAGTGAATATAACAGAAACACTATCCACAGGCAGCATAAAAGAAAGCCCACATAGCGTTTTCCTCTCCTATGTATCCTTCGAGAAAATCTTAGGGTTCCACTCCAATCACACACCTAAATCCAGAGTTCAGAATTACAGTATGCAAATGAAGAAAAGACAAAAGAAATAATCGCAGAAGGCAGCATAAAAGAGAGAAGTAGAGTCCAAAGCTCTTTAGTATTAATCGTAGGAATGTAAGTTACAGCAGCTTTCTTAGCAGAAAGTTCCCCCCTTTTACATTACAATGCCTGGGTTTTTATAGAGGACCCGACCCTCTGAGCCATAAGTGCACAAAATGGAGTACACCCTCGAAACCTGAGAAGTCGGCTCTTCACGACCCTCATGATTGAGCTCTCAAATATGTTACCAAAACTGGCAACTGTGATCGGGTCAACCATGGAAACAAGCATTAATGAGCCGTCTGAGCATCCTTGGCTTCTGGGTACAGTGCTCGAGTGGCCGCCATGCTCGTCGGGCTCTTCTTTTGGGACTGATACTTCATTTCCAATTGCTAAAAATGAGCAGCGAGCTTACCGGGCACGTAAAAATGCATTTATGAGGCACTTGATCGCCTCAAGAAAATACCCGGCTTGGAGCGCGTGCCCTTGAAGCGCTTCGCTGAATTTTCATCCGCAACTCCGCTTCGCAATGGACTTGTGCCGAAGCGGATCCTCCTTCTTGATTTGTACTTCGCATGGTGGAGCTTCGCAAAACTGCTTCGGGGATGGTGGGTGCCGAAGCATATTTCCTTCGCAAGATGGGCTCTTCACTTCTCGTTGCTTCGCTGGAGAGACGTGCCAAAACTGCTTCATTGATGAACTGTTAAAATGCTTCGTCGTGATCTTCCTTCAAAATTGTGGTTCGGGAGGATTTTGGCCGAAGCGCATTCTTTCCTTCAAAAATGCTTTGACTGCTTCCACTTCGGGTGAAAGTACTTCGCACGAAGGTGTGCCAAAGTAGATGCTTCGCAATGACTTTCGATGAAGTAGAAATGGTTCGCTGGCGGGGAGGCCCGAAGTGGGTGCTTCGATGGTTTTTCGATGAAGTATTTTCAACATTGCGCTCCTTCAAATTTCGCTTCGCAAGTTTCTTGCCCGAAGTAACCTTTTGAAATGCTTCGGGTGCGAAGTAGTTTTCATTCTTCTTCCCTTGTATTTTTCTTCGGCAACACCGCTTCGCAAAATTCTCGCCCGAAGTAGTTGTTTGAAGTGCTTCGGGCCCGAAGTAGTTTTCTCTGCCTTAGCAAATTCGGACCGTGATTTTCTTTGATGAAGCTGTTCTTTTGAAATGCCGCTTGAATGCCGCTTCGCAAAACTTTTTCCCGAAGTAGCTGCTGGAATTGCTTCGGGTGTGAAGCTCTTTTTACGCCTTCTTTGAATTCCTTCTTCGGCAATGCCGCTTCGCAAGATTTTTGCCCGAAGTAGCTTTTTGAGGGACTTCGGGCCCGAAGTAATTTTCATCCTTCATTTCTTCCCTTGTGGCTATCTTCCTTAGCTTGTTCATCAGCGAAGCTCCTTCATATTCATTTTATGTACAAGGGGAATAGCAGGGAAAGCCAAAATTGCTGCAACACTTGAAAATTCATTGAAAGAAATACTTTACAAAAAAATTGATTTTTCTACCCCATTGTGCAATGTGACAAAATTGTCAACATTCTTGGCGGCTCACGGGGCAACGAGCTCATCTCAGTGGGAGAACCCTCAGCTTTGATCCATTGGGCCAGAGTTACCTCCAGACCCTTCTCCTTTTTCTATCTCCGGGGGTGCTTCCATAGCTTGTTCTTCTTCTTCTTCCTCTTCTTCTTCTGCTTCCTCTAGTGCGGCTTCCTACTGTGATGATGGGGCAAGGTGATCGCGGATGCGCTTCATGGTTCGGCGAACATGAGCCCAGGCACCCTTCGAGAAAGGCTCTTGATCTTGCAATGCCTTAACCAAAATGTGGAACCGATCAATCTGGCCGATATCAGCATGTTTGGCTCTGATGTACAGATCGTTCAGGCAGGCTGCAATCTTGCAGTGTCTCAGAATGAAATCTGTGACCTGCCCTTCTATTATCGGCTTCGCCCATTCATCTATCTCCGAGACGTCACCTTCAAAATGAAGCCATGCTGGCTTAAGCTCTTCCTTGGTCAGAAGGTTCCCATCATCATCCGTGAAGCTCGGGAAACCTAAGGAAGAGAGATCCTAGAAATAGCCTAGGGATGTGCGTTGCTCATTCTCAAACACATCCAGGAGGTCTTTCACCTTTTGTGCCTTCCTCACCTTGGAAAAGAAGGCGCGAACTATGGCTTGGGCCATGGACCAATCCCTAGCCGTTCGACTCATTGCAACAACCTGCAAGTCCTGATATTTAGTGCTTTGGACATCAAAGGCTAATTTGAGTCGGCCTCTAGCTTTCTGAGTGACCTCATCTATGATTGGTCCTCCTTCGATAGTGGCACATTGTGCTTCGATGATATAGGTTAAAATTGATAGGGCATTGGAGGCCCGAGACCTAAAATTCCTGAGCAAGTGCGATCGAATTTCTTTGATTCTGCCTTTGTCAAACAGTTCCAGGCTTTCTTTTTCATGCAACTGCTGCTACAATAGCAAGATCTTGCTCTCAACTTCCTTGGCCTTCAGATCATTTTTGGCCTGTCTCTATGCTTGGTGCTCAGCTGTGCACTGCAGTTGTAGTATTTGTTGTTTCAGGGCGTGTGCTTCCTTTTTCATCAGCTTACACTACTCCTCTGAATCCTTCAGCTTGGAGCGGATTCTAGCTAGCTCTTCTTCCAACTTGATGTTGGCATTTTCTGCTTCAAACCTGTGCTGATTGGCGATGTTTGCATGCGCACAAAAAGTTTCAATCCTGACGTGCATAGATGCAGATTCATTATCCACATTTAAATGCTCCAGGTCCTTGGATTTATCTTGATAATCATAGTCCGCTGGAGTCATTTCATCCAGGGGATTTTGGACCTTCGGAATCTTTTTTACCTTGTGCAACTTTTCGGCCTTCAAATCGAAGACAACGCACTTTTCCACCTGGGCCACGGAGCGCCCTCTCTTCTTCCTCGCCTCCTTCAGTATTTTCTCTATGTTTTGTCGGGCTAGGAGTAGCTTCTCGGCTAGAGGGCATTCCTTAATTAATGACATCTCTGATTCAAATGAGGCTGGATCTCCAACCAAAGGGGTGAACAAGTATAAAGAATGAACAGGGGATGCCTCACCAGAAGGTTCGGCGACGGGTGTGACGGGAGCTTCGGCGAGTGCAACAATGCCATGTGAGGCAGGGGAATGAGGAACGGGGTTCGGCGTTGGAGTACTACCTTCGCCCTGCCTGGGAACTGAGGGAATGGTGGCATAGGTGGGCGAAGTAGTGTCAATAGACTTGTCCCGACCTGGTGACTCGAGTGGAGTGGGGCTAACGGGATCGGTGGCAAGGGGCAACGCACGAAGAGGTGATTGACTTTGTGAGGGAGGGAGAGACTGATGAGAATATTTGGCCGGGACCACAGTGGACATGTGGGAGACCAAGGCAAAGGGTGGAGAGTGCGTACCTGCGTGCCCTTCTGGCAGAGCGACCGTGGTGACTTCTTGTGTAATAGGCTCCTACTCTTTTTGGACTTCGGCACTCCCGACTTCCATGACTTCTACTTCGGGGTCTCCCTCTTGTTGGAGGAGTTCCTCCACATCAATGATGTCTACACTTGGAACTATCTCGACACTTGGTGGCATCGCATCTTCAACATTTGCTTCGATCGGGCCTGATGCAGGTTGTCCAGTAGGAGCACTTGGGAGCTTCGTGTGGGGTCACTTTGGGTGGCTCGGAGGCACTTGAATTTGCTCTTGCCTCTTTCTTTTCTTCCTCTCCAATGGTTGCTCCGACTCTTTGGCACTTGTGTCTTGGCCTTCCGACGGTCCCTATGGTAGTGCCTCTGGTTTAGCTTTGGCTTCTTCCTCTTCTTCCTGCTCCGAGGCATCATCAGTTCTTCCTGGGCTTTCACCCGATCCTGGGGTAGCTGGAGGGACAAAGTCGGCAAAGGATATGGGCTTCCAAGTCCCAACATTGGCTTCGTAAACAATTGCGAAGTCTTTATCCATTGTTAAGAGTCCATAGGAATTCATCTTTTGGCGATGGACTCTCATCATCCACCACTCCCTTAGTTGTTCCTCGCCCCAGTTCTTCAATTCCTCCTTCAAATCGTCCTTCGCCTTTCTCCAAAACATGGAGTCTGGAGTTGGGAAGGGATGCTGGTCAGGGTCAAACTCGACCTCCATAGGGTAAAATTCATGCCAGGGAGGCAATGTCCTCATCCTCTCTAAATGCCACTCCAGATCCTTCCCATTGGGATTATTTCTTTGCTCCACAATTTTAGGGTGGGGGCAGATATGAAAGTTCTTGAATTTTAGGTGATCCCTCATCACTCCCAAGGGATCATAGAGCCATTGTTGAGGAATTTGGAGTAGGCCAAATTTGGCAAGCTTTTCCTCCAGGAATACGTTTTGCTTCAAGGAAAATACTTCAATTACCCCCATCTTGAAGGGGAAGTCACAGGTATGTGCCCATTTTCGATCGTGGCCATAGACGACATTTGTTATATCGCTCTATCGAGCGACCTCCAATGCGAATTGGTACTCGGAGGGGAAAATAGGCAGTAGGAAGGGCTTTCCTATGAAGCCAAACAGGTGAATCACCAACCCTTGTGTCAATTGAAAGATGTCCCCCTTCTTCTCCATTACCACTCTATCTCTCAAACTAAGGGGCACCCGAGGGCAAGAGCCCTTCAAAAAATGCATAGCAGGTCCCAAGAACTGCTGATTAAAAGAATAATAAGACTTTGTCCTCAATAGGAGGGGAGTCCATTGGTACACAGGCAGAGGATTTCCATCCTTGCCACTCGAAGAAATGGCAATGTGGGGGAATTGCTTATGTACATGGTAGAAAAACAACCAAACAAGGAAAGAACAAGGTGCGAAGTACTGGCCCATCATCGAATTCTTCATGTTGGTGAGCCGCGTGTGCAAGGTTCGGGCCACCCATTCTGCCCAATCGAAGAAAATTGGGTTGGTGTTTGGTCTTGAAGCATCAAGGGCGTAGAATTCCCCTCTTGAAATACATTCGGCCAAAGACACCTGCCAGGGTTGCACCGAAGCATCTGTCGACAGGCCCGCCACCCATGCAATGATAGAGAAAATATCGATGTTCTTGAAGGCCGCCAAGGGTAAGGGCATTTGGGGCAGCTTGCCTGAAGGGAGCCCGCTTTTGAGGTTTTCATGCAGGAATTTCAATATGTAGTTGTTGGAGGTGAACCTCTCCATCTGTTCGCTCAGAATGACGTTGCGAACCGAATAGCCCTTGGGTGGCCCTTGTTGTGGCGCGAAGGCTGCTTGCACATCTTCCTTCAGAATTGAAAACAACTTATGGCCCACAGCATCCAACACTTGCCTAGAGGCGGGCTGGTAGTTCTGCGTGATAGCACAGATTAATTTGGGATAGTGGTGAGTAGGCGGGGTCAAATACCAGTAAATCTGAGAATAATATGCAGTAGCTCTCTTGTTCTCTGGGGTGAGTCTGCTTGTCATAAATTCAATAGTGCGTCGGAGGTCAGCCACACCCTTTGAGAGCTCTGTGTCTCTAATTTTCTCCCACCCATCAATTGGTGGTTCTTCAAGTTGTTCCTCTTCAGAGTCCTCTCCTTCTTCCATGACTTGCTTTTCTGGGCGGAGGCTCAGGTTAACCTTCTTCGGTTTTTGCTTTTTCTCCTCCTTGCCCTTCTTTGCTTTTTTGGGGCCGACTACTTCTGGTTCCTTTCCTTTCTCCTTAGAGTTTTTCTTTCCCATTGTGAAAATGGTGACGACAGAGTCCTTGATACAGAGGGCTTCGACGCAAAGGTCTTCGATGCAAAGGGCAGGAGAATTGCAGAGTAATCGAAGGCTCTTAGTCTTGCATGAACTGATGGATGAATAACCTACTCTCTGCTAGGGCCTCACGTTTTATAGCCTTAAAAGGCAACCACCTAAATTTATGGCACCTACCAAAATTAAATTTACACCTCGGACGGAGGAAGTTGTCGTGCCCTTTGATTGGCTGCGTAGTACGCGGGGCCACATGCTTCGATGATTATGCCTTGCATTGGAAATGCAACCTACTGCCACCTCATACCTGGGCATGAGCTTTTCTCCTAACCGAATCCTCTCGGGATGCACTCCGCCACCTTTGCATTAAATTCATCCACTTCGAACTCCCCTAGGTTGTCATCGGCGTGTCCCCCAAGACACATTTTAAATGCTCCCGATTCGGCGAAGTTGAAATCAACATTGAAAATGCTTCACGGTGAACCTTTGGTGCGGGCTATTTTTCAATGCTTCGGACCCGAAGTAGTTCTTCCTCGCCATGTTGCCGCTTTGTTTCATGAAGGCTGCACACCGAAGCTTGTCTTCTTTGGAAACTGCTTCGCAAAACTTCTGCCTGAAGTCGCCTTTTGAAATGCTTTGGGTGCGAAGCTCTTTCATTCCTACTTTTCCCTTTTGATAATGCCTTCGGTCTTCCGAAGACCTTTTGGAAGCCAAAGTGCTTCACTGTGAAGCATCTCGCATCAGTTGCTTCACGCTAAAATTTTTCGAAGTTGTTCCTCTTGGAAAACGGTTCGCTGGATTTTCTTTGAAAACTGCTTCGCTCATACTCCTTTTGTGAAGCATTTCTTAGCCTTGTTTCTTTTGAGGACTCCTTTCAAGCCAAAGTGCTTCGCTGCGAAGCATATTACATCAGTTACTTCACACACAAAATCCCCGAAGGAGATCCTTGCTAGGTCCAGCGAAGCTAGAATTTGTCACTGCGGTGGTGTGATACTTATCCTCCCTGTAATCTTGGAACAGAGTATATACAAAGATACAATTTTACATACAAAAGTAAAACTTGATACACACATTTTTTTTTTTTCACCTCAGCGATGAAAAGTCTTCAAATGAAGACCATTGATAGAAATTGGTAATACCTGGCCATCTGCATCCTTGAGGATGAAAGAGTTGGCCGAGTTCACCTTTACGATTTCGAACGGCCCATCCCAGAAAGCATCCAGCTTGTCATGATTCCCAGGCTTGGCCTTCCAAGAGTCCCACTTCCATACCAGATCTCCCACTTTGAATGTGCGATCGGATGATTTCTTCTTGAACCAATCTCGGGTGACCTGAGCATGCTTAGCGAAGCTCCGATAGGCTTTGTCGTGATCTTCTTCTAGTTGTAACAGCTGAGCCAGTCTATTTTCCATAGGATTAACTCCTTCTCCTTCTAATAGCTGCAATGTAGGGATCTCTATATGGGTAGGTAAGATGGCCTCCTTGCCGTAGACCAGGGCATAAGGTGAAGTCTTGATTGACTTCTTGACAAAAATTCGATCGGCCCACAAGGCACGATCTAGAAGGAGATGCCAAGTCCTTTTGTTCGTCTCTATGAGCTTTCTTAGCACCCTTAACAAGGTCTTGTTGGTGGATTCTGCCAATCCGTTGCCCTGTGGATAGTAGTTGGAGGATACTTTATGATATATCCCATATTTGTAAAGGAATCCATTGATTTTGGTGCCTACGAAGCTAGGACCATTGTCCGTGATGATCGCTTCTGGAATGCCGAACCGGGTGATCAATCCTTCTAGGAAAGCGATGACGGTCTCCTGATCTGCATTCTTCGTGGGAACTGCTTTGGCCCATCTGGTAAAGTAATCAGTTGCGGTCAGGATGAACTTATGTCCAATGGAGGAGTTCGGTGATATGACCCCTATGAAATCCAGCCCCCATTGTTGAAAAGGCTTCTCTACTTGTATCGGTTGGAGAGGCATTGAAGCATTTCTGCTTCGGTCGATGAACTTCTGACACTGCTCGCATTTGCGACAAACTACGAAGGCATCAACGAAGAGTGTAGGCCAATAATAACCCACCTTGATGATATTTAATGTCGTTGTTCTCCCTACGAAGTGACCTCCAGATAATCCTGAATGGAATTCTCCCAGGACTCTCCTTTTATCATCATATTTTATACACCTGAGAAGGATGCCATCAATGTTTCTAAAAAATAGGCCTTCGGGGCGCAAGGTATATCGGGAGGACCGCATCCTGAAATGCCTTCATTGTGAAGCATTTAGATGTGAAGGACATCTGCCAGTGTTGAAGTATTCGACTATTTCACTGACCCAGTCTTTCTCGTCCTCTTCCTGGTTTGTGAAGCATTCTTCTGCTGGTGAGTCATCCCACTGAGATTTTGTAGCTTCGGCCGCTACGCTCTTCACCAGTTCTTGACACAATGCGTGACCGCGAACCAATTTTGTGGGTTTGATCTCGATGTCAAACTCTTGTATCTTGCTGACCCAACCGACTCTTTTACTACCCAATTCTCCTTGGATGATGAAATTACGCACATCAGGGTGAATGACAAAGACTATAACCCGACTTTGGGAGATGAACTGTTTGAATTTCCTAAGAGACTTCATTACCGCATGCACCTGCCTTTCTATGAAATTATATTTTTCTTCATGAGGGTTTATCACTTGGCTTAGAAACGTGATGGGGCGCTCTTCGCCATCTTCCCCCTTTTGTGTCAGGACTGCAGCATAGCTCTCGGGTTCTCCTATAGCATATAGGATGAAGTCCCGATTGTAGTCAAGGTTGGTCAGGACCGGTGCTTGAGCAATTTGGGCTTTTATTTCTTTGAATGCTTCTTTTCTCTCCTTCATCCAGATGAATTCCGCACCTTTCTTCAAAAGTTCGGACATCGGCTTGATGACCTGGGCAAAATCTGGGACAAACTTCCTCACGAAGTTGATCTGGCCAAAGAAATATTGAAGTCCTTTCTTGTCTACTGGGAGTGGGAGCTTCATTAGAGCCTCAGATCTATCAGGATCTATAGCAAGACCCTTTTTTGATATCGCATGTCCCAACAACTTCCCTTCGCTGACTGCGAATATGGACTTCTTTGGATTGATTGAAATGCCAAATTCTCGACATTTTTTGAAAATCTATTGTAAGTGTAAGGGGTGATCCTCCCTTCTTCGGGAGAATACGGTCATGTCATCTAGATAGATAACAATAATCTTATTCAAGAGTTCACCAAAAGCTAAATCCATTGCCCTCTAAAAAGTGGCACCCGCATTCGAAAGGCCGAATGGCATTCGTTGGTAAGCAAATGTTCCCCACTTGGTAGTGAATGCGGTTTTATGCTGGTCTTCGTCCCTGACCCAGATTTGATTGTATCCAGAGAAACCATCGAGTAGGGAGAAGCATTGAGCCCTCGCCATCGAATGCAAGATCTGATCGATCTACGGGAGAGGGTAGTGATCTCTGAGAGAAGCTCTGGTTCAGGTTGCGAAAGTCCATGCACAATCGTATATCTCCGTTCTTCTTTCTAACTGGGACTAGATTCGCTACCCAAGAAGAATGCTTGATGGGATAAATTATCTTCGCCTCGAGCATTTTTAGGAGTTTGGCCTTCATCAAGACTTTGATCTTTGGATTGACAGGCCTTTGCTTCTGTCGGAAAGGTTTGATCCCTTCCTGCAACTCAATTGTATGTTGGATCAGTTGTCGATCATATCCCTTTAGATCTTGATAAGACCAAGCCACTGTGTTGGGATACTTTCTGCACGCAGAGATCGGATCTGCTCTAGCTCTTTCGAAGTGCAATCTGTTCCAACTTTTATTGCTTTCCTAGGTTCAAGTTCTAAATCTTGATACTTCTTTGCATTAACTTTGATCCTGTGAGAAACTGCTCGATCATTCTGATCAAAGAGGCTTTCAAGAGTAATTAATCCCTTAGGCACATGATTATTCTTTAATTGAACTAGCCCTTCATATTCTTCTTCATCAGGGCTTCTGCTCTCAATTGTGGCTACTTCTTGAATCATAAAATTCACAATCTGCTCATCATTGTCAAAAACTTGCCAATGCAGATCTCTGTCTGGGACAGAGGGCCTATAAATCATCCTCACAGCTTTAGGCTTATGCACCATGTCTTCTGCTGGAGAATACTTGGCTGCGATGGATGCTAGAACATCGGCATGTCGATTCTTTTCTCTTGGAATAGACTGCAGATTGAGAGATTCGAACTGGTCGAGCAAGTCCCATACCCTATTTCGGTATGACTTGAGATAGTGCTTCTTTGAAGTGCACTTGTTTGTGACTTGATTGCATACCAATTCGGAATCTCCAAAGATTTGGAGATGCTTTATGCCTAACTTTTTTGCTTTCTTGAGTCCTAGGCATAATGCTTCATATTCTGCTGCATTGTTGGTGCAACTCCACACCAACCGGTAACAATATTCCTTCTGCTCTCCAGAAGGTGATACTAATAGAATCCCCGCCCCGACACCATTTTTGCATCGGGCGCCATCGAAGAACAATTTCCACAATCCTTGGGCGAAGACTTTCTCTTCTGACTTGATGTGTTTCTTAGGCTTGGCGATGGCATAACATCCCATCTTAGTTTCTATCATGGCATTAAAGTCTGCTAATGAAAACTCATCTTCGCAACTTAACTGTGCGAGGGATTCCTCGACCAGGTCCACTTGCTCTATCCCTTCCACTATCGCATGCATGGGATCACTGCTCTCTCCTTCGGACATCTTTTCTACGAGGAAGGTGGAAGGCTTCTCATTGTAGATTTTTATCTTCTTTCCTTTGAATGGAATCTCCAAGTGTGAGTAATCCATAGATAGATATCCTCCCAGCTTCATCGTAAATTCTCTTGACAAGCACATACTGAAGTAGGGCTCAAGGTCAACAACTACCACCTCTTGTATGACTGTGATCTGAGGCATTTTGTGTAGTCGGATAGGAATATCTTTGATCACTCCTACAGTCTTCACAGGAGTACCATCCAACTGTAGCATGCCATGACTGCTTCACGTATATTCCATCCCTATCTCTTCGCACACTGCTTTGGGCATGACCATTGTCGTGGCTCCAGAGTCAATCATACAGTTATGTACAACATACCCTTCCATCTGTAGAGACATGTAGAATGGCGGTGGCCTATTCTTCCTCGTAATGGATGTGGATAGGGTCTGTACTAGGGCAAGCGGTGCTGCCTTTCTTGCTTTGGTTATCTTTAATGATTCTTGCAACAGGTCCACCTGACCGGGTAGTTGCAGTGCATCGTATAGACTAATTTTGGCTGGAATCCTCTTCAGCTCATCTACAATGTTGTACGCCAGGGAATTGGGCACCTCAGGTCCCTTTCTTGGTTCATATCTGGTGTGATACTATTTCGTAGCTTTGACCCTTTGTCGCTTGGTCAACGAAGGAAGCTTGAGCTTCTCTCTAGCTTGTTCCTTAGTTTCCACCTACGATGGATTTGTAGGGGCCTGTTGGGCCTTCTCTTTGACTAGTGTAGGCTATCGAGCTTCATTCGGGGTCGAAGGAGGTTGTTGTCCTTTCTCATGATGAGCATGCACCTTTAAAGGAGCCATTTGAGTAGCATCTACCTCTATCGACTTCTTTCCTCCTCTGGTAAGGACTGCAACTGGCTCTTCTTCACCAATTACCAGGTTCTGATCTAATTGCTTGATGACATTGACTTGACCACCATGACTACTGCTCACTAGCGTTTGTACATAGTGTTGGTGCAGCATGCAAGTATTCTCTTCATGAGGGTCATTACACGTGGAGCACCAATGTATATAATCAGAAGTGCTCGGGGCTTCGTCTATTGCAGCATTTCTTGTCGAAGCTCTTCCTTGCTGGACCGCTTGATCTTTAGTAAGTGCAGGTGTAGGATAAGATCTTCTCGGTAGAAACTCTTGTTGCGCTTGCTTCTTCTTCATAATGGTCATGTCATTAGACAGGGTTTACGACTGTGGAGTTCAGGGACTGAACTTCTTGCAGTATTTTGGCTTGCATGTCATCGGTTTTAGGAATAGGTGGCAATGGAGCCATTGTTGGTATTGGAGGTAGGGCAGGGTGTTGAAGTGGTGCTGGCAGTACAGGGAATGCCGAAGTGACCATGGGCTATGGAGTCAAAAAGGTGGGAAAATGAATTTGTGGGGCGGTGATTTGGGACACAATGGGATTCGGGTTCCAAGATGAGATAGGGTATGCAAGGGTTGTAGAGATCTACGAAGCGGTTGTGCTTGCATACTGGGATTGATGGAAATCGAGAAGTATGGGCATCGACATCCTTTGGGGAAGTTTACCCATAGCTATTAGATCCATCTCCGCTTTCTGGGCTAACTCATATAACTCCGGGAAGGTATTGATATTTGAATACCTCACCATGACGCTGATATCAGGATTGAACGCCCGAAGGAAATAGTACGCTGTAGCTTCATCAGTTGGCCGAAGTCCAACTGGTATTCTTTGCCAGGTTCGAGCGAACCTAACATTGAAGTCGGTGATCTCTTCTTGTGGATGTCTCTGGATCATTGTGAACTGATGCAGGAGAGAGGTCGGATCGATGGACTCATTGAAGCTTCGCATCAACTGCCCGGCTAATTGGTCCCATCCCGTAATGGTATCGGGTGGTAAAGATCTATACCAGTAGAGGAGTTTTCCTCTAAGAGATAGAACCAGAAGCTTTACCATAACCCGCTCTTCTGTGATGTCATGGATCATCGCTAGAGAAACTATATCCTGGATGTGCTCTAGAGCAGTCTTCCCAGTTCCATCGAATGTTGGGATCTTCTTTATAGCAACAGGTGACACTTGCCCTTGTCCCGCTAGATTTAGCGGTCCTGAAGAATTCCATGTTGGGAATAATCTGGGTGGCGGTTGCTACTACATTTGTTGTTGTTGTTGTTGTTGTTACTATTGTGCCATATTTACTCTTGGATTTTGAGAAACAAGAATTCTCGAAGCTCCTCCTTGATTGCTAACAGGACGACCAATAGGAATGGAGGCACTAGGATGCTTCGATGAGTTGGGAGGATTAGGAGGAAAGCTAGCCACTGTGCTATCAGAAGTTAGGCCTTGTTCATCAACAACGACCTCTTGCGAGGATGTTCCACGTAACAAAGACTCGGGGGTGACCAACCTAGATCGTTCCCCAAAGGCGTCAATATCTAGCTCAAAGAACTCAGTTTCCTCTCCTCTATTCCTAACTCTCCATCTTGTTTGCATGAAGACACAGACTTTGGTACCGGTCTTTACGACTTAAATATTCTCGGGTAAGATAGAGTCGCCAGATGCTAAGAGTCTTTCGGTAATGAGAGCATCGGTTCTCACTACCACTCACAAGGTGAGACTGATCGGGTCCCACCGGGCATGCCAAAAATTGTTGGTCATCAAATCTGCCCAGGAAAGGATTTGGGTAAGTGTATGCACCCTAGACCTGGACCAACATTGAAAGGCCGAAGGGAAGAGATGCCCCTCGTGCCAATATCTCGAAGAAAATGCCGGCTCCTATACTAAACTACTTTGATTTTTAAGATAAGGGTGTAGGAAAGAGATAAATAGAGTGAGGGTGCAGGAAAGAAATAAAAGAGTAAGGGAAGAAATTTTAGTAGTTTAATGGTGGGAAAGAACCAGAAGCACGATTACTAGCCAATAACTTGAAATAGCAGCAAAGAACACCAAGAATAAATGAAATGAACACAGTATCAACCCCCCTATGTATCCTCTGGATGAGTCCCAGGATTCTCCTTTTCCTTTCATCGAAATTCAGAGTTCAGAGTAACGACGAGTAAGAAAAGTGAATATAACAGAAACACTATCCACAGGTAGCATAAAAGAAAGCCCACACAACGTTTTCCTCTCTTATGTATCCTTCAGGAAAATCTCAGGGTTCCACTCCAATCACACACCTAAATCCAGAGTTCAGAATTACAGTATGCAAATGAAGAAAAGATAAAAGAAATAATCGTAGAAGGCAACATAAAAGAGAGAAGTAGAGTCCAAAGCTCTTTAGTATTAATCGCAGGAATGTAAGTTACAGCAGCTTTCTAGCAGAAAGTTCCCCCCCTTTTACATTACAATGCCTAGGTTTTTATAGAGGACCCGACCCTCTGAGCCATAAGTGCACAAAATGGAGGAGTACACCCTCGAAACCTGAGAAGTCGGCTCTTCGTAGCCCTCGTGACTGAGCTCTCAAATCTGTTACCAAAATTGGCAACTGTGACCGGGTCAGCCATGGAAACAAGCATTAATGAGCCGTCTGAGCATCCTTGGCTTCTGGGTATAGTGCTCGAGTGGTCGCCATGCTCGTCGGGCTCTTCTTCTGGGACCGATACTTCATTTCCAATTGCTAAAAATGAGCAACGAGCTTATCGGGCACGTAAAAATGCATTTATGAGGCACTTGATCGCCTCGAGAAAATACCCGGCTTGGAGCGCGTGCCCTTGAAGCGCTTCGCTAAATTTTCGTCCGCAACTCCGCTTCGCAATGGACTTGTGCCGAAGCGGATCCTCCTTCTTGATTTGTACTTCGCATGGTGGAGCTTCGCAAAACTGCTTTGGGGATGGTGGGTGCCGAAGCATATTTCCTTCGCAAGATGGGCTCTTCACTTCTCGCTGCTTCGCTGGAGAGACGTGCCAAAACTGCTTCGCTGATGAACTGTTAAAATGCTTCGCCGTGATCTTCCTTCAAAATTGTGGTTCGGGAGGATTTTGGCCGAAGCGCATTCTTTCCTTCAAAAATGCTTTGACTGCTTCTACTTTGGGTGAAAGTACTTCGCACGAAGGTGTGCCGAAGCAGATGCTTCGCAATGACTTTCGGCGAAGTAGAAATGGTTCGCTGGCGGGGAGGCCCGAAGTGGGTGCTTCGACGGTTTTTTGGTGAAGTATTTTCAACATTGCGCTCCTTCAAATTTTGCTTCGCAAGTTTCTTGCCCGAAGTAACCTTTTGAAATGCTTCGGGTGCGAAGTAGTTTTCATTCTTCTTCCCTTGTATTTTTCTTTGGCAACACCGCTTCGCAAAATTCTTGCCCGAAGTAGTTGTTTGAAGTGCTTCGGGCCCGAAGTAGTTTTCTCTGCCTTAGCAAATTTGGACCGCGATTTTCTTCGACGAAGCTGTTCTTTTGAAATGTCGCTTGAATGCCGCTTCGCAAAACTTTCACCCGAAGTAGCTGCTGGAATTGCTTCGGGTGTGAAGCTCTTTTTTACGCCTTCTTTGAATTCCTTCTTCGGCAACGCCGCTTCGCAAGATTTTCGCCCGAAGTAGCTGTTTGAGGGACTTCGGGCCCGAAGTAATTTTCATCCTTCATTTCTTCCCTTGTGGCTATCTTCCTTAGCTTGTTCATCAGCGAAGCTCCTTCATCTTCATTTTATGTACAAGGGGAATAGCAGGGAAAGCCAAAATTGCTGCAACACTTGAAAATTCATTGAAAGAAATACTTTACAAAAAAATTGATTTTTCTACCCCATTGTGCAATGTGACAAAATTGTCAATAGGTACATCCTCAACAATATTTTGGCTATCTGCAAGGGCATGGAATGGTCCTGAATGTCAAACCAGAATATGCTTTTTAATAAGATTTATTTTGAGAAATATTATGATCGTATTGAATGGAGATTCATTCTTGCTATGCTCAAAGCTTTAGGATTTGGACCAATTTTCATTTAGACTATTGATATGCTATTTGGAGATGCTTTGACTATTCTCAATTTGAATAATTCATAGTCTAAAGTAGTGGGCCTTTTTAGGTTTGTTCGACAAGGGTGTCCTATTGCTCCCTCTTTATATGTGCTTGTTGTTGAAGCCTTCGACTATCTTTTAGTTGCTCAAGCTTCTGTAGGTATTATTAAAGGAATTACTCTTTTGAATGATTAGGGATAACCTATCAGTGCTCACTTTACTAGATGACTCCTTTCTTACTATAAGGGAAGAGGATCAATTTATTTCTAATGCTCTATTTTGTCCAAACACCTTTTGCACAACCTCTGGTTCTAGCATACAATGGAGGAAGACTTCCTGCTTCAGATAGTCTCCCTTGCCTATGTCACCTTGGATTTAATGGTATCATTGGAATTGGATCCCTCCTAGAGAATTTTTAAGTTTCTTGGTATTCCTTTTTCATTTAAATGCTCCCCTGCATAGCTTTGGAATTATATGCTTCAAATATTTTAAAAGAAGCTTGATTTTTGGATTACTAAGAAGCTGTCATTAGTAGGTAAATTTTAGATTCGATATAAAGTTTTAGTTGTCACTCATGTATACTATTCCTCTTATTGGGTTCCTTCATAGGCTTGCTATAAGAATATTGAGAAACTCCTTCCAGATTTTCTTTAAAATTATTCTTTTGAAACAAAGGGATTTCATAGAGTTGTCTGGGATATTTACTATCTTCCTAGAGAATCTGGTAGAATAAGTCTACTAGATTGTAGATGACAAGGTATTTATTTGTGTACTAAGTGGGTGGTCAGGGATCTAAGGGGATTTGAAGCTTTGAAATTTTTGGTTTGACATTTCATTTCCTCTGGTCTTCCCTTAAATTGTAGAGCATGGAGAGGGTTGGATTTTCCCTCTCTCATTGTTCTTTTTTTTTAATTTACATGGTGGAATCGATAGCCATCATGAATATGACCAGGCTATTTGGCTTTTAGTGCCACCATAGTATTCTATGCTATCCACCTTGAAATTCACCACATAGATCTTCGCACAGTTCACCCCTATAACCACCATGCCACAATCATTTTAAACCTTTTACTCCATTGAAAGCACTAGGAAAGGGACAAGCGTTCAATCCGACAAGTCCCAAGATTTGAACCTTGGACCTCCATGCCCCTTACGGGGTTTGGTCGAACCAATTGGTCTATGCCTTGAACCTTTCCCTCTCATTTTTGCTCTAGTTTTTGTTAATATTTTTGGCTCCTTTTTTATTAAAAGTATATGGAAATCCTAGCAGTAGCTCACTCGGATCTGTTGGAGAGAATATGGCTTCCATAAGGCTTATCCATCAATTCTATGAATATTTGGTGGTCCTCTATGTTTCTTCATCAAGGTTCTACCTTAGCTCAGGTGCAATGGATTGGTAGACACAAAAACCTAGCCATTTGTCATCCATCCTAACTTTCCCGCTATTTTTGCCCACTATTCATATATATTTATATATTTATTTTATATATATTTAATATTAATATTTTATATATATTTATATAAGTGAATTAATCCTAGCCATATGATTTCATTTAATCCTATCCGTCCATTCACATCAATCCATGCCACAACCTAAATTTAATATCCACCCTCCGATGTGCTTTTATCTTAGCCACATGATTAGTGTCATTGAAACCCTAAGTATGCCCTAGGTTGGATTATTAATAGGAGCCATTTTTATGGCTCAAACTCAAAGTTTTTCTAAGCAATTTGTATCCTGAGATTCCTTGAGTTTCATATTCCCTTGGAGTATCCAAGTACTTATACCTCCATCTTTGCTCGCCATAACCCCCGCAACCATTGCCATTCATTTTCCCTTGCCATATTTGCTTCTGCAAAATATTTCCTCAACCGCCAAACATCTTCGAGCACTTTTTATCATCGTCGAGTGCCTATGGGTGCCTCCCTTGTTGCAATTATGAAAAGAGTTTAGGCCCAGAAATATCTAGGTATTTCTAGGCCCAAGTGTGAACACATCAGGAATTTGTCGACAAAGTGTTGTCGGCATGATTTTTTTAATTGTCGAACTCCCTCGCCTAAATGCTCTTCAAAATTCTCTCCTCCCACCTTTCCCGCTTCCTCCTCATCCCTTATTCCTCCTCATCTCCCCTCACCGACATTATCCACCGCCTCCTTCCTTATCCCTCCATGCACCTTATCCCTCCACCTCCTCTTCCTCCATAACCCCCACTACTCCCTATAAATATTATAACGCTGATGTGAAGTTTCGAATGTAGTTTTTTGAATTTAATTAAATATAAGATTTTTATAGTCCAAATCGGCTCACTGGTATCAGATCCAGGCGTGGAAGCATGATAGCCGATGCTAGGGGCACGCATCCTAAGGCAGGTACAAAGAATTGAGTTGACATGGATGTTGACTGGGTGATGGAATGTCGTTCGAGGTGGCACATAGGCGTTGACTAGGTAGGCTAAGGTGGCATCCTAGGCATGAATCTTGAGGTGCCAGGTGGTGGACTCATGGCAGCTGATGTGGACACACGACTCGAGGAGCTAAGGTGGAAGGTGACATGGTAGCATGGGCACAGACATGGCATGTGTGATGTGGCATGAGGAGAGCAAGATTGAGTGGCAAAGGAATCGCCATGTGGCATTGTCTAATTCATTGAAAGAGCAAAACTTTGGCCATCGTGATTGCCTGAAGGCAATCGTTGAATTATGCATTCGTGC
The DNA here is from genome assembly GCA_028583015.1 of Wollemia nobilis. NCBI lineage: Eukaryota > Viridiplantae > Streptophyta > Pinopsida > Araucariales > Araucariaceae > Wollemia > Wollemia nobilis. Next base: position 2,750,195 of record JAQPPZ010002998.1, read on the forward strand.
GCATATTAAAACCATCAAATTTATTTTACCCACTGCATGTGGGACTATTATTTTTTTTATTTTTATATTTTTCAAGGTTCTAAGTTTATGTTAATTAAAGTCGGCCCTCCTTTTGTGATCACGACTGGTCGTGTGGTCTGACGGTAAAGGGTACCCACGAGCAGCGACGAGACCCGGGTTCGAATCCCGTCGGGTGAAGTTTAAAAAAAAAAAATTGGGCAAGGAGAATTTAAAAGAAAAAGCACCCACGGTCCATTTCAAAGCTACGAGGCAGCGTGTTGGCTAGCGTTAGCTTTAGCTCATGGGAGGTCATCGGTTCGACTCCCCCCGCTTTGAAAATATAATAAGAGGTCGCCAGGGGAAGAGGTTTTAAAGAGAAACCTCGAAACCTCGCATTTTGAGGTTCCTCATGACCTTGGAGGGGCTAGAATCAGAATATGACCTTTGGAATTCGTACCAATCCATCGTTGTACTCCCGTCTCGTTCTACTCATCAACAAATCTTCTAAGAGGAGCTACCGCCGGCGCGCCATGGCATCAGTAATTCTGTTGTCCCTCCATGGGAAACCAGATTCCTCGAGCTAAGCTATTCATCTATTAATAGATCACGCCCCCGGTTCTCATTGAAGGTGAACAAGCTAAGCTATTCTCTCTCCGACTCCGACATTCATATAAGCTGAGCTTATAAAAAGGTATTCCGGGGAAAGAGGACAGGCTCTCCACTCCTTCATGAGATGAGAAAAACATGGCCTCCCGGGCCGTCCACCCGTACCCCTCTCCTCATTAATATAAGGTCGAGCGGTTATGGATAGAGGGCCCTCTCCCACTTCATAGGTAAGCGAGACCCTCTCGCTCCGTCCCCACCCAGATTTCCCGATCATGTGGAATAAGAAGATCGTGAGCCGCCTATTCCTTCTCTTTTCACTGGCCCCACCCGAGGGACAAGGCGGCGCATAAGAGACAAACCGCCCTGCTTATAGAAGTGGGGGCCCTCTATCCATAACCGGCAATCAAGATCTCGGCTCGGCCCCCCATTTTTTTATTCTCTTTAAGAGTTCAATCTATGTGTGGTTATTGATTTCCCCCTTCTTTCGTTTCGGATGTGTCTCTCCTTTCCGTTGCCATTTCCCTCACTAGACGAAACTATTTTTATGCTATCTATTCAATATCATTAAATATCATTGAATAGGAATAACACGCGATAAGTGCCAAAAACTGCCCGAACCCTCTCTATTTTAAGGAGAGGAGGTCGAACACATCTTATTTTGAATGAGAATTAAGTTACTTGGGGAGATAATGATGATTTCCTCTTCTGATAGAAGAATTTCCATGGTCACTCGTTCAAGGGGGTCTCATGGAGATTGAAACGGCGCGTATGTTGTTTCCTTTTAAACACATACTGCTTATGTTCGGGCCTTCGCTCTTGCTGAAGCAGTTGCTACCAAGGGCTTTCTTTCGCACCCCTGGGATTGGTTTGGATGGTTGCGTAAACCGCGGGAGTCGCGTTCGGTCTAAGCCTAAAGATTAGAGGGGAATTGAACCCCATCCCATAAAATAAAGGTGCTCCAGCTAATCTGGGGCCCTAAAACTACTCGCCTTCATTCTCATTCAAGGAGAACTGCCATTTCCTTTCTGTTTCCTCCGTCTTAAATTATATAACGTATATAAAAGGATCCCTTTCTTTCTGTGTTGAATAGTCTCAAAGAGTTTCCTTTCTATCTGGCTTTATTTCATAGTTCATAGTTCCGAAACCGCTCCTCGAGAATAGGTCCCCAAAACAAAAACCCCGGGTCGACAAGATCAGAATCTCGACCCAATCTAAAAGTTATATAATAACATAAAATACTAAAATGTGCTCACAGAGAATACGCGCGAAAATCATTCGGCCGTTATCACCTCATCTTACTATTTACATGCCGCAACGAGAATTCGATGTTTCCAATTTTCCATAGAATCCTCGAGGCTTTCTCAGCCACTATTGTTTTGTATCTTATTGTAAGCTTGGAAATAGGTGGGGTAAGCCTTACTTATACCAATACCTACCAATCCCTCTTCTATGTCATAGAACCAAAGTTCGCGCTAACCGTAAAAAGTCTGACTTTCTTAGCGCTGTGCTATCATATGGTTTTTGGAGTTCGTCATTTATGGTGGGATTTGAAGCAAGCTCTTTAGCCTCTCTATTTTTAAAAATATAAATAAAAATGGCTTCTAAATTGTTACGTACGTAAAATTATCCTTGCTTTAGTAACTTTAATAACATTGATATTTATTATCGTTATGGAGTCCTCGCCATGGCGGTGGGGACGGCGACTCCTTAATTAAGGAAATATAGACCGTTTTTTTAAAGTGTTGTTTAAATATTTTTTTAAGGTTTTTTAATTAAATTTAATAATAATTTTAATTTTATATTTTTAATTAGTTTTAAATAAAGTTTTTTATTTAAAATCTAATTAGAATATAAAAAAGAGTATTATTAAAAAAAAATTAAGAAAAATCCTTTATAAATTTTTTTGAAAATCTTCTTAATTTTTTTTGGAAAGTGGAATTGGAAAAATATTTTTTCCCGGAGATAAAATTTTTTGAGCGCCATAAAATTGATGATGCAACTCAGCTAATGCTTTGTTATGATGAGTAGATGATCCGGTCAACCGGATGCTATCACGCCCTATGCTCTCTACTGAGGAGAGAGTCAAATGAGTCATTTGATGAGAGGGTTCGGCGAGACGGAATACAAACTGTATTCAATCAACTGCAGAATTCAGTGATAGCTCACCAGAGGAAGCCTGATTCTGGATACGAGGCTGACTCAGAGGACAATATTTTTGGACAATGAGTGGAGGAGTCCGATTCAGTGGCATTTGAACTTGAGGATCAATCCAGTGAAAGTTATACCCCACGCTCTCCAGAACCTGAACCAGTAGAGCCTGAGCCAGTGGAACCTAAGCCAGCATAGCCTGAGCCAACACAGTTCGAGCCAGTGGTAGCTCCTAAAATTATTGTCATCAGTGATGACGAGGATTCCATTGCAGATAATTTTGGGCCTCAAGTACTGGGCAATCCACAAGAAGAAGAAGAAGAAATCAGTGAGAGAGTTAAGAAATCTAGATTTGATTTGAACTTGTAATTGCTTTGTACTTCCTATTTTTAGTCAAATCAAAGTTTACTTTCAAGTAGTAGAAATGGCTTCAAATTCGAATCTCCCAATTCCTGAATTTAATGGTAGTGATTATGAATACTGGTCAATAAAGATGAAAACTATGTTGATTGGTAAAGGTTTATGGGAAATAGTTGAAGAGGGTTACACAGAACCCTCTCCTACTGACTGGTCTACCTTAAGTGTTGCCGATAGAAAAACCAAGAAAGAAGCCCAGAAAAACAATTCCTTTGCCCTATATCATTTACAAGTAGCCTTAGATAAAAGTATATTTCCTAGAATAGCATCCTGTATAACAACTCAAGATGCTTGGAAGGCTTTAAAGGAAAGTTTTCAAGGGAGTGATCAAGTGAAGCAGGTCAGGCTTCAAACTTTGAAAAGAGATTTTGAAAATCTCAGAATGCAGGAGAATGAGAAAGTAGGAGACTACTGTGTGTGAGTCAAAGCCGTAGTAGATAAAATGGTCACTCTAGGTGAAGAAGTTAAACCAGAGGTTGTGGTGAAGAAAGTGTTGCGAACACTTCTTCCTAAGTGGAATCATGTAGCAATCATTATTGAAGAGTCAAAATATTTGACTGCACTTTCCTTTGATGCACTAATTGGTTCTCTTCTTTCACATGAAGAGAGATTGCAGGAATCTCCTTCCACTAGCCACGGAGGTGATGACAAAGCCTTCGCTTCACAAGAAGGAAAAGGACAAGGTAGAGGTCGAGGTAGAGGTCAGCACAGAGGTAGAGGTAGGAATAGTCCACGAGGTGGAACTCCTAACAGAGGAGGATCTTCAAACAGAGGTGGAGGTCAGAATAGAGGTGGATAGTAGAACAGAGGGAAGCATCCAGGATGAGGAAAAGGAAGTGACAAGTCAAAACAAACTTGCTACAATTGTGGTAAACTTGGCCACTTTGCTCATGATTGCTGGTCAAAATCTTCACAAGGGAGCAACAGCCAGAGCAATCAGTATGGAAATTTTGGAGAAGAGGAAGGGACCTCAAATCTCTTTCTCTCATATGGCAAGTCAGATCAGAACTTGAATGACACCTGGATCTTGGACACTGGGTGTTCAAATCATATGAGTGGCAAAGAAGAACTCTTTGCTACTCTGGATTCTTCCTACAAATCCAACATCAAATTGGGAGATGACAAGTCATTGGCAGTTGAAGGCATTGGAGCCATGGAGGTTCCAACAAAAGAGGGCATGAAACAAGTAAGTGATATCTATTACACACCTCATCTCCAACACAATATTTTAAGTGTTGGTCAAATGTTAGAGAAGAACTATAAATTGCTATTTGATGAGGGTAAATGTACCATTTTTGATAAGAGTAATAGTGATAGAGTCATTACTCAAGTGCCAATGACAAGGAACAGGTTATTTCCTTTAAATTTTGGCCATCCAGGAGGAGATCAATTAGTAAATGTTGCTATTGCAAATCCAAGTGTGTTGTGGCACTTGAGATACGGTCATTTGAATTCAACCAATTTGAAGATGTTAACTTCTCAAGCGATGGTGACCGGACTTCCTAAAGTTCAGGACAATAAGGAAGTCTGTGAAGGTTGTGCCTTGGGCAAGCACGCTAGAACCAAATTTCCTCATGGACAAGCATGGCGAGCTAGTTATCCACTCCAGCTAGTGCATTCGGACATTTGTGGTCCGATGCAGACCAAGAGCATTGGTAACAACTCTTACTTTCTTCTTTTCATTGATGATTTTTCAAGAATGTGTTGGATATATTTTTTGAAGCATAAAGATGAGGCATTTGATTACTTCATAGATTTTAAAGCAAGAGTTGAAAATGAGAGTGGATATTTTGTTAAGTGTCTCAGATCAGATAAAGGAGGAGAATACTCCTCTAATGAATTTTTGAATTTTTGTAAAGAACATGGAATAAAGAGGCAGTTCACTACTGCCTATACTCCACAACAAAATGGTGTGGCTGAAAGGAAAAACCACACCATTGTAGATATGGCAAGATCTATGCTTCAGACGAAGCATTTGAGTAATATGTATTGGGCAGATGTAGCTAGGACTAGTGTGTATATTTTGAATAGGAGCCCTACTTCAAGTTTGAAAGGGAAAACTCCTTACCAAGCATGGTATGGTAAGAAACCGAATGTCAAGCATTTTAGAGTGTTTGGTTCACTGGCTTACTCACACATTCCTGATGAACAGAGAAAGAAGCTCGATCCTAAGAGTCAAGCATGCATTTTTGTAGGGTATTGTGAGAACACAAAAGCTTATAGACTCTACAATCCTAGGACTCGAAAGATAATACTTTCCAGGGATGTGATTTTTGATGAAGGGGGAGAATGGGGAAATCCCAAAATTTATAGTGATGTTGAATCTCATGATGCAAGTTCTTCACAAATTCAACAAGCACCACAAAAAAGCAAGAAGTCTCCTCCTCCTCCAAGCCCAAGTAGACATTCGACTTCCAGTTCATCATCATCATCACCAAGTCCTTCTCCACAAAGGTCAGTGAGTTCCTCACCAATGGATATTGATTCTCCATCTAGAGGTAAGAGAACTCTCCAACATCATCCATCTTATCAGATGTTGGATACAAATTTTCAAAGACGATATACTAGAAGTCAAGCAAGTGAAATGGGTTCAGTTTTGCAAAGACTTGAAAATATGCATTTGTATGGAGATGATGACTCCCAAGAACCTCGGGGAGATGTAGTTAACTATGCCTTGTTAACTAGTGCACAACTTGAACCTTCTAGTTATGAGAAGGCTTGTACTCAAAAGATATGGCAAGATGCCATGAAAGAGGAGATAACCTCTATAAAAAACAATGATACTTGGGATCTGGTAGAGCTTCCTAAAGGAAAGAAGTGTGTTGGATGTAAATGGGTCTTCAAGACCAAATTCAATGCTGATGGAAGCATTGAAAGGCACAAAGCAATATTGGTTGCAAAAGGATTTACACAAAAGTATGGTATTGATTATGAAGAGACATTTGCTCCTGTAGCATGATAGGAGACCATCAGAACAGTTCTTGCTTTAGCTGCTCACAAGGGTTGGAAAATCCAACACATGGATGTGAAAAGTGCCTTTCTCAATGGGTACTTAATAGAGGAAGTGTATGTTGAGCAACCTCAAGGATTTCAAGAACAAGGTAAGGAGCACCTTGTTTACAGACTGAAAAAGGCACTCTATGGCCTCAAGCAGGCACCACGAGCTTGGTACTCACGCATTGATGGGTACTTCAAAGATTTTGGGTTCACCAAAAGTAGAAATGAACCCACCCTTTACTACCTGAAGCAAGATAACGACATCCTCATAGTTTGCTTGTATGTGGATGATCTCATATTCATGGGTAGTAATAGAAAAGTGAATATGGAGTTCAAGCACTCCATGATGAAGAAGTTTGAGATGAAGGATCTCGGCCTAATGCACTACTTCCTTGGATTGGAAGTTCATCAGTTAGATACAGGGATCTTCATCTGTCAACATAAGTATGCTCGGGACATGATCAAGAAGTTTGCTATGGAGCATTGCAAACCAGTTGCAACTCCAGTTGGACATGGGATCCAATTAAGCAAAGATGATGGAGCACCAAAAGTTGACGTGACCACTTTTAGGAGCATGGTTGGGAGTTTGATGTTTCTCGCCAACACTAGACCCGATATTCAGTATGTTGTTTCTCTTGTCTCTCGATTTATGGCTAGCCCATATGAGCTGCATTTGTAGGCAGCTAAGAGAATTCTCAGATATGTGAAGGGTACATTGGATTTTGGAATCCAATACCATAAATGTAACACTATCAAGCTTGTAGGCTTTAGTGATAGTGATTGGGGCAGCAATATTGATGACAGAAAATCAACTTCAGGGAACTGTTTTAGTCTGGGATCAGGGCTAATAACATGGAGTTCCAAAAAGCAAACTATGGTAGCTTTGTCTTCTACAGAAGCTGAGTATATAGCAGTCACCTATGCTAGTACTCAAGCCCTATGGCTAAGAAAAGTATTGGAAGAGATTGGAGAGCAGCAAAGTGGTCCAACCAGGATTTACTGTGACAACATCAGTGCCATTCAGTTGGCATACAATCCGATCCACCATAGTAGAACGAAGCATTTTGATATGAAGTATCACTTCATCCGAGATATGGTGGAAAATGAAATTGTTGAGCTTCAATTTTGTCGCACTTTGGAGAACGTTGCTGACATATTCACCAAAGCAATGGCTAAAGCTCAATTTTTAAAGCTGAGAGACTGTGTAGTCAGTTCTCTCAACTTTAAGGGGGAGAATTTTGCAAGTATGAAAAGGGTTTAGGCCCAGAAATATCTAGATATTTCTAGGCCCAAGTGTGAACACATTAGGAATTTGTCGACAAAGTGTTGTCGGCATGATTTTTTTAATTGTCGAACTCCCTCGCCTAAATGCTCTCCGAAATTCTCTCCTCCCACCTTTCCCACCACCTTTCCCGCTTCCTCCTCATCCCTTATTCCTCCTCATCTCCCCTCATTGACATTATCCATCGCCTCCTTCCTTATCCCTCCACGCACCTTATCCCTCCACCCTTTCTTCCTCCATAACCCCCACTACTCCCTATAAATATTATAACGCTGATGTGAAGTTTCGAATGTAGTTTTTTGAATTTAATTAAATATAATATTTTATTTTATAGCCCAAATCGGCTCATCCCTTCCATTTCCAAGCTCCTCTAGATGCCTCCCTACCAGTCTCGAGTATCCACGAGTGTTTCTTACAGTCATCGAGCATCCGAGGGTTTTTACATAAGTGTTAGAGGACCTCCTAGCCTTCGGGCGATGCTAGGGCATCATCGTGCCTGTTCACTGTAAAAAATCTCACAAATCAGAAGACAACAAGTACATAAGGTAAAATTATTGTTTGTTATTTCATTTGTGCACTTTTATTCCTATTCACTCTATTTTACAGTAGATAGTTAGGGTTTTATTATTGCTTATAGAGGGCCTCACATTGTGGAGCCCTCATAGGTATTACTAATTTGTTTGTTGTGTTATTGTGTGTAGATCTGAAGGTGCTACATCAGCATTGGATAGTTGTTTAAGCTGGAGTGGCCCGACATCGGATAACTAAAAGCCCACTCACTTCTATTGGGAGCAAGGATGCACCTGAAGACACCACCAACCTTATTTTCTAGGGTTTCGGAGAACCCTAGCCATTTGTAAATCTATATAAAAAAGGATTCAAGGATCCACATTGTAACAATGGAGTTTTTAGGCTCCCCCATTAATATAAGATCATCTATTGTGCAATTCTGGGTTCTTTGTGTTCAATTTATTTAGCATTATTTGGTGTTGCATTTTTGTATCCTCAAATGGCGATCACGGTGGGACCCCCTAAGGGTTTCTATTTATGATTTTCCTTACTAATTTACTTGTTATTTTATATCATCTTGCAGGGTTTTCAAAAGCATAAATTTTATAGATTTCACTAGATCTAGGGTTTCTGAAAGTTTGCAGAAGTTGCATAAGGTGCGTGAAACACCCAAAGGTGCTCGAGGGCTATCTAGAAATGCCTAGGTGCATTTTAGAAATGCCCAGGGGTGTTTTACAGAGAGCTAGGATAAATACATAGGCCGTTTGTAAGTCCACTAACCAAACCCTAGTTTTTTTGTTTACGTTTTCTAGTTGTTTTATGTCTTTTTCAGGTTTTTGATATAAAAATAACTTCACTAATTAATCTGGAAAATAAAATTCATATTAGCATACATTTTAGGATTTAGATTAATCATTTACATCCATTCACATATTCTATTTGAAATTTTTTATTCTCTGCTATGTGAAAAAATAAAAAAAATAATACTGCATTTTGATTGCATGTAAATCAAAATTGCATAATTAGTTTGCATTATTAGGGTTAGAGATATCTATTTTTGGTGGTCTAAGTAGGAACATTGTTCATATACCAAGAGTATCCCCATACTTGGGTGATTCCATACGGAGGAATAGATGAACCCCCCAACTATTTAGAGTGGGTTTTAAGTGGTGTACTCTATATCCTTTGGAGAAATTGGTATTGTGAATAGTGGCTTCTAATTTAGACCATTGAAAGTGGTTATTTTTCTAACATTGTTTGAACACAATAGAAAATTAAAATTTTAAAAAGAACCACACACTGCACGATTCACATTTAATAGTAGTGGCTGGATTTCATCACCAACCATTGCTTGAGATTTGGTGATGGTGGCTTTCATCTCCATCCACCAATATCTGCCCTTAGAAACCCTAGGTCACCCCCGAGCAAACTTGCTGGATTTCATCACCAGCAAGAATCTCGTTGCCCCAGCTTAGCCATAGTTTTTACCTTTATTTTATTAATTTATATTAGCACATTTGAAACACACAATATTGAAACCTAAGGAAATGAACTCACATTAAAAGGAGATAACCAATGAACAAGGTAAGACACACGTGTTAAACAAACTTAGCATTGGTTGTTTATTTTTATTATGAAATTTAAATTGGGTGTTTCATTTTATTGTATAATCTATATTTTGATTTATTTGCTTTATGGTCTTAACAAGAAAATAAAAGCAAGCATTAAATCAAGATAATCAAATGGAACCTTCATCCACCTTCCCCACCACTTCTATGGTAGATTCCTTGAATGTGACATAGGTAGATTTGTTTGCAGGTCCCTCACATTCCTTGCCATCCACAACCTTTCATATGGCCATGCCCCAAGAGGAGTCAACCTCCCCAACCATCTACCATCACATTACCCATATAGACATGGCAAGAGTAGAAGCTCTCATGAAGTCTTCTAGCTATGCCTTAGAGTCCATTCCCAATTCACCTAGATAGGATTCTACTTTATAGCAAGAGCATGTTTATTCCTAGCCACCATCCACCTTTACCTAGGTGTACACCAACCCTTTTTTTGAGGCATCAGTTGCACCTTCCTCCCATATGTCCATTCCCCAACCCTCATGTGCTCCTAGCACTTCATACACTTCCACTTACACCAACCCCTTGTATGAAGCACATGTAAATGTTGCTTCACAAGTTTTAGCCTCACAAGTTGCCATACCTAGTGTAACTTGTCCCCAAGCCACATCTTCCATACCATCTACCTCCATACCCTTAGCTTCTAATAGAGATATTAGTGAGGCATGGAAACACCTAAAAAAATTTCTTAGACAACGTCAAAATGCTCAACAACAAGTACAAGTGAACCCTAAGCCTTTGCCAAACTCTACTCAAATTATCCTTGTTAACCAGGGTCCATCATGGGCACCACAATATTCTGTGGTTTCTATCCTTGTTCCCCCACCAAGCCATACCACTACCCATCCTATTCCCATTGGCCAACCTAGCCATAACCCTCATACATCAACCTCATTCCATAATTCCCCATATTTTCATCATCAATCTCCCATTCATAAATTTCCATCAAATTCACCTAGCCATCATTACCAATCTCATCATCACTTAGTCACTCCACAATATTTCTCCACTCCACCACAAAATCATCAGGTAATTTAGGGCTTCCACATTCCTGAGGAAGACCCTCAAATTAAGGCCATGCAAAAATAGATAGATCAATTGATTCAATATACTCTTGGTTTGACAAATCAGAAACCAACCTTACGCCAATTGATCAATCAACCAATTCATCCTTCGGTACCATCACTACCATATCTCGAAAGATTTCACAGTACCTAAGTTTGACAAATTCAAGGGAAATGAGGATCCCAAAGAACATGTGAGCATATTTGTACATGCTTATTTTAGAATTCAAAATGATAATGCTCTCATGCTCCAAACTTTTCCTCAAACATTAGGAGGAGATGCCATAGAATGGTATAATCAATTACCCAACCATAGTATTTATACTTTTGAGCAATTGATTGACCAATTCTTTGAGTTTTTCATCTTAAATGTTAAAAATAAGATCTCATTATTTGATGTCTATGCTTTAAGACAACATGATGATGAATCTATCTATGATTTTAGAAACCGTTGGAGGGTTGTCATCACTAAGTTGCCATTCACCCTACCAATGGATGAGCTAATCAAGCTATTCACCAAGAGTTGTTTAAAACCTATCTCTTGGATGCTTCAACTACAAACCTATCATTCATTTGAAGAAGATTTAGCTCAGGCTAGTGTCATTGAGGAGATCAAAATCCAAGAAGGCATACTTAAGCCTAAAAAGAAAGAATGGCAAAATAAGGGCCAATACAAAAGCAACTATTCTAGCCAACCAAAATCAACACAAGCTACCCCAACCAATCAGCCCAATCAAGTTAATCAAGTGGTCATGAGCCAACCAGTAATGGCTCAACAACAATCCATGCAACAAACACCGCAACAAATTGCTTATCATGCGGTACCCTCAACAACTCAAGCCATGCATAACACAGTGCCAGCTGTAGAAAACCATCCTCGATGATAGACTATCTAGCAAAATCACCAATACACCCCCTTAGCTGAGTCATATGCTTCCATTTTTTGAAGGTTATATGACACAAACAAACTTGCTTTACCTGAAATCAGACTTGATGATCCTACCAAATATAGTAAACACTATCGAGAGTATCTATTTTGTCCTTATCATAGGTAAAATAGGCATGACATTAACAATTTCCATTCATTTAAAGACATTGTACAAGACCTTATTGACTTGGGGGCGATCAAGCTTGATAATCCCCTCGCTCAAAAAAACCAAAACCTTGGTATATTTCAAACACCACTTCCTCATCATGAGGAGGTGCAACCAAATTTAGGGAGGGGCTAACACCAAAACTCCTCCTAATCAAGTCAATCATATCCAACAATACCAAGGTTTTGTAGGGGCCATCCACGTGGTCACTAGAGGTCAAAGAAATAATCAACAAAATGCAAGGCAACCACCTCAAGCAAGTGTGTCACAACCTCCTACATCACCACCCATCCAAGTTTCCACCAATCCTTCACCACCCATCCATATCCCTAGCCAATCAAATCCTCCAAATCCACCCATCAATCATCCACCACGACCAATCATCTCATTGAGTAGCCAGTTAACTACAAGTTTGAAGATGGCTTCCACCAAATTGTCAATTTATGAGTTAATTCAACAATATCCCCCACATCATGAGGCATTAATGGATATTCTTAAGTCCATTGAACTACAATCACAAGATCCTAATGCCTTCAACAAATTTGTGGGGAGCATCCAAACATGCATGGAGCCTTCCATCACATTCTATGACTTTGAGATTAAGCCAATCTCATCAGAATTAGTAGACCCTCCATTGCATATCATGGCTCTAATTGACAAGAAGCCCTTTAAAAGAGTGTTAATTGATACTGGTTCCTCTATAAACATCATCACCACATCTTCCCTTCATCATTTTAACCTTCCTCCATCTCATATCACCAAGTCATCATTCACCTTAAAAGCATTTAATGATGCTTTGTGTTCCATAGTTGGCACTATTGTTTTGCCCATTGAAGTAGGGGTTAAAATGTTGCACACCATGTTTCACATCTTGGAAGGATCCATGGCGTACAATGTACTCCTTGGAAGACCTTGGATGAGGGAAATGAGATGTGTCCCTTCTATTTTACATCAATGCTTGAAATATGTTCATGAGGGACAAGTACATTGCATACCGACGGACGTCGAGCCATTTAAGTATTGCAATTTCATTTCAAATCCCTATGAGTCCATGCTTCCTTCCACTCACCTTTTTCTTTCACCATCATCCAATCCATCCACCACTTCACCAATATCTTCATCAAAGGATCCCATTCCTGAGGAGCTCCCTATCACCAATCACCATCAAGATTCCACACCCCCATCATCTTCATCATTGACTACATGCACATGTGGTCACAGTCAGTCCACATCATCAACATCATTACCATCCACATCATCATAATCATCCATTCTACAACCTTCCCAAACCAATCCATCACCAGCACCTAATGTTTCACAAGTCGAGTTGACGGATTGTGAAACATCTCCATCTTCACCATTCCTCGAGCCATCATCTGACCATAGTCCTTCCATGTCATCCCAAGTTGAGATCCACCTCACTAATCTTGGTATTGGTGAATATGTGGTCCAAGACATCACCATCATGCCCCTCACCATTCCTAATGCTAAGGATTTTGGTCACCCACGTGACCCACCTTTGGCCATAGGAGCAATATATAACATGGGTTTAGCTCCAAATAGCATAAATTTTGTATATGGGGGGATTGATTCTTCATCAAGTCCAGCTCCCCTAGAGGAACCCAAAGAACCAACACTTGCCAACATTCCAAACATGACGGGATTTCCATCTCGATATTTCCACATAGTCAATTGGTAAGGTCATGGCCTAGGATTGCATGAACAGGGAGTGCATCAACCTATCGATGTTCCATATCAAGAGGTGCACGATCATTTAGGTCTAGGTTACCACCCACTTTCCACCACCTCTTCTCTTGAACAAGCCTTCCAAAGGCTTAATCTCAATTCAGGAGAAGAAGCCCTCCATCCCGATAATTTTGACGATGAAATCTATGAATAATTTGAACTTATATCGATAATTTTGGATGAATATGAAGAAGAATCAAAGCCCATCATTCCCCACACCAAACAATATGAGTTTTATCTCAACATGTTCCCCATCCATGAGCCCATATTTCACTTGCTTCTTCCACAAGAGCGAGCCGCCCCTACCGGTGAACCACCACCTCCATTCCATTAAGCCATTTCATAATCCAACTTGTAATATATATACATAACAAAAAAATAGTGGTTTTCACCACTACCAAAAAAAAAAAATAAAAAATCAACAAAAACATTTTTTTCTTTGCATTGCATGTATATATCATTTAGTTAAATGCATTTATTTGTGTTGCTTTTTGTTGTCTAGGTTAACCAAGCTTCTAGCACCGGTTCCTAGGTTCCATCCATTCCATCCAACCTTATCCACCTCGCCCATAAGTCAACATGAATCCTATTGATTTATTTACCCCACTCCATAATCCATATGATCCGGCTAAGCCAATTCCAATTGACATAAGCCTTATTGATATGGACCAAATTTCCTCACCTCCATCCTTTTTTGAATTTGTCTTATCCGAGGAATTGTTAAGGGCTTCCGCCAACTACATTCCTCCATCCCCTCCACCTTCACCTTCACCTTCACCTTCGGATCCCAAGGTTTTCCAGGAAGAAATAGATGAGGATAAGCTAGAAGAGTTTGATGACATCTTAGATGACATTCATCTGATCCCTATACCCCATCAACTTGAGGAAGGTTCCCACATGTCTATTGAAGATACTATCAATGTGGACCTTAGTTCAGATAAAGACAATCCCCAAATTGTCAAGCTTGGCAAAATTCTATCACCCGACGAACAAGAGCAATTAATTGCTCTCCTCAAGAGGAAGAAGGGTATATTTGCATGGTCCTACAAGGACATGCCTGGTATTGACCCTAGTTTGGTTGTCCATAATCTCACCTTACAGCCTAATTCTAAGCCGATCAAACAAAAACTTAGGAGAATGCATCCTACCGTGGCCCTCTTGGTAAAAATAGAGCTTCAAAAACTCTTAGATGTGAACTTCATAGTTCCTATCGACTATCTTGAGTGGCTTTCAAACATGGTACCCATTCGTAAACCTAACGGGGCGATACACATTTGCACTAAATTTCGAGATCTTAACAAAGCATGTCCTAAGGATGATTTTCCTCTCCCAAATATTGATACTCTTGTCGACACCTGTGCTGGCCATGAAATGCTTTCACTCATGGATAGTTTTTTAGGATACAACCAAATTTGAATAAATCCTAATGACCAACACAAAATAAAATTCACTACACCTTGGGAAACTTTTTGTTACAAGGTGATGCCCTTTGGCCTCAAAAATGTAGGTGCCACTTATCAACATGCCATGACATACATCTTCCATGATTACATGCATAATATTATTGAAGACTATGTGGATGATCTCTTGGATAAATCTAAAACTCGACAAGAACACATTGGTGTATTGGAGAAAGTTTTTGACCGACTCCTAGAGCATAATGTAAGGTTGAATCCCAAGAAATGTGTCTTTGGTGTTACCTCGAGCAAACTTCTAGGATTAATTATCTCCAAAAGAGGCATTGAGGTGGACCCTAACAAGGTCAAGGCCATCATGGAGATGCCTCCCCCAACTAACTTAAAGGAATTGCATAGTTTACAAGGAAATATCCAATCAATCCATAGTTTTATTGCACAACTTTTTGACAAATGTAGGCCATTCAATCACCTACTACAAAAGGGGGTGCCATTCTCTTGGACAGATGAATGTCAAAAAGCCTTCGATGACATTAAGAAATACCTAGCTTCTTTGCCAATCTTAGCTCCTCCTCGTTCGGGGGTCCCATTTTATCTTTATATCTCAGTAACAAACTTTGCATTAGGGACAATGCTTGCACAAAAGAATGAGAAAAATTGAGAGCAAGTTGTCTACTACATTAGTCAAACATTGGTAAGCTATGAAACTAGATACGCTTATGTAGAAAAATTGTGCTTAGCAGTGGTTTTTGCCACTAAGAAACTTTGACATTACATGCTTAGCCACACAACATATGTCATAGCTAGAGAAAATCCTTTGTGTTATATGATGTCCCACACTTACAATAACACCCACACTACTAAATGGATAATGCTCCTTACTAAATTTGACTTAGAATTCATTAGCCAAAAATCCATTAAAGGTTAGGTAATAGTTGATCAACTTGTGGAAGCTCCACTACCTAGTGATCATCCTTTGATTATTGAGCTCCCATATGATTTGGTATTTGTTGTCACTGAACAAGAAGAAGATGTCATTTTGGAGGAAGACATCGATATCACACTATTCTTTGATGGCTCTAAGTGCACAAAATGTCAAGGTGTTGGAGTTGTGTTTCATACACCACAGGGGTACCTATACCCTTATCATTCAAACTCAACTTCCAATGCACAAACAACACTGTAGAGTATGAAGCCTTAATTTTAGGTCTTCAATCAGCTATAGCTATGAGCATTAAGCGTATTAGGATATTTGGTGATTCTCAACTTGTTGTCAAACAAATCAATGGAGAATACCAATGCAAAGAACCTACCATTAAGATTTATCATGAAGTAGCAATGAAATTTCTCTCTAAGTTTGATTGGTACAAAATCAATAGTTTACCATGTTCGACTAATATATTTGCAGATGCGATGGCCTCCCTTGGATCATTGATTCCAAAAGACTCATTTGGAGAGGTACAACCCCTTATAATTTCAATGGTCTCTAAATCTATAATTATTCGTGCTAAGTCTAAAGATGAAAAGGATGTTTGCTTTATCCATTTGGATTCATATGAGCCTTGGTCAAGTCAAATAGTAGCCTTTCTCAAGTTTGGAACACTCCCATATGATATATCTTGAACTACCAAATGCACATTCAAGGAAAAAGTAGCTCATTTCTTTCTCTTGGGGGACATGTTGTACAAACATGGTTATGATGGAGTCCTCCTTCATTGTCTCAAGTCTAGTGAGGCACAAAGAGCCATTGCTGAAGCTCATGATGGTACTTGTGGTGGTCATTTTAGTGGAATGGCCATTGCAAAGTGTATTTTACACATGGGTTATTATTGGCCCACAATGGAATGTGATTGTTGCACTTATGTCAAACATTGCAAGAAGTGTCAAGAACATGCTAATTTAACTCATGTACCATCACAAGCCTTACAACTTATTCAAAGCCTTTGGCTCTTTTCACAATGGGATCTAGATCTAATTGGTAAAATTTCACCTCCTTCCTTGAGATAACATACATTCATCATCACAACCACTGAATACTTCACAAAGTGGGTTGAGGAAATTCCTCTAACCAATATGATAGGACCTAGAATTGTGGATTTTATACTTCATCACATCATTTATCATTTTTCGTATTCCCTCAAAAATTATCTCATGCAATGGCAAGTTTTTCAATAACAAGGATGTTCGAGCACTTTGCGAGAAATATAACATTCAACATAGTTTCTCAACTCCTTATTACCCACAAGAAAATGGACAAGCTGAAGCTTCCAACAAGACCTTAATTGCTATTCTCAAGAAACTTGTCAAAGAAAATCATAGAGATTGGCACACACAAATATCCTTAGTATTGTGGGCTTATCGAACAAGCATCCACATGCCTATAGGGGCAACACCATTTTCAAGGTCTATGGAGCTGAAGCAATCATGCCTCTTGAGCTCGAGATCCCCTCCTTACAAATTTCTTTGTAGGAATTCATAGATGATGACACTTCTAGATAAGCATGTCTTGACCAACTCACACTTCTTTATGAGAGGTGAGTCAATGCTTTAGATCATTTACAAGTTTATCAAGACCGCCTCAAACATGCTTACAATGCCAAAGTTCATCTACATGAATTCCAAGTAGGAGATCTTGTCCTTAAAGAGAACCAACAAAACACCAATGCATTACCACATCTTCATGATAAATTCGTGGCTAATTGGTTAGGTCCATACATTGTTACACAAAGAGTAGGTAATGGTACTTATAGGCTTGCTATTCTAGAGAGAGGAAGAACCTGAACCACTTAATGTTATACACTTAAGAGCATTTTATGCATGATTTGATTACTGTAGCGACCCTGGGGAAGTAGTGCGTCATCCCCCACTACTCTACTTGTGATTTAATAGAATATTTTAACATTCAAACATGCATTTAAATGAAAGGCATAAAAGAAGATATAACCATAATGCAAAGAAATAAATGAATAAATTCTTTTTATTGATATTTCCAAGATCCGGTTACATATGAATCCCTCTAAAGGATACCCTTCATTTCATACATTATTTTACACACAAATAAGGTAGCAGGTGCATAAAATATCCCCTTGCAATGGGGGCACACTTTATCAGGATTCCTGGTGATGCACATAAAAATGTATGGATTTGTCTGATGAACCTGTAGCCCTGTAAACAATGAAACAACAACACACACTTGGATGTATGATATTGCCTCCCTGGATGAGGCTGTTAGAAATGAATACACTCAATGAAAGCAAATGCAATGAAACTGGTGCTATTAGAACAAGTAAATAAAGCAAATCTATGCTAATGACATGGAACGCAAGTAAAAACCTAAAATTTTAGAAACTAGTATAAAGAATGCTATATTGGGTCGACGGGCCACTGTCCGAGACAACGGTCGCTAAGGTGAACCTGTTTCTAGTACTACAAGGCTATGGATATAACTTTGTTATCGATGTTGAAAAATTTGGCATTTCTTGTCTGTTGTATTGAATATCCTGTAGATGGATAACCCCTAAATCGGCTAGCACTTTGTCGCTCCTCAAATATGCTCCAATATGCTCTCTAATCCGGCAGGGCTTCGCTATAAAAATGATTTCCAAGGGAAGCTCTCCAAGTCTTGCAAAGCTCTCCTTGATGACCTGTTCTATTCAATTCGTGATCTTTTGGTGCCCTTAGGATTACACCTTTTAAAGTGTGTGAAGCCCTAAGTCTATGTTCAAAACCCTAGGACTAAATTTCTCATGCGTAGAGGATATTAGCATGAGAAGCTTTTGTTTTTCTATTTTTAACTGAATTCTAAATTTGGACTTAAGTCTCGCATGTGAACTGGTCATGAAAGGGGAATGCAAAGTTGTCCTCGCTCATATTTATTGCATGCAAACTGCCACTTCCACCTGTAAATGGGTTGATTCATCAAGTCACATTTATGGCTTAGCCGCTATCATCCGTAGCGACTAATATTTGGATGTTGTCATCTGTAGTGGATAAGGTTTGGCTGCTCTGAGATTGAGCAGCTAGGATATGGCTTCTCTGGTTTACAACGGCCAAGCTTGGATGGGCTGAGACTTGCCTCAGATGAGTGGTGAGAACCACTTTTAATACTTGGAAAGTCCAAGGTTTAGTCACATGGCCTGGGAATGTGCCTATGTTAGTAGTTTATCCTAAATATGACATGTTTTAGGTGTCTACAGATACCTCTTTTTGTGATGCGTTGTGTGAAAAACACAATGCTAAGCAAAAACATAGACTGATATGTTTGTAAGGTGTATGATGATCATTGGTCTGATCAATGTTGGATGCCCCAATCACACAAGATGGTGCACATCCTTGAATCATTGCTTCAATGTTTGGAAGGCTTAACTTAGCACAGGGCTTGCACATGTTCAATTGCACTCATTCCTTAGACACAATCGGGTAGCTTATGTTGCTACAATCAGATTCGACTGGTAGAAGAGCTATGGACTGAAGATGTCATAATTTGCTTATGATATTAGCAAACAAGAGAAATTTTTGTAATAGTTGTCTGCAATGATTCATAGGACGAACGTAATTTTTATATGATCGAGTGATATTTTGTTGATTTTAATTATGATTATTTGAATATTTGAACTACCCCCTCACACAATGAATTGGTAAGGGAAGGGCAATGAATGAAGTGACAAATTGCTTGACCAATCTTGACTGGTTTTGGCTTCTTTCTAGTATTTGTCTTTTTTTTAATGGGAAAAACCCCCATCCAAGCGTGATGTCAACTGCTTATGATAATCATTCATCCTTATCCTGGGAAGCGGTCCAACTATCAATAGTCTTCTTAGGAAATTAGAATGAGTGACTCTATTTATACTTGCATTGCATCACTTGGCTCAGTGTTCTTGTGTCATAAGGGAATCAAGATGATTCTATCGCACCCATGGAGCAGTACGACCGTCTTGGTCTTCTTCGAGAATGAAAGAGGCACATTGTAATTCTGATTGAATAATTTACCCCAAGTAGCCTTATGGTAACTTACTCATCTCGCTAAATTGCATGGAGTGCAAATCGCTGCAACCGTTGAGTTGATAGAGTAAGTTACTTGATACAAGGCTTACTCGAGATGTGTTTTTTTTATGATTTTTTTTGTTATTTTGAACATTATGATGACCATGAGTCATCAAAATGTGTTTATTTAATATTTTTCTACTTCTCATGGAGGGAATTCCTCTTGTTTTTTCTTGTGTTGTTGGCCGCTGTCAGATCCAACAACCCCCAAATGCCTGTTCCTGACCGCTCTAGGCTACAACGGCCAAGAAGTTCGAGCCACTGACGGTAGCAGCGACCGAGGCATAACTTGAAAATATAAAATAACCTATGGTTTTTTTACTATAGTATGTTACTAGGTTGCCTAATATTATATCAGATCAGGCTTACCTCATGGCCCTGGTATACCGGTGGGATCCCCAGACTAATACCTTCCACCTTCCCACTGATGAGATGACTATCACGTCAGAGGATATATACAGGATTTTCCAGATCCCCTTTGATGGAGTGATCATTGTCTCTTCGACCACCAATGATCGCGATGTTGTCTTTGCTTGGGTGTTCGAAAGGATGCCTTCAAGGCCACCAAATCTAGTGGTGTATCTATTATGCACTGGTACTGAGAGAAGGTCTTCTCTAAGAGGTACACAATGTTGCTAATGGTTTTCAACAACATTCTCATTCTAGATTGCTCAGGCTTAAGGTTCCCGTGGAACCTCCTTACGATGGTATAGGATCTGATGTATAGCGAGGAGGCCATCATCTATGCATTGGGGAGGTCTCTGTTGGCCCAGTGTTATTATGAGTTGTACCACATTCGTCGATGGGGTCATGTTGCTATCACTTGCAGCTTGCTCCTATAGGTTTGGGGATGGGATCACATCAAGGTAAATCACCCTAGAGGGCTTCCTATTGAGATTACAGTCATTGAGGAGTGGATGCAGTGCTATGCTGCTACATGGGCTCGAGGGCATGAGGAGTGCAAGAACCATCCTCATGCAAGGGAGCTCTCCCACTACACTACTACTTTTAATGGGATGAAGACCAGAGATATCATGTGGCACCCATACCATGAGTGCCCGACTTGGGATGATCTGGCTATTTTCATAGCTAGGATGCGGCATGAGCGATGGCTCATCGGCCACAAGGGTGGCATCAGGAAGTATTTCTTCTACTCCTAGGTTCTTCGTTAGTACGGGCTACAATAGGATGTGCCACTAGTTCCATTTTTGTACAGGCACCTTGCAGTAGAGAGAGACCTTCCCCCACTGTAGATCACAGAGCTTTTTACTAAATAGGATGCCCCATAAGTTGACCCAAGATTCATTGGGGGAGTCACAGATGCATTTGCACAATGGTTGGGGGATCTAATGTGGCATGGTTATGGCATCTTGGGCCGCGAGGATGATGGTAGGGATGACGGTGCAGATCCATTTGGGCATAGAGTTCGAGCCATGATCGTAGTATGGGGCCAACCAGCAGAGCAGGTGGTAGTGAAGGAGTAGGAGGCTCCTGAGGAGGATGAGGAGGAGCTATATCCCGAGGAGAGAGATTCTCCTCTAAGAGCACAATTGCATGAGGTCAAGGCTGAGATTTAGTTGACCAAGATCTAGGTGCAATAGCAAGTTTCTACTATAGCACAGCGAGACGCCACTATAGATCAGCTCACGCTATAGATATAGGCTTTACAGGCTACTGTCAAGGGTGGTGCCACTAGGATGCAGTTTGTTGTTCCTCCTTCCACACCACATATTGATACCAAGGTAGATCCTGGGATAAATACAGAGGTAGAGGTTCTATGCCTATAGTCATTGCTAGATGAGTACGAGGGGTAGATCCATGGGCATGTCTCCCACATAGCCTCTATCCAAATGTAGCTTAGGAGGCATGGAGTTTTCCCTAGGGAGGCATAAGGTGCAGGTGGCTCACAGGTTAGTAGGTGCTCCACCTCAGGGTAGTCTTGCGTCCATCCTAGCCAGAGGACCCAAACTCGCATAGAGAGACCAGCAGGCTCACACCACTCTACTCATGACAGAGCCACAAGGGGAGGTGATGTTGGGGATGCAGGCCCCGTGTTTGACTGATGATGCACTTGGATTCTATTTTTGAGGTCTACTTGACCTATATGACTATAGCCCATGGGCAATTTTTGTATACCCACGTACTTGATACACACATTTATATGATATATTTGCATTATGACTCATTATGTGTATCATTTATTGCTCATGTTTTTGTTTTATTTTTTGTTTTATTTATGCGATGTAATGATGGCATTATGATGATTTGATATATGTGTTAGATGATAGGTGATATTTATGATGATGTGGATGTTTAGATGGATTCTCATGTAGATGTGATATGATCCAATAACGTGATGTATCATGCGTTGACTTGATGATGGATTTATGATTGTATGTATAGGCGGATTATGATGTGATCTTAGATGTGAATGGATGAGTTATGACCTATGTATTTATGGATGTAATATTTATTTTTAAATGCATGTTTGATTTTGATTTTATTGTATGCATTTAACCCATGCCATGATAAGGTAAATGCAATATGTAATGTGTTATGTATATGGTGTTTAATATAATGTGAATGAACTTGTATGTTTTAATTACTTAAAACATAAGGAATGCATATGATATAATTCTGAAAATATAATGGGTGATACCATAGGAAGTATAGAAACTGTAAAATTTTTAATAATCATTCTAATGATAAGAATTAATTATTAAAACCATCCATATTTGCAATGTAATGGTGTGGAATGTGTGTATTTTCTATATAAGCTTATGTAATTTAAAAGATATAAAATAATCAGTGGTCGTTTAAATATCATTTTTGACATATATCTGGTATCTAGTTTATTTTATTAATACCCCCTAATTTATAGAATCTTATAGAGAAAGTTGATGATGTGGTTAATTATATGATTTGTTGCTATGTAGGAGTTTTTGAGGTTTTTCCTGAGACTTCAAACACTCTAGTTATCCTATCAACATCTATGTACTGACCATACAAGACTTCTGAAAAGAAAGGCTTTCATCATGCTCCCAGATATTCGTTATCTCTGTGTGTGCAAATGAATATATATTTTGAGATAGAACCCAAGCATTTCCTCCGATGTCAAGCGGGATTCTTTCAGCCCATTGCTAAGACCAGGGATCCTCAAGTGTTCATCTCATCCTTATGTTGGACTTAGTTGTATTATACCACTAGGCAGTATTAGGTTACCTAAGATAGCTCATCCACATGCAAACATTGGTCTACACCAATTCCAAAAGTAATTGTGATAGACATATCATCAGGCGTAAGGACATCTCCTTCCTGTTTTGTGTAATGCTGAGAATTCTAGGGATTCAAGCTCCATTCCCTTATTTTCTTCATTTCATTTGGGATACTTGCTCATGTGTAGTTATGAGAATCACTGTTTATTTTGATTGATTTTTTTCTTGAGCAGGGGACCTATATAGTGATGATAATCACTATTTGCTTTGTGTTTGCATTCTTTGAACTATGACTTTGAAAACTGGGATTCTGAATTTGTGCTTTATTTCAGGATTTTTCTTGTGTTAATGAAAGCAAAGTATTTATGCAGTGATGATAATCACTCATTTTTTGGGTAGGGTGGAACTTTTCCTTTTGCCAATTCTTAGCACCTTTAAACTAGCTGCACATAGGGATAAGCAAGGAAGATCCTTTTTGCTTAAGGCAACCTAGACCACTTTTGTAGTTTTCATCTTTCCCTTGTACCAGCTAGAATTTTAGTGTTTCAATTAGTGATGGGATCCTGAATATCCAAGGTGTTATCACAACTAGATCTTGCCCTCTACTAATCAAGATGGCCTTCTACAAAAGCTGATAAGACCACTAGACATGGTTGAAAGACTAGGAAACCTTAGTATATTCCTTATAGCAACATGATATGGTTGTGTTGAAAAACACAAATACTCTCATGGATGCATGGATGTAGATGTATTTTAATATTTGTGATTGTGATACAAATTGTGGTATCATTTGTAATAATGTGATCATAACATATGTGGATGCAATGGATATGTATGTTATAATGAAATGCAACTATGTGGATGCAAATGTAAGATGCAAATATTTTTGTATTTTTTATTTTTACATTGTTTTTGAC
This sequence comes from Wollemia nobilis, assembly GCA_028583015.1. Classification (NCBI taxonomy): domain Eukaryota; kingdom Viridiplantae; phylum Streptophyta; class Pinopsida; order Araucariales; family Araucariaceae; genus Wollemia; species Wollemia nobilis. Next base: position 2,774,280 of record JAQPPZ010002998.1, read on the forward strand.
CAAAGGGCTTTAAGATGCCTTTGGAGCTTTTTATGAATTGATTTGACCAAAGGTATTTAAGATGCCTTTGGAGCATTTTGATGAAGTTGACCAAGTGGTGTGAAGATACCCTTGGAGCATTTTTGATTGATTTTGACCAAGCGGATTAGGTACCCTTGGAGCATTTTTGATTGATTTTGACCAAGCGGATTAGGTACCCTTGGAGCATTTTTATTGATTTTGACCAAGCGGATTAGGTACCCTTGGAGCATTTTGATTGAATTTTGAATTTTTATGTTTTTTGAATTTTTTTTTTGTTTTGTGTTTTTGACATATTTGAATGTTTTTTTTTTATTTTTGAAATTTTTGAATGTTTTTGTTATTTTTTAATTTTATGTATTAAATGCCTTTAAATGAATGATGTTGAGAGGTTCAAGCTCTTCAACACCCTCCAGTGATATAATGTGATATGCTCTAGGACCAACCCTTTCTGAAATCATGTAGGGGCCTATCCAATTTACCAAAAATTTATCTCATAGGTGCGACGACAGATTTGAGTTTTGTTGGTTTTCTTTGAGCACAAGATCCCCAAATTTGAATTCCCTCGAGTGGACCTTACTATTGTAAGCTCATGCAAGGTGATCTTGATAAATGTGAATATGCTCCAAGGCATTGACTCGACGTTCATCAAGAAGTGTCAACTGATCAAGGCGGCCTTGCCGCACGGTGTCATCATCTATGAAGTCCTTCAATGCTACACACAAGGTTGGAATCTCCAACTCTAGGGGAATGATGGCCTCAGTACCATATACAAGTGAAAATGGTGTTGCCTTAGTGGGCATCCGCACACTAGTCTTGTATGCCCATAATGCAAGAGGTAATTGCAGATGCCAATCCTTATGATTATCTTTAACCATCTTCCTCAAGATGGTGATGATTGTTTTGTTTGAGGCTTCTACTTGCCCATTTTATTGCGGATAATAGGGTGTTGAGAAACTATGCTGAATATGGTATTTGTTCATTAAAGTATACATGTTTTTGTTCTTGAAATATGGACCATTATCCAAAATTATATTTGAAGGGATCCCAAAATGACTTATGATATTGTGGAGTATGAACTCCGCAATCCTTGGTCCAGTAGTCAATGTCAAGGGGAACGCTTTGAACCATTTGGTGAAGTACTCAGTGGTCGTTATGATGAACGTGTGTCATCCTAAATACGGGGGAGATATCTTCCTAATCAAGTCTAGTCCCCATTACAAGAAGGGCCATGCTGCCTGGATGGGTTGCAAGGCTTGCAATGGCAGGTGGGTGAGGTTTGCATGATGCTCGGAATTTCTTGACATACTCACAATAGTATTTTTCCATAGTGGTTCAATAGTAACCCATTCTCAAGATGCGCTTAATGATGGCCATGCCACTGAAGTGACTGCTAAACGTACCTTTTTGAGATTGCAAAATTGCCCAGGATGCTTCCTAGGGCTCAAGACAATGAAAGAGCATTCCATCATAACCTCGTCTATAAAGGATGTCTCCTATAAAAATGTATCTTGTTACCTTTTGTTTAAAGTTTTATCTTTCAACATGCGATAGGTCTTGCAGTATCATTCCAAGCTTCAAAAAATCTCGCAATTAGAAAATTCAATCCTGATAAGCCACAACTTTTATGGATAAAATGGCATGTTTCCCCTGTAATTCAAAATCTGAGAACGTAAATTGGGAAACAACCCTATGGTGAATGGTTGTACCAAACTCCGTAGGACCTTGAGAGATCAAATATTACCAAGGTACCATTTGCAAGAAAGCTCTAACCTTGACAATCCTAATTTGGTTCAGTTTGGATCATGTTGACTGAATCTTGATTGTCAATGGCCTCACGTTATATTAATGAGTGCATGAGCACTTTCACATGAACGGTTGTGAAATCAGCAAAAGGATTCTGAGGGATTAAGGATCCTCAAGATGCCATGGTGTCTACAAATCTATTTGATGTACGAGGGATTGCCTTGACGTCATACCATTCCAATCGGGCTTGGTAAGTGTCAACAAGCTCTTTGTAAGCTTTTAGGAGTGGGCACCTGTATTGGAACAATCCTTTGACTTGATTAAATATGAGCAAGGAGTCACCAAAGATATTCAATATTTGAATGCCTATTGCCATGGTTGTTTGAAGTCCCAAGATCAGGGTCTCATACTCTGTGTTATTATTCATGTAAGGGAAGTATAGATTGAATGACAAGTGCAATGGGTAACGCTATGATGTGATAAATACTATCCCTGCTCTGCCTCCTTGCTCACATTTCAAGCCATCGAAGAGCAATACCATATCTCTGTCTTTCTCAGGTTCTTCGAGTTCTAACAGATCTGATAATGCAAAGACTACATCATCAGGCAACTCTATAGTGAGAGGCTTGCTATCCTAAAGAGGTGCCTCTGCTAACTGATCTGCTATAACTTATCCCTTGATGGACTTTTGGCTTATGAACTCTAGATCAAATTTTTTCAATAGCATGATCCACTTTGTATTACGTGTATTATGATATGTATTATTCATCATGTACTGCAAAGGATTTTGTGTCAATATAACATAGGTCGTATGGCTCAACATGTAGTGTCATAAATTTTTGGTTGCAAAGACCACTGCCAAGCATAACTTTTCTACATACGCATATCCCAGCTCATAACTCACCAAGGTGCGACTAATGTAATATACGGCTTGCTCTTTGTTTTATGTGTTCTTTTGGGCTAACATGGTGCCCAAAGAAAAATCAATAGTCGATATGTATAGTAAAAATGGTATGTCTGGTCTTGGTGGAGCCAATATTGGCGATGTTGCCAAGTATGTTTTGATCTCTACAAAGGCTTGTTGGTACTCTTCATACCAATGAAACAGGACATCCTTGCATAACAACTGGTTCATGGGTCAAAATTTGTTTGATAATTGAGTGATGAACCATTTTATGGATGCTACCTTGTCTTGTAGGCTTCTTAACTCCCTAATGTTGGTAGAGGCGACCATTTCCAATATAGCCTTTACTTTTGCAGGATCGAATTCGATGCCCCTCTTAGAAATGATGAACCCTAAGAGCTTACCAAAAGTTATGCCAAACACGCACTTCTTAGGATTCAATCTAACATTGTGCTCAATGAGGCGATCAAAAACCTTTGTAAGGACTTGAGCATGCTCTTTTCGCAATAGGGCCTTGGCCAGTAGGTCATCAATGTAGTCCTCCAATATCCTATATGTATAGTCATGAAAGATGTATGTCATGGTCCACTAATATGTGGCACCAAAATTCTTTAGGCTAAATGACATCACTTTGTAACATAATGTCCCCCATGGAGTAATGAAAGCTATTTTGTGTTGGTCCTCAAGTTTGATCCGGATTTGATTGTACCCAGAAAAACCATCCATTAGGGAGAGCATCTCATGACCTGCAGTGGCATCAACAAAAGCATCTATGTTTGGCAATGGGAATGAATCCTTTGGGGTTGCCCTATTCAATTCTCTAAAACCTATGCAAATGCAGACTCTTCCATATGGTTTTCCAATAGGTACCATGTTTGAGACCCATTCAGGATAGTCAATGGGAACTATGAAGATCGCATCCAATAGTTTTTGCAACATGTTCTTTATCATCAAAGCGATGGTTGGATGTATTTTCCTCAAATTTTTCTTGACTAGCTTATTTAGGGGATCCAATGAAAGGTTGTGAACAACTAACTTTGGGTCAATCCCTGGCATGTCTTTGTAAGTCCAAGAAAAAATATTTGGCCTCTCCTTAAGGAGAGGGATAATGATGGCTTGTTCCTCTAGAGATAGACTTTCTCTGAACTTGACTTTCTTTGGTTGAGTAGGATCATCATTGATGTCCACCTCGAAAGTCACTTCTATAGCCATATGTAACCCATCCTCCAACTAGTGAGGTGTGGGTATCAATTGAATGTCATCGACAGGATTTACAGGTCCTATTGACCTAGGATCCAAACTAGCATGGAACACATCATAAACACAGCTTGATGCAAAATGGAACGGTTGTAATGTCTCTTTAGGCTCTATGGGTGAACCAGCACGATCCCAATCAATAGCCTTTGTATCAAGACACAAAGGTTTCATGGGATCTGCTGGGTTATGAAGTGGAGTGGTCAAATCAATGGAGATCATGTTGATGGATGAAATGAAATCTCCAGGACCACATGGGTGAAATTTTGTCTCAGAGGTCTCCCTTCCATACTCGTGATGAGGTTTTGGAGGAAAATGGATTTCTAGATCTAGCCCTTGAGTAGGCTGGATAATAGGATCATTGGGCTCTAACAACTCTCTGAATGTAGGCGAAGGGGGATTTATCGTGCAATGAATGGCAACTAAGTCAACAGGTCTTCCTAGAAACTGAAAATCGGGGTCTATGGCATGAAGTGTCGCTTATCTTTCTACGAGTGCATTGACTTACTGCAAGTGGTGAGGCCCAAGATAACCCATATCAGTTTCATCTTCAAAGTCATCTTCACTTATCCAAAAACCATTAGCATTGGTATGTGGCCCCAAGACAAGAGGCTTGTGTCTTGGCCCTAAGTAGGCCATTTCTATCTCATCTTCATATTCTTCGTCACTTATGAAGAAGCCATTTACATTAGTTTCTTACCCCAAGCTATGGGGCCACTGCCTTGGTCCTAGGTAGGCTCTCTTTGTTGATTCCTCTTACTCATAGTCACTTTGGTCCGATATGAATCCACTCTCGTTGTGGATGGATCAAGTAAATTTGTGTAAATAGTGAGGCCCATAATAGGCCAAGCCTGCTTGTGCTTCATCATCACTTACCATATATTCATACCACGAGTTGTAACCCATTGGGGTGGCATCAATTGTGGAGCTTGGATGATATGTTTTGGGTGGTGGTATGCTCACCATGGCCACTTGTTTGTTGCTCAAATGACTTGTACTTGGTGGGTGATAAGGAATAAAATCAATGTCTTCTCCTAACATTAAGCTTAATCTATCCAAGGCTGTTGCTAAAGAGTCATATCGACCTTTGATATGATAGCCTAACCCAAACCTATTAGTGGGAAGCTGGTATTGCGGATCAAATGGTAGCCTATGCCCCTGCTCGTATATATCAAGACCGTAACCATACCAATGAAAACGTTCAAAGTAGCTTAGAGAAAACTCAATATTATAGAGGTAACAAACATTAATAGTGAATAATTTGTCATTGTCCTCTTCTTCATTAGTAGACTTATGGGAGCAGTCTAGTCCAGCATAGACAAAGTTTTTTTGGTTGGAAGGGATTTCAAGTGGAACCACTATTCCCACTGGTGGTCGTAAGTCCTTTGGTCATCCCATATCTTGTGTGGACTCTATGATGGGTGTGAATGTTATGTTCTACACAAGATACTATCCTATCCTTGTACTTGCCAAGTGTATAGTCACATGTGATGTGGATGATCCTACAGACGACACTAACAAAATGGACTCTAGTATCTCCTCAGCCTGATCTTGGAGATCTTCTTCTTCCATGGTGTAAAAATCAGGAACAGTGTTTATTATTCATCTGTGGAATAAATAAGTTTACATTAGCCGTGAATAGCACATCGGCTGAACGGCGTAAACAGAGAACTGTTACACAGTTGTAACAGTGAGCTACAGAATGAATAGAGACAAATAGATAGTTAAGTACGCTAACATCCCCCTTTATTACATTATTTGGGTAATGTAATAACTAATAGCTATACTAGACTACTAACATCCCCTTACATTATTTTGCAATACAAAGTGAGCTGCGAAACAATTCAAATTTGACACGTCCAAGTGCCTTAGTGAAAATGTCTGCAACTTGAGCATCGGTGGGAATGTTTTGAAGCTAAATTCGGTGCTTTGGAACTTCATCTCGAATGAAATAACATTGTTTGTCAATGTGTTTTGTTCTTTCATGATGGACTAGATTCTTGACGAGGTTCAGAACACCTTGATTGTCGCAAAACAAGTGTATTGGAGATTTTGATGGATGGCCCATACTTGTCAGAATGCGACGTAACCATATCACTTCGCACACAGCTTCACGTGCGGCACGATACTCTACCTCTGTTGATGAATAAGCAACCACCTATTGCTTCTTGTTGTGCCAAGAGACAGGACTAGATCCTAGATGAAAAATGTATCCAGAAGTTGACTTGCGATGATCAAATGATCTGGCATAGTCGAAGTCCGTGTATCCTTGCAAGAAGAATTTGTTGTTCCTCTTGTATTCTAGGCCATATTCCATAGTACCACGGACATAGTGAAGAACACGTTTTGCTGCTTTCCAATGAGTGGTCTTAGGCTCCTTCATGAACCTCGAAATATAGTTGATAGCAAATACAATATCTGGCCTAGTATTGGTCAGATATATGAGACTCCCAATCAACTGTCGATAGAGAGTACCATCTACCTGAGGTGAATCATCATATCATGATAACTGAAGTCCATTCTCCATTGGAGTTGCCATTGGCTTGCAATCAGTCATGCGATATTTTTCCAGCAATGTCTTGGCATATTTTTTTTGAGACACTTTGATGGAGTGCTCCTTCTGGCTGAATTCCATACCAAGACAGTAATGGAGAAGTCCGAGATCTGTCATCTCAAAATATTTGCACAAGTTTCTTTTGACAGTAGAGATCATAGTTTATGAACTCCCTGTAATGAGCAGATCATCCACATAGAGTACAAGCAACACTATCTCAGAACCCTATTTCTTGAAATAGAGGTTTGCATCTGACGGACATCTCTTAAATCCATGCTGCATAAGGTGATTGTCCATTTTTATATACCAAGCTTGAGGAGCTTGTTTCAGACCATACAAGGATTTGACCAACTTGCAAACTTTTTGCTCTTGGCCTTCCACTTCAAATCCTTCAGGTTGAGTCATGTAGACTTCTTCTTGGAGATCACCATTTAGAAAGGCACTTTTGACATCCATCTAGTGAACTTTCCACCCATATTGTGCTGCCATAGCACACATAACCCGAATTGTGGTCATCCGAGTAGTAGGTGCAAAAGTTTCCTCGTAGTCAATGCCTTCTTTTTGAGCATAGCCCTTTGCAACAAGATGGGCCTTATGCTTATCAATTGTTCCATCTACCTTGTACTTGACTTTATATACCCATTTGCAGCCAATGGGCTTCTTTCCATGCGGCAGATCAACAAGCTTCCAAGTTTTATTTTTCATCAGAGACTCATACTCTGTATCCATAGCGGCCTTCCACTGAGGCTCACTGAGAGCATCTTGCACTAATGTAGGTTCAAGACTATCTATGGTAGACATGAATGCCCTGTCATCATCAATATCCATATCCTCTACTTCTATACTTGGAGTCACAGAAAGTTCCTCAAAAGATTGACAAAGATCATCAACCTCACCAGTTTCTTTGGCTTCTTTCTCCTTTTGAGCCATACTGCGTGTACGAGGTCTATCCAAATTCAAATTGGGAGGAGTGGATAAATTTGCGTCTCTGATTGTATTTGTACACCATTTAGGATTCTTCTTCGATGGAGTTGAAGAAGATGTAGAAGGACCTCCTGTCTGTGTTGACGAAGGAATCTTCTCTTCCTTAGATTCCACAATATCTTGGTGTACTTTAGATGTGCTCTATGATGTGAAAGCTTCATCAAAGACAACATCTCTACTGATATGAATTTTCTTGGTCAAAGGATCTATCAACCGATATCCTTTAGAGTGCTCAGAATAACCAAGAAAAATACATCTCAGTGTTTTCTCATCTAGCTTCTTCCTTTTCTCTTTCGGTATGTGCATGAAAGCGTGACATCCAAAAATACGTAGATGAGATATGGAGGGTTTTCGACCACTCCATGCTTCCTGTGGAGTCATTCCTTTTAGAGCATTTATGGGTGCCCTATTCAACAGATACACTACAGTGGTGACAGCTTCTGCCCAATATTGTTGCCCAAGAGTAGCTCCTGTGAGCATACAATGAACCATTTCCATGATAGAACGGTTCCTTCTCTCAGCAACTCCATTTTCCTGAGGAGTATAGGCAGTTGTTAACTGTATCTTGATTCCATGCTTATCTAGGAATGCAAAAAATTCATTAGAGGTAAACTCTCCCCCTTGATCTGAGTGGAGGGTTTTAATAGAAGCTCCTGACTCCTTCTCAACAGATTTCTTGAACTGCTAGAAGAATGCGAAAGCTTCAAATTTCAATTGGAGAAAGAAAACCCACATCTTTCGTGAGTAGTCATCTATTAACTAAAAATACCTCTTCCCTCCACAACTGTTGGGTGTGAAAGGACCACACAGATCAGTGTGAATTAACTCCAGAGGTTTTCGTGCTCTTGTTGAGCTCTTCTCAAATGGTACTCTATGTTGCTTTCCTTCCAAGCAGTCAGAGCACACTGGCAATGTGGCAGAAAGGGAAGAAGACCCTTTACCATCTCATACTTATTGAGCTCAAGTAAGTAGCCAGAACTAAGATTCCCATATCTCTTGTGCCATAGGGAAGTTGCCTCCTTGGTAGAGACAGTCATGGCAACATGTGGAGTAGAGATAGCATCTAGTGCAAATAAGTCGTGCTTATATGAAGTTGTTGCAATCTGCTTACCCTTCCTGGTAATAGTACAACACTTCTTTCCATTCTCAACACGAAAGTTGACAACCATATTTCTATCCAGGATTTGTGTGACTGACGACAAATTGTTAGCCAATCCCGAAACATAGAGGACTTTGTCAATCTGACACTTGCCATCAGGAAGAGTGACTGAAACTGTACCCTCTCCCTGAACCCTGTAGGTTTTATCATCAGCAATAGTGACAGGTTTGCCTTCTTTGGCCACAAATGATTCAAACCATGATCTATCGCCAGTCATATGTTTGCTAGCTCCAGAATCGACATACCAAATAGGATCCTCTCGTGTGGAATCTATGGTAGTCATGAGCACCTTGTGTGCCTATTCAAAATCTGAGTCAGATTTTTCAACAGCAACATTCACCTGAGGTTGCTTGTTTTTATTTTGTGGTTTGTTTTGGCCTTTCTGCTTGTTCTTATGCCAACACCTGTTGGTGTCATGGTTGTCTTTCTCATAGATCTTGCACCACCTCTTCTTCTGTTGAGGTTGTTTGCCTTTTCCTTTCGTATCCTATTGAGAATTTCCTCCTTTCTGAAAGTTGCCTCCTTTTTGCCCATTACCTTTCTTCCTAGAACCCTGCCTGTTGGTGTATAGGGCTGTATTGGAAGAATCATCCTTGTGAAGTTGGCGTGCCTCCTGTTATTGAAGCAGATTGACCAACTCGATGTAGGTAATTTGTCATTGAGACACCTGGATGGAGGTTATCAACATATAAAATGAAGAAGGTAAAGCTCTCATCACAAGTGAAATGAGAAGCTTTTCATCCACAGTATCTCCCAAAGAACTCAATTTCTCTTTCAACTCAGAAACTCTGCACAGAAAGAGTTCAACTGTTTCACCCTACCTTAAACTCAGGTTATGAATTTGTTGTTGAAGATGAAGAATGGTGGATTCATTCTTTCCCTCATAGATGGTTCTAAGGGCATCCCATGCCTCTTTACCACTTGCTTTGTCAGCTATATGAGGTTGCACTTCATCTGAAACAACAAACAAAATGAGCACCTTTGCTCGACTGTCTTTCTTGTCAAAAGCTATCTGATCTGCTGAAGGACCTATGGATCCTGCTGTTGGTGAAGGCCTGGTTGCTACTCCAGTAACAATATCCCACAAATCTTCCATTTGGAGAATTGCCTTCATCTTATGTTTCCATGGTGTATAATTTGGACCTTTCAATAACTGATGCGGATCAGTCATCAATTTTGCAACAGCGGCCATAGTGAAGGTTCCTTATATCACCAATTGGTCCCCCTTTCGATATACCTTTTGCTAGGCCAATATACCGTACAAAATACCCACCCTTACGTGATGGAAACTATAGGTATTTAGAAAGATCAACAAAAATCACCCGCCCTTACGTGAGGGAGACTATAGGTGAGTTTTAGAGATCATACGATACGTGGAACATAAGCGGTATCGAAAGGGAATCGCCTTGTTGATGGCACCTACCATAGAAGATTCTTCTCATGCGTGGGGCGTAACTTTCCCTAAACACTATGAAGAATACTTCGTCAAGATTTACACCTAAACACAAGTGCGATAAAGGGTAGTGGATGGAGTAAAAAAATGCAAAAATGGCTAACTTATCTCTCCCCGACGATTTATAGAGAACAAGCTCAGACGTCGTTGTAGCAGCTATATTAGGTGGTGGATATAGTAGCCAAATCACGACAACTTTACCTGTAAGTGTTGGCCAGAGGTATCACAAATACCGAATGTTGCAGTGCAATAAATTGCACGGATGGGTTTTAATTATTCCGGGGACTTAGGGAGTGTTTGATTTTAATTTTTAATGTTATAGTGCAAAAATGAAATATGCAACATACAAAAAAAAAAATTGCCCACAAGAATAACCCACAAGGTGTTGGCCACAGCCAAAAATGCACCTTTTACAATTCCAAATTGCTATTTTTCAGAAAATTACTCACAATCCCCCTTTGATTTTTTGAAAAAATATCCCCCCTTAAAAAAATTTCTTTAACAAAGCATTTTTAATAATTATTATATATTTAAAATTAAAATAAATAATTTTAATTTATATAGTTTTAAAACTTAGGAAAAATAAATTAAAAATTAAATTTTAATTTATAAAGTTTAAAGCTATATTAAAAAAATTAAAATTAAAATTTTAATTAAAAAAATAATAATTAAAAAAACAACTTTGAAAAAAAAAAAATAATACCTTAGGGGGGTACTCGGTGCGATTTGAACCCCCGACCTGCAGGCTCCCTGAGCCTTACCGCACAGCTCACTGCCAAGTGAGCTAGCGGGCTGATCCGGAGGGATCAATGGACCTGCTCCTCTTTCAACCCCTCCTTCTGCCTCCTCCTCTGCAGCGGCCTCGGCTTGCTGCTTCCTGCCGATCTGATTTTTTTTTTTTTTTTTAAACTTCCGTGTTCCCGGCTCCCGGTGCTCTGCTTTTCTTTCCAAAAAAAAACTTCCTCCTTCTCGACGCTCTGCTTTTCTTTCCAAAAAAAACTTCCTCCTTCCCGGCGCTCTGCTTTTCTTTTTTTTTCAGAAAAAATTCTGCGTTCCGGGCTTCAATGTTTTTTTTTTTCGTGGGGTCTGCGTCGAATCGATGCCCTCGGCCCTGCTTCCCGGAGCACTTGGGGGGGGGGGTTATACCCCGCGCAAGCACGTTGGGCGGGAATTTTAAATTCCCGCGCAGCGTCGGCCAGGGGGGGGCACCGAGGAATTTTAAATTCCCCGCGCGTCGACCGGGGGGGGGGCATTGCAGTTGTTCCCCTCCGACGATGCAGAGCGTGTCATGGATACGCGCGACGCTCGCGTCATGGCACTGAGCGGGGATAGCTTCCCCCTACGCGCGGGCCTGCACGCGCTCTGTCGTGCGGCGCTTGCGCGCGAGCGTGCCGTTCATCTGCTAACACATGGGACTTGGAATTCATACACGCTTGGGATAGAAGGAACATTGTTTATTATTCATCTGCGGAATAAATAAATTCTTGGTCGAATCGTACGACAGCTTACTATGGTGCCCCCTCCGTGTTTTTACCCAAATCGAACGTTTGAGGTAAAAACGCGAAAAAGCAAAATTTTAAAATGTTTTTAATTATGTTTTGAATAAAATTAAGAAAAATAGGGTAAAACCCTAATTCATTTTTATTGTTCATTTTTTCTAGTTTTTAGAGCTCTGCAAGCAAAAATGGTGGAGACGACGCACAGATCGACAAAGGTCCGACGCGGGCTACGGGTAAGAGTCTAGACTTAACTTAGAATGCTTGAATTTGAATTTACATGCTTTTTAGGTGAATTTTAAATGAATTTTTGAGCATCGCGACCGTTTTTGGGCCGTCGACATCATTGGGACGAAATCGTCCCGATTTCGACGAAATCGTCTCAAGTTCGTCGATTTCGTCTAAGGGCGAAATCGACGAAAGGGGGACGATTTCATCAAATTAGGGACGATTTCGGCTTGCGAAATCGGAGACGATTATGCTCAAATTTGGGACGATATCGTCCAATAGTGGACGATATCATCATTTGTATAAAATTGAACTTATTTTAACTTGCATTTTTAATTAATGATTTTTTATTAATGATTGTTATTGTTTTGTTGTTTATGTTGCAGAGAGGATTGCTAAAGAGCAGGGAATGGAAATATGGAGGTTTGAGAGATGACTTGGCCGCTCTAACACAGGTAGAGCGGGATCAGCTGGCACAGGCCGGCTTACTGCATGTGGCAGAAATGCCACAAGTGTCTATAGACATGGGGCTACTGACAGCCCTAGCAGAGAGGTGGTATCCGGGTTCTTCCTATTTTCGGCTACCGATAGGGGAGATGACTCCCACTTTGGAGGATGTATGGAGGATTCTGAGAATCCCCATACAAGGACGGTTGATCACTCCTACGGCCAATCAGGGCCATGCTATGGGATGCGGTTGTGTGGTGACCCGAGCTTCACCCTGGAGAAGGGCGGAGTGAACATCGAGGCACTGCGTCAGATGCCTGGGGCATCGAGACTCACACAGGTTTTGGCCGGAGTGGTTGGTGGACTTCTGTTGTGCCACCAGAGCGGGTGCAGGGTACCATGGATGCTAGCAGATGTGATCTGCGACATGCGAGACCATGGTTATAGATTTTCTTGGGGCAGCTTTGTGCTATGTCGGCTGTACAGGATCCTGCATGGGGTCGTGTACAAGGGCGGCCGATGTCTAGTTATGACATCGCTCCTACAGGTTTGGTGCTGGGAGCACATTGCAGTGCGGAGGCCGATAGGGCTTCCTTTGATAGGGATTGATGGGGAGAGGCCCCGAGTTTTCTACTGGTGGCTTCGAAGAGGGTCACAACGGCGGATTGACCTACCGATGTCCCGGAGACTACTGGATGACCTTGTCCCAGACCGGATCACCTGGAGGCCATGGCGAGAGCACCCAGGGTGGGCCGAGGATGGACAGGAGCTGGCTCGCGTCAGGCGAGTTTGTTGGCTATGGATGGAGAGGGGAGAGGTGGAGCTCCACCGGTACGACCGAGTTTTGTGACAGTTCGGTCTACAGTAGGGGATCCCATCTCTCAGGGATTACGAGTTTTCTCGGACTGTCCGGGATAACACCACAGTGAGCGGGGCTCCAGACATGCAGCGCTTCTGGAGTCAGGACTCGGACGATGCCCCCATTCAGCCAGTGGATGGGGACGACGTAGGGGTAGCCGATGGCTACGATGCCCGGTACGTAGGCATCCGCCCTCCTCGGATGACGAGGGCTCAGGGTCCGATTCATGCGGTTGTGCGTCGGATAGGGAGGCGGTGCCAGGCGGCTATGGAGGCGGCCCAGGGTCATAGCGGGAGAGAGCAGAGGAGGCCACAGGCACAGGAGAGGCCGTGGCAGCGAGAGAGGAGGGCGGAGAGACCCCCTTCTCCATAGAGAGAGAGGCCACCATCGCCCGATAAGGGCAAGGGTGTTGCAACAAGGGAGAGTAGCGAGACAGCGACTCTCCGAGCGGAGACGATCCATCTCCAAGCACAGGTGCAGACCCTACAGGAGGAGGCTGCACGACACCGAGCTGAGGTGACACAGCTCAGAGATGAGATTGCACGCCTCAGAGCACGGGGCGGAGGGGCGAGCACTGGGGAGCTGGCATGGGCTATTGCCCAAATCACTTTCTACTCAGGACATTATACTATCAGATGGTGCCAGAGGAGGATAGACTACCACTTCCGACTAACATCGCAGATCCGATCAGGATCGGGTCGTCGAGGACTTCATCCCGATCGACGACTAGGACTCGTAGTACCACTCATACTGCGATGGGGCCACCTCGTCCACCTCAGGGCGGGGGAGGAGATGAGGCTGAGAGCTCGAGGGGTTCTCGAGGCTAGACTACTGCACTACATTGTATAGATTGATATGATAGCATTTATTATTTTTTGATAGAGGATTGAGTATGCCGAGGTATAGATTGTGGCATACCAATCCAGTTTTGAGATGATGTATATATTGTTGATATATATGAGATGAGATATTTTTTGATCATATGACTTGTGTCTTATGTATTTTTATGATGCTTTTATGTTTGATTGATTGATTTGATGATTCATGTAATTATGTCATTGGAAATATTATGATTTTGATGTCATGCTGTAAGATTTTAAATGAAATAATCTGATGTAACAAATTGGTTGTTTGTGATGTAATGTGATAAAAGATAAAAAGAGACTTCTAACAATAATTTCAAAGGACATTGTCGCTATTATAGACCATTTCATGGAGTCGCCGCTCACTCGGTCGTCAAGCTAATCCCAGTATAGAAATATTGTTAAAAAGAAAAGAGTGCTTAAGAGACTGTCTTAAGACTTTGGTGCAATGGTGCAAATGATGATGATGATGGTTTGTTTTCAGATTTTCATAAAAATAGTATGCATGAAATAATGTTAAAATGATTTTTGCTAGGCATAAATTCCTAAGTGTGATAAATTTTTTGGATAATTCCCTAGGAATTATACCATCATTGCAAAATTGAAGGTTGACATAATGACATGAAATAATGATAATGTGCATGCTTTTTGTAAAGCATAATTGTATAACATAATGATTTAAGTCATATGGTTTTCATGATTTTTAAATAAATGGGGAATAAAAATTGTTACAATGGTTTGCGCTAGGCATAGAATATGTAGGTATAGACTTATACCATCATCGCGAAAATCAAAAAAGAGATAGTTTTATTGCATGGTTGATTTTTAATAAACAAAAAATATGAAGATGAGGACTTGCGCTAGGCATAAAATTCCAATTTTGGTTTTGGAACTATACCATCGTCGTGAAAGTCAATATATATATATATATATATATATATATATATATATATATATATGTGTTTTGATTGTATGGTTTTGAAAGAAATTTTGATTTTTCTATTATGCATGTAGTTGTCTTTATACTAAACAACTGTACTTGAAAGAAGAAAATGAATTATTCCAAACAATTTGCAAAAAATATTTCAAAGTATCTTAAAGACAAAAGTTAGATTTATAAGGAATCCCATGTGCATATGTGAATTCATTTCCAATCTTGATTTATCATAATGATACACAAAATCTCTCAAATATAAAATGTGTGTGCAATTGCTATGTTCATTTACCAGTTTTGAGCAAGATAATATGATACAAGTGATTTGAATAAACCAAATAAGTGTTCATTAACCATGATGTAGATGCATATAACCATACTAGACTACTATGTAAGTCGGATTATCAAGAGCTAGCTAATCCATAAGCAGACATAGGTCTGTACAAAAGAAGGTCGCTAATGTGACGGACATATCGCCACGCTAGGAGTTACCCAAGGCCAAGCAGGTTGGGCACAAACCACCTGTTATGGGGCTTACCTCACAGTTTTTGAATAATTGAGAATTCCAGGGATTCAAGCTCATCAACCCTTCTTTTCTTTTCAAAGGGTAGGGAAAGGGATTTTATTGCTTTTGCTTTTTGCTTTCTTTTGCTTTTCTTTTCTTTTTTTTTTGTATTTTTGCTTGATATTTGAGATAATGCTTGAAATATTGTTGTAATGATATAAAATAACATTTTTTTCTTTTTCTCTTTTTCTTGAACTTTGCCTTTTGTTCTATACTAGGGATACTTGCTCAGATTAGTTGTAGAGCAAGGGATTTTTATTCTGGGTAGGGGTGAGCTTGTCCTTTTGCCAATTCTCAAAGATTCTAGACCATGTGCATGATAGGATAGCAGGGGAAACTTTTCGCTCAAGAAACCACTTCTACTATGTAGCAAAGCATGGAAATTACAAATATAATCATTTTATTGTGAAAAGATGTGCTTGGTTTAAGTAAATAACAAGATCAATTCTCTATGCTCAAACTTTATTTAATTGAATTTTGTGGACTTTGATATAAGAGAGATTAGTAATCATGCCGTATAAAATCAAGATATTTATTTTTGTGAGTGTGAAAGTGAGGGATTCCAAATAAATGCTAATTTATCCAAAATAATTTGAAACATATAACTGCAACATTTGTAAGAATATATATAATAAATACTTTTTGAGAAGTTTTGAGAATGTTGACTCTCTCTTTCTTCTTTATATTGTTTTGGTTTCGAAAGAGTCAAGAATATTGCTGTTTTTATTTTTATTATTTTTTATTTTTGAACAAACAATTAACAAGTGCCATAAATAAATACAACAAATAGTTTTGAAGATTTTGATGATTATGAATGTTTTTGGTGTTTTTGAATTTATAAATTGAAAGAAATACAAGATAGTGATTTTGAAATATTTTAAACAAATATATACAAGGATGAAATGACCAAATTTATACATAGTAACGTTTAAGATGCAAAATATTCATGGGTTCTTTAAGTTCTTTACCATCTAAGGTAGATAATTTGTATGCTCCCGATTCAAATTTAGCAGTGATAATGTATGGTCCAAGCCAGTTTACCTTTAAGGTCCTTACTTGCATTAGTATTTTTTTTATTTTCTTTTAAAACAAGGTCGCCGATCTCAAAGGATCGATGACGAACTTTTTTAGCATATGATCTTTTAAGCTTGTTTTGGTAGGCACGGAGATGCTCCAAAGCATTGATGCATTTTTCATCTAGGAGTTCCAGCTGACTGAGTCTGCTAGCTCGATATTCATCTCCTACTTCGGTATCTTGAAGTAGTAGAGCCAAAGAAGGAACTTCTAATTCAAAGGGAAAAACGGCTTCAAGCACCATAAACCAAAACAAAAGGTGAAGTTCCAGTGGGGGTTCGAACACTAGTTCGATAGGCCCACAAGGTCGGATATAACCGAATGTGCCGCTCACGGCCAGTTTTATTGACCAATATTTTGAGAATTTTGATTAAGGTTTTGTTAGATGCTTCTCGCTTGACCATTACCCCGAGGATAATAGGGAGTGGACCAGCGATGTTGAATCTTATATTTTTGGCATAATTTTTTAACATCTTTATTTTTGAAACAAGTTCCATTGTCAGAGATGAGATTTGCAGGAATTTCGAACCTACAAATGATTTGATTAAAAATAAATTTAGAGACTTGTGTGCCAATGCAGGAAGCTAAAGGCATAGCTTCAACCCACTTCGTGAAATACTCAGTGGCGGTTATGATGAATTTGTGTCCATCAGATGACACAAGATTGATTTTGCCAATAATATCTAAACCCCATTTTGAAAAGGGCCAAGGAGATGAAATAGCCTGTAGCTCTTGTGCAGGCGCATGGACAAGGTCAGCATGTTTTTGGCACTTGTCGCAATGGCGCACATAATCATGTGCATCCTTCTCCATGGTAGGCCAAAAGTATCCTATCCGAAGGAGCTTTTTAGCAATGACACTACCACTGAAGTGTCCTCCACAAGATCCATCGTGGGCTTCACTCAAGGCTGATTTGGATTCTTCTAAATTCAAACATCTTAATAGGATACCTTCAAAAGATCTCCTATATAAAGTATTGCCAATTATTACAAATCGACTTGCTCGTCTACGTAATAACCGACGCTCGTTTCTATTAGAATTGGCAGGGAAAGTCCCATTTTGGAGAAAATCAAATATGTCCGTATACCAAGGTTCAGGAGTAGTTTCATTGATTAGAAACACATCCAAAGGTTCTAAGCATGACTTATTTGAAGCGGGTTCCTGGAGTCGATGAATAATGATAGTGGCATATTCGTCATCTAACTCCAAGGGCAGGAGAGATGCAGCTGCGGCCATAGCATCAGCCTGCACGGTTGCAAGTTCGAGGAATAGCTTCCAAGGTAACTTGATCAAATAGAGACATTAGTTGTAAAACATAGGCTTTATATGGGCACAGTTTATCATCTCTGGTCTGATAAACTTCATTAATTTGGTTTATAACTAGTTGAGAATCACCAAAAACTAACAGATGTTTAATTTTTAGCGCCAAGGCAGCTCGTAATCCAAGGATTAGAGCTTCATATTCAGCAGTATTGTTGGTGCAAGCAAATGTTAATTTGAAGGACAGAGGAATAAGATGTTTTTGCGGGGATATTAAAATAATACCCGCACCAGCCCCACTCATGCATCGGGCTCCATCAAAGTATAAGGACCATTGTTCAATATGGTCCGCCTCTAATTGAAGGCATTCATCAGGAAACTCAATGATGAGGGGATGGGTAGACTCTAAGGGTGCAACAGACTAATTGATCTCGCTATGATTTGACCCTTAATAGACTTCTGTCCTATGAATGTGAGATCAAACTCGCTTAGAGCAAGAACCCACTTGGTTGTGCGACCCGATAAATAAGGTCGACTCATGAGATACCTCAAGGGATCATATTTAGCAATGACATAAGTTTTTTGACTAAGCATATAATGTCATAATTTTTGCGTAGCAAACATGACTGCTAGACATAGTTTTTCTAATGTTGTGTAGCGGGTTTCATAACTGATGAAGGTTCGGCTAATATAATAATTAGCACGTTCTCTCTTTTCATCATCAAGCTGAGCTAACATAGCTCCTAAGGCAGAATCTGAAGCTAAAATATATAGGAGAAATGGGCGATCAGGTTTAGGCGGTGAAAGCATCGGTGGATTAAGGAGGTATTGTTTGAGAAGTTCAAAAGCTTCTCTACATTCGTCGTCCCAATTAAAAGGGACATCCTTCTTAAGGAGTTTAAGAAAGGGACCAGTTTTGTCCGCCAGCTTATCGATGAAGCGACGGATGGCTTGAAGCTTACCTTGTAAACTTCGTAACTCAGATATATTAGTAGGTGCGGGCATATCAGTGATAGCCGCAATCTTGAGAGGGTCGATTTCGATACCACGTAAAGAAACTAAAACCCCTAATAGTTTATCGGACTTAACTTCGAATATGCATTTTGCTGGATTTAATCGAATAAGATATTCTCGTAATCGATTAAAAACTTTTCTCAAATCATCTAAATGATTATCTTCATTAATAGAGCGAGCTATAATATCATCTACATAATCATGTAGGATATCATGCATCATATCATGAAAAATATAAGTCATAGCTCGTTGATAGGTTGCACCTACGTTCTTTAAGCCAAATGGCATCACTTTCCAACAAAAGGTACCCCAGGGGGTAATAAAGGCTGTTTTAGCCTGATCTTCAAGAGCTATCCTGATCTGATTATAACCGGAGAATCCATCCATTAAGGACATCATCCCACTCCTGGTAGTAAAGTCAATGATTTGATCCATGTTTGGAAGAGGAAAATCATCTTTAGGGCATGCAACGTTAATATCTCTAAAATCTGTGCAAACCCTAACTTTGGTAGCTTCTTTCTTGGTAACTGGAACTACATTTGAGATCCATTCAACATAATCAATAGCTTGTATAAAAACAACATTCAGGAGTTTTTCTAACTCCCCTTTGACTAGCAGAGCCACTTTGGGATGCATTTTTCTAAGTTTTTGTTTAACGAGTTTAGCATCCGGATGGACCACTAGATGATGCATGACTACGGAAGGGTCTAGACCTGGCATATCTTCATATGTCCAAGCGAAGACATCTTCATACTCTTTAAGGAATGCAATGTATTGTTCTTGTTTTTCTTGACTTAATTCTGATCCAATATTGATTATGTGAGGATTATCCTCAGGTCCAATATTAATTTTAATGACGTTTTCTACCTCCATGTGTAGATCTCTTTCAAAATTAGGTGGGGCGGGTGAAACGCCCAATTCTTGTAATTCTTGTAAGGTTAATTTGGATAATTCATCTTGAGGATTAGTGGTCTCAAGTTGGGCTATAGTTGGTATAGAACCATCAAAATAAAATCCATTGTGTAACATCTCTTCAACGGAGACATCATGGAAGATATCTCCTTCCAACTCTTCATCGGGGTCAGCAATCATTTCAGGGTAAGCTATGGATAGCATGTTACATGTAAATGACTGATTTTTTAGAGGCAAATCATCATGCCTATCCAAATAATCTTGATAACATATGAGTTGATCATCATCTTCAAAAGGAAAGGGTTGACCCTTACTAGGAAATAGGCCCACACCACAACGGGCAAGCCACGGTTCTACCTCGAAAGGTTCTTTCATGCCATTTTGGAAAGGTCCCAAGCCTTTCCCTTTATATCCCATTTTAAGCATTATGGGTTTAGCTTTAATATATTCATTGGTAAAATAACACCGAGCATATCCCTCATGATGAGTTTTGATATTTCGAGGGATTCTTCCCCAGTCATATCCTTTATAAATGAAGGCACAACTCCCGACTTGGTAAGTACTTCCCATAGGTTGTGGGAGGCCCAAAGTACGAGGAGATGGCGGCAAGTTATTTAAAAGAATTGAATCTTGCATGAAAGCATTTGTTTTTTTTGATATTAAGGTTGTGGATAAATCTGGTAAAAGTTCATCGGAAAGAGCATAAGATGTAGAAGGATCATTCCCTATATCTTTAGATGTGGAAGGTATGATAGATGTTGATAATGTGGAAGTGTTAATAGATGGGTCTATAGGTTTTGAAATTATAGGGATAGAACATGAAGGATTGGTTGTAGATTGAAGATCTTTTTGAGGTTCTAGAGTGATTTGTTTAGAAGATTGTTGATCTATATAGGAGGATGAAATTAATGGAGGGGAAATAGGTGAAGCTATGGGTGTGTGTTTCACAGTTTTAGATGAAAAATAAGAATTAGGATGTGTGGATGACAGAGCAGGGCAAAATTGCACTCCAACGAGGTTCTGCCAAAGCACACATATCAAAGGGTCTAGGGTCACCATGGATAGTGACCAACTGATTTTTAAATTCGAATTTAACACATTGGTGTAAAGTTGATGGGACAGCTCGCATTGCATTGATCCAAGGACGACCCAAGAGTATATTGTACGATGTCGGGCAATGTACAATAAACACGGTTGTATCTAGGGTTCTAGGACCAACTTGCAATGGGATGGTAATAACTCCACACGTTTCTTGTGTTTCGTCATTGAAAGCTTTGATAATCATGTCAGTTTTCTTCATTTCATCACTTCTAAAGCCAAATATTTGGTAGAAGTCAAAAGTGCAAATGTTTAGAGATGAGCCATTATCAATCAAGACTCGTTTGATAGCTACATCTCCAATTAGAGCAGTAATATATAAGGGATTATCCTTATGTAAACTGTGTTGTGGGATATCTTTATCCCGAAAGTCAATACAATCAACCTCTCGAGTGATGATAGTATTGGCCATGGCTTCAGAGTTGAATGTTTTGAGGTAGCATCATTTGGCTTAATGTAAGCATCAACTCATCCCTATGGGTGGGAGAAGATCTTAATAAATCCAAAAGGGAAATTCTGGCTGTAGTATTGGATAATTGCTCATTAATATTGTAAGGGGGTTTAGGTTGAACATTGGAAGCATGATTCCCTTTATTGGGATTTTTCAAAACAAATGGAGCTGATCCATCATTCTGATTTGGTTCTTGTTGAGAATTTTGAGCCTTGTTGTCGGGTAACGACTCCAATGGTACCTACAATGTTATATTGAGGACGCTGAACCGGTCTCGGTCGAGCATTTATGGCTTGTTCATTAGGGAGGAATTGATTAGAAGAGGGTCGAGTAGTAACTCTTCTAGGAAATGGTTCTTCTGGAACCATAGCATCTGTGATGGGTTGAATAGGATCTGATTCATTTTCAGAACTATTCGATTGGTTTGAAGTGATGTCTAGTTCACTTTCAGTATCTGATTCTATATCACTAGAATCTGAAGTTGGAATATTATGTAAGGGCCTGGTCGTAACCAGGGATAAGGTTGTGTCAAATATTTGAGGATCCGGATTAAGTAATTGTCCGCTAATGGTTCCTACATATCGGGTAGGAGGAGGAACATTATGATGTTCGATTTGATTGGCCACCTCTTTACCATGTCTTGGTAAAGGGTGTTGAAATATGTCTAATGATTGATTAGCATTTTGATTTTGATTTTGGGGAATGGTCTTTTGAGTATTATTAGGAGCATTTTGTTTAGGTTGGAAGGCTTGCACCTCCATTTCATTATTATCAATCAAATCCTGTATTTTATGTTTCAACCTTTTACAAGCGTTGGTAGAGTGTCCAGGTCCTCTATGGAAATCACAATGTAAGTCAGCTCTGTATCCGGGTATAGTTGGATCAGGTTCTCGGATAGCTGGTAATTGGATCAAACCTCTTTCGAGTAATTGAGGTAAAATAGTTGATAATGGTTGATTCAATCTAGTAAATTCTCGAGGAGGCTTATCAAGAGGTTTCAATATAAATTTTTTTGTTGTCTTCGTTGCATTGATATTAGCAACATTTTCTGCTATCAATGACTCCGTCACCAACAACTTGTTTGTTTTTATATTGATTTCTGGATGTTTTCTCATCATCCTTCTTCCTAAGTTGGCCTCTCCTAATGAGGGCATCTTCTACTCTTCGAGCTAAATCTATAGCTTGATCGAAGGTAGTTAAAGTAGCAATTGATAGCTCATAAGATATTTGTTCTTGTAAATTATTGATAAAAATGTCCAACATTTCCCTATAAGGTAGCACAAAGTGCGCTTTTCCTATCAACTGCCTCCATCTAGCTAAGAAATCGGCAAAACATTCATCCTTGTCTTGTTTTAAGTTGTATAAATCTTTAATGGTTACATGCCTCTCGATGTAGGCACTAAATTGATGGACAAAAGATTCAGTTGTTTCTTCAAAGTTTCTCAAAGAATGAGTGGGCAATTGATAGTACCACTCTAATGCCATTCCACCTAAACTTTTTGGGAACATTTTTAGTAATAGCAAGTCATCATGTGATATATCATGACATGCTATCCTAAACATGCGAAGATGCTCTATGGGATCTTCGGTTCCTTTATATATAGGCAAGATGGGCATGGGAAAATGCTTAGGGTATGGTTGAGCTACAACTATGGGATCCAAAGGTTGACTACATATCTCTCGATAATTGTACGAGGGACGATAAGGATCTATCTCGGTCCATACGCGAAGCTAACTGTTTCACCATGGCTTCCAGATTACTAGTTTGCCCACCATATTGGTTCGGTAGGGCATTGATATGGGATTTGTGAGCATATGATGGAGGGACATGAAGATTAGATGCTATGTTGCTATTGTGTAAATTGTTGGTAGGAAAGGTGTTATGAAGGAATTTTGAAGTTGTATTATGATGTATTCCGGATTGTTGAAAATTGGTGTTTGGCTTCGTTTTAGGTTTTTGTTTACTTGAAGCATATTGATCAATAGTTTGGCGAAGTAAAGTAGTGAAGGAAGTTTTCTTTTGTGTGGGAATGATTTTAGGTTGAATAACAGGTTCCTTAGGAGGTTGGGTAACCTGTTGTTTTGACATGTTTTGAATCATAGTGACCATATCTGTATTGGATGGTCCAGCCTTATCACTTTCTTGATCAATGAAAGACAAGGGATTAGTGCGCACATCAAACATATGTTCCATGGCTGCTTGAGTGTCACTAATTTGCCCTTTATCAATACGAACTGCCACATTAAGAGCGTCAATGTTATCATTGAGAAATTTCTGGAAATGATCTACGTTGTCAAAAGCAATAGTTCCATCTGGAGCTACTCTAGGGGATGAGGGTCCATCCTCTTTAACACTTTCTTCTTGTTCATTATCTTCACCTAGGTCATCTTCTCGGGTGATCTAGAGTTTCTCCTTCCGGAATTGGATCTTCAGGAAGGACATTTGGGTCTCTAGTTTTATCTCCTAACCAATCTTCTTCTTCTCCTTCAGTTTGTTTACCATTCCTAAGTTTAGGCATTGTGCCTTAATTTTAGATTTCAGCAAATATATATATATAAAATATATATATATATATATATATATATATATATGCAACAAGCTTAAGAGGTATATATTAATTATATACCTACTACAATATTTAAAATGAAATGTTTTTGGTTTTTGTTATGTTTTTTAGTTTTTCTTTGTTTTTGAAATAATATTGTAAAGACAAACAACACAATAAATGCAAGAAATAATACTGAAAGTAATGATCTAGTTTTCTATAAACAATTTATAAATATCATTAATGGGCTCGAGTTCTTCAGGAGTCATGAAGTGTTCTTCTTCAAATTGAAAGTTTTCCTTCAAAAATTTAATGAAAAGAGCTATAGTGATATTATCTGTCTCAGATGCTGGTTGATAGAAGTAAAGCTCGTGGCAATACTCTCGATATAACACAGCTCGAGGAACTCTATTCCATCTTTCCCTATCCGTAAGAACAACCTCTTGGTCTTCTACAAGACCTAGGAACTGGTGTACAATGGCTGCGTTCTCGAGGTATTCCTCGAAGGTGAACAATTCTGAAGATACAAGAGCTCTCCTATAAGCTAACCATCTATGGCAGGCTCTCTGAAGTTCATGATAAAAGACAAGTTGATGAGGATCCAGGATTCTATCTAGGACAAGCCTCTTGATTTGTTTAAGTTTTGTTGACCTAGATGAAATGACACTAAGTCTTCTATCAAGTTCGTCCCACAAGAGTTGATTTCTATCTGTTTCAGGCACACTAAGCACAGAATTGATTTCTATGGCTGCCAATTGGTTTTCAACATTTATAGTAACTGCTAATATTTTCTTAGGAGCTACCATCTAAACATGCAACTTATTAATTTTAAATGATTTGAAATGCATCTATGTTTTAGTTGTTTTATTTTTTTGTTTTTGTTTTCAAAAGGTTTACAATGCATTCACGTCGGGTTCACCAAAATGTATCGCTCCAAATTTTTCACACCCTTACCTTCAGAGCTATAGGATCCATGCCCGGAAGGGGGATGTGAAAAGGATGGCGTGGTACCTCGGACTGAGAGGCCTTGCGAAGGTCCCGCCTCTCGAGGGAGGTGTATAATGGTGATTTTTCGATGGATGGTGGGTTCACCAGGAAACATTTAATGGCAGTTTCCACGCCTAGGTTGGGAATGTGTTTTATGTGTTCGTTTTAGCCTTAAGCATTCAAGTCCTAGGTTTGGCCAAAATGCGTCTAAGCTATTCTATATGAAGATGCAGATTAAATGAATACAAAAAATAGAATTAAGACAAAAAATAGAGAAATTAAGGAATGTTAAAAGAAAATACCCGATCCGGATGTCCGATGAAGATTCTGATTCTTGAAGCAGTCAGGATCGTCTGGAATTTGACAGGATCGTCTGAGATCGACAAGATCATCTGAGATCTGACGAATTCATCAGACGAATTCGTCAGAGACCTGCAAACAGAGAAATAGGTGCAAAACACAGAAAATGCAACTATTCTAACATAGGGAAACAATGTAAAATGACAGTAACAATATCAAACTGAAACTTATAAACAGAAACATGAATGCATTATGCTGATTTAATAATAATTATGACTTAATTATGCATTTGATCTAGATGGGTGAACTCCAAAATGCAGAATAGCATAAAATACTGAATAAACTAGCTAATTACAACATAAAACAACAGAGAAAAGATGAAGAAATGCAAACTTTAGGCACTGATTGCCTCAATGTTGACTGCAGTCGAAATCGTCTCGCATTGGTACGAAATCATCTCTGATTCGACAGGATCGCCTCCGATCTGAACAGGATCGTCCGCGACGATGTAAGCTTGCTCCGGCTGAAAAACACTAAGGTACCTGCAACAAAATTGGTATAGAACTAATGCAAATATCAATTTGGGATGTTTTAACGTGTATGAAGTCGAGTTATAGGAATTTCAGCCAGGGGGTGCTAAGGGGAGGGCTTAGGATTAAATAGGCTTAGGAGGGAGGTTAGGAGGTTGGAGATCATCCCTATTTGGGAGATCTCCAATGGGGGAGGGTCTCTAACGATGCAGACACGCTTCTGCCCGGATTAGAGACCCGTTGGAACAGAAGCTAATTGTGCAAAATTAGTTTTGGGACAAGATCGTCTGGACGTCCTAGCCCAGACGAAATCGTCCGATCTGGGGCGATATCGTCTGATCGACGACGATATCGTCAAACGGTCAAAACAACCTCTAAAAATGGCATGGGAAAGGGGGAAACGGATTACACGACGGTTAACGGGCGGTTTGGGAGGTTAAAATTTGAATTTGAATTATTTACTAGAGTAAATGTAATTATTAAGATTTCACTGCGCCAATTTTAGGGTGCTACAAGAAATAATCATAAATTCTCCTAGATAATCCATCCGATGGACATATTTGAATGTCTCTTCATCAGCCAACACCATGTAGACCTTGTTATCATGCACATACTTGACACATTGGTATAAGATTGAAGGAACACACTTCATGTCCCTTATCCAAGGATGCCTTAGGATTATGTTGTATTGCATGGTCTCTTCCAAGACATAACACATCATGGGGATGATCTTATACCCCACATTGATGGGTAGGACTATCGTTCCCATAGTATTGCATAAAGCATCATTGAAAGCCCTTAATGTGTAGGCTTTTGGAACGATATTGGATTTGGGTATCTTAAGGTGTTCTATTTCTATTGTTGTGATGATTTTGATTGATGAACCTGTATTGATCAAGACCCTCTTAAAAGGTAAATCATTGACTGACATCGCAATATGCAATGGAGGGTCTGGTAAGGCAGTAGGCACTGTCTTAATCTCATGATCATAGAATTGAATTACAGGTTCTTGGTATTCTTGTACTTGTCCCAAAAAATGGGTGAATCCATTTGGATCTTGTGGTTGGAGCTCAATTAATCTTAAAATCTCCATCAAGGTCTCCCTATGCTTTGGGGACTGTTGTATGAGATCATAGATGGATAGCTTAGCCACAGTCGTTTGTAAGTTTTTCTCAAGTCTACTCCGAATAGTTACCATAGGTCGGGTTGGTGGACCTAGAAGGTTGTTTTACCCCTACCTCTACCTAGGTGTAGTGGGGATGTTAATGGGAGCTATAGGAGGTTGTGGTTGACCATATTGTCTGCTCCTGGTTGCTATATTGACAATTTCAACCATCCCAACACACCCGTGGATAGGTGTATCAATTTAGACATTATTGAATTGTGCACCTTGCTCTCTAGGGGCCTCATGGTTTGGTAGAGGGTTTTTGTATATGCCCATATCTCTGTTGTCAGGAGCCAGTGGGTTGTTAACTTTAAGTTCTCCTGCCTCAATCATGTTTTGCACCTGGTGCTTGAAACCAACGCAAACCTTAATGTTATGTCCCTGTATCCTATGATAAGGGTAAAATTGATCTTCCCTATATCCTTTTGCCTTAGGATGGTTGGGATATATAAGAGGTATATCAAGGAACCTAATCTTTCCCACCTCACTCAATTGGTTGAAGATTAATTGCATTGATTATGTTAATGGTGTAAAATAGCGAGGGGGTTTACGTTCTCTATTTTACCCTTAATTTTTCTTTTGATCATAATTTTCTAGTGGGCGCTATGCTTGATAATTATGGGGTTGTTGTGCAACCCCATCCTTAGGTGCAACCAATACCACTTGATTAACTAGAGCAGGGTTTGCCTGCTTTTGCTTGTATTTGCCATTTTTGTCATTTTTGTTCCACTCCTTGGTTTAGAGTTTAATGGTTCCCTCATCTACTTTTATGTCCTCAATGAGTTTGTCCTGGGACAAGGACTCCTTAAATGAGGGGTATTTTTGAATTTGGAGCAAGAGGAAAATGTGTTTAGAACAACTCTTGGTGAACATGCGGACAATCTCTTTTGTGGGGACGAAGAATGACAATTTTACCATGAATTTTCTCCATCTATTCCCATAATCCATTACTGGCTCATCATCATAATGTTTCAAATTAGCCAGGTCTAAAAGGTTCACCTTCCTCTTAGCACCAAAAGAGAAATGCTTCAGTAAATCGTTCACTAGTTGTTCAAAATTGGATATGCTATGTTTGGGTAGTTGGTTGAACCATTGAGTGGCAGCGCTTGAAAATGTCATAATGAATGTCCTTAGCAGAAGAGCATCGTTGTCTTCAGGGTGAAAACATGCATTGATGAAATTGGTAACATGCTCTTATGCATCCTCTTCACCTTTAAAATTTTCCAACCTAGGCATCTCAAAATGCTTAGGGTATGCATGGCTAGGGACTAATGGACATAATGGTTGATTATGTATTTTTCTCAATTTTGGTTGGTTCCTAGCCATATCTTGTTTTTCCAAGGACTTCATATTTTTAGCGAGTTATTGGAATGGATTTGAGGCGAGGAGTTCCTCCTCTTGTAAACCTCCTCGTGGTGGTGGTGGAGGTTGCCCTCTATCCACTTGATCTACTCTATTGTCCTTCCTCCTACGAGGGGATTCGGGATGTGTCTGATATTGCTCTATCAAGTTTACCCTTTCTCTACCAGTTGAATTTTGTTCATGATTTGGAGGGTGGTTTTGTTGTGGGTTTCCTTCTTGTCTAGTGCGTCCCTCTCTTGGTGAGTCAACATGTTGATCTCTTTGATGATCATTTCCATTTGCTTATTGGTTGATACAAGCTAGCTGCTAAGCTTGCTCTATAAAATGTTGCTCATGTTGGTGCAATAGCCTTTCTATTTTATTGTCATGTTCGAGAGCTTCCACAAGCTCTCACTCTTTTTGTAAGGCATTCTCTAGCCATCACATGTGGTTAACTTGTGTTGTCATAGAAGACTCATGCTTATCTGATCCTATTCTAGTGGTTTTGATTTGTAGATTCCTCGAAGAGTTTTTTGTTGTTTCTTTGCTCTTGCTAGCTAATGTAACTTGTTCAGTGTATTATTGAGTGTCTCTATGATCAGACTCTATATTTTTACTATGGTATCACCCTGAGCCACCCCTAGTTTGAGAAGTGGGCTTAGAATTCACGATTCGTAAACTTCCAAATGCAAAATTCTCTATGGCTACGATTTTGGGAGGTGGCCTCGAATAAATCTGATCCACCTCATCTAACTGTCTTGTTTTCCATGGTTGATCTCGTGGGGTGCCTTTTACTCCAATGAGGTCATAGTCTATTGGAATCCTTCCTCTTGTATGAAGGATATATTTTGTTTGATGTCTATGACTGGATGTATCTCTAGTTTCATGCCCCTCAATGGGTTGATATGTTATAAGTGTCTCATGTGAATGTTGGGATGTTGTGAGTCTTGTGTGTCCTTTTGATGATGAAGGCTTTGTGGTCACCTCATTTATCCATGAGGATGCAGGTATGGAAGCCTCGTCATCCCTGTGTGAAGAATGGGTTTTAGAACCCCCATTATGTCTATGTGGGGAGGAAGCTCTTAAATCCTCCTCATGTCTTTGAGAATTTTTTGTGTTTTTGGAGGAAGCCCTTGAGGTTTCCTCATGTCTCCTTGATGATGATGGCCATGAGGCCTCTTTGTGTTTAGGCAATGTAGTTCCATGATGTTGCTCCCTATTTGGGGTTTCTCAAGGAGAACCCCCAAGGGTTGAGTTATCACCCCTAAGACTCACAGAAATGCATCTCACAGTCTTACGAGTGGGTCTTCCAATGTGACTACGACTTTGCCTATGGGTATGGGTTGCTTCAGATTCTCCCTCGATATCAGACCTAGGATGTTTACTTCTTGTTTTGACCAATGCGTTTGCGGATTCAGATTTTTGTGTTGCAATTAAATATAGCCAAATAATATCAAGCAAATATTTATCTTGATTATCAATTTAAGTATGCCCTAAACTGTTTGTTGTATTTAGATGTTTTGTTGCTCTTGTTTCTTGCTCTTGTTTTAGATTTAGAATGAGGAGACTCATCCATAGGGGTAATCAAGAACACCCATGCCAAATATGATTTTCTCAAAAAGAGACTAGGGTACACCACTTAAATCCTAGTGGGGGGTTCGCCTAGCTCTTCCACTCTGAACCAATTGTTCCAATAGTGGGAGACATTTTGAACATAAGTAACTTAGTACCACTATAATTAAGTTCCTAATTCTATTTCTAGGAAGCTCTAGGGGGTAAACTAGTGGAAGGAGATGAATGCCAATGTCACCAAACTGAATTGAGGGTTGGTGATGAAATCCAACTTCCAAATGTTTAAAACATGTGTGCGTGTGTGGGGTTCATTTTAAGTTTTTGCATAAAGTAAAATGCATCATACAACAACAATGACTCTTTCCTATATGCCTAATGTAAAAGACGTTTCAATTTTTAGAAATATGCATAACTACTCATGAGATTAATGGATGCACTCTTATTTAGTGAAAATATGGCCTCCAAAAGGGCCCTAGAGTAAGCAAACCAACACACAGTTTCTAGCATGTTGGATTCTAGGGTGGACTTTACAAGCATAATCCGTTGTTCCTAGCAATGTCTAGTGGAAACCTAAAAAGAAACCCCAAGATTCGAAAGATGCAATTTCTTATTTTTTCATTCTTTCAGTTTTCCAAATCAAAATATGTCTTAATTTTCACTATTTTTAAGAAAATAGAAGCAGAAATAAAACCATAAAGCATCAAAAAAGTTGTACCAACCTTTAATCTAGCTCATAAAATCAATGTTTTGACATCTGTTGCACTCTAGTTTCGGCCACTTTCGACTAGAGCAGCTAATTTTTGGCCACTATAGACTAGAGCGGCTGAGTCCTGGTCATTGTAGACCAAAGCGGTTGAGTCCTGGCTTCTGTAGATCAGAGCAGCTAAACCTGCACACAAAACCCAAATTAGTAACGTAGTAAAAAATAAAAATTAACTACAGAACTAGGCAGGAGTCCCACCGTGATCGCCATCTGTAGTGACCCCGGGGAAGCGGTGCACCGTCCCCCACTACTCTACTTGCAATTTAATATAATATTTTAACATTTAAACATACATTTAAATGAAATGCATAAAAGAAGATATAACCAGAATGTGAAGAAATAAATGAATGAATGCTTTTGTATTGATATTTCCAAGATCCGGTTACATATGAATCCCTCTAAGGGATACCCTTCGTTTGATACATGATTTTACACATAAAGAAGGTAGCATGTGCATAAAATATCCCCTTGCAAGGGGGGCACGCTTTATCAGGCTTCCCAGTGATGCACATAGAAATTTATGAGGGCTTATAGATGCCTCCTTCTCTAGGTATGATTGCTAGACGGATCCTCTTGCTTTCGTATGTTGTGGATTTGTCCAATGAACCTATAGCCCTGTAAATAATGAAACAATAATACACGCTTAGATGTTCGATATTGCCTCCCTAGATGAGGCTAGTAGCAACGAATACACTCAATGAAAGCATATGCAATGAAACTAGTGCTATCAGAACAAGTAAATGAATCAAATCTATGCTAATGACATGGAAAGTAAGTAACAAGATAAAATGTAAGAAACTAGTACAAAGAATGCTATATTGGACCAGCGGGCCACTATCAGAGATAGCGGCCGCTAAGGCGAACCTGTTTCTAGTACTCCAAGTCTATGGATCTAAGTTTGTTGCCAGTGTTGAAAAAATTATCATTTCTTGTCTGTTCTATTGAATATCCTATAGATGGAAAACCCCTAAATCGGCTAGAACTTTATCGCTCCTCAAAGATGCTCCAATATGCTCTCCAATCTGGTAGGGCTTTGCTATAAAAATGATCTCTAAGGGAAGCTCTCCAAGTCTTGCAAAGCTCTCCTCGATGACCTGTTCTATTTAGTTCATGATCCTTTGGTGCCCTTAGGCTTACACCTTTTAAAGTGTGTGAAGCCCTAGGTCTATGTTCAAAACCCTAGGACTAAATTTCTCATGCATAGAGGATGTTAGCATGAGAAGCTTTTGTTTTTCTATGTTTAACTGAAGTCTAAATTTGGACTTAAGTCTCCCATGTGAACTGGTCATGAAAGGGGAATGCAAAGTTGTCCCCGTTCACATTTATTGCATGCAAATTGCCACTTCCGCTCATGAATGGGCCGATTCATTGGCAAGTCATATTTATGGCTTAGTCATTGTCGTCCGACAGTGACTAAGATTTGGCCACTGTCATCTACAGTGGCTGAGGTTTGACCGCTCTGAGCTTGAGCGACCATGATATGGTCACTTTGGTTTACAATGACCAAGCTTGGATGGGTTGATACTTGCCCTAGATGAGTGGTGAGAACAACTTTTAATACTTGGAAAGTCCAAGGTTTAGTCATATGGCCTGGGAATGTGCCTATGTTAGTAATTTATCCTAAACATGACATGTTTTAGGTGTCTATAATTACTATATATGTATATATATGCATGGCTAATACACAAAAATATTTGCATAAATTTCATTCAAAAAATTGCATTTCACTTGCATCTATATTATAAAAACAATGCATTCTCCCACGTTTCATATTACATTTTACATTTCACAAAATTGCATGTCATATAGTGCATTCACATTCTCATTTCACATTTCATATTAGGGATCAGTTATTAAGTTCAAGGTCTTAATTGGTCCAATAAAATCATGTTGCCTTAATCAAGGTCACCCTCACAAAGTCATCCATTTTCACTAAGTCATATTACCATTCACGCAAACCACACATTCACAAGTCCTAAGTGTTTTTGGTCACTCAGCCACTCCTAGTATTTTAAGCAAAATCTAAAAATACATGTCAAGTTCTTTTTAGGACCATTGCACATAAAAACTAAGCAAATATTGGGTTTTGGGAATTGACTTCAAAATATTCTTGAACCAACACAATTTCACATTTTAAAAATATCTTGTGTCAAAGAGGGATACCACCATACTTGGTAGGAACCTCGAAGTGAAAAGGGTCATCCTTGCTAGTCCCATCATGCAACATAGTCCACAAAAATAATGGTTTTCACCACTATCACAATTCCAAAAATAAAATAAAGAGTAGGGAAAAATCCCTAACAAAAAATCTAAATCTTTTACATCATGCACCATTGATCATTGGGTAGTAAGGATCATACTACATTTCCAGTCAAACGGTTAGGTAGTCATACCCAAAACTTATGATATCAAAAACAAAAATCAAGGACTATGGAGTTAACCTCCATCAGAGCTATAGATGCTTGATTGGCAGTGGAGTACGCTCATGTGTGGTGGCACGTCTCTTTTAAAAGAGACCTCTAGTTGCTCATAAGGACAAGCAAGCTTCTTGGTTTCATCCATAATAGGTTTACCCAATTTACTCAATATGAGTTAATGAATTCACTTGCACACACACTAGTTCTTGATTACCTTGAGTCATTACCATGCTCTTGATTCAGTACATGAATTCATTACACACACATTTGGTCCTAGAGGAATTATGTGGTGTTAGTGAGTTTGTTTGATACCACTAGTATGTTTGAGTCTTTGTAAAACAATCAGTTTTCCATATCAATATCCATATCTTCTTTCATATCAACATCCATATCTTCTTCCATATCAACATCCATATCTTCTTCCATATCAACATCCATATCTTCTTCCATGACAACATCCATGTCAATTCATGATCCATTCATCCCATATGCCACCAAGTATGGTGCCCCTGATTAAACAAAAATGCTAAACTTGGACAAGCAAGATCTAAACTAGAAATGATCATTAGAACACTTGCATGCTACCTTGCATTAATCATCCATACATGCCACCTTGCATTAATCATCCATACATGCTACCTTGCATTAATCATCCATACATGTCACCTTTCATTAATCATCCATAACATTCCATATGCATTAATCATCCATATAAAATATGCATTCACAAAAGCATTCCACAAAAAGCATTCACACAAACACATATAACACAAAAGGTAAACTCCATGTATATATATATATATATATATATATATTGTGTGTGTGTGTGTGTGTGTGTGTGTGTGTGTGTGTGTGTGTGTGTGTGTGTATAAATATCACATGTATAATGAATGCCAAAAGGCTACATACAATGGAGCACCAAGGCTCATATATAAAAGTGCATCTAAGAACTAGCTATGTCCTCCAAGAGGACCCTTGTGATCTAGGAGTATCCTTAGACCTAGAGGTATGCCTAGACTCACTACGCCTAGCACCCTCAGAGACATATGAGGTTGGAGGATCTAGAAGTGGAATATGATGTTCCATCAACCTATCCTCCAATACCTTGATATACCTATCCTGAGACTAAATATGTGTGATGTCGATAGTATGTCGACGCTCTCTCTCTGCTAGCTCTTCTAAGAGCCTCGTGATCTTCACATCTTGCTCTACCACCTACTGCTTCAACCATGCCCAATCATCCTTGATCTGATCTAGAGACCCATACGAAACCTCCTTCGCATCATATCCATCTAAATTGTTTCCTCAATCTCAAGAGCTTGCCTCACCATACCCTTAGTCTTCCTCCTTCGACTATCTGATCGAAGACACCACTACCGCTTGGGGGCCTCTTGGATCCCCTCATCCCTAGCCTCACCACCATCCCCATACACCACTCCTCAAGGTGGTGCCTATTATGGTTAAGCTAAAAACCATGCATCATACTCCGTGGTAGTTCCCACATCCTCCACATCTAAAAGATCCATCTCCTCATCATCCTCGTAGGCCACCCTCCATGGCTTCATACATGGTAGCCATGTCTCCTCCTAATATCTCCTATAACACACTATCTCATCTGGGATATCATGCCTTAGCCCAAACTATTAGAATACTCAAGAAAATTGAATATATTTAGCCTCACTCTGATGCCTCCCAACCACCCACCTAGCTTTTCGCACTTGTCTCAAGTGCTCTCCATCACCAGTCCACCTGCAAGCCCACCATAGCCTCTATATCACTTAGATAGATGTCAGTCCAACCCACAACTCTCGATACCACTAGCTCATCCTAATTAGCCGATTTGGTTGTACCTCCTCGACCACCACCCATATCCTAGCATAGGAATGCTCCCTACCCAAGTTGACTACTCGTAAGCCCTTAGGCCAAGCCACACTAAAGTGCTCCAATGCCCAACACTGCAGTAGCAAGCTGCACCCCAATGCCTTCCTCCCTTGCCATGCCACATCATTTAGATATTGGTATACCTGCACCAACAAGGTAGGAACCCATGCATATACCTACCGCCTAGTGAGCATATCGTTTACTACCCCTATCAGGTTACAAGGGAACCTGAACCCAATATTGTTCGAGACCACGATGTTGGCCAAAAAAAACATAACCAATGCATGGAGGGCATCCAAATCCTTGTCCACATACATGGACAAGTATGGTATACCTCCACTCTCCACCCTTACATCCTGCCATGTGTCTCCAAACATCCTCACCATCTTGGTCTTCCAGTTGATCTTGACCTCAACCCGGATCCCCTCTACAAGCACCTTGAGGATGCGATATACATCCTTTAAGGTAACAGTAACCTCTCCCATGGGGAGC
The DNA here is from genome assembly GCA_028583015.1 of Wollemia nobilis. Taxonomy (NCBI): domain Eukaryota; kingdom Viridiplantae; phylum Streptophyta; class Pinopsida; order Araucariales; family Araucariaceae; genus Wollemia; species Wollemia nobilis. The sequence continues at coordinate 2,809,547 of JAQPPZ010002998.1, forward strand.
TAAAAAGTCCCCCTATGTACATTATACCTCTCTGCCAAGGCAGAGAGGTACCCTCATCAGCCCTCACCACATCCACCCGGGCTACCTCCACTAGCCCCACATCCTCCAAAAACTCCCACTCCTCATATGACACTGCCTTCCTCATTTTGAGAATGAGAGGCGAGAACCAGTGTCGATCCTCCAAAATCCTAATCTGCAGCATAGCACAAAATAGTTGTCAATAATTTTACACAAAAAAACAATCACAAAAACATTGTTGGCAATCTGAGTTATTTTATGTTGTCATTGATGTCACATGGATCATTGATGTCACATGGATCACATTGAGTTTTGGTGATAATCATTTATGATATTTTGGAAAACATGAAAACCAAGGCAGGAAAAATAAAAGGTTTTATTTAAAACCATGGATGGCAGATTTGAAATGGATTTTTCTTAAAACCCAGGTTGGCTTTTTGTTTTATCGAAAAAGGTGCCCCGGTGATGGAGATATTTAATTTTAAATATTTAGTTTAAATTTAAATTATTTAAAATTTTAATTTAAATTTAAAATTAAAAATAAAGTTATAGCGTCGACGTCAAAAGAAAGGAGGAGGCATATATTAAAATTTATTTTATAGCGCCGACGTTAAAAAGAAAGGAGGAAGGTATATATATATGCCACCAAACATTCGATTAATTCTCTAAGTCCTCGATCTCGATTTTGCATTCGAATGGTAAAAGAGCCTGCACATCGTGTGTCGAAGTGTGTGTGAGAAGGGTTTTAAAGTCTTACAATTTTTACGTTCGTTGAAGAGAAGATTGTGAAGTAAAGCCAAACATATAGGCCTCTTTGGCCTAGTGGTTCGTGCGCTATGTGTGAAGTAGGAGGTTCTGCGTTCGATTCTCGCTGGAGGTGTTTTGTTGTGTTGAAACGCTTGAAGTGCGTTTGTATTTTTTGAAAGGTGTAGAATATTGAGGTTTAAGTTTTAGTTCATGCTCCTTTTGAGCACATGAGGGCATGTGGCCCAAAAACGGCTTGGCCGTGGTTAAGACGCTGAGCAAGGAGGCGTCAAGAGATCAAATCCTGTCAGGGACAGAGGCAAGTTAATTTTTATTATTATTTTATTTTTTCTAAAGTTGCATTAGGAGAAATAAGGGGTGTGATGCACTTTAAGAAAAAGAGAGATTTATGGTGATTTATTTTTTAGAAGTATATCATATTATATATCGTTGGAAAGATTATTTCGAGGGCTATTTTATTAACTTGCTTAGAGGGAGAAATAAGGTGTATGTAAAGAGATATTTCTATTTTTGTAAAGGGGTTCAAAAGTGAAGGTTGTTTTGTTATTTTTCAAAGGTGATTAATTCTTTCATGAGGGGACATGTTGTATTTTATTGAGTAGGAGTAATAAGGTGTTATTTGGATATTACTGTTGTGATATTAATCATGATCTCTAACCCTTGTTGAAAGTTGAAAAAGAAGTTTGTTGAGTGTGGCAGATTTAGTGGACGACCAATAAGGCATCAAAAGGTATGAGCAATATTCTCCATTGACTTTGTTTATGGTGGTTGATTTCTGAAATATCATTGGAGAGAAAAGGATTGATTGTGGTTTCCTTTTTGAAAGTGGTTGGTTGAATGCTTCAAGGTTTTTTGGTTTGATATTTGTGTTTAAACCTTGTTTTATAAGCATAGTTGTTGAAGCCCATTGGTTATGCAAAGAACTTGAGTTAGAAAATAACATGAGTATCATTGTTATGTGAGATTTGTGGTTGAGCATTGTTGGAAAGATTTGAGTTGGTTGATACATACTTGGACTAGGTTTTTGTGAGAAAGAGTTATCCCTTGTGGTGATTGGTTGATTTGAGTTGATTGATCCTAGTCAAGTGATTGTGTGAGGTGATTGTTAAAGTCCCATGAAAAAAACAATTCTATAATTCTGATTTAGGTTGAGATTGAGCTTTGAGATTAGAACATATTGAGTCTCTAACAATTCTCTTTATTCTTCTATAAGATTTGAGTTGAGTTAATATTGACTTGAGTTGAGTTGAGATTGATTGGAGTTGAGATCATTGTGGATCATTGTTGTCATCCATTGTAGAGTGCATTGCCATTCATTGTTGAATTCATCATTGAGCCTTGCCTTCATAGATTTGTGAATGAGATTTGAGTGCTACTTGAGCATGATTGGTTGAGCCTTTGAGAAGGTTTTTGGGATATATTTGTGGACAGATTTGGGACAACATTTGAGCAAGTTCTTGGTGAGCTTGTTGAGCAGATTTTTGAGCAAGTTCTTGGTGAGCTTGTTGAGCAGTTTTTGAGCAAGTTCTTGGTGAGCTTGTTGAGAAGATTTTGAGCAAGTTCTTAGTGAGCTTTTTGAGCAGATTTGAGCAAGTTCTTGGTGATCTTGTTAAGCAAATTTTGAGCAAGTTCTTAGTGAGATTGTTGAGCAGATTTGAGCAAGTTCTTGGTGAGCAGATTTTGAGCAAGTTCTTGGTGAGCTTGTTGAGCATATTTTGAGCAAGTTCTTGGTGAACTTGTTGAGAAAAATTTAGGCAAGTTCTTAGTGAGCTTGTTGAGCAGATTTTAGGCAAGTTCTTAGTGAGCTTGTTGAAGCGGTTTTGGGCAAGTTCTTAGTGAGCTTGCTAGAGAAAATTTTGGGCAAGTTCTTGGTGAGCTTGCTAAAGCAGTTTTGGGCAAGTTCTTAGTGAGCTTGCTAGAGCATATTTTGGGCAAGTTCTTAGTGAGCTTGCTAGAGCAGTTTTGGGCAAGTTCTTGGTGAGCTTGTTGAAGTAGATCAGTGGATTGCCTACCTAAGCAGATCAATGTATTGCCTAGCTTTGAGCAGATCAAATTAATAATTTGTATTGGGATAAGGATCCTTATTTCCATGTGAAATATTATAATAAGATTATCTTGAGTACCCAACATTGGGGGAACCACGTTAAATCTTGTGTCTCAATTAGGTGTGGTGATTTATGCACTTGTTTACTATTGCTATCTATGTCATTAATGCACATTGCTATATTTTGTTATTGCAATTAAGGACACTAATTGATATTGGTTTGGAAAGAAAGTAAAAAGTGGGCACTATACTGTTCACCCCCCCTCTTAGTATAAGCTTGTGTTATTCAAACATTTGCACAATGCATAAGCAATAACAAGGAATTACCTCAATAGCCTACACTCTAGTTGCAGTCCCGACCTCCACACCAACTCCCTCCACCGCCATAGCTTCTGTGCTCCAAACACTTCACCTCACTTCACTCCACTCTCCCAGACGTAACTTCTCCAACTTCCAAATGCACAAATGATTTTGGTTTCTCATCTTGGCAGCTATTTATGGTGGCTTCAGGCACCTTGAGATGCTCATGGGCATTTCTTGGTGCACTGAAGCGTCCATGGGCATTTTTGAGTACCAAAAGCACCAATGAGTGTTTGGCATCAATTTTGACAAAAAAATAAAATTTCACAAAACAATGGCTTACCTCCACAAAATCATTCCAAATTGCATCCATGCATTCATTTCATCATTTTATCAGGTTTTGTGAAGATTCCAATTGATTTGGATGCATAATTTTTGTTTATGACCACATACTGCAAATTCACCAAACAAGTTACAAAAGCATCCCAAAATAGTCCAAATCTTCACAAACGATGATCATCATCATTTTCATCATTCATACATCATCACATCATCATTTCATATAATCATTTGCATATATACCAAGTTTAAACAACATTCAAGTGAATCTTGTATATAGTGGGTTTTTCTATATACTTGGCGATTGCAGTGACTTCCATCCATGCAATTCGGTAATATGAAAGATCTACCATAAGAACACTTGGTCATTTTCATCATCACATATCTCCTTGTTCGAAAGCATAATCATCTTTGGTACTTCACATTTTGTGTGAAACCTTGCCAAGAACAATTTGCACAAAAGTTATCATTGATGGCCTAGTTCGTGGGGCTTAAAACATGGACAAAATCAAATTTCATTATTTTACATTTCCTTGATAGTCATCATGGAAACTGGCTTTAACTAGGATTATTGGTTTCGATCAGAGGAATTATCTGACAGTCACTAGCTAGCCCTTCGAGGTTGACTACTTTTATTTTTCTTTACATATTCATTATTGCATATCAATGATGTCGGAAGGCATATTCTTCGACAACATCGAATCACCCCAAGATTGGGGTAACCACATTTGGTTTTGAATTTTCCATAATGGGATACATCTTACATGATCATGGCATCCGTACTTGGAAAAATCCCTTCATCTGTTGGGGCAAAAACAAATGCATTTCTCATCACATGTTTCACAAATCCTTTCATCTGTTGGGGCAGAAACAGACACATTTTTCATCACTTTTTTCACAAAATCCTTCATCTGTTGGGGTAAAAATAGATGCATCATTTCACATTTTTCACCAATCCCCTTCCCACTATTGGGGCAAAAACGATATCACCTTTACATCATCCATTTGCATAATTTTTTCAATTGGCTCGCGAGATTCATCTGCAAACTCATTCACCAATTGAGGGGGCAAGCTACATAAAATCCTAATTCTTTTATTCTGTTATCTTCAATCTCGTGTTCCAAATCCCAAGAGAAGCTACTTCTACACCTAGGCAAAACAATCATCTTGTATTTTTGCACTGCATTGTGTTTCATGCAACACAATACAAAAAGGGGCATCTGTAAACACCAAAAACTAGCCATTTGTCATCCATCCTAACTTTCTCACCATTTCTACCCACTATTCATATATATTTATATTTATTTATTTTATATATATTTAATATTAATATTTTATATATATTTATATAAGTGAATTAATCTTAGCCATAAGATTTCATTTAATCATATCCATCCATTCACATCAATCCATGCCACAACCTAAATTTAATATCCACCCTCCGATGTGCTTTTATCTCAGCCACATGATTAGTTTCGTTGAAACCCTAAGTATACCCTAGGTTGGATTATTAATAGGAGTCATTTTGATGGCTCAACCTCGAAGTTTTTCTAAGCAATTCATATCCTAATATTCCTTGAGTTTCATCTTCCCTTGGATTATCCAAGTACTTCTACCTTCATCTTCGTTCGCCATAACCCCCGCAATCGTTGCCATCCATTTTCCCTTGCCAGATCTGCTTCTGCAAAATTTGTGTCATTGTCGAGCACCTTTGGGTGCCTCCCTTATGCCGCAAAACACCTTTGGATGCCTCCCTACCAGTCCTAAGTGCCCACGAGCATTTCTTGCAACCGTCGAGCACCCACGGGTATTTTATGTAAGTGTTTTGAGGACCTCCTAGCCTTCGGGCGATGCTAGGGCATCACTGCGCCTATTCACTGCAACAAATCTCATAGATCAGAAGACAAGTACGTAAGGTAAACTTATTGTTTGTTATTTCATTTATGTACTTTTATTCCTGTTCACTCTATTTTGCAGTAGATAGTTAGGGTTTTATTATTGCTTATAGAGGGCCTCACATTGTGGAGCCCTCGCAGGTATTACTAATATGTTTGTTGTGTTATTGTGTAGATCCGAAGGTTCTACATCAATATTGGACAACTATTTAAGCTGGAGTGACCCGTCATAAGATAACTAAAAGCCCACTCACTTCTATTGGGAGAAAGGATGCGCCTGAAGACACCACCAGCCTTGTTTGCTAGGGTTTCAGAGAACCCTAGCCATTTATAAATCTATATAAAAAAGGATTCAAGGATCCACATTGTAACAATGAATATTTTTGGGCTCCCTCCATTAATATAAGATCATCTATTATGCAATTATGGATTCGTTGTGTTCAATTTATTTAGCATTGTTTGGTGTTACGTTTTTGTATCCTTAGATTCATGCTCAACGAATTTTCAAAAAAAGTATTGTTACAATAGTTGATTTTTTTTCTCGCTAGACCAGGGATTGGATCCCATGGAATGATTTCAAACACACCTTCAGGTTGAATGATGCGTACAAAGATACTTATGATGTTGTTATTGCTTTCACCCCTTTTTCTATGTTGCACAAGATTGGTGTGCGCTCGTAGCGTCCTGGTGGTCAGACTAGAGATGGTATGTTGACACTCATTTGCTTAATTATAAGGCTCGTTTGGTGTATAAATGGTTATCTCCTCATCTTCCTCTGGTGCCTAAGCTCAATCAACATTGGGACTTATTTTCTACAAGGACTAGATGGAATTCTAGATTTTAGAATGTTTAGACTACTTATGTTGAGCCTAAGCAATTTTTTTTTATGTGGAGCTTGTTGTGTCAAGGCATTCCCTTGGGAGAATGTTTGAAGCACCTTGGAATTCTTGATCATAAATGTCATTTTTGTGGTGTACCCGGGTCTTATAATCACCTCTTTTAGAATTGCAGAAGATCTAGGTAAGCTTGGGAATGGATTCTTTACTTTTTTTCCATTTACAGTTGCAATATATTCTTGGTCCCAAACTCTTCTTGGGGACTCTTTTACTTTGTCTCTCCCACTTTTTGAAGTGTGGCAGGTTTTCAAGATTAGCTTGCTCTTTCATATTTGGAAGGCCCGTAACATAATTGTTTTTAAACAATATACACCTTCTGTCATATTTACTCATGTTGATAAATTAGAAGTTTTTAATGACATGTGGCTACAAATATGTACTCAAGCCAACAAAGTTGCTATGAAGTTGGATCACCTACAAGTTTTTTTGGCACACTAGACCAATGCTCCGTGTATAGTCAATCAGATACCCCCATAGCACTATTCTCAAGAGCATTTTCGATTCTGCTCTCATCGCCAACCTCCATCATATGTAAGAAGTGCTCCTACAAATAGGTACTGGTTCCATCCCTCAATAGTGATATTGCTTGTTCGTCCCGCCAGGTTGGGGGGTGGGATGATGTTCAACCAGTTTCACTTGGGCCAGTTGTTGGTTGGAACGATGCGAGTACTGAAGGCCTTAATCATGATGCAAAGGGATGGATTCCCATCCCATAATCACTAGTAGTTTATGCAAGACAACATGTCAAGGCACATTACTTCATATGATATGTTTTCTTTGATGTAATGATCATCAATGATCATGATTGATAAACTTGTGTTTTGTTGGCGACTTTGTTTCCTAACCCTTGTCAATGAAGGTTAGTTTGATTCCCTATGGGGTGTGTTAACCCACCCACTTTTTTAATTGTAAAGGATTTTATCTTAATTTAATGTAAATTTGCATTTTTCATAAAAAAAACATAATAAATATTAATATTAAATATAATTCAAATTAAAAATATATATTTTTGGGGGGCACATCTAGACCACCCTCCCCATGAATTGAACTTGGGTCTCTGTTAGGAGAGCCCAATATCTTTTCCCATTGCAATGTCCTTGTTGGGACATCTTTATATATATTTATTGGTTACATAGGGGAATTGGTAACGTCCCTTTATTTTCTAATATGGGACACGAGTTTGAATCCTTGGAGCTGCCACTTTAACTCCTATCTTGCCTCGATGAATGTGACCTAAAGTGAAGGAAACCTTCGATGGCTTAAGAGTGGAACCACTATCATCGGGTTGACAGATACTCAACAAAGTCTAGATGATCTACTACCTCTGCTCAAAACAAGGCTAGCCTCCAAGGTTTTGAACTTGATCTCCTCTTGGTGAGTTTCAAGAACTCACCAATCCACCTAGCCCTCCAGACTCAAGACATCTATTTTTTTTCAATGGGTTATATGTGATTGAAACATGTCATACCCATATTACATCATCACCACATAATGGTATTACAACAAAGCTTGAATATTATCCATGTATCGTTTGGCAAGATTCAAACTCGAATCTCTCCTTAAAATATTGAGGAATTTAATCGATTGAATTAAATATCACTTGATGAAACATCTTAATTATTTATATTATATATAATTGTTTTATTTGAAATATATATATTATTTATTTATTATTTGAAATATATATATTATTTATTTATTTTTATTTGGAATATATTACATATAAATTATTCAAAGATTTTTTTTTATTTGATTAATGTGAGAAACCCTACTACTGATGCTTGGGCATCCCCGGTATCCCCATCCCACCATGACCTCTCACGAGGAAAAGAGTTGAGCTTATCAACCCTACTATTGATGCTTGGGCATCCCCGGTATCCCCATCCCACCATGACCTCTCATAAGGAAAAGAGTTGAGCTTATCAATAGATTTAACACAAAACCCACACACATGTTGCCGTTGAAATTCAAAGGAAATTTTATTATTTAAGGTTAAAAATAAATAAAATCAATATATTAAATTGTATTAGCTCAATCATTTAGATTTTTTGACTTTTAAAAGAAAACCCAAGTTCAAATCTTCTCAGATAGTAGATAGTTTCGTAGGGACAACCTAGTAGTATGTTGTTGGATTGTTATTCAGGCTACCCAAATTCAAATCATAGGGAGGAGGCCTTCCATTGTGTCCCCGAGGAGTAAGGGAGGCCCCTATTGTGCCCTTGGGGAGTGTGGCCCAGTTGTGCCACCTATGTTGTACTTAACCTTGAAAAAAAATATTGTCAAATAATTACCCAATTCTTGTAATACTATTACATAATCATGGTGCTACCACTATAACTCTTATTTTACCTCGGTAAACACAACCTGGGGTCAAGTCTTATTACATTCGATTGTAGAGTCAAATCATGGTGCTACCACTATAACTTTTATTTTACCTCGGTAAACACAACCTAAAGTGAGGGAGACCCTCGATAGCTCGAGGTTGGTACCGCGGTAAAGTCAAATCATGATGCTACCACTATAACTCTTATCTCACCTCGGTAAACACAACTTAAAGTGAGGGAGACCCTCAGTAACTCGGGGTTGATAAGCCCGTTATCAAGTTGATGCACACTCATCGAACTCAAGTCAGACTACTAACTTTGCCCAAATTGAGCATACCTCGAGGTTTGAACCTAGGTCTCCTCTTGGTAAGTACCCAACGTTTTACAAATCTACGTAATCCTCGAAAACCAAAAGGGTTTATGGTAAACCACTATGATTTGAACTGAAGTTGTGTGAATTTGCACCGTACGAATCACGTTTCTCAATTGACTGTCTCACAACAACTTAGTTACACACTCGCCCTTAATAAGATATTATTTATCCACTATATAATTATCCAACTATACGTATACAACCTTGTTCTACAAGATTCGAAACCTTAAAGCCTCCAAGCCTCCATCGTTAATATACTTAGAAAGAACTTAATTTCGTCCCACATAACCTATTAAATTAGAAGATGCATTATTATATCAATTAAACAAATACAATTTCACATTAGATAGACTACTTAAAATATATTTTATAATATATTCTTATTATTTTTATCAAGTGGCATTAGCTAAACGAATTTTTTTTTAACATTTCAAAGAGAAACCTAAGTTCAAATATTACACCCAGGTGTTGCAGGTGAGTTGGAGAGGAGAGGGCAATCCTCCAAGGGAGGTCCCAGGTTCAAATCTTCATCCTACCAAAAAGCTGAATTGGGTATCTAAAATCCAATTGATAATGTTGGTGCGGGTAGGGTCGGATGCGACCCCGGGTGACTTTGACGGTGTAGAACCCCCCTGTTTGTGGTCTCTCAGACCAAGGCGGCTCCGCAAGGAGTTTTTCGCTTTTGAAAAAAAAAAAAAAAAAAAATTCAAATATTACTAAACGATACATGGATAATATCCAAGCTTTGTTGTACTACCATTACGTGGCTTTGTTGTACGTGATGATGATGATGTAATACGACGGGTGAAACTGTTTCAATCTCATATAACTCATTAATTATATATATATATATATATACCTTAAATATTCAAATAACTCATTAATTATATATATATATATATATACGCCTTAAATATTCAAATATATCCTTGTTTACCTTTGAGGTTTTTTTTTTTTTTTTAAGTTTTTGTTAAACACCGACCATTACAAGGTAAAACCCAATATGCTACTTAAGAAAAGATACGGACCATTTAAAAAAACCCTATATCCACCTAATTGAAAAAAAAAAAAGAGTATGCAATAAATTTTAAATAAAGGTGCTGAATCCACCTTACAACGGCACACCCTAACAACCTTAAATCAGTAGGATTAATTATTTTTAAATAAATATTTTAAATTTTCAAAAGTAAAACCTCTTACCACCGTAAAAAGATCATATGAATATTTTCGTATTGATCAAACTAGAAAAATATTCAATATAGAGGATCCTTTTTAAGCCTTATTAGACGGGATTTCTGTGAGTCGGTTAAACTTATTTAGCTCAACGGCTACATATTTGGCAACCTTATCGAAACAAACTGGAAAAAATAATTATACTATACTCCCTTCTGTGCTTACCTAAACCTTTGAAGTTCAAATTCCTTATGCTTTTAAAGTTATAGCCGTTGTATCTCGACCGTTAAAAAAATCAAATTTCAAAGTACTACCACCCTTTCCAAACTCTTTATATACTCCCCCTTGTTGCGCTTTCCCTCACTGTACACATTGGGCACTCGTTGTTGGTAAAAATGGCTGCGATTGTGGAGAAAGTGAACATGGAATGTAAGCAAGCTAAGCCGAAGAAAGGGCGAAAGGCTCCCAAGGGCGGCAAGAATGGCAATATCAAGCCCTTAGAGGATTTGGCCGTGGCTTCTCCTCCTCCTCCTCCTTCTCTGCCTTCGGAGGAGGCGGAGAAGGAAAACAGGGGAGTAGCCGTCGCTACTCCCAAACATGGAGGTAGTAGGAAGAAGGAGTCTCTTAAGAACGTGTCGAATCTCCTTACACCTCCTGCGTCTTTGGAGGAGGAGCTGCAAGCAGTAAGGATGAGGCTCCAAAAAATGAATTTGGAGAAGGAGAAGACTGACAAGTTGTTGGAGGAGCGAGATGCCTTGTTGAAGGAAAAGGAGGCCGAGCTCCAGGTCAAGGCTAAGGCCCAAGCGGAGCTTCAGTCGGAGCTTAAAAGGTTACAGAAATTGAAGGAATTCAAGCCTGTGATAGTAAGTTTTGTCTCCTAAATTTGTTACAATCTTGTCATAAAAGTCTATATTTCTCTAGAATGCGTATGATTCTTTTTTCTGGATTTTTAACCCCGAGAACCCTATCTTCATTATTTTGGTCTAGTGTGTTTTTTTTGGCATAGAAGGAACCAGGGTTTGGGACAGTTTTCTTCTGCCCTGAAACCCTAACTCCATTTCTATAGAATGCATATGATTCTTTCTTTTGGATTTTTTCCCCGAGAACCCTATCTTCATTTTTCATATGATGTGTAAATTTTGGTCTAGTGTTTTTTTTTTGGCATACAAGGAACTAGGGTTTGGGACAGTTTTCTTCTGCCGTGAAACCCTAACTCCACTTCTATGGTGATGTGTGATTTTGCCATGAAAGCCCAACTTTATTTCTGTAGAATGCAGATGTTTTGTTCCGGTGCAGTTTAGCTTTGAAGGCCTTCATGTCCACAAAAAAAACCCTATCTTCATTTTTCCCCGGAAAACCCTGTCTTCATTTTTTCATATGATGTGTCAGTTTTGGTGTAGTGTGATTTTGCCATACAATGTACTAGGGTTTGGGACATTTTTCTTAATTCCATTTCTATAGAATGTTCAGGGTTTTGGTCATGTCTGATTTTGTCATGAAAGAACAACTTTATTTCTGTAGAATGCACATGTTTTTGTTCTAGTCATGAAAGACCTCTATATAGCATGGTCTAATTTTGCTTTTTCTTTGACAGGTTTATTGTAGGTTGGTTTTACCATCCTAATTGCATTGCAATAGAATGTACAGTGTTTAGTGTAGTTTGGTTTTATCATCAAACTCTAGTGTCATTGCTCTATAGAGTGTATAGCGATGAATTTTCTTGGTTTTAATTTTTGCCAGAAAGGCCTAAGCCTTATTTCCACAATATGCATAGGGTTTAGCCTAGTTTGATATTGCCACAACACCCTGGATTCTTTTGCATAGGATGTTATTGAGTTTGATCCATTAGCATTTTGTTGTAAATGCCAGCATATTCAAATCTATGTCTGGAAGCGAAGTGTTGGAGTTCAAATCCACACTTGTGTGCAGCCCAACCCTGGGAAGGGCCAGTGCCTGATTGGTAAAGCACCTAGCAGTGTGTATGTCTTAAAATGGTTTTAACAATTTTGTCTTGTTTTTTGCATTCTTTGAACAGATTTTAGTTGGTTATGTCTATGTTGAAGCCCGGCTTAGGATTCTCACATTTCACCTATTTATCAAATTTATCTTATAGTGCATTTGGTATGACTATGAACTGCTTTTTACTCATCAGTAATGGACTATCTGTGCTTTTGGGAAAGCAGAGCATTCCTTTGGAGCAGCCTCTTCGCACGGGTGAACTTATGAAGGGGGAGAAAGAGAATAAAAAGAAGAAATCTGATCCAAATAGGCTAAAGAAACCTTCTGCACCATATATTTTGTGGTGCCAGGAGCAATGGAATCAGGTAGGTTATGTGGAAACTAATGTTGGTAGGGATTGATTTGCATCCCAAATGTTCTTGTGCTTAAGAAATTATCTTGGAAGGTTTGTTGTATATATGTTGTTTGGTATGAAAGGAAGTTATCTATGACTCATGAATAAGTATTTTGTTTATCTGCTACAAGTTGTCTTGAAAATACCAAAATCTTCATCATGTTCCACATGTTTGTTCATGTTGCAAATAGGTGAAATGTGAGAATCCCAATATTGCATTCAAGGATATGGGAGCCATACTGGGAGCAAAGTGGAAGGCTTTGAGTGCAGAAGAGAAGAAGCCCTACGAAGAGAGATATGAAGCTGAAAAGGAAGCTTATCTACAGGTGATAAATGAACCTCAACAGATCATGCAAGGGTTTTTTTTGCATCAGGTTTTCAGAGGTCCTAATTTGACTGTACATTGACTGTGAAGGTTGTTGGAAAAGAAAAACGAGAAAATGAAGCATTAAAGCTACTTCATGAGGAACAAAAGCAGAAGACAGCACTTGATCTTCTGGAGCAGTATCTTCAGTATAAGAAGGCATGTTTTGTGCTACCTGAACCTGTTAAAAGAGGCTATAGAATCATAGAAATCTATATAAGAAGCTTTGAAAATCAGTTCAAATAAGAACATGCAATATTAAAAAGATATATCAGGAACTTTACTAAGCGTATTTTGTTGTTCATAGCAGGATGCAGAAGGAGGTGAAAAGAGTAAGAGGTGGGTGTTCAATATTAGATTTAGATAGATGTATATGAAGTTTTTTAACTTCGTATTGAATTTGCTGCTTAAGGAATCACCACACCTTTGATTCATATTCCTAAGTTCTTATTTCAGGAAGAAAGATAGAGATCCATCAAAGCCAAAGCATCCAGTAACTGCATTTTTTGCATTCACAAATGAACGTCGTGCAGCACTGTTGGCAGAGAAACATACTGTTTTGGAGGTACGGAGGTTTTCATTTCCTTGTGCTAGCCTACTTTTGTTTCGGGTTTTCTTATCTATAATGTTTACAATATCAGAATGACTTTTATAACCATGACAGATTTCAAAGATGTTAGGAACGGAATGGAATAACATGACCAAAGAACAACGAGCTCCATATGAACAGGTATAACCTTAAGTCTGACTACAAATACAAATCATAGGAAAATAGCCACAATTTACCTTTACTGCACGAAACTAAATACTGAGATAATTTTGATTTTGGGTTTCCTTGTCCATGTAGATTGCTGCAAAAGCAAAAGAACAGTATATCCAAGAAATGGAGCTGTACAACCAAAAGAAGGCTGAGGTAATTTGAAGAGTTTCCATTTTTTTGGTCAAGACCTCTGTTGAAGACATTATTTTGAAGATATACTGCATTTCCTATGTGCTTACTCCAGAATAAATAAGAATTTGTTTGTTGAAATAACTGCTACATTTTGGAGAATATGTTCATGTTTTCATTGGTTTTATGATATGTACACACAGGAAGCAAGTTCTGCTTTCAAGGAAGAGGAAGAAATTAAAAAACTTGAAAGAGAGGAAGCACTGCGGCTCTTAAGGAAAAAGGAAAAAGAAGAGAAACTTAAAAAGGTTTGTGTAATGTTCATTTCATTTTATTATCTTGAGCGAACCAGGGGTATAGACTATGGTATCTGTTTTCTTTGTTTCTTTTGCTATGACAGATCCAAATATATATTCTCACTAATTCGACGGAGCCGTTCCTTGTTGACATTGTTGATGATAGTTGATGGAAATTTGCCATTCCTTATTTTCCATTTATGTTTTCTATCTCATCTTTTATCTGTATTATAATAGATAGAATATTTGTCCTTACTTTTTACCTCATTGCCATTTGCTGAAGAATGTTGCCCTGTTTCTAATCTGTCTCAAACTGAGAGGCTGCCTCCCAGTGTGGCTGACACTAAGAAATTTTCTGTATGGTTTTCCTCTGTGATGCAGACAATAAATGTACAGATTCAAAAAAAGAAGCAGCAGAAAGAGAAAAACATGGACCCTAACAAGCCAAAGAAACCTCCAACATCATTCTTATTTTTCAGGTTTGAGCACTGTTCATATATGAATGGCAATGATGTTTACTGGATATTGTAATCGGTTCACTTTAGAAATAGGGGTTGTGTTAACAGCAAGGAGGCACGGAAGAAGTTATCTGAAGAAAGACCTGGCATCAACAACAACACTATCAGTGCACTGATTTCTGTCAAGTGGAAGGTAGTAATTATGATAGATGTAGGGTGAAGAAAATTCTTTATTATTTTTAATAGAGGAAGAGGTTCTCTCTTGTTTTCTCATTTTCTATATTTTTCAGGAATTGGGAGATGCAGAGAAGCAAATATGGGAAGATCAGGCAGCAAGTGCCATGGTGCAATACAAAAAGGATATGGAAGAATACAAAAAACTGAAGGAGCAAACAGAACATGGTATGGAAGGGAGCAACTCTACTGCAACCATGGCAATGTCGTAATTTGCTCATTTTCCGAACGAAGAAAAGCGTGTATTATTTTAATTTTCAAATGGAAGTGAGCAACTCTACTGCTGAAGACATGGTCAATTTCTTTAGTTGAACATGTCCCAGTCCTGAGATCGTCGTAACTTTCCAACATATGCAAACTGAAATCTATTCAGTTTTATTAGCTCCAGGTGAATGTGCCCAATCTGAAGACATGCTCAATTTCTTCAGTTGGACAAGTTCAGCCATCTTGTCCTAACCTTCCAATATATGCAGATGGAAATTTGTTCTTCCGAAGGATTTTGATGGAATGTTATCTTGAACAACCCAATTTTTTAAGCTTGTTAATTTTAATACTTAGTTTCACATCTCCAATTTGTGAAATCTGGAATTAATTCTTTGAATCGGTTTTACCATCATTCTATCCATACTATGTTTTGAAATAATGATGTCGAGTTTTGCATGCTATGTTATGTTTTGAAATAATGATGTCAAGTTTTACATGCGTGTTACAATTTTTAATAATTTCTTCCCTATTAGCATCGAGTTGCGGCAAGGTATGTGTGGGAGGTAGTTGGCCCTCTTGCTTTCTTACGGGTTCATGTGATGCTGTTCGTATACAAGCTGTTTATTTTCAGTGGCATATTCTTATCCATCCTATGTTTTTGAAATAATGATGTCCAGTTTTGCGTGCTATGTTTTAATAATTTCTCTCTTATTAACATTGAGTTGCGGCATTTAATAATTTCTCTCCTATTAATATCGAGTTGTGGCATGTGTGTAGGAGGTAGTTGGACCTCTTGCATTCTAACCGGTTCATGTGATGTTATTCCTATACAAGCTGTTTCCAGTGGCATATTCCTATCTTGGAATTTCGTTCCACTTTAATAGCTCTTCTTCTTCTCCACAAAGCATTTGTTTTCACTCGGAGTACACATTTAAAGAGTTATTCCTCTTAAAAAATCTTACTATCTATATATGGGATTTGGGTCTACCATTTGATAAAATTAATTTTTATTATTCAGAAGCTTACTGCAATGGTAAGGGCTTTGGCTATTCAAGATTGAAAGTGGTTCCATATCATGTAATGGTGTTTACAATAAGTTGACCCATGTGATTTGAACCCTGTGTTCAAATAGTGTGGTTGTAACCAATTCTCTTGTGAATGAAAAAAAAAAACAATAATTTGACAAATTTAAAAATAAAATAGTTTTCTTATCCAAAAATAGTTATTTTTTACCAAGTTTCACAGATCTTCATTTTCCTTATACAATTTCTAAACCTACTTTTACCTTTATTGTTTCTTTGAGCTTATACCATTTGATAAAATAAAAGTTTATTTTTAATGTTTCTGAATGTTGTTTAATGAGGCCAAAGGTTTGTTTGAGCTTGTATTAATGTCATTTGTTTGAGCTTGTATTAATGCCATTTGTTTGAGCTTGTATTAATAATTTGACAAATCCAAAAATAAAATAGTTTTCTTATCCAAAAATAGTTTTTTTTTTACCAAGTTTCACAAATCTTCATTTTCCTTATACAATTTCTAAACCTACTTTTAACTTTATTGTTTCTTTGAGCTTATACCATTTGATAAAATAAAAGTTTATTTTTAATGTTTTTGAATGTTGTTTAATGAGGCCAAAGGTTTGTTTGAGCTTGTATTGATGTCATTTAATAAAAATTAGATTTTTTAGAGAAGGGTTTTAAAATGGGTTATATAAGATTGGAACAGGTCCCACCTATATATAACATCGTATAGGTGAGGAATCTTAACAATTATACAAGTATTGTTTTGACAAAATTTGAATTTTTTTAGAAGGGTGTTTTAAAATGGGTTATATAAGATTGAAACAGGTCCTACGTATATAACATCATATAGGTGAGGAATCTTAACAATTGTATAGGTGAGGAATCTTAACAATTATACAAGTATTGTTTAGACAAAATTTGAATCTTAACAATTGGTTTGAGGATTTATTTTTTTTAATATAGGTGAGGAATCTTAACAATTATACAAGTATTGTTTAGACAAAATTTGAATCTTAACAATTGGTTTGAGGATTTATTTTTTTTAATATAGGTGAGGAATCTTAACAATTATACAAGTATTGTTTAGACAAAATTTGAATCTTAACAATTGGTTTGAGGATTTTTTTTTTTAATATAGGTGAGGAATCTTAACAATTATACAAGTATTGTTTAGACAAAATTTGAATCTTAACAATTGGTTTGAGGATTTTTTTTTTTTTAATGGTATAAAAGGGTTGCACTTAGGTCCCCACCCTTTGTCATAATAATGTTTTGATTGCGTCTTCAACCAGTTACAATATCTTCCACATTAGGTGTCATTGTATTTACATTGAGCTATATAGCCTTTTTGGTGTCACCTGGATTTGAACCTTAGTGTGGCCTATATCATCCTTATATTTCAACCATTGAACCAAGGCCCCATTGGCAAGGTTGAGGAATTTTAAATAAAATAAAATTTTATTTTATTTTTAATATATTTTTATCAAATGCATTGGCTTAATCAGAATAAATGTAATTGTTGACCTTTATCACTATAGTAATTTTTGAATCCCATATATCTCATTTAACATATAAAAAATATATATGTTTTTAAATATATATAGAGTAAGCTATATGTGGCTTTGTCTTGAGAGATAGTGCAATGGTTCCGGCTTTGGTTCTTCTTCAAGAGGTCCAAAGTCCAAAACCACGGTGTGTGTCTGTGGTTGTGTGTTAAATTCTTTATTGATAAGCTTAACTCTCCCCCTCATGAGAGGTCATGGTGGGATGAGGATGTCAAACCTTAAGTTCAAATTATTGTGTGTTTGTGGTTGTGTTAAATTCTCTATTGATAAGCTCAGTTTTCCCCCCTATGAGAGGTCACAACGGGATGGGGATACCTAGCCCTGAGTGTCGGTTGTAAGGGTTTCTCATCACATTAACCAAATCTATGAAGTTATATGTAACTTCTTTTAGGACCAATCATTAAAATAACAAAACATTATGTATTACCTATATCACACTATGACCACATAGCATTATTATAATAACTTTGATGAGGACATGTGAAGGGCATCTAATGAAACTCTTGTACGGTAATTACATGTACGACTATCTTAACACATCGACACAAGACAACAAGGTCTCAAAAGATAGTAGGGTCTTATGACAACTACCCATGAGATGACAAAGTTCCATTACATAAAACGGTAATATTCAAGACAACACATTGAGACGTCAATGTCTCAAGATGATGGTAACACCAGATGACTCTTCCACAAGACACAAACTAAACGATAATTTATAGACGATAATTTCTCAAGACAACACCACTTAAAATGGTAGTCACTCAAGATGATGCTTTCTTAGACGACCCTCAACTTTGATGATACTTTGTGGAACATCTTCACTTGGAATTTCTAAGTCATCTAGTCTTCATGATGCTATATCTTCCATCCAAGTGATGTCTTTATCTTAATGTGATGGTAACCACTTGTTCACTAATTAAGGTTTTGTAATTTACCACACATCATCTTCTTGGACGATACTCAACCTCCAAATTGTAACCTTATCTAACCTCCTGCAAACCAATAGTCATGCACACACAAGACTCATCAATGCACGACTCTAAACATTCATCATTCACACAAGATAGATTGGAAGTTAGAACACATATTTATTATTAATATGCTGGTACAAACATAGCATAATATAAATGGTTATTTAAGGTGATGAATATGAAACACTCTATCTCCTCCCTTCTTGTCATCTTATAAATCTTCTTTCTCTTTGCAATATCTATCTTGGATGTACTATTCTCTCCACTTGCACACTTCTATGCTTTTTCACTTCTATGCTTTTTCATCCCCGTTTCTCTAGGCTCTCTTTCCTCTTATTCTGCTATACACACAATTTTCTCTCCATCTTCTCCTAGAAATTCTTCTTCCTTTATACACAAAAGTGATTGTATGGTCCTCTCATAATTTCCATGAAATTTATATTAACAAATCTTTAATATTTATTCGTTGGATGCTCTTGCATCAAACTTGGTTATTATGCGTATATCGCTTCGCAAGATTAGAACCTTGGTCCCCTTGAAAATCGAGGAATATATCCATAATAGTTAATGCTCATTGATATTGCTATCAAGTTTATTGTTTTTCAATTGGTTATATGGGATTGAAATAGGCCCCACCCATATTACATCATCACCACATAATCATATTACAACAAAGCTTGGATATTATCCATATATCACTTGGCAAGATTAGAACCTTGTCTCCTCTTTGAATGTTGAGGAATCTAACCAGTTGAGCTAATGTCATTTGATATTGTTATTAGGATAATTAAACCAAATGCAACTTGTATTTTAATTAAAGATTTAATTAATTTGTTTTACTATTAAAGAAATTTGTCTTCTTCCTCAAACTATGACATTTTCACAATTAAATCCTTAATAGCACTTTTATAAAGAGATAAAATGTAACTCGTCCAATTGCCTTCAAAAATTTAAATTTTGCCAAGATTAAAATAAAAAATACAAATGGTTAATATATTTGCTACATGGGGGTTGGTAGGAGGGCATGAAGATGGAAGAGAAGATTATCGACAAGAGAAGATTAAGGGCAAGAGGAGATTATGAGAGGAGAAGATTACTGACAAGATTACCAACAAAGAGAAGCAAATTGAAGATTACCAACAAAGAGAAGTGATTTGAGTTTCAACTACAATATCTTGTTTACCGATAAAATAATTTTCTAGTGTTATCATTGTCAAGAAGAACTAAACTGCCATCGAAGCCATCCACACTTCTTTGCAACAACAACAATCTGTGCAACAGTGTTGAACCCTTTGGAGGAGAAACTTGGTAATGGATTAATGCAAAATCATAATAGACAACTACATTCTTTTTTTATGTCAATTATATTGCATTTAAATTGTTTTGCTGGTGATAGCAAGGATTAGAGAAATTAAAAAATTAAAAAAAGAGATAGAAGGATTAGAGGAGTTAAAAAAAAAAAAATTTGAAAATGTAGACACCTAAAACACGTCATGTTGAGGAGGCTACTCATGTGGACACCTTTTCAAGCCATATGACTCATCTTTGGCCTTCCCAAGACCTAACAGTGGTTCTAACCACTCAACCAGGGTAGTTTATCCTTTTGCAGCTTGAACCGTGATGATCCACGATGGCTCTGGTGTAGCCGTACCAATCCTTGACGATCGTGATGTGGCCACGGTACCCTATGACAAACTTGAACTTCCTGAGCCGAGCAAAATCCGTTACAGGGCAACTAATCTTGAATGATTTTGTTTGAGAAGCTTTTAGAAGCGACGCCTCACCTCCTTGAGCCTAATTGAATCTTGGTCTTGGCTTCTCCAGCAAGCCAAGAATGCAATTGAAGGAGGTCTATAATTTGAGGTATTTCCTTCACCCAAACCCTATTTAATTCACGTAACGAAGTGCTATCCTTTTGTTATTAGAGATCTCAATTTCTCATAAGCGTCAAGGTGCTGCCAAAATTGCATCATGAAGTTTATATTCACATCCATGGAGTGCATTGGAGCTTGAAGGACAAATCTCACCACTGTTTGCCATCAATTCACCATGAATTCAAACCAATTCCTATCTTAAGTATTTGTGTAAGAATACACCAAGAACGCCAATCAATTTGATGAGCATTTTGGATATCACCACGCAATGAGCTCAGAGAATAGAGTCTCTGTTTGGCAGTCGTTGCTCTCGACAATGGCCTGGAGGTGCTGTCGCCAGACTCGAAGATGACTAGCAGAGCCCGCCATTATGAGTCATGATGACCTTACTGTGATGTGCAATTTTCTCTATCTTATAATTTAGATCAGTTTTAACTGCTTTTAATTCTATTTTCTACCTTAGTTTAACGCATTTTCATTCGGTATTTCATGCATTTATAACTGTTATACACATTTCCTTTCCATTTTGCATTATCATGAAATGGGCCTCATCTTGAGAGGCTTTATATTTACTATTGATGCTTTGTAGGTGCTTATGTGTGCAGGTTACAAGCCTTATCAAGAGCTAATCATCATCAAGATCATCCTTCTTGGCATCATCAAGTGGAGGTCGCTAGGAAAATCCTCCATTATCAGTTCAAGAGATTACAAGAGATCTTTTGGAAGACATCTATTGTTGGAATTATGATGTAATTTGTATCAATTTGGTGAATCCCTAAGAGGGATCTATTGTAACCCATTGTAAAGACATTTCTTGAATATTAATGAGAAGGGTAATTTTAATTTTCTATTTCTTGTCATGATGGTTACATAAATTTCATATTATCAAGTTGATTTCATTTTACATTTTGTAGATGTTATATCTTTTGTCAATTCTATAGAAAAATCCTAGTTTTTTCTTTCCAAAACCTAGCTACTTTTGGATTTTTTTTGGGTTGAGATCATGGAGTTATCAATTTTTATTGGAAATATATTTTTGTGAAAGCTCATGATTGGTGGGATATTCCAATTCCAAAAAATCTCACCTTATATCAAATTTTCCATTAAAACCCCTATATTGGCTAACCTATATGCACATTTGTTTCCTTATCTTAATGTATGCATAAACCTTATTTCTTCAAACTTTGTAGCAAGGTCATGTATTTCCACAATTATCTCTTATATATTCTATGGAACCTTTGTTGTTCTCAAAATTGCATTTATTATTATTAATGAATCACCTTCCATCCATTCTCTATTCCATTTCATATGTTTGCATTTTTTTAACCCTTCCAAAGCCTCCCAAACTTCAACTTCATTATTTATCTTAAATCCACTATTGAAAGCATAATGAGACAAAATCTCTCCCCTATTATTTCTAATTATTCCTCCTCCTCCTAATGATCTTGGATTTCCATTAGGTGCTCCATCGAAATTCAATTTGACCAACTTCTCTTCTGGTGGTTTCCACTTTATATTTTTTTTGTCTTCATTTTATTTCTCATGTACCCAACATCATAATTCCATTTGATGACTTGATTCCAACTATCAAGGTTCTTTGCTTTAATATTAGGGATTGGGAGAGTTGGCAGGGTTGGTTTAGCCTCCTCAATGGCTAAACAAATCTTCCTTTTCATAACCTCTAAACTTCTTTCCTTTCCTTTAAATATTCTACTAATCCTTTCTGTTGGAAATTTTGAGTAATTATGTTGTCATTGATGCCAAGTACTTTGGTACAAGGCCCTTAAAAGGAATGTTTATAATATTTTATATTATAAGCCAAAAAGGTTGGTTAAAAGGTTGAAGGCAAAAGTTTACGCCCATGTTTTTAAAGAGAAAAGAGAAGATATTATAATAATTAAGCCAAAAGGACTTATTAAAAGGAAAATAAAAAGTTGACAAAGGATCCCATGCAAAAGTATTATTTAATACTAAAGTTAAATAATATAATATTTAACCCAAAGTTAAATATTATATTAAATATAAAATTAAATTTGAAATTGGTAAAGGACACCAAAATTAAAATTTCAAATGGAGGCAAACAAAGGTTCTTCACCGACATCATGACAAGGTTTCGAATGTATATAAAAGGGGGGAGCTAATTTAATTCTAAATGTAACTAAGGCACATGTGCATGAATTAATTGATCGAAGGTGAGCAGAGCAAAGTGTTTGAAATATCATTCGTCGAACAAGTGGCAGCGAGTAAAGAAAAGGAGGTGCACATTGAGATTCGTTGAGGGCTGGTAGCCCAAGTGGCAGGCGGGTCCTGCATAAGGTGCGGGTAGATGAAAGGTCTACGGTTCGATTCCCCCTAGTGCCAATTTGAGTGTTTTGATTTATTTTTGTCGAAGGAAGTAAAAATAAAAGGCAGAGGCCAAGGGTTAGGTCTCAACCGCTTGGCTAGCACAAGCGGTCGAGCGTTGCAATTGGAATCTAGAGGTCGGAGGGTTGATTCTTGTCCGCGACAAGCAAGGATTAATTTGTTTTGTTATAAGGTATGTTCCACGTTGTTTAATATTGACTATAGTTGATATTTGATAGATGTGATTTGGTGTATAGTTTGGAACATAGGAGGTATAAGAAGAAATAAATTTTTGCATAGTATTTAAAGGGTATTGATGATATTTATTTTTTATGCAAAGGTTGGAGTGATAAGTTTGTAAAAGGTTTATTTAGAATTGTAATTCTTGGTTCTTGGACATTAAGGTAGATTGGAAATTATTTTATGATAGAGGGAGATAAAAGGTGTAAAAGGTGATGTTATTGTTTGTAATTCTTGTTTCATGAAAAGGAAATTTTTGAGAGAGTTTTGTGAGCTTTAATGCATTGTCCTTGAGAACTAAAGAAGAGTCCTAGAACATTATTTTTAGAATTAATTGAGCATCTTGTTGAGGGAAAATTCATGTGGATATTTTAAAATAGAATCTTGCTATCTAACCTTTGAAGTGGCACATAGAAAATTTGTTGATTGTGAGACAGACTTTGAAGACATATCCATAAGAGCAAGCAAAGAGGTATGAGCACATCATTCTTTGTTTAAAGTATTTTTTTGAAGTGAATATTTTTAAAAATAAGGTGGAGAGAAAAGGATTATGTGATAAGCATTGTTGGAAATATTTGAGTCAGTTTTGAAATCTACATTGTGCATCCTTTCTGAATGAAAGTGGAAATATATGTGTTAGAGTTTATGAGCAAGTTGTGCTTTATTATTTGAATGATTGTGTAGAATTTTTGAGTATTGGTTTGAGTACTATTGCATGTGAATGAGCAAGTCTTTGAGAAGGTTTGAGGACAAATTTATGAGCAAAATTAGAGCATATTTGAGATAGAGTTTGGTATAAATTTGGGAGCAAAGTTAGAGCAGATTTGAGATAGAGTTTGGTACATATTTGTGAGCAGAGTTAGAGAAGATTTGTGCTAGACTCAGGATAGAGTGTGGTATATATTTGAGACAAAATTGAGAGTAGGTTTTGGAGGTGATAAAGCAAAGAGTACAACAGTCTCCAGTGGATAGATATCCATCAGCTAGAGTAGTGGGAACAAAGGTCTCTTGTGGAGAGAGATCCACAAGCCAGAGCAGTGGGGGTAGTAGTCTTTTAGAAGATCAACAACCAGAGTAGTGGGGACAAAGGTCTCCTGTGGAGAGATATCCACAAAATAGAGCATAGGGGATTGGTGTCTCCTTTGGACAGAGGTCCATAAACATTGTAATAGGTATTTGATTCCCAAAGATTCATTAAGAAAAAATTATAAGGAATATTTTCTCCGTGGAGTAGCCCACATTGGGTGAACCACATTAAATCATGTCTCTCATGTGTGTGATGATGTGTGCATTGTTTACTGCTTTGATGTTATTGTTGTTATCATTTATATTAAGAAGTAAAAAGTTTTATCTTATATTGTTCACCCCCTCTCAATATAAGCTTATGTTCTTCAATTTATAGCCATACAATCCAAAGTATTGTACCTTTAGTATATCTTAGATTGTCTATAAAGCCCCACTTTTAAAAGTGCTTTGATATTTCTTTAACCATTCTTCAATTTTTCCATTCATCACCATGCATTTACCAATTATATTAAGAATACATTGCCATAGTTTCTAGACTATTGAGTAGTGTCTCAAGAAATAGTCTATACTCTCCTTTTTACATAGAACACATTGTGGGGGTCCATGAAAATCCCTTTTTATTAGGTTATTCTAGGATTAAATTCTTCTATAATCTGCTAGCCAAACAAACATTTTAACTTTAGGAATGCTTTGGCTATCCCAAATATCTCTCCATATTCTTACGATATTCTTATTTTGTTGGTGATTTACATTATATCCGCTTCTTGTTGTGTATTCTCTTGAGCTATTCAACTCCTAAATTAGCTTATCCTTGGCTCCCCTTGGAATAATCATTTTTGTTATATTTCTAATCAACTAGCTCCTAATATAAATGTCTTGTATACTTGTAAAAAAAAATCTTCTTTCCAATTGTATCTTCCTTCCTAATCCTTGTATAAATGTTTGAAAACATATCACCATATTTATATTGAAGTAATCTCATCCATGGTTTCAAAATTGGCTCTGGATTGAGGGGTTTTTTATCACACCAAGTATCCATCCAAATGGATTTTTTTCTCCAGCTCCCACCACCCATCTTAGACCTTTAATCACTAGATCAATTTATTTTTATAAGCCATTCCATAGTGTAGAACCATCTAGCAGTGACAATGTAGTAAATAATAAGCTTGGGTTATTTGGATCAACATACTTAGAAGAATTCTTTCTCATTGCCTTTGAATCTCTTTTTACAATCTTCAAATTACTTTTCCCCTTAGAGCTAAGTTTGCATATGTAAGAAATATCAAACTGAAATCTCCCATTTTTTTATCATCACACACTTTGCTCCATTTCACCAAAGGATATTTACTTTTATCATGTAATTCTGACCACAAAAATGAATGCATAATGTATATTAAACTTTTTTTATCGATTTTGGCATAGTATACAAAGACACATAATATGTTAAAATGGCTTATAAGAATGATTTAATTAGATGCACCCTTCCTGCTAATGATAACTATCTACCTTTCCATGCCAATAGATAATTCTAAACTTTACTCATAATTGGATTCCATATTTCTAGTCATTTTCCCTTCAAATAAAGGGTATTCTTAGATAAGTTGTTGGTAAATTTTCCTCCTCCATTTGAAGTAACCTACATATCCCTACTTTGATTCTAGCTGGAGTATTTAGGAAGTAAATTTTGGATTTTGTCCTATTAACTTTTTTCCTTGATGCTCTTTCATATTCTTTTGTAAGTTATTCAAAGCTCTAGTCTCGTTTATCTCTGCCCTCTCAGAAAAGGTTGTATCATCTACAAACTATTGATGGTTGATTTTTTTTATGGTCGTTTATCCCATATTTGTATTCCTACCCAATACATATACTATAATAATAAATAAATATGGTGATAAATAATCTCATTGTCTAAGAAATCTCATGACTTTAAATGGTTCTATTACTAACTGTTGGTCACAAATCCGACACCATGCACAGGATGGGGCAGATGGATCAATGCCAAGCAATGTAGAACGACCACCGCATTGAAATGATAGGGAAGAATATATCCAAAGAAGGCCGGTTCCTCAGGGTGATTCTATATACTCTATGCCGCAAAAGGAAAGGGAAAAAGGGAAAGGAAAATGAAATAAATAAAATATTGTAGCCAAAACTCACAAGGATGGGTATAGTCGCATCAAGACCTATACAGGCATGATACCCCATTCAAAACATAAACCCTACACCAGATCACCCAATGGTATCCTTTTCCTAGATCTCTATCAACGATGGACAAGAGGAGAATTCTAGTACCAGCTAACGGGTGCATGAGATACAGGATGTAGAATCAAAGCACTCCCGCTCGATCGACATTAGAAAAAATAAACCCCCCAACCTATATAATGAACACGCTCCCCCTTAGTAGCTCAAGCACACCCCATGGAATATAGATATTAGAATAACACATAATGACTTAAGTAAATAAAGAATTGAATATTCATACATTCAGTGAAAGACAAGCATACACAGTTAAAGGTCAAATAGTGCAAAATTTGTATTTACAGAGGGGAAACCTTACATAAGAATTATAATGGCTAAAGATACACCCTTAGGAATGGCTAGCATTCCACTATTTATAATTATATCTATATGGATTTCAAAATCTGGACATTAATGGCGGTAGGCGGGAAGATGGTCTTTGCAGCTGACAAACGCCACCCTGGTACACTACTCCACTAGGAAACATTGATCTTCTAGAAGAGTGGTAGGTCCTTCTGGATCAATCTGGACCCTTTGATATTTTTCTTAGCTCATTAATACTCAGTTATCCTATACTTATCCTCGATTGGCGATATTCTATCTATGTGGTGGCTAAAAGGTCCTGAAGTACCTTAAGAGCATAGCGTTAGAAACTCGTTACTTCTACATATGTTATCAGGTACTTGACCCACTGCAGTAGTGGGCGGGTCTTCCTTTGGACTTCAAGTGATGGTGGGTGTTTTATGTATCCAACAGGTTTTTTCTTTCGCCCGTAGGGGTTCCAAAGAAGGTAGGTGTTTCTCATATGTCCCGCCCATGTGATATTCCTAACTTCTCGCTTGGATTGGGTGGGATTTTTCTTTATTCTTCAAGGGTGGGTCAACCAATTCTTCTGCCCATGCTAGCCACTTAGACCATTCGCCTAAGGAGTTGGGTTTTTTTTGGAATATTCCACCCGAACTCTTAGGAAAAATATTCACCTGTTCCATGGCCCATCTTGCTTCATGTTAGCGTAGTTTATCTATGTTAGTACCTTTGCTGTTACACTATTACAACGTAACAGTTCAGTTACGCCGGATGTTCTATTCCCGGCATTGTTGCATTGTATTTAAACCCTGCTGTGATTAATAAAACTAGTTCCTGATTTTTACATGGCATCAGAGCCACTCGGACGTTTCTGGGCAAGGCGAGGAGCAGAGCGTGGTTTTAGCCGGGTGTCATTTTATTCGTAGCCCGTGCGCTATCTCCTCGAGTATTTTTTTTTCCCAGTCGAGCATTTTTTTTTTGTCGCGCGCAGACGCGCGACAGTTATCGCGCATCCACGAGCGACGGTGAAGAGGGCAGAGGCCCCTGTTGAACGCGCGCAGCGTCCATTTTTTTTGAAAAAAAAAAAAAAAAAGAAAGACGCGCGTCGCGCGTCCTTGTCAGCGCAGGGCGCAGGAGGTCGCGAGGACACCCCCCACTCCCCCCGACGTTGAAGGCAGGGAGGTGGACGTCAGCGCGGCTCGGCGCGCTGCGTCGTTGTGCGCAGAGAACGCGCGACGTCCGCGCTGACAGGCGGGGACGCAGGAGGCCGGGAGGACCCTCCCCCCCCGTGGCGGGGACGTTGACATCAGCGCGTTGAACACGTGACGTCCGCGTTGGGAGACGGGGAAGGAGGAGGTCGCGAGCGCACGCCCCCCCCCTCGGCCGACGCGCGGGGAATTTAAAATTCCCCGGCGCCCCGCCCCCACCCCGATCGACGCTGCGCGGGAATTTAAAATTCTCGCCCAACGTGCTGTGGCGCGGGGTATAAACCCCCCCCGTTTTTGCAGGTGTGCGAAACGTGCGCCCTCCCCCCACCCCCGTTTCCAATTTTAAAAAAAAAAAAAAAAAAAAAAAAAAAAGAGGAAAACAAGACGCAGCGAGTTGGGCGGAGGAGAAGCAGAGAGGAGGCTGCTGCGGAGGTGGCAGAGGCAGCCACAGCGGGCTCGGGAAGCAGAGAGGAGGTGTTTTAAGCTTGATCGGGCTTTCTCCTCCCAGATCAGCCCACGGGCTCACTGGCAAGTGAGCTGCGTGGTGGGTTCCGGGAACCCAGCAGTCGGGGGTTCAAATCCCGCCGACTCCCCCCAAGGTATAATTTTTTTTTCAAAGTTATTTTTTTAATTATTATTTTTTTAATTAAAATTTTTAATTTTAATTTTTTTTAATATAGTTTTTTAACTTTATAAATTAAAATTTTAATTTTAATTTATTTTTTCATAAGTTTTAAAACTATATAAATTAAAATTATTTATTTTAATTTTAAATATATAATAATTATTAAAAATGCTTTGTTAAAGAAATTTTTTTAAGGGGGGATATTTTTTCAAAAAATCAAAGGGGGATTGTGAGTAATTTTTTGAAAAGGCAATTTGGCGAATTGTAAAAGGTGCATTTTCCGCTGTGACCGACACCTTGTGGGTTATTCTTGTGGGCAGTTTTTTATGTTGTATGTTGCATATTTCATTTTTTGCACTATAACATTAAAAACTTAAAAGCAAATTCACTCCCTAAGTCCCCAGAATAATTAAAACCCATCCGTGCAATTTATTGCACTACGGCGTTCGGTATTTGTGATACCTCTGGCCAGCACTTACAGGTAAAGCTGTCGTGATTTGGCTACTTGTATCCGCCGCCTAATATAGTCTGCTACAACGACGTACGAGCTTGTTCTCTATAAATCGTCGGGGAGAGATAAGTTAGCCATTTTTGCATTTTTTTACTCCATCCACTACCCTTTATCGCACTTGTGTTTAGGCGTAAATCCTGACGAAGTATTCTTCATAGTGTTTAGGGGAAGTTACGCCCCACGCATGAGAAGAATCTTCTATGGTAGGTGCCATCAACAAGGCGATTCCCTTTCGGTACCGCTTATGTTCCACGTATCGTATGATCTCTAAAACTCACCTATAGTCTCCCTCACGTAAGGGCGGGTGATTTTTGTTGATCTTTCTAAATACCTATAGTTTCCCTCACGTAAGGGCGGGTATTTTGTACGGTATATTGGCCTAGCAAAAGGTATATCGAAAGGGGGACCAATTGGTGATATAAGGAACCTTCACTATGGCCGTTGTTGCAAAGTTGACTAATCCGCATCAGTTATTGAAAGGTCCAAATTATACACCATGGAAACATAATATGAAGGCAATTCTCCAAATGGAAGATTTGTGGGATATTATTACTTGGAGTAGCAACTAGGCCTTCACCAACAGGCGGGATCCACGAGGTCCTTCGCGAGATCGGATAGCTTTTGACAAGAAAGACGGTCGAGCAAAGGTGCTCATTTTGTTTGTTGTTTCGGATGAAGTGCAACCTCATATAGGTGACAAAGCAAGTGGTAAAGAGGCATGGGATGCCCTTAGAACCATCTATGAGGGAAAGAATGATTCCACCATTCTTCATCTTCAACAACAACTTCATAACTCGAGTTTGAGACAGGGTGAAACAGTTGAACTCTTTCTGTGCGAGTGTACGAGTTGAAAGAGAAATTGAGTTCTTTGGGAGATACTGTGGACGAAAAGCTTCTCATTTCACTTGTGATGAGAGCTTTACCTTCTTCATTTGATATGTTGATAACCTCCATCCGGGTGTCTCAACGACAAATTACCTACATCGAGTTGGTCAATCTGCTTCAACAACGGAGGCACGCCAACTTCACAAGGATGATTCTTCCAATACAGCCCTATACACCAACGAGGCGGGGTTCTAGGAAGAAAGGTAATGGGCAAAAAGGAGGCAACTTTTAGAAATGATGAAATTCTCAAAATGATACGAAAGGAAAAGGCAAACAACCTCAACAGAAGAAGAGGTGGTGCAATATCTGTGAGAAAGACAACCATGACACCAACGGGTGTTGGCATAAGAACAAGCAGAAAGGCCAAAACAAACCACAAAATAAAAACAAGCAACCCCGAGGTGAATGTTGTTGTTGAAGAATCGACTCGGATTACGAATGGGCACACAAGGTGCTCATGACTACCACAGATTCCACACGAGAGGGATCCTGTTTGGTATGTCGATTACGGAGCTAGCAAACATATGAGCGGCGACAGATCGTGGTTTGAATCATTTGTGGCCAAAGAGGGCAAACCTGTCACCATTGCTGATGATAAAACCTACGGGGTTCGGGGAGAGGGTACGGTTTCGGTCACTCTTCACGATGGCAAGTGTCAGATTGACAAAGTCCTCTATGTTCGGGATTGGCCAACAATTTGTTGTCGGTGACACAAATCCTGGATAGAAATATGGTTGTCAACTTTCGTGTTGAGAATGGAAAGAAGTGTTGTACTATTACCGGGAAGGGTAAGCGGATTGCAACGACTTCATATAAGCACGGCTTATTTGCACTAGATGCTATCTCTACTCCACATGTTGCCATGTCTGTCTCTACCAAGGAGGCAACTTCCCTATGGCACAAGAGATATGGGCATCTTAGTTACGGCTACTTACTTGAGCTCGGTAAGTATGAGATGGTAAAGGGTCTTCCTTCCCTTTACGCCACATTGCCGAGTGTGCTCGGCTGCTTGGCGGGAAAGCGGCATAGAGTACCATTTGAGAAGAGCTCTACAAGAGCACGAAAACCTCCGGAGTTAATTCACACCGATACGTGCGGTCCTTTCACACCCAACGGTTGTGGAGGGAAGAGGTACTTTCGTTATTCGTAGATGACTACTCACGAAAGATGTGGGTTTTCTTTCTCCAAGCTGAAATCTGAAGCTTTCGCATTCTTCCAGCAGTTCAAGAAATCCGTTGAGAAGGAGTCAGGAGCTTCTATTAAAACCCTCCGCTCAGATCGAGGGGGAGAGTTTACCTCTAATGAATTTTTTGCATTCCTAGATAAGCATGGAATCAAGAGACAGTTAACAACTGCCTATACTCCTCAGCAAAATGGAGTTGCTGAGAGAAGGAACCGTTCTATCATGGAAATGGTTCGTTGTATGCTCACGGGAGCTACTCTTGGGCAACAATATTGGGCGAGAAGTTGTCACCAGCTGCAGTGTATCTGTTGAATAGGGCACCCACAAAGGCCCTAAAAGGAATGACTCCACGGGAAGCATGGAGTGGTCGAAAACCCTCCATATCTCATCTACGTATTTTCGGATGTCACGCTTTCATGCACATACCGAAAGAGAAAAGGAAGAAGCTAGATGAGAAAACACTGAGATGTATTTTTCTTGGTTATGACGAGCACTCTAAAGGATATCGGTTGATAGATCCTTTGACCAAGAAAATTCATATCAGCGGAGATGTTGTCTTTGATGAAGCTTTCACATCCACAGAGCACATCTAAAGTACACCAAGATATTGTGGAATCTAAGGAAGAGAAGATTCCTTCGTCAACACGGACAGGAGGTCCTTCTACATCTTCTTCAACTCCACCGAAGAAGAATCCTAAATGGTGTACAAATACAATCGAAGACGCAAATTTATCCACTCCTCCCAATTTGAATTTGGATAGACCTCGTACACGCGGTATGGCTCAAAAGGAAAGAGAAGCCAAAGAAAGCTGGTGAGGTTGATGATCTTTGTCAATCTTTTGAGGAACTTTACGTGACTCCAAGTACGAAGTAGAGGATATGGATATTGATGATGACGGGGCGTTCATGTCTACCATAGATGATCTTGAACCTGCATCAGTGCAAGATGCTCTCAGTGAGCCTCGGTGGAAGGCCGCTATGGATACAGAGTATGAGTCTTTGATGAAGAATAAAACTTGGAAGCTTGTTGATCTGCCGCATGGAAAGAAACCCATTGGCTGCAAATGGGTATATAAAGTCAAGTACAAGGCGGATGGAACAATTGATAAGCATAAGGCCCGTCTTGTTGCAAAGGGCTATGCTCAAAAAGAAGGCATTGACTACGAGGAAACTTTTGCACCTACTTGCTCGGATGACCACAATTCGGGTTATGTGTGCTATGGCAGCACAATATGGGTGGAAAGTTCACCGGATGGATGTCAAAAGTGCCTTTCTAAATGGTGATCTCCAAGAAGAAGTCTATATGACTCGGCTGAAGGATTTGAAGTGGAAGGCCAAGAGCAGAAGGTTTGCAAATTGGTCAAATCCTTGTATGGTATGAAACAAGCTCCTCGAGCTTGGTATATAAAAATGGACAATCACCTTATGCAGCATGGATTTAAGAGATGTCCGTCAGATGCAAACCTCTATTTCAAGAAATAGGGTTACGAGATAGTGTTGCTTGTACTCTATGTGGATGATCTGCTCATTACGGGGAGTTCAGAAACTATGATCTCTCTTGTCAAAAGAAACTTGTGCAAATATTTTGAGATGACGGATCTCGGACTTCTCCATTATTGTCTTGGTGCGGAATTCAGCCAGAAGGAGCACTCCATCAAAGTGTCTCAGAAAAAATATGCCAAGACATTCCTTGGAAAAATATCGCATGACTGATTGCAAGCCAATGGCAACTCCGATGGAGAATGGACTTCGGTTATCGCGATATGATGATTCACCTCAGGTAGATGGTACTCTCTATCGACAGTTGATTGGGAGTCTCATATATCGACCAATACTAGGCCGGATCTCGTATTTCTTTGTCAACTATCTTTCGAGGTTCATGCGGGAGCCTAAGACCACTCATTGGAAAGCGACAAAACGTGTTCTTCACTATGTCCAGGGTACTATGGAATATGGCCTAGAATACAAGAGGAACAACAAATTCTTCTTGCAAGGATACACGGACTCCGACTATGCCGGATCATTTGATGATCGCAAGTCAACTTACGGATACATTTTTCATCCGGGATCCGGTCCTGTCTCTTGGCATAGCAAGAAGCAACGGGTGGTTGCTATTTCATCAACGAGAGGCAGAATATCGCGCCGCACGTGAAGGTGTGTGCGAAGTGATATGGTTACGTCGCATTCGGACAAGTATGGGCCATCCATCAAAATCTCCAATACACTTGTTTTGCGACAATCGGGGTGTTACGAACCTCGTCAAGAATCCGAGTCCATCATGAAAGAACAAAGCACATTGACACACAATGTCATTTCATTCGAGATGAAGTTCCAAAGCACCGAATTCAGCTTCAGCACATTCCCACCGATGCTCAAGTTGCGAGACATTTTCACTAAGGCACTTGGACGTGTCAAATTTGAATTGTTTCGCAGCTCACTTTGTATTGCAAAATAATGTAAGGGGATGTTAGTAGTCTAGTATAGCTATTAGTTATTACATTACCCAAATAATGTAATAAAGGGGGATGTTAGCGTACTTTATCTATGTTAGTACCTTTGCTGTTACACTGTTACAACGTAACAGTTCAGTTACGCCGGATGTTCTATTCCCGGCATTGTTGCATTGTATTTAAACCCTGTTGTGATTAATAAAACTAGTTCATGATTTTTACAATTTCGCCATCTACCTAACACTTTGGTTTTCCTGTGATTGCTATCACCACCACTTGGTACATTTTGCCCATCTGGTAATATCTTCAAAAAAATGGTGGGCTCCTTTTGGGTATAGGAAATCACTTCCTGAAGAGAAGGGTGGGTGACAGATGAAAAATTTCACCCACACTTTGGTGACTTACAGGGGTTTTCCATCTCGTGGAGAAAAAGGAACCAAGAAGGATTAGAAAATATAACAAACACAATAGGAAAATGAAGGGGGAAAGAAAGGGCACATAAGGAATGAGGACACGATGAAGGAGAAGATGCAAGGAGGAAAATGAGCATGCAAAGAAGTTGGAGGAAACGAGAAATTCAACACGGAGAAAAGCAGAGAGGAGGGAAAGGAAAAAGAACTCAACTAACAAGAGAAGAAGGGATTAATAAGGAAAATAAAGCCAAAAACACAAGGCCAATATGGAAAATACAAAGAGAATTGCTATGGATATGAGCAGCAGGAAGACAAGCAGTGGAAACACCAAGCACATGCTTAAGAAAATTGCTGTAAGATACACAGGGAAGGAAGAGGGAAGATGGAGTAATAAGAGTGATGAAACATTTGTTACCATTCAGGAGAGTTATAAACAAAAAAGGGGGAAAAAATGCGAAGGAGAGGAAAGGGAGGGGAAAAGGAGAGAAACGAAGGGAAAATAAATCCAAATCTTATCAAGTGAAACCAATGGGGCATGAACCCTTTTTCACAAGGTGTTCTTATGGATTGAATTTCCCTAAATGAAACCCATTGAAGACCTGAGACATTCCAAGAGCAAAAATATTACCATTGTATTTTATCTCTTCTATCCTAGGCCCTCTTTTTCACACAATCCAACAATGATCCTCTTTTACTGATTGTTATCGACCAGGAGGCCATTTAGCTTCAACCACAACTTGCGGTTTGCACTTTATGGTCTCAATTATGTATTACTGTAGGGGCTATTTATAGCCTACCAACCTTGTGTTGTGCTTGCTTTGGTGAGTTGCAAGGTTTGTTGCAGCTCTACGTGAGAGGTTTTAAAAATTATTGAATGTATCCATTGGCATACGGGGTCCATACAACAATGCATAGAAGAACTGAGAACTAAGAAAATAGCATAAATATGGAGTGGAATGTTATATTTACTAAACATTTTTTGGAAAGATATTTGCTGATGCCCTCCGACGCCTGACCAAGTGGAAAATTTTCATAGGACCTTGTTGTGCCGATGGTCGGTGACAAAACTTGTGATTCCCACTACAGTGGTTATGCATAATGCAAGCCTTTTATTTACTGGCCATAAAATTATGGTGTGACCAACACACTTGAGCTAGGGTATCAAATACAAATCATCCTCTGAATCTATAGTGGCTAGACTATATCACATTGTATTTGAGGCACTATTTGTGATCTATCTGGTGCCTTCCCCACTGGCTCAGAATTATGATAAAATCATAATTCTTCTTTTCTTTCCTGAGTGCATGAACACTTAGGCCCTTGAAAGCTAGAGTGGCAATATTTTTTACCACTATATTCCACCTTTCGGGTGGTGTGTTGTCAGGGACCATATCTTCATGTTGTCCCTTTTCAAGATTGGCCAGTTGTGCCAATCGCCTAGTTGAATCTTCATCCATCGCTGAGTCCTTCTCCCACTCATGAGCATCCATGTCCTTGCCTAGATTCTTGAGGATCTGTGGTTGATTAATCATGCCATCTTCATGGATGTGGAATTCTTGACAGACCTACTACTAGTTTATGCCCACTTCATGATCTGGCACTAGCTACTTGTAGGAACTAGTGGGTTGGAGCCTCCACATAAGAACCTGCTCAGCCCTAACAACCTCTCGTAGATTTGGGGAAAATGAGTTTCCCCTAATTGGTGTAGAAGGATACTGATATTAGGACCAAGAGCCCGGATGTAGAAAATATGCACCTGGGTGGAGGTTGGGAGGATCTGTAGTGGAATCCTCTTCCAAATCTTCTCAAAATGGACATTGAAGTCTGCCACACTTTCAAGAGAGTTTCTCTTGATAAATGTGAACTAATTTAGAGATTGAAAGGGGTCCTCCACTTCTCAAAATGCATCCATTAGGGGCTCCACCAAATCCACCCATGTAGAGATACTCCTCGGTTATAGGGTCTTGTACCAGAGTCATGTTTTGCCTTCAAGAGAGGCTACCAGTAGCCTGATCATTGCATATTTGTGCATGATATTGTGAAGGATGGCCATGGAAGCCACATTTTCAAGGTTTTCCTTCAAAACTCCCTTGATGCCACTATATTTGGGTAGGGCATCGAAGGCAGCTTTTGGGATATCATACCAATGAGGGAGATTGAGGGGACCAGGGTCATTCCACTGGGAGAAATATGGCCAAGCCATAAATGCACCAGTATTCAAATATCCCAATAGTTATGTCAGAGTCAAAGTCGCCAAGTGAGCATGCTATCTTCGCTTGTGAGGTCAAGGCTGTTCACCATACCTTGAGTCCTTTGGAATGTTTAGATCTTTAGCATGAGCAGGCAACTGATCTCATGATTTGGAAGTACCTCTTAGTTGAAGTTTATAGGTGACTTTGAGAAGATCTAGGAAAACTAGACTATCAACAAACTTTGGTTTCTTGAAACATGGGACTCAGTCGGTCCCCAACTGAGTCGTAAAAAATTGTTGGTCTCCAATCTAGTACGAAACACAAGGTGGGGTGAATAGATCAGTGACAAGCAGTGTAGAATGATCATCACATCAAAAAGACATGGTGGACGATCTCCAAAGAAGGTTTATTCCTCAAGGTGATACTAGCTACTCTATACCGCAAAATGAAAGGGAAAAAGGGAAAGGGGAAAGAAATAAATAAAAGGCCATATCTAAAACTCACAAGGATGGGTATAGCTGCATCAAGACCTATGCAGGTGTAATACCCCATCTAAAACACAAGACCTACACTAGATCACCCAATGATGTTTATGGGGAACCAAATTAACCACAAATAAAATGACGCAATTTTATTTGAAAGACGCAGTTTTATTAATTTGAAGCATGGAAGCTTTTACAATAAATCACCATGAAAATAAATACACAGTGCTTTAAATGCAAAATATAGCCGTAGCCTTCCTCTCTTCCTCCAGCCTCCTGAATCCTTCAAAGAAATCCCTTTTATGCTCTATGCTTCGTGCTGCATCGCCATTCGTAACCACCTTAACAGCTTCTGGAACGGTCATATGGAACGGCCTTAACGACCTTTGAAACTGCCGCTTGGAACGGCCTTCACGATCTTAGACACTGCCACTCGGAACTGCCACTTGGAACTGCCACCTGGAACTGCCACTTGGAATGCCACCTGGAACTGCCACTTTGCTTTGTCTGCTAAGGTGTCGCAATATCGTGACCCTTCTTTGCATTTTGGATTTGGCAGCCAAGGTGTCGCGATATCGTGACACTTCTTTATGTTTTGGCTTTGCCAACCAAGGTGTCGCGATATCATGACACTTCTTTGTGTTTTGGCTTTGCCGGCCAAGGTGTCGTGATATCGCGACACTTCTTTGTGCTTTGGCTTTGGCGGCCAAGGTGTCACGATATCGCGACACTTCTTTGTGCTTTGGCTTTGGCGGCCAAGGTGTCGCGATATCGCGACAACTTTGGTGTCGCGATATCGTGACCATTAGTTGCATTTGCCATGGTGCTCGAAATACGTCGCGATATCGCGACGATATTTGCGTCGCGATATCGTGACCAATAGTTGCTTTTGCCACGGTGCTCGAAATACGTCGCGATATCACAACGATATTTGCGTCCCGATATCGCGACCAATAGTTGCTTTTGCCATGGTGCTCGAAATACGTCGTGATATCGCAACGATATTTGCGTCGCGATATCACGACCAATTTTATACTTAGTCAAATTTTGCAAATTGTGAACTTTTTCAAACTTTGAATTTTTTTGGTGATGCAAGATTGTTGTGTTGCCCGAGATGCTCCTGCATCAGACACCCGGGGTAGATGTTTTAGAAGTGATCCTCACTTCTGGATGGTCAGAGGAAAACCCAAACGATCAACCTCTGATTTGGACAATCATGTGGCATCTTCGATAGGTCTGTTCTTCCACTTGACCAAATACTCTGAATATTTCTTGTTTCGGGTACTTCTGCCTGTACGAGTGTCGAGTATGTCTTCAATTTCTTCTTTGTCCGGAGTGGATGCAGGAATGTTCCACAGATCCGGACTGGGTGGTTCACTACAACTTCCTGCATGATATTCAACCAAGTCTGAAATATTGAAGATAGGTGAAATATTTAGCTCACTTGGGAGATCAACTTCATAGGCATTGCCTGAATCTCATTTGCCTATGATCCGGCATGGTCCAAACTTCTTCATCTTCAACTTATTGTAAGTTTTTCTAGGAAAACGTTCCTTATGCAAGTGAACCATGACTTCATCCCCTACTTGGAATTCTTTGAAACGTCGCTTTTGATCTACTTTGGCTTTGTAAGTAGCATTCATTTGACTGATATGCTGCTGTACCTCTTCATGTAAAGTCTTCATGTGTGCTACAAAGTCTTCAGCTTCAGCACTGCACTTGTCTGCTTTATCCATCGGTCTCAACTTAGAAGCATTTCTAGGGCTATACCCATGCACAATCTGGAATGGTGATTTACCAGTACTGCGATTGACATAATTGTTGTAAGCAAACTCGACCTGAGGTAAAATCAGATCCCATCCCTTTGGTTTATCTCCTACCAAACATCGTAGAAGATTACCCAAACTTCTATTGACTACCTCGGTCTATCCATCAGTCTGCGGATGGTACGCAGAACTGAATTTCAAGTCTGTTTTCAGCTTCTTCCATAGAGTTCTCCGAAATAACCCACAAATTTGGTATCTCTGTTCGAAACAATGCTTTGGGGTAGACCATGAAGTCGGACTACCTCCTTGAAGAACAAGCCGGCAATGTGAACCGCATCACTTGTCTTCTGACATGGAATAAAATGGGCCATTTTCGAAAACCTATCAACAACAAAAAAAATGGCATCATTTCCATGTTGTGTTCTTGGCAGACCAAGAACAAAATCCATGCTGATATCTTCCCAAGGTCTTCCTGGTACAGGCAATCTGCAACCCTGCACAAATCTGGTCACATCTGGCTGCAACTATGGCCAATGGTAATTCTCACTAACAAGAGCAATGGTCTTATCACATCCAAAATGCCCTGCTAGTCCTCCACTATGCTTCTCTTTGATCAAATTTTCCCTCATGGAACTTCGGGGAATGCACAACTGATTCTGCCAAAACAACATCCCATCTTGGATCATGAAATCTAACCACTTAGTGCGATCCATGGTAGTAGGAGACACACATGCGGTCCATGCCTCTGCAAAATCTGGATCTGCTGGGTATAAACTCTTGAGTTCATCAAACCCAACAACCTGCACTCTCATTTCCATCAACAAATTATGCCTTCTACTCAAGGCATCTACAACTCTATTAGATTTTCCACTTCTATGCTTTAGTACAAAGGTATAACTCTGCAGGAATTCAACCCACTTCAAATGCCGTTGGTTAAGTTTACCTTGACTATTGATATACTGCAAAGCTTGATGGTCGGTATATAAAACAAACTCTTTGGTTAGCAAATAATGTCTCCATTTCTTAAGAGCCTGAATTATAGCATAGAATTCTTGATCATAAATAGAGTATTTCTTTCTAGCATCATTCAATTTTTCACTAAAATATGCAACAGGTTTACCTTCTTGACTCAACACGGCTCCAATGGCACTGCCACTGGCATCACAGTCAACCTGAAACACTTGATTAAAATCTGGAAGTGCCAGAATGGGCTGTTCTGTCACTTTCTTCTTCAATATATTCATGTTGGTATCTACTTTGGCAGTCCACCTAAATTCTCTCTTATCCCCTCTCATAGTTTCTGTTAGGGGTGCACAAATACTGCTAAAGTCTCTAATAAACTTTCTATAGAAACTTGCAAGACCGTGAAATGATCTTACCTCTGTCACATTCCTTGGAGCAGGCCATTCAAGGATAGCTTTCACTTTCTCAGGATCCATTTTCAGACCCTCCTCTAAGATGACAAATCCCAGGTAAATCAACTCTTTCTGTACAAAACTGCACTTCTGTATATTTATCAATAACTGCTCCTCACGTAGTTTTTCAAAAACTGTCCGAACATGCAACAAATGTTCATCCAATGTTTTACTAAAAATTAGAATATCATCTAGGTACACTATTAGGAACTTTTCCAGGAAGTCACGCAATACTTCATTCATCAACCTCATAAATGTACTGGGTGCATTAGTCAATCCAAATGGCATAACTAACCACTCATACAAACCCTCTCTCGGTTTTAAAGGTCGTCTTCCATTCATCACCCTCTCTAACACGTATCTGATGATATCCGCTCTTCAAATCAATCTTAGTGAAGTATTTAGCTCCACTCAAGCAATCCATTATATAGTCCATTCTGGGTAATGGAAAGCGATATCTAATAGTAATTTTATTAATGGCTCGGGAATCAGTGCACATTCGCCATTCACCATTCTTCTTTGGTGCAAGTACTGCTGGCACTGCACAAGGGCTCAAACTTGCCCGAATCAAACCCTTCCTCAATAATTCTTGAACTTGTCGGTTCAATTCTTCATTCTTAACAGGAGACATTCTATGAGCTGCCTTGTTGGGTAAGCTAGATCTTGGCATTAAGTCAATCTAATGACTAATCTTCCTCATTGGCGGCAAACCCTCAGGCACATTTTCTGATATAATATCAAGAAATTCTGCTAACAGATGTTCAACTTCTGCTGGAATGTTAGTAGTATCTTATCTATTTTTACATGAGGAATTAATGCATAACACATTGAATCCCTCTTTATACCATCCAAATTTTTTTTGCCATCTACTAAACAAATTCTAGCATTATTGCATACCTTTTCCTCAACCTCCTTTAATGGCTTCAGTTTGTAGCGTACTCCATATTTTGTCAGGGAATAGGTATTTGCATGTCCATCATGCGCTGCACGTCTATCAAATTGCCATGGTATTCCAAGCAACAAATGGCAAGCATCCATCGACAAAATATCACACAGGACCTCATCCTGGTATCTTCCAATTTTGAACTTGACCAAGCATTGTTCACTGACCAATGCTCTATGATCCTTCTGCAACCATGCAATCCGGTATGGATGCGGGTGCTGTTTTCTTTCTAGATTTAATTTAGCTACCATTTCCTCAGAAACCAAATTATCTGTACTACCATTATCAATAATAATATTACAGATTTTACCTGAACATTTGCACCTCGTACGAAACAGGCTTTTTCGCTGATCTGGTTCCTTCTCTTCATTCAACAAAGTTCTTGTGATCATCACTTCTCCGTGCTCTGCTTCTTCAGAATGCTCGGATTCAACACCATCCTCAAGAATCGCAGCTCTGGCATTTCCTTCGAGGCCTTCCGTTTGGTGCTTCTTGGTGTTTGGGACACTCATATGATCGATGCCCTTCTTCTCCGCAATTAAAACAGGTTCCACAGAATCTGCCTCTGCCATATTTGCGTCCACCTCTACCTCTGCCCCTTTGATAATCATTGTTCTGGTTACAGGGTTGGTAAGCATTCTTCTCCTTCTGTTCCTGGCGATTGCTGGTTTCACCATTCTATTTTTGATCATCATATTTGATTCCACTGGTTCTTCCACCAGTTCTTCCACCATGACCTCTTCCTCTTTGCTTGTTGTCAAATCTGCGATTCAATTTCTCTTCTATTTTCAGAGCAAACTGATAAGCATCTTCAATGCTGTGCATTCGAACCAGACTCAATTCCTCTTGCACGTTGGTCCTCAACCCATTAATGTAATAGGCTACTCTTTCCTTATTTGCTTCCGTATGACCGGTTCTAATAGAAATTTTAAAAAATTCCTCGGTATACTCTTTAACAGTTTTGCTGGACTGTCGCAAACTCTGCATTTTTCTTAGTAGATCTAATTCGTAATCTGCTAGGATAAACTGCCATTTTAATTTTTCCACCATTCGATCCCACCTGGAGATCTTTTCTTTTCCTCTCCGGTTTCTTTCTAACTGCACTCCTTTCCACCAAATGCCAACATGCCCTTTTAATTTTGTTCTGGAAAATTTTATTCGATTTGGATCTTCAACGTCCTCATAATCGAAATATTCTTCCATATCATTAATCCAGTCAATTAATTCTTCTGGATTTAAATTTCTAGAATACGTAGAAGCGTCAATATTTGGCCTTTTCCCAATCTACGAAATGGCTTTTATCATTCACGACTCTGCGACACTCATTTCTTCTTCTTCCTCTTCAGACGGGTCTTCAACGTCGTCATCATCACTGCGATCTTCTCCTCTTGGCTCTATTCCCCTGCATAATTCTTCCTGCAATGCCAACACTTGTCTCTGCAATGCACGAAAATCTCCTTCAGGAACGACGTTCCTTCCAGCACCATGATTTCTTCGCGACGACATTCTGTCTCACAGTTTCTCAAAAACCCGTAACCCCAGATCCTGGTGTGAGCTGCCTCACGTTCGACGTTCTGCTCAACATGCTCAGAATCTTACTGCTCTGATACCACTTGATGGGGAACCAAATTAACCACAAATAAAATGACGCAATTTTATTTGAAAGACACAATTTTATTAATTCGAAGCATGGAAGCTTTTACAATAAATCACCATGAAAATAAATACACAGTGCTTTAAATGCAAAATACAGCCGTAGCCTTCCTCTCTTCCTCCAGCCTCCTGAATCCTTCAAAGAAATCCCTTTTATGCTCTATGCTTCGTGCTGCATCACCGTTTGTAACTACCTTAACGGCTTCTGGAACGGTCATATGGAATGGCCTTAACGGCCTTTGAAACTGCCACTTGGAACGGCATTCACGATCTCAGGAACTGCCACTCGGAACTGCCACGTGGAACTGCCACCTGGAACTGCCACTTGGAACGCCACCTGGAACTGCCACTTTGCTTTGTCTACTAAGTCTCTATTCCCCTGCATAATTCTTCCTGCAATGCCAACACTTGTCTCTGCAATGCACGAAAATCTCCTTCAGGAACCACGTTCCTTCCAGCACCATGATTTCTTCGCGACGACATTCTGTCTCACAGTTTCTCAGAAACCCGTAACCCCAGATCCTGGTGTGAGCTGCCTCACGTTTGACGTTCTGCTCAACATGCTCAGAATCTTACTGCTCTGATACCACTTGATGGGGAACCAAATTAACCACAAATAAAATGACGCAATTTTATTTGAAAGACACAGTTTTATTAATTCGAAGCATGGAAGCTTTTAAAATAAATCACCATGAAAATAAATACACAGTGCTTTAAATGCAAAATACAGCCGTAGCCTTCCTCTCTTCCTCCAGCCTCATGAATCCTTCAAAGAAATCCCTTTTATGCTCTATGCTTCGTGCTGCATCACCGTTTGTAACTACCTTAACGGCTTCTGGAACGGTCATATGGAATGGCCTTAACGGCCTTTGAAACTACCACTTGGAACGGCCTTCACGATCTCAGGAACTGCCACTCGGAACTGCCACGTGGAACTGCCACCTGGAACTGCCACTTGGAACGCCACCTGGAAATGCCACTTGGAACGCCACCTGGAACTGCCACTTTGCTTTGTCTACTAAGGTGTCGCGATATCGTGACCCTTCTTTGCATTTTGGCTTTGGCGGCCAAGGTGTCGCGATATCATGACACTTCTTTGTGTTTTGGCTTTGCCGACCAAGGTGTCACGATATCGCGACACTTCTTTGTGCTTTGGCTTTGCCGACCAAGGTGTCGCGATATCATGAAACTTCTTTGTGCTTTGGCTTTGGCGGCCAAGGTGTCGCGATATCGCGACACTTCTTTGTGCTTTGGCTTTGGCAGCCAAGGTGTCACGATATCGCGACAACTTTGGTGTCGCGATATCACGACCATTAGTTGCATTTGCCATGGTGCTCGAAATACGTTGTGATATCGCGACGATATTTGCGTCGCGATATCGCGACCAATAGTTGCTTTTGCCACGGTGCTCGAAATACGTCGCGATATCACGACCAATAGTTGCTTTTGCCACGATGCTCAAAATACGTCGCGATATCGCGACGATATTTGTGTCGCGATATCGCAACCAATTTTATACTTAGTCAAATTTTGCAAATTGTGAACTTTTTCAAACTTTGAATTTTTTTGGTGATGCAAGATTGCTGTGTTGCCCGAGATGCTCCTGCATCAGATGTCCTTGTACTAGCTCTCTATTAGTGGCAAGTAGGAGGTGAATTCTAGTATCGATGAACAGGTGCATGAGATCTAGGATGCAAAATTAAAGCACTCTCGCTCGATCGAAATTAGCATAAATAAACCCCCAACCCATATAATGAACACGCTCCCCCTTAGTCACTCAAGCACACCCCATGGAATCTAGATACCAGAATAACATAGGATGACTTAAGAAAATAAATAATTGAATATTCATACATTCAATGAAATACAAGAAGACACAGTTAAAGGCCAAATAGTGTAAAATTTATATTTATAGAGTGGAGACCTTACATAAGAATTGTAATGACTAAAGATTTGCCCTTAGGAATGGCTAGAATTCCACTATTTATAACTATATTTACATGGATTTCAAAATTTAGACATTAATGGTGGTATATAGGAAGATGGTCTTTGCAACTGACAAGTTTCGCCCTGGTACACTACTCCGTTAGGAAGCATCGATCCTCTAGAAGAGTGGTAGGTACTTATGGATTAATTTGGGCCCTTCGATCTTCTACTTAGCTCATTAATACTCAACTACCTCATCCTTCTCCTTGATTGGTGATCTCTTGGCTATGAAATGGATAATATGTATTGAAATACCTCAGGAGCATGGCACCAAAAACCCGTCACTTCTACATACATTGTCAGGTACTTGACCCACTACAACAGCAGGTGGATCTTCCTTTGGAATTTAGGTGATGGTGAGTATTTTACGTATCTGTCAAGTTATTTCTTTCGCCCGTAGGGGTTCCAAAGAAGGCAAGTGTTTCTCATATATCCCTCCCATACGATATTCCTAACTTCCCACATGGATTGGGCGAGAGTTTTCTTTGTTCTTCAAGGGTGGGGTCAAATATTTCTTTCACCCATTCTGGCCACTTAGACCATTCACCTAAGGAGTTGGGAAGTTTTTTTGGGAATATTTTGCCCAAACTCTTAGGAAAAAGGTTCACCCGTTTCATGGCCCATCCTGCTTCATTCCTCTATCCACCTAACACTTTGGTCCACTCGTGACTGCTACTGCAACTTGGTACCTTCTGCCCATCTAGTAATGTCTTAA
Organism: Wollemia nobilis; assembly: GCA_028583015.1. Taxonomy (NCBI): domain Eukaryota; kingdom Viridiplantae; phylum Streptophyta; class Pinopsida; order Araucariales; family Araucariaceae; genus Wollemia; species Wollemia nobilis. The sequence goes on from JAQPPZ010002998.1 coordinate 2,854,487, forward strand.
AAAAAATAGCAGACTCCTTTTGGGTAGAGGGAATCAGTTATTGAAGGGAAGGGTGGGTGACATGTAAAATTTCACCCACACTAACCCATTGACCAACACTAAACATGATACTGTAGAGACACAAGCTTTAATCCATCTGACCCAATTCTTTCCAAATTCAAAATTTTCTAATACTACAAAAGAAAATCCCACTTAAAATTATCATAATATTTTCTCATATCAAGATTTAGGATCATTGCTCTCTCTTTTATTGAAGATGTTGAATTTGTTGTGTGCCAAAAACTGGTGAATTTATCCTATATTTGTCACGACACTTCTCATTTAAATTGTCAATCCAGGTAACTCGTAAGCTTGTGAAGGGTCACGGTTGAGACTAGTCACATTACCACTTTAGATATGATTCATTCAACTACCATTGGGGGATTTTTAAAACATAAATAAGATCGTCCATCTCAATAAAACTCATTCATAAATAATAACAATACAGATAAAATAAACACACCAACTAAATGAGAATGCTTCTTATAAATAAACACACCTCTAAGATAACTAAAATTAAGTCTAAGACATAAACATACTACTATGCATAATGAAATTACATAAATAAATAAGAGGGGAGGAATACTGGCTTGGAGTGGGCCAGAGCTCCAAGCAAATCCTGCCCGATAAATCTTCACAAATGAAACACTACTTTGACGAACGTTCACACTTTATTAATAATGCAATGAAATATTACATACAATAATGCTCTATCAAATATGTCTCTCTTGCTACAAGGAAGTCCGTGTGTTTATATACTACAAACACAGAACTTCCTGAAGTAGTTCTGTTATAATAGGCGTCTCGGTTCAGCCTAAAATAGGCCAGTTTAGTTACTGAAACCGACACGATAAGCAGCTCTACGTCATTTCCTGGTATTCAAATAAATTTTGCTTCATTATGGTTCGACTTCGTGAGTAGTTGCGTGTCCACCCAATTTGGATGGGACAACCCATCCATCCACGATTTCCCATAGATGACGTGGAATGGTGGTCAATAGGATCCTTCTCCAGTCGTTTGGTCAACACACATAATTTGGACATTGGCCTTGGTAAGGCACCTAACTCGGTAAGACACCTACTCAAGTACGATGCCTACTTCAGTAAGGCACCTACTTAGTAAGGTGCCTACTTCAGTAAGGTGCCTAACTCAGTAAGGCACATACTTCAATTTACCTTTATTTGATTGAGCAAAACCATGCCAAGTCCACGTAGGACCTCGACTGAGCAAAAGATGACAAAATCAAGGAAATAGCTACACACAACACACTTCATGCATGGATTAGATAATACACATGATTTTATTAAATATATACATAATACTACAACTCATGATATAATGTTGTGCAAAAATATTTAGTACATATACAAAAATATGAGCATTTCTGGTGCTCATCATCCCCCCATGCCTAACATGTGCCATGCCCTCGTGGCACCTGAAATCGGTAATCACATCCTCTCCATAGGCCACTACTTTTCATTTCATTTTATTTTTGGTGGCCTTGGCTTGTTCTCCTCCTTAAGGATCCCGTTTCTACTGAGGGGCCCTGGCTTGTTATGGGGTATCCTTGGGCTGTACTGCCCTCTGGCTATGTCGATGTCTTGTTGTGCTAGTTTGACCTTCATTCTATGTCGACCTCTTATTTGTTGCAAGTGTGAACATGTCTTCTTACTTAGCTACCTAAAAAAGACTTGTTTTCATGTTCCAGTGTTAACGGGCTACCATTTTGTCGGTAACAATTTGTCGGCATGATTTGACCTCTCCTATTTTTTCTCCTTGTTTTATTTCTTCATCTTATTCCTCCAATATTCTCTCCAACTCCCTTATCTCTCCAAATCCTCCCCTCCTTTCCTCATATTCTTATCTCCTAAAGTAGCGATGGTTTGTTTCATTGCATAATATATATATGTAATACGAAGGTTGAGACATTGGGAATAATTAAGTTTATGTTTTTCTTGCCTTATAAAATTGCTGCGAGTTCATTTTTAGACACAATCTGGTATCAGAGCACCTGTGTGTAGAGGCCACGAGCATGGATTTTGAGGTGACGAGGAGCGTCATCGAGCTGGAAGTAGTCTTCGAAGCAGAGGACACGTGGTGCTAAGGTGGCGCTGAGCTGGTATCCAGATGTGCGGACGTGGCAGGTGACGTGGCATACGAGTGGGTAGGTGTGCGGTGGGGTCACTATGTGGTTTGTCAAGAGCAGCCAAAAAGGAGTGCAAAGCTGATTGCTCGAAGGAAATCAAACTTCAACCTGTGCGTTCCCAGTTTTAAACGTTCCCACAGGCTATATCCCAGCCCATGTGGGATAAAAAGGTTTATTTTTTTTAAAAAAAAAAACTTTGAATGCAGCATATTAAATTGAATTTTCGTCACCTTGCTAACCGACGGAGCGCGTAGCGCGTGTGGTGAAGGTCTTTGAGTGGCTAGCCAGAGGTCTAGGGTTCGAAACTCGTAGATGTTCAAAACATGTTTTTTCTAATTGATTTTGCACATCGGGCACGTAGTGGAGATTAAAGGCACACGATACTATTTTTTTTTCAAGGAGACCACGGGGAGTAGCGGTTGAAGCCCCCAGTTGGAGGCTCGAGGTCACGAGTTCAACCCACTAAAAGGTTACATTTATTTTTTTTATTAAAGTTTTTTTCTTGATATTAATTTAATAATTTAATAATTGTTTTTTTAATTATTTAAAAAAAAGTTTTTTTTTTTTTATAATTTAAAAAAAGCATATTTTATTATTAAATTAAAAATTAGGAAAAATTTATAAAATTTATTGTAAACTCTTATAAGAGAAGTTTTGTGCCAAAATTATAAAATTCCTTTGAAAAAAAAACCTTGCTAGCCTAAAAGGCAAGCATTGTAAAAAAAGAAAAAAAAAAGTGGCGGGAAGCCTTCCGGAGCGCTGCCCCTTGGAACCCCGTTCAAGGTTAAATATTTATTTTGTAATAGCCTTAGCGGCTGCAAAAGGGTGAAAATTTTAACCTTAGAGGCTCTAATGAAGTTGTTTTTTGCATTGATGAGTAGATGAGCAGATCAACCGGATGCTATCATGCCCTTTGTTCTCTTTTACGAAGAGAGAACGCCGATTGGTTTGACGAAAAAGTTTGAAGATATGGTTTACATACAGTTTTCAATCAATTAGAAAATGCGGTCATAGCCCACCAAAGGAAGCCCGATTCTGGATATGAGGCTAACTCAGAGGACAATATCTTCAGGAAAAGAATAGAAGAGTCGGAGACGATTGAAGAAGCACCTGAAGGACAATCAAGTGATAGTTATACAACTATAGTGCCTAAAATAGAATCAAGTGAGAGCTATACACCACACTCTCCTAATCCAGAACCTGAGCCAGCTGCCCCTGAAATCATCCTCATCAGTGATAACGAGGATTCCATTGCTGATAATTTTGGGCAGCCAGTACTGGGAGATCCACAACAAGAAGAAATCAGTGAGAGAATTAAAAAATCTAGATTTGATTTGAACTTGTAATTACTTTGCTTTGTTATTGCTTATATTAGTCAAATCAAAGTTTAATTTCAAGCAGTAGAAATGGCCTCAAATACAAGTCTCCCAATTCCTGAGTTTAATGATAGTGATTATAAATACTGGTCAATTAAGATGAAAAATTTGTTAATAGGAAAAGGTTTATGGGATATTGTAATAGAAGGGTATATAGAACCCACAGCTACTGAATGGGCAGCTTTGAGTGCTGCAAATAAAAAAACTAGAAAAGAAGCCCAAAAAAATAATTCCTCTGCCCTGTACTATTTACAAGTAGCCCTAGATAAAAGTATCTTTCCTAGAATAGCATCCTGTGTCACAACTCAAGATGCTTGGAAAGTTTTGAAAGAAAGATTTCAAGGTAGTGATCAAGTAAAACAGGTTAGACTTCAAACATTGAAGAGAGATTTTGAAAATCTCAGAATGCAAGAAAATGAGAAAGTAGGAGACTACTGTGTGCAGGTTAAAGTAGTAGTAGATAAAATGGTCACTCTAGGTGAAGATGTTAAGCCTGAGGTTATGGTGAAGAAAGTGTTGCGAACACTTCTTTTGAAGTGGAATCATGTAGCAATCATTATTGAAGAGTCAAAATATTTGACTACTCTTTCTTTTGAAGCACTGATTGGTTCTCTTCTTTCACATGAAGAAATATTGCAGGATACTCTTTCCACCAGCCATGGAGGAGATGATAAAGCCTTTGCTTCACAAGAAGGAAGAGGTAGAGGTCATGGCAGAGGTCAGTACAGAGGAAGAGGCAAGAATAGTCCACGAGGTGGAACCCCAAGCAGAGGAGGATATTCAAACAGAGGAGGAGGTCAGAATAGAGGTGGACAATAGAATAGAGGAAAGCATCCAGGCCGAGGAAAAGGAAATGATAAGTCAAAGCAAGTTTGCTACAATTGTGGCAAACCTGGCCACTATGCTCATGATTGTTGGTCAAAGCAGCCTTCACAAGGGAGCAGCAACAGCCAGAGCAGTCAATATGGCAATTTTGGAGAAGAGGAAGGGACCACAAATCTCTTTCTCTCATATGGTCAATCACATCAGAACATGAATGACACCTGGATTTTGGACACTGGGTGTTAAAATCATATGAGTGGCAAAGAAGAACTCTTTGCTACCCTGGATTCTTCCTACAAATCTAGCATCAAGTTGGGGGACGACAAGTCATTAGCAGTTGAAGGCATTGGAGCCATGGCGGTTCCAACTAAAGAAGGCGTTAAGAAAGTAAGTGATATCTATTACACACCCCATCTCCAACACAATATTTTAAGTGTTGGTCAAATGTTAGAAAAGAACTACAAGTTGCTTTTTGATGAGGGTAAATGCACCATTTTTGATAAAAATAATAGTAATAGAATCATTACACAAGTGCCAATGACAAAAAACAGGCTATTCCCTTTAAGGTTTGGTCAGCCAAGGGGAGATCAATTAGCAAATATTGCTATTTTAAATCCAAGTGTGTTGTGGCACTTGAGATACAATCATCTAAATTCAGCTAGTTTGAAGATGTTAACCTCTCAAGCGATGGTGACCGGACTTCCTAAAGTTCAGGAAAATAAAGAAGTATGTGAAGGTTGTGATTTGGGCAAGCATGCAAGGACCAAGTTTCCATGAGGGCAAGCATGGCGGGCCAATTATCCACTCCAACTAGTGCATTCGGACATCTATGGTCCAATGCAGACCAAGAGCATCGATAACAACTCTTACTTTCTTCTTTTTATTGATGATTTTTCAAGAATGTGCTGGATATATTTTTTGAAGCATAAAGATGAGGTATTTTATTTCTTCATAGATTTTAAAGCAAGAGTTGAAAATGAGAGTGGATATTTTGTTAAGTGTCTCAGATCAGATAAAGGAGGAGAATAATCCTCTAATGATTTTTTGAATTTTTGTAAAAAACATGGAATAAAGAGGCAGTTCACTGCTACCTACACTCCACAATAGAATGGTGTGGCTGAAAGAAAGAACCGCACCATTGTAGAGATGGCAAGATCTATGCTTCAGATGAAGCATTTGAGTAATATGTATTGGGCAGATGCAGCCACGACTAGTGTGTATATTTTGAATAGAAGCCCTACTTCAAGTTTGAAAGGGAAAACTCCTTATCAAGCATGGTATGGTAAGAAACCAAATGTTAAGCATTTTCAAGTGTTTGGTTCACTGGCATATTCTCATATTCTTGATGAGCTGAGAAAAAATCTTGATCCAAAGAGTCAAGCATGCATATTTGTAGGGTACTGTGAGAACACAAAAGCTTATAGACTCTACAATCCTAGGACTCGAAAGATTGTGCTTTCCAAGGATGTGATTTTTGATGAAGGGGGAGAATGGGGTAAGCCCCAAATATTCAGTGATGATGAATCCAATGATGTAGTTTCTAAACAGGTGCAACAACAATCACCGTAGAAAGGTAAGAAGTCTCCTCCAACAAGCCCAAGTTCATCTTTGAGTTCAAATTCTTCACCAAGTCCTTCTCCTCAAAGGTCGGTCAGTTCCTCACCAATGGATATTGATTCTCCATCCAGAGGTAAGAGAACACTCCAGCATCATCCATCTTATCAGATGTTGGATAAAAACTTTCAAAGAAGATATACTAGAAGTCAAGCTAGTGAAATGAGTTCAGTCTTGCAAAGACTTGAAAATATGCATTTGTATGGTGATGATGACTCCCAAGAATCTCGAGGAGATATAGTTAACTATGCCTTGTTAACTAGTGCACAACTTGAACCTTCTTGTTATGAGAAGGCATGTACTCAAAAAATTTGGCAAGATGCCATGAAAGAGGAGATAACCTTTATAAAAAACAACGGCACTTGGGAGCTGGTAAAGCTTCCTAAAGGCAAGAAATGTGTTGGATGCAAATGGGTCTTCAAGACCAAATTCAATGTTGATGGAAGCATTGAAAGACACAAAGCAATATTGGTTGCAAAAGGATTTACACAGAAGTATGGTATTTATTATGAGGAGATATTTGCTCCTATAGCCAGACAGGAAACCATCAGAACAGTTCTTTCTTTAGCTGCTCACAAAGGTTGGAAAGTCCAACACATGGATGTAAAGAGTGCATTTATCAATGGTTACTTGACAGAAGAAGTGTATGTTGAGCATGTTGGAAATTACGGGTGGTAAAAAGTGTTTTACCATGGTAAGTTTTGGACCTTACCTTTTTACCTCGTGGACGACGGAGTTTGGACGGCATGGGCGGCAGAGAGAGTTCAATGTCAATTTCCTTTCCTCTTTTCCTCCCTATTTTCTTTCTCCCTATTCTCTTCCCCTAAGTTAGGCTTATGGTTTATTTTATCTTTATTTAAACCTTGTAACCTATTGTTTTATGTTAATGATTAATGAATATTATTTTCGACTCCTTTGGTTTCTAACCCTAAGCTCCTAATTTCAATATCTGGTATCAGAGCAGGCTGGAAGCGAGGCTGGAAGGCGTTGCACAGGCGAGGCATGGATCTCGAGGAGGAGGTCAGCCCGTAGCACATGAACCGAGGCAGGCACGGATCTCGAGGAGGTCAGCTTAGCCCGTAGCTCATGAACCGAGGTGACCTTGGAGGCACGTAAATCGAGGAGCAAACCAGAGGAGGACACGTGGCGGACTGGACACGTGGCGGATGGATGACGCAGGACACATGGCGAAAGGCGGACGAAAGACGCAGGACACGTGGCGAGAGGAGACACGACGTAGGACACGTGGCGGAAGGAGGAGCGGCTCGCATGGGAGGCAAAAGGCGGTCCCGATTGCCCGTAGGCAATCGAGAACATACTTGCGCCCAAGGGTTTTTAAACCCTCAAAGCATCATCCGCACTACGGATGTGGGACTAAAGTCCCGTGATTTTTTTTATAAAATCGAAGCGTCGGGCGCTTCAAATACATTGTAGCTCCCTGTGGCCTTCGGATCAGCCATAGGGGCCGATTGGCATTTGAGCGCCAGCTAGGGCGCTCTCTCCCGTGAAGACGCGGGATCGAATCCCCGTGGGAGTATTAAATTTTTTTTAAAAGAAAACCTTAGCATCTTTAAAAATATATATATAAATTTTTATATATTAAAGTTTTTTTTAAGTTTATTTTTTGATAAATTAAAGTTTTTTGATATAAAAATTAATTTTATTTTTTATCAAATTAACTTTATTATTAAAATATACTTAAAATTAATATTTTAATACATTAAAATTTTATTTTAAAAGGGGTTTTTATTTATCAAATTTGTGATAAAATTATTTCCTAAGAGGAAATATATGTAAAAAAATTTCACGCTTTGAAAGGTGAAAATTTAGAGAAGTTTTTTAAAGATATTTCCTAAGAGGAAATAAGTTGTAAAAAGAAAATTTCAAGGAAATTTTCTACAGGGTAGCTAGATGATAAGGTCGAATGGATGTTATCATGCTCTCTGTAATTTGTTACTAAGAACGAACGCCGAAAACTTTGATGAACATGTGCGTACGCTTGGCCTAAATACTGTATTTTCTCAGTTACAAAATGCAGTAATATCACATCAGAGGAATCCTGATTTAGGCTACGAAGCAGACTCAGAAGATAATTCTTTTGGAAGCAGATTTGAACAATCTGAATCAATCCCAATTGCTCCAGAAGAATCGGAATATACTCATTATAGTAATTCCGTAGAAATCCTTGAACCCGCATCACCAGAAATCATCTTGATCAGTGACGACGAGGAAGAAGTTGCTGACAATTTTGTGAATCCAAAAATAGCAGAGTCTCATCGAGAAGAATAAGCTATTTGTGAATGGGTAAATCAAGCAAGGCTTGATCTTTGTAATTTCCTTTATTTTCTTGTAATTGCACAATAAAAGTAGTTTTTTGTTCTTGATTGTAATGGCATCAAACTACAATCTACCTATCCCTGAATTTGATGGGGATGATTATGAGTACTGGTCCATAAAAATGAGGACATTACTCATTGGAAAAGGCTTATGGGACATAGTAGAAGAAGGCTACACAGCTCCAACGGATTGGACTACTTTGAGTGCAGCTGACAAGAAAACCCTAAAAGAAGCCCAAAAGAATAATTCTTCTGCCCCTATCCCTACTTCAAGCGGCATTAGTTAAAAGTATCTTTCCTAGGATTGCATCTAGCACAACCGCTAAAGATGCATGGAAGGCCTTGCAAGAAGGTTTTCAAGGAAATGATAAAGTGAAGCAAGTCAGGCTTCAAACACTGAAGAGAGATTTTGAAAATCTCATAATGAGAGAAAATGAAAGAGTCGGAGATTACTGCGTGCGAGTCAAAGCCGTAGTCGATATGATGCAAACCTTGGGTGATGACACAAAACCTGAAATAGTGGTGAAGAAAGTGTTGAGAACACTTCTTCCTAAGTGGAATCACATAGCAATCATAATCGAAGAATCAAAAGACCTTGCTACTCTCACATTTGATAACTTAATAGGATCATTAACTTCTCATGAGGAGAGGTTACAAGGGGCACCTTCAACAAGCTATGGAGGTGAAGACAATGCCTTCACTTCTAACGAAGCCGCAGGGCGAGGACAAGGAAGAGGCAGAGGCAGAGGACAACAACAAAGAGGCAGAGGCCGAGGCAACTCAAGAGGAGCTAACTCCTACAGAGGAGGTAATCAGAACAGAGGAGGTAATCAAAATAGAGGAGGCAACCAAAATCAAGGTGGCAATTCAGGCCATGGTGGAAATCAAGGACGAGGAAGTACCAAGTCCAAAATAGCTTGCTTCAATTGTGGCAAACCAGGACACTTCGCTCGCGACTGCTGGTCAAAAACTTCACAAGGACAAAGCAGTCAGTATGGTTCCTTCTATGGAGAAGAAGAAGACCCATCTAATATTTTTCTTTCTTATGGACAATCAGATCAAAATCTAGATGATACATGGATTTTGGATACTGGTTGCTCCAATCATATGAGTGGTAAAGAAGAACTCTTTGCTACTTTAGATTCAAATTATAAATCCCATATTAAGTTAGGGGATGATAAAACATTGCAAGTAGAAGGCATTGGAGCCATGGAGGTTCCAACAAAAGAAGGCCTTAAAAAAGTGAATGACATTTATTTCACTCCAAAGCTCCAACACAATCTGCTAAGTGTTGGGCAAATGATGGAGAAGAATTACAAACTTGTTTTTGATGAAGGCAGATGTACAATACTTGATAAAAACAATTGTAATAGAGTCATTACACAAGTACCTATGACCAAAAATAGGTTATTCCCTCTGAAATTTGGTGAGCCAGGGGGAGCACAACTTGCGAATGTTGCTATTTCAAATCCAAGTGTATTGTGGCACTTGCGATATGGTCACCTTAATTTCGCTAGCTTGAAATTGTTAACTTCTCAAGCTATGGTGACAGGACTTCCAAAAATTCAAGATCATAAGAAAGTGTGCGAAGGATGTGCTTTGGGAAAGCACTCAAGATCAAAGTTTCCAAAAGGACAAGCCTGGAGAGCCAGTTATCCTCTTCAGCTAGTGCATTCGGACATCTGTGGTCCTATGCAAACTAAAAGTCTAGGAAACAATTCATATTTTCTTACTTTTATTGATGATTTTTCCAGAATGTGCTGGATTTATTTTCTGAAACATAAAGATGAAGCATTTGATTGCTTCATAGATTTCAAAAATAATGTAGAAAAACAAAGTGACTACTATGTAAAATGTCTTCGGATAGATAGAGGAGGTGAGTACTCCTCCAATGAATTCTTGCACTATTGTAAAGAAAATGGGATTAAAAGGCAGTTCACCACTGCCTATACTCCACAACAGAACGGTGTGGCAGAGAGAAAAAACCGCACCCTTGTTGAGATGGCAAGAACAATGCTTCAAACTAAGCATCTTACAAACACATATTGGGAAGATGCAGTTCGAACAAGTGCATATATTATAAATAGAAGTCCAACTTCTAGTTTAGATGGTATCACTCCTTATGAAGGATGGTACGACAAGAAGCCAAATGTAAAGCATTTCAGAGTCTTTGGTTCTTTAGCCTATGCACATATTCCAGAAGAGAAAAGAAAGAAGCTTGATCCCAAGAGTCAAGCCTGTATATTTGTAGGGTACTGTGAATCCACAAAAGGATACAGACTTTACAATCCCAAGACCCATAAAATAATAATCTCAAGGGATGTAATTTTTGATGAAGGGGGAGAATGGGGTCACCAAAAATTTGTTGATGTAGGATCTAATTCTGAAAGTTCCTCACAATTACAGCCAAAGAATAGCAGTGGTACCCCACCACAAAGTCCTCATAAGGAATCTTCTTCGAGTACATCCAGTGGTACTCCAAGTCCAAGCAGAACTCCTTTGAAGGCACCCCCAAATTCTTCGAAAATATTTTAGAGATCTGTTAGTGCTCCAAGTCCTATGGATATTGATCCATCTTCTCAAAGGAAAGAGACCAATAAAGGAAAGAGAACACTACAAAGTCATCCATCTTCTCAAATGTTGGATAGGAATTTCCAACGAAGATACACTAGAAGTCAAGCTAGTGAGATGGATGACATATTATCCAGACTTGAAAATCTACACATGTCCGGAGATGATGAATCTCACGAACCAAGAGGAGATGTAGTCAATTATGCTTTATTGGCTACTGCACAACTAGAACCATCTAGCTATGAAAAGGCATGTACAAAAAATGTATGGCAAGATGCCATGAAAGAGGAGATATCCTCTATAAACAAGAATGATACTTGGGAGCTTGTGAAGCTTCCCAAAGGTAAAAAATGTGTTGGTTGTAAATGGGTCTACAAGACCAAGTTCAATGCTGATGGAAGCATTGAGAGACATAAGGCAAGACTAGTTGCAAAAGGTTTTACTCAAAAATATGGTATTGACTATGAGGAAACCTTTGCTCCTGTAGCAAGACAGGAGACAATTAGAACAGCTTCTTTCCTTAGCCGCTCACAAAGGATGGGCAATACAACACATGGATGTTAAAAGTGCATTTTTAAATGGATACTTAACAGAAGAGGTGTATGTTCAAGCAACCTCAAGGTTTCCAAGAACAAGGAAAAGAGAACCTTGTTTATAAATTGAAAAAAGCACTTTATGGCCTCAAGCAAGCACCAAGAGCTTGGTACTCACGCATTGATGGCTATTTTAATGAGTTTGGATTCACTAAAAGCAAAAGTGAACCAACTTTGTACTACCTCAAGAATGGAACAGACATCCTCATAGTTTGTTTATATGTGGATGATCTCATATTTATGGGTAGTAATAATAAAATGAATATGGAGTTCAAAAACTCCATGATGAATCAGTTTGAGATGAAAGATCTCGGGTTAATGCGATACTTCCTAGGCATGGAAGTACACCAATCAGAGAAAGGGATCTTCATATGTCAACATAAGTATGCTCGAGACATGATAAAGAAATTTGCCATGGAGCAGTGCAAATCACTTGCAACTCCAACAGGACATGGAATCCAGCTGAGCAAAGATGATGGAGCACCAAAGGTTGACATGACCACTTTCAGGAGCATGGTTGGGAGTCTGATGTTTCTTACCAACACAAGGCCCGATATACAATATGTTGTTTCTCTAGTTTCAAGGTTTATGGCAAGTCCATCTGAGCTGCACCTTCAAGCAACTAAAAGAATTTTACGATATGTAAAAGGTACATTGGATTTTGGAATCCATTACCACAAATGTAACTCAGTGAAGTTAGTTGGTTTTAGTGACAGTGATTGGGGCAGCAATATAGATGACAGAAAATCTACATCAGGGAACTGTTTTAGTCTAGGTTCAGGACTAATAACTTGGAGTTCCAAGAAACAATCTGTTGTAGCATTATCATCTACTGAAGCATAGTATATCGCCATTACACATGCTAGTACTCAAGTCCTCTGGTTGAGGAAAATCCTTGAAGAGATTGGCGAAATTCAAAGTGGTCCAACAAAACTGAATTGTGATAATATTAGTGCCATTCAACTGGCATATAATCCTATCCACCACAAAAGATCAAAACATTTTGATATGAAGTATCACTTCATACGAGATATGGTGGAACAGAAGATTGTTGAGCTTAAATATTGTAACACTTTGGATAACATTGCTGACATATTCACCAAAGCAATGGATAAAGCTCAATTTATAAAGCTGAGAGACTGTATAGTCAGTCCTCTCAACTTTAAGGGGGAGAATGTTGGAAATTACGGGTGGTAAAAAGTGTTTTACCATGGTAAGTTTTGGACCTTACCTTTTTACCTCGTGGACGGCGGAGTTTGGACGGCATGGGCGGCAGAGAGAGTTCAATGTCAATTTCCTTTCCTCTTTTCCTCCCTATTTTCTTTCTCCCTATTCTCTTCCCCTAAGTTAGGCTTATGGTTTATTTTATCTTTATTTAAACCTTGTAACCTATTGTTTTATGTTAATGATTAATGAATATTATTTCCGACTCCTTTGGTTTCTAACCCTAAGCTCCTAATTTCAATAGAGCAACCACAGGGATTTGAAGAGAAAGGCAAGTATCACCTTGTTTACCGACTGAAAAAGGCACTCTATGGCCTCAAGCAGGCACCACGAGCTTGGTACTCACACATTGATGGGTACTTCAAAGATTTTGGGTTCACCAAAAGCAAAAATGAACCCACCCTTTACTACCTAAAGCAAGGTATTGACATCCTCATAGTTTGCTTGTATGTAGATGATCTCATATTCATGGGAAGTAATGAAAAAGTGAATATGGAGTTTAAGCGCTCCATGATGAAGCAGTTTGAGATGAAGGATCTTGGGTTAATGCACTATTTTCTTGGAATGGAGGTTCATCAGTCAGATACAAGGATCTTCATCTGTCAACATAAGTATGCTCAGGACATGATCAAGAAGTTTGCTATGGAGCATTGCAAACTAGTTGCAACTCCAGTTGGACATGGTATCCAATTAAGAAAAGATGATGGAGTACCAAAATTTGATGTGACCACTTTTAGAAGCATGGTTGGGAGTTTGATGTTTCTCACCAACACCAGACCTGATATTCAGTATGCTGTTTCTCTTGTCTCTCGATTTATGGCTAGCCCTTCTGAACTGCATTTGCAGGAAGCTAAGAGAATTCTCAGATATGTAAAGGGTACATGGGATTTTGGAATCCATTACCATAAATGTAACACTATCAAGCTTGTAGGCTTCAATGATAGTGATTGGGGCAGCAACATTGATGACAAGAAATCAACTTTAGGGAATTGTTTTAGTCTAGGGTCAGGACTAATAACATGGAGTTCCAAAAAGTAGACTGTAGTAGCTTTGTCCTCTACAGAAGTTGAGTATATAGCAGTCACATATGCTAGTACTCAAGTGTTATGGTTGAGAAAAGTGTTGGAAGAGATTGGAGAACCGTAAAGTGGTCCGACTAGAATCTACTATGACAACATCAGTGCCATTCAGTTGGCATACAATCCAATCCACCATAGTAAAATGAAACATTTTGATATGAAGTACCACTTCATCCGAGATATGGTGGAGTAAGAAATTGTTGAGCTTCAATTTTGCCACACTTTGGAGAATGTTGCAGACATCTTCACCAAAGGCTTGGCTAAAGCTCAATTTATAAAGCTGAGAGACTGTCTAGTTAGTCATCTCAACTTTAAGGGGGAGAATGTTGCAAGTGTGAACATGTCTTCTTACTTAGCTACCTAAAAAAGACTTGTTTTCATGTTCCAGTGTGAACGGGCTACCATTTTGTCGGCAACAATTTGTCGGAATGATTTGACCTCTCCTCTTTTTTCTCCTTGTTTTATTTCTTCCTCTTATTCCTCCAATATTCTCTCCAACTCCCTTATCTCTCCAACTCCTCCCCTCATTTCCTCATCTTCTTATCTCCTAAAGTAGCGATGGTTTGTTTCATTGCATAATATATATATGTAATACGAAGGTTGAGACATTTGGTATAATTAAGTTTATGTTTTTCTTGCCTTATAAAATTGCTGTGAGTTCATTTTCGGACACATTATTGCACTGGCTCTATCTCCTGCTTGGCCCAATACCTGTACTAGGCCTGGCTACCACAGTCGTCACTCCCTTTTGGAAGGCTACTTCTGATTCCTACCATAGGTTAGAGTGTTGAGGGCGTAACTCTCCGAAGGGAATGTCAGAGTCATCTCTCTTCCACTTAACCATGTTGTATTTGTATAGCCAAAGTTCCTCAAGGGTGAGGCCAGTGTTTTCTATTGCAATTGCTGACCCAAAGATGAACCATAGATATTCCAAAATTGGTCATCATTAGTGGGGTCCACACAAGTGCTTAGACCTCTTTCTTTATTTTTGGTAGCTTTCCTAGCTGCCTTTGCCTCCTCAAACTCCTTATGGAGCTGTTCGAATTTCACCTTCCACTCAACGAAGGCCTATACACCTTCTTCCCATTCTTAATTAGAATGAGGGTTCAGTTTGACAAATGTCACCCTGGCATTACTTTTGGCCCTCTTCTGAGTCGTCTGATGGGCCTTTCCATTTACTTTGTTTGGTATTGTGGTGGTCTATGTGGGGAGGTCTTCCTACCCTACGGAGACTGCCTCCCTATTGGATGACTTGGGGAGTTGTTCCTCTGATCAGAGGTCCCCTGTGGCTGTTCCTCCTAGCACCTGCTTCCCTAGTCCCTCAGGTGGAAGCTCCTCAATTTTAGGTGCTTGGAACCTTGGAGAATCCTCCTTGGCCTTGGGTTCAGGATTTTACCCTTGGATCTGCCTCGAAGGCTCATTGTCATCCTTGATGTTGATAACAGGGATTTTTGTTTAAAAAACAAAATTCCTCTCTTCCTTTAGAACTATCTTGTCTGAGGTACATGACCCCTCCCCTACTTCCAATTCATTTTCTAGAATCTAACCTGAATGCCCCAGATGAGACTACTCTCTTTGGAAAGGTTGAAGAGTTTGTGGGCATTTCCATCACCTAATTGGTTTGGGTAGAGGCGTCTTGCCTCTCTATTACCCTAGCCTGCAACTACTGGTTCTCCTCCTTGAGTTGCTAGATCAATTGCTACAATTGAGCAATGGTGGACTCTTAGCTCTAAAATTTCCTTGTGGTCATCTCTTTATACTCCTCTAATAGTGCTTGCATCAAGGATTTCTTGCTTTTTTCATCATGATCATCCTTCAATAGTGTCTCAGCCGATCATTTTAAGCCTGTGGAAGGCTATGGGTCCTACGAACTATGAGCGGTCAAATTTTACAAGGTTTGTGCCACAACACTGAGATCTGCATATTCTTAACCTTCCTAATTTGAGAGGATTAGGTTCCATAGTCATCTTCGACTATGCCTGCATTCTGTATGGCATCCTACGACATCTGGGTTGGAGGATTCTAGCCTCTCTTCCATGAATTTAGGTAGAGAGCTCTACCCTTCCTCTACAATATTTGGTGAAAATTGGGGGTATTCCTCCTTGATAATTCCCCCTAATTTGGTATCATGCCCTACCTTTGTGGTTGTCTGCTTCACTGTGTCGGATGGCTCAGCCCTAATCTCTTCAGCTGTTCCCCTTAATTTTGGTTCATGCTCTACTTTAGTCGTCGCTTATTCCTATGCACCAGAGGTTTTGGCTTCTACCTCTGATGAGCTTCCCCTATGCTCCTCTATGTGGCGTATCAGGGCTATAATTAGCCTATGATGGGCTAAGGAAGATACTACCCCTATTTGGTATCGTGATGCCTCATCCTGTAGGGCCTTCGCCAGGTAGAACAAGACATTGATTTCTCTCCCGTGCACCAGATGGCTCATGAATTACATGTGGTTTGCATTCAAGAGTGAATAATTCCCAGTGCATGTGAAGTATCTCACAACATAATAAAAAATATTTTGTAGGTGCATCGGGATCCTCTGCTTGGAAGCCCTCCTTGGTCGCAAGGGATATTCCCCTATCCAAGCAACACTTCTTTCTTTGCCACGTCATCCTTGTATGTACATTCCCTAGTGAGAGGGAGGTTAGTGACCTAAGCAATGTGCTCTAGGGTGACTGAAATTACTAGTCCACGCAACTGGGCCACTTCTCCATTCAGAGTGGTGGTGAATTCTTTGGTTGCCTCCACGTCTTGTTCCTAGTTGACCAGTCAATAGTAGTTCATCCACCTTATCGCTTCGAACTGATTACGAAATTCCCCCTAATTCCTTTAGTGTCACTGGGCTCCTACTTATTAATCACGTTATTCTTTGTAGGTCCTCCCATGGTGAATTTCCTACTGAGTTTGAGTTCTGTACTCAGTAAGGCACCTTTTTATAACCTGAGGTGCCTAACTCTGAAAATTGTTTCCATATTGGGTTTAAAAGGGTATGCCACTCGAATTAATTTTTGGCATGACATATTGGACATGAGGGGTGATTTTCCATTCTTGTGCCTTCATCATTTTAGAGAGCATATTATATGAAAATTACATATATATCTAAAAAAATCATGCGCATACCTTATTGGTCATTTTTGAGCTGTATGGAGCATGCTGATTTGGTACTCAATAAGATTTTTTTCTATGTGCTGATTGATTTGTTAGTCTCACAATGACACTGAGAGGGGGGGTGAATCAGTGTAGCTCTTTTAAAACTTAAATCTTCAACTCTTAAAGTCGAAACAATGAAAACTTGAAACCAAATAAAGCAAGTATAACAAGAGAACATCACACAACACAAGATGTACCGAGGTTCACCGATTTGGCTACATCCTCAAAATGACTGTTTGGACTCCCATCCAAATCTAGCCTTTGCAAAGCACCAACTTTACAATCAATTTACCAACACCCATTGGAAGGATCACCAACCCTTGATTTATCTACACCAACAGAAAGGAGCACCAACCACTGATTTATCTGCACCAAAAAAAAGGATAACTAGCCCCTGATTTATCTACACCAACAGAAAGGAGCACCAACCCTTCTACCAAGCACCCACTTGATTTTGATATTGATAATAAAATGACATATATGAATCTTCTCTTCTCATAGAAAAATTGACCGTTCTCTTAGCTCGTTTTGTCAATTGCTAAATTATTTCTGGGTATTGTGTAGAAATCTATCTATGACCTCCTATAAAAATTTCAGCCAAAAATGATATCGTATGATAAAGTTATGCCCAAAATACTAAAGTGATGTTTTTCATCTTTTTTCCCAAAAACACGGATTTTCACTCTTTATTTTTCTCCACACACTCTTCTCTCTACACAAAATAAAATCACACTCTTCAATAAAACACTTCTAACTTAAATGCACACACTTGCATTCCTTTTCACTTTTCACTTTCTCCAAAGATCTTTATTTAATGAAACTGCTTAAAATAATATAACTCCCTTTTTTTATATTGAGAAGGCATTTCGTCAAACACGTCACATGCAAAGAATTGACACCTTACTCGTTCTCATACTTCGGAGCCACGTGAAAACTCAAACCAAAAACAAAATATGATCTATTTGATGCCTTGAAGGTGTAACAACACTGAAACTGAAACTCTGGTGACTCTTCAAGGTCGAAACGGCCAACTAAAGGATTTTACCCAAGTGGCACAAATTGACATAAAAGAGACCTGTAACGTTTTTGAAAAAATCATAACTCTCACCTCGTAACTCGGTTTTATTTGAAATTTGAAACATAAAATCTTTGCAACACTGAATATGTCCAAAAAAAAACTCACTTCCTAACTCCTTACGGTTCACCTGTACCATTTCCACAAAAACTTCTATTGACGCACTTTTTCAAAAAAGAGCATTTTTGTGACAGTATTGTAATGCTTGTAAAATTCATCTCGTTTCTCTGTTTTCGTTGAAATTTGGAAAAAATGTTCTTGAAGATAATGACCACCTCCAGTTCAAATTTTTCTGCATAAATCCTTACGGTTTGTTCACAGTGCTTCTGACAAAACCTGCACTTTTTAGCCTGTACAACCACTTGCCAAATCATCCGCCAAGATACCGGAAACACCACCGATCACTCCAAACACATTGCTGACATCTCCAATGCTGTTATGGACTATTTCTTGACATGATGGCATGTTCCAAACTGATCCATCCTGTCCGACTATGCCCGTGGCGACTTTTGCAACTTTTTGACTATTTTGCTGCTTTGACTACTTTCTAACGATTTTTTCAACTTTTGCAAATTTGCACAAACAACCTGTAACAACTTCACCCAAACATCAAAAACATCCTCATCAGCATTTAACATCACTAGAAATACTCTGAATAACCTTTGAACTCCTATCCACTGCATCAACCGATCTATCTGACTGTGTTGACAACAATGACAATCATGTCGCTGCACCTTGCTCAACAATCTCCCCCTTTGGAATTGTTGGCAACACATGTGCAATTTCCTATAACTCTTCTCCCCATTTGACAACAATACCAAAGGGATGCTGCAAACTCCCCCTGAGTCCATGCACAACATTCTCAGGAAAAAATTATTACACTTAGCAAAAATCACAAACATGAGCAAAAAGATAAACAAATACACAAATGCTCCCCCTGAGAATGTGGTCCCGATAGCTAGTCAATTCTTGGGAAGCGTGACCACTCCCAATTTATTGTGAAGGTACTCAAAGACTTCCTTGGGCAACGGTTTTGTGAAGATATCCGCTACTTGCTCTATTGTTGGAACAAAATCCAACTTAACCTCACCTTTCGCAATTTTCTCCTTCAAAAAGTGATACCGGATAGCAATATGTTTTGTGTGAGAATGCATAACCGTATTCTTTGAGATGTTAATGGCACTGGTGTTATCACACTTAACTAAAATTGGCTCACTAAAGTTAATACCAAGATCTTTTAGGGTTTGTTTCATCCATAATACCTGCATACAACACGTTGTCACTGTAATATATTCTGCCTCTACTGTGGATAAGGAGACTGACTCTTGTTTCTTACTATGCCACACGACCAACCTGTCTCCAAGATATAATGCACCTCCACTGGTACTCTTTCTGTCATCTACACATCCTGCCCAATATGCATCTAAATACACAATAAGGGTGAAGTCCTTACCTTTCGGATACCATAACCCATACTCCATAGTACCATTGAGGTACCGAAGAGTCCTCTTCACTGCTGTCACATGAGTCTCCTTGGGACTAGCCTAAAATCGTGCTACCATCCATACTACCTGCAAAATATCTGGTCTGGTAGCTATCAAGTACAGTAAGCTCCTAATCATAGATCTGTACATGGTTTGATCAACATGTGGAGATTTGTCATCCTTGCTCAACTTGCAACCTGTCATCATGGGAGTGCTAACTGGCTTACAATCCTCCATTGTGAAATTTTTTAGCATCTCTTTCACATATTTAATTTGAGAAATAAATATGCCCTTCTCATTTTGATTAACTTGCAACCCGAGGAAATACGAAAGTTCACCAATCATTGACATTTCAAATTCTTTTTGCATCTTATTTGCTAAATCTTTACACGACTCATCTTTACTGCTGCCAAATATGATATCATCTACGTATACAACAAGAACAATAAGATGACCATTTTTTGTTTTGACATACAAATTACTATCTACCATACCTTTCTTGAACCCTTGTTGAGTAAGATAGTTTTCTAGCCTTGCATACCATGCTCGGGGTGCCTGTTTTAAGCCATATAATACTTTCTTCAACTTGCAAACCAATTTGGGATCATCACCAAGTTGGAAACCATATGGCTACTCAATATAAACCTCTTCTTCAAGTTTCCCATTCAAAAATGCTGATTTCACATCCATTTGATAAACTTTGAAATTCTTGTAAACTGCTAAAGCCAAAAACATTCTAATTGCCTCTAGTCTAGCCACAGGTGCAAAGGTTTCCTCAAAGTCAATACCTTCAACTTGTGCATAGCCTTTACATACCAATATTGCTTTATTCTTGACTACCTGTCCGTCTTCATTCAATTTTTTTTGAAAGACCCATTTAGTATCGATTATATTTTTATTTGCAGGTCTTGGTACTAACTCCCAAGTTTTGTTTTTCTTGATCTGATCTAATTCTTCATTTATTGCCTTCATCCAACTTTCATCTTTGCTTGCGTCAGCAACGTTTTGGGCTCAATGTTGGATAATAGAGAGTAGTTACTTACTACTCTTCTTCTTGTCTGAACACCAACTATGGGGTCTCCAATTATTTGCTCTCTAGGATGATCTTTTTGCCAGCTGCCTGTTTTGAATTTCTTATTTTCTTTCACTTCTGAATCACTGTTTGAATCATCTGAGTCAATTTTTTGTTTCTTTTCCATTTCCTTTTCCTCATCTCCTTTAATAACCTCTTCATAAATTATGTAGTTCTCTTCATAGCTAATTACTCGTTCTCTACCTTCATCAACTTTAACATCGGAACTATCCACAATTTTCCTTAGCCTCTTGTTGTAGCATTTGTAAGCTTTGATTTTTGATGAATAGCCAAGAAAAATACCTTCATCCGCTCTATCTTCAAACTTACCAAGGTTTTCTTCAGTTCTTTTGATGTAACACTTGCTGCCAAAAACTCTAAAGTATCTTGTTGTTGCCTTTTTACCGAACCATAACTCATAAGGAGTTTTGCTTTCATGCGTCCTCAACATGCACCTATTTTGGATGTATACCGTAGTATGGACTGCCTCTTTCCAAAATCTGTCTGCTACTTTGCTCTTAGTCAACATAGTCCATGCCATTTCTTGCACTATCCTGTTCTTTCTTTCTACCACACCATTCTGCTGAGGTGCCCTGGCTACTGAAAACTGTCTCCTAATACCATATTTTTCACAGTACTCTGTAAAATCCTCTAAAATAAACTCTCCTCCTCTATCTGATCTTAAACATTTAATCATTTTTCGTATTTCATTCTCAAATTGGTTTTTGAAAACCTTGAACATCTCAAAAGCTTCTGATTTATGCTTCAAAAATAGTACCTATGTCATCCTAAAATAGTCATCTATACACAACATAAAATATTTGTCACCATTTATGCTTTGGGTTCTCATGGGTCCACATAAATCAGTATGTATTAGTTCCAAAGGTTTTCTTGTGTAGTACTCTTTTGTTTTAAATGAGACTCTAGTTTGCTTTCCCTTTTGGCATGAAGCACAAATGCTATTTGATGGTTTTCCAATGGTGGGAATATCTCTCACTACCTTTTTTGAGCTAATTTTTACTAGATTGTCAAAACTAATATGACCGAGCCTCTTGTGCCACAACCAATTTTCTTCTTCCTGTCCAATCAAGCAAGCTCCTTCTAAAGTCTCTAAGAGAGTGTACAGGTTGCCATATGTCCTCGATCTGGTTGCTATCAACTTTCCACTGTTTGCTTTTCTGACTTCACAACCCTGCTTCTTAAAAATCACTTCAAGACCTCTATCACAAATCTGACTTACGCTCAACAAGTTATGCTTCAGACCAACCACAAACAAGACTTCTTTTGACTTGATTTTTCCATCACTGATCTTAATTAAACCTTTGCCAACTATCTTAGCTCCATCATTATTTCCAAATTTTATCGAACCACCTTCATATTGTTGTAACTTCTCAAATTTTTGTTTGTCACCTGTCATATGACTAGAGCATCCACTATCAAGTATCCATGGTGCAGATTTATTTTGTGCTTTAAATGTTGTTTGTACGATCAAGGATTCCTTTTCTTCCTTAGATTGCTCTTTTTCTTTCCACTCGGTTTGATTACAGTTTTGGGCTCTTGTTTTGACTTTTCTTTTTCAGTAGCTTGTGCATGTTTTTCGAGAAATTTTCTATTTTGTCTCATTCCATTTGGTTGAAATTTTCTTTCCTAAAATTGATTTGATGCAAATGTACTTCAACAATTTCTTGCAATGTGCCCAAAATTATGACAGTTATAACATTCTATTGCATAATCCATCAAAGGTGAAAAAACATTTCTACTGGTAAAATTCCTTGGTCCTACATTATACTTGCAATTTGAAATCTTATGTCCATAACCATTGCATTTAAAACAGTAACCAGAAAACATCTGATTAAACCTGGGTGATGGTCTTTGCCATGTCGTAGGAGTCATAAATATTCTTCTTCTTTGATGTGTGACATTGGTGAATCCATCATTGTCAATTCTCCTTTCGTGCCTTGCATTATTGCTTTCTTTTGCATGAGTCAATTTTTCTTGATCAACCTGTTTCTTATCTTCATTCTTTATGGATTCTTCATTTATGGACTTTGATCCATTTAATGATTCTCCTTCGTCAAATCCCAAACCAAATTTGATGCCTGTAGTATTTTGGTTATTTATGATCTTATCCAGCTTCATAGAACTTTCTTCACGTTTGTGATAACAACTAATTTTATGATTCATATCTTCTATTTGCATCCTTAAACCAACAATCTCTTCTTCTAGCTTGCTGCAATAATCTATTTTCATGGTTATTTGCACTTCGAAATATTTAGATATATTTTTTGGATTCTTCTATCTGTATTTTCAAATTGGTTATGATTTCATTTGCATCCTCAAGCTTTCTTGAAATTTTCTTATTCTTTTTCCTTTCTATCTTCAATTCATCCAAAGCTACAATTAGTTCCTCTTCCAAATTTACTTCTGCATCAATTTCTTCTTCATCACATTCCTATTCTTTTTCTATTTTTTATTCTTTGAGTGCCATGAAAAGAGCTTCACCTGTTTCCTTTTAGAATCCTCACCGGAGCTGTCTTCTGATGAACTCGACATTCTTGGAGATGAAACTTTTCTTCTTGAAGTTGCCTTTTCTAAAATTTGTTTTTTTCTTCTAGTCACTTCTTTCTTGGTGCGATCCTTCATCACTTTTGTTCTTCTCATTAAGTGGACATTTAGCTGCAAAATGTCCAACGCCTCCACAATTGAAACATTTAAATAGTAACTTTCCTCTGTATTTTCCTTTTCCATTTTTTAGTTTTCGAACAAAGTTTGATTCCATTTCATCTGATGTCTCTTCTTCCTCGGATTCTTTTTTTGCTTTCATATTTTTATGGGATTTAAAAGTAGCTTCTCTATCTATGGGTTTAGATTTTCCTATTCTCATCTCATATGTAGTCAAAGAACCATGCATCTCATCCATACTAAAATAATTTAGATCTTTAGCTTCTTCTATAGCTAAAAATTTAGAATCAAATCTTTGGGGAAGAGATCTTAATACCTTTTTCACGATGACAAAATCTTTGATTTCCTCGCCAAGTCCTCTAATCGCATTAATGACTTCATTAACTCTCAGCATATATGCCTCTATGTTCTCATCGTCATTCATATTTAATACTTGAACTGAGCTTGATGTGTTTGTAACTTGGCCTCCTTTATCGTAACATCTCCTTCATGAATGCTCCTAAGTTTGTCCCATATTTTTTTTTCCGTTTTACAAATCATAATATTTACCAGTTCACTATCCACTAATCCGCACATGATAACATTATTTACTTTTGAGTCATTCTCAAATAGTTTCTTATCGACAGCATCGATTAGAGAAGTGGTGGGTATTGTGTATCCACTATCTACTGAATCCCAAATGTCGTATCCCAAAGCACAAAGATATGTCTGCATCCTGAGTCTCCAAAATCCATAATTAGTTCTGTCAAACAATGGTGCTTTGTTTGATGATAAGCCTTCACCACCTGCCATTGTGTCACTTCTAAGATCACCCTAGCCGGTTAAGCTTGTTCAGGAACTTCGCTCTGATACCAATTGTTAGTCTCACAATGACACTAAGAGGGGGGTGAATCAGTGTAGCTCTTTTAAAAATTAAATCTTCAACTCTTAAAGCCGAAACAATGAAAACTTGAAACCAAATAAAGCAAGTATAACAAGAGAACATCACACAACACAAGATGTACCGAGGTTCACCAATTTGGCTACATCCTCAAAATGACTGTTTGGACTCCCATCCAAATCTAGCCTTTGCAAAGCACCAACTTTACAATCAATTTACCAACACCCACTAGAAGGAGCACCAACCCCTAATTTATCTGCACCAATAGAAATGAGCACCAACCACTAATTTATCTGCACCAACAGAAAGGAGCACCATCCCCTAATTTATCTGTACCAACATAAAGGAGCACCAATCCCTCTACCAAGCACCCACTTGATTTTGATATTGATAATAAAATGACATATATGAATATTCTCTTCTCACAGAAAAATTGACAGTTATCTTAGCTCGTTCTGATTTTCCATTCTTGTGCCTTCATCATTTTAGAGAGCATATTATATGAAAATTACATATATATCTAAAAAAATCATGCGCATACCTTATTGGTCATTTTTCAGCTGTATGGAGCATGCTGATTTGGTACTCAATAAGATTTTTTTCTATGTGCTGATTGATTTGTTAGTCTCACAATGACACTGAGAGGGGGTGTGAATCAGTGTAGCTCTTTTAAAACTTAAATCTTAAACTCTTAAAGCCGAAACAATGAAAACTTGAAACCAAATAAAGCAAGTATAACAAGAGAACATCACACAACACAAGATGTACCGAGGTTCACCGATTTGGCTACATCCTCAAAATGACTGTTTGGACTCCCATCCAAATCTAGTCTTTGCAAAGCACCAACTTTACAATCAATTTACCAACACCCACTGGAAGGAGCACCAACCCTTGATTTATCTGCACCAACAGAAAGGAGCACCAACCACTAATTTATCTGCACCAAAAAAAAGGAGAACTAGCCCCTGATTTATCTACACCAACAGAAAGGAGCACCAACCCCTCTACCAAGCACCCACTTGATTTTGATATTGATAATAAAATGACATATATGAATCTTCTCTTCTCATAGAAAAATTGACCGTTCTCTTAGCTCGTTCTGTCAATTGCTAAATTATTTCTGGGTATTGTGTAGAAATCTATCTATGACCTCCTATAAAAATTTTAACCAAAACTGATATTGTATGAGAAAGTTATGTCTAAAATACTAAAGTGACATTTTTCACCTTTTTCCCAAAAACACGGATTTTCACTCTTTATTTTTCTCCACACACTCTTCTCTCCGCACAAAATAAAATCACACTCTTCAATAAAACACTTCTAACTTAAATGCACACACTTGCATTCCTTTTCACTTTTCACTTTCTCCAAAGATCTTTGTTTAATGAAACTGCTTAAAATAATATAACTCTCTTTTTTTATATTGAGAAGGCATTTCGTCAAACACGTCACATGCAAAGAATTGACACCTTACTCGTTCTCATACTTCGGAGCCACGTGACAACTCAAAAAAAAAAAAAATATGATCTATTTGATGCCTTGAATATGTAACAACACTGAAACTGAAACTCTGGTGACTCTTCAAGGTTGAAACGGCCAACTAAATGATTTTGCCCAAGTGGCACAAATTGACATAAAAGAGACCTATAACGTTTTTGCAAAAATCATAACTCTCACCTCGTAACTAGGTTTTCTTTGAAATTTGAAACATAGAATCTTTGCAACATTGAATATATACAAACCAAAACTCACTACTTAAATCCTTACGGTTCACCTGTACCACTTCCACAAAAATTGCTACTGACACACTTTTTCAAAAAAGAGCATTTTTGTGAGTCTTGCAACGCTTGTAAAGTTCGCCTCGTTTCTCCGTTTTCATTGAAATTTGGAACTCATGTTATTGAAGATAACGACCACCTACGGTTCAAATTTTTCTGCATAACACCTTATGTTTTGTTCGCAGTGCTTCTGACAAAACCTGCATTTTTTCAGCCTGTACAACCACTTGCCAAATCATCCGCCAAGATACCGGAAACACCACCGATCACTCCAAACACTGTGATGACATCTCCAATGTTGTTATGGAATATTTTATGACATGCTGGAATGTTCCAAACTGATCCATCCTGTCCAACTATTCCCGTGGCGACTTTTGAAACTTTTTGACTATTTTGCTGCTTTGACAACTTTTTGACTATTTTTTCAAATTTTGCAAATTTGCACAAACAACCTATAACAACTTCACCCAAACATCAAAAACATCCTCATAAGCATTTAACATCACTGTACATACTCTGAATAACCTCTGAAATCTTTTCCACTGCATCAACCGATCTATCTGACTAGGTTGACAATACTGTCACTGCACCTTGCTCAACATGATTCACCTTGGGTATTGCATTTTTGGTTTGCTTTGAGGTCCTTCACTGAAGATGCGATGAATCCTATTGGTTTCAGTTGGGATGCATATCTTCTTAATGGTTGGCCTTAGGGCAAGTAGAAATCTCCACCAATTATTTTGAAATATTTTCATGTGCTTTCCATAATGTGAGATGATGGCATTGTTTTTGGCTACTCCATGTACTGCCACATTGTGCATGTGTTTCTTGATTGAGGTGCCTGCTTGAGTAAGGTGCTCAAATGACCCCTATTTTGGTTAAGGCACCAAAGTAAGGCATATAACTGAGTCAAGTGTCAGTAGGATGCCTAACTCAGTAAGTTACCTAACTCGGTAAGGCACCAGTAAGGTGCCTAACTTAATAAGGCACCAATAGGGCACCTAATTCAGTAAGGTGCCAATAAGATGCCTAACTCAATAAGGTGCCACTTTGACCATCATATATATATCTATATTTATATACTTTTTTTTTTGTTTTTTTACATGAATGTTTGGGGGTGGCCTGGATGGTGGGGTAAGGTGCCTAGAGTAAGGCGTCGCTCCTTTGGAGTAAGGTGCCAAAGTAATGTTCCACTCCTCTAGAGTAAGGCACTAGAGTAAGGCATCGTTTACCCCCATGTTTAAGGATTGTCATGTCCTCATGACAACGACCCCCCTAAAGATCCTTTTTTTTTTAGTAAGGTGCCACTCCTCCTGGGTAAGGCACCAGAGTTAGGAATCGCTCCTCCAGAGTAAGGTTCCTGATTAAGGCACCACTCCTTTAGAGTAAGGTGCTATAGTAAGGCACCTCTCCTACAGAGTAAGGCACCCAAGTGAGGTGTCGCTCCTCCAGAGTAAGGCACCGTTCTACCCGGGTAAGGTGCCACAGTACGGTGTCGCTCCACTTGGGTAAGGTGCCTCAGTAAGGTGCTGCTCCACCTGGGTAAGGTACCTCATTAAAGCACTGCTCCACCTGGGTAAGGCTCCTGAGTAAGGTGCCACTCCTCTAGAGTAAGGTGCCACTTATTTATTATTGAAAAATTCGGTGGTGACTGACGTGTATTTTAATGTGAGGTTGATCAAGCCTCCTAAAATTATCATATTACATTAGCGTCCACCTCATTCAGGCATGGGAAAATTCTATGAGGAATTTGGTGTCCTCCCCATGCCTGAATCATTGCTATCCTCCTAGTGCATAGGTACATGGATGTTGAGCCGATATAGACCTTGTTTTCCAAGATGCCTATTGTTCAAACAATCTGGCCATGTCCTTGCAAAAAGTAAACACAAAAAAAAGAAAAAAAGTGCAGTTAAATGGGGTCCATGCCTATTAGGCCCTGGATCTCAGGATACCTGTAGATTGCATTTGGATGTTATCCCTACAAAATACACTGTAAGCTAAAAAATAGGAAACTACTCTAACTTGTCTTTGGTGGACGTCCCTGTGTCCACCATGTTATTGAGAATTTGGAAGATTTTACTTGGATGGGGTCTCCCCCATGCCTATTATGGTTTCCACTAGCAATCCCTTAGATGTATGGTATGGCCGCAACCTATGGCCATTGGCTGTTAGGATGATGTTGCTACCATCAATCATCTTGACCCATACAACACCATTCTTGATTATTTCCACCACCTCGTACGGTACCATCCATATCTGCATCAACTTCCCCTTCCTCTCTTGGAACCCAGAGTTGTACAATAGTACCCAGTCTCCTTATTTGAAATGTTTATTTTTAATGTGGTGATCGTACCACTACTTCCTTTGCCTCTGCATAATTTTTGTTCTCTATAGGGCATCCATGCAAAATTCATCCAACTGATTTAGCTATCAAATTTGTTCCTTCTGTGCATCGTCCAGGTTTAGATCCAATTTGACCATCGTTTTGAGTGTCTTAACTTCAAATTCAATGGGAATCATTACGTCTTTCCCATAGACCAATTAAAAAGGGATAAAACCAGTGGTCAATTTCCACATCATATTATATGCCCATACTATCTCTGGTAATCTTGCAGCCCAATCCTTCCTATGCTACTGTACGGTATTCGTCAGGATATTTTCTATTTCCTTGTTAGTGGCCTCCACCTGTCTATTCACCTACGGATGGTATGGGGTAGTCCTGTTATGCCAAACCCTATACTGTTCCATCAAATCCTCAATTAATCTAGACATGAATTGGAGTCCCTGGTTTGTTGTAATTTCCTTGGGCACTCCAAATCTCATAAAAATTTGGGAGAACAAAAATTTGACGACCATCTGCTCCTTGGAGTCTCTTAGTACTTGGACTTCGACCTATTTAGTGACATAGTCTGTACAGAATAGAATGTACCTCTTCTTGGTCGAAGGTGGGTTTATGGGTCCCATAAAATCCATGCCCCATTTTTCAAAGGGCTCGATGTGCACGTGATGCTATAGGGGCATTTCATCTCCATGGGTCGGCCTGCACATACTCTGATATTTATCATATTTGTTGGTGTATGCGACTGCTTTTTTGAATAACATGGGATAGAAATACCCGATATGTAATACCTTATATGCAATCCTTCTCCCTAAGAAGTGGCCACCACAAGGCTCATTATGGCAGGCCTTGAGTATCTCTATGAATTCATGCTCGGCCATGCACCTTCTTATGATCTGAACATGCCCTATTTTGAATAGGAGGCCATCAATCCATTGGTATAATGCACTCTTTTTGATTACCCCTTGCTTATCCCAGTACAAGAGGGTAGGGGAGGCTCTCTCAGTGGCTAGATAATTGGTAATGTCTACATACCATAATGTCTGTTCGCTGATGACAAATAGATATTCATCCAGGAACTGGTCCTCTCCTACTGTGTGATCTTCTGAATTAGTCTAGATAGGAATTCCATGACTACATTATCTTTCCTGGGCTTGTAGACTATGGTAAGGTTGAATTCCTATAGCAAAAATATCCACCTGATGATCCTACCACTTATCACTGGTTTGCTCATCAGATACTAGATGTCTGCATGGTACATGTGGATGAATACTTTATACCCAGTAATGTAGTGGTAGAATTTATTGATGGTATGTACCACTACAAGAAACTCCTTCTCCATTACCATGTAATTAAGCTCAACCCTTTCTAGGTTCTTGTTGACATAATAGATGATGTAGAACTCTTCACCATCCTGCTACCCGAGAACTGATCCAATTGCATTATTAGATGCATCACAATATATGTGGAATGAGATAGATCAATTTGGGCCCCATAACACTGGGGCAGAGATCAAATTCTCCTTCAGGGTCTGAAATGCTTGCTCACATTCATCTATCCAGATGAATTCTACATCCTTCATTAGAAGGGTGTGTAACGGTTTGGTGATTTTGCTGAAATCGATGATAAATCACCTGTAGTACCCGATAGAGCCGAGGAAACTCCTTACCTCCAGCTATGTTTTTGGGCTGGGTAAGTCTTTGATGAATTCTATCTTCTTGTGATCCACTTTAATCCCTTCTACCGAGAGATGATGCCCTAACACTATGTCTTCCTAAATCATCATAAAACATTTCTCATTGTTGAGGGATAGATTGTTTTTCTTGCACCTCTGGAGTACACGTTCCAAAATTTTTATCACCTCTTCAAATGTTTTCCCATAAACGGTGAAATCGTCCATATATACTTTGAATGCTTCACCTATAATATCTAAAAATACACTAAGAACTACCCTCTAGAAGGTGTTTGATGCATTGCATAGCCTAAAAGGTAGCACCCTATGTGCAAATATTCCCCATGGGTAGGTGAACATTGTCTTATCTTGGTCTTATTATGCGATCTAGATTTGAGTGTACCCATTGAATCCATCTAGGAAGGAAAAGTATTTCCTCCTGGAAAACATGTATAGCACTTGGTTAATGAAAGTGTAGACACCAAAATAGCACCAATCTGATTAAGTGACTACAAACATTGATCGCATTGACACACACAGCTTTCAGGGCAGCCTTTAGAGGTCAAACAGTGGTCCTAGCCACTTGCACAACAGTTTGGAAGGTCAAAAAATAAGTGAGCAGAGTTGGTCGTTTTATCAAAGCCTTTAACAAACTTCAAAACTTCAAACCTTCATCAAAAACCAAACCCTCATCAAAATCCAAACCCTCATCAAAAGCAAAGCCTTTATCCAAAAACCAACACCCGGTCGAAGTGTCACGATATCGCGACACTTCCGGCCAAAAGCCTTCGCCAGGCCGAAGTGTCGCGATATCGCGACACTTTCGGCCGCAAGCCTTCGCCAGGCCGAAGTGTAACGATATCGCGCCACTTTCGGCCGCACGCCTTCGCCAGGCCGAAGTGTAGCGATATCGCGACACTTTCGGCCGCAAGCCTTCGCCAGGCGAAGTGTCGCGATATCGCGACACTTCCGACCGCAAGCCTTCGCCAGGCCGAAGTGTCGCGATATCATGACACTTTCGACCGCAAGCCTCCACCCGGTCGAAGTGTCGTGATATCACGACACTTCCAGCCGCAAGCCAAGACCCGGCCGAAGTGTCATGATATCGCGACACTTCCAGCCAAAAGCCTTCACCCGGTCGAAGTGTCATGATATCGCGACACTTCCGGCCAAGAGACTTCGCCAGGTCGAAGTGTCGTGATATCGCGACACTTCCGATCGCAAGCCTTTGCCAGGCCGAAGTGTCGCGATATCACGACACTTTCGGCCGCAAGCCTTCGCCAGGCCGAAGTGTCGTGATATCGCGACACTTTCGGCCGCAAGCCTTCGCCAGGCCGAAGTGTCACGATATCGTGACACTTTCGACCGCAAGCCTTCGCCAGGCCGAAGTGTCGCGATATCGTGACACTTTCGGCCGCAAGCCTCCACCCGGCCGAAGTGTCGCGATATCGTGACACTTTCGACCGCAAGCCAAGACCTGGCCAAAGTGTCGCGATATCGCGACACTTCGACATCAAAAGCATTGACCAATCAGAGGCCTTAAAAAGAACAACTTAATGATAGGTGGTAGCCCAAGTCGCGGAAGACTTTTCTACTTCCTAGTAAGGTATGACCGCCATGTGGCATCACTGCATGCCATTTTCAAAGAACGACGAACTTCACCAACTGCAGTAATAAGATGAGCAATCTCAACAACAAATCCGACCCGAGGCCATGCTTCGTAATTACAGATGTGAGTTCCTAGCGACAATCTCAGTACGACCCATGCCTCATAATCATCTGACAACGGTCAAATCTTAGCGGCGCCTACGAACTTAGGGTTTTGACATTAATGTTTCAGAGGCAGAATTCCTCTATAAAAAAACTAGCTCAAAGCATTTTCAAAGGAGGACGAAGCATTTTAAAAACACAACGAAGTGCTGTTGAATTCGATACCCGACTGCACCAGTTTAGACTTTACTTTCTTCACATCCAGAATCTCTTTCACAAGAGAGGGTGCTGGGTGGTTTTCAGAAGTGTGAGTCTGACTTTCAGACCCGACCTTGGATCACAAGAATCCAACCATTTGCCGACACTCCACAGTCTTAGATTTCGAGCCCATTCCCAGTGGATTGGCGTCGAAACTAAATTTTAACGGGGCAGCCCGTTTGGGCACCCCTGGCACATTTTTTTGTTAATTTAATATGTGCTGTTCCTTTTTATATATTCTGCCAGATTAACAGTATTTAAACAGCTTATGTTTTACGTTGTTTAAATAAACCATATGTTAGAACATATCACGCAATACGCTGTATTTCGAATGTTTTTCTGCATTACGTTCTCTAATGATTACTTAGACAGCCTAAGCCATTTTATTCACGTATTTAATCAATATTTGCACGTATTTATTTTAAACGTTTTATCCTTTAGTCACAGGTGCTACTAAACGTTTTTATCGTTTCTTTGATCGCAGGAAAAACAACAGCAAGCAAGGACCGATTAACATAAGCGGAAGCAACACTGGCCTGCCCATTTCAAATGTGGGCATGCGAAAGGAGATCACTATTCATCTGTTGTAACTAAAAATATGTAACTGAGGAGATGTATTGTAACCGAGCCGACATCATATTAATAAAAAGGGCTGTGTTCCTATTATTGATTTGATTACATCCGTGTTATTACATGCATCAAACTAGTTCTGTTCTTATTACACATTAGTGTTTCTTTTATTTTTGGAATCTCATGCTTTCTCATTGTTGAGGGATAGATTGTTTTCCTTGCACCTCTGGAGTACACGTTCCAAATTTTTTATCACCTCTTCAAATGTTTTCCCATAAATGGTGAAATTGTCCATATATACTTTGAATGCTTCACCTATCATATCTAAAAATACACTAAGCACTACCCTCTAGAAGGTGGTTGATGCATTGCATAGCCTAAAAGGTAGCACCCTATATGCAAATATTCCCCATGGGTAGGTGAACATTGTCTTATCTTGGTCTTATTATGCGATCTAGATTTGAGTGTACCCGTTGAATCCATCTAGGAAGGAAAAGTATTTCCTCCTGGAAAACATGTCTAGCACTTGGTTAATGAAAGGAAGTAGAAAATGGTCCTTTTTAGTTGTCGTATTCAGTGATCTATAGTCAACACAGATCCTCCATTTCCCATTCTTCTTAGGGACCACCACAAGTAGTTATACCCATTCACTATCAGAGATCAGGTAGATGAATCCCACCGTCAGGAGCTTTTGTAGCTTGACCTTGAAAATTTCCTTCATGGTCGGGTTCATCCTTCTCTGTGGCTGTCTTATGGGGGTTGAATATTCTTCCAGATAGATACAGTGAGTGCACACCTCCAGGCTGATTCCTTTTATATCCGTATAATCCCACATGAATTCCTATTGATGTTCGGTTAGGAGCTCTTTCAATTCTTCCAACTGTGCAGTGGTCAGCACACTACTGAAGTTCAATGTTCTGCCAAGCCTGACATCAATTTGCTTGGTGTGGTGGTCTTGAGCACCCACCAATGGTGACTTAGGAATTGGGAGGGAGGATTCTCCATGGAAGAATCTTGAGATGATGCCATATTATTCAGCTTCATCCTCCGCTTCTATTAATGCCATTATCGACTAGAGCATAGATAGTGGACTATCCTCCTAATTTTCCATTTTAGGTTCTCCTAGTGCATCCATCGATTGGGTCAAGGGAGAGATTGTTAATCTCTTGATGTTCTAGCCATCTGAAATGGTCATCAATTCATCATGAAAGCTAATGTAGGCGTCAAACATAGCTAACCATGGTCTTCTAAAGATGAGTGGGTAACCACCCAGTCTGGTTTTGGATTGCAACACCACAAAATCCATCGGATACTCCCATGCATCGACTCTTACTATGACGCCTTCGAGAATTCCCTCTAGTGCCACCACTGACCGATCGGCCAATTGTAACACCATTTTGGTAGGATTTAGGTCAGTGAGCTCTAACTTTTGCATGGTGTCTTACGGCATTACATTGATGGCTACCCCCAAGTTGACCAATGTATTCTCCAGTGAGTGCCCTCCTATTTTTACCATCAATACCGGGCTATCTAGATCTGCATATTTGGGATGATATGCTTTTCCCATCATCAATTCGGCTAACTTTCCCACGATGTTTATGGTTTGTGTTGCCTTACATCCTGGTTTCCTTAGGCATATTTCTTTTATCTCCTTAGTGTATATGGGCACATCTTGGATAGCTTGGAAAAGTGGGATAGTTACGATGATATTTTTTCAGGCTTGATAGGATATCAAATTCAGGCTATGTCGGCTTCTTCTTCTCTTGTAGCCATTTAGGGAATGGGGTCCTTGTCTTCTCAACAAATTTTTCTTCCTCTACCTCTTCTATCAAAGGGGAGTCTCCTACTTCATCCTCCACTTCTACCAGAGAAGGCATTTCTATTCCTAGCCGCTTGCCTGATCTAAGTTGTATTGGATTAAAACTAATATGGTACATTGGATACATATCTCCTTCCACCTGGTATACCGACTGGTTTACCTTGTTGTTCGGGTTCACCGTCAGCTGTGTTGGTAACTACACAGGTATTATTGTAGGTAGGGTTGGTAAGCCTTGTTGAGGTGGTCCATGTGCCATGTTATGTAGAGGTGTATTCCATGAGATGTGGATCCTCCATGACTGCTGATATGGCATCCATGTTTGCTGATTTGGAAATGTCGCACCTGGAGGTATGTTCATCCAGGGTGGTGGTCCCCACCATCCCATGTTGGGTGGTGGCGGCTACCCCTATGGAATATATGGTCCTCCTCCATAAGGTGGCATCCCCGTGGGCATATTACCCATAGGAGTTTACTGCCAATTCCTCCAATTGCCCATGAAGTAGGCTTCGGTTATGTCAGCATCTTCTTTGGCATTGGGCAGTTGTGGGCACAATCAAGTTTTATGATTCTTCTAGAAAATCACACATACTCTAACCTTGCTCTATGGGCAGGCATTCTTGGCATGCTTCCCTTTGCATTTGGGGTAGAAATAGGTTAATTTTGCATTGTTATCCTATTTATTCTTCTCCAAAAATAGTGTATCTAGCTGCAGAGCTAGAGAGGATAAAATTTCACTCTTTAAATCATCCAGCATGTTACCTATATCTTTTTTATGACTGACGTAATCACTTTCACTATTCTAGCGGTTGGCTTACCTCTCCTCCATGAGTAATTCTGGCACAATTGTTGAATATCTTCCATAGCATGCTGGTAAACATCTCCTCCAAAGATCATATTTAGCACTTCCAGTGACTTGTTGTTCAGTCCCCTCAAGAAAATACTTTTGAGGGAATTATCCCCTAACTTTTCATGAGGGGATCACTACAGGTTAAAATTAAATCTTTTCTAGTATTCCTCCAGGGATTCGTCCTCTTTCTACGTCATGTTGAGGACTTCCTCTTTGGAATCCCGTGTTGTAGCAAAGTCCTGATATTGCTCTAAAAAGATCTTCTTCATCCCATACCATGTGGCAATACGCTTTTTCACCAACCCAATGAACCATCATAGGGCTGAGTCATATAATGTCGATGGGAAGAGTTTCAGCTTATGGGCATCTGATTTATAATCGACAAGCCTACACAATACATAAAATTTGAATAAAAATATGTCAGGGTCTTTAGTTAGGTATCTCCTGAAGGTAGGGAGATGGGTAGGGGAAATATTTTTCATTTTGGTGTCTCCTACCCCTTTCTCTATCGAGAAACTAAACCCAGATGAGACTTATTCTTCTACCATTTTTAGGAAATGTGGTCTCTAATACAATTTCTATAGTCTCTCAGTCGTTCAAAACTCTTTGGATCAGGGCCTTGAAGTTAGCTGGCGTTATAGTCCAATCCTCTACGACTTTCCACAACAGGGCTTCCTCTGAGGGTGTCCTCTTAAAAAATGGGTTTATAATAGTTTGTTCTTCCCCAGGTTGATGAGATGAGGAGGCACTTTGCACAAAGTGAGTACTCTAACTCCAGTAGACTATTGGTAATGAGTCGGGAGAATCTAATTCAAACTCTAGGTCTTCTGTTGGCTCTATCTAATCTGGTAGACTCTGTTTTATAAAATGACCATCTGGTCCTCTTTATTTTTGGTGGACTCATACAAGGTTAGGTCGAAGGTCTTAAGGTGTAATATAATTATTCTACTAGTGACACTTCCCCAAAAATGGTACCAAAATATTATGTGCCAAACACTGGTGAATTTGTACTATATTTTTCACAACACTTCTCATTTAAATTATCAATCCAGGGAACTCGTAAGCTTGCGAAGGGTCACAATTGAGACTAGTCACACTACCAATTTAGATATGATCCATTCAACTACCATTGGGGGATTTGTATAACATCAATAAGATTGTCTGTCTCAATAAAACTCATTCATAAATAATAACAATGCAAATAAAATAAACACACCAACTGATACGAAATGAGAATGTTTCTTATAAATAAACACACCTCTAAGATAACTAAGCTTAAGTCTAAGACATAAACATACTACTATGCATAATGAAATTACATAAATAACTAAGAGGGGAGGACTACTGGCTTAGAGTGGGCCCGAGCTCAAGGAAGATCCCTCCCGATAAATCTTCATAAATGAAACGCTGCTTTGACGAATGTTCACACTTTATTAATAATGCAATAAAATATTACATACAACAATGCTCTATAAAATATATCTATCCTACTATAGGGAAGTCTATGTGTTTATATACTACACACATATAACTTCCTGTGGTAGTTTTGTTACAACCGACATCTCGGTTCAGCCTAAAGTAGGACAGTTCAGTTACTAAAACCGGTACACAATAAGTAGCTCTGCGTCGTTTCCTGGTATTCAAATAAATTTTGCTTCATTATGGTTCAACTTCGTGAGTAGTTGCATGTCCATCCACTTTTGATGGGACAACCCATCCATCCATGATTTCCCATAGATGATGTGGAATGGTGGTCAATAGGATCCTTCTCCAGTCGTTTGGTCAACACACATAATTCATACATTGGCCTTGGTAAGGCACCTAACTCGGTAAGGCGCCTACTCAAGTACGATGCCTACTTCAGTAAGGCACCTACTTAGTAAGGTGCCTAACTTAGTAAGGTGCCTACTTCAGTAAGGTGCCTAACTCAGTAAGGTGCATACTTCAATTTACCTTTTTTTGATTGAGTAGAACTGTGCCAAGTCCACGTAGGACCTCGACTGAGAAAAGATGACAAAATCAAGAAAATAGCTACACACAACACACTTCATGCATGGATTAGATAATACACATGATTTTATTAAATATATACATAATACTTCATAAAAATATACAACTCATGATATAATGTCGTGCAAAAATCTTTAGTACATATACAAAAATATGAGCATTTTTGGTGCTCATCAGAATTCATAACTTCATGAGCTACTATGATCCCATCCAAAATATATCTCCTTGTCACAAATCCTCCTTGAATTATAGAAATAATTTTGCCTAACAACCATAATAACTAATTTACCATCACTTTGAAGATTATATTATATGCCATATTACAAAGATTATGGGCATAAATGAATCAAACAATTCTGCATCCTTATTTTTTGAAATCAACGTAAGATATGTTGCATTTATATTATAATGTATGTATTATTTTACCCTAGAATTTTCTACTACCACCAATAAATAATCCTCTACTATATCCCATTTATTTTGATATAATGCTATAGAGTGCCCATCCAGACCAAAAGATTTACC
The DNA here is from genome assembly GCA_028583015.1 of Wollemia nobilis. Classification (NCBI taxonomy): domain Eukaryota; kingdom Viridiplantae; phylum Streptophyta; class Pinopsida; order Araucariales; family Araucariaceae; genus Wollemia; species Wollemia nobilis. The sequence continues at coordinate 2,892,154 of JAQPPZ010002998.1, forward strand.
CTTATCAAAATAGAAAAGAGCTAAATGAATTTTCTTTAGAGTAATAGGTTCCATTAGTTTTCTATTATCTTCATATGTTATAACTGAAGGTACTTCTTGTAGTAGTTTATCATTAAGAACTTCAAACACCTTTGATCCTAGAATATTATGTTAAGAAAACCTTACTTTATTTTTTTATTTCAATTTGATCTTCAATCCAAACCCCTTATATTGATTTAATTCTACTAATTTTGGATGTTGATATCTATAATATTGTCATCCTATGAAAAAGTATTGTATTTTTATCTCTTTTTAAGTAAGTCTATCTTGATTCTAATCTATAAAGTTTCTTATCCTTACTCATTTTTTTTGATAGATAATTGAATTGTATTATGACATTCACTAATCAACTTCCTTTCCTCCGAGCTTGGATTATTATGATAATATTTTTACAATTTTGAAAGTTTATCTTTGAGTTCTTCTTCTCTAAAATGTTTCCAAAAGTGTTCTTATTCCATTCTTTAAATCTAGATGTCACTTATTTAATTTGTTTAGGAAGTGTATACAACCTATCATTTCTTGAATAATTCCACATTTGAGCTATCATATCAACAAATACAGGTGGTACCTAAGGATACCCAATACCATTTGAGCTATCATTTGAAGAATTCCACATTTGAGCTATCATATGTATAGTTTATATTTTAGTTCTTCTCAAAAAGACCATTTTCCATGACCATTTATAGATGAAATACTCGATACCCTCTCTATAAATAAGTACTTCTCCTTTTGAAATGGTTTTAATGGGTATAAACAAATACAAGTGGCAACTGAGGATTAGGATAAAATTACTTTCATGTGCCCCTAGGGAAAATTTACCTACAAATTCTTATCTTTTGGGTTATGCAATGCTCCCACAACTTTCCAATGGGTAGTCCTTTCTATTTTTGTAGATCTAACCAATGAATGTATCAAGGTATATAGGGGTGACTTCAAAATTTATGGAGAAACCTTTGATGAATCCCTCCATAATCTAGATCGAGTCCTTACTTAATGTGAAGCTCATAACCTATACTTATGTAATAAAAAGTGCTTAATGATGATGGATGAGGGAATCTTATTAGGACATCATATCTCAACAACAAGAATAAAAATAGATCCTAAGAAGATAGAAGTCATAAATTAGTTACCCTCACTTGAGACTCAAACGAACATAAGAAGCTTCTTGGGACATGATAATTACTATAGACTCTTCATTGAATATTTTATCAAACTTACAAATCCACTATTCATGCTCCTTATTAGAGAAGTTGAATTCAAATGGACCTCGCAATACCAAGCAACATTTGAGGCTATCAAAGAAAACTTGACCATTGCACCTATATTAATAGGATCCAATTGGAAGCTCCCATTTCATATACATAGATGATTCCAACACCATAATTGGTATAGTCCTTGGCCAACAAGATAAATAAAATAGAAGAAACTATGCTATTTACTATATTAGTAAAAATTTAACGAGTTGAAAATAACTACACCATAATTGAAAGGGAATTTTTGGTAGTAGTATATGCCATCAATAAATTCCATATTTATATTATAGATTACCCTGTATATATAGACATAAATCACTCTAGGATCAAATATTTGATGAATAAACCAACAGTAAGTGGATGAGTGGTTATATGGATTTTATTACTTTAGGAATTCAACATTAGTATATTAGATAGACCAGTAGGACAAATATAGTTGCTAATTTCCTATCCAAATTAAATACTACTAGAGAACAAGAACCAATAGATGATTCCTTTCTTGACGAACATTGTTTTGCAATATCAGTGCATTCTCTGTGGTTCAAAGATATTGCTAACTACCTAGTAACCAAGAATATTCCTTCTCATCTTACTCCCTATAAGAGATGATAGCTAGTTCAACAAATTTTGTCCTTACAATGGATGAAATGATTACTTTTTAAATGCAAGCTTGATAATATTTTGTGGAGATGTGTAAGGGAGGATGAATTTTATGATATCCTCCATGCATTTCACGATGAAAATTTTGGGAGGCGTTATTCTACAAAAAAAACTATACAAAAAATTTGGGGGTATGATACTATTGGCCTTCACTTCAAAAGGATGTGAAAAAATATGTCTTCCATTATGATCAATTCCAATGAATGGGAAAGCCTACTGCACAAAAAAAGATGTCTCTTCAACCCAAAAATATTCTAGAACCCTTTGAGAAGTGGATCATAAATTTTATAGGACCGATTAATCCTCCATCACAAGGAAAATATCACATCTTAGTGTACATCGACTGTGTGACTAAATGGACCGAGGTAGTGTCTCCTTAATATGTGTTAGAAGAAAAAGTAGTTGATTTTCTATATGAGCATATATTTCAGTGCTTTGGTGCTCCTCATAATATTATGTCATATCAGGGACCCCAATTTGCATCAAATATTATTTTTCATTCATGGAACACTACCAAGTGAAACATAGAAAATCCTTACCATATCACCCACAAGCCAATGGTCAAGTAGAGGTCACCAATAGGGAATTAGAGAACATTTTGATGAAAATAGTAGCTTCACATAGAAAATATTGGGCTGATAGGCTATCTAAAGTTGCATGGGCTTATACCATCACTTGGAAATCCACCATTGTACTCACTCCTTATGAGCTAATCTATGGAAAGAAACCCATTTTACCAATTGAATTTGAATTGTAAAATTTACATATTGCACTTGATGTGGGTATTGAGTTATCACAAGTACAATAAGAAATAATTGTGCAACTTAATGCACTTGATTATCTATGAAGGGATCCCCTTCATTATATGAAGGTTATTCAACAACAATGAAAAGTATGGCATGACAAGCACATAAAAAACCAAGGAATATAATCTAGGTGATTGTGTGCTCTTGTTTGATTTGCATTATCTTGATTTCAAATAAAATATCTAGACTAGATGGCTTAGACCATTTGATATTGAATAAATTTTTGATAATTGTTTTGTACGACTGATATCTATGGACGAATAAAGAAGAAATATTATTGTAAATGGACATCGACTCAAGTTATATAAGAAATTTATGACAAAGGAAGATTTCTATACCTATTTGCTTTTGTAATTTGACATGTATGTAGTAGGGGAGACTTCCTATACCACTATGAAGGATAATTTATTGCATCCTTTGTGTTTAAAAAATAAAATATCCAATGGTGAAAACCTCTTTGGGGTACCATCGGGCCAAGATTAGTATGAAAACTAGTTTTTGATGTACTAGTCTTGAAAATAAAACCTAGTTGTGAAAATCCCTTAGGATGCAACCAAGGAAGAAATGAATTGAAAATAAAAAATAATGGTTCCTTCTATTATATACATACATACATACATACATACACACATACATACATACATGTATGTATGTATGTATGTGTGTATGTATGTATGTATGTATGTATATAATAGAAGGAACCATCATATTTTATTTTCAATTCATTTCTTCCTTGATTGCATCCTAAGGGATTGCATCCTATGTGTGTGTGTATGTATATGTCTATGTGTTCTTTGGTATGTGCCCTTGTATTTTATAGTTTTTTTTAACCCTAATACTATCTTGACTTAATTGCAGGTCCCTACCCTTTTGAAGCATCATGTCTAACCTCTTCTAATAAGGTATATTTTCTTCTTTTACTCTATTTTAATCTCATGATTTTTGCATAGTCATAGAAATATTATAACCTATGGTGCATGAGAGGGAGGTTACATAGGGGCCCTTGAAGAATTAGAATTAATATGGCTAGCATGAGGAACTTTTTAGTATCCCTTGGCTAGATGTCAGACTTGTTCAGATGACTATAGAAGTTGAAAATACGATATAACATTGCTTAGCATCACACATGGGTTTCTAAAATACATAATGGTTAGAAAGGTCACATGGCATAGATGTGTTCAACATGCTAAGTATGCGAGATTCCCATGTAAAAATGGTTTATCGAAATGTTAGGGATGGTTTTGACATAATTGCATTGGAAATGATAAAATGATATCGGGTGATCTTCATGCTAAAAAGGGGATGCATGAATCACATGGGAACTATCTCTTACAGGATATTTTAAACTCATTTTCCATGTATATCTTTTAGATGTAGTTTTTAGCCACCCTAGTAGTTGTCCACCATCCAAGTGGCACTTATAGGTTAAGTGAGGTTATGCTTTTTTATTTGCCCCATTATAAGGAATGATGACAAGACAATAGGGGTATACAAGCCACATTTCCCATGCATGAGCAACATAATCATTGTCCTTTTCCAACTTACATTTTAGCCATTGTTATAGGGCTAGCTTCTATAGATCACAATAGAGAAAAACATGGGATAAAAGTATAGATATGAACTAGAGAGCACCATGAAACTGATGCAGAAATGGAAATTTGCATAGATATTTGAATGTGTAGGGTGGTTACAATTCTTTTGATGCCTAAAGGGGTATGGTCCCAAAATCTTGACAGAATTTGCTTAGAATTTACATGATGGATTTGTAGTAGTTAGGGGGTTGATTTTTTTGTAAATATTATAGTAATCAACAAAGTTACAAATTTATTGTTATCTAGGTTATAGGTTTTTTGACCAAGGGAGGACTTACCATGTAATTTTAGGAAGAAGATCCTGAGCCTGTATACAATGTCCAAAATGACCATTGTAAAAGTATTAGGTGAAGCAATTTGCCAAAATTATTGGATGATATCATGTTGTAGATCATGAAATACACCACATGTGATAGGAAATTCATGACATTTCCTGGCTCCCATTTGGAGATGCTTATTCACCTTTGCCACGATGAGAAAAATCCTTATTTACACATAGATCCCACATATTTTTTGAATTCTTCATTGCATGACAATACCTCCTAATTTAGGGAAGGAAAAATATCAAATAAAAAACCATGACCTAATACAACTAATCTATCATCACCATTTTGTGACTAACAAAAATAGTAAAGGGTGTTGGTAAACATTCTTGCAAAAAAAGGGGGACAGTTCAAATGAAACTCAAAATGGGGAAATAGAGGATGTCTTAGTTGCAGGAACCTCAAAGAAATTGGATGACCTCAAATACCAACAAAAGTAGATGTTTTCAAGTCATAAAAATCCTTAGATTCAAATAAAAAAAAATATGCTAAGAAATAAGATGCATCAGATAGGGTTTTTGAGTGACCTTAGACATATGGAAAGGATGTATATGTCTCTAAAGTATAGCCCAAATGAAAAGAACAACCAACCAAGGAAGATGAATCAACATCAATGCCCAAAAGGAAAAGAAGGGGTTGAGGCTCCAATAATAGAGTTTGAGAAGAAAAAAGAACCCGAGACATCGTGATTAAGGACCAAAAAATAGAAAAGAAAGAGGGCATAAAAATCAAAGCCCAAAAAACAAAAAAAAGGAGAGAATATGTATCAAAATTGATACCAAGAAATCTAAGATAGAGGAAGGGTGCAATTGAGGAATCACTACTCAAAAACCCTAAAATAATATTTGCTTCTTTGTCACCTAATGACTTTCCTAAGTTCTAAGAAAAAGGAATAGGAGTAGAGGTGCCTAAATTTCATGGATTTATAATACCAAAAATAGGGGTAAAGCCTAAAACATCTACAATAATGGATGAGGAAAAATTAACAGAGGAGACACTAGTAACCTCAAAAATAAGTCATAAAAAGATAAAATGAGTTACCATCAAGGATCTAGAAGCCCTCAGGGAATTGGAGTTCACTTACTTGTGATTCAAGAGAAGAACCCAAGTGTCCATTTCCAAGATACAAGAAAAATAACATTTTATTCATACCACACAAGCTAAGATAGAATTCCTTAACAATAGTAGGGAATAGTTTCTAGCTACACAAGAGCATGAGGATTAGAGGTATGAAGATGTCCCACAAGAAATAACTACTTTGGATGAATAGGAAGATGTGTTGTTGGGATCAATAGTTATAGAGAGCATGCAAATGTACCTTCAGATATAAAAACTATAGAATAGTAGGGGAATACGCCTGTAGATGCAGTAGTAACGGAGATACGAGAAGAAACACCAAAAGAGACAACAACTCTATAGATAAGAAAAAATGATATTTCCCACTAAACCTAACCATACCAAGAACATGCGAGGCATACTTGCTAGAACCCCTGTTTCCCCACTTGAGGATCTCTTTCCAAAGGAGACCCCAAAGATATGTATATCTTCTATGCAAGTAGGCTCTACTCAATGTAGTTTTTCAAGGTGTCAATATTGATGTTATTGCTTGTGTATCGGTGTTATATGAGTTTATTCAAAAAAAAAACCTAAGGTTTGGATCACTAAATATTGACTCTTTTTCAAGCCTTAAAAGGTTATTTAAACTCAAGGCTAAGATAACTAAGAATGAATGCTAAGATTATATCACACAAATACAAGAAAATAAGATCTAACCTAAATGTTTTCCATTTTGATGATGAACTAACTAAGGAGATATTTTCTTTTCAAGGTAAACAAAGAACGAATGCAAGAAGATGAGCTAGCCTAAAATGTAACTATATAACTTTTGATTTCTTTCCTAAGTACTTGAAAATAATAAGAAGCCTAAATTTAATCTAAAATTCTTTGATTTGACCAATGTAAATGTGTTTTGTAAGAGAAATTAAGACTAAATTAGGGTTCCTTTATTTTCCAAATGAAATGTGATTTCAAACCCAAAATAGTAATCGATAGAAAGCAAAATGCTTGGAAATATTGAAAAACAAGGTTTAGGATGATGCCAAGTGACCGGATTACCTCTACTAATATCTATACAAAATGCCATTGAGTACAAAATTACCACTAGAAAATTTGTTCCTAAAAGAACAAACCAAAAAAATAGATTTTTTATTTTTGGGGATGTGTTTGAGTGTTGGGAAGATGAATTTCTTGTCTTTGCAGCTGAACAAATCCCCTATTTATGAAAACATTAAGTATCCTTACCTCTTGTGGATGGAAATGAAGCTATACAAAAATTCCAATTGGGTATAATTTTTCCACTGATACATTTATTCTGATTGGAAAATTTGTTCAGTGGATTCTAGAGAATAAAAATCGCTAGTTACTATAGGAAGTGATGATTTTATTCTAGAATGGGATTGAGATGACTGTGGGGCTAATTTTGGAGTGATTTTTAGGGAATTTTGCAATGCAATGATAGGATATGATTGCTAGAGGGATTTACTAACTCTGAAGCTCAACAATTTAAGGCTTTATGTTGAGCAAGGTGCAACGACAGTATTGTCATTGTTGTCAACACAGTCAGATAGATCGATTGATGCAGTGGACAGGAGTTCAAAGGTTATTCAGAGTATGTATAGTGATGTTAAATGCTTATGAGTATGTTTTTGATGTTTGGGTGAAGTTGTTACAGGTTGTTTGTGCAAATTTGCAAAATTTGAAAAAATCGTTAGAAAGTTGTCAAAGCAGCAAAATAGTCAAAAAGTTGCAAAAGTCACCACGGGCACAGTTGGACAGGATGGATCAGTTTGGAACATGCTAGCATGTCAGTAAATAGTCCATAACAGCATTGGAGATGTCATCATAGTGTTTGGAGTGATCGGTGGTGTTTCCGGTATCTTGGCGGATGATTTGGCAAGTGGTTGTACAGGCTGAAAAAGTGTAGGTTTTGTCAGAAGCACTGCGAACAAACCGTAAGGATTTATGTAGAAAAATTTTAAATGGAGGTGGTTGTTATCTTCAATAACATGTTTTACAAATTTCAATTAAAATGGAGAAACGAGGTGAATTTTACAAGCATTGCAAGACTGTCATAAAAAAGCTCTTTTTTGAAAAAGTGTGTCAGTAGCAGTTTTTGTGGAAGTGGTACAAGCGAACCGTAAGTATTTAGATAGTGAGTTTTTGTTTGGACATAGTAAATGTTGCAAATATTCTACGTTTCAAATTTTAGAGAAAACCGAGTTACGAGGTGAGAGTTATGATTTTTGCAAAAACGTTACAGGTCTCTTTTATGTCAATTTGTGCCACTTGGGAAAAATCCTTTAGTTGGCCGTTTCGACCTTGAAGAGTCGTCAGAATTTCAGTTTCAGTGTTGTTACACCTTCAAGGCATCAAATAGATCATATTTTGTTTTTGGTTTGAGTTTTCACGTGGCTCCGAAGTATGAGAATGAGTAAGGTGTCAATTCTTTGCATGTGACGTGTTTGACGAAATGCCTTCTCAATATAAAAAAAAGGAGTTATATTATTTTAAGCAGTTTCATTAAATAAAGATATTTGGAGAAAGTGAAAAGTGAAAAGGAATGCAAGTGTGTGCATTTAAGTTAGAAGTTTTTTATTGAAGAGTGTGATTTTATTTTGTGCGGATAGAAGAGTGTGTGGAGAAAAATAAATAGTGAAAATCCGTGTTTTTGGGAAAAAGGTGAAAAACATCACATTAGTATTTTGGGCATAAATTTCTCATACAATATCATTTTTGGATGAAATTTTGAGAGAATTTCATAGACAGAGTTCTACACAATACCCAGAAAGCATTTAGCAATTTACAGAATGAGCTAATAGAATGGCCAATTTTTATGTGAGAAGAGAAGATTCATATATGTCATTTTATTATCAATATCAAAATCAAGTGGGTGCTTGGTAGAGGGGTTGGTGCTCCTTTCTGTTGGTGCAAATAAATAAGGGGTTGGTGCTCCTTTCTGTTGGTGCAGATAAATTAGGGGTTGGTGCTCCTTTCTATTGGTGCAGATAAATCAGGGGTTGGTGCTCCTTCCAGTGGGTGCTGGTAAATTGATTGTAAAGTTGGTGCTTTGCAAAGGCTGGATTTGGATGGAAGTCCAAACAGTCATTTTGAGGATGTAGCCAAATCGAAGAACCTCGATACATCTTGTGTTGTGTGATGTTCTATTATTATACTTACTTTATTTGGTTTTAAGTTTTCATTGTTTCAACTTTAAGAGTTGAAGATTTAAGTTTTAAAAGAGCTACACTGGTTCACCCCCCATCTCAGTGTCATTGTGAGACTAACAATTGGTATCAGAGCGAGGTTCCTAAACAAGCTTAATCGAATAGGGTGATCTTGGAAGTGACACAATGGTAGGTGGTGAATGCTTCTCATCAAACAAAGCACCATTGTTTGACGGAACTAATTACACATTTTGGAGACTCAATATGTAGACATATCTTTGTGCTTTGGGATATGACATTTGGGATTCAATAGATAATGGATACACAATACCCACCACTTCTCCAACCGATGCTGTTGGTAAGAAAATGTTTGAGAATGACTCAAAAGCAAATAATGCTATCATGTGCGGATTAGTGGACAGTGAACTGGTAAAGATTATGAGTTGTAAAACAACAAAAAAAATATGGGACAAACTGAGGAGCATTCATGAAGGAGACGTTAAGATCAAAGAGGTCAAGTTACAAACACATCGAGCTCAGTTCGAAGTATTAAATATGAATGACGATGAGAACATACAAGCATTTATGCTGAGAGTTAATGAAGTCATTAATGCGATTAGAGGACTCGACGAGGAAATCAAATATTCTATCATTGTGAAAAATGTATTAAGATCTCTTCCCCAAAGATTTGATTCTAAAGTTTTAGCTATAGAAGAAGCTAAATATCTAAATTATTTTAGTATGGATGAGATGCATGGTTCATTGATTGCATATGAGATGAGAATAGGAAAATCTAGACCCACAGACAGAGAAGCTACTTTTAAATCCCATACAAATATGAAAGCAAAACAAGAATCCTAGGAAGAAGAGACATCAGATGAAATGGAAGCAAACTTTGTTCGAAAACTAAAAAGGTGAAAAAGAAAATACAGAGGAAAGTTACCATTTAAATATTTCAATTGTGGAGGCATTGAGCATTTTGCAACTAAATGTCCACTTAATGAGAAGAACAAAAGTGATGAAGGATCACACCAAGAAAGAAGTGACTGGAAGAAAAAAAAAAATTTAGAAAAGGCAACTTCAAGAAGAAAAGTTTCATCTCCAAGAATGTCAGTTCATTAGAAGACAACTCCGGTGAGGATTCTAAAAAGGAAATAGGTGAAGCTCTTTTCATGGCACTCAAAGAAGAAAAAAATAGAAAAAGAACAAGAATGTGATGAAGAAGAAATTGATGCAGAAGTAAATTTGGAAGAGGAACTAATTGCAGCTCTGGATGAATTGAAGATAGAAAGAAAAAAGAATAAGAAAATTTCAAGAAAGCTTGAGGATGCAAATGAAATCATAACCAGTTTGAAAGTACAGATAGAAGAATCCAAAAAAATATCTAAAGATCTCGAAGTGCAAATAACCATGAAAATAGATTATTGCAGCAAGCTAGAAGAAGAGACTGTTGGTTTAAGGATGCAGACAGAAGAGATGAATCGTAAAATTAGTTGTTATCACAAACGTGAAGAAATTTCTATGAAGATGGATAAGATCATAAATAACCAAAATACTACAGGCATCAAATTTGGTTTGGGCTTTGACGAAGGAGAATCATCAAATGGATCAAAGGCCATAAATGAAGAATCCATAAAGAATGAAGATAAAAAATAGGTTGATCAAGAAAAATTGACTCATGCAAAAGAAAGTAATAATGCAAGGCACGAAAGGAGAATTGACAATGATGGATTCACCAATGTCACACATCAAAGAAGAAGATGTATGGCTCCTACGACAACATGGCAAAGACCATCACCCAGGTTCAATTATATCTTTTTTGGTTACTTTTTTAAATGCAATGGTTATGGACATAAGATTTCAGATTGCAAGTATAATGTAGGACCAAGGAATTTTATCAGTAGAAATGATTTTTCACCTTTGATGGATTATGCAGTAGATATGTTATAACTGTCATAATTTTGGGCACATTGCAAAAAATTGTCAAAGTACATTTGCATCAAATAAATTTCAAGGAAGAAAATTTCAACCAAATGGAATGAGACAAAATAGAAAATTTCTAGAAAAACATGCACAAGCTATTGAAAAACAAAAGTCAAAACAAGAGCCCAAAACTGTAATCAAACCAGAGTGGAAAGAAAAAGAGCGATCTAAGGAAGAAAAGGAATCCCTGATCGTACAAACAACATTTAAAGTACATAATAAATCTACACCATGGATACTTGATAGTGGATGCTCCAGTCATATGACAGGTGACAAACATAAATTTGAGAAGTTACAACAATATGAAGGTGGTTCAATAAAATTTGGAAATAATGATGGAGCTAAGATAGTTGGCAAAGGTTCAGTTAAGATCAATGATGGAAAAATCAAGTCAAAATAAGTCTTGTTTGTGGTTGGTCTAAAGCATAACTTGTTGAGCGTAAGTCAGATTTGTGATAGAGGTCATGAAGTGATTTTTAAGAAGCAAGGTTGTGAAGTCAGAAAAGCAAATAGTGGAAAGTTGATAGCAACTGGATCGAGGACATCTGGCAACCTGTACACTCTCTCAGAGACTTCAAAAGGAGTTTGCTTGATTGGACAGGAAGAAGAAAATTGGTTGTGGCACAAGAGGCTCGGTCATATCAGTTTTGATAATCTAGTAAAAATCAACTCAAAAAAGGTAGTGAGAGATATTCCCACCATTGGAAAACCATCAAATAACATTTATGCTTCATGCCAAAAGGGGAAGCAAACTAGAGTCTCATTTAAAACAAAAGAGTACTACATAAGCAAACCTTTGGAACTAATACATACTGATTTATGTGGACCCATGAGAACGCAAAGCATAAGTGGTGACAAATATTTTATGTTGTGTATAGATGACTATTCCAAGATGACATGGGTACTATTTTTGAAGCATAAATCAGAAGCTTTTGAGATGTTCAAGTTTTTCAAAAACCAAGTTGAGAATCAAATAGGAAAAATTATTAAATGTTTAAGATCAGATAGAGGAGGAGAGTTCATTTCAGAGGATTTTATAGAGTACTATGAAAAATATGGTATTAGGAGACAGTTTTCAGCATCCAGGAAACCTCAGCAGAATGGTGTGGTAGAAAGAAAGAACAGGACAGTGCAGGAAATGGCACGGACTATGTTGACTGAGAGCAAAGTAGCAAATTTTTTTTGGAAAGAGGCAGTCCATACTGTGGTATACATCCAAAATAGGTGCATGTTGAGGACGCATGAAAGCAAAACTCCTTATGAGTTGTGGTTCGGTAAAAAGGCAACAATAATATACTTTAAAGTTTTTGGCAGCAAGTGTTACATCAAAAGAACTAAAGAAAACCTTGGTAAGTTTGAAGATAGAGTGAATGAAGGTATTTTTCTTGGTTATTCATCAAAAATCAAAGCTTACAAATTCTACAACAAGAGGCTAAGGAAAATTGTGGATAGTGCCGATGTTAAAGTTGATGAATGTAGGGAACGAGTAATTAGCTATGAAGAGAACTACCCAATTTATGAAGAGGTTATTGAAGGAGATGAGGAAAAGGAAACGGAAAAGAAATAAAAAATTGACTCAGATGATTCAAACAAGTGATTTAGAAGTGGAAGAAAATAAGAAATTCAAAACAAGTAGCTGGCAAAAAGATCATCCTAGAGAGCAAATAATTGGAGACCCCACAGTTGGTGTTCAGAAAAGAAGAAGAGTAGTAAGTAACTACTCTCTATTATCCAACATTGAGCCCAAAAATGTTGCTGACGCAAGCAAAGATGAAAGTTGGATGAAGGCAATAAATGAAGAATTAGATCAGATCGAGAAAAACAAAACTTGGGAGTTAGTACCAAGACCTCGCAAATAAAAATATAATCGGTACTAAATGGGTCTTTCAAAATAAATTCAATGAATACAGATAGATAGTCAGGAATAAAGCAAGATTTGTATGTAAAGGCTATGCACAAGTTGAAGGTATTGACTCTGAGGAAACCTTTGCACCTGTGGCTAGACTAGAGGCAATTAGAATGTTTATGGCTTTAGCAGTTTACAAGAATTTCAAAGTTTATCAAATGGATGTGAAATCAGAATTTTTGAATGGGAAACTTGAAGAAGAGGTTTATATTGAGCAGCCAGATGGTTTCCAACTTGGTGATGATCCCAACTTGGTTTGCAAGTTGAAGAAAGCATTATATGGCTTAAAACAGGCACCTCGAGCATGGTATGCAAGGTTAGACAACTATCTTACTCAACAAGGGTTCAAGAAAGGTATGGTGGATAGTAATTTGTATGTCAAAACAAAAAATGGCCATATTATTGTTCTTGTTGTATACGTTGATGATATCATATTTGGCAGCAACAAAGATGAGTCGTGTAAATATTTAGCAAATAAGATGTAGAAATAATTTGAAATGTCAATGATTGGTGAACTTTTGTATTTCCTTAGGTTGCAAGTTAATCAAAATGAGAAGGGCATATTTATTTCTCAAATTAAATATGTGAAAGAGATGCTAAAAAAGTTCACAATGGAGGATTGTAAGCCAGTTAGCACTCCCATGATGACAAAGTTGCAAGTTGAGCAAGGATGACAAATCTCCACATGTTGATCAAACCATGTATAGATCTATGATTGGGAGCTTATTGTACTTGACAGCTACCAGACTAGATATTTTGCAGGCAGTATGCATGGTAGCACAATTTTAGGCTAGTCCCAAGGAGACTCATGTGACAGTAGTGAAGAGGATTCTTTGGTACCTTAAGGGTACTATGGAGTGTGGGTTATGGTATCCGAAAGGTAAGGACTTCACCCTTATTGCGTATTCAGATGCAGATTGGGTAGGATGTGTATATGACATAAAGAGTACCAATGGAGGTGCATTATATCTTGGAGATAGGTTGGTCGCGTGGCACAGTAAGAAACACGAGTCAGTCTCCTTATCCACAGAGGAGGTAGAATATATTGCAGCGACAATGTGTTGTACGCAGGTATTATGGATGAAAAAAACCCTGAAAGATCTTGGTATTAAATTTAGTGAGCCAATTTTAGTTAAGTGTGATAACACCAATGCCATTAACATCTCAAAGAATCTGGTTATGCATTCTCGCACAAAACATATTGCTATCCGGTATCACTTTTTGAAGGAGAAAGTTGCGGAAGGTGAGGTTAAGTTGGATTTTGTTCCAACAACAGAGCAAGTAGCGGATATCTTCACAAAAATGTTGCCCAAGGAAGTCTTTGAGTACCTTCGCAATAAATTGGGAGTGGTCACGCTTTCCAAGAATTGACTAGCTATCGGGACCACATTCTTAGGGAGAGCATGTGTATTTGTTTATCTTTTTGCTAATGTTTGTGATTTTTGCTAAGTGTAATAATTTTTGCCTGAGAATGTTGTGCATGGACTCATGGGGAGTTTGCAGTAGCCCTTTGGTATTGTTGTCAAATGGGGAGAAGAGTTACAGGAAATTGCACGTGTGTTGTCAACAATTCCAAAGGGGGAGATTGTTGAGCAAGGTGGAGCGATAGTATTGTCATTGTTGTCAACACAGTTAGATAGATCGGTTGATGCAGTGGACAGGGGTTCAGAGTATGTACAATGATGTTAAATTCTTATGAGGATGTTTTTGATGTTTGGGTGAAGTTGTTACAGGTTGTTTGTGCAAATTTGCAAAAGTTGAAAAAATTGTCAGAAAGTTGTCAAAGCAGCAAAATAGTCAAAAAGTTGCAAAAGTCGCCACGAGCATAGTTGGACAGGATGTATCAGTTTGGAACATGCCAGCATGTCAGGAAATAGTCCAGAACAACATTGGAGATGTAAACACAGTGTTTGGAGTGATTGGTGGTGTTTCTGGTATCTTGGCGGATGATTTGGCAAGTGGTTGTACAGGCTAAAAAAGTGCAGGTTTTGTTAGAAGCACTACAAATAAAACATAAGGATTTATGTACCAAAATTTGAACTGGATGTGGTCACTATATTCAAGAACATGTGTTCCAAATTTCAACAAAAACATAGAAATGAGGTGAATTTTACAAGCGTTGCAAGACTGTCACAAAAACGCTCTTTTTTGAAAAAGTGTGTCAGTAGCAGTTTTTGTGGAAGTGGTACAGGGAACCGTAAGGATTTAGGTAGTGAGTTTTTGTTTGAACATATTCAGTGTTGTAAATATTCTACGTTTCAAATTTCAGAGAAAACCGAGCTATGATGTGAGAGTTATGATTTTTACAAAAACATTACAAGTCTCTTTTATGTCAATTTGTGCCACTTGGGAAAAATCCTTTAGTTGGCCGTTTCGACCTTGAAGAGTCGCCAGAGTTTCAGTTTCAGTGTTGTTACACCTTCAAGGCATCAGATAGATCATATTTTTTTTTTGGTTTGAGTTGTCACGTGGCTCCGAAGTATGAGAACGAGTAAGGTGTCAATCCTTTGCATGTGACTTGTTTGACGAAATGCCTTCTCAATATAAAAAAAGGGAGTTATATTATTTTAAGCAGTTTCATTAAATAAATATCTTTGGAGAAAGTGAAAAGTGAAAAGGAATGCAAGTGTGTGCATTTAATTTAGAAGTTTTCATTGAAGAGTGTGATTTTATTTTGTGCGGAGAGAAGAGTGGAGAAAAATAAAGAGTGAAAATCCGTGTTTTGGGGAAAAAGGCGAAAAAAGTCACTTTAGTATTTTGGACATAACATTCTCATACAATATTATTTTTTTCTGAAATTTTTATAGGAGGTCATCGACAGAGTTATGCACAATACCCAAAAAGCGTTTAGAAATTGACAGAACGAGCTAAGAGAATGGTCATTTTTTATGTGAGAAGAGAAGATTCATATATGTCATTTTATTATCAATATCAAAATCAAGTGGGTGCTTGGTAGAGGGGTTGGTGCTCCTTTCTGTTGGTGCAGATAAATCAAGGGTTGGTGCTCCTTCCAGTGGGTGCTAGTAAATTGATTGTAAAGTTGGTGCTTTGCAAAGGCTGGATTTGGATGGGAGTCCAAACAATCATTTTGAGGATGTAGCCAAATCGGTGAACCTCGGTACATCTTGTGTTGTGTGATGTTCTCTTGTTATACTTGCTTTATTTGGTTTCAAGTTTTCATTATTTCAGCTTTAAGAGTTGAATATTTAAGTTTTAAAAGAGCTACACTGATTCACCCCCCTCTCAGTGTCATTGTGAGACTAACACTTTAGACTACAAAATCCTATGAATTTATGATCAATTAAGCACACATGCAAGGGGAGTGGACATTCCACAAAATGACTAAAATTTTTATAATTGAAGATGAAAGGGAGTCTAAAATACAACTGTTTAGGAATGATAAATTATAGTGTAATTTAATTTCAATTAAATAAAATTAGTGAGAAATGGTGAAATCCAATGCAAGTTTTGAAGAAAGTAAAATGATGTCAAAAAAATTAAAATCTACAAGAGTAAAGAAGAAGGGACAAGGAAGTACAATGGGGACGATAGGATGCTATGAGTGGTGAGATAACAAGGTAATGCTAGCCTTGAATCCACACCACAATAACTTGGATATTGGAAGAGTAAATATAAGTGACTACAAATATGAAATATCATGCAAATGTATGAGAAAATAGAGTGTAAAAGAGGTTTAAAACCAAAGTTATACCTGCGAGTGAGTAATGTGATATCAAATGTGCATGGAAGAGAAATAAAGTGTTAGTATACTACTAATATGAAGAACTTAGACTATAAATAAATAGCAATAGTTTGTATGAAGAAGATAGAGCAAATAAATGAAACAAAACCCTGCAATGAAGAAGGTTAATGCTAGAAATATGGACAACAAGACAAAATGGATCTACAAGAAGATGTTAGATGCTAGAAAAAGAGATGGAATACTTGAATAGGACCTATAATGATAGTGTTAAATGCTAAAAACCAAAATATGCCCTACACAAAGATATTAGAAGCACAAAATAGAAGAAAAATATAAATAAATGGAGCTCCAAGTTAACAAGGCCAATATTAAGAGAACAAAATACAAAATAGAAGCAAAGAAATAAAGAAAGGAGAAATTATAGGATTCCTATCACCTAGAAACAACATATTATTACCTCCAAGAAGACCTCCTTACATCCAATAAGACCTTGACTTGCTTGATTTACCTCCAAGAAAATGCTTATAAAAATGCCCAAAGAAGAATGCTAATGGAAGAGAGAGATAGAAGAATATGGGTAGAATGTAATTAGCAAGGGTTCTATTTATAGATGTGTGGAGGAGGGATTGAGGGGGAAAATGGATTTTAAATTCCTTGAGAGGAAAAACCAAAATTTGAAATTCATAGGTCTGTCTCATTAGAGGAGCATGTGTGAGGGAATGGGATGAAGAAATCCACATGCCCCTAGCTCATGTGGAGAGATTCTATCCATTTTACAAAATTGCCACTTAGGGAAAATTTGCCAATGGTAATTGGCATTTTTGTTCAATGGTTAGCTTGAATTTTGAAGGTTTTACAAATTTTCCAATTGGTGAACAAATTTGTCAATGGCATTTTTGTTAAGTGGTGAATTTATCACTAGTGAATTTGACATGAGTGGCAAATTTGTAATTGTCCTATAGTTTTTATTTTATAGTTTTAGGCATCAATATATGTCTAAACATAGTCATATTTGTACTCATCGGAAAGCTCTTTTTGAGCTCGATCTAATGGTGGTATTTTTGTGAAGTTTTGAGATGATTTGATAGGTCAAAATATGTCCCAAATATGACCTTACTTTTTAGGGCTATAAACACCCCAAATTTGGGTATGAAGATGATTGATTTGATTTGCTTGATCAAAAGGCTTGTGAAGGTGATGCAATTGATGAGTTTTGATAGGCTTGAAAATTAATGAAATATGCTAAATTTGATGTCTAAATTGATATGGTTAGGATCTCATTATGAGATGTTGGTTTGTGCCTTGATTGAGGATTTCGTTGGCTAGATGTGTCAAATTGGGTGTGTACAAGCTCTACGAAAATTTTTATAGTCTGCACCATTGGAAGTTGAACCACCTCAAATCTAGGATAAAGCTCAAGGAAGGTGTCTATTTTATAACCTCCCCTATTTACTCCAATAATAGGGTAGCTTCATAGGCCAAATGTGTACAAAGAAAACCTAGAAGGATTAGATCTGAAGGGGGTAAAAATGGTAATTTAGGCATCACAAAATAGGTTGAAAGTGATAGAGATATTACTACAAAATAGAAATAGAAATATTGAGCAGTTGTAGGACTAGCTGGTTGAAGCTAAGATAAGGTTGAAAATAGTCCAAACTCTTGGCCCTAAAATTTTAACTACCAAGGTATAAGAATCACCTGAGGAGATTCTCTTGCAAACCTTGAAAAAAGTAGCAAAGGATGTAAGGAGAAAATTTAAGCAATGGATGGGCCTCAATACTAGGCATTATTAGAACACTTAGTGAGGCATGAGGACATACCTCTAGTTAGGTTGGGGGGAGTGATGAGGCATAAAAATACCTCATTTTTAAGACTTTTGACCACCTTTTTTGTACATATAGGATATGTATTGTTTTGGTTATTGCACTAATAGGTTAAATAGGAGGAAGTATTCACTTAGATAGACAAAGTGTAGTTTTTCTAAGATAGGCAATAAAGGACTAACATATATTTTATCAAGTTAATGTAATAGAAAAACGGTTTTTATAGATTTTATTATAGCAGAGGATTTTGGTAGAACCAAGATCATGTTCTAGGCCCACTTTTTGCATAATATTATAGTTGAA
Source organism: Wollemia nobilis (assembly GCA_028583015.1). Lineage (NCBI taxonomy): Eukaryota > Viridiplantae > Streptophyta > Pinopsida > Araucariales > Araucariaceae > Wollemia > Wollemia nobilis. The sequence goes on from JAQPPZ010002998.1 coordinate 2,910,768, forward strand.
TGGAGCATTCAACTAAGACTCTGTTCTCTAGGCATCAAATAATGTTGAGCAAGGTGCAACGATAGTATTGTCATTATTGTCAAAACAATCAGATAGATCAGTTGATGCAGTGGACAGGAGTTCAGAGGTTATTCAGAGTATGTACAATGATGTTAAATACTTATGAGGATGTTTACCCACCTTTTTGCATATTTTCCAAGAAGACCGAAGTGGCCCATATGCTAAATATCAAAGAAAAAGCAAAACACCGCAAGAAAAAAAGTGTCGCTATATTGTGACATGTTGCATTTTTGTGGCCAAAATAGAAGAGAAAGAGTAAGGAGAAATATGTGTCGTGATATCGCGACATGTTGCATTTTTGCGGTCCAAAGAAAAGAGAAAGAGCAAAGAAAAAAAAGTGTCGCGATATCGCAACATGTTGCATTTTTGCGGGCCAAAGCAAAGAGAAAGAGCAAGGAGAAAAAAGTGTCGTGATATTGCGAAATGCTGTATTTTCATGGTGGAAAGGAAAGAGAAAGAGCAAGAAGGAAAAAGTGTCATGATATCGTGACATGTCACATTTTTGTGACTCAAAAAGGGCAAGCAGGCAGAGAAACAAAAGTGTCACGATATCGCGACATGTCGCATTTTTGCAACTAAAAAAGGGCAGGAAGGCAGAGAAACAAAAGTGTCGCGATATCGCGACATGTCGTATTTTTGTGACTCAAAAAGGGTAGGCAGGCAGAGAAAAAAAAGTGTCACAATATAGTGACATCTCGCATTTTTGCGACTCAAAAAGGGCAGGCAGGCAGAGAAATAAAAGTGTCGTGATATCACGCAATGTTGCATTTTCACCAAAGGAATAGAGTAGTTGACAGTGCGTCTAATATTAGTGATGAACACCAGGATAGTGAAACTGAAGACTACATAGTGACATGGACCTATAAGGAATAAATCGAAGATTGAATAAGGTAATTTTTCACATAAGGACAAAATTCAATGAATAAGACAAAACATTACATAAGGAATCTTTAATGATTTGAAATCATTTAAGATAGTCGTTACACATGGAAAGAAGCGGACGCATGCCCATGTGGAGAAAAGGAAACGAAGGGCCACAAAATAGAAACAAAAAGCCTTTTTGGAAATAAAAAACACATGCATGCATAAGGGAATGAGAAAATGAACAGTCATGGAAGGAGAAAACGAACGATCATGGAAGGAGAAAACGAAAAGTCATAGAAGGAGAAATAATTTTTTTTTAGAGTTTTTAAATATGCTATTCAAAGAGTCCATAACCTGTTGGTTGGTTCTCCTTTCTTTTGGTGTAGATAAATCAGGGGTTGATGCTCCTTTCTGTTGGTGTAGATAAATTATGGGTTGGTGCTCCTTTCTGTTGGTGCAAATAAATTAGGGGTTGGTGCTCCTTTCTATTGGTGCAGATAAATCAAGGGTTGGTGCTCCTTCCAGTGGGTGCTGGTAAATTGATTGTAAATTTGGTGCTTTGCAAATGCTGGATTTGGATGGGAGTCCAAACAGTAATTTTGAGGATGTAGCCAAATCGGTGAACCTTGGTACATCTTGTGTTGTGTGATGTTCTCTTGTTATACTTGCTTTATTTGGTTTCAAGTTTTCATTGTTTCGGCTTTAAGAGTTGAAGATTTAAGTTTTAAAGAGCTACACTGATTCACCCCCCTCTCAGTGTCATTGTGAGACTAAGAATTGGTATCAGAGCGAGGTTCCTAAACAAGCTTAATCGGCTAGGGTGATCTTGGAAGTGACACAATGGTAGGTGGTGAAGGCTTCTCATCAAACAAAGCACCATTGTTTGACGAAACTAATTACGCATTTTGGAGACTCAGGATGCAGACATATCTTTGTGCTTTGGGATATGACATTTGGGATTCAGTAGATAGTGGATACACAATACCCAACACTTCTCCAATCAATGTTGCCAGTAAGAAACTGTTTGAGAATGACTCAAAAGCAAAGAATGCTATAATGTGCAGATTAGTGGATAGTGAACTGGTAAAGATTATGAGTTGTAAAATGGTAAAAGAAATATGGGACAAACTGAGGAGCATTCATGAAGTAGAAATTAATATCAAGGAGGCCAAGTTACAAACACATCGAGCTCAGTTTGAAGTATTAAAGATGAATGACGATGAGAACATAGAGGCATATATGCTAAGAGTTAATGAAGTCATTAATGCGATTAGAGGACTCGACGAGGAAATCAAAGATTCTATCATCATGAAAAAGGTATTAATATCTCTTCCCCAAAGATTTGATTCTAAAGTTTCATCTATAGAAGAAGCTAAAGATCTAAATTATTTTAGTATGGATGATATGCATGGTTCTTTGATTACATATGAGATGAAAATAGGAAAATCTAAACCCATAGACAGAGAAGCTACTTTTAAAGCCCATAAAAATATGAAAGAAAAACAATAATCTGAGGAAGAAGAGACATCAGATGAAATGGAAGCAAAATTTGTTTGAAAACTAAAAATGGGAAAAGAAAAATACAGAGAAAAGTTATCGTTTAAATGTTTCAATTGTGGAGGCATTGGGAATTTTGCAGCTAAATGTCCACTTAATGAGAAGAACAAAAGTGATGAAGGATCGCACCAAGAAAGAAGTGACTGGAAGAAAAAAACAAATTTTAGAAAAGGCAACTTCAAGAAGAAAAGTTTCATCTCCAAGAATGTCAGTTCATTAGAAGACAGCTGCGGTGAGGATTCTGAAAAGGAAACAGGTGAAGCTCTTTTCATGGCACTCAAAGAAGAAAAAACAAAAAAATAATAGGAATGTGATGAAGAAGAAATTGATGTAGAAGTAAATTTGGAAGAGGAACTAATTGCAACTCTGGATGAATTGAAGATAGAAAGAAAAAAGAATAAGAAAATTTCAAGAAATCTTGAGGATGCAAATGAAATCATAACCAGTTTGAAAGTACAGATAGAAGAATCCAAGAAAATATCTGAAGATCTCGAAGTGCAAATAACCATGAAAATAGATTATTGCAGCAAGCTAGAAGAAGAGACTGTTGGTTTAAGGATGTAGATAGAAGATATGAATCGTAAAATTAGTTGTTATCACAAACGTGAAGAAAGTTCTATGAAGCTGAATAAGATGATAAATAACCAAAAGACTACAGGAATCAAATTTGGTTTGGGCTTTGACGAAGGAGAATCATAAAATGGATCAAAGGCCATAAATGAAGAATCCATAAAGAATGAAGATAAGAAACAGGTTGATCAAGAAAAATTGACTCATGCAAAAGAAAGCAATAATGCAAGGCACGAAAGGAGAATTGACAATGATGGATTCACCAATGTCACACATCAAAGAAGAAGAATATGTATGGCTCCTACGACAACATGGCAAAGACCATCACCCAGGTTCAATAATCTCTTTTCTGGTTACTGTTTTAAATGCAATGGTAATGGACATAAGATTTCAGATTGCAAGTATAATGTAGGACCAAGGAATTTTACCAATAGAAATGTTTTTTTACCTTTCATGGATTATGCAGTAGAATGTTATAACTGTCATAATTTTTGGCACATTGCAAGAAATTATCGAAGTACATTTGCATCAAATCAATTTTAGGGAAGAAAATTTCAACCAAATGGAATGAGACAAAATATAAAATTTCTCGAAAAACATGCACAAGCTACTGAAAAAGAGAAGTCAAAACAAGAGCCCAAAACTGTAATCAAACCAGAGTGGAAAGAAAAAGAGTGATCTAAGAAAGAAAAGGAATCCCTGATCGTACAAACAACATTTAAAGCACAGAATAAATATGCACCATGGATACTTGATAGTGGAAGCTCCAGTCATATGACAGGTGACAAACAGAAATTTTAGAAGTTACAGCAATATGAAGGTGGTTCAGTAAAATTTGGAAATAATGATGGAGCTAAGATAGTTGGAAAAAGTTCAGTGATGAAAAAATCAAGTCAAAAGAAGTCTTGTTTGTGGTTGGTCTGAAGCATAACTTGTTGAGCATAAGTCAGATTTGTGATAGAGGTCATGAAGTGATTTTTAAGAAGTAGGGTTGTGAAGTCAGAAAAGAAAACAGTGGAAAGTTGATAGCAACTGGATCGAGGACATATGGCAACATGTACACTCTCTCAGAGACTTCAGAAGGAGCTTTCTTGATTAGACAAGAAGAAGAAAATTGGTTGTGGCATAAGAGGCTCGGTCATATCAGTTTTGACAATCTAGTAAAAATCAGCTCAAAAAAGGTAGTGAGAGATATTCCCACCATTGGAAAATCATCAAATAGGATTTGTGCTTCATGCCAAAAGGGGAAGCAAACTAGAGTCTCATTTAAAACAAAAGAGTACTACACAAGAAAACCTTTGGAACTAATACATACTGATTTATGTGGACCCATGAGAACGCAAAGCATAAATGGTGACAAATATTTTATGTTGTGAATAGATGACTATTCTAGGATAACATGGGTACTATTTTTGAAGCATAAATCATAAGCTTTTAAGATGTTCAAGGTTTTCAAAAACCAAGTTGAGAATCAAACAGGAAAAATGATTAAATTTTTAATATCAGATAGAGGTGGAGAGTTCATTTCAGAGGATTTTATAGAGTACTGTAAAAAATATGGTATTAGGAGACAGTTTTTAGCAACCAGGACACCTCAGCAGAATGGTGTGGTAGAAATAAAGAACAGGACAGTGCAGGAAATGACATGGACTATGTTGAATGAGATCAAAGTAGCAGATAAATTTTGGAAAGAGGTAGTCCATACTGCGGTATACATCCAAAATAGGTGCATGTTGAGGACGCATGAAAGCAAAACTCCTTATGAGTTGTGGTTCGGTAAAAAGGCAATAGTAAGATACTTTAAAGTTTTTGGCAGCAAGTGTTACATCAAAAGAACTGAAGAAAACCTTGGTAAGTTTGAAGATAGAGTGGATGAAGGTATTTTTCTTGGCTATTTATCAAAAAGCAAAGCTTACAAATGCTACAACAAGAGGCTAAGGAAAATTTTGGATAGTGCCGATGTTAAAGTTGATGAAGGTAGGGAATGAGAAATTAGCTATGAAGAGAACTACCCAATTTATGAAGAGGTTATTGAAGGAGATGAGGAAAAGGAAACAGAAAAGAAACAAAAAATTAACTCAAACGATTCAAACAATGATTAAAAAGTGGAAGAAAATAAGAAATTCAAAACAGGCAGTTGGCAGAAAGATCATTCTAGAGAGCAAATAATTGGAGACCCCACAGTTGGTGTTCAAAAAAGAAGAAGAGTAGTAAGTAACTACTCTCTATTATCTAGCATTGATCCCAAAAATGTTACTGAAGTAAGCAAATATGAAAGTTGGATGAAGGCAATAAATGAAGAATTAGATCAGATCAAGAAAAACAAAACTTGGGAGTTAGTACCAAGACCTGCAAATAAAAATATAATCGGTACTAAATGGGTCTTTCGAAACAAATTGAATGAATATGGACAGGTATTCAGGAATAAAGCAAGATTGGTATGTAAAGGCTATGCACAAATTGAAGGTATTGAATTTGAGGAAACCTTTACACCTGTGGCTAGACTAGAGGCAATTAGAATGTTTCTGGCTGTAGCAGTTTACAAGAATTTCAAAGTTTATCAAATGGATGTGAAATCAGCATTTTTGAATGGGAAACTTGAAGAAGAGGTTTATATTGAGCAGCCAGATGGTTTCCAACTTGGTGATGATCCCAACTTGGTTTGCAAGTTGAAGAAATCATTATATGGCTTAAAACAGGCACCCCGAGCATGGTATGCAAGGCTAGACATCTATCGTACTCAACAAGGGTTCAAGAAAGGTATGGTGGATAGTAATTTGTATGTCAAAACTGAAAATGGCCATCTTATTGTTCTTGTTGTATATGTAGATGATATCATATTTGGCAGCAGCAAAGATGAGTAGTGTAAAGATTTAGCAAATAAGATGCAAAAAGAATTTGAAATGTCAATGATTGGTGAACTTTTGTATTTCCTCGGGTTGCAAGTTAATCAAAATGAGAAGGGCATATTTATTTTTCAAATTAAATATGTGAAAGAGATGCTAAAAAGTTCACAATGGAGGATTGTAAGCCAGTTAGCACTCCCATGACGACATGTTGCAAGTTGAGCAAGGATGAAAAATCTCCACATGTTGATCAAACCATGTACAGATCTATGATTGGGAGCTTACTGTACTTGACAGCTACCAGACCATATATTTTGTAGGTAGTATGCATGGTATCATGATTTCAGGCTAGTCCTAAGGAGACTCATGTGACAGCAGTGAAGAGGATTCTTCGGTACCTCAAGGGTACTATGGAGTATTGGTTATGGTATCTAAAATGTAAGGACTTCACCCTTATTACGTATTCAGATGCAGATTGGGCAGGATGTGTAGATGACAGAAAGAGTACCATTGGAGGTGCATTCTATCTTGGAGACAGGTTGATCGCATGGCACAGTAAGAAACAAGAGCCAGTCTTCTTATCCACAGCAGAGGCAAAATATATTGCAGCGATAATGTGTTGTACGTAGGTATCATGGATGAAACAAACCCTAAAATATCTTGGTATTAACTTCAGTGAGCCAATTTTAGTTAAGTGTGATAACACCAGTATCATTAACATCTCAAATAATTCGATTATGCATTCTCGCACAAAACATATTGCTATCCGGTATCACTTTTTGAAGGAGAAAGTTGCGGAAGGTGAGGTTAAGATGGATTTTGTTCCAAAAATAGAGCAAGTAGCGGATATCTTCACAAAACTGTTGCCCAAGGAGTCTTTGAGTACCTTCGTAATAAATTGGGAGTGGTCACGCTTCCCAAGAATTAACTAGCTATCGGGACCATATTCTCAGGGGGAGCATTTATGTATTTGTTATCTTTTTGCTCATGTTTGTGATTTTTGCTAAGTGTAATAATTTTTGCCTGAGAATGTTGTTGAAGAACACAAGCTTATACTGAGAGGGGGTGAATAGTATAAGACCTCTTTTTACTTTTTCCTTTATACTTCAAAACAGTAAAGCAATATACCCAAAGCAATATCAAAGCAATGCACAATATCATCCACAAAGTGACACCAATTTTAACGTGGTTCACCCGAATGGTTGGGCTACGTCCACAAAACTTTTCTCTAAAAGTTATCTCAAAGTTCTTTGGGAATCCTTCCCAATTACAATGTTTATGAGCCTTGGCCCAAAGGAGATACCTTCCCCCAATCAAAATTTATGAGCCTCTGCTCAAAGGAGATACCTTCCCCTCTGCTCTGGAAATGATCCCTCAGAAGATCAATTGCCTCTACCTCTTGCCAACACATGGAACTCCTTTCCATCGAAGACCTCCTGTCCTCAATGCTTAGCCTAAGAGACCTCTGCCTTCTATGATCACATCCATAGTAGCTCAACAACCTATACCAAACATAGTCAGTCGGTCTAGTACAAGTCTTCCTCTGTCTGTTAGATCTATCCAAATCTTGAACAAATCAATCCTCTGCATACAAGCCTTCTCAAATACTTGCCAACTGTCCTCAGGTTCTTCTCATAGAACCAATGCACCTCTATCCTCAAGTTCTCTGATAGAACTATCAAACTCAGCTCACAAGTCCTCTGCTAGGACCTGTCCAAATCTTCTCACAAGTCCCCACCGAAACCTGTCCAAAATTGCTCACAAGTCCCCACCGGAACCTGTCCAAGACTGCTCACAAGTCCCCATCGAAACCTATCCAAAACTGCTCACAAGTCCCCACCGGAACCTGTCCAAAAACTCAGCAAGCTCACCAAGAAAAACTTTCTTAGTAGGAAATCACAAAGTGAATTGTTAGAGACCCAATGTGATTTGTCAAACTCATAGAAGCATAAAGAGAATTTTTAGAGACTCAATATGTTCTATACTCAAATCCCAATCTCAAAACTCAACTCAAATCAACTCAGCTCAATCTCAATCTCAAATCTGAAAACTCAACTCAATATCTGAAATGGATAGGATAGAATGTTTTCTTTCAAGAACATGAAACCCCAACAATTGCCAACTATGCAAAGAATCACATAACAATGATACTCATATTATTTTCATCATCAATTAGGGTTTCAACAACAATGCTCATCAAACAAGGTTTAGTCAACCAACACCACTCAACTCAACATCAACCTTGAAGCATTCAACCAATCATCACAAGAAAAGGAAACAAGTAGAAATCCTTTTCCCTCCAAAGATATTTGAACAAAATAGCCACCAACACAATATCACCAAATGTAAAGAATAACTTGCTCAAATCAACTCAATGGAGTAAGCCCAATATCATGAATCAAGTAAAGTAATAACTTGATCAAACAACCTCTATGGAAGCAACTCAACATCAACCTTGAAGCATTCAACCAATCATCACAAGAAAAGGAAACAAGTAGAAATCCTTTTCCCTCCAAAGATATTTGAACAAAATAGCCACCAACACAATATCACCAAATGTAAAGAATAACTTGCTCAAATCAACTCAATGGAGTAAGCCCAATATCATGAATCAAGTAAAGTAATAACTTGATCAAACAACCTCTATGGAAGCAACTCAACCATCAAACTCAAAACAGCCAACCAAGGGTTCCACCAACTCAATGCAAGTAGCTAGACTCACAAATATAAACCCTAGTGCACAAAGATTCCACTATCTCAAACCAAAAATTATGCATTCACCAAAAACTCTCCTTAAGGATAACAATGCATAAGTAGTCTTCAACAAACCAGAAAATAGGATTTACACCCAACCAAAGGAAACCTAGTTGAAAACCTTTTCACTCCAACCTTATTTCAGAAAAATATACACCAATCATACTCATAAGGAAAATGTGCCCATACCTTTTTGGAGTAGAAGAAAATTAATCCTTAAAGTTGTCACCACACACAACCCTCAAACTTCCAACCAAGTTAGGTTTAGAACCAAGATAAATGAGCATATATAAAAACTTTCCTTAATACACCTTTTAGCTCCTCTTCTTTAAAAACAACCACCAAAGAAGCCAAAAACACAACAACCAAAACTTACACCTTATATCTCCATTTTTAAATTTAGCATAGTAAAATACTAATCTCAAAAATACAACCAAAGAAATATCCCCTTATTTCTCCTATGTCTTTTAAACAATGCTAAACAATGCCAAAAATCATATCAAGAAAATAATCACACCTTATAATGGATGCCCTTGAAGAATCCAAAATTCATGGCACAAAACACGTTTTAATAAAAACGTGACTAATCCATGCATAGCTCCCTCCGTAGGGATCGAAACGTAGACCTCCGCCTATGCAAGGCCCAAATGCAGCCTTCGCTGCCACTAGCCCACAAGGGGCTTACGAAGTCCAAGACGGACTTCCTTCCACATAAACGGTCAAGCTTTTCAAACCACGAGCTCTCCTATTTTGCAGCATAAATAGAACATTCGATCACAGCCAAACCAATTAATTGCCTTAAATTTTCCAAGAGCGGTTTAACCTTAGGAACCTTCTCATATTTATAGTCCATACGTGGACTTTAGAACACGTTGGCTGCAAAGAAAAGTAATTTCAAATTTAATCGAAATTTGCTTTCTAAAGGGTTTAAAAACCCTTAAAGTATTTCTAATAAATGAAAAATAATTTCTCCCTTAATTAATTAAAACCTTGAAGGGTTTTAAATAATAATTAAATAAATAATAAAGAGAACCTCCATTGGTTTTAATAAAAACCATTGCCAATGGAATCTCTCTGGATTCTCTTAAAAATATTCTCTTGGAATCTTCCACCTTTGAAGCCAACACATCCTCTTAACATTAATGTCATTTCCTTTTGACATCAATGACAACTCATAGACAAGAAGCTAGGATCTCAAACCCAAAATTTCCAACAATCTCCCCCTTTGTCATTGATGGCAAACCATGCTTCTCAACAACATAGAAACTCAACATAAACATCTCCCCCTGTCTTGAGGCTCTCCCCCTTACTCATATCTCTCCCCCTTTGTCATCAATGGAAAAGGGTCACCTTTGGGGCTTGGGACTAAGAATGAGCCTCTTAGCTTAGTCCCTCCCCCACCTCATTTTGAGGTGTTTAATTTTGAGGTGGGAGTAAAACTCCCAACAAGCACTGATCATCATCAGTGTCTATAGCTACCTTACCATGTCTTCTCTTGTTCTCCTTGTCCATATTCCTGTTCCTGTTCCTGCCATCGTTTCGTTCCTTGTTATCATTCTTGTTCTTGTCCATGCCTTGATCCTTGGACCTGATCATGCCACTGTTCCTATTCCTGTACCTTGGAAGTTTAGCTCTACATTGTCTAGCTGTGTGACCTTCATTGTTACACTTATAACAAGTAACAATGTTATTTCTTTTGGGCATACCTGTTCTTTGAATCCACCTGTTCTGACTAACCTTGTTTCTATTATTAGCCTTGCATAAAATTGCCTTATGCCCAAACTATTTACAAGAGTAGCAATACCCTTGAAAGAAATTACCACCTCTGAAACCGTCATTTACCTTCCTTACTTGAGTCATGCAATGTGAAGGCATGTGACCAAACCTGTGACAAGCAAAACATCTGCCATTAAACTTTCCTGTAAATGACCTTCTAGGTCTTGTAAACTTTCTCCCCTTTTTCTGTTTCCTATTTTCTATTTCTGTGCATCTATCACTCAAGGACTCTTTCTCTGAAATACTCTCCTCATCAGAACTCTCTTCTTTTTGGAATCTCTTACTAGATTCCCCAAACTTTTCCTTGTGTTTCTTACCAAAACCAAGACCTGTTTTATCTGTTGCCCTTCTTTGATCTTTGATGATGGACTTTACCTTTTTGGAGCTATCTTGAAACCTGTAAAGCTTATCCTTGTACTCTTTAGTTTCCTTTTTCAAATAAGCCATTTTTTGTTCTAACTCATTATACTCAAGAACCTTAGACTCTAACTCATCCTTGAGTTCTTGTGTCTTAGCTATAGAGAAGTCAAGAATTTCTATAAGATCATCTCTCTCCATACAACATTTATCTAACTTATCCTTGAGTCTAGCATTCTTCTTTCTTTCCTTTTCCAAAACACTAAGAGCACTAATAAGTTCACTTTCAAGATCCTTTATTTGTTTGCTTTTTGAATCATCAAAGCCTTTTTCAGATTTCTTATCACTAGAGGTGCTACCCTTTTCAAATACCATACATGCATCTTCCTTATAGTTTTCTGAAGCATCCTCATACATACTAGAAACCAAATCATTATTTGTGCAATCATCCTCAAGGTGACCAAAATTTTCACATCTAAGACATTTCATGATAATGAATCTATGTTTCGGTTCTTCCTTTTTTTCTAATATGAACAACATCTCATTTTCATTATCACTTGAAGAACTTTCACTATCACTACTAGAACACTTACTTGCTTTGTCTAGGTAGAAACTCTTCTTGTGCTTGTGAGAATACCTCTTTCCTTGATTGCTATGCTCATATTTGTTTTTCCTATGATGCTTGTGTTTTTCAGAATCCTTGCTCCTAGAATCCTGTTTATCTTCATCACTTTCATTCTTGGGAACAGTACAGTCAGTAGCATAATGACCAAACTTTCCACAATTGAAACATCTTATATTTTTCATACTTTTGTGCTTTCTAGAGAACTTGCCTTTCTTGCTGTAATATGCCTCTTCATCACTAGAAGACTCATCACTATATTGAAGTTGTTTACCCTTGGATTCCTTGGTAGCCTTGAAAGCTGCCTCTTTCTTGACATCAACCTTCACTTGAGTTCTCAACTCAAATGCTTGCAAGTATACTATGGAGCTCATCCTTTTTCAACTTATCCAAATCTTTAGCTTCCTCAATAGTAGAAATATTTTCACTAAATCTATTAGGAAGAGATCTTAAAATCTTATCACAAACATCATTTTCAGCAAGCTCAAGACCTAAGTTTTTCATGGAGTTAACAACCTCATCCATACGAAGCATGTAGTCACTAATATTTTCATCATCATTCATCTTGAGTTGTTCAAACATACCTTTGAAGTGTCTCAACTTGGCCTTTCTGACATTTGTATCACCTGTGTGAACCACCTTCAACTGATTCCACATTTCACTAGCTGTCTTGCAGTGAATCACTTTGGTGAGATCTACTTTCTGTAAGCCTTTCAGGATTGCATTCATTGCTTTTGAATTGTTGTGATGTAGGAGCCTTTCTTATTTAGTATTAGGACCATGTTTAGGAATAGTGTACTCATCTTCAATCACTTCCCATACCTCATTACCAAGTGCCATTAGATGAACCTTCATCCTTGCACTCCAAAGACCAAAATCTAACCCATCAAGAATAGGTGCTGCATTGCCACTTGAATAATCCATTATGTTCTTTACTAGCTTTTCCTTCAAGCTATTAAACTTTCTGAAGGAACCCGCTCTGATACCAATTGAAGAACACAAGCTTATACTGAGAGGGGGGGTGAACAGTATAAGACCTCTTTTTACTTTTTCCTTTATACTTCAAAATAGTAAAGCAATATACCCAAAGCAATATCAAAGCAATGCACAATATCATCCACAAAGTGACACCAATTTTAACGTGGTTCACCCAGAATGGTTGGGCTACGTCCACAAAAAATTTCTCTAAAATTTATCTCAAAGTTCTTTGGGAATCCTTCCCAATTACAATGTTTATGAGCCTCGGCCCAAAGGAGATACCTTCCCCCAATAAAAATTTATGAGCCTCTGCTCAAAGGAGATACCTTCCCCTCTGCTCTGGAAATGATCCCTCAAAAGATCAACTGCCTCTACCTCTTTCCAGCATGTGGAACTCCTTTCCAGCGAAGAGTTGTCCTCAATGCTTAGCCTAAGAGACCTCTGCCTTCTATGATCACGTCCATAGTAGCTCAACAACCTGTACCAAACACAGTCAGTCAGTCTAGTAAAATTCTTCCTCTGTCTGTTAAATTTGTCCAACTCTTGAATAAATCAATCCTCTACATACAAGCCTTATCAAAGACTTGCCAACTATCCTCAGGTTCTTCTCATAGAACCAATGCACCTCTATCCTCAAGTTCTCTAATAGAACTATCAAACTCAGCTCACAAGTCCTTTGCTAGGACCTGTCTAAATATGCTCACAAGTCCCCACCGAAACCTATCTAAAACTTCTCACAAGTCCCCACCGAAACCTATCCAAGACTGCTCACAAGTCCCCATCGAACCTGTCCAAAACTGCTCACAAGTCCCCACTGGAACCTATCCAAAAACTCAGCAAGCTCACCAAGAAAAAATTTCTTAGTAGGAAATCACAAAGTGAATTGTTAGAGACCCAATGTGATTTGTCAAACTCATAGAAGCATAAAGAGAATTGTTAGAGACTCAATATGTTCTATACTCAAATCCCAATATCAATCTCAAATCTAAAAACTCAACTCAATATCTAAAATGGATAGGATAGAATGTTTTCTTTCAAGAACATGAAACCCCAACAATTGCCAACTATGCAAAGAATCACATAACAATGATACTCATATTCTTTTCATCATCAATTAGGGTTTCAACAAAAATGCTCATCAAACAAGGTTTAGTCAACCAACACCACTCAACTCAACATCAACCTTGAAGCATTCAACCAATCATCACAAGAAAAGGAAACAAGTAGAAATCCTTTTCCCTCCAAAGATATTTGAACAAAACAGCCACCAACACAATATCACCAAATGTAAAGAATAAATTGCTCAAATCAACTCAATGGAGTAAGCCCAATATCATGAATCAAGTAAAGCAATAACTTGATCAAACAACCTCTATGGAAGCAACTCAACCATCAAACTCAAAACAGCCAACCAAGGGTTCCACCAACTCAATGTAAGTAGCTAGACTCACAAATATAAACCCTAGTGCACAAAGCTTCCACTATCTCAAACCAGAAATTATGCATTCACCAAAAACTCTCATTAAGGATAATAATGCATAAGTAGTCTTCAACAAACCAGAAAATAGGATTTACACCCAACCAAAGGAAACCTAGTTGAAAACCTTTTCAATCCAACCTTATTTCAGAAAAACATACACCAATCATACTCATAAGGAAAATGTGCCCATACCTTTTTGGAGTAGAAGAAAATTGATCCTTAAAGTTGTCACCACACACAACCCTCAAACTTCCAACCAAGTTAGGGTTAGAACCAAGATAAATGAGCATATATAAAAACTTTCCTTAATACACCTTTTAGCTCCTCTTCTTTAAAAACAACCACCAAAGAAGCCAAAAACACAACCAAAACTTACACCTTATATCTCCATTTTTTAAATTTAGCATAGTAAAAGACTAATCTCAAAAATACAACCAAAGAACTATCCCCTTATTTCTCCTATGTATTTTAAACAATGCTAAACAATGCCAAAAATCATATCAAGAAAATAATCACACCTTATAATGGTTGCCCTTGAAGAATCCAAAATTTGCGGCACAAAACACTTTTTAATAAAAACGTGACTAATCCATGCACAACTCCCTCTGCGGGGATCGAAACGTAGACCTCCACCTACGCAAGGCCCAAACGCAGCCTTCCCTACCACTAACCCATAAGGGGCTTACGAAGTCCAAGACGGACTTCCTTCCACATAAACGGTCAAGCTTTCCAAAAGATTTTCAAACCACAAGCTCTCCTCTTTTGTAGCATAAACAGAACATTCGATCGCAACCAAACCAATTAATTGCCTTCAATTTTCCAAGAGTAGTTTAACCTTAGGAACCTTCTCATATTTATAGTCCATACGTGGACTTTAGAACATGTCAGCTGCAAAGAAAAGTAATTTCGAATTTAATTGAAATTTGCTTTCTAAAGGGTTTAAAAACCCTTAAAGTATTTTTAATAAATTAAAAATAATTTCTCCCTTAATTAATTAAATAAATAATTAATTAAAACCTTGAAGGGTTTTAAATAATAATTAAATAAATAATAAAGAGAACCTCCATTGGTTTTAATAAAAACCATTGCCAATGGAATCTCTCCGGATTCTCTTAAAAATATTCTCTTGGAATCTTCCACCTTTGAAGCCAACACATTCTCTTAATATTAATGTCATTTCATTTTGACATCAATGACAACTCATAGACAAGAAGCTAGGATCTCAAACCCAAAATTTCCAACAATTGTGCATGGACTCAGGTGGAGTTTGCAGTAGCCCTTTGGTATTGTTGTCAAAGGGGGAGAAGAGTTACAGGAAATTGCACATGTGTTGCCAACAATTCCAAAGGGGGAGATTGTTGAGCAAGGTGCAGTGACAGTATTGTCATTGTTGTCAACACAGTCAAATAGATCGGTTGATGTAGTGGATAGGATTTCAAAGGTTATTCAGAGTATGTACAGTGATGTTAAATGCTTATGAGGATGTTTACCCACCTTTTTGCATATTTTCCAAGAAGACCGAAGTGGCCCATATGCTAAAGATCAAAGAAAAAGCAAAACATCGCAAGAAAAAAAGTGTCACGATATCGTGACATGTTGCATTTTCATGGCCAAAAGAGAAGAGAAAGAGCAAGGAGAAAAAAGTTTCACGATATCGTGACATGTTGCATTTTCGTGATCCAAAGCAAAGAGAAATATCAAGGAGAAAAAAGTGTCGCGATATCGCGACATGTTGCATTTTTGCGGGCCAAAGCAAAGAGAAAGAGGAAAGAAAAAAAAAGTGTCACGATATCACGACATGTTGCATTTTCGCATGCCAAAGCAAAGAGAAAGAGCAAGGAGAAAAAAGTGTCGTGATATCATGACAATGTTGTATTTTCACGGTCCAAAGCAAAGAGAAAGAGCAAGAAGGAAAAAGTGTCGCGATATCGCAACATGTCACATTTTTGCGACTCAAAAAGGGTAGGCATGCAGAGAAACAAAAGTGTCACGATATCGCGACATGTCACATTTTTACGACTCAAAAAGGGCAGGCAGGTAAAGAAATAAAAGTGTCGCAATATTGCAACATGTCGCATTTTCGCGACTCTAAAAGGGTAGGTAGATAGAGAAACAAAAGTGTTGCGATATTGCGACATGTTGCATTTTCATGACTCAAAAAGGGTAGGTAGGCAGAGAAACAAAAGTGTCATGATATCGTGACATGTCGCATTTTCGTGACTCAAAAAGGGCAGGCAGGCAGAGAAACAAAAGTGTCGCGATATCGCGACATGTTGCATTTTTGCCAAAGGAACAGAGTAGTTGATAGTGCATCTGATATTAGTGATAAACACCAAGATAGTGAAACTGAAGACTGCATAGTGACATGGACCTATAAGGAATAAATCAAATATTGAATAAGGTAATTTTTCACATAAGGACAAAATTCAATGAATAAGACAAAACATTACATAAGGAATCTTTAATGATTTCAAATCATTTAATATTGTCGTTACACATGGAAAGAAGCGGATGCATGCCCATGTGGAGAAAATGAAATGAAGGGCCACAAAATAGAAACGAAAATCCTTTTTGGAAACCAAAAACACATGCATGAATAAAGGAAGGAGAAAATGAACAGTCATGGAAGGAGAAAACGAACAATCATGGAAGGAGAAAACAAACAGTCATGGAAGGAGAAAACGAAAAGTCATGGAAGGAGAAATAATTTTTTTTTAGAGGTTTTAAATACGCTATTCAAAGAGGCCATAACCTGTTGGTTGGTGCTCCTTTCTGTTGGTGCAGATAAATCAGGGGTTGGTGCTCCTTTCTATTGGTGCAGATAAATTAGGGGTTGGTGCTCCTTTCTATTGGTGCAGATAAATTAGGGGTTGGTGCTCCTTTTTGTTGGTGCAGATAAATCATGGGTTGGTGCTCCTTCCAGTGGGTACTGGTAAATTGATTGTAAATTTGGTGCTTTGCAAAGGCTAGATTTGGATGGGAGTCCAAAAAGTCATTTTGAGGATGTATCCAAATCGGTGAACCTCAGTACATCTTGTGTTGTGTGATGTTCTCTTGTTATACTTGCTTTATTTGGTTTCAAGTTTTCATTGTTTCGGCTTTAAGAGTTGAAGATTTAAGTTTTAAAGAGCTACACTGGTTCACCCCCCCTCTCAGTGTCATTGTGAGACTAATAGATAACATAGTGGTCTATAGGATGCAACAATACTATACTATCATAGAACAAGAATGAGACCTAGTAGTTGGACCTTAGTTGATTGAACTTGCCACATGGCTATAACAACTAGTTGGGAGTATTTTTGTAACCCCCCTTATGATGACTTGACATTACAAGAAAATATTCCACTTGGTTGATATCCAATGAAGCACTTATTTGAGCATAGAACCACTTTTTTGTAGATTTTGGTAAACAAATTTTTACCAACTATAATAGTCATAACCGAATACTATTACTAGCTGGCAGTAGCTAAGAAGAAGATAAAAATCATCAAATTCTAAGTGTAAATATTAACAACTATTTTTTATTTAATTTATCTATTTTTAATTCATTTTTAATTTGCAGGTATGATGCACTAAGATTGTTTGCTAATTCAAACTATCGAGTGTAAAATTCAATTTTTCTTCACTTGCTGATTAGGAAAAAAGTTGTAAAATTATTCTTCTATTATAACCATTCAAATGTATAGGTATGAGAGGGCCTTGTCATCTCCCTTTTATAAAAAGCAACAACCTAGGACCTAGGAGGGGAGAAGTTGAATAGTAAGGTTATGTTGTTGATTTTTAGTTTTAGTTTATAATAGCTAATTTCTAAAACCATATGTAATAAAGCTTTGTTATATATTTTCCATTGTGTTACATCTTTGTGATCAGAAGTGAGAATTCCCCCCTTCCATGTTGCTATGAGCAAGGGCCCACTCCTAGAAAGGTGGAAGGTACCTTCATTTATGCTTTATTTTTTTTGGTAGGTAAAATATCTTAACTGTGGGGTTTAAATGGGCTCCAAAACCAAGTGCATAAACTGGTAGCTAAAACAATAGCATAAGATGACATAGACCTGCACATTATCTAGAAACAACCTGAATTAAAAGGACCAAACAACATCAGAGAAGGCTTAATGGACACCTAACATCATAAACACAAAGATATAGGCTGAGAAATACCCACACAGGGGTTTCTTAAGAGAAATAACTTCCTCAAAACCCTGCAGAGGAGCTATAATAAAAACTCATGTAGGGGATGCTCGCAATAGATAAAAAAAACTATAATAGACACTTGTATAGTAATAAGCATAGTACTCAAAAAGGCCCATGCAAGGGCGATATAGAACTCATAAATAGTAATTAAAGTCCCACACAGGGGATCACAAGACCAAAATAAATAGAGAGACCCATCATGAGAGCAAACTGAGTACTCAACAGACCTAGACCTAGTTATTTGTAACATATTTATTTACAAGAGCATATTTAGGATGGTTCGAAAGTAGCACCTTGAGAGTCTCACTGATCTTATCCATGGCAATGATAATGCTGCTGATGATGGTGATGTGGATTGTGTTGCGAGTAGTAATGCAATGATTATCACTGTCTTCATCCATGATGTGGCTAGAAGGGTAAAGTAAGGCCATGTTGGCAAGACTGAGGAAAAAGGAAGACCACATAAACCAGACACTATGCTTCTTACTGCCTAGGACACACAATGATGGACAAAACTAGATGATAATGGATTGACACAGTCCAGGGTTATAAATATATAATTTTTTGGCACTATAAACACCCTTTTCAAAAGTTGAGTTGGTGTGATTGGTAGACCATGTAGTAATTCTCCATAGGGAATAGACACTAGAAAAAACAAACATGGTACAAGATAGAATACACAAAGGATAGGGCTAGAATAGGATTAGGAGTGCCAATTGATTGAAAAAAATGATTCTCAAAATTCACAAGATGCAAAATTGAGCATCTCAAGACTTGACGCATATTGACATTGTTTGAAAACATCTAGTGACATAGCCTACACCTACTTAGGGACTTGACATGCTTGGAGAATACCACCATGATACAAACCCACCGACAGGGCCTACCTTGGGACATTACATACTTCATAGAAGGGAAACGAGAGAACAGAATACCATTACTGATAGCAATACTAAGAGTCATGCTAATCATAAAAGTTTTGCCATAAGAATTAAAACCAAAGAACCATATCATGCTAAAAAATATAGAGTCATCATTGAAGAAGCTGACTCGCCAAAACCTGTGACCACATATTTCAAACCAAATCATTATTAGTAGCATTTAAAACTTCTTGGG
Source organism: Wollemia nobilis (assembly GCA_028583015.1). Taxonomy (NCBI): domain Eukaryota; kingdom Viridiplantae; phylum Streptophyta; class Pinopsida; order Araucariales; family Araucariaceae; genus Wollemia; species Wollemia nobilis. The sequence continues at coordinate 2,929,941 of JAQPPZ010002998.1, forward strand.
GGAAGATTTATTTCCAAATGGATAGAGATTTATGAATAACTCCTCAATTAGAAAGAATATTTGCAGGTCTGTTAGATTCATGATACACATGGTTGATAGAGATATCATTGAAAATTTGGGATAACTTCTTAGCTTCCTGAACAATAGTTCTAGCATTCTAAGAGGAAACCCTATTATTTTTAATAGCTTTAGACACTCAAATGTGGTTAATACGATTAAGCACCCATAAAAAATGATCAAATTGGCATCATATGGCCCCTTGGGCAGCCCTCATGAGGCTCACAATGGTTCTAGCCACTCCGAAAAGGTTTTTGGAGGCTATCGACCCAATTTTGGGAGGTTTTGGCCCAAAATTCACCACCTTCCCACCCTATGATGGTGGTAGATTCCCACAATCCTACCCTATGACGGTGGTGAGCCATCGTCCCATGGTGGGACGGTGAGCAAGTTTGACCCAAAAAAGGTCAAATCTGGGCCAAATGGCACCCAAAAATTGCCATTTAGCATGCTATATGGAGCATGCGGGTCAGAGGGCACTGAAGCCTTATTACACACTTCTTAATGGATGCCCAAAATGGAGATTCTCTTCTCCATCCAGTGCATACCTCCCATTTGACAATTGTCACCTCCTGTCATGCATGCCCTTGCATGCCTTTTTGTACATAAGTCCCTTCGGGATATAAAATGGGTACAATGTCCACATAAAACACATATATAATATAGATAGGAGTTCTAGGGTATGCAACAGAGTGCTTTCGATATTTACCCTCACCTTATTGCATCTTTTTGCCCTCGGAATCTCTCTTTTGCCAAGGAGGTTACCGGGTGACTCCAAGAAGGTAATCCGAGCATAGCTTTTCCATCCGAGTGAATTTATTCACCAAATTAAAAAACACACATTAGATTTTTTAGGAACATCTTCTAGTTATTTTGGTAGCAAAAAGTGTTCGAAATTGGTGGGTATCCCCTCTCGGGGTGCCCCCCAAATAGTTGCAGTCACCATCATCCCCCTGGGACATGGGTAAATTATGACACAATTTCACTATTTTTTTAATTAGTATTTTTCTATATTATCCCATTATATTACAGTTAAAATTTCAGGTGATTTGGAGTTAAATTGACAAAGTTATAGCATTTTAAAGTTTTTGTAGGCTCGTTGGGCCTATCCGGGCACCCCAATTTGATGCAGGTGGATCTAGGCCCCAATTTGAAAATATAATCATATGGGTTGTCTTGAAATTTCAATTTATGCATGCTGTACATATTTTATGAGTTTTGGATATGTTTAGGTTCAGGATTTTCTTGTCTTCTTCTTCGTAGGTTGCAGGCGGGCGATGCCAAATCAAGGGGTCTACGAATGCAATTTATGATCTTTTTTTGGTGATATCCACTAAAAACATCCTATTTGACATATACACAAATTTTAAAGTCATTATGAGTTGATTTTATATAGTTTTAATATATGCGTTATTTTGCCCCTGTGGGGATTACACGTTTTCCACCATACACCCTTGCTATTTGACCCCTTTGGCTTCCTTGTGTGTAGGTGCAGGTTATTATAAGGCATTAGGAATGAATATCATACATCATATATTTAATATACAAGCAACGATGACATTTTCCCTCCCACCTCGATTGTGGGTATGAGGAAAAGCACTGGATGTGCACCCTGATTCCTTGAAGGAATTGATCCTTGGGCACCCAAAACATTGTAAAAATTGCATAACCTTTTGAGCCCTCAAGGGTACTGATGTGTAACCTTGGATCTGATCCACCCAATTAATAAAGCATACACTCGTTTCATTTCATTATTTATTGCTTGGTATTGCTTCATTTTCATATGCATTCTTCCGTTTGATGCTCATGTGCAAGATGGGATAGATACACATATTGTTTCTCTTCATTAGGTGCACCAATTTTCCCTTCTTAAATATCATATAATATTCAAATAATCTCCCTCAATATAAATGTTGGCTATATAATTCTTGAGAAGATCTAGCCCTCTCCACAATGCACAACCTTTCATAAAATGATTTGTTTGGCACCCTAGATACTCAGCATAAGCTATAATAAATTGACCATTGTGATCTCTGACTAAGCCACTTGCACCTGTATCCCATGGGTTTCCTTTGGAGGCACCATAAAAGTTAAGTTTTAGTCACTCAATTGGGGGAGGAATCCAATGGGCATCCACTCTGGGATGGGGGGTTGGAGAACTAGAACTGGAGTTGTAGGGAATATTTAAATAAGAGAACATAATAGACTCTAGTATAGACTCAGGAGGTTTGGGACAAGAGAATATCTAGGAATTTTTGATAGTAAAGGCAATATATTTATTGGAAATAAATATGGGATCCTTATAGGAGGACGAAAAAACCTTGCTATTTATTTCAAGCCACAATTGCCATAAGATATGATGAAGGCTCACTTTCCATAAAGAAGATAATATGAGATTTTTGAATGGGGCTGATCATTGGATGAAAAGGCGACTCACAAAATTATGAGGAACCTATGAGATATGAAAAGTGCATGTAATATTATCCAATGCTATCTTGGAGAAAGAGCACTCTAGAAGGAGGTGATTGACATATTCCCAGATATTCATGCACAAATAGCATCTATTAAGGACAATCATGCTATTTTTATAAGGTTATCAATCGTAAGAATCTTATTTTGGATGGCCAGCCAATTGAAATGAGAAACTTTCAGAATGAGATATTTAATCCACACTTGATCATAAGTTATTTGGACCACTTGATGATCAATAGTTAGAACATGAGTAGATTTAATCGTGAGCAACCTAGAATCAATTTCTTTCCAAAAAGGTAAGTCAGGGTAATTACTAGTGGGGATGAATGTTGCATTTAGTATGGTTTTGAGAACTTTTGAAGCATCAAAGTTTTGGCCATTAGCACTTGGAATATGAAAAATTTTCCAATTCTTGGAATTAGATGAAATGCCAATGAAATCTTCAACCTTGCTGCCAATTAAAATGTCTAGGAAAGGCTATAAAATAGCAATATCATTGTTCTCTAAAAGTGGTTGATTAGAGATCCACCTATCAGTCCAGAAATTAATTGTTCTACCTCTGACTAATTTCCACCTTATCCCCTTATTAATTTGAGATCTGGTCTGGATAATTGATTTCTAAAAAGTGGAACCATATTTAGGTATATCATCATCTATGAGACAATGATTTTGAATATAGTTTTTATTGACAATTGAGACCCATTCAAGGTTACTATTGGTGAAAACCTTCCATTCTTGCTTGTCTAATAAGGATATGTTCATATTAAAAAATCTTCGAAGCCCCAAGCCCCCTTAATTTTGAGGGTGCACACCTTGTATCAACTAACTAGATGAAAAATTTTCCTATCCTCGACACCTACCCACAAAAATATTTTCTTGGATTTGGTCAATTTTCTTGTAGACAACAATAGGAACTTTGAATATGAACATGAAATAAACAAGAACACTTTGGAGATAAGCCATTGTCAGGGTGGCTTTGGTTTCTTGAGAGACAAGGATCCCTTTCCAACCTACAATTTTTTTGTTAATCCTCTCAATAATGTTACTCCACATGGATTCCTTAAAAGCACTGGTGAAAAGAGGGAGGCCCAAATATTGGGTAGGTAATTGAGATATAACACATTAAAAATGTGTGCAATATTAGCTTGCCTCTCTTGGGGAGTGTTAATTAAGAAGATTTTTATTTTAATATAATTTATTTTCTACCTTGCAACCTCCTCATAGGTATCAAGAATACTCTTAATAGCGTTTGCTTCCCACATAGAAACATGAGTAGCAATGATGGTATCATCAATGAACTGCTGGTGAGATAGGACTCTTAAATTGGACACAACCTTAATGCCTAAAATTATGCCATTGGAGTAGGCATTTTTGAGTGCTCTACCCAAGTATTCAACAAGAATGATAAAAAGGATGGGGGATAGAGGATCTCCCTATCTAAGGCCCCTGTTACTAGGGAAAAATCCTACTACAGATCCATTGACCAAGACTAAAAACCAAGGATTAGATATGTAGTTATGAACAAGATCAACCCACTCTCTATGAAACCCAAATTTGAGAAGGACAAAAATCAGAAAATATCTGTTGACTCTATCAAAAGCCTTATTCATATCAATTTTGAAAAACATGGCAATTTTTTTGTTAAGGCTTGCAGAATGAAGGACTTCATGCAACGTGATAACACCATCAGTAATATTTCTTCCTTTGATAGAGCTACCTTGATAAGGGTCTATGATATGAGGAATGATCTCTTTGAGTCTTTAAGCCATGGCTTTAGTAAGAGATTTGTAAAGGATATTGCAAAGACTAATAGGTCTGAAATCTGACATATATTTACACACATGCCCTTTGAGAACCAAGGCAATGAAAGTGGAGTTGATACTTCTGGGTATGGTTTTAGTTTGCTGAAGTTCAATGATGGAATTACATATGTCAGGCCCAATGATTTCCAAAAAATTCTGATAGAACTAAGGGAAAAATCCATCAAGGCCTAGGGTGTTATCAGGGTGCATTGAAAAAATAGCCTCTTTAATTTCATCAGGGGTGAGGGGTTTGATAAGAGCCAAATTCATATCTGAAGTGACCATATTGGGTATATGATGGAGGAATTATCTACCATCTTGGGAATAATTTTAGGGGTTGTCTCCCAAAAGGCCTTCAAAGAATGATGAAGCTTCATTATGAATATAAAAAATGTCCCTGGTGACAGATCCATCACTTCTGGTTAATTATTTAATTTTATTCAAAATTCGGTGCCTTAGGGTAGTGGCATGAAAAATTTAGTGTTTGAGTCCCCCTCCTTGAGCCAAAGGGACCTTGATTTTTGCCTCTAGAAATTCTCCTCTTTAGCCAACACATTATGGTAGTCTACAAGAACCTGTCTCTCTTCATTTCTGAGTTGTTAATTGAGCTACCCATTCTAAATTTGGAGTTCAATACTTTTTAGTTTTTGAGAAATATTTTTCTTATTTTTGAAGATGTTACAAAAAACTTCTCTGTTCCAAACTCAGATATTTTCTTTGAGACACTTAAGTTTTTGATAAAACTTGAAAATAAAGGACCCATGACAATCAAATTACCACTAGTCAGCAATTTGCATCCATAAATCTAGGTGTTGTGTCCACATAGCTTCAAATATAAATGGAATTTTGAAACAAGGACCTTTATCAGCTTCAAATAGTAAAGGGCAATGATCAGATCCAACTCTGGGAAGACAAATAAGGGTGCCATAAACCATCATCGATATAGCTTCTTGAGACAAGAAAACCATATCAAGTTTAACTTGAATGTGTTGATCCTCAATTCTCTTGTTGCTCCAAGTGTATTTTACCCCTTTAGTCTAAACATCCATCAACTCACATTCAGTGACAAAGTTATGAAAATCCTCAATGCTCTTGGTGGGCATCAAGTTCCCTCCCTACTTATCAGAAGGAAAGAGGGGGGAGTTGAAGTCTCCAACAATAACCCACAAAAGATTTATGAAAGCACTTCTCATCTGACTCAAAGTATCCCATAGACCCCTATAGTTGAGACGATTCTTAGGTATGTAGACATTTGACATAACCCAAGAGAAATTACTACTTTTATAAAAAAACATCATATTAAGGACCCTGTCGAAAGATAAAATGATTCTACCCTCTAACTTGTTTGAGTCCCAAATACAGAGAAGTCTCCTAGATGTACCTTAAGTAGGGCAAAAAAAAAATCACCATTTTCCAAATAGAATTTGTGATTTTTAGGATTTTATTTGGATCAATATTTGTTTCTTGTAGAACCATGCTAGTGGGTCTGTGTTCTTTCCTCAAAGTGCAAACAAGCCTTTTCTTGACAACACTATTGAGGCATCTCACATTCCATGAGAGGATCCTCATTTAGAATATTTGGAAAGTTTTTGGCCTCCCTTAGTTTGCTACAAGGGAGGTTTGGGTCCTTTTTATTCATCCTTCTCCTGACCAAGAAGATCTTGGAATAAGGTTTTTTGGGTACCATTTGCAATATCATTTTATATTTTCTTTTTATTTTGATCAATTATAGAGGGTCTTCTATTTTTTTCTTTTCACTGCCAATATCAACATAAACTTTATTGAGACTTCTAGTGTTAATGGGGCTGAAATCATATTTATCTTCTTTCTCCACTTTTTCTGAGATGAGACTACAAATTTTTGTATGTCCCTTGGGGGTTGACAATGGTTTTGAAAAAATATTAGAAGGCCCATATCTGGTTGGGGATTAGGGTCCCTCTTGATAATAAACTAGTGTTTCAATTGGATTTGGGGTAATGTCATCCTCACCAGGTTCAGACTCATGAATAAAAGTTCCTTTTAAAACATCAAAGCAATTTTGGAAGGCAAAAATGGTACTCACCTTTGGATGATCATCATTCGAATCTTGGATTTCAATCTACTTTCCTTTGGCATATTCTAGAATTTATCCCTTCTTTTGGTAGTGACTACTTTACTGCTTGACCTATTGGGGTTTGCCTTGTTTCTGCCTGATCTACAACCCACTTCGAGAGGTATTGGGGAGTTTCATCTCCTTTAAGTTTATTAGCAATGGGCATTAGGTTTTGATATGACCTTGAGCCTTGCATTCAATGTAGAATGTAGGCTTGTTCTCATATTCTATGGCCTAACATCTATAATAGGAGTTGTAAACCAGATTTATCCAAGTGGGAAGTTAGGAATTTAGATTTGCGTTAACACAAATTCTAGCATGAACCATGCAAGTGCATGCTTGAGTCACCTGGTTGATTGCAACAAACTCACCTATATATTTTACAATGCCCTATAAGATGTCTTCGTGCCAAAAATGGGTAGGAAGATATAGGAACTGAACCCAAATTGGTGCAAAATTTATGCTCTGCATCTCGAGGTTGAAATATTCACCCCACTTCCATAGAAAGAGACTCTTTCCATTGAAGAAACAAGGATCCCTGGTAAGAATTCAGGAGGCATCTTCTTCATTGTTGAAATGAATGAGAAAAAATCCCTTTGAGAGGGCAACTAGATCCATATTTCCTAGGGTTTTCCATTTGGTATAGGCCCACTATCGAATAGATTCCATATCTGGTCATCCTCTGATAAATTTCTCCATCAGATTATGGGATTCGATAGAAATGTAATCCACCATTAGGTTTTTAGGGATTACCAGATCTTCACCCATTGGGAGTAAGAGGGTTCCACTACCCGAGGGAGGTTTTGTAGACCCTTTCAATTTCTTAGTATAAGATCATAAAGAGAAATTGATGTCTTGAGAGAGGGAACCATTAAGCATCTATCCCTTATCAGGATGATACTTACTCCCAATGGTCTCTGCATTCCCGAAACCACCAGAATTTGACTCAGCACCTTAAGTATAGGCAAAAACCATACCACCCATAACCATTGTGGGAGTTCCACCCTGATTCAACTTATTCTCTTTCCCACCTCTAGTCGTAGTTGTAGTCATAGACCATTCATTTATGCTTTATTTTTGTTGCATTACTAGATTAGATTTTGTTGCCATTTTCATGCATTCATAGCAATTAGTTAGTACATCATTTATTTCCTAGGAAATATATAGTTAATTACATTTATTTCATATTTATTTCTTGCAAGATAATTTAATTTTTTGTTGCAATTTTCCATTTCTTACAAAGCATGTTTATTAGCTTAAGCCTTTCTATTTTCAGCTATAGTTAGAAGCTTAGTTATATTTTCCATATTATAGTAGTTTAGAACTCCAAAACCTGACCTAAACCAAATAATTCTTAGCACATATTTCCCATATGACATCATCCCTAGTTTGAAAAAATTTAAAGTGACCTTAGTGAAGTGTGGTAATAATGACACCCATTTAAAAAATTAGTCAAATTTTTATATTTGACATCAAAATAGCTTCCTACCATAGGTGGTAAATTTTTGGTCTAAATTTAAGGATATTTTTTGAATTTCCCATTTAGGAAGTTCTTTGCTTCAATCTTGGAGTGATTTGCTCCACTTAGTGCCAATCACCTAAAAGACATCAAAAATATCCTAAGTCAAATCCTAGGAATGATTTGGTTTGAATATAAAAAAGTACAATAAGTTGAATTTAAAGAAACTCATTAGGGCCAAGGACTTGATTTATCAATCCCAATCCCAAATTGATTTTGAACTTCACACCTTTATTATTTGTGTCCAATTTTTATAAGTGTTTTGTAAATGGTGACTATTACAAAATTTAGAATCATAAATATTTCATGAAGCAAGAAAGTGAGTTGGCATCAAAATAGAAATCTATCACTTTTGAATCCACTTATACATTTTATATAAGCAAAATGTATTTGGAATATATTATAGAAATATTTTATTAAAGTTCAATCTAACTAGTGATTCACTCCATCTAATTGGAAATTTGTTGCATAATAGTAAAATTCTCCAAGTACAATTCAAGGAGTGTTTTACTCAAGTTTTGAGGAGAAATTTACTCGAAAGTTTAAGAAACCTTCTAAATATTCCAAGGAGAGTAGTTTTTCCTAGAATTAGAGTAATTCACTTAGATATTTTTGTTTGGGCCTTTTTTGCAAAAATAATTCCAAGCCAAATTTTTGAGACCACTTTGCCTAGCTTTGAATGTGACTTGCTTGACTTCTTGGTGATTCACTCTCTAGGCCAAATTTTTATAAAATTTTAGATTAAACATTAATGTAAACACATGCATGAGATTAATATTAAAAATACATGCTAAAAATGCAATGATTGAGTAATAAAATTCAACTAAAAAAGTTAGTTGCATATCAATGGAGGAACAAAAAAGGAAAAATAATGAGAAAATCACCATATGGTTGCATCAAAATGATGATATCAAGGAAATTCTTGTCAAATACTACTATATGAAAATGAATAAGTATAATGACTAATCGAGTAATCTAAAATCCTACATCCCAAGAGATGTTTTCCTCTAGGCTCCATTATAGTTATTCATATACTCTCACAAATCAAACTTGGACAAGTATAGGCCCTACTTTAACTCACACTAATCCCATTTATAGAATTGTATTTGATATGAATAATCCTATGAATAACCCACACTTTGCATATTTTTATAACCAAAATAATGTGATTCAACCACCAGTGTCTAACACTCAAATAATCCCTCCTACAAGTATGACTTCATCTCAATGCCCACCTGAATCTAGCTTGTCCAATATGAAAAACCTTTTATCTAGACAATATATACCACCAAATATAGGTTCTTCAAGATAATTTTGTTCCTAATAAAACCAAGGTTTTTCTAAAAATTTTAAAGTATTAACTAGTCAAATAGGGGTACAAAGTACATATAGAAACACCTCAAGTAAAATATTATCTCTAATGAACAATATACCATAAAGCCTATAACAATGTCCACATTTTCAAAATCAACAAGTTTCTCCACAAGGCTACCTTTTCAAATATTAAATCCTCCTTTTCCACCACCTTATTACACTATATATGAATACCCTTAAATGCCTCCATATGAATATTTACCTCAAGAATATATGGTATACCACTATCCAATATAATATGACCATTCTTCATAAAAGAATATAGTACCTCAATCTCCTAGGTATCAAAATCAAATTCTCAATTGGACACATTATAGACACCCAATTTTGCACATCCACATGGCTTGCTATAGTCACCCAATTTAGGTATACTTCACCAACTTCCAATTCTACTAAAATTCATCAATTAAATCTCATTCACAAGCCTTTTAATCAATCAATTTGAATCAACCTTCTTCATGCCCAAATTTGGAGCATTTATCACTCCAAAAAGTAACATCATATTTTGGACACCATTTGCCCTATCAAATATTATAAAAATTTCATAAACTAACACCATTAGAATGATATAAAAAAGATATTTTAAATGAGTATAAATATACCTATAGTACAATGAGTATCATCACTTCAAAAATAGAAAAAATAGTGACTTGACAATGTTAAAAATAAGGTTTCCACTCACAACCAAGTTCACTAAAAACCTTATTTCATGTGTCTAGATCTTTATGGCTTGCTTGTGAAGAATCCTTCTGGTGAAAAAAGTCTGGAGCTTTATGGCTTAAAGAGGGAGATTCAAATACTAAGTTTTTTCATGTATCCACCCTAAGGAATAGAAGCAATAATAACATAAAGGAATTGGTCAAAAACGATGGCTCATCCACCATAGACATTGAGGAAATCAGAGATGAGGTTGTTTCTTACTTCAATTCTCTCCTTGAAGATGGTAACTCCTGCTTGGCCTCTACTCAAGCCTCTATGCTTAATAATATCCCTCAATCCATCCCTGAGAATGTCAATGTCAGCTTAATTGCCCTGTTCCAAGATAAGGAAATTAAAAAAGCCCTTTTTCCATGAACCCTGCCAAAGCTCCAGGTCCAGGTGGCTTCCCTCCTCACTTATTTCAAACCTTTTGGCACATGGTGGGTCCATATGTGTGTGATTCCATTAGATAATTCCAATCCTCCAAAATAATCCCATAAAGTTTTAACTCCACTTTCATATCCCTCATTCGCAAAAGCCCTTCAGTCAAAGCTATGAATGACTTCAGATCCATAAGCCTTTGTAATGTTGCTTATAAGATCTTAACTAAAATTATTGCTAATAAGATGAAAAATATTATGCCTAGCATCATTGATCCCTACCAAGGTATTTCTATTCAAGGCAAATCCATTCTGGATGGAGTCATCACCATTCATGAATCTTTGCACTCTGCTTCCCAAACCAAGAAATATGCCTTTGTTCTCAAGCTTGATATGAATAAGGCCTATGACAGAGTCAACTAGAATTTTCTTTTAGCCATCCTTCTCAAGTTTGGATTCCATCCTGAGTGGGTAGAATTAATCAAAGCCTATATTTCTTCAACCTAGTTGTTTGTCCTCATCAATGGATCCATAGATGGGTACTTTTAAAGTGGTAGAGGATTAAGACAAGGGGATCCCATTTACCCTTGTTATTCATAATTGTTGTAGAAGCCTTAAGGACTATCAAAGAAGCTTGCAGAATAGGTCTTATTTTAGGAATTAGAGCTTCATCCTAGACTAATCCTATTTTGCATCAACAATTCATGGATGACACCATCCTATCCACTCAAGCTTCTATGTTCGAGGCACAGGTCATCAAATACATTCTCCACCTATATGAGGAAGGTACTAGGTAGAAAGTTAATTTCAAAAAGAGTAAACTATATTTCCTCAATACCCCCATTCAAAAACAAATAAATATTGCTAGAATCCTCAAATTCTTGGTGGAAACCCTCCCCACTACTTATCTGGGTCTTCCATTGTTCATTGGCCATACTTCAGTTTCCATGTGGAACAACGTCATTGAGAGGATCCAAAAGAAGATGGTTGGATGGAAAGGTAACCTTTTATCCCAAGTAGCTAAAAGCACCCTCACTTTAGCCTCCCTCCAAAGTATTCCTATGTACTTCCTCTCTATTTTCAAAGCTCCTATTGTGGTGCACCACAAAATTGAGAAAATTCAAAAGAATTTTTTATGGTCTGGGATAGAAAACAAACAACGCCTACACCTCATAACCTGGGATAAAGTGTGTAGGCCTAAGGACAAATGAGGAGTTGGGTTCAGGAGAATCCACTCTCTAAATATAGCTCTTATGGCAAAACAAGCCTGGTGGCTGGTCACCAATATCCAAAAAGAGTGGACAACCATAGTCTAAAGGAAATATTTACAAGCAATAGATTTCCTCAGTGATATTGCCCCTACAATAGGTTTAGCCTACTGGAAGTCCATAATTAACACCATAATGCTTTTAAAGAATGGCCTAATATGGAGACTTAGGGATGGTAGAAACATAGACTTCTGGAATGACAAGTGGATCACTAATAATACTCTCATTAAATACCCTCTTCTGTCTAGATTGAAAGCCTATACAAACCTAATGATAGGACATAGAGTTTCAGATTTCCTAAAAATACGACAACAGAACCAGATGTAAAATCATCATATGCAATACTCATCTGGATGAGTCCACTAGCATGAATTCCATTCTACATTCCACCATCATTCCCAATGGAAATCCCAAATATCTCCTTATCTGGGAGCCCTTTGAAAGTGGTAAATTCTTAGTCAAAATTGTCTACCATCTCCTTCTTGAGAATGAGGAAACTTTTCTCCCCTAGAAGTTGGTGTGGATAAAATTCCTCATTCCCAAAGTTTCTTTCTTTGTCTGGTTGACTATTCAAGAAATGATCCTCACTATTGATAATTTGCTTAAAAAATGATTCACCACATCCAGGGAAATAAGGAGTAATCTTCTCAAGATTTTGCTAAGTGTAAAGAAAAGTCACAATGACATGACATTTTGAAGGCTAATGGTCAATCCATGACCAAAAGTTATGATGGCATGATATTTCGAAGGCTAAGGGTCAAGCCATGACCAAAAGTTGTGATGGTGCAATATTTTGAAGGCCGAGGGCAGAACTAAAGCAGAAAGTCATGATGACATGACATTTCAAAGGCTAGGCGGTCAAGCCATGACCAAAAGTCATGATGGCATGACATTTTGAAGGTCGAGGGTAGAACTAAGGTAGAAATTCATGATGGTACAATCTTTTGAAGGTCGAGGGTAGAATTAAGGCAAAAAGTTGTGATGGCATGGAATTTTGAAGGCTGAGAGTAGAACTAAGGTAGAAAGTCATGATGGCACAATATTTTGAAGGTCAAGGGTAGAAATAAGGCAAAAATTTATGATGGCATGATATTTTGAAGGTCGAGGGTAGAACTAAGGTAGAAAGTCATTATGGCATAACATTTTGAAGGTTGAGGGCAAAACAAAGGTAGAAAGTCATGATGGCATGATATTTTGAAGGCCGAGGATAGAACTAAGGCATAAAGTCATGATGGCATGACATTTTGAAAGCTAGGTGGACCATAATGTCTCTAAAGGTGTTAATGAAGATCGTCATAACAAGAAGATCTCAACCACTTCTAGTTGAAAGCTCCATGCTATCTTAAATGCTTCTTTACCAGAATGAGCCTACGAGGATACTGTTGTAACAACTTTTAGTTTTTATTTTATGTAAAACTCTTATATATAGAATGAGAAACCCAAAAAAATGGTCGGCCCTTATGTGTTTACAAGGCTATGTACACAGACCGCTGAAATCTTAATAAAAAACCATCCATTCTAGTTTCTGTCTCATTGGTGTTCTGAATCAAGTATGTATGTATTGTTAATTGCTACATAAGGCTAGATTGAATGTAACTTGCTTTAATTCTTACTCTGAATTTCTACAACAAAGTTATGCTGGTTTTGAAATTAACTTTACAGATAAGCTTAAACTTAAAATATATTTTCACCAAAATTTTAGTTTATCTATTTTGGTGGTTCAGTTATATGCTTCTCTGTAAAATGCTGTAATAAGTTGCTTTGCTATTATCTAATTTGTACCCTTTTATCAACTCTAGCAATAGCTATATTTCCCTCTCTTTATGCATTTCATTCTCTCTCCCTTTTACTAAAAGAATCAAGGAACCAACCTCCTCTAGAGATTGAATTGGGTAAACTCTATTTTAGTTTGGTCTTTCAATGTTGGCAAAGTCTTAGGTGCAAACATAACCAATGCATATTTTGCTCCAATAGTTTTTGGCACGCCCAGTGAGACACAATCCCACACAGTATACAGATCAAAGTTTTGGTGAATACCTTTGTCCTATTAGTTTTTTATAAATCACCTAGTGACTCTGCCCCAGAAAGGAACCATATGAAAGCCTTTACCTAAGTTTTGGTTATATATAATCTTTTATGATGACCAGATCTAAATTAAAAAATTTAGAAGAACCCATCGAGTTATTTAAACTACACCTTGGTAGCCTCAGAGCTAATCCTATTTTAGTTGCTAGAACAACCTCTTCATATATTGTTAATAAAGGATACACAAATCTTCCCCTTGCATCCTTCCCTAGTACTGATTCTAGTGGAACTCTAACTCCATCTACCTATATATCCATAAGATCCAGCAGAGCTATAAATACAATGGCCACAAATCAGCCAATTTTGCCCTATCCTTTATGGAACCACACAGGCCCCTTGAACCTAGTGGCTCAACACCCAATTCCAGTATTGGCCCTAAAAGCATTACCCCAATATGATGGTACTAGGAAGACAACCTATGAGCACTGCCAAGATGTGGAAACGCTCACCTCGATACATAATATCACTGAAGAAGATGTTATGATAAAATTACTAGTTATTTCCTTGAAAGAAAAAATGATCTATTGGTATCAAGCCCTCAACAACCAAAGTATATCTACTTGGGCTCAACTTGCTGGTAAACTAGTAGAAGATTTCAATGAACATGCAAATCCATTCTCTCTGCTAAGTTAGTTTATAGTTATCTAGAAGCATCATCAGGAATAGATAAATGACTTTAACATCATATTCAGTTGAACTTGGCAAAGAGTACATGATCTACTAATACCAACAAACAAATAGTCAATGTATTACTATCTGAGGAATTTTAACTCAGACATAAGTATTGCCATAAGATAGTCTGAAGTGTTTACCTTCCTTGAGATTTACCAAGAAGAATAGAAGGTGAAAAAGGACCTGATTGCTATTGGGAGGTTCCTGATAAAAATGATAATTTCTATTTTTCTAGATCTTCCCCAAGCATCGAGTATTACTTTCCCAACTCCTGCTTTAACTTCTATTACTAGTCTCCACAAATGGATGGGGTAGCCTAACATTCCATAAATACAGGCACCCCCTACCCCTCCAATGCTTCCTACTGTTCCTGCACTCCCTATAGAAATAGTTCCATCAACCCCAGATCCTCAACTCATAGTTCTTCAGGATCTGCAAGCATCTTTCAAAAATCTAGGAAATAAATTCACGTCAATGGAGAGAAGGGAAGCAAAAAGAAATTTCCAACCAATAAGGTTCCCACAAGTGACGAAATATCAAGCCTCAACTAGAAGTAGAAGCTATGATAAGTCTAACATGATTTATGCCAATGAAGAAAGCGAACCTAGTAATATTTCTATAGAATAAAATTTCTAGTGCTCCACATGTAATGACTCCCATGGTGAAATATCTTGCATGATTAACCAACATTATATCCAAAGGATAGCTATTGATAAGGTTAAAAGAAACCTCAAGGGTCAGGTTAATATGATTAGAGAATAAAATCAAAATTTCATGATGCCTTCTGTTGAACAAGTAGTTGTTCTCACTAGATCAGGAAAGAAACCCTTACAGGTTGATCCCCAAGAACTCCACCCCTTGAATGTGCCTTCACCTATAAGGAACCCTATTGAGAAAAGAACCTCTTATGAAAAATCTCCCTCGAGTTCAAGCTAGAAAGATGCAAAAACTTGAAAGAAAGCACCTCGGTAGAAAGAAGAAAAAATATAGCAACAAGCTAGAGATAAACTAAGATACCCCTCATTGACTAAGAATTAAGGGATAGACTCTATCCAGGGGTACAAAAATAAGTATGACACGACAATGAAGGAGAAAAGTGTTGAAACCCTTCCATTTTATATAGTTGAGAAAATGAAGAAAACTCTCCCAAGGCAACTATGTATGAAGCTTTTTAGCTTCTAGGACAGATTGAATTGTTGTAAGAATCCTTGAGGTCTATGAAGAATAAGAATAAGACCCCAACTCAGATGGATTCAACACAAGCTAGTATGACATCCACTTCAAGAAAAAATAGACCTCATTTTTATCTGTCTCTCTAGATGGAAGGGTGGGTAGTTCACAACTGTATGATAGACTCTAGAGCTGCAACCACCATGATGCCAAAAGTAGTATGTGATATCATGGGCATGTAGTATACAAGAAGTAATCTTGGTGTCTTATAGTTAGATAGAACCCCTCTAAAAATGGTAGGGATAATCAAAGAAATTCTGATAGTTCTTCATATATTACCTCAACTCACAATTATACAAGAGGTAGTGGTAGTTGATTTAGAGCCTTATTTTGGCATGTGCCTCTCCAGGGAGTTCACCACCAAGATAGGAGGATACTTGTCATTAGATTTCTCACATCTAGAAATCCCATTCAAGGGTAAAAAAGTAAAAATATTCAATGAAAAGCCCTCAATATTTCATATCAGTAGACTTGAAGAGAAAAGCAAACAATCCACTACTGTGAACATGATGACAGAGGAACTATAATACCTGTACTTGATGGAAGAAGCTCTAAATATCTTACAGGAGGAAGACCAATTCTATCTATGAGACTTCAATTTGATGATCGATACTAACATAGGGAGCTAAACAATTTGAAAAACCAAGAAAAATAACCCCATCCATCTTCCTCAGGTTGACTAGCCCAATGATCAACTATGTAAACTCTTCTTTGATGGTGCTAGATGTAAAAATGGAGCTGGAGCAGGTATTGTTCTAATATCTCCAACATGCAAAGAGAAAGTTTTCTCTTATCAGTTAACCTAGAGTTGCACTAATAATGTATTAGAGTATGAAGCACTTTGTTTAGGCCTCAATAAAGTTGAAAATATGGGCATCAAGCAACTATAGATCTTCGGGGACTCTAAACTGATAGTAAACCAGGTAACCAAGAGATGTATAAGCAAGAAAAATTACCTTAAAGCTTACAAAAATAATGTCAGGGACTTTCTAGAATATTTTGAATCTCTGAATCTTAAAGCAATCCCAAGGGAAAAGAACACTCATGCAGACTTGTTGGATTCAATGGGGGTAAATTTTTGCTCTATCAACAATGTTATTCATAAATCCAAAGTAGTTAGGCTAATTTATAGGCCTTCCATTCCAGACAGAGATACCTTCTAGAAAGCCTTCAAAAATGACAAAAATATAGTAGATTTTCTTGTCCACGAGATGAACTGCTCTAGCAATAGGACAACCGAAGACAAATATGATACAATAATGAGCTAGTTAATGAATAATCACATCCCAAAAGGGTTTGTCACCCTTGAGAGCTTATTTGATAACAATGATAGGTCAATTAGCCATTAAATGAAAGTTGACAAGCACAGATACAGAGAAGCTCAAATGGGACCTGATAAATCGATCAAGGTGGGAGTAAACACCATAGAATAATAACTAGACCAAATCAAGAAATTATGCAAATAATACCTAGATATCATAGCCTAGACTTACGATGATCTCAAAGTCTACTCCAAAGAAACAATCTAGCATACGATCGAACTTGAAGAAGGTGCAAAGCCATTTTGATAGAAGAAACGATCGGTAAATCCTAAGAACAAATATTTGATGCAGCAAGAGCTACTAAAATTTCTTGAATCCAAGATTGTTTACCCGATCAAAAATTCAACTTGGGTGGCTAACCTAGTCTCGGTTAGAAAAAAGAATGGATATATCCGGCTATGCATCGAATTTTGCAACTTGAATAAAGCTTCCCTGAAAGACCATTACCCTCTCCCATAGATCGACCAGATCTTGCACATAGTAGTAGGAGAAAAAATATTCTCATTCCTAGATGGTTTATCTAGGTATAATCAGGTGTGGATCAAATACGAAGATCAATTCAAGACCACATTCACAACCAAGTGGGGAAAATTTTCCTACCAGAGAATGCCCTTCATTTTATCCAACACTGGAGCAACTTTTCAAAGAGCTATGGATGTGGCATTCAGAGAACTTGTCAATAAAATAATAGTGATATATCTAGATGATATGACAATGTTATCTCACGAAAAGAAATATCACATAGGACACCTCAGGAGTGTGCTTGAAAAATATAGAGAGTTTGGCATCTCTATAAATCCCAAGAAATCTATCTTCATGATGGAAGGACTTTTACTCAGCCATGTTGTTTCTAAGAACGTTCTAGCCATAGACCCTAATAGGGTGAAAAAACTGTTAGAACTCCCTCTCCCCCCCTAAAAAAAAGGCTTGTAGTTATTATTTGGCCAAATAAACTTCGTGCATAAATTTATAGCCAACTTTGCACAAATCATCAAACCCATGACCAAGTTTTTAAAGAAAGATATTGAGTTCAAGTGGATAGATGCAAGGAAATAGGCCTTCCAATATATCAAGAAATAGATAGCTCAATACCCCATCTTGATAAACCTGGACTACTCTAAGGATTTCATCTTATACACTATAGGTGAACAAGAAATCTACACCACAATGCTCATGCAGAAAGGGGCTAACAATGAAGAAAGGCCCATAGATTTTTTGAGTCTTTGAAAAAATTTAGGTATTTCCTCTCACAGAGAAGGAATATAGTATATGTAGTTCACCTTGATGTCAGTAACTTCATCATACAAGATGAACTTGGTGATAAAAGAGTAGGTTGGGTGACTATGATACAAGAATACGATATATAAATACACCCAAAAAATATGGTAAGAGACAAAGCACTATGCCAAGAGCTTGCCAAGAAATCTTCATCAGAATACATAGCTTGCCAAACTCAAGAAGTAGCCTCAAATGATGATCAACCTTCAGAGAAAATTGACTTGGTAGATGAATTAACTAGGAAATTCCAAAATAGAAAGTGCCCAAAAAGTTTGAATGCTTCACAAAGGAGAAGGTACAGGATCCAGGATTTGAAATACACTCTGCTACCTGAGGGGTTTATAGAAAAAATTTGTATGGATTATTGATTCGATGCGTAAATGAGAATAAAAAATAGAAGATCTTGGAGGAACTCCATGGAGGCTCATATGGAGGACACTACTTAGGGAGGACCCCTACCTTAAAGATAATAAAAAATAGATGCTATTGGCCAACTATCTTCATAGATACCTTCAGAATGACAATAAACTATAAAGAATACCAGAGATACATTGGGAGAAACAAGAATTCTTTGTTGCCCCTAAAATCCATTCATGTTGAAGAACCTTTTCAACAATGAGGATTGGACTTTGTTGGAATAATAAATTCCAACTCATTTGCTGGACATAAGTACATCCTAATAGCTACTAACTATTTCACTAAGTGGGTAGAAGAAATACCCACTAAAAGGATGGACCAAGAATTTGTGATGGAATTCGTGGAAATCTTGATCACAAGATTCGGTGTCCCAGATGTGTTGGTCATAGAAAATGACTCATATTTTTTAGGAGCTAAGATGATTGAATTCGCATATAGATATGGGATTTACTTGAAAACATCCTCAAACTATTATCTGTAGGAAAATGGATTGGCTAAATCCATGAACAAAAACCTGCTAAGGATTTTGAAGTGAACCCCACAAGACAATAAGAGAAGTTGGCACTCTCTAAAAAATCAAGCACTATGGGTTGACAGAATAACCATCAAGAAGTCTATCAACACATCTTCCTACTCTATAGTCTATGGAAAATAAGTAGTTATTCCAATACACATAGAGATCCTAGCTCTAAAAATGCTCAATTAGACTGCCACAGAGGAAGCATAACCAATGGAGAACAGGTTGATCCAACTGATACAGTTAGAGTAACAAAAGGAGCAAGCCTATGACCACTATCAAAAACATGTGGTCACCACAAAAAAATGGTTCGACAAAAAGGCCACTCTAAAAAATTTCAAGGTAGGAGACTTGGTCCTAAGATGGAATGAAAAGAAGTCAAAACCCAAAAATCATGACAAATCCAACGTGTTCTGGGAAGGTCCTTTTGAGGTAATAGAGGAAAAAAAGCAAAAATATTTCCAGCTAAAAAATTATTAGGGTCAGGTTCAACCTATCCTCGTCAATGACTTCCATCTGAAGTTGTACTATAAGTAAATGGTTCCTCTACCTTGTATGTATTTTTATGTAAATATGTCTTCTTTCAAACCCTCCAAGGGAAATTGTCATTATGGTGTGACATTTTAGCCATTGATGGTCACCTCGAGTACAAATATCATGATGGCACGACATTTCGGCACCCAAAGGCCCCTTTAATATAAATTGTCATGATTTTGTGACATTTTGGTAGTCGATGGCCACTACAAGAAACAATTTCATGATGGTATGATATTTTGGTGTCCAAAGGTCCCTTCAATGTAAATTATCATGATTTTGTGATATTTTGGTAGTCAATGGCCACTCCAAGGACAAATTTCATGATGGCATGACATTTCGGTGCCCAAAGGCCCCTTCAATGTAAATTGTCATGATTTCATGACATTTTGGTAGCTGATGGCCACTCCAAGGACAAATGTCATGATGGTGTGACATTTTGATGCCCAAAGACCCTTTCAATATAAATTTTCATGATTTCATGGTATTTTGGTAGTCGATGGCCACTCTATAGATAAATATCATGATGATGTGACATTTCGATGCCCAAAGGCCCCTTAAATGTAAATTGTCATGATTTCATAATATTTTGGTAGTCGATGGCCACTCTACAGACAAATGTCGTGATGGTGCAACATTTTAGCATCCAAAGGCCCCTTCAATGTAAATTTTCATGATTTCATGATATTTTGGTAGCTGATGGCCACTCTAAGGAAAAATATCATGATGGTGCAACATTTTAGTGCCCAAAGGCCCCTTCAATGTAAATTGTCACGATTTCATAATATTTTGGTAGCCGATGGCCACTCCAAGGACAAATGTCACGATGGCATGATATTTTGGCACCCAAATGGCCACCTCAGAGCGAATAAGAAATTTTTATGGGAAAATTAGTTTTCTTGACATTATAAAAGGTCCCACTTTTTAAGGTATCATTATACCCACTGATTGGCCTAAAGCAAAGGTGACACCAATTTATTGGCCCAGGATAGCAGCGAAGCAATATCATTGGCCCAAAACAAAATGGTAATGCATGGTAGTTGGTTTCTTGAAGGTAGTACATGAACTGAGATACCCAAAATTTAAAAATGTTATTGGGGTGTGTGCCACCAACTGTAGTTATTACATGTCACCTTGGCACGTGCATGCACAACCAATAATATCATAAAATTTTCATCACCCTCTCATCTTCTACATTATTTCCCTTCTACTCATTGTTCTCTCAGAAATCTCTGCAACAATATTCTAAGCACATTTTGAACTTGTTTTACTACCAAATCATAAAATACAACCATGACAACCACACCTCCAACTACTAATTCAAAGGGGAAGTGAAGGTCATCCAGAAAGGAAAGTAGTTTTGTAGATCCTGACAGCCACATCATTGATACAAAGCTGACATAAAAGGACCTGTTGGCATTTTTGCCACATTGATTTTCATTGAAGTATTAATGTATACATTGTTGCAGATCTAACCTCTATTTTCAGTTTTGATGCGGTTTTGAGCAAAAAAGGAGCGAAAAATGGCTAAGTCTAAAAACTGCAGCGATTCGCTGACATGTCGCAGAATCGCGGTCAACGCAGTCAACGCAGGCAGGTTGGGCGGAACCGTCGCGATATCGCGACGTGTTCCAGAATCGTGGGTCGGTCGGCTTCAAAGACTCAAGTTGAAAAGTTGCGACGCGTCGCTGACATGTTCTCAAATCGCGACGCTGGCGGCTTCGAAGGAGCAAGTGCTAAAACTTGCAGCGATTCGCTGCATGTTCGAGCAGAGAAGAGTCTAAGGAAGAAGTTGCAGCGCATCGCTGCACTTTTTTAGGAAGGGTTCCTGCAAGGCCAAGATGCAGCGCATCGCGACGGAAAATGGCAAATGGTACGGAGAAAGAAATGCGTAGCGATATCGCTACCCGTAGCGAAATCGCGGGGTTTTGACCCGAAAGACGAAAGGCAAAAAAAATGCAGCGATTCGCTGCAGTTTTGGTAACAAGGCGGAGTGAACTGAAAATCAAGCAGAGTTCGAGGGTAGCAATTCCATGATGCCTCGTTAAAAAATGATTAAGTGCTCAAATTGGTAGCGAAATGGAGACAAGGAAGAATTGAAGGCATTCAAGGGCAAAAGGTGCCCGAAACATGTAGCGATATCGCTACATGTTCCGTTTTCGCGGGGCAGAGCGCAAGGAAGAACCAAGAACCAAAGTGCGTAGCGAAATCGCTACATGTTCCCAAATCGCGAGGTAGCAAGGAGGAAAGAACTAAAGGACGAAGACGTAGCGATATCGCTACAGGTGCCATTTTCGCGGGTCAAAGGTGGTCAAAGCGTACGGCATAAAAATATGTCACGATTTCGTGACCCGTCGCGTTTTCGCGACCTCGCACATTTTCCCCGCCAAGTGCAGTATGAACGGCCCGAGGGGTTTTTCTCGATTTCCAAGTATTTAATGCTGACCCGAATTTAATGATTTGCGGATTTCCAAGGCATTCAAAGTAAAAGACGCGCCCATGCCACCAAAATTGCAGATTTTATGCGTTCAAGGCTGATGTTCATGGATCAAGTCAATGGTTTCACGCTTATTTTCAAAAAATGAATTTAATGAAGGAGACCGCTATTGCTTAATGGTATTTAATCTTTGCTCCCTTAACGCTGCAACTAAGGGGATCGTGTTCCTAATGTCCGCCATATAATTGTAGATCACGAGGAGGATGGTGGCAAACATTTAATGCTGTAGAGAGGACGGACCTCTATAAAAACCAATGTAATTTTCATTTACAAAGGTTGGAAAAACTTGCTGCTAGAGACTGGAAGTGCATTTGCAGGAATAAAAGACTTGACTTCTAATTTTTCAAGCGTTGCATGGATGAATTTCTTTTCTGTTTCTCTGCATTTCTAATAGCATTCATACTCCTGCATTGCTGTTACATTTAAATTCTGCTTCTGGATTTAAATATTGCGGTCAGGGTATGATTTCTGGAATGTGGGTTTGGAGGGATTTGTTGCATGTGATTGTGCGAGGATTAAGCTGATTTCTTATGTTACTTGTTGTTGTTGCGTTTGTAGTTTCCTGCTGTTGTTTTTCTGATCCCATCACTTCGGCCTGTGGCCATATTTCCCATTTCTTTCTGCAACTTTTTAAATCTCTTTCCAGCAACCCTTATCTTAAACCAATTTTAGAATAGTGAAGGGAACCAGCCCACTCTGGAGATTGGTCTGGGAGCCATTTCTTGCTTCCAGCCTTTCAATGTTGGCCGGGTCTAGGGTGCACTTGTAAAATCCTTTCCTGTGGCAGATTTTGGACCAACAATTTTGGCACGCCCGATGGGACAGATTTTACTTGTCTCTAAAAGATCCCATAGGGTCGAAGGTTTAATGTTCGCCTTCAGACTGTAAATTAGAGCATTTGGTGACTCTGTTGTTTTTGGTGACCCTGCTGGACCCAAAAATACTTCATGATCACAAGATCACAGTCAAAGAAATTTGGCGATCTTGTTCAGTTCTTTGAGCTCGATAGTTCGAGAAGTGGTGAGCATTCTAGATTAGTTTCCTCATCCCTTCCATCTTCTGCTATACAAATACCCAGTATTGTTGCTAGTGTTGCACCCCTACAAGTTCCACCAATGGCACAATTTCCTCCACCCAAAAAATTCTTGGCATGGAATAGCACTGGAGCCTTGAATCTGCAAGCTCAGAATCCAGTACCTCAGGCTGCACTGAAGGCTTTGCCCACTTACGACGATACTGGTAAAATAGCCTATGAGCACATAAATGATGTGGCTTCCCTGGCTGCTATCCATGACATTACCGATGAAGATGTGATGGTCAAATTGTTAGTATGTTCTTTGAGAGGTAAACTGCTGTTTTGGTACAGAACTCTGCCTCCCGGAACCCTAACATCATGGGATCAGTTTGGTGATTTGCTGGTGAAACATTTTCATGAACAGGCTGACCCTTTCTCATTGTTAAATCAGTTTACTGTCATACAGAGACATCCACAAGAAGAGATACCTGATTTTAATGTCCGGTTTACCAGAACTTGGCAAAGGATTCCTGATGGTATTCGGCCTGTTGATGAATTAGCTGCGATGTACTACCTCAGAGCGTTTCACTCAGATATCGGCTGGGCGGTTCGGCAATCTAATGTGATAACGTTTCCAAAAATATTTGAACAAGCAATTAAAGCAGAAGCTGATCTGGTTGCTGTAGGAAGACTGCCTCCAAAGGTAACTATGCCTCTTATTCCAGATTTGCCTCAATATTTATATGGTTCACAACCACACCCCATGCCGGCTATGTATCCTACACCATCATGGAGCTCTAAAGCACCTCAGGTTGCACCTGTCCCAGTTTCTCAGTTGCCTGCTTTAACTCCTTTACCGCTCCCTGCACCCAGCATTCAACCATCTCCCGTTTCCACTGCATTTCCAGCTTTGCCAGCACCACCAGCTCCTTTGCCCTTACCAGCACCTCCTGCACCTGCAAACCCTGATCCATATACAACATTATTGCAAGAGGTGAAGTCTGCAAATTCTGCCATTAGAGCCATGGGAAATAAGATCACACTCATTGAGAGGAAGCAGGCTGAGAGAGATTTCCAGCCAAGGAGATTTCAACCTCCTCAAATTACTAGAGATCAAGCTGCCTCCACAAGCAAAGCACCTGAAAAGGGCTTAGTTGTTCTAGCAAATGAAGATGCAGCCCATGCAGATGGAGTATATTGGTGCTCCACTTGTAATGATCCTCATGGAGAGGATACATGTATGGTTCACCTGAATTATGTGCAGACATTGGCTGCCAGCTCTTCAGGCGGACAAGTTAACATGATCTCAGAAGCAGGTTATAGTTTGATGACTGCAGTGGAAGACCAAGTTTCAGTTCTAACAAGGACTGGAAAGAAGCCTATGAATGTTGATCCTGCTGACTTAGAGCCGTTAAGAGTACCGACTGAAGTGAAGAGGCCAGTGAAAGCTCCTGTGCCAGCTCCAAAGTCTTTGCCCAAAGATCCAGCTTTTAACAGAGTTCAAGAAAAGGCAGCAGCTGCACCAGTAAGATCAGAAGCAGAGGAGCAGGCACGTGAAAAATTGAAATATCCATCACTGACCAAGAGGTTAAGAGTGGAAGCTACACAGCAGTACAGAACCAGATTTGAGCAACCTGCTGAGAAGAAAAATTCTGCTACAGTTTCATACAATATTGTTGATGATCTTAAGAAGACCCCTGCTAAGGTAAGCCTTTATGACGCTTTGCAATTACCTGGTCAAGTAGATTTATTACAAGAGTCATTGAAATCTGTGAAGGAGAGTGAAAAAGGGCCTACCCAGACCGTCTATGCCCAAACTTTAACCACCTCTGTTACTGGTAAGAACAGACCTCCTCCTTTTTACTTGTCATTGCAAATAGAAGGTTGGGTTGTACACAATTGTATGATTGATTCTGGAGCTGCAACCACTGTCATGCCCAAGGGAGTCTGTGAAGCTATGGGAATGGAGTATACCCGGAGTAGTCCTGGAGTCCTGCAATTAGATGGTACTCCTGTGAAAATAGTAGGTGTCATTAAAGATGTACCCATTGTCCTGCATACAATGCCCCAGATCACTGTTATTCAGGAAATTGTTGTAGTAGATTTAGAGCCCTATTTTAGCATGTGTTTATCCAGGGAATTTACTGCAAAATTAGGGGGTTATCTGGCATTAGATTATTCCCATCTGGAAATTCCTTTTAAGAATAGACGTCTCAGAATACAGAATGAAAAGCCTTCCCCTTTTCACATCGAGAAGTTGGAAGATGTTGGAAAAGACATGCAGTCGGTCCATATGCTCACTGAAGAGTCTGAAGATGCTGTTTTAATGAGTGAAGTTTTAAACAATCTTCAGTTGGAAGACCAATTTTCAATGCTTAACTTCAATGCCATGATGGAGACAGAGATTGGCTGCTATGCCATTCAAAAACCTGAGACTGAGACAAAGCAGGAATTGTCTAACCCAATTGATCAGACTGAGGTTACAGATCAGTTATGGCAACTGTATTTCGATGGAGCTAGATGCAGGAATGGTGCCGGAGTAGGTATTGTGTTAATTTCTCCCTCTGGTGTACAAAGGACTTATTCTTATCGACTTACATGGAGTTGCACAAATAACGCTGCTGAATACGAAGCATTGTGCTTGGGTCTGAAGAAAGCAAAGAAGTTAGGAATAGAACAGCTCAATATTTTTGGTGATTCCGAGCTTATTGTAAATCAGGTCACAAATAGATGCATCTCAAAGCAGCATTATCTGAAAGCATATCGTAATCAGGTTTGGGATTTGTTTGAATTTTTCACTGCGCTTAATATTCAAGCTATTTCCAGAGAGATGAATAAACATGCTGACTTATTAGCATCTCTTGGAGCTAACTTTTCTCCTGCTGATCAAGTTGTGAACAAGCCCAAGACAGTGAGAATGGTATACAGACCCAGTGTGCCAGACAAGGAAACTTTTTGGCAGGTCTTTGAAACCGATGAGCAGATTGTTAATTTCTTGATACATGAAGCTGCAGCTGTTGAAGGCAGAACTTTGGGAGATGAGGAAGCCGAAGGTCTTATTCAATTAAGGAATAACCATATTCCAAAGGGTCTAATAACTCTGGAGAGCTTGTTTGACCAACATGATCATTCCAGAAAGCCTCGAATGGAGATTGATAGAAAGGAATTCATGGAGTTAGAGCTTCAGCCTGACAAAGTGATTAAGGTTGGCACTGACTCAACCCCAGAAGAACTGAAAAAATCAGGCAGCTCTGTAAAGAGTTTTCTGATATTATAGCTTGGAGCTATGAAGACTTGAAAGGCTACAACAAGCAGATTATACAACATACAATTGAACTGGAAGAAGGAGTTAGGCCTTTTCGGCAGAAACAGAGACCTGTAAATCCAAAGATTGAGGCGTTGATGAAGGCTGAGCTTGTTAAAATGCTGCAAGCTAAGATCATCTATCCGGTCAAGCACTCCACATGGGTCGCCAATCTGGTTCCAGTCCGTAAGAAGAATGGAGATATTAGATTGTGCGTTGATTTCAGGAATTTGAACCGTGCTTCATTAAAGGATCATTATCCTTTGCCGAGAATAGATCAAATATTGCATGTTGTGGCTGGGGCACAACGTTTTTCTTTGTTGGATGGATTTTCTGGGTATAACCAGATCTGGGTAAAAGATGAAGATCAGTTTAAGACAACATTCACCACGAAGTGGGGTACTTTTGCATACCAGCGAATGCCCTTTGGACTGTCAAATGCTGGAGCTACCTTCCAAAGAGCAATGGATATTGCTTTCAAGGATTTATTGAATAGGATCATTGTAATATACCTTGACGACATGACAGCTTTTTCACATAAAAGGGAAGACCATTGTTCTCACCTGAGGCTGATTTTTGAGAAATGCAGAGAATTCGGAATCTCCATTAATCCAAAGAAGTCTGTGTTTGCTGTAAAAGAAGGTAAGCTTCTGGGTCATGTGATTTCTGAAGATGGATTAGCAATTGATCCAGCCCGTGTTGAAGCTTTGAAGAAATTGACACTCCCTGCAAACAAGAAGGAACTTCAATCTTTCTTTGGACAGATAAATTTCATTAGAAAGTTCATTGCTGATTTTGCTCAGGTTGTTAAACCAATGACCGAATTGTTGAAGAAAGATGTAGTTTTCCAATGGACAGCTCGAAGAAAGGAAGCATTTCAGGAGATCAAGGAAAGAATAGTGCAGGCCCCTGTCCTGATTAATCCTGACTACTCCAAGGATTTCATCTTATATGCGGTTGGAGAAGATGATAGTTATGCTGCGAGTTTCGACGCAAAAGGGAGATGATGGGAATGAAAGGCCCATTGCTTTTTCGAGCCAAGTCATTTTACCTCATGAAGCAAAGTACAATTTTATTGAGAAACAGGTATATGTTGTGATGAAATCCCTGAAGAAATTCAAACATTTTATTTCCTAGAGCAGGACATTTGTTTATGTTATTCACCCAGATGTGAGAAATTTCATTCTTCAAGGAGAGTTGGGTGATAAACGTGCTGGCTGGGTCACCAAGATCCAAGAATTTGATGTAGAAATTCACCCAACTAAATTAGTGCGTGGTAAAGCTCTGTGCCAGCAGTTAGCAAAGATGGCAGCATTTGATGTATGCGAAGATCAGGAAGAAGCTCTTGCTGGTAATGACAATTTAATGAATTTCTTAATTCTGGAAAAAGATTGGACAGAGGACCTGATTGATTACTTCACAACTGGAAGATGTCCATCACAATTGAATGCTTCTCAGAGGAGGAGATTTCGGTTGCAAGCTCTGCGGTATGTTTTGTTTTCAGATGGTTTATTTTTTAAAAATATTGATGGTGTTCTTTTGAAGTGTGTTAAAGAAGCAGACAAGGATAGGATCTTGGAAGAGTTTCATTCAGGTCTCTCAGGAGGTCACTATGCAGGAAGACCGATGGCCTTGAAAATCATTCGAGCTGGTTATTACTGGCCGACTCTGTTCTCAGACTCTTTCAAGATTGCACAAGCCTGTGATAAGTGTCAAAGATACGCAGGAAGAGTAAGGAATGCAGCTCTGCCTTTGCATCCAGTTCAGGTTGAAGCACCCTTTCAGCAATGGGGGTTGGATTTTATTGGAATAATTGATCCTAATTCCTCAGCTGGTCACAGATACATCTTAACAGCTACAGATTATTTCACAAGGTGGTCTGAAGCCATACCTACAAAGATGGCCAATCAATCTGTAGTGATTTCTTTCGTTGAGAGTTTGATTACACGTTTTGGTGTTCCAGGCGCCATCATTACAGATAATGGGACTCCATTCATTGGAGCTGAACTGGCCGAGTTTGCTAACAAGTTTGGCATTTTCCTTAAGACATCTTCCAATTACTATCCACAGGGAAATGGCTTGGCAGAGTCAACGAACAAAAATTTGCTCAGAATTTTGAAGAGGTCATTGGGAGAGAACAAAAGATCATGGCACTTGTTATTGAATCAGACGTTATGGGCAGACAGGATTTCCGTCAAGAAGTCCATTAAAACCTCACCATATGCCCTAGTCTATGGCAAAGAAGCAAGGTTGCCGGTTCATCTTGAGCTGCCAGTATTACAGTAGTTGCAGTCTTTTCAAGATGATGAGACAGACCTGAGTTCCTTGGATCTGCGAATAGCACAGTTGTTGGAATTAGAGGAGCAGCGTTCCAAAGCATATAATGAATTTGACAAGCACACGCAAGGGATTTCGAAGTGGTTTTATAAGCATTCTGCAGCCCGTCCATTCAAGACAGGAGATTTGGTGCTGAAATGGAATGAGAATAAAGCTAAACCTGGCAATCATAAGAAGTTTGATGCATTCGGGAGGGTCCCTTCCGCATTTCCAACACGAGTGCAGCTAATTCTTTCTATTTGGAAGACATGGATGGTAGCCCACTTCCAATTTCAGTTAATGGCTTTCATTTGAAAGCCTACTTTTCATGACTTCACAAGTTCAATTTGAGTTTGTATATAATATAAAAATATATATATATATATATAAAAAAAAAGAGGAAGTAGAGAAGAAGAAAAGAGTATGTATATATGTTTTGCCTTTTGTTGTCACCTTGGCTCTTGTTGCTTGTGGGTTGTAGGTGTTTGTTCCCTTTTGTCCTTCCTTTCCCGGCAGTTTGTGGCTTCCAAAGAATTCTTCTTTTCCCTCCCCTGCTTTCTATTTCCTTTCTTCATCTTCCTCTTCCTTCTTTTGTTTCTTTCTTCCTGCAATATAAAAAAAAAAAGAATAAGCCACGGCTGTTGTTTCTTCTCCCCTTTTCTATTTTCCCCATTTCTTCTTATCCCTTTCTTCTCAGTTTGTTTTTTTTTAAAAAGCATTTATTTTCCAGCTTAGTTCATTTTCATTTCACGCTTCAAAACTTCCATTTCTGTTCCATCCATTCGTTCATTCCATCTATTGCCATTGGTAGTGTAGCAACATGCTGTTGTTATGTCTACTATGTCACTTTTGATCCATCATTTTATTATTCACACCACTCCATTGCAGTCACCGCCTGCGCAATCGCAGGAGCTCACTCCACCATCACATTCCATTTCTTCGCTTTCATAACCGCTTCTATGCAGGTTCTTCCGGTTCTAGTTTTTAGCAGCAGAAGAAGTTTTGCAACAGTCCTCTGACATGTTTTGCAGCAGCCACCTTCCTGTTCTAATATGACTCTGTGCCCAATGGACTAAGGCCTGGATTCTTGCATACAGCGAGCTGTATACCCCGCGAGCCGCCAAGAATGTTGGCATTTTTGCCACATTGATTTTCATTGAAGTATTAATGTATACATTGTTGCAGATCTAACCTCTATTTTCAGTTTTGATGCGGTTTTGAGCAAAAAAGGAGCAAAAAATGGCTAAGTCTAAAAACTGCAGCGATTCGCTGACATGTCGCGAAATCGCGGTCAACGCAGGCAGGTTGGGCGGAACCGTCGCGATATCGCGACGTGTTCCAGAATCGTGGGTCGGTCGGCTTCAAAGACTCAAGTTGAAAAGTTGCGGCGCGTCGCTGACATGTTCTCAAATCGCGACGCTGGCGGCTTCGAAGGGGCAAGTGCCAAAACTTGCAGCGATTCGCTGCATGTTCGAGCAGAGAAGAGTCTAAGGAAGAAGTTGCAGCGCATCGCTGCACTTTTTAGGAAGGGTTCCTGGCGAAGGCCAAAGATGCAGCGCATCGCGACGGAAAATGGCAAATGGTACGGAGAAAGAAATGCGTAGCGATATCGCTACCCGTAGCGAAATCGCGGGGTTTTGACCCGAAAGACAAAGGCAAAAAAGAAGAGGAAAAATCGAAACATGTAGCGATATCGCTACATGTTCCGTTTGCAGGGAGAGCGAAGGAAGAACCAAGAACCAAAAGTGGTAGCGAAATCGCTACATGTTCCTTTTTCGCGAGGATAAGCTAGCGATGGAAGAAATAAGGAACGAAGACGTAGCGATATCGCTACAGGTGCCATTTTCGCGGGTCAAAGGCGGTCAAAGTGTACGGCATTAAAATATGTCACGATTTCGTGACCCGTCGCGTTTTCGCGACCTGCACATTTTCCCGCCAAGTGCAGTATGAACGGCCCGAGGGGTTTTTCTCGATTTCCAAGTATTTAATGCTGACCCGAATTTAATGATTTGCGGATTTCCAAGGCATTCAAAGTAAAAGACGCGCCCAGGCCACCAAAATTGCAGATTTTATGCGTTCAAGGCTGATGTTCATGGATCAAGTCAATGGTTTCACGCTTATTTTCAAAAAATGAATTTAATGAAGGAGACCGCTATTGCTTAATGGTATTTAATCTTTGCTCCCTTAACGCTGCAACTAAGGGGATCGTGTTCCTAATGTCCGCCATATAATTGTAGATCACGAGGAGGATGGTGGCAAACATTTAATGCTGTAGAGAGGACGGACCTCTATAAAAACCAATGTAATTTTCATTTACAAAGGTTGGAAAAACTTGCTGCTAGAGACTGGAAGTGCATTTGCAGGAATAAAAGACTTGACTTCTAATTTTTCAAGCGTTGCATGGATGAATTTCTTTTCTGTTTTCTGCATTTCTAATAGCATTCATACTCCCGCATTGCTGTTACATTTAAATTCTGCTTTTGGATTTAAATATTGCGGTCAGGGTACGATTTCTGGAATGTGGGTTTGGAGGGATTTTTTGCATGTGATTGTGCGAGGATTAAGCTAATTTCTTATGTTACTTGTTGTTGTTGCGTTTGTAGTTTCCTCGTTGTTGTTTTTCCGATCCCATCACTTCGGCCTCGTGGCCATATTTCCCATTTCTTTCTCGCAACTTTTTAAATCTCTTTCCAAGCAACCCTTATCTTAAAACCAATTTTAGAATAGTGAAGGGAACCAGCCCACTCTGGAGATTGGTCTGGGAGCCATTTCTTGCTTCCAGCCTTTCAATGTTGGCCAGGTCTAGGGTGCACTTGTAAAATCCTTTCCTGTGGCAGATTTTGGACCAACAGGACCCAAAACAATTTTGAAAATATATAGCAACCAGGATCACCATGAACATCTCCCCATCAAGCCCAAGCACGTTCTCCTACCACTCCCTGCTCTACTAGTACATCTACCCCCAGGTCCACCCCTACCCTGAGCTAATCAAGGCTATGGAAAAATTATACGACGTCAAGAACATAATAGTGAAAAACTCCAAGGGTGGAGTCATATTCATGCTCAATACCGACTCAATTAGGGCCACATTTTCCTATGGTAGGAAGCCTATGGTACCCCCAATTCAGTTCAATCCTACTAATTCTATGAATTATTACACCAATGCTCCAAACATCCAACTTTTTCTTCAAGAGCATTTGTCAGAATCTTCTCTAAAGGAGCCATGCCAAAATCCCTAATTTTCCCATCCAAATTCAATAAAAAGGAGCTTATTTCCATGTTGGCCATGGTGGTGGGGCTATAAATAGATACACAGGTCTATGGATGGCAAGTTGTGATAGCATAATGTATATCTAATCCCAAGTTTTATGCAGTGTGTGTAGAACCGAGTAGAGTACCAATCTTCTTCGACTAGCTGACATACCTGGCCCAGTAGCTGTATGCAGACCTCTTCAAGATACAAAAAGATATCCCGAATACCTTTAGGTTTTTTTCTTACTTGGTATTGATTTTATTCTTATTTTAGGCAAAAAATTTAGGTTTTATCCCTACCACAATAAAATACCAAAAGGGAGACTACCTGCCTGTATGCGAGTGGATGTCGCTCCTTTCAAATGCGAGTTCATACTATCACTTCAATATGGAATTCTTGGGCCCTGAATTAAAACTCATGTATGGCATCATGCCAAGTATCCCCCAATAGATGTAGGATACTTTGCAACACATCCAAGCAGAGGAGAGGGACTACTTTATTTTTATGTAGGGACTGGTCATAAAACTTTATGGCTTCATGGAGAATCCATTTTTGTTGCCTTATTATGTTACTAAGCGATTATTCAATTTGGAATACATAAGGCAAACTGAATTTATCAACAATAGATTTGGTACAGGCTCTGGTAAGATAGGTACTTGCTTCATGCCATTTCAGTTCAAGGGTGTATCAATGTCGAAGAAACGAGACCATGAGTGAATTGCTCAAACTTTGAGAAATATGAATCTGGTAGAGTTACCACAAAAATAGAGGTATGATCCTGCAGATAAATTTGCTCAAAGTCAAGCTACCCTTAATAAAGCACCATTCAATAAATTTATTTCACCAGATAGGAAAATTGATAAATATGAAATGAACAATAAAGAGAACCAACCATTAGAATGACATGTTGAAAAAATACAGCCACTACCTCTATGACACGATTTCTATTTGCATTTGGCAGATTGGTTCCTTGATGTGAACCCAACCCATGAGCTGGATAACAAGACCATAAAAATATGAACAAAAAAATGGGAATATTGGGACCATGCTAAGATATTATCATGGTGGTAAATGAGATGCCACCTACAAACATTCTCCAGGTATCGGATAAATATTGACAAGGAGTTCTCAAAAAAATAACGAGAACCATGATGAATGGTCTGAAAATTTAACATATAAAGTTCCTCTGGGCATCAATGGCATCCCCATAAAAAAAATCAAAGGTAAAATAGATATTAAAAAGGACAAAGGGAAAGAGGTTGCCACTAAACAATCATAAGTCCCTAGAAAGAAACCTGAAAGTCTCATTCTCCCTTTCGGATTAAACACAGAGTCTGATGATGATTCTCAGCTCAAACATAGGAGATAGAGAGTAGAATCAAGAAAGCAAAAAAGCAGAATAGGCAAAGGGAGGAGATCAAAATAAAATAAAATAGGAAGAAACACCTTTTGAAGAATCAAAGGAGCATGAATAATAAGAGGAACATGAAGGAACATGGGACCAGGGGAAATCTCTGAGTAGACTTCTAAGTATCAAAATATAGATGAAAAAGTGGTCGAGATGGCTGAAGAGCCTTCCCCAAAAAAAGAAACCTCTAGTATGGAATAAATCTTAACAAAAGTAACAACTAGCACCAATAACTCGATTTTAAAGCAAATAGCAAAAACTTACATCGAGGCTCCAGAGAAGTCATAGGGAACTGAAGACACTAATATATCAAAAGCTTTAGGTATATCTCCTATCAATATCGATACTCCTTATCTCTTCTCACTCCTTGAAGAATTCTCCTTCCCATTCTAAAGGTTGGGGTAATACCGCTCCCACCTCTACTCATCAGCCTCTACCATCTCCACCATCAACTCATCAGACTCCAAAACCATCTTTCTCTGCCCCCACAGGTTCTCCCATCGAATAATAAAATGTAGAGGTCTATCTTGACAATACTCCTTTCCCTTACTCCACTAAATTTCTAATCTTTCAAGCCATTCATACCACTTCTCCTGAGAGCAACCCTAACATTGCTAAATTAAAAATATTAAAAAAGATAACCTTGAACGTTGCTACATGGCTGAAGTCACGTAGTTTCCAAAGTTCCAAAGATATAGCCCACATCAGAGGATCAGTGCTATATCCCATTAATATGCGATGTTCCACTATGAATATGACCCCACTCATCCAGAATCCAGAGAAATAAATGACCCTGGAGGACTACCAAGTTGAAATAACTACGAACGATATCACTCAACTACCAATGGAAGACGAGTGGGGCAAGACCCAGACCCACATGGGAATTATTTACCTAAACACTAAGTATTACAAAGAAAATTATCTTTGGGTGGAATAGGTAATGAAGTGTTTATAAGAAGCCTTTCACCAGCAAAAAACAATTGAAAAGGCTTTGAAAAATGAGGCTAAGAAATGGGAGCTAATGTGTAATGAAGCGCCCCCCTACAAAGAGAAAGTGGCAAAAGCCAAAGAGCAGATCCAAGTGTTGCAAAAATAGGTCAAGAATCTTAAAAAGTAGCTTGTAGACAACACTGATAAAACCAGCAGGCTATCTAAATAAAAATCCAGTATAGTCAAGAAATACATTATTGGAAGCGTCAACAAGATGACCCTAAAGGTGAGGCCCACACTATCATATCTACTCAAAATCAAAGATACACTGGGCCAAGTGGAATATGAATTTGAAGCATCAGTTAAACTCCTGGCAATGAGGCTATAAACTGCTATGAAGATTCAAGTCTTGGTGGATAGCACGCAAGCAATAATTGGATACAAAGCATAGGATAAAAAGTGGTCCCAGGCAAAGTTAGTCGCTAGGAAATTTTTCAAAAGACACAAGCTGGTGACCAAAAGTGCTAAGCTCATGCAAGAGCTCAAATTAGAAGCTAAGGCAATTCTAAAACATGTAAGCATAGCTAAAAACTTTGGCATGCCTAGATTCTAGGACAAAAATTCAAATATCTTGGGAGAAGATGAATTGAAAGCTGCATGGAAGAAGTTCATAGAAAATGAGTCAAAAATAAATATATGGGAAGAGCCTATCCAAGAAGAACAAATATTCAACATGGCTTAGGATATTACCCAAATCAACTCTTGTCTACATGAACTGTACATGAAATAAAAAACTTTATCATATGATAAGGTTGAAGAGTTAGAATATCTATACATCACTTTCAAGGAAAAAATAGATACAGATGAAGAGACCTGGAGGATATCATGCACCACTTACAATGAAGTAGTCCAAGAAAAGGACAAACAAGAAAAGGCTAAAAAATCCTTGTCAAGTAGTGTAGTAGCCCCCGATCAAAGTGAAGCAAAAAAATCTAATGAAGAAGATACCCCGAAAGAATGATCGCCCCAAAGTAAGAAGCATTTTTGTGCTTAGTATCATCCTCTTTCTTTCCCTTATTTTTTCTTAAGCTGTTCTTTTTTACTCCATTCCCCAATAGATAAAGGTTCTAGGTTCGAACATTCCACTAAGAGAATTACCCCAAGAGGCATCAAGAATATTGGTCAAATTGATCACATCCAGGGAAATAAGGAGTAATCTTCTCAAGATTTTGCTAAGTGTAAAGAAAAGTCACAATGGCATGAAATTTTGAAGGCTGAGGGTCAATCCATAACCAAAAGTTACGATGGCATGATATTTCGAAGGCTAAGGGTCAAGCCATGACCACAAGTTGTGATGGTGCAATATTTTGAAGGTCGAGGGTAGAACTAAGGCAGAAATTCATGATGATGTGACATTTCAAAGGCTAAGGGTGAATCCACGACCAAAAGTTATGATGACATGATATTTTTAAGGTCGAGGGTAGAACTAAGGTAGAAATTCATGATGGTGCAACATTTTGAAGGTCGAGGGTAGAACTAAGGCAAAAAGTTGTGATGGCATGACATTTTGAAGGTTGAGGGTAGAACTAAGGTAGAAAGTCATGATGGTGCGACATTTTGAAGGTCAAGGGTAGAACTAAGGTAGAAAGTCATGATGGTGTGATATTTTGAAGGTTGAGGGTAGAACTAAGGCAAAACGTTGTGATGGCATGTCATTTTGAAGGTCAAGGGTAGAACTAAGGTAGAAAGTCATGATGGTGTGACATTTTGAAGGCTAAGGGTAGAACTAAGATGGAAAGTCACGATGGCATGAAATTTTGAAGGCCATGTGGACCATGACGTCTCTAAAGGGGTTAAGGAAGATCACTATAATAAGAAGATATCAACCAATTCCAGTTGAAAGCTCCATGCTCTCTTAACTACTTATTTACCAGAATGAGCCTACAAGCATACTATTCTAACAACTTTTATTTTTTCTATTATGTAAAACTCTTATATAAATAATGAGCGACCCAAAAAAATGATCAGCTCTTAGGTGTTTACAAGGCTATGTACATAGACTTCTAAAAGCTTAATAAAAGATCATCCATTCTGGTTTCTGGCTCACTAGTGTTCTGAATCAAGTATGTATGTATTGTTAATTGCTACATAAGGCTAGATTGAATGTAACTTGCTTTAATTCTTACTCAAAATTTCTAAAACAAAGTTCTGATAGTTCTGAAATTAACTTTACAGATAATCTTGCACTTAAAATAGTTTTTCACTTGAAGTTTAGTTTCTTTGTTTTGGTCGTTTAGTTATATGCTTCTATGTAAAAGGTTGTAATAAGTTGCTTTGTTGTTATCTAATATGTACCTTTTTATAAACTATAGCAATAGTTATATTTCCCTCTCTTTATGCATTTCCTTCTCTCCCTTTTCCTAAAAGAAGCAAGGAACTAGCCTCCTCTAGAGATTGAATCGGGTAAACTATGTTTTAACCAGGTCATTCAATGTTGGCAAAGTCTTGGGTGCAAATATAACCAAAGGTATATTTTGCTCCAACAACTCCCTAATAGGTGCCCTGTATGTTTGTCTGTATGGGAATCCCCAAACCATATTTTCCTCCGTTGCCCTTATTCCTCCTCCATCCTTGATTCCATATTTCAAACCTTCCACATTATTTGGGTCAATTCGTGCTCTATCGTTGACCTTTTCCTCCAGTGGTCCAATACTTTCCATAATTGATGAGGCCTGGAAATGCCTCAATCATAACATGTTTTGAACACTAAAAATGCCTATAAACTCTTATGTTTTATCTGATATGTTAGTTAAGTTGATTCAATATGTCGTATATTAACCATTTTGCATGATCAATGTATTTGAAATATTATATGCTGATTTTACAGCTTTTTGCATAGTTTTGTGTTCTTTTTGCTATGATTTGCTAAAATGGGATATGCTTAGAATAATAGCAACATTTCACTAATCATGTTTTGATTTTTCAAGCATTTATTTCACCTAAATCTGCAACAATGGTAAGCAAACTATTGTCGTGCAAGCAAAATCGAGTCTTTCTCATGTAAATTTCAACCAGCTATCCATAAATAGCAAGGCATGGAATTCACATGAGGAAAGGGATGAAGACCATTGGAATTTTATCTTAAGAAATAACCCACCTGAGAGATGCAGAAGAAATCACTGGAAAAGCATACATTTGTTCATTCCGAAGTATCTTCGGAATGAACAGATATCTTCGGAATGAAAGAACACAGTGTCTTCGAAATGAAGAATGTAGTATCTTCGAAATGAGCGGATCTTCAGAATGAAGCATGCAATATCTTCAGAATGAGCGATCTTCAGAATGAGAATGCAGTATCTTTGGAATGAGCAATCTTCGAAATGAGAATTGCATTGTCTTCGAAATGAAGCCACTTATCTTCGGAATGAAGAACAGAATGTGTTTCTTTGACCTGTTGACCGATTTTTGAAGCCAAAAAAAGGGAAATAAAGGTTGGAAAAGGTAAATGGAAATATCTTCCATCTGTATTTGCCATCATTGCCAACCAAATCCATCATTAAGGAAAAGATCAAGTTTTAGTCCTCTTCTAGGATAACACCAGAATTTGTTGCAGCATTGTAGGATTAGATCTTTTGAGATATTCTTTGTTTGTAATCAGATTATAGGATAGCTATAAATATTGCTCCCATTCAGGTTGATCCTAGTAGGTAATATATAGTAAAGGAGGTAGAAAATAGTGTAATAAAGCTAGCAAAAAATACAGATTATAGGTAGAAATTGACTGTTATAGTCCTGTAACAGTTTTTCAATAGAATTATTGTAATCATGTCTTCTAATCAATAAAGTGCACCAGTTCTATTTCATATTGCTTGTAAATGAGTGTGATTAAGATTTAGAAAGAGAGAGAGACTTACACCTTCTTCTAGACAAAGAGGCTGGCCACTTCCAGACCTAGGAGGAGGACTAACAAGCGTGTTTTTATTCCGATTTTGTCTGTAGTGGAATGAGTTGTAGAACTTGTTATTTCAATTGCTTGTAAATAGTTGACAATATTTGCAGTCTTAGTTTATTTATGCTTATATTAACCTTGTGCTTAATGTTTTAGTTGCAATATTACTTTCAGCAAAGCTTCCACTTTATTTCAGACTGTTATTTTTAGAATTTACTATTTTTTAGCAATTTCTTGCATTTTATGTTTTGCTGTCAAAATCCTGCACAGAAGATTGATAACCTTCTGTTACAAAACTTTGATAGTTTTTATTTCCACATTAGATCTAGACTTTCATTACTGCAAAAGTAATTAGATTTTCTTTCTGCAATTAGGATCAGACTTTCAATTCTGCAACTGTTATTTTTGCAATATAATTAGGTCTCATTCTGCAATTGTAATTAGGACTTCATTTCTGTAGTTAATGATTAGTTTCCAATTCTACAACTTAGATTAAGATTTAATTCATGCAATTTAGAGATAGAAATGTTCCAAAACCCCCCACACAACTGGTTCCACCAATAAAACCTGTTGCTCTAGATTGACCTGAGTTATAGTTGTTTCACTTCTTTCGCAGATAGCCTTGTACACTACCCTGGATTGACAGATTCATTGAGAATTAATGATGGTATAACGACTACGCATCAATAATCCCCACCTCAATTTCCTCTAGAAAACTTACTTCCAACTTTTTATATGGAAAATATGGCTTGAGAGAAACCATAGAATCTTCACCCAGTATTCTACCATTCTAGAGCTGATTGCTAGAAAAATTCTAGCATTTTATATAGAAAATACCACCCTTATTCCTCATTCTTCTCGCCTCGCATCTAGATTTGAAATTGGTGTAGGAATATCCTTAAAAATTTCCTTGGAGGACAATCAAACTTGTCATAATCCTAGAGTTGATACTAAGTGGATTCCCCCACCTATAGGCTGGTTCAAGTTGAATTTTTATGGAGCTACCAAAGGAAACCCAGGCAAAGTGAGGGTGGGAGGCATCCTTAGAAATCATATTGGAGAAGTCATAGTTGCCTATGTAGAAGGTTTAGGAGTTTATACCAATCACGTTGTTGAGGCCAAAAGCATGTGGAGAGGTCTTTCCCTTGTAAGAAATTTTCCTAATAGGTGAATGATTGAAGGAGATTCCCTCAATTTTGTCAGTTATCTCAAAAATAGGAGCAATATTTCCTAGAGGGTCAGGGATTACATTGAGGATGCCAGGAGGATGATCCTTGAGTTGTAGGAAGTCATTGTCCAACACACATTCATAGAATCTAATGGTGCTACGAATAGGTTGGTGAATTTAGAAGTTCATGCAACTAACATTCTCACATGGAAAAATGACATACCTCATGAAGTTCAAATCATCGTGGATCAAGAAAAAGTCCAAGTGGACATTCCTAATGGCCTTCTTTAGTAGGGCTAATTTCTTCATTACAATTTGGTCCCATCCTAGCTGTGATACCCTTTGTTTAACTCATATGGAGAATTTACGATGCTAGGGTCTCTTCATCAAGATCCGTGCCAACTTGGATCGCATTTCAAATTGGATGACCTTAATCAACATTCCATGTCACATGCAAAATTACTCCAAGATATCCATTAAGACTCGTGCCTCTTTGGGACATGGTAATTTTAGGATCTTCACCACTAGGTACCCCTGTTGCGTGATGATTTGGTAGGCCCAAGATGGTTCTAGTTTCAAGTGTTTAACCACATTCAGTGCCAATTTAAAAAATTTCTATTTTCAAGGAAGATGCATCGGTGGGATAGTTTCCTTTGTGAGAAGTGCCTTCGATTATCCTCCCTACATAGCACACTTGTTACATACCCAACATAGCTAGTCGACTATGTTAGGTTTCCAAATATTTTTGATTTAATTTATCATTAATATAGTTTATTTGATTTAATTTGAAATCACCTTTGATATATCCAATTATTCATTTATGCTATTTGTAGAGGACTGAGCCCTCCAAGTGGCGAGGACCAACCCTCCTTAAGTGGTAGATCTAGATTAATTCATTTGTCATTTATTTCTATTCAATTTACATCTTTTGTTCTATCCATTTACATTCAAATTGTTATTTTATTACTCCTAGTTCTGTTGAATAAATAGTATTGGATTTGCATGCGTGAACGTGGTTATGGCTTTTCAAGATGAGGGTAGGAATACTCATATATAGTAAAATAGAAGAACACGAACTCATATATATTATAACTATTAGAACTATTAGAACATAGAAAATTAACAAACATCCATACCTCCGTTATAATAGTACACTATTTTTTCTTGTTGATATTTGCCCTTGGCCATATCTCAAACATTGGATGACTTGTATTTATTTCTCCCATCCAAAATCTATAATTATTCTTGCCCCATAAGAATCCAATGATATCACCTCTCCTAATGTCATATTTGAACGTGGACCTATAATTTTTTTTACACTTGGTGTCTCATAGGATGGCATAGAATTCAAGATATTTGAAGATATAGTGAAGGATATTCAAAAGAGTTAGTGAGGAATTTTTATCTTCACACCTGATTTTTCAAGTAGAAACACCTATTTTGAATGAAAATAAAAAAATAGTGGAGAAATTCTAGACCACACAACCCACACTTCTCTCCTTACACTATTATTATTTTTATAGCTACCAGCTGAGCCTACAATATGGCTAATGGGTATTGCATTGTAATGAATAGGACAATCAGGATAACATGAACTCATATTCTCTTAGTTTCATAAAGTAGAGATACAAGGAAAGTCTATGCACTATCAAGAAGTTTCACCAATCGTTTTTTGTTGGACTATAGAAAACTAATGGTAGATGAAAATAGATATTTCTACATGATTACAAAGGATGTTTTGGGAGATATTAAAACTATATATATATATATATATATATATAATCTATAAAAAAGTAAGCCAACCTTGGAAAACTGAGCAAAGATCTTGCTAGAAGTTTTGGTCAGAATTTTTGAGAAAAGGAATACACAAAAGATAGGACAAATACATGAAGCCAATTAGTTAAGTTGGCAACATGACACTATTAAAGAATTTCTAGTTGGAGGTTTTAGATTCGGTTCACTTTTTATTTTTGCCTTGAAATTGCATTTTTAGGAGGTACAAGTAAATTATTTCTCCTTTGCATACATCAAGTACTTAGTAGAAGGATTGGAAAGTTGAAGCAACGTGTAATTGTAAAGAAAAAATAAACAACATCAATAAAAGCAACAAATCAAAGCAAATGACACAATATGCATAAAATGATAGATCTTATTTATATTGAACTCAAGGAGCTTGGATATCCACTTTATACAATAAGTTTACCCCAAATCGGGGGTTACAATGCAATGTATTGCTTTGATACAATTATTACAATAAGAGGGTTTGAAACCCTTGTTCAAAAGAATGTTGGTGTCTCTGGGTTGTCTTCACTCCAAACAATTTGTGAGTGGGCTTGCGTATCCCTACAAGGCCACTCAAGGCTGCAACATTCATAAATGTAGAAACGCCTCCTATAACCTACACACAAATAAACCAAAACAAAGTTAGTAATACCTGCAAGTCCTCCATAGTGTGAGGTCCACTAAATATGAAAGTGTATAATGTTAACCCTACCGAAATGTTTACTAATGAAAGTATAGGATTACAAAACATATAAATAAATAAAAAAAACCTAATAGCTTGTCAAAATGTGCTAGAGTTATTTGATCTATGCTGTCATTTCCTCGATCTAGTGATGTGCGAACACATGCAAGCATCCAAGGTTTTATTGATTGTAAACCTGTAAACAATGAATGTCTAACAATGTTCAAGGATGGCTATGGATACCCTATAGTATTTTTGAAATTCTTTGTAGCATTATGGAAATACCTTGGGACATTTGAGGGTTGAAGGGAGGTGTTCTATAGAACTAGATCTAGTTTGCAGAGGTTTTTATGGTAAATATGGTGGATGTGGTGGTGGCAAGGAGGGAATATGTTAGCAGAATGCTAGGGTTTACGTAATGATGATGGATGATCAATGATACGATGTATACGGATTTTCAAACCTCAAAAGTCAACAACCACCTAATATTTTCTAACCAACCCCTCATTCACAAAAGTGAATTATCTTTTATAACTTACCTTTAACATGTTAGGGTTTCAATGACACCAACAGGTGGTCAAGATTAAAACATGATGAAGGACTGAGATTGAGATTTGATAAGTGACATGGATCATGTTGAATGAATGGTCGAGATTAAAATGTGATGGGCGGCTAAGATTTATTCATACATATATATTATAAATATAAATATATAAAATATTTATATTTATATATACATATATAAATAAATATACATATATATAAATAAATAATGGATGGTTAGGATTTGATGAAGCGTAGATGACAAGTGGCTAGGTTTTGGTGTCTACAGATACCCCTTTTTGTATCACATTGTGTGAAACACAATGCGGTGCAAAACTAAGAGATACATAGTTTGGTGAAGTAGCTTCTTTCCTCAGTGCACAAGAAGATCCAGAAGACAAAAATTGTTGTTGTAGCTTACCCCTCCAATTGGCAAATGAGTGAAGAATGAATCTCACAAGCCAATTGACAAAAAATATGGGTGATGTAAATGAATGTGGATGACTATGAATGATGTAATGAGTGATTCTATTTTTTCCCAATAGAAGAAGGGGTTTTTGGAAATGTGGATGATATGAATGATGTAAATGAATGTGATGAATGATTCTGCTTTTGCCCTAACAAAAAAAGGGTTTTTGGAAATGTGGATGATGTGAAGATGTAAACAATTGTGAATGATGCAAAGAATGATTTTGCTTTTGCCCCAATAGAAAAGGGGTTTTTGATTTGGATAGTGCAATGGATGATGTAAATGGATATGTCAATGTTGAAATCAAGGTCAAGGTTGGTTGCCCCAAGTTTGGGGATGTTTCCATATTTTTGAAAATTTGCTCTTAGCACAATGTGCAATGTTATTATTGTTGTGGATAAATTAACCAACGTTGGTGAACATGTGGTGGAGGTAGGGATACCACCTCACTTCATGTGACCACACTTTTGAACCTAACTATTGGCCTAATGCAAGGGGAATTTGTGAGGGAATTTGTAAGTGGAATTTGGTAGCTTTGAGAAAATTTTTATGAACATAGTTGCATTCAAAAACAAAGAGAGATCGGTTGGTTTGATTTCAAACATGACATGGGATGATGATTTTGAACAAGCATCCTTATGGTGATCTACTCATCCTACCGAACTGTATGGATAGCCCATCGTTATAGCTACCAGGGGACTAGAGTAAATCACTAGATACAAGATTCACTTGATAATGTATGTTGACTTGATGATGCAGAATGATGAGGTGAATACATTGATGAGTTGATTTGAGGGGTGTTGTGGAATGAGATGGGGTAAGTGCATTTCATTCTTGCAAAGTGAAATAGGATGATTTTACCTTTGCCCTAGTAGGATAGGGTTGATGATGGATTGATTGGTTGTGAATGCAAGGCAAAGGGTATAACCTTTGATAAAAGGATGCAACCTTTTGAACCTAGAAACTAATTTGATGAAGCAATTTGTTGGATTGATGGGGAAGGTATGATACCTTAAGCACCCCCAGTTGATTGATTATTTTTATTGGGGAAGGTGTGATACCTTGAACATCCCCAAGTGGTTTTTTTTTTATGTGACTGATGGGGAAGGTGTGATACCTTAAGCACCCCCAAGTTGTGTGATGATGGTTTGGTGTATGCAAATAAATGAATGACATCATGTTCTAATGATCATTTGTAAAAGGTTTTAGACTCTTGCTTGACCAACTTTATCTTTGTTGCTTAATCAGGGACACCAACATCGAATGGTGTGATATGGAATGGAAGACTCATGTAGTGATGTGCTTATGGTATGGATGTTGTTTTGGCTTGTGGATAATGGATCTAGAACTATTTTGTGGAGACTCAAACATCCTAGTGATTTTGAACAAACTCAATAAGTTCTATCAAATCTCTCAAAGACCAAATGTGTGTGCAGTGAGTGTTTATTTACCAATCATGAGCATGGTAATGACTCAAGACAATCAAGAACCAATGTGTGTGCAAGTGAGTTCATTAATCCATCTTGGACAAATTGAGATGAAACCTATCATGGAGAAGACCAGGAAGCTAGCTTGTCCTTATGTGTGGTCAGAGGTCTCTTCAAGAGAGATGTGTCACCACGCATGAGCATACTCCACTACCAGTCAAGCATCTATAGCCCTGGTGGATATTAGCTCCATAGTCCAATGATCTGATCTCTAAGCTTTGGGGAATCG
The DNA here is from genome assembly GCA_028583015.1 of Wollemia nobilis. Lineage (NCBI taxonomy): Eukaryota > Viridiplantae > Streptophyta > Pinopsida > Araucariales > Araucariaceae > Wollemia > Wollemia nobilis. Next base: position 2,974,691 of record JAQPPZ010002998.1, read on the forward strand.
GACTACCTAACCATTTGGATGGAAATGTAGTTCTATCCTTACTACTTGAGGATATATGGTGTGTGATTGGTAAAAGAGTTAGAGCTTTGGGGAATCAAATTCTCAACCAAGGTGTGATGAGAATTTTACCCTATCCTTACTACTCATTCTTTTATTTGAAAGTGTTGTGTAGTGGTGAAGACCACTATTTTTTATTTTGGACTATGTGCATAATGGGACAAGCAAAGATGACTTTTTTACTTCGAGGTTCAACCCAATCATGGTGTTATCCCTCTTTGACACAAGATGTTTTTAATAAGTGTGAGATATATTTGGTTCAATATTGTTAGATTCAACTCCCAGAACTCAAGATTTTCTTTAGTGAAAATGTGTTTTGGTCCTAGAGAAAACTTGACATGTATTGGAGGTTGCTTGAAACACTAGGAGTGGTTGAGTGACCGAAAACACCTAGGGGTGATGAGATGTGATTGCAACTTGTGACATGACTTATGAAATGGAAAAATGGGATGGATGTGAAATCAAAGGTATCCCTGATTAAGGTGATAAGACTTATTGGATTCACAATTATCCAAACTAAGAAAATAACCACTAGTATGGTGGATGAAAATGTACTGAAATGACATGGATGCAAATATGGATGTATGGAATGAAGTATGAATGCATAATACCTTTTTTATGTGTGGGGAAGGTGTGATACCTTAAGCATCCCCAATTTATTTTATGGTTGATGATGTGGATGATTGGGAAGGTGCGATACCTTGAGAATCCCCAATGTTATTTGAGTTGATACCAAGGTCCTGATCAGATGAGGTGAGCAGAATCGTCTATGGAAAAGGTCTTCCTATCAATAAGATCTTGGACAATATCCTTAAATGTAAAACAATTATTAATATCGTGACCCATTTGCCTATGATAGAGGTAATAATGATCTTCCCTATACCACTTGGGTTTAAGTCTATTTAGATCGAGAGGGCGCACATTAGGTAAAATAATTATTTTTGCCTCCTACAACTTTTGAAATATGGTCGACATGGGCTCGGATAGAGGGGTATAGGTATGGAGCTGGCATTTTGAATGAGGTGAATGAGGTGAACTAGGGATGGTGATGCTCCCCCTATCAATAAGATCTTGGACCACATTTTTAAATGTGAAACAATTGTTGATGTTATGGCCTACTTATTGATGATAGGGACAGAACAAGTGCTCCTTAAAGTGTTTGCCTCATTTGGTTGGGTCTTCAAGTTTTATTGGTGGTAAGGTAATTTCATTTGCCTCATGCAACCTTCAGAATATGGATGAGTAAGACTTTAAAAGCAATGTGTAGTCGTGAGGGGGCTTCATAGGATGCTTGGTGTGTTTGTTCGATTGTGGTTGATTTTGATTTTGTGGCATAGGTAGTGTAACCTGAGGTGTGGATTGTAAAAGTGGATGTTGCAACTATTGAGGTTGCTGAGATGGATGTTGATGGGATTGATGATGCCTCAACTATAACTCAATGATTGTAAGTCAAGTTAAAATTTGTTGAAGAATTGGAGTGTGTTGGCAACTTGATTGTAACTCGATATTAGCTAACTGATCCAAGATTTATTGTAAATCCAGTGGTGGTGGTTGTTGATGTTGTTGAGGGGGTTGTTGGATGGATTGTGATGAAATTTATTGGCAATTGGTAGGTGGTGGAGGTGGACTAGGTGCAGGTGATAGGGAATAATTAAGTGAATGTGGATCGAAAGTCCTTGACATATGAGTCGATATGAATGGTTCATGATGATTTTGTCTAATGGGTATATCCACATGCTCATGTTCCTGATTCTACTTGGAATTTTTAGCTGTGGTAGCTGGATTATCCCCACCTTGGTGTAGTGTGTACACCTATTCTTGATTTTGTGGAGATGTTAGGTGATATGGAGTAGGTGTGACTTGATTCGGTGGTAACGATACTTGTGGTGTGGGGGGAATGTTGGGAGGAGCTACAGGTTGTGTGGATCAGTTTGGGTATTCCTGATCCTTTGTCACAATATTGATCATTCCCATAAACTCTTGGTGAGGTGGACTATCATGCACTTGATTCACCTGCTTAGATTGCTCTGCTTGATTGGCAAGTGTTGTGTTAGTCTCATGTGTTGGCAAGGGATATTTGAAGACTCCTATTTATTGTGGATGATTTGGAAGATGAATGGGTTGTGATGGATGACTTGGAAGAAGAATGGGTTGATATGGCTTGGTGAAACTTGGAATATGGAGGGGTTGAGATGGATTGGTAGGTTGGTGAATTGGTTGAGATGAATTGGTATAAAAATGAATGGGTGGAGATGGATTAGCAAGTTGTGGAGACACATTTGCTGGTGGTGCCATGGGAGGTTGAACTGCTTGAGATTGTTTATTTTGGTGATTGGTGCGTCATTGACCTCAAGTGACTACATGGATAGCCCCCAAAAAAACCTTGGTACTATTGCACGTGATTGAATTGGTTAGGGGGAGTCATGGTATTTGATCCCCCTATTGTCTATTGCATTCTCTCATGATGAGGAAGTGGTGTCTGATAGATACCAATATTTTTATTTTTTTGTGCTAATGGGTTATCCAACTTAATGGCCCCTAAGTCTATCAAGTCTTGCACCATGTTTTTAAATGTAAAGTAGTTTTTAATGTCATGTCCATTCTGTTGATGATAAGGGCAAAACAAATGTTCCCTATAGCCCTTGCCACGATTGGTCGGATCATCTGGTTTGACTTTGGGTAAGGTAAGTGCATTTATATCATACAACCTATGGAAAATGGAGGTATATGATTCGGATAAGGGTGTGTAGGTATGATATTGTCAAATAGATTGTCGACATTGATGATTGTCCACAATTGGTGTTGTGTTGTGAATTTTTTGTAGTGGGGTAACCACTTGATAAGATACTTGTTGTAGTTGTTACAATAATGGTTGTGGTTGGTGGTGACCATGGAATTGTTGAGTCTTTTTGGATTGATTCAAAACCACCTGATTGAATTGATCTAGTTTTTATTGGCTATAATAATATCCTTTAGATTAGCCATTGAATTGCCATTCTTTTTTCTTTGGTTTTATCTCACCCTCTTGAATTTTTATTTCTTTGATGATTTGGGCTTGGGCAAGAGCTTTGTTGAATGTTCTATATCACTTTAATTGCAATAAAAAGGATATATGTTTAAGACAATTCCTTGCAAAAATTCATGTCAATTCTTCCATTGGTAGGGAGAATGGCAACTTGGTGATGGTTGCCCTCCAACGGTTTTCAAAATCATAGACCAACTCTTCTTCAAATTTTCTAAGATTGTACAAGTTGATCAAGGTAGTTTTCTTATGAACATTGAGGGAGAACCTTTCCAAAAATTTATCCACCAATTGTTCAAATGTGTAAACACTATGGTGTTGCAGATGATTATACCAATCTAAGGAATCTCCCCTTAATGTTAACATTTTGAGAATTAATGCATCATTACATTGAATTCAAAAGCAAGAGTGGATGAATGTGCTAATGTGCTCCCTAGGGTTCTCAGTCCCTTTGAATTTTTCAAACTTTGGTAGTGTAAATTCTATCGTATAAGGTAGTGAAGGTACCGAAGAATGGATAGTGTTGAGTGGGATTTTTTCCAAATTGCAAAATTACCATCACAATCAGGGTATTAAAGTGAAAACCCTCTCTTGCAAAGAAATATAAGATTTCTCCAAGGTTCCTTTTAGTATAATCAAATATGTGCTTAGAAGTATGTGCCAATATGTAAATCTATATAACCTTAATGCTAAAAATACCTTAGTGCTTGCAAATAAATTGTTAACAAGGAGCCAAGTTTATGTGATTTGTGACATGTTTTTATTGTTCATTGATTAAAAAGGGCTTGATTTCTCTTATGTACAAAAATAAATAATGACTGAGGCTACTATGAATTCCTTTTTTATATTTGGATTAATGTGACTTATCCTTGAAAACCCTGTTAGTGGATTCCTTTTACTTCAAATTAAACTATGAAAGTTAGAAAATATTGTGGAAAATCCACTTCATTTTATCTGTGCCTTAATGCGAGATTGGAAGTTAGCATTTCGTGTTAGCAGGTTTATTTTATCTTTAAATTAAAATCTTGATGTTAGCATGTTAACAAATTCTATGATAATCCACTTCAATTTTTTTTTTATCTACACCTTAATGTAAAGTCGAAAGTTAGTAAAGTCAAAAATTATTTTTATCTTCATATTATGATATGACAGTTAGGAGATGCTTTGGAAGATTCAATTCATTTTATCTGAATATTAATGTGAAATTACATGTTAGTAGACCCTCCCTTTGAGCATGAATTTTATCTTGATTTTTAATGAATGCTGAAATTTATGTGAAATGAGTTTATTTTATTCCTTGAAGAAAAAATATGTACAAATAATTACTTACCTTAATACCCTTTCAAAACTAATTATCTATATGATTAGTGACTACAAAATACTGGGTAAAATAGAACCCTGGGATCCCTAGTATTTGATAATAGTTGGTGAAGAAAATAAATGAAATAAAGTGAAAAGAATAAAGAAAATAAGTGCTAAAAATTTTAAAAGACAAAACACTGTCAGTATGATGCTACCCTATCCTACAAAATCAAAGATGACAAGAATTTTTGAATGTAACCTAATTCATATGAAGCTGCATTTGCACAGTCTAAAATGAATCAGGTGCAATATTCTAATGAAAACAATATGAACACCCTATTTCTAAACATTTGATAATGCTACCATTAAATTACATAAAACATTACCTATTAGTCTAAAAGCATGGAAGACAAAAAATAAAATTGTTAGCTCAAAACACTCAAAAATATTTCCTTTGGCTCTACTTAAAAGGTGCAAATTTTTGAAACTTTTGTTTTAAAAAATATAATGTCTTTACTTACAAAAATCTCTAGCCCTTATTTTAGCCTGTGTAGGGGTTTTAAACATTTTCTCTAACACTCTTCGTTTCCTATCCCCTTGTTAGATTATTCCTCTTAATCATCCTCAACTTCGATGTACATAATTGTATTAAAAAAATGCATAATTCTTCTTCTTCCAAATGAAAATAAAACATATATGTAGACACCTAAAACATGTCATGTTTAGGAGACTACTCATATGGGCACCTCTATAGACCATATGACTGATCTTGGACCTTTCCAAGAGCTAGCAGTGGTTCTAACCACTCACTAGGGGTAGTTCTAACCTATTCAAGCATAGCCACTATCGACCAGAGTGGCTTCTAGCCCAACCGCTAAAGCTCAGAGTGGCCACGAGCTAGCCACTGTTATGGATAATGGCTAGCACCGAGACAAAATTGGTCATGAAATGTGGGCCCGAATCATGCATGGTAACTAAACTTGCATTGGATTCGAGTGGTTTTGGGCATGAATCTCCCAGAGTTCCTCCTAACTGCCACTCCCATGCAAGTCTGGAACTGGGCCTTTCCCTCCAACGACCAGTTTCATGCAGATCTGGATCTTGGCTTCTCCAAGAAGCCAAGATCTGGAATTTGGGAGGCCTACATATGCACCCTCCCAAGAACAAGTATGTACCCCAAATTTTATGCAGTGAAGCCCTGTCTGAGTGAGCAGTGAGTTGACAACCCTTGAGGAGAGTCGAAGTGCTACCCAATTGTAGATTGTCGAGCCTGCGACCAACCATGGAGCTTCCGAAGGACTGAGAAGCATACATCACAAATTCACACCAATCTGACATGAATCCCCATGATTTTCACTACCAATCCATATCTGGACATGAAGGTGACCCTTGAACATCAATTCGGATGAAGAATTGAGTGTCACAACCCCTGGTTTGTGAGGTAAAAGTCATAGTTTGTGGTCGCTGTCTTCGATAGTGGCCTACAGGCATAACCACCCTGAGCGATAGTGGCTAGGGTTTGAGTCACCATTTCTTGAGTTCTTAGCATAGATTTCCTATTACTTCTACTTTATCAGCTTATATTAGAGTAGATCTATCCTTTCCATTGCATTTGTATGGTGATTTCCTAGTTATTTATGCATTTTTGCTTATCTTTGCACCTTTATGCTTTTATCATGCTTTCATGTCATTTCATGCAAAATATTTGAAACAAACCTCATCACGAGAGGTTGCATATGCTATTGATGTGTTTTGTGGTTTCTTTGTGCACAGGTGATAGGATCTACGAAGGGCAAAACCATATCCAAGGACCTTTCCTCTAGACAAGAGAGAAGGAGGCACCAAGAATAAGCCCTCAATCAATTCATGTCGATCTAGGAGATATTTGAAGTGCACCACCCCCATTTAGGGGCTGCATATTACTTGTATTCATTGTATCAAAGTTTGGTATCCCTAAGAGGGATGAATATGTAACCAGATTTTATCATGAATTAATAAAAGGATCCTTTATATTTTTGTTAGTTCATTATTAATACATGTTCTCTTGATTTATCTTTGATATTATGATGCGAGTAGCTTAGGTGCATATTTTATGGCATCATACAGATGGTGATCATGATGGGGACACCCAAAAAATAAATTTTTGATGATCTATTTTATATTTTTTGTATGCAAGCATAACCACTCTAGTTGATAGTGGCTAGCAGAGCTAAGCAAATTTTGAAGACAATGGCTAGTCATAGCCACCTTGAGTGATAGCAACTAATAGAAAACATGCAACAATAGATAGCCTAAGCAGCAACAGACTTGGATTCTAGGTTGGTGGGATTCTCTATAATTTTTCACTTCTCTATCTATGTTTATTTCTAGAATGTAGTAGGTGGAAATTTATTTAATTAGAAAACATAGAGAAATTTTAAGGTAAAATGATTAAATTCTCTTAGGTTTTCTACTAGTCATTGCTAGGAATAATGGACTTTTGATTGCAATCCACCCTAGTCTCCAGTGGTCTAGATTGTGTGTAGAGTTTGCATGCTTGAGGCCCAACTAGAGGCCATTTCTTCATAAGTAATATTGCATTCTCTGAACATCATGTAGTCATTTAGACGTGCATTTTCTTAAAATGAAACGTTCTTTTAAGCATATAGGAGAATCATTTGAGTGCTTCATGATGCATTTATTTATTTATGCAAATTTAAAAAGAACAATCACACACCACATCACATTTAAATGTTAGTGAGTTGGAATTCACACCCAACCACTAATAGAGTCCAATGACGATGGGTTTCATCTCCATCCATTGGCTCAAATCCCATGAACCCATTCTATTTGGCCAATATCGGATCCAAGAACTGATGTAGCCTAGAAAATTTGCATGTACTTCTCTTTGAAGGGTATGACACTGACCAAGTGAGACTGGGTGAGGATCTGGTAGGACCTATGCTCCCTGATCGGGTATGGGTTTCATCTCCACACTTTTATGGGTTTACATGACCATGACTTTCATTTTCGGTTGTCGAGCTATGAGCATACAGGTGAAAACCATTAAACTATACAAGCATTTCATCAACAAATTTCAAAACATGATGAGAAATAGTTAAAGTTTTCAACAAATCTGAAACACACAAGACCAATTTTAGGAACACCAAGAACATTTAAAAGAGATAAACATTTTATCTACTTTGTTTGTGTATCTTAAAATTTACACAAAATATAATTTCACATTGTCATGGTCTTCACGCGGAGCAACCACCCTCGGTCCAACACCGAGGTGAGAACTGCCACTCCACCCAACCACAATCACAACAACAATGATGTTGAGCCACCCACATAGAATATCATTGAACGAAGTTCAATGAGCCTCAAGGGGGATAACTCAACCCGTGGGGGTACTCCTCGAGAAACCCTAGCTAGAGAACCATATCCAGGTTCTTCTCATGATAGACATGAGGGAGCTTCAAGGCCCCAATCCTCACATGATAGACATAGGCAAGATCAACCCACTAAGGGGTAAAACATAAGGGTTGCATCCAATCATAGACCCACCATAGCTCCTAGCCACTCTAAAGTTGGTAGGATAGCAATAGACCTCAATCTCATTGGTGCCAATGGAACTCCATGAGATCAACCATGGAAATCCAGATAACTTGATGAGTTGGATCAGTTTTTTCCAAGACCAAATCAGAGAAGCAATGCTACTATGCACTCCATTTCTAGGATTTCACATAGCCAAAAAATAATGAGGTACACTAATGAGCGAGGGAAGCTTCAAAGCACCCCACAACATGCACACTACTTCTGATCATGGGGATACTGAACATAGGTCATTGTACACTGACCATGTTGCCCTAACATACAAAGGCAAAATCATAGTAGGAGCTCCTCCAAAGGGCCTCTCCATAAGGACTCCTCGTAAAAAGTTACAGAGCCATATACCATTAGTAGAGGATCAATATGACCATATGCGTAGGTTGTATGAAGATGCACAATATCGGGAAAAATTACTCCAAGATAAGAGGGAGGTATTGCATGCAAAATAAGAGTGCCTAGACATCCTCAAATAGGAGGAAGCATGGGCACAAAGGAAAATGTTTTTGTACCTAAATCAGTAGAGCTTGAGGTAGCAACTTACCCTGGAGCAAATAGAGCATGAGGAATAAGCAAATAGGTTGGCTCAAGCCAATCTACACATGGGTAGTGAGTATTACCAATCCAATAGATGTGTCATTTCTCAACATGAGAGATGCACTAAACAAGTAGATGAATGCACTCACCACACATCACAGCATGCTTCAAAACACCAACACCTAGAGCTAGAACAGGTAGAGCATGAACAAGAACAAGTAAAAATGGAGGATCAAGAATAGACGTATCCTGAACCCTCATCCATAGTCATGGGAGATGAATATAGATGCCCAAAGTGGGAAAATGTAGAGTTACCTCCCTGACCACCCCGAGTAAACCTTCGAGAACAAGAGATCATCTCTTCGAAGGCATACAAGATACTCATCAAGAGAATCAAGTCTCTCAAGAAACAAGACATGGTTGGGTAGAAGCCAACCCTAAGCAAGATACACAATCAGTCTTTGTGCCCTTCGGTACCAAGTCCTACTTATCCTAGACACTTCGAGATGCCTAGGTTAGATAAATTCAAGGGAGAGGAAGATGCGCAAGAGCATGTGACCAATTTCATGAATGCATGCTTCCAGATCCAACACAATGATGCCTTGATGTTAAGAACATTTATCATGACATTCTTAGGTGCAACAACTGAGTTGTTTAATCAACTACCCAAACATAGCATCATCAATTTTGAGTAGCTGGTGGATGCATTCCTTGAACACTTTTCTTTTGGCATCAAGAAGAAAATAAACTTGTCTGAATTGGCTAATCTAAAGCAATATGATGATGAGTCGATCATGGACTATGGGAATAGATGGAGAAAACTAATGGTAAAACTACCATTTTATATTCCCACTACTGAGCTCACTCGAATGTTCACTAAGAGTTGTGCTAAGCACATCTCACTACTCTTGTAACTACAATAATATAGAACATTCGAGGAAGCCTTGGCACAAGCCAAGATGATAGAGGATATCAAAGTTGAAGAAGGAGATCTTAAGCTCCACAACAAGAAATATTGGAACAACAACCGCAACAACCAAAATCAACAATAGTAGGCCAAGCCTGCTCTAGTCAATCAGGTTGTACTAAATGCACCAAAGGGAGGAAATAGCTAGCAACCATAGAATTACTAGGCTCAACCCCCTAGCCAACTACAACCAAAATAACAACCAAGGCCAAAATAGGCAACGTCGGTCACCTCGCTACTTCACACCTTTATCAAAATTGATGGCATCAATATTCAATCAATTAAGTGAGGCACAAAGACTCAGACTACCTAAGGTACAACTTATTGACCCTAACCATCCCAAGCCCAAGGGATATAGGGATGATCATTATTACCCATACCATAGACAACAGGGGCATGATATCGAAGTGTGCATCAATTTCAAAAATATTGTACAAAATATGATCGAGAAGGGTGAGCTACAAGTTGATAATCCACTAGCACCCAACAATAGATATATGGGCATATTTAGAAACCCATTTCCAAACCATGAAGCCCCTAGAAATCAGGGCACTCAAGTAAATCAAATCCAAGTTGAACCTCCCACCTAGGGATTCATTGGAATGGTCGAAATAGTCAATGTGGTTACAAGAAACCGATGATACAACCAACCAGAGCCTCCAATAGCTCCTATTCATATCCTAATTGCACCTCAATAGAGGCCAGTGCAAAATAATCTTCTAGGTCCACCAGCATGACCTATGATAACTATCCAGAATAGACTTATGTAGAGTCTCCAAACAATGTCGACTAAGTTATCAATATACGAGCTCATTCAATAGTCTCCCAGACATAGGGAGACCCTAATGGAAATCTTGAAATCAATTGAGCTACAGCCCTAGAACCTTGATGCATTTACAAACTTTGTGGGGCAAGTACAATAGTGTCAAGAGCCCATGATTCATTTTTACGATCATAAAATAAAGGTAGTCCCTACTACCATAGCAAACCCACCTCTGCACATCATCACGTGTATCAATGACATACCTTTCAAGTAGGTTTTAATCGACACAAGCTCATCGATTAACATAATAACAACCAAGGCTATAGGGCACTTGAATATCCCTAGGTCAAACATCATCCCTACCTCCTACACATTGAGAGCCTTCAATGATGCACTATGCTCCATAGTGGGTACAATCATCCTACCTATGTAGGTGGGGCATAAGACCATCCCTATGATGTGTCATGTATTGGAGGGGGCCATGTAGTATAATATCCTCCTAGGGCATCCCTGGATAAGGGACATGTAGTGCGTTCCCTCGATCTTGCATCAATGTATTAAATATGTGCATGAGGGATAGGTACATGTGGTACCATCGGATGAAGAGCCATTCAAATATGTTCATCAGGTTGACTTATCAAGGGATTTTGTCCTTTCATCCATGCACCTATACATTAGGCCATCATCCCCTACCACACAACCAGGAAGCAAATCCAAATCAGTGCGAGGTGACCCATCCACATCGGTGCCACCTCCAGCTTCTAAAGCTACTAGTACTTCTAAGAAACCAACAACGTCTAAGGCAAAAGACTCTCAAAAACTAAAAGCACCCTTGGTGGAGGAAAGACCTAAGGAAGTCCCAACCATAGCAATAGTAAAAATTCCAAATCCCATGGAGGAGGAAGATTCCCAAGACATAGTCGAGGAGGTGCCTCAACCTGCCTCACTTGCATCATCATCAACATCATCTACACCATAGGTGATAGTTCACCTAGCTAATACAGGACTAGGTGAATATCTTGTGCAGAATGTTACTTTCACTCCAATTATCGAGTCTGCACAAGACATGGGATGACCAAGAGTCCCAAACCTACCCATAGGGATAGTGGTACCATTGGGGATCCCCCTAACTAGACCAATTTCATTTATGCTGGGTTGGATTGTGTCCATGATGCTTCAAACATTGAAGAGGATGAGGATGAGTCATTCACCATGAATGTTCATTACTTGTCCAATCCTGAGTTTGCTCTGAGATACTTTGAATGCAACCATTGGCATGGCTATGGTTTAGGTCTATATGAGCAAGGGTGATGAAACCCAATTGAACCATGATATCAGTTACCTACTGATAGGTCTAGCCTAGGATATCATATCCAAAGCTATGATGATTCATTAGTAGCATCTCTAGATAGGCTAAGCTTAGGGTTTAGAGAAGACATTGAATGGAATCCCTATCACCCAAACATAAGCTACATGGATGATAGGTTGGTGACCATGGTCACTATAGAACCACCTATTATGTATCATCCAAATTTCTCTCTCGAGGCAAGCCCATCAGGAATTATCCTATGGGAATATGAACCAAGCTATGGTTATGAGCGAGAAGAGAATGAGTACATCACATATCATAGTGATTATGAGGATGAAACTGAATTGGCCTACCTTGGGCCTCAACATTTACATCACCTCACAGAGCCAATTAATATGAAGAGTGGATACATCATAGATGATAATGATTATGAGGATGAGACTGAAATGGCCTACCTTGGGCCTTCAACATTCACATCACCTCATAGTGCCAGTGGGTATGAATGATGGATATTTCATAGATGATAGTGATTATGAAGATGAAATCGAGATGGCCTACCTTGGACCTCACTACTTACATCATCGTAATGAACCATTTGACATAGATGAGATGTATCACAGAGTATATCCTAGCCCTCACCTTAGGGGAAGATCGACCAATTTAGATGTAATCTATCATATAGTTTTCCTTGATCCTCCTACATTTAGAGAGCTACTTCAGCCAAATGATCCCATATTCCCATCTATTCATAGACTAGATCCTAAGATCCCCATACCCCTAGAGCCTCATCTTGGGTATGGAAGGTAAATCAACAATGCAGAGTTACACCCATATGGTCCTGGAGATTCCATCCCATCCATCAACATGATATCCATTGATTTGACCACTCCACTCCACAACCCAGCTGATCCTTCTAAACCATTGTGTCTTAACTTAGATGCTATTGATTGGGATCATATTGATTCACCCTTAGAGCCTGAATATTTCTTCCCCAATGAAGAAATGCTACAACCATTTCATTTTACACCAGGATACGCACATGATGTTTATCATATTAGTTTTGACCCTGATTCAGTTGAACCTTTAAACCCAATAGATGACATCCACTTGATCCCCACTCCTCACTTGAGGAGGGGTCACACATGTCAATAGAGGAAAATTTTAAAGTGGACATCAATGATGATCCTTCTGATCCAAAGAAAGTTAAGTTTAGAGAAATCTTATCTCTAGAAGAATAGGCCACCATCATACCTCTATTGAAAGAGAGACCTAATCTCTTTGCTTGGACCTACAAGGATATGTTGAGTTTAGATCCAAAATTGGTTGTCCATAACCTTTCGCTAGATCCCGCAAAGAAATCGGTCAAGCAGAAACTTAGGAAGATGCATCCAACCATCACCTTGATGGTAAAGAATGAGTTGTAGAAGCTATTGGATGTAGTCTTTATTACCCCCATCGACTATCCAGAATGGGTATCAAACATGGTACCTATAGGAAAACCTGATGGAAGGATCTATATTTGCATGGATTTTAGAGATCTCAATAAGGCAACACTAAAGGATTCATTCCTATTGCCCAACATAGATGCTCTTGTAGATGCAACTACAGGTCATGAGATGCTCTCCCTCATGGATGAATTTTTTGGTTACAATCAGATTCAGATTAAACCTGAAGACCAACACAAAATCCCATTCACCACTCCATGGGGGACATTTTGTTACAAAGTAATGCCATTTGGTCTTAAAAATGTTGGTGCCACATATCAATGGGCCATGACATATATTTTCCATGACTACATGCATAAGATCCTAGAATATTATATCGATGACTTACTAGCCAAGTCATTGCTACATGAAGAGCACATCGAGGTCCTGAGAAAGGTCTTCGATCACCTGATAGAGCACAATGTTAGGTTGAATCCCAAGAAATGCGTCTTTGGTGTAACTTTAGGAAAACTCTTGGGATTCATCATTTCTAAATGAGGGATCGAAGTTGACCCAACAAAGGTAAAGGCTATCCTAGAAATGGCCCCACCCACTAACATCAAAGAGCTGAGAAGCCTACAAGGCAAAGTAGCATCCATAAAGTATTTCATCGCACAACTATCAGATAAATGTTGACCCATGAATCGACTACTACACAAGGGGGTCCCATTCCACTAGGATGAAGAATGTCAAGCAAGCCTTTACTGAGATCAAGAAATACCTAGTGATACCACTAGTACTAGCTCCACCAAGGCCAGACATGCCATTTTTGCTTTATATATCTGCTACCAATTTTTCTTTGGGCACCATGTTGGCTCAAAAGAATGTGCAAGACAAAGAACAAGTGATATACTATATCAACCACACCTTGGTGAGTTATGAGCTAGGGTACACATACATAGAGAAGTTATGCTTAGCAGTGGTCTTTATGACTAAGAAGTTGTACCACTACATGTTGAGCCATACAACGTATGTGATATCAAAACAAAATCCTTTGTAGTATATGATGAGCAAGACATATCATAATACACGTACTACAAAGTGGATCATGCTACTGATAGAATTTGATTTGGAATTCATAAGCCAAAATTCCATCAAGGGATAAGTCATAGTTGATCAACTAGTAGAGGTGCCTCTTCAAGATAATAGGCCTCTCATCATAGAACTTCTCGATGAGGTAGTATTTGCATTATCGAAAGCACCCAAACCTGAAGAACCTGATAATAAAGTTGACATGACTTTGTTCTTTGATGGTTCGAAGTGTGAGCAAGGGGGTGGTGCAGGGATTGTCTTTTTCATGCCACAAGGTGCTCCAATGCCCTTGTCATTTAAGCTAGACTTCCCTTGCACAAATAACAATGCTGAATACGAGGCCCTAATCTTGGGTCTCCAAACAATAATCACTATGAAGATTAAAAAGCTAAATATCTTTGGTGACTCCCTTCTCATCGTTAACCAAGTTAAGGGAATATTTCAATGTAGGTGTCCAATCCTGAAAGCTTACAAAGAGCTTGTTGACACTTATCTAGCCCAACTAGAATGGTACGACATCGAGGCAATCCCTCGCACATCCAATATATTTGTAGACACTATGGCATCTTTGGGATCCTTGATCCCTCATAATCCATCTACTAATTTCACTACCATTCATGTGAAGATGCTCTCACAATCAATGATGCAACGTGAGGCTTTTGACAACAAATAATCAATCAACATGATTCATATAGAACCAAACCATGAGTGGTTCTATAAATCCAGAGACTTTCTAAAGAAGGTGCCTTGGGGGTCTTTGATCTCGTAGGGTCCTACGAGGAATGGTACCATCATTCACCACAAGGTTGTTTCTCAATCTGCATTTGTGCACATCGAATCATAGAGAGAACAAGTCATCTTGTCTGTTGAGGTTGTAGCTTATCAGGATTGGCTATGCCAATTACAAGATTTCCTTAAGCTTGGAATCATCCCATAGGGATTATCACATGCCGCAAAATGAGCATTCAAACAAAAAGTGACAAGATATGTCTTTCTAGGAGATATATTGTATCATCAAAACTATGATGGAGTCCTCCTTCATTGTCTTGAGCCCCAAGAATCAGCTTGGGTGATTTCACAAGCTCATGATGGTACATGTGATGGCCATTTTAGTGGCATGGCCATCATCAAGCGCATCCTTTGAATGGGTTATTATTGGCCCACCATGGAAAATTATTGTTGTGAGTATGTCAGGAAGTGCATTAAGTGTCAGCATCATGTGAATCTGATGCACCTACCATCGTAGGCCTTACAGCCCATTCAGGTAGCTTGGCCATTTTCTTAGTGGGGTTTTGATCTAATTGGAAATATCTCTCCCCCATATTTAGGCTGACACACATTTATCTTAATGACCATTGAGTACTTCACCAAATGGGTGGAAGTGGTCCCCTTAACATCAATGATAGGACCACAAATTATGGAGTTCATACTTCACAATATCATCTATCACTTTGGGATCCCATTCAAGATAATTTTAGATAATGGTCCTTCATTTAAGAAAAAAATATGTGGGCTTTAACATCCAAATATAACATTCAACATAGTTTTGTGACACCATATTATCCACAAGCAAATGGGCAAGCAGAAGCCTCAAACAAAACAATCGTAGCCATATTAAAGAAGACGATAAAAGAAAATCATAAGGATTGGCATCTATAGTTACCTCTTGCATTATGGGCTTACAAAACTAGCATGTGGATGCCCACTAGGGCAACACCATTTTTGCTTGTATATGGCATTGAGGCCATTATGCCCTTGGAGTTAGAAATTCCAACATTGTGCATCACATTGAAAGAGTTTATCGATGATGACACTATGCGACAAGCTCACCTTGATCAATTGACCCTTCTTGATGAACGTCGCATCAATGCTCTTGAGCATCTCTACATTTACCAAGATCATCTAACATGAGCTTATAACAATAAATTCCACCTGAGAGACTTTAAGGTTGGGGATCTCATGCTCAAAGAGAACCAACAAAATTCAAACCTACCACCACACCTACAAGACAAATTTATGGCCAACTAGATAGGTCCTTATATCATCTCAAAGAATATTGGACCTGGGACATATCGCCTAACATCGTTAGAAGGTGTTGAAGAGCCTGAGCCTCTCAAAATTCTTCATCTAAAGGTATTTTACACATAAAAGCAACAAAATCCAAAAACATTCAAAAAAAAAAAAAAAAAAAAAAAAAAAAAAAAAAAAAAATAAAAAAAAAAAAAAAAAAAAAAAAAAAAAAAAAAAAAAAAAAAAAAAAAAAAAAAAAGCCCAAAAAACACCAACCCCCCCCATCAAACTCACAAAAATGCTCCAAAGGCATCATAAGCCCTTTGGTCAACTCACAAAAAGCTCCAAAGGCATCATAAGCCCTTTGGTCAACTCACAAAAACCCCAAAGGCATCATAAGCCCTTTGGTCAACTCACAAAAGGCTCCAAAGGTATTTAAGCCCTTTGGTCAAAAACAAAACACAAAAACACAAAAACAATTGAAAACATTAAAATACAAAAATATTTGCATCTTACATTTTGTATTTGCATTCATATAATTGCATTGCATTAGGCATATTGCATCCATTACATTCACATTAGGATAGACTATGTTTTCAATCTTGCAAATGGCACCACATTTGTATGCCAATCATGCATCTTCAAATCCTCATTCATCCATAACCCATGTGAGTAACTATGTTTTTCAACACAACCCCTTCCTATTGCTATAAGGAATATAATAAGGTTTTTCAATCATTCAACCATACCTAGTGATCTTCTCAAATTTTGTAGAAAGCTATCTTTGCTTTTGTAGATGAGGTCTAGTTTTGATAGCACCTAGCATATATCAAAATCCTATCACTAATCAAAACACTAAAATCCTAGTTGGAACAAGGGAAATATGAACACTACAAAGTGGTACTAGGCATCCTAAGTGAAAGGTTTTTACTTGCTCATCTTGTGATGTGCATGGTCTAGAGTGTTGATCATTGAAAAAAGGACAAGCTCCCCCTACCCAAAGAAACCCCTTGCTTTATCAAAATGAGCAAAATTCCAAAATCAAATCAAATCCCTTGCTCAAACAAAAAACAAAAATTCAAAATAAACAGTGATTTTCATCACTAAGCATGAGCAAGTATCCCAATAAATGAAAATAAAATAAGGGGTGAAGAGCTTGAATCCCTAGAATGGTCACTACTTGAAACCATAGAGTGATCCCCAATATAACAATGGGCTGAATGAATCCCACCTGGCATTGGGGTAGTTCTAAGCAATTTGCAAAAAGAGCTAGCTTTAGGTGTCCTGTATCGCCTAATGGTCTAATCCAACTAAGTCCAACTTAGGATCATGATGAGCATTTGGTGATCCCAAATACAACAATGGGCTGAATGAATCCCACCTAGCATTGGGGTAGGCTTATGTCTCTCTAATATATTCATTCACACATAGGGATAATGAATATCTTGGTCTTCATAACAAAAACTTTATCTTTTAGAAGTCTATATGGTCATTATACAACTTTTGATTAATCAACTAGGGTGTTTGAGTCTCATGGAAAACCTCAAAAATCCCCTCATAGCAACAAATCATTTCATCAATCAAATCATCAACTTTCTTTATGAGATTTTGTTCATTAAAGGGTGTTCATGAAATAGGATAGATACCAGATAAATATCAACAATGATATTTAGATCCACTAACTATTTTGTACATATATTTTAATTTAAAACTTATAAAGAAAGCACATACATATCACATCATCTCATCTCACATATGGATGCTTAAATGATTAATTCTTATGATAAGAGTTATCATTTACATTCATGATTTTTATACATTATGTGGTGTCACCCATTAGATTGTTAAACACATATTACATTCATTCCTTATGTTTTAAGTGATTAAAGCATACAGGTTCATTTACATTAGATCATCATCATGTAAATAATGCATTACATACATTGCATTCACCATATCATAACAACATAAGATAAATGCATAAACAATTGAAACAAATTAAACATGCATTTAATAATCACCATTGCATCCATATATGCATACATAGTAGTCTATCTACACATCTAGATCACAACATCTAATCATACATCCATCATCTAGCTAGTGCATGTCATTAATACATCACATCATATAGCATAAGATCATAAGCATCACATCCATTTTGCATCACATAAAAATAAAAGCAAACACATGATACACATAATGAGAAAACAAAAATAAATCATATATATATGTTGTCCAATATCAATGTACATAGAGGTACAAAAATACCCATAGGCTACAATAGTGTAGGTCCTCAGACCTTACACTCAAAAATGATACAAAGCTATCATGGATATCACATAGGCCTATGCCCCCAAGCTCACCTCCACCCTCAGCTCCATATCTATGAGTCTATCTAGAGCTAGTCCCTACGGTCCTCTCTATCTAGGTCCCTATCCTATGGTTGGGCCACACTGAAGACTGCCCTGACTCACTCTACCTACTCTGATGTGAGCCCCCTACTATAGACCTCTCTCGAGGAGTGCCACCTAACCTCCTAATCTAGAGCTATAGAGAGACAATATACCTAATATACTGACATCTGAGCCTCATAATCCTCTAGTAGCCCCTATAGGCATCTAATCTCTACCCCTAGATCTAAACTACTGGCCCTTGAGCAACTAGAGTGGTCGGTACAACCTATGATCAAACATCTCTCTCTATAGTGAGCTACTCTATCCTAAGCTACACTGAGTCAACCTATGCCTAGAGGGTGGTCCTCTCCTCCTCAAAACCCCTCCATCTGGTCTAGCCTACCAAAACTATGCCTACAATGTGCTAACCTAAGTCTAGAGCATCGCTATAGAGGTGTCCCACTCAAAGATCTATCGATGAGCTATCTATAGCTTGGCCTTAATGTGATGTAGCTCTACTCAGAGGGGAGACTCCTAATCCTCTAGAGCAACATCCTCCTCCTCCTATGGCACCATTGGCTTCTCTATGGCCTAACCCCACTCCTCCTCTATCCTTGTCCACACTCAATGCCTATCAAGATCCTCTATAGCTACCTCATATAGAGAACATCCTAGACTACCATCGTCATGCCATAACCATGTCACCCACCACTAAGTGAATACCTCTATCATCCCGACATCTACTATACCAACATCAACTATAGGAGGATCTACCTCCTCAAATACTATTGACTCAGGTACTAGGAGATCTCTCTCTACCTAGATCTACCTATAGATAACTAGCTCTAATGGGATATCCTACTAAATCCTAAACTATCTAAGTCACCCAAGAGTAATGAAAGAACTCTCTAATACCTACCTTGTGATCGATGATCCATCGATCATACCTCATCATCCAAGTACAAATTCTACCTCTACCCAAGTAGGACAATCCACATAAGGCCTCCAAATGATATCTCAGGCCTAAACCAGATAATGAAGCTGCATAGTGCACCAAATCCCCTACATGATGATGACTCCAATGCTCCTCTTACTCCCATGACCATCTAGAACCATAGCACTATCTCTATGCTAGCTATCGTAGTAATCTCCTAGGGTAAACCTCCTAGGTGATCTACCCTAATATGCTCCCCACCCCAGATCTAAAGAACAAGCTGCAAGCAACACAAGCCCATCCACACCACTAAATCTAATACAGCTCATCATAACATTGGGCTAGCAATGCACTCCCCAAGCCATAATGATAGGCTCTTCACTATCCAAAAGATCCTACACCATAGCTAAGAGGTTCCATGGGAACCTCACTCCTAAAGTATCTAGGAGAAGCATGTTATAGATAACATGCATCAAGATTAACGCGATGAAAATCACTCTCGATACCACGAATACAAGGACTCCTCCATGTCGGATCCACCTAATGCTACACCGCCGATCTCCAAAGACTCTAAAAACCATATCTCTAGCATCAGTGTGGGAAAACATGATGGCCTCTCCATCAAAAGGAATCCTAAAGATCCTATAGACATCCTCAGGAGTAATCATCATCTCACTAGTCGAGAGATGAAAAGTGTTCATCTGAAAGTCCCATCTATGGGCCAAAGCAGTAAGGTAGGCCTGGTCCAACATAATCATTGGTAACATTATAACATACATAAGCCCTCAGGCATCAAACTAGGCCCAATATGCATTATCCATAAAAGGTAGAAGCTCCACGAGCAAACTAGGATCCTGAGCCCATGAAGACAAGATCTAAAATGTAAAATAAATGCCTAATCAGATGCACTTACACTAAAAAGCACAATAAATAAAAAATGGTGTAACAATAACCCTAATCAAGCAAGGGTACAAACACACTAATAAAATGCACCAAAACATGCAAAAAATCAAAATTTACACTTCAAAAATTCAAAAAAATCAATTAAATCAAAAAAAAAAATAAAATAATTTCCTAAAGTTTAGCGATCACTCATCCGATAGCGCCACCATAGTGATGCCAACAATAGCTAGCCACCAATGGTCAAAAATTTGACCATTGGGATTCAAACTAGCCATCCTCAATGACAATGGCCCCTCTTTGCAAATTAGGGGCCACCCTGAGTGATAGGGACCACATGGTGGCACGCGAACGCCGTCCAACATTGCCCAAAAAAAAAATTAACAAAAGCAAGAAAACTAAAAGGGACCCACCTAAATTAGCCTAATTCTAAACCTATCTATTAGTGTAGTTCATTACCAACAAGTTTAATGAGGTTCATTTACCGATTACTTAGTTTGGTTCATTTTACCAATTAAATAAACAAGTTAGGGTTTGGAGAAATACCCATGAAGCTCCAGCTCCTCCGCTCGTGGATGCCTCACCTTGCTCTACCATGGTGTCAATAATCGGTCTTTCACTATCTCTCTCTCTCACCTTCAAAGCTCAAATTGAAAATTGATAACTAGAAATAATGAAATTCAAAACCCTAATTTTCTTTTTATATTTTTTAGTTTTTCTGTTGCTGCTACTGGCATCAGTGGCTAGAAAGTGTGGGCCACCTATACTGATAGTGGCCATAAAATTATAAAATTGGGCTCTATTGCTAATAGCGACTAGAAAACAATAATAAATGCATTAAATTTCTCACCATGAGAAGTCTTAAAATGGACAAATAAGCATATCTAATGGTCCAAAATCATCAAAAATTACAAAATAACAAAAAAATCATAAAATCAAAATTTCAAAAACAATTAAAAAATCATCAAAATTAACAAAAAAATAAAAATAAACAAAATTTCAAATGCACCTCGTACCTAGTTATTTACCCTATACACTTGGTGGTTGTAGCGACTTGCACTCCATGCAATCTGGCAAGATGAGTAAATTACCATAAGGTCATTTGAGCCAAATTAGTCATCATTGAATTGAAATGCTTCACTTCAATCCCGAAGAAGGCCATGGCGGTCGAACTACCCCATGGGAATGAGGCATTCATTTCATTTCTTCCATGATATTTTTAGTAGATCATCGAGTGATTCAACACAAGCTTCAATGGAATTGCTATCATCTTGATTCCCTAAGAAGGCCATTGCGGTCAGACTGCTCCATGGGATAGAGATGTACAATTACTATTAATGGTTGAAATCACACCGTAATAGGACCTACCATATAACAACAAAAGCATTCATCTTAAATTATCCAAATCAATCATCTTGGTCAAGTGACTCATCACTTTATTCATTGTCCTTCCCTCATCGACTCATCGCTTGAGGGGGTAGTCATAATAACAACAATCATAATCAAAATCAACAAAGGATCACTTAATCAAGTGAATCATGTTCATCTTACGAATCATTGCTAACAACTATCATAAGCTTACCCTATTGCTTGGGGAAAAAGCAAATATGCTAATTTAAACCTTTGAAGATATAGCTTTCGATCCTTTATGAATGCTAAGCAATGCGACCCGAGACTCTAGTGGACTTCAAAGTCTTACGTAAATTTAAGCCTTCCACATCATTGGAAGCAATGATTCAGATATGCATGCCCTTCTCATGATTGGGGCATCTAATGTTGATCAGATCAATGATCATCATACACCCTACAATATGGCCTTAGGTGGTCTATTTTTTCTCAGCATTGTGTTTCCCACAATGCATCACAAAAAGGGGCATTTGTAGACACCTAAAATACGTCATGTTTAGGAGACTACTCATATGGGCACCTCTGTAGACCATATGACTGATCTTGGACCTTTCCAAGAGCTAGTAGTGGTTCTAACCACTCACTAGGGGTAGTTCTGACCTATTCAGGTGTAGCCACTATCGACCAGAGTGGCTACTAGCCAAGCCACTGAAGCTCAGAGTGGCCAAGAGCTAGCCACTGCTGTGGACAATGGCTAGCACTAAGACAAAATTAGCCATGAAATGTGGGCCTGAATCATGCATGGTAACTAAAATTGCATTGGATTCGAGTGGTTTTGGGCATGAATCTCCTAGAGTTCCTCCTAACTACCACTCCCATGCAAGTCTGGAACTAGGCCTTTCCCTCCAATGGCCAGTTTCATGCAAATCTGGATCTTGGCTTCTCCAAGAAGCCAAGATCTGGAATTTGGGAGGCCTACATATGCACCCTCCCAAGAACAAGTATAGATCCAAAATTTTATGCAGTGAAGCCCTATTCGAGTGAGCAGCGAGTTGACAACCCTTGAGGAGAGTCGAAGTGCTGCCCAATTGCAGATTGTTGAGCCTGCGACCAACCATGGAGCTTCCGAAGGACTGAGAAGCATACATCACAAATTCACACCAATCTGACATGAATCCCCATGATTTTCACCACCAATCCATCTCTGGACATGAAGGTGACCCTTGAACATCAATTCAGATGAAGAATTGAGTGTCGCAACCCCTAGTTTGTGAGGTAGAAGATCACAGTTCGTGGTCGCTATCTTCGATAGTGGCCTACAAGCACAACCACCCTGAGCGATAGTGGCTAGGGTTTGAGTCACCATTTCTTGAGTTCTTAGCATAGATTTCCTATTACTTCTACTTTATCAACTTATATTAGAGTAGATCTATCCTTTCCATTGCATTTGTATGGTGATTTCCTAGTTATTTATGCATTTTTGCTTATCTTTGCACCTTTATGCTTTTATCATGCTTTCATGTCATTTCATGCAAAATATTTGAAACAAACCTCATCACGAGAGGTTGCATATGCTATTGATGTGTTTTGTGGTTTCTTTGTGCGCAGGTGACAGGATCTACGAAGGGAAAAACCATATCCAAGGACCTTTCCTCCAGACAAGAGAGAAGGAGGCACCAAGAATAAGCCCTCAATCAATTCGTGTCGATCTAGGAGATATTTGAAGTGCACCACCCCCATTTAGGGGCTGCATATTACTCGTATTCATTGTATCAAAGTTTGGTATCCCTAAGAGGGACGTATATGTAACCAGATTTTATCATGAATTAATAAAAGGATCCTTTGTATTTTTGTTAGTTCATTATCAGTACATGTTCTCTTGATTTATCTTTGATATTATGATGCGAGTAGCTTAGGTGCATGTTTTTTGGCATACATCATAAGAGGGAGGCATTTCATGCAGAACAAGAGTACCTAGACATCCTCAAATAGGAGGAAGCATGGGTACAAAGGAAAAGGCATTCATACCTAAATGAGCAGTGCTTGAGGGATCAACTCACCCTAGAGAAAATAGAGCATGAGGAACAAACAAATAGGTTGGATCAAGCCAATATACACATGGGCAATGAGTACTAGCAATCCAAAAAACATGTTATTTCTCAATACGATAGACACACTAAACAAATAGATGAATGCACTCACCACACATCACAACATGCTTCCAAACACCAACAATGCCTAGATCTAGAACAAGTAGAGCATGAATAAGAACAGGTAGAAATGGAGGATCCATAACAGACATATCCTGAACCCTCATCCATAGTCATGGGAGATTAATATAAACGCTCAAAGCAGGAAAATGCAAAGTTACCTCCTCGACCACCTTGAGAAAGCCTTCAGGAAAAAGAGATCATCTATTCGAAGGCATACAATATACTCATCAAGAGAATAAAATCTCTTGATAAATAAGACATGGTTGGGTAGAATCCAATCCTACGCAAGATACACAATCAGTCTTTGTGCCCTTCAGTACCAATTCTTGTTTATCCTAGATACTTTGAGATGCCTAGGTTAGATAAATTTAAGGGAGAGGAAGATGTGCAAAACCATGTGACCAATTTCATGAATGCATACTTCTAGCCCCAACACAGTGATTCCCTAATGTTAAAAAAATTTATCATGACATTTTTAGGTGCAACAATTGAGTGGTTTAATCAACTACCCCGAAATAACATCATTAGTTTTGAGCAGTTGGTGAATGCATTCCTTGAACACTTTTATTTTGGCATCAAGAAGAAGATAAAATTATCTGACTTGGCTAATATAAAGTAATATGATGACGAGCCGATCATGGAATATGGGAATAGATGGAGAAAACTAATGGTAAAAATACCATTTTTTGTTCCCACTATTGAGCTCACCCAAATTTTCACTAAGAGTTGCACTAAGCACATCTCATTGCTCTTGTAGCTACAACAATATGAGACATTCGAGGAAGCTTGGCACAAGCCAAGATGATAGAAGATATCAAAGTTGAAGAAGGAGATCTTAATCTCCACAATAATAAATATTGGAACAACAAACACAACAATCGAAATAAAAAACAATAGGCCAACCTGCTCCAGTCACGTAGGTTGTACTAAATGTGTTAAAATGAGGAAATAGCCATCAACCATAGAATTACCAGGCTCAAACCTCCCCGTCCAACTACAAAAAAAATAACAACCAAGGCCAAAACATGCAACTTTGATCACCTCGCTACTTCACATCTTTGTCAGAATTGATGGCATTGATATTCAATCAACTAAGCAAGGCATAAAGACTCAGACTACTTGAGGTACAACTTATTAACCCTAATAATCCCAAGCCCAAGGGATATAGGGATGATCATTATTTCCAATACCATAGATAACATGGGCATGATATCGAAGTGTACATCAATTTCAAAAACATTGTACAAAATATGATCGAGAAGGGTGAGTTGCAAGTTGATAATCCACTAGCACCCAAAAACAAAGATATGGGCATATTTAGAAACCCGTTGCCAAAACATGAAGCCCCTAGAAATTAGGGCACCCAAGTAAATCAAGTCCAAGTTTAACCTCCCACCCAGGGATTTGTTGGAATGGTCAAAATAGTTAATGTGGCTATAAGAAACTAATGATACAACCAACCAGAGCCTCCAGTGGCTCCTATTCATATCCTAGATGCACCTCAATAGAGGACAGTGCAAAAGAATATGCCAGGTTCGCTAGTGTGACCTATGATAACTATCTAGAATAGACTTATGTAGAGTCTCCAAACAACATCAACTAAGTTATCGATATAAGAGCTCATTCAACGGTCTCCCAGACACATGGAAACCCTAATGGAAATTTTGAAATCAATTGAGATACAACACCAGAACCTTGATGCATTAATAAAATTTTTGGGGCAAGTACAATAGTGTCAAGTGCCCATGATTCTTTTTTACGATCACAAAATAAATGTAGTCCCTACTACCATAGCAGACCCATCTCTACACATCATCACATGTATCAATGACATACATTTCAAGTAGGTTTTATTTGACATAGGATCATCTATAAACATAATAACAACCAATGCTATAGAGCACTTGAATATTTATAGGTCAAACATCATCCCTACCTCCTACACATCGAGGGCCTTCAATGATGCAATGTGCTCCACAATGGGTACAATCGTCTTACCTATGTAGGTGGTGCATAATACCATCCCTGTGATGTGACATGTATTGGAGGGGGCCATGTAGTATAATATCCTCCTATGGAATCCTTGGATAAGGGACATGCAGTGCATTCCCTAGATTTTACATCAATGTTTTAAATATGTGTACGAGGGACAGGTACATGTGGTACCAATGGATGAAGAGTCATTCAAGTATGTTCATCAGGTTGACTTGCCGAGGGATTTTGTCCTTCCATCCATACACCTATACATTAGGTCATCATACCCTATCACACAAATAGGAAACAAATCCAAATAAGTGTGAGGTGACCCATCCATATCGATGCCACCTCCAGCTTCTAAATCTATTGGTATTTCTAAGAAACCCACAACATATAAGGTAAAAGACTCTCAAAAACTAAAAGCACCCTTGGTGGAGGAAAGACCTAAGGAAGTACCAACCATAGAAATAGTAGAAATTCCAAACCCATGGAGGAGGA
This sequence comes from Wollemia nobilis, assembly GCA_028583015.1. NCBI lineage: Eukaryota > Viridiplantae > Streptophyta > Pinopsida > Araucariales > Araucariaceae > Wollemia > Wollemia nobilis. Next base: position 3,001,027 of record JAQPPZ010002998.1, read on the forward strand.
ATATCCCCAAGACATAGTTGAGGAGGTACCTCAACCTACCTCACCCGCTTCATCATCAACATCATCTGCACCACAGGTGATAGTTCACATAGCTAATACAAGAGTAGGTGAATATCTTGTGCAAAATGTTACTTTCACTCCAATTATCGAGTCTACACAAGACATGGGATGACCAAAAGGACCAAACTTTCCCATAGAGATAGTGGTACCATTGGGGATCCCCCCTAACTATACAAATTTCATTTATGTAGGATTGGATTGTGTCCATGATGCTTCAGACATTGAAGAGGATGATGATTAGCCATTCACCATGAATGTTCATTATTTATCCAATATTGATTTTGCTCTGAGATACTTTGAACACAACCAACCATTGGCATGGCTATGGTTTAGATCTATATGATCAAGGGTGATGAAAACCAATTGTACCACATTATCAATTACCTACTGATAGGTCTAGCCTAGGATATCACATACGAAGCTATGATGATTCATTAGTAGCATATCTAGATAGGCTGAGCTTAGGGTTTAAAGAAGATATTGAATGGAATCCCTATCACCCAAACATAAGCTACATGGATTATAGGTTGGTGACCATGGTCACTATAGAATCACCTACTGTGTATCATCCAAATTTCTCTCTCGATACAACCCCATCAAGAATCATCCTATGGGAAGGTGAACCAAGCTATGGCTATGAGCGAGAAGAGAATGAGTACATCACAAATCATAGTGAGGTTGAGGATGAGACTTAATTGGCCTATCTAGGGCATCGATATTCATGCCACCTCATGATGCCAGTGGGTATGAATGATAAATATTTCATATATGAAAGTGATTATGAGGATGAGACTGAGTTGGCCTACCTTGGGCCTCAAAATTCACGTCACCTCATAGAGCTAGTGGATATATATCATGGATAATTTATATATTAAAGTGATTATGAAGATGAAACTGATAGGTCCAACCTTGGACCTCACTAATTGCACCATCACAATGAACCATTTGACATAGATGATATGTATCATAGAGTATATCCTGGCCCTCGCCTTAGGAGAAGACTGGCCAATTTAGATGAAATCCGTTGTATGGTTATCCCTGATCCTACCATATTTAGATAGCTACTACAACCAAATAATTCCATATTTCCATCTTTTCATAGATTGGATCCTAAGATCCCCATACCCCCAAAGCCACATCTTGGGTATGGAAGGTAAATCAACAATGCAGAGTTACACCCGTGTGGTCCTGGAGATTCTATTCTATACATCAACATGATATCTATTGATTTGACCACTCCAATCCACAACCTAACTGATCCTTCTAAACCATTATGTCTTAACTTGGATGCTATTGATTGGGATCACACTGATTCACCCTTAGAGCCTAAAGATTTCTTACCCAATGACGAAATGCTACAGCCATTTAATTTTGCACCAGGCTGCTTGCATGATATTTATCATACTATTTTTGACCCTAATTCAGTTGAACCTTTAAACTGAGTGGATGACATTCACTTGATCCCCACTCCTCACCATATTGAGGAGGGGTTGCACATGTCAATAGAGGAAACTTTCAAAATGGACATCAGAGATGATCCTTCTAATCCAAATAAAGTTAAGTTAAGAGAAATATTATCGCCAGAAGAGAAAGCCACCATCATACTTCTATTGAAAGAGAGACCTAATCTCTTTTCTTTTGCCTACAAGGATATGCCGAGTTTAGATACAAAATTGGTTGTCCACAACCTTTCACTAGATCCTACAAAGAAATCGGTCAAGCAAAAACTCAGGAAGATACATCCAATCATCGCCTTGATGGTAAAGAATGAGCTATAAAAAATATTAGATGTAGTATTTATTACCCCTATCGAATATCTAGAATGGGTATCAAACATGGTATCTATAGGAAAACCTGATGGAAGGATTCGTATCTGCATGGATTTTAGAGATCTCAATAATGCAACACCAAAGAATTCATTCCCATTGGTCAACATAGATGATGTTATAAATGCAACTGTGGGTCATGAGATGCTTTCCCTCATGGATGGATTTTTTGGTTACAGTCAAATTTAGATTAAACCTGAAGACCAACATAAAACCACATTCACCACTCTATGGGGGATATTTTGTTACAAAGTAATTCTATTTGGTCTTAAAAATGTTGGTGCCACATATCAGTGGGCCATGACATATATTTTCCATGCATACATGCATAAGATACTATAATATTATATCGATGACTTACTGGCTAAGTCATTACTACATGAAGATCATGCCGAGGTTCTAAGAAAGGTCTTCGATCACCTGATAGAGCACAATGTCAGGTTGAATCCCAAGAAATGCGTCTTTGGCATAACTTTAGGAAAACTATTAGGATTCATCATTTCTAAATGAGGAATTGAAGTCAACCTAGCAAAGGTAAAGGCTATCCTAGAAATGGCCCTACCCACTAACATCAAAGAGCTGAGAAGCCTATAGGAAAAAGTAGCATCCATAAAGCGTTTCATCGCACAACTATAAGATAAATTTTGATCCATGAATCTATTGCTACACAAGGGGGTCCCATTCCATTGGGACGAAGAATGTTAGCAAGCCTTTGCTGAGATCAAGAAATAACTAGTGACGCTACCAATGCTAGCTCCACAAAGGCCAAATGTACTATTTTTGCTTTATATATCTGCTACCAATTTTTCTTTGGGCACCATGTTGGCTCAAAATAATGTGCAAGACAAAGAAAAAGTAATATACTATATCATTTGCACCTTTGTGAGTTACAAACTAGGGTATGCATATGTAGAGAAGCTTTTTTTAGTAGTGGTCTTTATGACTAAGAAGTTGCACCACTACATGCTGAGCCATATAATATATGTGATATCAAAACAAAATCCTTTGTAGTATATGATGAGCAAGACATATCATAATACACATACTGCAAAGTGGATCATGCTACTAATAGAATTCAATTTAGAATTCATAAGCCAAAATTCCATCAAGGGACAAGTCATAGATGATCAAATGGCAGAGGTGCCTCTTCAGGATAATCGACCTCTCATCATAGAACTTCTTGATGATGCAATATTTGCATTATTAGAAGCACTCGAACCCAAAGAACCTGATAATAAATCTGACATGACATTGTTCTTCGATGGTTCAAAGTGTGAGCAAGGGGGTGGTGCAAGGATTATTTTTTTCATGCCACAAGGTGCTCTAATACCCTTTTCATTTAAGATAGACTTCCCTTGCACAAATAACAATGTTGAATACAAGGCCCTAATCTTGGGTCTCCAAATAGCAATCATTATGAAGATTAAAAAGCTAAATATATTTGGTGACTCCCTTCTAATCCTTAACCAAGTTAAGGGAACATTTAAATGCAGTTACCCAATCCTGAAATCTTACAAAGAGCTTTTTGACACTTATCTAGCCCAAATATAATGGTATGATATCGAGGCAATCCCTCGCATGTCCAATAAATTTATAGACACTATGGCATATTTGGGATTCTTTATCCCTCATAATCCATCTGCTGATTTCACTACCACTCATGTGAAGACGCTCTCACAATTAGTGATGCAATGTGATGCTTTTGATAACAAAGAATCAATCAACATGACTCATATAGAACTAAACCATGAATGGTTCTATAAATCCATAAAATTTCTAAAAGAAGGTGCCTTGGGGGTATTTGATCTCGTAGGATCCTACAAGGAATGGTACCATTATTCACCACAAGGTTATTTCTCAATATGCATTTATGCACATCAAATCACAGAGAGAACAAGTCATCTTGTCTGTTGAGGATATAGCTTATCAAGATTGGCTATGCCAATTAGAATATTTCCTTAAGATTATAATCATCCCATAGGGATTATTGTATACTGCAAAATGAGCATTCAAACAAAAAGTGATAAGATATGTCTTTATAGGAGATATATTGTATTGTCAAAACTATGATGGGTCCTCCTTCGTTGTCTGGAGCCCCAAGAATCAGCTTGGGAAATCTCACAAGCTCATGATGGTACATGCGATGGCCATTTCAACAACATGGCCATCGTCAAGTGCATCCTTTGAATAGGTTATTATTGGCCCACCATGGAAAAGGATTGCTATGAGTATGTCAGGAAGTGCATTAAGTGTCAATATCATATGAATCTGACACACATGTGGCTTGTCCATTTTCATAGTAGGGTTTTGATATAATTGGAAAGATCTCTCCCTCGTCTATGGGATAACATACATTTATCTTAATGGCCACTGAGTACTTCACCAAATGGGTGGAAGCGGTCCCCTTAACGTCAATTATAGGACCACGAATTATGGATTTCATACTTCACAATATCATCTATCACTTTGGGATCCCATCCAAGATAATTTTGGATAATGGTCATTCATTTAAGAACAAAAATGTGCAGGATTTAGCATCCAAATATAAAATTCAACATAATTTTGTGACTCCATATTATCCATAAGCAAATGGGTAAGAAGAAGCCTAAAAAAAACAATCATAGCCATCTTAAAGAAGATAGTAAAAGAAAATCATAAGGATTGACATCTACAATTGCCTTTTGCATTATGGGCTTACAAAACTAGTGTGTGGATGCCCACTAGGGCAACACCATTTTCACTTGTATATGGTGTTGAGGCCATTATGCCCTTGGAGTTAGAAATTCCAATATTGCACATCGCATTAAAATATTTTATCAATGACGACATAGTGCGACAAGCTCGCCTTGATAAATTGACCCTTCTTGATGAATGTCACATCAATACTCTTGAGCATCTCCACATTTACCAAGATCTTCTAACACAAGCTTATAACAATAAAGTCCACCTGAGAGAATTTAAGGTTGGGGATCTCATACTCAAAGAGAACCGATAGAATTCAAACCTGCCACTGCACCTGCAAGAAAAATTTATGACCAATTGGATAGGTCCTTATATCATCTTAGATAATATTGGACCTAGGACATATCACCTAACATCGTTAGAAGGTGTTGAAGATCCTAGGCCTCTCAACATTCTTCATCTGAAGGTTTTTTACACATAAAAGCAACAAAATCCAAAAACATTCAACTCACAAAAGCCCCAAAGGCATATTAAGCCCTCTTTTCAATGCACAAAAGGCTCCAAAGGCATCATAAGCCCTTTGGTCAACTCTCAAAAAGCACCAAAGGCACATTAAGCCCTTTGGTCAACTCACACAAATATCCAAAGGCATCATAAGCCCTTTGGTCAACTCACAAAAGGTTCCAAAGGTATTTAAGCTCTTTGGTAAAAACAAATACAACACAAAAACAATTGAAAACTTTAAAATACAAAAATATTTGCATCTTACATATTGCATTTGCATTCATGTAATTGCATTACATTAGGCATATTGCATCCATTGCATGCACATTAGGATAGACATGTTTTCAACCTTGCAAATGGCACCATGTTTGTATGCCAATCATGCATATTCAAATCCTCATTCATACATAACCCATGTGAGTAACTGTGTTTTTCAATACAACCCCTTATGGGTATGAGGAATATAATAAGGTTTTATGATCATTCAGCCATACCTAGTTATCTTCTCAGGTTTTGTTCAAAGCTACATTTGCATTTGTAGATGAGGTCTAGTTTTGATAGCACCTGGTATATATCAAAATCCTATCACTAATTAAAACACTAAAATCCTAGTTGAAACAAGGGAAAGATGAACACTACAAAGTGGTACTAGGAATCCTAAGTGAAAGGTTTTTACTTGCTCATTTTGTGATGCACATGATATAGAGTATTGATCATTGACAAAAGGACAAGCTCCCCCCTACCCAAAGAAACCCCTTGCTTCAAAAAAATGAGAAAAAATCCAAAATCAAATCAAATCCCTTGCTCAAAACAAAAAAAAAATATACAATGATTTTCATCACTAAGCATGAGCAAGTATCCCAAAAATCAAAAGAAAATAAGGGGGTGAAGAGCTTGAATCCCTGGAATGGTCACTACTTGAAACCATAGAGTGATCCCCAATACAACAATGGGATGAATGAATCCCACCTAGCATTGGGGTAGTTCTAAGCAATCTATAAAAAGAGGTAGCTTTAGGTGTCCTGTATCACCTAATGGTCTAATATTATTGAGTCCAACTTAGGATCATGATGAGCATTTGGTGATCCATAGTACAACAATGGGATGAATTAATTATGCCTGGCATCGGGGTAGGCTTATGTATCTCTAATATATTCATCCGTACACATAGGGATAATGAATATCTTGGTCTTCATAACAAAAAAATTATCTTTTAGGAGTCCTATATGGTCATTATACAACTTTTGATTAATCAACTAGGGTGTTTGAGTCTCATGGAAAACCTCAAAAATACCCTCATAGAAATAAATCATGTCATCAACCAAATCATCAACTTTCTTTATGGGTTTTTTTCATTAAAGGGTGTTCATAGAATAGGATAGATAACGGATAAACATCAACAATGATATTTAGATGGCCACTGACTATTTTGTATATGTATTTTAATTTACAGAAGCATATAAAGAAAGCACATACATATCACATCATCTCATCTCACATTTAGATATCTAAACGATTAATTCTTATGCTAAGAGTTATTTTTTACATTCATGATTCTCATACATTATGTGATGTCACCCATTAGATTGTTAAACATGTATTACATTCATCCCTTATATTTTAAGTGATTAAAGTATATAGGTTCATTTACATCAAATCACCACCATATGGATATTGCATTACATATATTGCATTTACCATATAAAAAAAACATAAGATAAATGCATAAACAATTAAAAAAAATTAAACATGCATTTAATAATCATCGTTGCATCCATATATGCATACATAGTAGTCTATATCCACATCTAGATCATAAAATATAATCACATATCAATCATCTAGCTAGTCCATGTCATTACTACATCACATCATATAGCATAAGTTCATAAGCATCACATCTTTTTTGCATCACATAAACACAAAAGCAAATACATGATACACATAAAGAGAAAAGCAACAGATAAATCATATATATATATATATATATATATATATATATATGTGTGTGTGTGTGTGTGTGTGTGTGTGTGTGTGTGTGTGTGTGTTCAATATCAAGTGTACCTAGAGATACAAAAATACCCATAGGCTACAACAGTGTAAGTCCTCAGACCTTACATACAAAAATAGTACATGTATCTAAAATCAGACTGGGCCTGCACCCCTAGGCTCACCTCCAGCCTTGGCTCCATATTTGCGAGTCTTTCTAGAGCTAGTCCCTTGAAAAAAATTTAATGCACCTTGAAAATTTTTAAAAAATCAATTAAATCAGTAAAAAATTAAAAAATTTCCTAAATTTTAGCGATCCCTCACGCTGATAGTGGCCACCACAACAACCATTGATATCGATAATGACTAGCTATCAACGGTCAAAAATTTGATCATTGGAATTCAAACTAACCGCCCTCAACAATGAACCCTCTTTACAAATTAGGGGTCGCCCTGAGCGACATCGGCTGTGAGGCTGCACGCGAATGACTTCCACCCTTGACCAAAAATAAAAAAAAATTGATAAAACAAGAAAACTAAAAGGGACCCACCTAAATTAGCCTAGTTCTAAGCCTAACCACAGTTTTTGTTCGTTACCAATAGGTTTAGTGAGGTTCATTTATCAATTACTTAGTTGGATTCATTTTATTGATTAAATAAACAAGTTAGGGTTTGGATAAATATGTGTGAAGCTCTGGCTCCTCTGCTCGTAGATGCCTCATCTTGCTCCACCATGGTGTCAGGTAAATCATCAATTTTTTGAATCACTATCTCTCTCACCTTAGATCTCAAATTGTAAATTGCCAGTTGAAAATAATGAAAAGTCAAAACCCTAATTTTATTTTTATATTTTTCAATTTTTTCATGGGCACTACTAGCAACAACAGCTAGAAAGCGTTGGTTGCTGACGTAGACAGTGGCCGCAAAATGTAAATTTAGGTTGTTGTTTCTAACAATGTCTAGCAAACAACAATAAATGCATCAAATTTCTCACCATGAGGAGTCTTAAAATGGCCAAATAAGCACATATAACGGTCCATAATCATCAAAAATTGCAAAATAACAAAAAAAAACAAGAATCAAAATTTTAAAACAATTGAAAAATCATCAAAATTAACAAAAAAATAACAAAAAAAGAAATAAAAAAATTTAAATGCACCTCATAAATAGTTATTTACCCTATAAACTTGGTGGTTGTAGTGACTTGCACTCCATGCAATCCGACAAGATGAGTAAATTACCATAAGGTCGTTTGAGCCAAATTATTCATTGTTGAATTGCAATGCTTCACTTCAATCCCGAAGAAGGCCATGGTGATCGAACTACCCCATGGGAATGAGGCGTTCATTTAATTTCTTCCATGATGTTTTCAAAAGCTTAATGAGTGATTCGACATGACCTAAATTGAATTGCTATCATCTTAATTTCCTAAGAAGGGCATTACAGTCGAACTGCTCCACGGGATAGAGATATACAATATATTAATGGTTGAAATCACAACTGAACTAGGACCTGCCATGTAACAACAAAAGCATCATCTTAAATTGTCCAAATCAATCATCTTGGTCAAGCGTCTCATCACATTTATCATCAATGTATTCCTCTTTGAATCGTCACTTGATGGGGTAGTCATAATAATAAAATCATAATCAAAATCAAAAATTAATAACTTAATCAAGTTAATCGCGTTCATCTTATGAATCATTGCTAACAACTATCATAAGCTTACCCTATTGCTCGGGGAAAAAGCAAATATGCTGATGTAAACATTTTATAGTTTGACTTTTTATCCTTTGTGAATGCTAAGCAATGTGACCTGAGACTTTGGTGGACTTCAAATTCTTATGCAAACTAAGCCTTCCATGTTGTTGGAAGCAATGATTTAGAGATGCGTGCCCTTCTCATGATTGGGGTATCTAATGTTGATCAGATCAATGATCATCATACACCATATAATATGGCCTTAAGTGGTCTATTTTTTTCTCAATGCCATGTTTCCCACAATGCATCACAAAAAGGGGCATATGTAGACACCTAAAACGTGTCATGTTTAAGAGACTACTCATATGGGCACCTCTACAAACCATATGAATGATCTTGAGCCTGCTGAGTGGTAATTTTACCCAATTGTGAAATTACACTCTCCCTTAGGATTTTAATCCCAAAACCCTCTCTTGCAAAGAAGTTAAACAAAACAACTTCTCCAAGGTCTTCGTTATATTAGCATTTGCATGTGTATTAGTAATCTCAATAAAGATATATCAGTTAATGCTAGGAACACCTTAGTGATTGCATGTATATGTTAACAAGGGACATGTGTTGGTTCATTTTACCATGCTAAATTAATGATTGTTCATGAAACTTAAATAAAAGCAAATGTGAATTGGCCCTCATATGACCACGATGTAAGCCTTAGTTCATTTTATCTTGGGTGTTTTAGGATTGATTTTATCTTCCTTTGGATTAAGTAGATTTTAAACAAGTTTTTATCTTGTATTAAATCCTACTTTAAACATGAAAATGAAGATTAAAATCTATCTATGAACATGCATTTAAAATTATGACAAGATCCATTTGAATGTAGCTTCTATCATGAAGATAAATACAACCTTCAATATAATAAATAAATTATTCATCTTTGATGAAATTAATTTTCATAAAGATAGGACGATTTATTGCCTTCAAATAATGGCCTCAAAATGTTATCATAAATTATCCCTCTTTAATGAAATCAGAATTTTCATAAAGAGGAAATAATTTAATGCTTTAAAAAAATAACTTTTTAATGTAACACATAAAATTACCTCTTTAATGAAATCAGAATTTTCATAAAGAAAGGTGCATTTATTGCTCCAAAAATGATGGCTTGTGAAATGCCATTAAAATTTACCCCCCTTTTATGAAATCAAAATTTTCATAAAGGGAAGTTCATTTTATGCTTGCTAATGAAGTATAAAGCTGAAAAAATCTGATTCGGCCTCAAAATGAAAAAAAAAATGAAATTTCGAAATTATAAAAATCTGCATAAAACAACAACTTTAAATAATTTTTATAAATTCGAAATGACTCCGGAACAAAATCGTAAATGTGTAAAATGAAACTTTGAAGTACATTCTACGCATACATGTAATTATTTTTGAATTTTGAAAAAAAATTTATTTTTATTTTAATATCTGAAAATTAAAAAAAAATAAAAATTTGCAAAAGAAAAGTCAGACAAATAAAAATAAAATAAAAATGAAAACAAAAATGCTTTAACCTGAATTCCTCCACAAACCCAGGCATGAATATTCTACACAAAAACTAGCATTAGCGTTACCCGAAATTACGTAGTCAAACAACTAATGTGGTGCAAGCTTCTAAGGAAAATGGTGCAATAAGCCGGAAATAAAACAAATCAACCATAAAAATGTGTTAAAATCTGATATATTTCCATGATATTACAAATAAAAAAATATACAATGTTCAGTGTGTAGAAATTCCCCCCCTTAAACTAGGCATCATGTGGAAAATGCAGTCCAACGATATGCCTTCCTCCTTTGGAAAAATCCCAAAAGATCCAGACCTAGTACTTGAATTTGCTTATGTTTTAATGGCCTTTTTCGAAAAAAAATCTTCGTTTCATTTCCTTTCTTTGCTTTAATTTTCCTGGTTTCGATGGTAACCCTATGTTTACCCTCAAACGTTCATGTTTCGATTCATTTCACATGTTCATAACGGCTACGCGTATTTCATTTCTCCCTTTATTACATGGCACTCTTTGACTTGGTAACGACTTGGAAAGATGCTTATAGTTATATTATCATGCATCTTGAGAAATAACATATGATGACATACATTACCTCCTCTGAGCGGATCCAACAATAAGTTTTTTTTGAAGATTTTTTATCATGCTCCTTCGTTTTTCCTTTTCCAATGTTTCTCAGCAAATATCCACTTTTTATAACCGACGCGTTTACCTAACATTTGTCTAAATATCTTGTTTGTTTCCCCCCGGATTTGCATGAAATTTTGTCATATCCATACTGTTTGGCATGATACGTGGCTATCGTGGGTTTTCATCATCCATTTCAAACTCCCCGGTGGTCCTGCTATATTTATACCAGATGCCAATGCCCAAGCCTACTCATTACTCTCGACATATTTACTTGTCGTGAGGTCTAATTCGTCTGTCAAAACTGCATGGTCTATCATAGATATCCGTCCATGGTTCCGCTATTCGAACGTTGGTCATACTCTCAACGTCTGACTCTGGGTCGACATCACATCCTTCACTCCGATGCATGTATGTATTCAACACTTTCTACGTCCCTATAATCACCGGTTCTACTTGTGTCTATGACAAGGAATTTCTTCACAATCTTTCTCTACCAATTCTGCAGATCAGTCTACAATCTCGGCTTATGTAGATGAAGGCCGCTAGGACACATCGGTAATTTTAATACCGTGCTACGATTTGATGTATGCCCCTATGAGTGGATGACCATATCTCCTACGTCTCCACCTCCTAGTCATCCTGGGTATTCACTGTGTCACCGCTATTCTCATCTTTCCTTTTCTCGCAGTGTACAGTCATCATTTCTGCCGCAATCCTTGCTGTGCATTAACACCTGCATGGCATTAATACTACCTCCTTTTCTATATTCCCCACTATTCGTTGTTGCTACCTGGGAATCGATGCCTTTGCATCCTTGTTGGCGATCACTATGTTGGCCATCAGGACAACCCTCACGTTATTCCATTCCACTGTCGCGTTAGGAGGAATCTTCAGCATCTTTGTTGTATGAAATTTAACACACTATGCTCAATGCCGTAATGCTGCCTTATTTTGTGCATTCGAAGAATAGAACATTTCTAACCCACACTTCAAATGTCATGGCGATCTTCGCTCGTGCTACCTGGGGCCGTGTTATCTTCGTATGATGGTAAACACCACTCCTTGCGTGGGTGCTTCTATCCACTACATCGTGTTGAAAACCCAAAACAACTATGATGCTGCTCTCGGACTGCTCCATTATAGCCGTGATGTACGGTAGGTGGAGGTGAGCATCTATTATGTCATCGCTAGCTTTGGCTTCATCGACCACGTCTTCCAATGTATCCTGGTTGCATCACGTCCGACCTGGTCTACAATGTCATCCGATAATTATTGCCACTCGACTCCGCATCACTGTTAGTGGGGTCCTCTGTTCGCTGACTGTACATTTTGAGTCCACCTACTGCACTTCATTACTATTTCAAAACTTCATCTCACCGCCCAGTAACTTCTATGTCGTTGTCCCCACGGGCCAACGGGTGTACGTCCAAATCCTTTTGAGTCATCTACCCTGTGGGGTCCATTACCTGGCAATGTCTAATAAGCGGTCATGACGTATTTCCTGTCTGCCTGATGTCTCCGGCAACCTAGCATATCCATGTTCGCACAGCTCATCATCACTGTTTGTGATACCTCACACGCGTTTGTTGTCGTCACGTATTTGCTGCCACATTCGCATCACGTTGTCGCTGGAGATGTCCTTTTCATCGGAAGGTGCCACATCACCTTTGCGAGATCGGAGATCGTCCTCGGAGTCGGCACCTCCGATGATCATGCGTCTAACGATTCCCGTGACCTTCGCAACCTGCAAAGCCAAATTAAAAAAATTAGTGAATTGTTAGCGCTTTAGTCATCAATAACAATGAAATCTTTTATTAAAATGGAAATCAATTATAAAAATCACATTTTATTCTTTAGCTATCTCACTCATGCGCATATCACTTTATTAGAAACAAAGAAGATTTCATTGTATATATATAGTCTTAGATTTTTATTATTATTATATTTTTTTATTTATGTTTATTTTTATACTTTTATATATTATATATTGAAATACATATATAAAAGTATATATTGTTTTAATATTTTATTATTTTTTAAATTTTTTATTCTTTATATTTTTTTTTGTTTTATATATATAAATATATTAATACAATAAGAAGAAGAGGCATTAAAGTGAAACAAAATTTCAACCTTTATTTTCATCTTCTTATATAGGTTTTTAATATATATATATATATATATATATATATATATTTTGTTTTCACTTACATGAAAATCGATCAACCTTTAAAGGGTTGAATTATTGTAAATCAATAATAAAGGAAAAACAAAACAAACATGGATCAAGGTCACTCAAACCACTAAACCTATCACCCCAAAAGAAGATTTAGATACTCGAAGGCAATCAAAGTGACCCAAGACACAACATGCATTACAATTCGCTGAACATGGGAACTATGGAACCTAGTATTCAAAGCAAAAACAAACTTCCAAAACTAAAATTTCAAGGTGGGTTCCCAATTTTGGGGTACATTGTGGAGCAGTCATAACAGGACCTTTCCAAGAGCTAGCAGTAGTTCTAACCACTAACTAGAGGTATTTTTGACCTATTCAAGCATAACCTCTATCAACCAGAGAGGATGCCAGCCCAACCGCTGAAGCTTAGAGTGACCATGAGCTAGCCGCTGCTGTGGACAGTGGCTAGAAATGAGACAAAATTGATCGTAAAATGCGATCTCGAATCATGCATGGTAACTAAACTTGCATTGGATTCAAGCAGTTATGAATCTCCTAGAGTTCCTCCTATCTACCACTTCCCTGCAAGTTTGGACTAGGCCTTTCCCTCCAATGGCCAATTTTATGCAAATCTGGACCTTGGCTTCTTCAAGAAGCCAAGATTTAGAATTTTGGAGGCCTACATATGCACCCTCCCAGGAACATCCTAAGATCTAGAATTTTATGCAGTGAAGCCCTGTTCAAGCGAGCAGTGAGTTGACAACCCTTGAGGAGAGTCAAAGTGCTGCCCAATTATAGATTTCTGAGCCTATGATCAACCATGGAGCTTTTGAAGGACTGAGAAGCATACATTGCAAATACACAAATATGATGTGAATTCCCATGATTTTCATCACCAATCCATCTCTAGACATGAAGGTGACCCTTGAACATTAATTCGGATGAAGAATTGAGTGTCACAACCCCTAGTTTGTGAGGCAGAAGTCATAATCCGTGGACGCTATCTTCAGCAGCGACCTACAGGCACAACTGCCTTGAGTTATAGCGACTAGGGTTTGAGTCATCATTTCTTGAGTTCTTAGCATAGATTTCCTATTACTTTTGCTTTATTAGCTTAGATTAGATTAGATCTTTCCTTTCCATTATATTTGTATGATCATTTCCTAGTTGTTTATGCATTTTTGCTTATCTTTGTACCTTTATGATTTTATCATGGTTTCATGATATTTCATGCAAAATATTTGAAACAAACCTCATCATGAGAGGTTGCATATGCTATTGATGTGTTTTATGGTTTCTTTGTGCGCAAGTGACAGGATCTATGAAGGGAAAAACCATATCCAAGGACCTTTCCTTCGGACAAGAGAGAAGAAGGTACCAAGAATAAGCCCTCAATCAATTCGTGTTGATCTAGGAGATATTTGAAGTGCACCACCCTCGTTTAGGGGCTGCATATTACTTGTATTCATTGTATCAAAGTTTGGTATCCCTAAGAGGGACGTATATGTAACCGTATTTTATCATGAATTAGTAAAAGGATCCTTGGTATTTTTGTTAGTTCAATATCAGTACATGTTCTCTTGATTTATCTTTGATATTATGATGTGAGAAGCTTAGGTGCATGTTTTCTGGCATACATCACAAGAGGGAGGTATTGTATGCTAAACAAGAGTGCCTAGACATCCTCGAATAGGAGGAAGTATGGGCATAAATGAAAAGGTATTCATACCTAAATAAGTAGTGCTTGAGGGAGCAACTCACCCTGGAGCAAATAGAGCGTGAGGAACAAGCAAATAGGCTGGCTCAAGCCAATCTATACATGGGCAGTGAGTACTAGCAATCCAAAAAATGAGTCATTTCTCAACACAAGATATGCACTAAACAAATATATGAATGCACTCACCACACATCATAACATGCTTCCAAACACCAACAATGCCTAGATCTAGAAAAAGTAGAGCATGAACAAGAACAACCAAAAATGGAGGATCTGGAACAGACGTATCCTGAACCCTTTTCTATAGTCGTGGGAGAAAAATATAGATGCTCAAAGTAGGAAAATAAAAAGTTACCTCCCTGACCACCCCGAGAAAGCCTTCAAAAATAAGAGATCATCTCTTCGAAGGCATACAATATACTCATCAAGAGAATCAAATCTCTCGAGAAATAAGACATGGTTGTGTAGAAGCCAACCCTAAGCAAGATACACAATCAGTCTTTGTGCCCTTCGATACCAAGTCCTGCTTATCCTAGATACTTCGAGATGTCTAGGTTAGATAAATTTAAGGGATATGAAGATGCGCAAGACCATGTGACCAATTTCATGAACGCGTACTTCCATCTCTAAAACAATGATGCCCTGATGTTAAGAACATTTATCATGACATTTTTAGGTGCAACAACTAAGTGGTTTAATCAACTACCTAAACATAGCATCATCAGTTTTGAGTAGTTGGTGAGTGGATTCCTTGAACACTTTTATTTTGGTGTCAAGACGAAGATAAAATTATCTGACTTGGCTAATATAAAGTAATATGATGATGAGCCGATCATGGACTATGGGAATATATGGAGAAAACTAATGGTAAAACTACCATTTTTTGTTCCCACTACTGAGCTCACCCAAATTTTTACTAAGAGTTGCGCTAAGCACATCTCACTGCTCTTGCAGCTACAACAATACAAGATATTCAAGGAAGCCTTGGCACAAGCCAAGCTGATAGAAGATATCAAAGTTGAAGAAGGAGATCTTAAGCTCCACAACAAGAAATATTGGAACAACTGCAACAACTAAAATCAACAATAGCAGGCCAAGCCTACTCTAGTCAATTAGATTGTACTAAATGCATCAAAATGAGGAAATAGCTAGCAACCATAGAATTACTAGGCTCAACCTTCCCCATCCAACTACAACAAAAATAACAACCAAGGCAGAAATAGGCAACTTCGGCCACCTCGCTACTTCACACCTTTGTTAGAATTGATGGCAACAATTTTCAATCAACTGAGCAAGGCACAAAGACTCAAACTACCTAAGGTACAACTTATTAAACCTAATGGTCCTAAGCCCAAGGGATATAGGGATGATCATTATTTCCCATACCATAGACAACAAGGGTATGATATCAAAGTGTGCATCGATTTCAAAAATGTTGTACAAAACATGATCGAGAAGGGTGAGCTACAAGTTGATAATCCACTAGCACCCAACAATAGAGATCTGGGATTATTTAGAAACACGTTGCCAAACCACGAAGCCCCTAGAAATTAGGGCACCCAAGTAAATCAATTCCAAGTTGAACCTCCAACCTAGGAATTCATTGGAATGGTTGAAATAGTCAACGTGGCTACAAGAAACTGATGATACAACCAATTAGACCCTTTTAGTAGCTCCTATTCATATCTTGGTTGCACCTCAACAGAGGCCAATGCAAAATAATCTACCAAGTCCACCAGAATGACTAGTGATAACTATTCAGAATAGACTTATGCAGAGTCTCTAAAAAATGCCATCTAAGTTATCGATATACAAGCTTATTCAACAGTCTCCTAGACACAGGGAGATCCTAATGGAAATTCTGAAATCAATTGAGCTATAGCCCCAAAAACTTGATACATTCACAAACTTTGTGGGGCAAGTACAACAATGTCAAGATCTTGTGAATTATTTTTAAATAAAAAAGTTAGGGTTTGGAGAAATACCCATGAAGCTCCGACTCCTCCGCTCGTAGATGCCTCACCTTGCTCCACCATGGTGTTAGGTAAATCGTCAGCATTCCAGATCACTATCTCTCTCTCACCTCAAAGCTTAAATTGTAAATTTCCAGCTAGAAATAATGAAAAGTCAAAACCCTAATTTTATTTTTATTAGTTTTGCCATGGTCGTTGTTGGCGCTAGCGGCTAGAAAGTGCGGGCCACTGACGTAGACAACGGTTACAAAAATGTAAATTTGGGCCGCTACTTCTAATAGTGGCTAGCAAAAAACAATAAATGCATCAAATTTCTCACCATGAGGAGTCTTAAAATGGACAAATAAGCACATCTAACGGTCTAGAATCATCAAAAATTGCAAAATAACCAAAAAAATCAAGAATCAAAATTTAAAAACAATTGAAAAATCATCAAAATTAACAAAAAAAACCAAAAATAAAAATAATAAAATAATAAAACAATTTCAAATGCACCTCGTAACTAGTTATTTACCCTATAAAATTGGTGATTGTAGCGACTTGTGCTCCATGCAATCTGAAAAGATGAGTAAATTACCATAAGGTTGTTTGAGCCAAATTATTCATTGTTGAATTGCAATGCTTCACTTCAATCCTGAAGAAGGCCATGGTGGCCAGATTTCCCCATGGGAATGCGGTGTTCATTTCATTTCTTCCATGACATTTTTAGAAAATCATCAAGTGATTCGACATGAGCTAACTTGAATTGCTATCATCTTAATTCCCTAAGAAGGCCATTGCAGCTACACTGCTCCATGAGATAGAGATATACAATATATTAATGTTGAAATCACACCTGAACTAGGACCTGCCATGTAACAACAAAAGCATCATCTTAAATTATCCAAATAAATAATTTGGGCCAAGCAAATCATTGCTTTTATCATCAATGTATTCGTCATTGACTCGTTGCTTGAGGGGGTAGTCATAATAAAAAAATCGAAATCAAAATCAACAATTGATAACTTAATCAAGTTAACCACGTTTGTCTTACGAATCATTGCTAATAACTATCATAAGCTTACCCTATGTCTTGGGGCAAAAGCAAATATACTGATGTAAACCTTTGACAATCTGGCTTTCAGTTCTTTGTGAATGCTAAGCAATGCGACCCAAGACTTTGGTGGACTTTAAAGTCTTATGCAAACAAAGCTTCCACATCGTTGAAAGAAATGATTCAGAGATGCATGCCCTTGTCATGATTGGGGTATATAATGTTTATTAGATCAATGATCATCATACACCCTACAATATGGCCTTAAGTGGTCTATTTTTTCTCAACACTTTGTTTCCCATAATGCATCACAAAAATGGGCATTTGTAGACACCTAAAATGCATCATGTTTAGGAGACTACTCATATGGGCACCTTTGTAGACCATATGACTGATCTTGGACATTTTCAAGAGCTAGAAATGGTTCTAACCACTCACTAGGGATAGTTATAACCTATTCAGGCATAGCCGCTATTAACCAAAGTAGCTGCCACCCTAGACACTGAAGCTCAGAGCGACCATGAGCTAGCCATTGCTATGGAAAAGAGCTAGAACTGAGACAAAATCGATCATGAAATGAGAGCCTGAATCATGCATGGTAACTAAAATTGCATTGGATTCAAGAAGTTTTGGGTACAAATCTCCCAAATTTCCTCCTAACTTCCACTCCCCTACAAGTTTGGATTGGGCCTTTCCCTCCAATAGCCAGTTTCATGCAAATCTGGATCTTGGCTTCTCCAAGAAGCCAAAATTTAGAATTTTTGAGGCCTACATATGTACCCTCCTAGGAACATCCTAAGATCTAGAATTTTATGCAGTGAAGCCCTGTCTGAGTGTGCAATGAGTTGAAAATCCTTGAGGAGAGTTGAAGTTCTACCTAATTGTAGATTGTTGAACCTGCAACCAACCATGGAGCTTTCGAAGGACTGAGAAGTATACATCACAAATTCACACAAGTATAATGTGAATCCCCATGATTTTCACTGTCTATCCATCTCTAGACATGAAGGAAACCCTTGAACATCAATTTGGATGAATAATTGAGTGTCACAACCCCTAGTTTGTGAGGTAGAAGTCACAATCCATGGTCACTATCTTCGATAATGACCTGTAGGCACAACCTCCCTGAGTGATAGCAGATAGGGATTGAGTCATTATTTCTTGAGTTCTTAGTGTAGATTTCATATTATTTCTACTTTATTAGCTTATATTAGAGTAGATATGCCATTTCTATTGCATTTGTATGGTGATTTCCTAGTTATTTATGCATTTTCACTTATCTTTGCACCTTTATGCTTTTATCATGGTTTCATGATATTTCATGCAAAATATTTGAAACAAACCTCATCCTGAGAGGTTGCATATGCTATTGATGTGTTTTGTGGTTTATTTATGCGTAGGTGATAGGATCTACAAAGGGCAAAACCATATCCCAGGAACTTTCCTCCAAACAAGAGAGAAGGAGGCACCAAGAATAAGTCCTCAATAAATGCGTGTCGATCTAGGATATATTTGAAGTGCACCACCCCCATTTAGGGGCTACATATTAATTGTATTCATTGCATCAAAGTTTGGTATCCCTAAGAGGGATGTATATGTAATTGGATTTTATCATGAATTAATAAAATGATCCTTGGTATTTTTGTTAGTTCATTATCAATACCTGTTCTCTTGATTTATATTTTATATTATGATACGAGTAGCTTAGGTGCATGTTTTTTGACTTCATACAATATATAATATTGTGCCTTTTTTTATAAAACCTATATCTCCCAATATTAAATCATTTAAAATAAAACAATACAACCCATTTTGCCTTATCTCTCCACTTATTATCAACAACTATTACTAGAGGAATCAATTTGCACATAAAAAATACTGAATGCATACCTCCCCTTTCCTCTAGGCCATTATCATGGTCTAACACAATATATCCATAATTTAAACCTTGAGTACGACAGATGACACCATGGCCTTGTGGCTTTCAATATGGCATTATCTTTGCTTCTACTATATCCAAACCAACATCTCACACCGAGATTTCCTATTTCATAAGTTGGGACTCTCCCTCATCATCCAACAAACATGAACAAAAGTTGCCTTTTGTTTTCCCATTTTTTGTTAACTGTTATGGCAATCAACATAACATCCATATCCATGTGACTATTTGGACACATACACCATGATAACAACTGCATCTACGTATGCCACTGTAATTCCACTATGGATGCCCTGTATATTCAAATGGACAAGATGCTTGAATGGCTGGTATAGCTCATTATTCTGAAGTTAATAATACTTTTGGTGACTTGTAACTGCCCTTTGGTAGGTGACTTGTAACTGCCCTTTGGTAGAAGACGTGGCCATAGGCCCTGTGACTTCACCACACCTCCACGTTGTACACCATGTCATCTCCTTCGTAACATGCTTGGAAGAGAAATAAAGTCTGTGACACCCCTATTATAGTGCATTGTGATAATTTCCTCACCGCAACATCCATTGGTGGCATCCTCTAGGTGTATATATCAAACCATAACATAACCGATTCGACAAACATGTTTGAATGTAGTGGCTATCCTCTTTTCCAGGAATTGTCATACGTAACTCCTTGCGATATTCCATGTAGTGTTTGTGTTATATTTATTGTTGCTCCTATTTATCTCATCATAATAGCCATGATAAGAATCATTTTGTTGCTTTCTTTAGATGCACCTATTTTGGTTTGAATCCACCAACACATACCTTAATGCTATCTGCCATCCCCAGTGCTCATTGAAAATCTATTTTAGGACCGTAAAACTTGCTGACACTAATTTTATTCCATGAACGTGTATTTGTTTCCATATGAATCATAAGGTAGTGAATGTTGCAAAAAAAAAAGGAAGGGTAGATAATAATGGTGATGAAATTGAACCCATTTTACTCATCATCGATAGTCTCCTATAAGATCATTGGTCTCACGTTTAATTTAGCAACCATACATTCTCACATCTGTTTGCACTGAAGAAAGTGATGACCATCATAATGATCCCTATCATTGGCCATGTTGGCATCTATCCTCGGTCCTACTACATCATCATGGAACTATATGTAAATTTGGAATACCATCTTGCACCCGTCCTACGTGTGCATCACTATGCCAAATATGTATCCCTGCTTTTTTCGGTACACAACCATCAACTTGACCTTCCAAATATACATATTGTGCTATTTTCCACATATCCTGTGCCTCTACTCTATCCATACCTACTTATTCAAGTACCAAAAATTTGTGCTCTCCAATCCCATCGACTCTACATCGATCACTATCATGACCCTCATTTTACCCTTATCCATCAATACGTTGAGCTGAATCATCATCACACGAGTTTGGTATTCCTGCACACATTTGAAATTAAAGTTAGAAACTTTAGACTAACTTAATACAAAATATGAAAAATTAACCAACCCTACAAAATAAACAAGAATGAAAAGATACACAACCCAAAATGAACCTCAGAATGCGAGCTCATGGGTAGAGACCCATGAAAATTATCACTCAAATAAAACCAAAACTCCCAAAAAACTAAAAATTTTAAAGGTGGGTCCCCAAATTTGGGGCTAGTTGTGCAATGGCCACAACAAATGGTGACTCTACTAGGAAATGCTCCTGAGCATTTCGGATGAAGAACCCAATCTAAAATGAGAACACCAAATATCAGTGAAATAATAATTATTTAGCAATATCTCGAGAAGGTGGGGGTAAACAACTTCGAATGAAGACAACTAATCCATCTACCTTTGCTTAGTGTGTGCAAAGTGATTCATTTTGTATTCTTGAAACCATTCGGATTCCATCATCTATTTTGCATTTAGGCTATGAAGTATTGCTCATAAAAATAACTTTTATAGACAGAGCCCTACTTCCAGTTAGGCGTCTATAGCCCCGGTAGAGTTTATCTAAATTACCCTTGTGTTTAATTGATATTTTGCAAAGCCTTTCCTTTTGAACAAGTTTTGTCTAGATAGAGCCCTACTACCAATCAGGCATCTATAGCCCCGGTAGATTTTATCTAAACTTGGTGACTGATTTTAGCATGTTTTTTATAGCTTTGCAAAAATTTATGCATCACATGGGTATTTGAAGCTAGAGATGGAGCGTGTTGGATTTTTGCCTTAATTTGCAAACCAAAATGACTTCATCCTTCAAGACTTCCAGAAATACCCTTTAACATGTGAGTTATATGTGGAGCTTTAGCGAAATGTTTCATTGTTCCACTCTCCACCATTTTAGTCCCAAAATCTAAGCATGATCACAAAATAACTCCACCCTCCTTTTCCTAATTTCACCTGCTTTTATATTAGGTATTCCAACCTACTTAACAAAGGACCAAATACCAACAAAGGAACCAAGTGTTAGTGTCCATTACCAACATCACCACAAACAAAGGAAAAAAACAAAATGAGAAAAGGAAAAACAACACCCTATACTAAACAAAGGAAAGTTGATAAGAAAACAAGAAATAAACTTGCAAAACAAAGCACAAACCTAACAAAATAAGACAAACCCAAAAGACAAAATAAAAAATCTAAATTTACATAATATACAAGCATTGTACAATTGATACAAGCATTCAGTTGCCTCATGGGTGAAAGTAGTGCTTGATAAAATGCCCATTCACCGGTAAGTGAACATCATCTCCATTCAAAGCTTTCAACCTGAAAGTATTTTCACCAAGGATTTCAGAAATTTGGTAAGGACCAAGCCACAAACAATCAAACTTATCATGATCACCTTTCTTTTCATGAGCCTTATCCCACAATAACACTAAATCAAAAATCTTGAAAGTTTTAATTTTAGCTCTTTTGTCAAACCACCGTTTTACAATGTCTTGATGTTTGCTAAAATGAAGCAAAGCTTCTTCTCACTTTTCATCTAAATGCATTAGGTGAGTTAAACGAGCTTCAATTTGATCATCAGTTTCAAGATATTCTTTCATAAATTGTAATGTTTGTAATTTCAGATTTGTAGGAAAAATCAGATCTTGCCCATATACCAAATGATAAGGAGATGTCCCAATAGACTCTTTGATTCTTATTCTATCTTCCCACAATGCAAATTTCAATTTGTTGTGCCAATCACGAGGATTTCGCTCAAGCAATTTCTTAATAATAGACAACAAGTTTTTATTAGAAGATTCAACCAAACCATTACCTTGAGGATAATAATTGGATAAAAATTTAATGCTCACCTTATTGTCATAAGCCCAATCTGCAAAATGAATTGAAGAAAAAGCAGAACCATTATCGCAAACAATTGAATTAGGCATTCCAAATCTGGTTACAATATGATCCTCTAGAAATTGAATAACAACTTCACTAGTGGAATTCTTTGTGGGGATTGCCTCAGTCCATCTAGTACAATAATCAGTGGTTGTAAGGATGAACTTATGAGAAGTAAAAGAATTGGGATTGATAACCCCTACAAAGTCTAATCCCCATTGGGAAAATGGTCTCATTTCCACTACTGGCTGTAATGGCATAGCCGCATTTCTTTCCCTATTGGCTGTTACTTGACATATGTGACAAGAACACACATGGGAATGGGTATCCTTGAAGATATGGGGCCAATAGTATCCTGCTCTTAGAATTTGGTGTGTTGTAGCACTCGTAGATCCGTGTCCCATTCCATACTTACCATGGAATTCATGTAAGATTTGGGTAGCTTCTTCCTTGTTCAAGCAATGAAGGAAAATTTCCTTCGTGATTCTTCCTATACAAAGCACCATATTTAATCATATAGTTTGCAGATGTTAACCTGAGAGCTCTCCTCTGTGTAGATGTAAGGTGAGAGGGACACTTACCATTTAAAATAAAATAGACAATGTCAACATACCAATCATCATGTGTGATGTCCCCTACACTATATTGTTGACATGAGATTTGGGGATCAATTTTTGCAATTGTTTTCATTAGGCCTTGTCCTCGAACTAGTTTCATTGGTTGAATCTCAAGGTCAAATTCTTGTATGGTAGAGATCCATTTCCCTTGCTTTTCTCCTAGTTCATTCTGCAAAAACATAGTTTTAATTGTTGGGTCAGGCACAATAGCAAAAATTCTACTATGCAATATATAATGTCTAAACTTTTTTACCATTTTAAATAAAGCATACATTTGTTTATCCAAAGTAGTATACCTCAATTGTGCATCCTTTAATGGAGAACTCATAAAAGCAATGGGATTTTTGGAATTACCTTCGCTCTTTTGAGTCAATACACTTGCAAATGAATGATCAGATGCAAATGTGTAAATGTAGAATGACTTTGTATA
Source organism: Wollemia nobilis (assembly GCA_028583015.1). Taxonomy (NCBI): domain Eukaryota; kingdom Viridiplantae; phylum Streptophyta; class Pinopsida; order Araucariales; family Araucariaceae; genus Wollemia; species Wollemia nobilis. The sequence continues at coordinate 3,025,175 of JAQPPZ010002998.1, forward strand.
GTCAGGACTTACCAATACCGGTGCACTAGAGATAGCATCTTTAATATTCTAAAAGGCTTCCCTTGCCTCACTTGTCCAACTTATATTGACATCCTTTCTTAGCATATCATTCAATGGCCTTACTATTTCTGCAAATCCAAAAATAAATTTCCTCACAAAATTGATTTTACCAAAGAATGACCTTAGCTCTTTTTTACTACGTGGGAGGGGGATATTTTGGATTGATTCTATTCTTGTGGGGTCTATGGAAATTCCTTCTTTCGATATCACATGCCCCAATAAATTTCCCTTGGTTACCCCAAAGATACACTTTTTAGGATTAAGAGAAATCCCATGTTCCCTACATCTTTGAAGTACTTTTCTCAAGTCCTTGATGTGATCTTCTCTTTTCTTTGAGAAGATAGGAATATCATCAACATAAACAATTATGCATTTGCCTATGAGACCTTTGAAAGCATAGTCCATGGTGCGTTGGAATGTTGCACCTGCATTGAGTAAACCAAAAGGTATCCTTTTATAGGCAAATGTTCCCCACTTAGTGGTAAAGGTAGTTTTCATTCTATCATTAGGATGAATAAGAATCTGGTTATACCCTGAATAACCATCCAAAAAGGACATCATCTCAGAACCATTTACCATTTGTAAAATTTCATCAATAGAAGGCAAAGGGTAATTGTCCTTTTGTGATGCTTTATTGAGATTTTTGAAGTCAATACATAATCTGATATCCCCACTCTTCTTCCTAACAGGCACAATATTAGCCACCCAAGTAGAATGTCTAATAGGAAATATGATTTTTGCATCAAGAAATATCTTAACTTCTTTCTCTATTAGGGGTTCTAACAGTGGGTTGATCGGATCGTTGCTTTTGCCTAAAAGGCTTAGAATTTGATTTTAGTGGGATAGTGTGCATGATGATATTTTGATCATAGGTCTTTAAGTCCTCATAACTCCATGCAATGCAATCTATATAGTCTCTAAGAGCATGCTCTATCCCTTATTTCTCCTGGTGTGTGCATGCTTTGGCAATAAATACCTCATGTGGATTTTCTTTACTCCCAAGGTTAACTACATCACAAGCATATTTTGGGAGAGGAATTTTATCACACCTCTTGCTTTCATAGCCAATGTCAAATAACTTCTCAAGTGAAATAACCCCCTTTGGGATCTTATTCATTTTTTGAGTTTCCTCATTCTCTTCTTCTTCCTTTTCTTGCCATCACTAATCCTCATCGATTACCTAGTTTTTAAAAATACCTAAATTAGTCACAAAATTAAATATATGCTTGTCACTTTCAAATACCTGCAAATTGTTAACATTATTAGGTATGGAAGGACAGGGTACTAATTCAATTGAAAAATTTTTAAACTATCTATTATCAATGGGTCCCAATGTACCTATAGCAACTACCAAGGAATCAACCACACGATTACCTTTTCTAGAAATTAGAGATATATTAAAAGCATCAAACTCATCAATTAGATCTCTAACCCTGCTTTTGTAATGACTTAACCTTTTGTCACGACAAGTGTACTATCCCTTGACCTATTTGACCACTAACTCTGAGTCACCTAAGACCTTCAAGCATTTGGCATCCTTACTCAAAGCTAGTTGTAATCCAAAAATTAGAGCTTCATACTTTGCTACATTACAAGTGCATGGGAATTGCAGTCTATAAGTAGCAATAAAAGGTTCACCTTTAGGACAAGTGAGCTCAATACCAGCCCCAAAATCCTGCTTTGACTTGGATCCATCAAACTTGAGTATCCACACAATATTATCATCATTACATGGGCTACCAGAAAGAATTTCATCTTTAGGTTTATTGGTGGCCCCATTTATATCTATGGTGTAGACCCCAAGTTTCGACTCTATAAAAAGAGTTTCATTGGTTCTATTATAGTCGGTAATCATTTCTTTGAGCCTAGGCTCCCTATCAACATGAATTTGGTTGGCCACCCCTTTCCAAGGTAGCCACATGTGAGAGCAATTTGTGGCCATGTAGCCATTTAAATTCTTGCTCCAATATCTAGCCAATAACATGCCATATTTATCCGAAATGTCAACCACATAGATTTCAACAAATTATTGAATCCTAGGCTCAGAAGCAATCTGGATATGAATATTATGGAGCATGCCTACCACATTCACTTCAGACCTATCTAATTGAACCACAATATTATTTGAGGGAGTAGGCTTCAACCCTAACCTTTGACAACTCGCATAAGGCATGACATTTCCTGATGCACCTGAGTCTACTAGGCAATTGTGTAAGTTTTTACCTACAATCCTAATTGTTAGGAGAAAAGGAGGAACCTCTCCTTTATCCTTTCGCAAGACAAGGTGTGACTCAGTAGCTTTTCTATCATTGGTTTTGCTTGATGGAGCAAGTGCCTTAATCAAGGCATATTTTTTATTTGTCAATTGAGCCATCTCAAACATAGTGACATTGGCTTTAGTTTTCTTCATATCCTCAATGATATTATAGGAAGTTCCATCCAAATTTTGCATCTTCTGAACTGGTCTAGAAGACTCAATGGGAGATGGAGGAGGTGGATTATTGTTGGCCTTGGTATCCAGTGGAAGAATAGAATTGTTCGGAGGGGTAGAGGAAGTATTTGGGGCTTTGGATCTATTCCTTAAGTGATAACCATGATTCCATTTTTGAAACTACCTAAAGGCTTGAACTTCCTCCTCTAGGGTATCATCACTCTCCTCTTCTTCCACTTCTTCCTCTAGGCAGAAGGTCTCAACAACTAGGGTAGTTCCCTTACCCTTGGGTTGATGAGGAAAACCATCATTAGGCACCAACTCTAAGTCATCTACTTCTTCCTGCAGAATATTCATGGATGACATGAATTTTGGATACTCTTTCTCACTATGCTCCTTAGTGGCATGTAACCTACACCAACTATTCATAGTCAAGTTTGAAATATTGACAATTGTATTGGACTAACTAGAACTTGTGGAAGCATTGGCTTGGTTAGTAACAGGAGTAGGCACACCCCCATTATTTGGTCTTGTATTCCACTATTTCTTCTGAAAACCAAAATTTTAATTTTGTTGAGGATTCTGAGAACCCTATTTTTGCATATGAACCATGTCCCTACTTAGCTTTTGGACAATATTTTCTAGTTCCTCAACCTTTGAATCTAACTCTTTTGGTTGAGGTGCAATGGTAGGACAAGTTGGGTTCCCAAAACCTACAATATTCTGATTTGGTATCATGTTTTGGTTTTGGACACTTTGAATCAAGAATGGATTCACACTCTGTAAGGGTGTGGGCATGGTAAATGAGGTGAAGGCTTGAGCATTGGTTGTAGTGACTCCTTGAGTAGCCAATTGATTATCTAGAAGCAAAGGAGTAGCTATAGGAATGGATGTGTTCGGATAGGTGAGCATGGATGGATGAGTAGGCATAGATGGATAAGGTTGGTTGTAAGGTAGGGTATTCAACATCGGCATCTGAGGTACCATAGCCTGGTTCATCATAGGGATCTGATTGTAAGGACTAAACTACCCTACCATGGGTAATTGGGTTATCCCAACACCTTGCGGTACCATTTGCTGCTCAATGATCATGACCTCTGAGTAAGCTAGGGCAAGGGTAGTAACCTAAGGATTCCTCCTAGAAAACATGGCAGTCAAGGGATCTAACACCCCAAGGTACATTTGAAGAGCCACATTGGCATCAACAGTGAAATGATGAGTCAATATCGTGTAGAGTTTCTAAAATCTGGAATTGAACACCCTGATTGGTTCATTAGGTCCCCTTTTACAAGTCACAAAGTGGTGATAGATAATGGTAGGATCTAAGGGTGACCTAAATTGGTTGAAAAAAGTAGCCTCTAATTGGGCCCAAGAGGTTATAGAACCAATTGGTAGACTAATATACCAATCATATGTCATTTCATCTAGACTTAAAGGAAATAATCTACAAGCCACATCTTCATGTTCAACTCGTGATCTGATCAAAACATCCTTATAAACCTGGATGTGTTCTTCAACTGATCTAGGACCATCATGCTTATACTTGGGCAAGAACCTTTCAATGTTTTTGGGTACATCATGGACATCCCTAGCTATGTTCAATGGAGTACTATGTGCTCCATACCAAGAAACATTTTGAGCCATGGTATTCAATGAAGGTGTCCCTAAAGAAACACTAGGGGCAATAGAGTCAATAGATAAAGACACACTAGGTGCACTAGAAAAGGGTGGTAAGCCAACTTCGAGCACACTCGGTGGGATAAAAATTGTTTGACTCTCGACTTTTCTATTTCTATGAGTGGGAGATAGACTTTGAAAAATAGTATCCCTAGTGGATTTGGATCTAGTAATGATAAATTGAGGTGGATCCATCTTGGAAATGCAATCACTTAAAAAGGACCTCTCAAACTCTCACTACTTTTAGACACACATGTTTCATATCAAACACCTACATAAAAACAAAAATAAGACAAAACCATTAATCCTGCACATTAACTATCAAAAATGAAATCCTGCATCAAAATAGTAATGTCAGATGTAAGCAACCTGTAGTAAAAAAATCACAAAGCACTCAATCAGGCCCTCCTTCTAGCACCAATTTTGTTGAGTGGAAATTTTTCCCAATTGCAAAATTACCATCATAGTCAGGGTATTAAAATGAAAACCCTCTCTTGCAAAGAAATATAAGATTTCTCCAAGGTTCCTTTTAGCATAAACAAATATGTGCTTGAGAGTATGTGCAAATGTGTAAATATGTATAACCTTAATGCTAAAAATACCTTAGTGCTTGCAAGTAAACTGTTAACAAGGGGCCTGGTTTATGTGATTTATGACATGTTTTTATTGTTCATTGATTAAAAAGGGCTTGATTTCCCTTATGTACAAAAATAAATAATGAATGAGATTGCTCCTAATTCCTTTTTATCTTTGGATTAATGTGACTTATCCCTGAAAACCCTGTTAGTGGATTCCTTTTACTTCAGATTAAACTATGAAAGTTAGAAAATGTTGTGGAAAATCCACTTCATTTTATCTGTGCCTTAATGTGAGATTGGAAGTTAGAATTTGGTGTTAGCAGGTTTATTTTATCTTCAAATTAAAATCCTGATGTTAGCGTGTTAACAAATGCTATGAAAATCCACTTCATTTTTTTATCTACACCTTAATGTGAAGTTGAAAGTTAGTAAAGTCAACAATTCCTTTTATCTTCAGATTATGATATGACAGTTAGGAAATGTTGTGGAAGATCCACTTCATTTTATCTGAATATTAATGTGAAATTGCATGTTAGTAGACCCTCCCTTTGAGCACAAATTTTATCTTGATTTTTAATGAATGCTGAAATTTGTGTGAAATGAGTTCATTTTATCCCTTGAAGCGAAAATATATCCAAATAATTACTTGCCTTAATGCCCTTTTAAAACTAATTATCTAGATGATTAGTGACTGCAAAATCTTGGGTTAAATTTATGGGTAAAATAGAACCCTGGGATCCTGAGTATTTGATAATACTTGGTGAAGAAAATAAATGAAATAAAGTGAAAAGAATAAAGAAAATAAGTGCTGAAAATATTAAAAGATAAAACACTATCAGTATGATGCTACCCTATCCTGCAAAATCAAATATGACAAGAATTTTTTAATGTAACCCAATTCATTCGAAGCTACATTTGCACAATCCAAAATGAATCAGGTGTAATCTTCTAAGGAAAACAACATGAACTCCCTATTTATAAACATTCAACAATGCTACCATTAAACTACATAAAACATTACCTATTAGTCTAAAAGCATGGAAGACAAAAAATAAAATTGTTAGCTCAAAACACTCAGAAATATCTCCTTTGAATCAACTTACAAGGTGCAAATTTCTGAAGCTCTTGCATTAAAAAAGATAATGTCTTTACAAAAATTTCTAGCCCTTATTTCAGCCTATGCAAGGGTTTTTAACATTTTCTCTAAGACTCTTTGTTTCCTCTTCCCTTGTTAGATTCTTTCTCTTAATCATCCTCAACTTCGGTGTACATAATTGTCTTAAAAAAACACATAATGCTTCTTCTTCCAGATGAAAAGAAAATGTATATACTCTTGTGCCATTTTTTTTTTAAAACCTATATCTCCCAATATTACATCATTGAAAATAAAACAATACAACCCCTTTTGCCTTATCTCTCTACTTGTTATTAACAATAACTAATACTAGGGGAATAAATTTGCACATAAAAAATAGTGAATGCATACCTCCCCTTTCCTCTAGGCCGTGGTCATGGTCTAACATAATATATCCATCATTTAAACCTCAATGACAACCATCGTGACCTTATGGCTTTCGAGATGACATTATCTTCACCGCTACTACATCCAAACCGACGTCTCACACTGAGCTTTCCTCTTTAGTAACTTGGGACTATCCCTCGTCATCCAACGAACATGACCAAATGTTGCCTTTTATTTTTCTATTTTTTTTTAATCATTACAGCAATCAACATAACATCCATCCTCGCATGACTTTTTAGATACATACACCATGATAATGGCTACATACACGTATGCCACTGTAATTCTACTATGGACGCCCTATATATTCAAATAAACGAGATGCTTGATTGGTTGGTATAGCTCATTATTCCAAACTTAATAATACTTTTGGTGACTTGTAACCGCCCTTTGGTGAAAGACGTGGCCATAAGACCTATCACTCCACCACACCTCCATGTTGTACATCTCCTGTCATCTCCTTAATAACATGCTTGGAAGAGAAAAAATATCTGTGACCCCCCTATTATAGTGCACTATGATAATTTCCTCACTACAAAATCCATTGGTGGTCTTATTTGGGTGTATATCTTAGACCATAACATAATAGATTCGGTGAACATGTTTGAATTCAACAACTATCCTCTTGTATAGGAATTGTCATATGTAATACCTCATGATATTTTCTGTAGCATTTGTGTTATATTCGTTACCACCCCCATTTATCTCATTATAATAGTCATGATAAGAATCATATTGTTGCCTTCTTCGGATTCACCTATTATGGTTTGACTTTGTCAACATGTACCTCAATGCTATCCACCGTCCCTAGTGCTCATTGAAAACCTATTGTAGGACTACAAAACTCGCTGACACTAATTTTATTCCTTTAATGTGTATTTATTTCCATCTAAAGCATAAGTTATTGAAGGTTGAAACAAAAAAGAGGGGGCATATAATCATGATGATGAACTTGACCCTATTGTCCTCGTCATCGACAATCTCCTATATGATCGCTGATCTTGTGTTTAATTTAGCAACCATACATCCTCACATCTATTTTCATCAAAGAAAGTGATGGTCATCCCAATGATCCCTATCACTGGCCACATTGGCATATATTATCAGCCCTATTGTATCGTCATGGAACTATAGGTATAGTTGGGATGCCATATTGCACCCGTTCTACATGTGCATCACCACACTAGATATGTATTCTTGCTTTATCCGATACACAACCACCAGCTTGAATTTATGAATCAACATATTGTGCTATTATCCATGTATCCTGTGTGCCTCTACTCTATCCATACCTCCTTGGTCAAGTACCAGATATTCGTGCTCTCTGAGCCCATCGAATCTACATAGATCACTGTCATGACCCTCATTTTACCCTTATCCATCAATACGCTGAGTTGAATCATCATCACATGGGTTTGGTGTTCCTGTGCACATTTAAAATCAAATTTAGAAAAATTATACTAAATATACTGAAATATATAAGCCCAAAACTAAGGTCTTAAGAAACATTCAAAACTAGGCGTATAAAACAATTAAAAACATAAACTAGTCTTTGGCTAAGACTAATTGACCAAATAATCGCAAGGATTTATTTCTATATATATATATTTATTTTCATTTTATTATATATATATATTATTTAATTTATTAAAAATAAGTTTAACTCAACAACGAAATTGATTTAATTTCAAAAGCTTAAACTAACTTAATACAAATCATGAAAAATTAACCAACCCTACAAACTAAACAAGAATGAAAAAGATACACAACCCAAACATAAACCTCGGGACGCAAGCTTATGGTAGAGATATGTGTAAATTATCACTCAAATGAAAGCATAATTCCAAAAAAACCAAAAATCTAAGTTGGGTCCCCAAGTTTGGGGCTAGTTGTGCATTGGCCACAATAGATAGGTTGATTGATCAGCTATCTCAGTGTAGGTTTTTGGTGCATCATACTAGGAGTGTGCATAATTAAGCTATCAATCAACTGTTGCATGGCTTATATTTTAGGGTCTTCCACGTGTGTAGAAGCCATAAATTATTTGATGATTGTTTGGAGGTGGGGTATGTGGAGTGGTGAATTATTTAGGTGAATGTGATATTGATTTCTTGATGGATTGATGAGTGTATGGTGATTTTGGATGTGTTGTTGGGCTTGATTATGGAATTACTGATGTTGATGAAATGGTGATGAATTTTGGGGAATTTGGATGTATTGGGTTGTGGGAATGGTATTGATGTGGTTGAATGGGGGTGTGGGTATAGTAACTTGAGAATATTGTGATACCTAAGATGGATCAGGGGTGAAGAAGGTGTGTTGGTTTGGAATGGAATGGGGTTTAAAATATGCTATCTATGATTGTTTTTGAGGGAAAGAACGAGCATCTTGATGGCCCATGAGCAGTTGATTGAGGTGTTTCCATGCTTGTTGTATGGAAATTTTATATGCATATTGTGTGGTTGTGGTGGAAGTGGATGTAGGTGTGATGTGAGTGTTGGCAATGTTGGTGGAGGTTAATGGAGGGTAAGTTGTGTTAGAAATTTTGAGTAATTTGTGTTGTCATTTATGTCAAAAGGTTTGATGTCAAAAGGTTGATGTCAGAGAGCACTTTGTATGGTAGGAATATTCTTCTATGGTTGATATGGTTGAAATTGATCAAGACAAAGTTCATCCCAAAAGAAAGCAAATTGGTTGGAAATAAGAGGCCATGGTTTAAAAGGAAAGACAAATATTATTATAATATTTTTCAATATTATAATAACTGGGTCCAAGAAATCATTAAAAAAGAGATATCCTAGACAAGGTTTATTGACCTTTTATAAAATGTTGCAAAGGTTATTTTTTAAATTAAAATATTATAATTGAAGAACACAAGCTTATACTGAGAGGGGGGGGTGAACAGTATAAGCCCACTTTTTAATTTTTTTTATTTGTGGAAAACATCCCAAAAGGGATGCCACTTTCGGGTAAGACCCAAGGAGGCAGGGGTATCCATTCCACCAAAAACGTCCAGGACTCGGACCTGGCCTACCACCTTTGACATACTCAAGGAGCAAACAAACACACAAAACCAAATTAAAAAAAGTAAATAACAACAAAAATAATAAAATAAAATAAAAAACATGCTCCTTGAGTGTGTCAAAACCAAAAGCACAACCAAACACGCACAATAAGATAAAAGAAACCACAACACAAACCACATAGAAAAACACAAGAACCACATAACAAAACACAAACAAGACAAAAACAACAGAACACTACAAAGACATAACCCAAAAAAACATGAAAAATAAACACAAAACCTAAAAAATAAAATAAATAAAATAAAATAAAATAAAAATAAAAAACAACCAACAACAGACAATAAACAAAAAAAAAAACATAGAAAACACTCACACATAAAAAATGAAATAACACAAACAAAGAGAAACCCAAGAACAAGAACGAAAAAAACACAAGAACAATAACAAAAAACATAAAAAAAAACAAAACAACAAAAACACAAGAACAACAAAAAACAACACAAAGAACACAAAAACAAAACAAAACAAAAGAACCCACCCACCTTAAAAAACTAAACAAAAAAACAAAGAAGACAAAAGAAAAAAAAATGAACAAAACAATGACCTATCTAGACTAGAAGACTATTAATGCAAGAATCAATAGAGGAAACAAAATAAAGAATAGAATGAGCTAGGGAACTAAAAAAACTGAATGAACCAAAGAGAAACAAAAAAAAAAACAAGAAGAAACTAGGTACCTTCAAAACTGGAGCCATCCAAAGAAATGATAGAAAGAAGAGCTTCCCTAATTTGAGAAGCCCACCATATAGGAGGGTGGCCATAACAAGTAAGATCACCTTTGTCCAAAGCCCAATTAGCTAAAGCATCAGCACTCTTGTTTTGATCTCTGACCACATGATTGTAATCAACTTTCAAAAATCCCATCCGGATTAACTGAATCTTCTCAATAATTCTTTTTATTCTCCAATCCACCTTATGATTCTTAGAAGGAGTCTTCAAGAGATTAATCATAAGTTGAGAGTCAGACTCAACTAACACCTTTTCCCATCCAACCTTAGTAGCCTCCTGAAGGCCTCTAAGGATACCATACCCCTCAGCAAGGTTATTGGAAAGAATACCCAAATTCTCAGCAAAAGTAAAAACCAGGGAGCCATCTCGAAAGTCTACCAATTCCTCCCACACTGGCTTTTCTAGGGTTCCCTCTAGAGGCTCCATCAGTATTGACTTTTCCAAAATCCTTAGGAGGAGGTTGCCAATTTCTAGTCCTATCCATCTTACTAATACTCACATTCCCTTTAAGTTGGTTGCCCTTAGAAGGTTTAATCTTCAATCTTTGCATCACTTGATCCCATCTTTGGTGGGAGTTTTGGGGGTGATTAAGGAGTTGATGGACTGATTCAACTAAGTTGGCTATGGTATTTTGCCAAATATAGTGAATATCCTTCCTATCTTGATTAAAAATTTGATTGTTCCTTTCATTCCAAATATTCCAAAGAAGAATGGTAGAACCCATCCAAACTAAGCGCCTAATAAAATGATCAACACCCTCTTGATTAGGCCAATCCCTCCAAAGTCTGTTCAAAAGTGAAAAAATTGGACCACTCTGTAAGCCAAGTAAAGTTGCCATTCTCCTCCATAGCTCGGAGGCTAAAGTACACTCAATAAAAATATGGTTGATATTTTCTACATTCTCTTCACACATTTCACATCTAAAAGGGCCATGAAAACCACGCTTCATAAGTTGCTCACTAGTAAGCACCCTATGATGCAATAAAAGCCAATTAAAGAACCTCACCTTAGGCCAGAGCTTTTGAGCCCACAATTGAGAAAATATGTCAGAAGAATGGTTGGGATTATTATGGCATAAGGTCAAATAACCTTGAGCAACTGAATACTCACCCTTAGTAGTGTTGTTCCATCCAAAACAATCTTTTTCATGGGACCAAGAGAGGGATCTCATATGAAGGATGCCTTGGATATCTTGTCTTTGCCTTTCTGGGATTTGAATAGGCCAGTCCTCAATAGGGATCCAATATCTACCAACCTTTGAATTACCAGTATGGTACCGATAGTAATTAGCCACCTTTATCCAATTAGCTCGGTGAAGCTCCTCCATCCAAGGCCTCCAATCGAGAAACTGAGTTATCAAAGGCTTGTGACCATCCCAAGAATCTGTCCAAAAATTTGCATGTTGACCATTATGAATGATCCAAAATAATTTTTTCTTTATCAAATCCTCACCAATCTTAAGAACTGCTAAAATGGGAGAACCTTTGGTAGGAAGTTGATAGCGAACAAGGTCTTCAGGACTTTTGTTCTCAACATATTTAGCACGAAGATTATTGGCCCAAAGAGCATTGGGGTTATGCAACATCCTCCAATATAATTTAGCAGCTAAAGCTTTGTTGTTATTAATTGAAGACCGGAATCCTAACCCCCCTTCACTCTTAGGAAGACATAAAGTATCCCATTTCACCAAGGCCCATTTTCTTTTCTCCTTAGTACCACTCCAAAGGAAACGATGACTGATTTGATCCAATTCTCGAAGAACAGCCTTTGGGATATTCAAAATGAAAGAAACATAAATAGGAATAGCTTGAAGGACTGATTTTACCAAGGTGATTCTACCCCTAGAAGAAAGCCACTTGTTGGTCCACTTTCCAATTTTCTTCTTGACTTTGTCCAACAACCAATTCCAATATTTATTTTTTTGCCTTTGAATATTTATGGGAATACCTAAATAAGTGATTGGAAGAGAGGTCTTCTTATATCTTAATTTATCCAAGACCATGGATTCCTGTCTAGCAGAGTAGTGAAAGAAAATAACTTTAGATTTGTCTTCATTGATCAACTGCCCAGTAGCCTTAGAAAAATAGCTAATGATTTGCTTAATATTAGAAGCTTCCTTAATTGTAGCTTTACCTAAAAGGGTAGAGTCATCCAAAAATTGAAGATGAGAGATAGGTCTAGCTCCATGAGCAATGGTAACTCCCTCAAGGGTTTTGTTTTCCCTCTTTTTGGTTATAGTCCTACCCAAGCATTCAACAAGAATGATGAATAAATAAGGGGATAGCGGGTCACCTTGCCTAATACCTCTGGAAGGCTGGGAAAGACTGAGAAGGCCTACCATTGATAAGAACTAAGTAGGAAACTAAAGAGATACATCCCATAATCCAATCCATCCAATCCTTAGAGAAACCAAATTGCCTCAAAACTTTGATAAGGAAGTGCCAATCCACTCTGTCATAAGCTTTGGATAAGTCTAACCGGATGAACATAGAAGGAGAATTTTGCATATCCATGGAATGGATGGCTTCCTGAGCAAGAACTATCTCATCTACTATTTGATGTCCTTCCACATATCCCCCTTGCTCTGGGGAAATAATATTATGCAAAAGAGGCTTCAACCTTTCTGCCATGATTTTAGTAATAATTTTGAGAAGAACATTACATAAAGCAATAGGTCTAAAAGCTGAGATATGATCAACCTCTTGAGCTTTTGGAACAAGAGTAATATAAGTTTTATTGATAACCTTCAAAATTTCTTTGGATTTCCTGGCTTCTTCCACCACCTCTAATAAATCAACATGAAGGATATCCCAGAACTCTTGGTAGAACTCAATAGGAAAACCATCAGGACCTGGGGTTTTCCCTTTTTGCATTTTAAAAACTACTTGTTGAAGCTCATTGATAGTAATAGGAGCAGTCAAAATAGAGTTCTCCTCAGAAGTGATAAGAGAAGGGATTGCTTGAAGAACATTTTGTTGTGAAGCTGAGTCAAGAGGAGTAGCAACAAAAATATTGGAAAAGTAATCAACAACAATAGAGTTCATGCCATCCCAAGTATAAACAACATCTCCAAAATCTGATTTTAAGGAAGAAATAAAGTTGTGAGATCTTCGAGCTAGAAGAGATTTGTGGAAGAAATTTGTGTTTCGATCTCCTTCTTTGAGCCATTGAATTCTAGATTTTTGCTTCCATAATATTTCTTCTCTTTTTTCCCATTCCTCTAACTGAGTTGTGAGTTTAATTTCATCTACACTTCTCTTCTCTGTGAGGCCATCTAAACGGATTTTCTTATTCAAATTTTCAAGATGAGCAATAACTTCATGTTTTTTTTTATGAACATCCCCAAACTCTTTCCAGTTCCAAGTCTTGATTTTGGATTTAATGTATTGCAATATTTTGGCAAAACAGAACATCTTAGTCCCATGCCTAGGTTTACCTTCCTTCCACCATTGTTGCACATGAGGTCTGAAGGAAATGTCTCTAAGCCACATTAATTGAAAACAAAAAGGAGAGAAACTCACATTGGTTTTCCACATTTCCACCATGACTGGCCAATGATCCGAACCAACATTATTAAGAGTCTTCACTTTAGGAATGTGACCATGGATTAAGAAATTTTCAGAGAGCAAAAACCTATCCAATCTCTCCATTATACAAGCTAAGCCTTGCCTTCTGTTAGACCAAGTCATAAGGCCATTATCTGGTTGGATATCCACAAGATGGAGGTTTGCAATATATTCGCTCATGAGGTCAGTGCTTTTGTCCAAATTTCTATTTCCCCCCTTTTCTCATCCAGAGAGAGGATGGTATTGAAATCTCCTCCGATCAAGATCCAAGCTTTAGGAAAATGAGAGATAATATGAGTAATATCCTTCCACTGTCTTCTTTTTTCCTCCAAAGAAGTCGGGGCATAAATAGTAATGCAGAGCATAATCTGGTTGGAATGTCTACTTTGAATAGCTATAGCCAACAAACCCCAAATGCCAACCATATGGTGAATAACTACCTCTTTTGGGTCCCAAAGACAAGCAATGCCACCCGAAGTCCCTTGGGAACTGAGGGAAACCACTTTTCTAGCTGGCCAAATTTTATTGGCAATTAAGTCCATATCCTCCATTGACATCTTTGTTTCTTGAAGGAAAACAAGATGTGGATGATTTATCTGAATCATTCTTCTAATTTCATTTTGTTTTGAAAGACTCCCTTTGAGTCCTCTAATATTCCAAGTGATGATCTTCATTAATACCAGGGCTAAAAATGTTGGGAAGGGCATTAATCTTACCTTCCTCTACAAGCTTTTCACCTTCTTTTACCATATGATATTGATTGGTCTTGCGACCTACTTTTTGATTAGAATCCATCTTCAATTTTTTTTCCCTGTTTCTTGACTTATTCCAATTGAATCTGAGATGGCTTCTAACCTTGAAGAATGCTCATACATAGCCAAAATTTTACTAGATGGTTCAATGGAGTCTATATTGGGACCTGCATTATTTGAAGTTTTGACATTTGAAATATTGTTTTTCTTGTGTAAATTTTCTCTTTTTTTCTGTTGAAAACCTTTGATTTGTTGGTTTGTCTCTGAGTTCTTTCCTTCATATTTAAATTGTGTTTCTAAGATTTTAGTTTCCATTATTTCCTCTTCCTCACTTGGGACATCATTTGTGGAAAGGATTTCAAACATATTAGCAAATGACTTTGATTGATCCTTCATTACTGGTTTTTTCTGAGTGTTCTTCTTCTTAGGTATTTGGAAACCTGTTGAGTTTATATCTTCTTTCTTTTGATCAGGAATTTTATTTGGGCAAGCATTGGCCAAATGACCATATTCATGGCAAATTCTACAATGAAAAGGAATGTTCTCATAGTCCACTACTTGCTCCCAAGTGTCTTCCCCAAATTGTAATGTGATATTTTTAGGTAGGGGTTTGTCAAAATCCATTAAAACACAAATTTGAGCATAAATAATATGTTCAAAATTTTGAGTACAATCATCAGTCATCATAAAAGTTCCTAAAGAGTTTCCAATTGAAGAAAAAATAGTAGGATTCCAAAATTCAATAGGGAGGCCAAAGAGTCTAACCCACACGGGAGCTATAGAAGGCATCTCTTCTTCGGCTTTAAATTTAGTATGCCAGGGCTTCATGAAAAGCCATGCCCTTCCAAAAAACCAAGGACCCCCTTGAAAAGTTTTCTCTCTATCTTCATTATTAGCAAATAAAACAAGAAAATAACCATTTGGATAAATAGAGATTTGTAACTCACCTTTAGTTTTCCAGCTTTTTGCAGCCCAGACTTTGAAAGCAGATAGACTCGAACGAAAACCCACGAACCGACAAATTAGTCCTCTTTTTTCCAAATCTTCAATGCCAGTCTGAATGTTACCCATATCAAGCTTAACAATAGGAGTTCCATCGACTGCTTTAAGACATCCTGACTCCGTTTTCCTGGGATCAATCTTAGGCATTCTTAGAGGTTTATGAGAAGCCCTAATATTGATATTAGCATTGGGCTGAGGCTGTCCACCATGAAGGGCATCCCTAAAATTCATTTTTGGGACTGAGTCTTCAAAATTCTTACCCTTGACAGGGGTTTTCATAGTAGAATTATTTTGTGGGTGCACCTTAGCACCAGATTCACTTGAGATATGAGCCATTTTTTGATCAACTGCTTGAAACTTATTTCGTGGTCTCTTTAATCCTTGCCCTAGACGTCGTGGAAAGGTATGGTTTTCACTTTTCTTTTGTGCAGCAAATTGGAAGTCGTTGTCACTCAAGTTCACAGTATGATCTGTTGAAAGACAAATTTCTAACCCATCTTGTATCCCCTGCAACATTTCCTGCTAAAATATTGAGCATAAACCACAAAAATATTGGCCGCTAGGGCCCGAAGGCCCTAAAAACCAACCTCTGGAGTTGCTTGCACTCAACCCAGATGAAACCCTCGCATAGCCACTTGCCAAATATATCGTTCACACATAGGGATGCGCTAGGATCTGTGTTGCTCCAAATGATATGAAAATTGGTGGAGACGTTCTAGGGTTTTTCAGGCATCTACCCTCAAAATTTCCTCAATCGAGTTCGGATGGTGAGATATGGCCAAAGGGCGGGGGGGCCCGGAAAAGCGCCCTCCCCAACACGAATATTTTTCAAAAATTTGCTTCTCATCAAAACAATTTTCACAAAGAAGGCAAAGAGGAATTCATTGACATGGGCAAGATAATATCCAATTGATGAAATATTCAAGAGCCCAAGGATCCCAGCTTGGCTTGGTGGATAGGGATAAAGCAGAAAAATCCCCTAAATTCCCAATTATAGGTCCCAAATTGGCCCTCTATTAGTTTTGTTGAGTCAAATTTCCTCCATGCATAAAATTTGGTGAAGTGGGGACAAAAAAAAAAAAAAAAATAAATAATAATATAAAATATAAGGTTTTTTGCCTAAATCAAGAACCCAATACAAAAGGGGGGGGAGGTGAACGCCATTTTTTACTTTTAATTCCCAACCAATATTATGCAATGCATAGATAGCAATATCAACAATAGTAATCAAAGCAATGCACAAATCACCACACACAATAGAGACACCAATTTAACGTGGTTCACCTAATGTGGGCTACTCCACGGAGAAAATATTTCACTAAATTTTTCTCAATCAATCTCTTGGGAATCCTTTCCCTATTACAATGTTTATGGACCTCTATCCAAAGGAGACACCAATCCCCTAATCAATTTTGTGGATCTCTATTCATAGGAGAACTCATTTCTAATCAATTTTATGGATCTCTATTCATAGGAGAACTCATTTCTCCCTAGCTCTAGCTGGTGATCTTCTAGAAGAACTGTTTCCCCCACTACTCTAGTTAATTGATCTCTATCCACTGAAGACACATGTCCTCACTACCCTGGCTAATGGATCTCCATCCACTGGAGACTTTCATCCTCTATACTCTATCACCTCCAAAGCTTGCTCTCAAATCTATCTCAAATCTGCACTAAACACAATCCTTCAATCTAGCACAAATCTGCTCAATATCTATCTCTAGTATGGCACAAACCTATCCTAAAATCTGCACCAAACTCTATCCTCAAATCTACACTAAACATAATCCTTCGATCTAGCACAAATCTATCCTCAATATCTATCCTCTAATCTATACTAAACATAGTCCTTCGGTCTAGCACAAATTTATCCTCAATCTCTATCCTCAAGCCTTAACACAAATCTTGATCCAATCACAAATCAACTCTGCTGGATCTGCCTCAAATCTTAACTCAAGGTTTGAACAAATCAATCAATCAAATCTGCTCTCAAGTCTTCTCAAAGACTTATCTCAAATATACCTTGTAAGCTTCCACAAAAGCTCACACTAATCTATCCACAAGTCCTCTCTAGAACTTGTCCAATCTGCTCAACAAGTCCTCACTAGAACTTGTCCAATCTACTCAACAATATCTATCCTCAAACTCTATATTGTAATATTCCACAAAAGCTCACACAAATCTGTCCACAAGTCTTCTCAAAGACTTGCCTCAAATCTGCTCAACAAGTCCTCACTAGAACTTGTCCAATCTCATAGAAACATATAGAGAATTGTTAGAGACTCAATATGCTTCACATTCACCACAATTCTCAATCACTTTCAATCTCTCTTCTTACCATGGAAATATATAGAGTATTTTTAGAGACTCAATATGCTTCACACTCACAAACTCTCAATCACTTTCAATCTCTCTTTTATCACAGAAACATAGAGAGAATTGTTAGAGACTCAACATGTTTCATATTCATCAACACTCAACCTTTTTCTCAAATCAATTTAGAATATAGAACAATTTGTTTCACAAAACTTGAACTATCACATCAACACATCCACTTGACTAGGCTCAACCAACTCTACTCAATCACTCACTCAATGAGATAATCCTTGCTCACAAACCCTAGTCCAAACTTATGAACTTTCACTCAAATGTTCCAACAATGCTTATCAACAAATCTCACATAACAATGATACTCATGATCTTTGCAAATCCTAGTTCAAGTTCTTCACTCAACCAATCACTTCAACAACAATTCTTATAAAACAAGGTTACTTTCCTTATCCTCTATTTCAGAAAACCTTGAAGCATTAATTCAAAACATACTCAACAAGGAAAACTTAACAAAGTCCTTTTCACTCCAATCTTGTTTTCAGAAATTTCAACAATCACCACCAAAACTTAAAACAAGTCTCAACTCATTAGAAAACCTGAAGAAACAAACACCAAAAGGAAAAAACTAACCAATTTTAGAAAACCTCAATCAATCACTTCAACAACAATGCTTATAAAACAAAGTTCATAGCATTCACTTCCACTCAACAACTCAACAAAGAAAACTTAACCAAGTCCTTTTCACTCCAAACTTTGTTTTTCAGAAAACCATCCAATCAACTCAACCAAAGAAGAATGTGCCCATACCTTTTTTCTTGATGAAGAGTAGACTTCAAAACCTGCCTCAACCACAAATAATTCTTTGCCAATCTCAAGGAGGTTAGGTGACAATACTAAACAAATAGCAACTCACAAATACACCTTATCACTCCATCTTAAAATAATATCCAACACCACAAATATTTAATCAAAACACTTCTTTCAAAACTCTAACTCATCAAAAGAACATCTTAACAATTCAGTTTCATCATAACCCTTTTCAGAAAGATATCTAAAAAATAATCCAAACTTTACTTATGACTCCCTACTTAATATTGCATTAATTAAATAAATCACTTTATAAAATAATTTAATAAGTCAATCTCTCACTTTCCTAAGATAAATTAAAATTACCCTAGCTTTTACTTTAGCAAAAATAACCCTTCATATATCACAAAAATATTTCCTCAACACTCAAGTTAATTTCACAACTTAACTTCTTTCCACCTTATCCCTCCTAAACCTTAGCAAAATAAATTAAAATAATTTCCAAAAATTATTACCACTTTTTCCAATCCGTGGGGCTCAAAACTTAGTGCAATACTCCCACAACGCCTTGGACGTGGCTTCCACGCCGTGTGAGCCATGTGCTCCACTTGGAGCCTCAAAGCACAACTTGTGCTTTGACTCCTTCAAACCCTTAAGAGCCCTTGGCTCTTCCTTCGACGTTGGTGGAACCACACACTATGCTTATTCGAGAGGCACACATTTCAAAATTCGTATGAGATTTTTTGCATAAGGTGGATGCAAATGAAAAGGATGCCAAACCTTAGGAATGGCTATGGTATTTATACCATATGCCTTCCCTTGTCACACATGTCGATGGAGAGGAAAATTCATTGGGAAAACATGTTGTCGTCGGCGCTACCAACTTTACCTTCAAAATATATTTATTTATAATTATTTAAATTCAAAGGAATTTAAATATTATAAATTAAATATTTAAATCTCCTTTGGGATTTTTAAAATAAAAGCCTCCTTAGGTTTTAGAAAACCTTTTTTATTTTTTTTTTTTTTTTTTTACCCAATTTTTTTTTTTCCATAGGTTTTAATAAGAACCTTTCATTTTGCTCAACCATGGTTTTAATAAAAACGTTTTATTTTGTGCTTCACATAATATTTAAAAATAAACATTATGAACCTCTTTTGCCACCAACTTTTTGCATTACTCCATTTAACCTTTTGACATCAATGAAAATTCATACTTGACATCAATGACAACTTTATCTACTCAAAATGTCCAACAATCTCCCCCTTTGTCATTGATGTCAACCCAATTATCTTTTCAAATTTTCTTAACCTGTTTCTGTCCTGATCCCCCTAGGAAAATGCTCCCCTGACTCAATGCTCTCTTATTAAATCAAATCTCTCCCCCTTACTTAAATCTATCCCCATTTTACATCAATGGGAAAGGGTCACCTTTGGGGCTCGGGGCTAAGAATGAGTCTCTTAGCTTAGCCCCTCTCCCACCTCCTCTTGAGGTGGTTAATTTTGGGGTGGGAGTATTTCTACTCCCAAAAAGCACTAGTCTTTACATTTGTCCTCTTTCCTTCTCATATAATCCTTCTAATTCCTTTGATTGTTCCTGTTCATATCCATGTTCCTATTCATGTCCATATTCCTATTCCTATCCATATTCCTGTTCCTGTTCTGTTCCTATTCATGCTTGATTTTGGAATGTTTGCTCTACACCACTTTGTTGTATGTCCATCATTATTGCACTTGTAACACAATATTTTTATTCCTTGTAGGTGCAAATATCTTGGGATTCCTTCTGGTGAAGCCATATCTATTCTTGTTATGAACCTTATAATTCATGGCCTTGTGACCAAACTGATTACATGAGTAGCAATACCCATGAAATAATTGTCTATTCTTGAAGTTCCCATATTTATGTATTTCATGTGTCCTACATTGTGAAGCCTTGTGCCCAAATCTGTGACATGAGAAACATCATCCATTGAAATTTCCTTGTCTTGACCTCATTGGTCTCTTAGTCTCTCTTACCCTATGTTGGTTCATGTTCCATTTGTTTCTCCTTTGTGCATTGTTTCTTTCCTTGTTGAAATTTTTGTTGTCCAACTCATCCTCAGAAGTCTCACTTTCTCTTACACTATCTTCTTCTAAAGTTTCTTCTTCTTCAAAACTTGAGGTTGACTTTTCTTCTTGTTTATTTTGAGCTTGTTCAAAACCAAGACCTGTTTTGCTTGATGTAGGCTTTTGTGACTTGATAATCTTATCCAAATTCTTTGAACTTCTTCTAAACTTGTGTAGCTTGTCCTTAGAATTCTCTACTTCTTCCCTTAGTAGGGCTACTTCTTATTCTAACTTTTCACATTCTAAGACCTTTGCTTCTAAATTATCCTTGAACTTATTTTTCTTAGCCATTGACTTGTTTAGATCCTCTATAAGCTTTCCTCTCTCTTAATCACATTCTTGAAACTAAATATCAAGTTGGAGTTTTGCTTTCTTACATTATTTAAAGTTTTAAGAGCATAAATAAGCTCTCCCTCAAGATCAACTTCTCCTTTTTTTGATTCTTCCTCTATTTGTTTGCCTTTGAGAACATCTTCATTCTTTTCTAACTTGTCTTCTATAGGATCACCTCCTTCTTCTTCTAGTGCCATTAGAATATTCTCTTTTGGTCCTTCAAGTGTATCCTCATATTCATCATAATTAAAATTGAAACCATTATTTGTACAACTATCTTCAAGATGTCCAAAATTACCACATCTAAAACACTTGAGAATTATTGGTGACTTTTTCTTAATTTCTTCTTTTTCTTCTATCAAAAATAGGACTTTATATTTATCATTATATGAGAAACTATTATCACTATCACTTGAGTACTTACTTGCCTTGTCTGCATAGTAGCTCCTATTTTGTCTTTGAAAGAACCTCTTCCCTTGTCTGCCTTGTCCATCCTTGTATTTCTTTTGGTACCTATAATGTTCTTATTCCCTATTCTTATGATCCTATTTTTCTTCATCATTGCTATTTTTTGCTTCTTGATAATCAGATGCATAGTGACCATACTTTCCACAATTGAAATATCTAACATATTTTACATCTTTAAATCTTCTTGAATCCTTATTCCTTCTACCATAATTAGCTTCTTCATCACTGGATGACTCATTGCTTGAATCTAACTTCTTGCCCTTTGTCTTCTTAGTAGCTTTGAATGCCTCTTCCTCACTAAAACTTGTCCAATATCATAGAAACATAAAGAGAATTGTTAGAGACTCAATATGCTTCACATTCACCACTATGCTCAATCACTTTCAATCACTCTTTTTACCATGGAAACATATAGAGAATTGTTAGAGACTCAATATGCTTCACACTCACAAAATCTCAATCACTTTCAATCTCTATTTTATTACAGAAACATATAGAGAATTTTTAGAGACTCAATATGTTTCACATTCATCAACACTTAACCTTTTCCTCAAATAAATTTAGAATATAGAACAATTTGTTTCACAGAACTTGAACTATCAAATCAACTCATCCACTTGACTAGTCTCAAACAACTCTACTCAATCACCCACTCAATAAAATAATCCTTTCTCACAAACCCTAGTCCAAACTTATGAAATTTTAATCAAATATTCCAACAATGCTTATCAACCAATCTCACATAACAATGATACTCATGATATTTGAAAATCCTAGTTCAAGTTCTTCACTCAACCAATCACTTCAACAACAATGCTTATAAAACAAGGTTACTTTCCTTAACCTCTATTTCATAAAACCTTGAAGCATTAATTCAAAACATACTCAACAAGGAAAACTTAACAAAGTCCTTTTCACTCCAATCTTATTTTCAGAAAACCTCAATCAATCACTTCAACAACAATGCTTATAAAATAAGGTTACTTTATTAACCTCTATTTCAGAAAACCTTGAAGCATTAATTCAAAACATACTCAACAAGGAAAACTTAACAAAGTCCTTTTCACTCCAATATTGTTTTCAGAAAACCTCAATCAATCACTTCAACAAAAATGCTTATAAAATAAATTTCATAGCATTCACTTCCACTCAACAACTCAACAAAGAAAACTTAACCAAGTCCTTTTCACTCCAAACTTTATTTTTCAGAAAACCATCCAATCAACTCAACCAAAGAAGAATGTGCCCATACCTTTTTGCTTGATGAAGAGTAGACTTCAAAACCTGCCTCAACCACAAATAATTCTTTGCCAATCTCAAGGAGGTTAGGTGACAATACTAAACAAATAGCAACTCACAAATACACCTTATCACTCCATATTAAAATAATATCCAACACCATAAATATTTAATCAAAAAACTTCTTTCAAAACTCTAACTCATCAAAAGAACATATTAACAATTCAGTTTCATCATAACCCTTTTCAGAAATATATCTAAAAAATAATCCAAAAATTACTTGTGAATCCCTACTTAATATTGCATTAATTAAATAAATCACTTTATAAAATAATGCAATAAGTCAATCTCTCACTTTCCTAAGGTAAAAAAAAATTACCCTAGCTTTTACTTTAGCAAAAATAACCCTTCATATATCATAAAAATATTTCCTCAACACTCAGGTTAATTTCACAACTTAACTTCTTTCCACCTTATCCCTCCTAAACCTTAGCAAAACAAATTAAAATAATTTCCAAAAATTATTACCACTTTTCGTAATCCGCAGGGCTCAAAACTTAGTGCAATACTCCCACAATGCCTTGGCCATGACTTCCACACCATGTGAGCCACATGCTCCACTTGGAGCCTCAAAGCACAACTTGTTCTTTGAATCCTTTAAACCTTTAAAAGCCCTTGGCTCTTCCTTCGATGCCGACGGAACCACACACTACGCTTATTCGGGAGGCACACGTTTCAAAATTCGTATGAGATTTTTCGCTTAAGGTAGATGCAAATGAAAAGGATATCGAACCTTAGGAATGGCTATGGTATTTATACAATATGGTTTCCCTTGTCACACACGTTGATGGAGAGGAAAATTCATTGGGGAAACATGTTGTCATCGGTGCTACCAACTTTACCTTCGAAATATATTTATTTATAATTATTTAAATTCAAAAGAATTTAAATATTATAAATTAAATATTTAAATCTCCTTTGGGATTTTTAAAATAAAATCCTCCTTAGGTTTTAGAAAACCTTTTTTATTTGCCCAACCATGGTTTTAATAAAAACCTTTTATTTTGTGCTTCACATAATATTTAAAAATAAATATTATGAAGCTCTTTTGCCACCAACATTTTGTATTACTCCATTTAACCTTTGGACATCAATGATAATTCATATTTGACATCAATGATAACTTTATCTACTAAAAATTTCCAACATTAACAAAAGTTAAAATTTTAATTTAAAATAGTTTATGGCACCAAAGTTTCAAATCGAATTCGAATTCAAAAGCAAAAGAGGGCCGACATTTTTTAAACCAAAGGAAAGAGTATTTAAAGGAAATGATTTTTTCATTTCCAAAGGTTCATAATTTGAATGCCCATGTGGAGGAGATAATTCGTGCACTCCATTTTCAAAAAGGAGAAGATGTTTGTGAGCCTTAAAGGAAAGGGAGGCAGAGTTGCATTGAAATTTGCTTGGAGAAAAAGAGATATCCCATAGCACTGGGTAGCATAGGTGGTAGGAGGAATGTGGCTAAGGCACTTGCGAAGGGAAGGTTTCTGTTTTGAATCCCACAGAATTTTTTTACAAAAGGGTAAAGCACCTTTCCATTTATAACGAAGGTAGATTTAAAAATACAAATTCGTGAACATTTGGTTTCATGTAGGAATGTAGCCCAGGCGGCAGCCCAGCCTTGGGCTAGGGCATTATGGTGGCTTAGGTTGCAGGTTCGAGCTTGGGCATTGGTCATTGAGACTTGTGCAATATTTTTTGCAGATAGAATATTAAAAGGTATACTTTTTAATTTATGTGCTTTTATTGTCTTGGAATATGTGATTTGACTTTGAGGTTTTGAAATCATGAAAGGGAAATAAGTGAAATTGTTTTGGGAGTTATAAGGTAAACATTTTAATTTTATTAAAGGGATGCACGAAATAAAGTATGTGGTTTTATTTTGAAAAGAGATTTGGAGTATAATAGTTTGATTTAAAATATTTTTAAGAAAGGAGTTAAAAGGTGTAATATTGAAAAATTAATTGTGTGATTTGTGTTCTTGTTGGGTTTATTTAATTTGCAATATTAGGAGTTATAAGGTGTAAAATTGGTTTGAATTTTATTGTACCTTTTGCATTATGAAGAAGAGTATTTGTGGGATTATGATGAAGCTTTAATGCATTTTCCTTGAGATCAAAAGAAGGGTTCTAGAGTATATCTTTCAGATTTCACTAAGCACATTTTGGGAGGAATATTTTGTGAATGTTGTGAAATATTCATTTTGAGGTTTTGAGATAGACCATTGTTATCTAACCTTGGAAGTGGAACAAAAGGAATTGGTTGTGAGTAAAATAGGTTTTGAAGATATATCTCCATCACAACAAAAAGGTATGAGCACATTATCTTTTGTTTAGAGTGATTGGAATGAATGTTGTGAAATATAAGGTGGAGTGAAAATGATTGTTTGATAAGCATTGTTGGAAATATTTGAGTGAGTTTTTTATATGCTTCATTAGTGAATGTTTAGAGAATATTTGAGATAGATATTGAAGATTATTTGAGTTAGGGTTTGAGACCCACATTTTTCTCTTTGTTTGAAGAAGTATGAAAATACTTATTTAGGGTTAGTGAGCAAGTTGTGTTTCATTGGTTGAATAATTGAGTGAAATTATTGAGCATTGGTAGTGATATATATATATATATATATATATATATATATATATATATATATATATATATATATATATATATATATATATATATATATATATATTTATTACATGGTGGAATCGGTGGCCGACACGAATCCAGGTAGGTTGTCCAGCTTTATGACAACCATAGTATTCTATGTTGTCCGCCCCGAAAGCCGCCACACAGATCTTCGTGCAGTCCGCTCCTATAACCGCCATGCCATAATAATTTTAAACCTTTTATGCTGCTGAAAGCACCAAGAAAGGGACAAGCATTCAATCCAGTGAGGCCCAAGATTTGAACCTTGGACCTCCACCCCCTTATGGGGTTTGGATGAACCAATTGGTCTACACCTCGGACCTCATTGGTAGTGATATTGAAAGTGAATGTGCACACAATAGAAATAAGATTTGTGAAAGTGAAAAAATTAATGATTGAGTAGAACATATTGAGTTTTGATAGAGTATATCATTCTCTATATGTTCTAGAGGTTAAATGAATTTTGAATAGAATATGTCTAAATTGCTTCAAGTTAAAGGAATTACTTTGAAGATTAGAAAAAGTATTTGATAGCATTATGTGCAATATTTGAGATTGATTGAGCATATCTTGTGATATATTTTGAGCATGTGTTAAGGCAGATTTGAGAAATTCTTTGTGAAGACTTGAGATCATATTGAGCAAGTTCTTGAGAGGACTTGAAGGTATATTTGAATCAAGTCTTGGTTAAGACTTGAGAGTAGATTGAGCATGTTCTTGGTGAAGACTTGAGAGCAGATTGAGCAAGTTTTTGGTGAAGACTTGAGAGCATATTGAGCAAGTTCTAGAGAGGACTTGAAGGTATATTTGAGCAAGTTCTTGAGAAGACTTGAAGGTAGATTTTAAGTTCTTGAGAAGTCTTGGTGAAGACTTGATTGAGCAAGTTTTTGAGAGGACTTAAAGGTAGATTTAAATCAAGTCTTGGTGAAGAAATGAGAGCAGATTGAGCAAGTTATTGAGAGGACTTGAAGGTAGATTTGAAGTAATTCTTTGTGAAGACTTGAGATAATATTGAGAAAGTTATTGAGAGGACTTGAAGGTACATTTGAAGAAAGTCTTTGTGAATAATTGAGAGCTGAGTTTATTGATTGATTTGTTCAAGCTTTATGTTAAGGCTTGGGGTAAATCTAAGCAGAGTTGATTTGTTGATTTTTTGAAGCTTTGTGTTAAGGCTTGGGATAAATCTAAGCAAATTTTATTTTTTATTGGATCAAGCTTTGTGTTAAAGCTTGAGGACAGATCTGAGATAGAGTTAGAGCATATTTGTACTACACTTGGGACAAATTTTGGTGTATATTTGAGATACAGTTGAGAGTAAGCTTTGGAGGTGATAAAGTAGAGGACAATAATCTCTAGTGGATAGATATCCATTAGCCAGGGTAGTGAGGACAAAGGTATTATGTGGAGAGGGATCCACATACCATAGCAGTGGGGGTAGAAGTATTCTATAAGATTATTAGCCAGACCAGATAGGAAAGAGTTCTCCTATGGATAGAGTTCCACAAACTAGAGCAAGGGGAAAGAGTTCTCCTATGGAGTTGCAAACTAGCTGGAAAGATAGAGTTCTTCTATGGAGAGATATCCACAAAGTAGTTGAG
Source organism: Wollemia nobilis (assembly GCA_028583015.1). NCBI lineage: Eukaryota > Viridiplantae > Streptophyta > Pinopsida > Araucariales > Araucariaceae > Wollemia > Wollemia nobilis. The sequence goes on from JAQPPZ010002998.1 coordinate 3,052,178, forward strand.
GAGAAAGAGTTCTCCTGGGTCAAGTTCCACAAACCAAAAAAGAGAGGAAAGAGTTTGCCTATGGATAGAGATCCACAAATCAGAGCATTAGGAAATTGGTGTCTCCTTTGGAAAAAGGTCCATAAACATTATAACAGGGAAGTTATTCCCAAGATATTTGTTGAGAAAATTTTAGTGGAAATATTTTCTCCGTGGAGTAGCCCACATTGGATGAACCATGTTAAATTGGTGTCTCTATTGTGTGTGATAATTTTTGCATTGCTTTGATTACTACTATTGATATTGCCATTGATAATATTGGATAATATTGTTTGGAAAAGAAAATTAAAAGTTGGTCTTATACTGTTCACCCCCATCTCAAAATAAGCCTATGTTCTTCAATTGGTATCACAGTAGGTTTCTTCAGTGAAGCCTAACAAATTGAAGGAATATCTACAAGAACACACATAAAAATAAAAGGTAAAATAAGAACCATGAGACCTAAAAAGGAAGAAGAATTTGATTTTGAGACTAAGATAAGGGAAGAAGAAAAATTAGTGATATGTGTAGAGTGTGGTAAGCCTGGTAACATGACACTTTATTATCCATAAAATGGGTATAATAGCAGCAAAGAGGAAAATTAATTTTATTTTGCTCTCAAAGATATTTTTTCTCTAAGAGAAGAAGTGGAAACATGATCCAATAGCAAAAAAGAAGCTAACTATGTAAAAAGGAATAAGAAGAAACTAAGAATACTCAAATATTTTATTTGTGGTAAATTTGGTCATCTTGAAGATCATTGTTCAAAATTTGGGTATAGTAGTAGTGAAGAAGAATGTTTTGGTAACCTTGGCCACAATGCAACTTATTGTAATGATTTCAGTAGTAGTGAAGATGAAAAAGAAAACAAGGATAGTCAAATCAGGTATACAAAGGAAATTATACTTTTAGCAATAGAATAAAAAGGAGACACTCCTGTTAAAGTAGCAAGTAGTGCTTCAGGTGATAGTGATGAAAGTATCTTAGATACTGAAGAGTATGAAGATGCTATTGAAGATATAGAAAATGAATAGGAAGGAGTTGTAGATCTAGAATCTAAGCTTATTTCTACTCTTAAGGAATTAATAAAGGTTAGAAAACATAATTTGAGGCTCAAGGCTCAATTCCAAAATGTGATGAAGAAAAAGGAAAGCTTATACAAGATTTGACAAACTCAATAGCTAAGACAAGGAGATTTAAAGAAAAGTTAGAGACAAAATTCTTAGAATGTGAAAGATTAGAGCATGAGGTGGTTTCACTAAGAAATAAAGTGAAAGATTCTAAAGACAAGATGCATAGGTTTGGGAAAATTTTAAAGACTTTGGATAAGATTATCAATGCACAAAGATCTTCATCAAACAAGACAGGACTTGTTTTCGAAGAAGGACAAAGAAAACAAGGAGAGGAGTCAAGCTCAAGCTCCAAAGAAGAAGAAGCTTCAGAAGAAGAGAGTGAAGGAGAAAATGAGACTTACAAGGATAAGTTGAAAAATGGAAGGTTCACAAAGGAAGGAAACAATGCACAAATAAGGAACATGAAACATCACAAGAAAGAAAGGACAAAGAGACCAGTGGTTCCAAGACAAGATTTATTCAAAGAATTTTGCTTCTCATGTAACAAGTTTGGTCATAAGGCTATGTAGTGTAGGACACATGAAAAGGTGGAACATGGTTTCACTAAGAGAAATTTAAAAAATGGGCATCTCTTTCATGGGTATTGTTACTCTTGTAATAATTTTGGTCATAAAGCAATTAATTATAGGGTTCATGACAGGAATGGGTATGGCTTCACCAAGAGGAACTTCAAGACATTTGCACCTTCAAGGAACCACAACATTAAGTGTTATAAGTGCAATAATGTTGGGCATATGGCCAAGTGGTGTAGAAAAAAAAATCGAGGAACAAGCAAGAACATGGATATTCAAAATAGTTAGAAGGATATGTTGAGAAAGAAGGTTGATAAAGGAAAAGAGCATTGTATTCTAGGAGTAGAGATACTCCCACCCCAAAATTAATCACCTCAAGGAGAGGAGGTGGGGAGGGGGCTAAGCTAAGAGTCTTATATTTAGCCCCAAAGGAGTCCCTTTGCCATTGATGTCAAATGAGGAGAGATTATTTTTTTAAGCGAAAAACCCCTTGCGAAGCCGCCTTGGTCTGAGAGACCATGAACAGGGGGTTCTACACCGTCAAAGTCACCCGGGGTCGCGCCCGACCCTTCCCGCACCAACATTATCAATTGGATTTTAGATACCCAATTCAACTTTTGGATAGGGTGGAGATTTGAACCTGGGACCTCCCTTGGAGTATTGCCCTCTCCTCTCCAACTCACCTACAACACCTGGGTAAAGGAGGAGAGATTTGAGTTAGGGGGAGCAATTTCCCAAGGGGAGTAGAATTGGAAAAAAGGAAAAATTAATGATTAAGGAAAAGGGTTGCCATCAATGACAAAGGGGGAGATTGTTGGAAATTTTGAGTAAGTTGTGTTGTCATTGATGTCAAAAGGTTGATGTCAGAGAGCACTTTGTATGGTAGGAATATTCTTCTATGGATGAGATGGTTGAAATTGATCAAGGCAAATTTTATCCCAAAAACAAGAAAAATGGTTGGAAAGAAGAGGCCATGGTTTAAAAGGAAATACAAATATTATTATAATATTTTTCAATATTATAATAATTGAGTCCAAGAAATAATTTAAAAAGAGATATCCTGGATAAGGTTTATTGAGATTTTATAAAAGGTTGCAAAGTTTTTTTTTTTAATTATTTAAATTAAGATATTTTAACAAAAGTTAAAATTTTAATTTAAAATAATTTATGGCACCAAAGTTTCAAATCTAATTTGAATTCAAAAGTAAGAGAGGGTCGACGTTTTTTAAACCAAAGGAAAGAGTATTTAAAGGAAATGATTTTTTCATTTCCAAAGGTTCATAATTCGAATGCCCATGTGGAGGAGATAATTCGTGTGCTCCATTTTAAAAAAGAAGAAGACGTTTGTGAGCCTTAAAGGAAAGGGAGGCAGAGTTGCATTGAAATTTTTTTGGATCAAAAGAGATATCCCATAGCACTAAGTAGCGTAGGTGGTAGGACAAACATGGCTAAGGTGCTTGTGAAGGGAAGGTTTCCATTTTGAATCCCACGGAGTTGTTTTGCAAAAGGGTAAAGCACCTTTTAATTTTCAGCGAAGGCAGATTTCAAATATGAATTCGTGGACATTTGGTTTCATGTGGGCGTGTAGCCCAAGTGGCAGCCCAGTCTTGGGGTAAGGCATTATGGTGGCTTAGGTTATGGTTTCAATCTCGGGCACTGGTCATTGAGACTTGTGCAATATTTTTTGCAGGCAGAATATTAAAAGGTATGCTTTTTAATTTATGTGCTTCTATGGTCTTGGAATACGTGATTTGACTTTGAGGCTTTGAAATCATGAAAGGGAAATAAGTGAAATTGTTTTGGGAGTTATAAGGTAAAATTTTTAATTTTGATAAAAGGGATGCATGAAATAAAGTATGTGGTATTATTTTGAAAAGGGATTTGGAGTATAATAGTTTGATTGAAAATATTTTTAAGAAAGGAGTTAAAAGGTGTAATAGTTAAAATTTAATTGTGTGATTTGTGTTCTTGTTGGGTTTATTTAATTTGCAATATTAGGAGTTATAAGGTGTAAAATTGGTTTGAATTTTATTGTACCTTTTGCATTATGAAGAAGAGTATTTGTGGGATTATGATGAAGCTTTAATGCATTTTCCTTGATATCAAAAGAAGGGTTCTAGAGTATATCTTTCAGATTTCACTAAGCATATTTTGGGAGGAATATTTTGTGAATGTTGTGAAATATTCATTTTGAGGTTTTGAGATAGACCATTGTTATCTAACCTTGGAAGTGGAACAAAAGGAATTGGTTGTGAATAAAATAGGTTTTGAAGACATATATCCATCACATAAAAAAGTTATGAGCACATTATATTCTATTTAGAGTGATTGGAATGAATGTTGTGAAATATAAGGTGGAGTGAAAATGATTGTTTGATAAGCATTGTTGAAAATATTTGAGTGAGTTTTTTATATGCTTCATTGGTGAATATTTACAGAATATTTGAGATAGAGATTGAAGATTATTTGAGTTATGATTTGAGACCCACATTGGGATATTTGTTTTAAGAAGTATGAAAACACTTGTTTAGGGTTAGTGAGCAAGTTGTGTTTCAATGGTTGAATGATTGAGTGAAATTATTGAGCATTGGTTTTGAGTGATATTGAAAGTGAATGTGCAAACATTAGAAATCATATTTGTGAAAGTGAAAAACTTAATGATTGAGTAGAACATATTAATTTTTGATAGAGTATATCATTCTCTATATGTTCCAGAGGTTTTTTTTTTTAATAGAATATGTCTAAAATACTTCAAGTTAAAGGAATCACTTTGAAGATTAGACAAAGCATTTGATACATTGTGTGTAATATTTGAGATTTATTGAGCATATCTTGTGAGCTATTTTGAGCATGTATTAAGGCAGATTTGAGCAAGTATTTGTGAAGACTTAAGAGTAGATTGAGTAAGTTCTTGAGAGGACTTGAAGGTAGATTTGAAGTAAGTCTTGGTGAAGACTTGAGAGCAGATTGAGAAAGTTCTTGGTGAAGACTTGAGATCATATTGAGAAAGTGCTAGAGAGGACTTGAAGTTATATTTGAGCAAGTTATTGAGAAGACTTGAAGGTAGATTTGAAGTAAGTCTTGGTGAAGACTTGATTGAGCAAGTTCTTGAGAGGACTTAAAGGTAAATTTAAAGCAAGTCTTGGTGAAGACTTGAGAGTAGATTGAGCAAGTTCTTGAGAGGACTTGAAGGTAGATTTGAAGCAAGTATTTGTGAAGACTTGAGAGCAGATTGAGCAAGTTTTTGAAAGGGATTGAAGGCACATTTGAAGCAAGTATTTGTGAATAATTGAGAGTTGAGTTGATTGATTTATTTGTTCAAGCTTTGTGTTAAGGATTGGAGAAAATCTAAATAGAGTTAATTTGTTGACTTGTTGAAGCTTTGTGTTAAGGCTTGGGGTAAATATAAGTAGATTTGATTTATGATTGGATCAAGATTTGTATTAAAGCTTGAGGACATATTTGAGATAGAGTTAGAGCATATTTTTACTACACTTGGGACATAGTTTGGTATAGTTATGAGACAAAGTTGTGAGTAAGCTTTGGAGGTGATAGAGTAGAGGACAATAGTCTCTAGTGGATAGAGATCCATTATCCAAGGTAGTGAGGACAAAGGTATTCTATGGAGAGAGATCCACAAGCCAAATAAGTGAGGGTAGAAGTCTTATAGAAGATTATCAACTAGAGCAAAGGGGAAAGAGTTCTCCTGTGGATAGACTTCCATGAACCAGAGCAAGGGGAAAGAGTTATCCTATGGAGTGTGATCCATGAAATAGCTAGGAAGATAGAGTTATTCTATGGAGAGAGATCCACAAACCAGTTGAGGAGAAAGAGTTCTCCTATGGATAGAGTTCCACAAACTAGAGCAAGGGGAAAGAGTTCTCCTATGGAGTGTGATCCGCAAACTAGCTGGAAAGATAGAGTTCTTCTATGGAGAGATATCCACAAAGTTTTTGAGGAGAAAGAGTTCTCCTGGGTCAAGTTCCACAAACCAAAAAAGAGAGGAAAGAGTTTGCCTATGGATAGAGATCCACAAATCAGAGCATTACGGGATTGGTGTCTCCTTTGGAAAAAGGTCCATAAACATTATAATAGGGAAGTTATTCCCAAGAGATTTGTTGAGAAAATTTTAGTGGAAATGTTTCCTTTGTGGAGTAGCCCACATTGGGTGAAACATATTAAATTGGTGTCTCTATTGTGTGTGATGATATATACATTGCTTTGATTACTACTATTGATATTGCAATTGATAATATTGGATAATATTATTTGGGAAAGAAAAGTAAAAGTTGGTCTTACAGTGTTCACCCCCCTCTCAGTATAAACTCATGTTCTTCAAGTTGTGAAGGGAATAACAACTGAATGGGGGGTGGTAGATGGAATTGTGGATGGAATCTATGAAGCAACATTAAATTGTATTTCATAGAGTGGGTTAGAATAGCTAGTGATATAGGCAGGTGAAATGGAGGTACTTTGGCTACATGATTGTGAAGGAATTTTGTTTGGGGGTGCATAGGTTACTTAAAAAAGAGGTTTGGTGTAAGCTTGGTTAAATTTGTGGGGATGTGAGTGAGCTGGTTCCTACTGAGAATAAGGAACATGTCTGGGTGGAATGTGAAGTGGTTCTAGAATAGGATTGATTGGTCTTAAATAAGCTCCAACCTTATCCATGTCTATGTAGGTGATGTGAGGGTCAGTTGGTGTGGATGGCTCAATTTCTAGAATAGAGGTATGTATGGCTCTTTGTATCACATCAGTATGAGAAGGTCCAACAGATAAACTAAAATATCTTGTTTGTGCTAGACTGGATAGGTTAGCCATAAAAGTGGTTGAGGAAGAAGTGGAGCACTCCATGGATGAGTTTGGTACCTGACTCATGGCTTTGGATTAAATTTTGGTCAATACCATAAGCCATAAGCAAGGTAGGGGTAGCGAATGTGTAGGGATGTGTATGGAATGTGAGATGGTAAATGAAAAACACACATAATCAAAAAATAATTATATCATATGTCTTGCAACAATGTTTTTTTTTGTGTGTTTGATTTTATGACCCTAAGCCTAGACAACTATGCAAGGTGGCTTCCTAAGGTGGATATCAAGTGAAGATTTTTATGGTGATGAAATCTAAAAAAATCACTCACTGGCTATTAATGTATCTAAGGGCCAAGCTAGTGGATGGAGATGAAGCCCACCATCACTGGTATTGATTAGAGGTTGGTGATGAAATCTGACTCACTGATGTTGAAAGTGAAACATGCAAAGTGTGTGGATTATTTTTAATTTTTTCTTATCTATGGTGTTTTTTACAAAATTCAAATAAACCCTCTTTCACTCAACCAAGTTGATGACTAGGAACACTAATACCGACCCCCTCAAAATATTCTAGGGTACACCTCTTAAGATCCACTCTGAATCAGCAAGTGTTTCCAATAGTGGAGGGTTCGCCTAGCTCTTCCATTTTGAATCAACAAGTGTTTCCAACAGTGGGAGGAAGCTTGAGCATAAGTGACTTTGTTCCAACCTAGAAGAGTGAGGATTGGGAAAATTTAGCCTAAAGTGCAACTACTATGCTTTTCAGTTTTATTGCACACAACACACAAGGTAGAAAGCAAAAACACCATGAAAGATAGCCAAAAACTTGAATCTAGTGTAATGAATGTCTAATGCAACTAAAATGAATGCACAAATGCAGATTTATCCCTATGTGCAATTCTATATGATTTTGAAAATGCTTATGAATGCCTAAGATATTTAACAATGCAAGATGTTGCTTTTTAAATAGAACAATAAATATTTATTTTCTTTTATCTCTTTTTAAAAAGCAAAAAATGTGAGTAGAGTTTAAACAAGACTTACCAGAAGTCCTACGTATTTTTCTCCAACTCTACAAATATGGTGCAAAATCCCTAAGTTTTATCTATCGAAATCCATAGTTTTCTCTATCGAAACTCAGTTTTCTTTGTCAAAACTCATATATGCTTTGTAGAATCCCATAGATGCTTTATAGCATCCATGTGGATGTTGAGTGGCATTCACATGACCACAAATAAAATATTGTTCCTTCCAAAAACCCTAGCCCTAGGTAAAATAATTAGTATTATCTATAACAAATTTTTTGGGTACTCCAAATATGATCATAATGTTTTCTTCTAAGAAGCTGATAATAACTCCTATTGTTGACCTTCTGATAGGGTCTTCCTCAACCCATTTGGTAAGATAATTTGTAGATATGATTATCCATTTGTGGCCTCCTAAAGAATTTGAGTTGATTTCCCCTATCAAGTCTATTCTCCATTGAGTGAATGGAGCTTCAACGATGATATATTTTAGTGGCATTACGGATAGATTTTTCTTGCCTGTGAAAACTTGGTAGTTATAACACTTCCTAACAAATTGGTAGACATATTTGAACATTGAAGGCCAATAATAACCTACTCTCATAATAGTGTTAGTTGTCACCTTTGGAGCAAAATGGTCACCGTAAAATCCTGTATGGAATTCTTTGATGACCTTGGGGACTTCCTTCTTTGATAGACATAGGAGCAACACTCCACTTGGGTGTCTCCAGTAAATTTGATTTCCCTAGAGATAATATTTTTGGGCTTGTTGTTTGATGCTCCTAATTTTGTTGGTAGATTTTTCTGGCAAAAAGGATAGGGTTCTCAGATAGAATAGGATATCTTTGTACCAATCACATTCATCATTGTCTGCATGTATCATCTATTGCAATTTTTCTACTAATATGGTGGTGTCCATAGCTTCTCCTCCTTTCCTAGCCATATATTTTGCTAATCCTTGTCCTTTTATCACTTTGATTACCTTTAAATCTACATCGTACTACAACAATTTCACCATCCATATTGCTAAACTTTCCATAGGTTCTAGTTGGATAAGAACATCTTTCATGACCATGTAGGGGATGCAAGTGAAATCGCTAAAATATTACATTTGATATAATAACACATTAAAAACACATTCTATAGAGGAAAATGTATTTTATTCATGATAAGATTGTATAGGTTACAAATGGGGGGAATTCCCCTTTTTCCTTTATTTTCACAAATGTTATAATAGGCCTGATGCCTTCTTTTCATGTTCCTCAGTGTATATGGGCTTGCGTACCACTACAGGGTTGTAGTTGTTGTTGTTTCCCTCCTTGCACCTATGATAAGCCTACAAAATAGGGTTAGTGGGTTAGGGGGCTTGCCTCAGTCAGGACCCTTTGTGAGAAAGACAAATCGATTGATAAAACATGTTAAAAACTAAAATAAATGATGCAAAACCACATAAAAAGACCAAATGAAGCTTACCTCCAATATTTGGGTTGATTCGGGTCCTGTAAACCCAATTAGCCCCCCAAGGGGTGAATTGGTGCTGGATTCACGGGGTGGAGGGTGAATTGGACTGTGAGTGTGATTTTCTAGAGATCCTTCGGTGGACAAGCTCCTTAGGTATTGTATTGCTAATGTGCAGGTTTAGATTAGTGTTTATGTGCTTTTGTATGTATTTTTTCAAAGTTTATGTGCTTTGGACATAAATAGAGAGAGGTAGAAATGAAGGTTTGGGCCCACTATTTATAAGAAAACCCAAGGTATAGGGGGGTAGTTAGGGGAACTAAGACCTAGGGTGATATCCTATGCATTTTAAGTTAGGGTTTGTGAGGTGGCTTCCTCACATTCCCTTGAGGAAATATCTCATCCTCACACATGTGTGAGGAGAGATTAGGGTTAACTAGTATTAGTCAACTCTAGGTTAGATGTGGGGTTAGGTTAGGGTTTCCTAAGAAATATCCTAACTAACCTAGTGCACACACATGTGGGAGTAATTAGGGATAATTAGGGATTAAGGACCTAATTAACCTTTTTAGCCCTAAAAGTGAACTTATGTGAAGTCACTTTAAAATTTAGATTTAACAATTGACTTAATTAATACTTTTACCAATTAATAGCCCCATGGGGACCTCAATTGAGTATAAAGGAGTCTTGTATCGCCTTATGAGGTTGGTGGATGGTTTTTCAATGCATTGAATGTGTTCATTATGTGATTTAGGTAGTTTATTAGGGTTTTGGACCTAACAACTAGTGAAGTGGTGTGTGGAAGTCTATGCAATGCTACGATAATCTATGGTGATCTACTCTAGTCTACGCATGTCTATGGTAGTCTACATATGTCTATGCATATCTAAAATAGTCTATGCATATCTAGGAGGATCTACAATAGTATTTATTGGTCTATGATATCCTAGGGATATCTAGGATCGCCTATGTAAACCTACAAGTATCCAAAAGGATCTACAAGTACGTAGATATAACAATGTGTGACTTTTAGGTGTCCATTATAGATACGACCAAACTAGCTAGATCATCCATACATTAAAAGTGATATGTACAAAAGTAGGTAGCTAATGTAATAGATATATCGCCACTTGTAAGACTATTCCACTGGTAGGCAGGCTCGATGGAAATCATTCCATGGTGTTATGCTGAAACTAAGGATCAAAAGTGATGAAGCATAACATGGGTGATATCTAGAGGCTTTTCATTTTGTTTTATGCACCTCATCTATTGTGTACCTATTTATTGTGGTGCTCTTTTTATTTTATCTTTTCTTATTTTTTTGTTCTCTTTTTTCTCTCTTATTTTTTTATCTTTTTTTTTGTATGGGCATTGAATTTTGTTTTCTGCCCCATTGTTTTACTTTTGCTTATGATTATTTCTTTGTTTATCCCCAGGTTGTATGTTGACCATGCAAGTGATAGAATGAGTAGGGGAAACCATTCTCTAGATGGTGACATCTTCTCAAGGTGTCATATTTGCTAGACTCAAAATTCGTTTAATGTGTAACCATATTGATGCTTTAATTAATAAATTATTTTACACTCATACATTCCAAAATAGAAATAAATTTGTGGAATACTTGGACTCTGATGCTATAGATGGTCTGGTTGGCTCTTGTGCTGCCCACCCCTACAATTTTGGAGGCTTTTGAGGCTGTTAGGTTGACTTCACCACCTAGGGGGTGAATTGAGACCTGGTTCATAGGGTAAGGGGCAAATCAGGTTTGGAGGCTTACAATCTAGTTTTTGAAGGTCTAGAGGGGTTCCAGGGGCTGCAGAGACCTCTTTGCAACTTAGATTTAGGGTTTTTTATGGTCTTGATCTAAATTCATGAGGTGGGGGAAAATTGGGTTTGGAGGCCTTAGATCTATAATTTGAAGGTCTAGAAGGGTTCTAGGGACTTCAGAGACCTTTGTAAAACTCAATTTTAGGGGTTTTGAGGTTTGAAAGTGCAATTAGCCATTTGAGGGATGAATTGGGATCTGATTCAAGGGGTAGGGGGTGAATCAGGTTTGGAGACTTTAGATCTCTGTTCCGAAGGATTGAGGTGGTTTCTAGGGCTTTGGAGGTCTTTGTATCAGTCAAATCTAGCACTTGTAAAACATATAAATAGAGGATAATATCAGATTTATAAAATAGTTACTTTGACACCATCCATTATGGGGGTTCCATTGAGTGTTCTAGAATGAAATAGCTAAAATATTGTATTTGATATAATAACACATTCAAAACACATGCTATATAGGAAAATGTATTTTATTCATGATAAGATTGCATAGGTTACAAATGGGGGGAATTCCCATTTTTCCTTTCTTTTAAAAAATGTCACAATAGGCCTGATGCCTTCTTTTCACGTTCCTTAGTGTATATGGACTTGCATACCACCACAGGGTTGTATTTGTTGTTGTTTCCTTCCTTGAACCTATGATAAGCCTATAAAATAAGGTTAGTGGGTTAGAGGGCTTGCCTCAGTCAGGCCCCTTTGTGAGAAAGACAAATTGAGTGATAAAACATGTTAAAAGCTGAAATAAATGATGCAAAACCACATAAAAAGACCAAATGAAGCTTACCTCAGATATTCGAATCAATGCGGGTCCTATAAACCCAATTAGCCTCCCGAGGGGTAAATTGGTATATAGATTCACAGGGCAAGGGGCGAATTGGACTGTGAGTGTGATTTTTTAGAGATACTTCGGTGGATAGGCTCCTTAGATGTTGTATTGTTGATGTGTAGGTTCAGATTAGTGTTTATGTGCTTTTGTACATATTTTGGTAGAGTTTCTATGCTTTGGACATAAATGGAGAGAGGTAGAAATGAAGGTTTGGGCCCACTATTTATAAGAAAACCCAAGGTGTATGGGGGGTAGTTAGGAGAACTAAGCCCTAGGGTGAGATCCTATGTAGTTTAAGTTAGGGTTTGTGAGGTGGCTTCCTCAAATTACCTTGAGGAAATATCTAATCCTCACACGTGTGAGGAGATATTAGGGTTAACTAGGATTAGTCAACTCTAGGTTAGATGTGGGGTTAGGTTAGGGTTTCCTAAGAAATATCCTAACTAACCTAGTGCACACACATGTGGGAGGGATTAATTAGGGATAATTAGGGATTAAGGACCTAATTAACCTTTTTATACCTAAAAGTGAACTTAAGTGAAGTCACTTTAAAATTAGATTTAACAATTGACTCAATTAATACTTTTGATAATTAATAGCCTTGTGGGGACCTCAATTGAGTATAAAGGAGTCTTATATCGCATTAGGAGGTTGGTGTATGGTTTTATGATGCATTGAATGTGTTCATGATGTGATTTAGGTAGTTTATTAGGGTTTTGGACCTAAAAACTAGTGAAGTGGTGTGTGGAATTCTACGCAATGCTACGATAATATATGGTGATCTACGCTAGTCTACGCATGTCTACGATAGTATATGTATGTATACACATATCTACAAAATTATATGAATATCTAGGAGGATCTACAATAGTATCCATTGGTCTATGATAGCCTAGGGGTATCTATAATCGCCTATATAAACCTACAAGTGTCCAAAAGGATCTACAAGTATGTATGTATAGCAATGTGCGACTTTTAGGTGTCTACAACAAGCAATCACCTTACTAGAGCCAAAGATACTTTTAAAATATTCTAAATCATGAATCAGGGTGAATGCTTATTTCTCTAAGGTCTTATACCTCAATTGGTATCCCTTCATTCTTAAACTCATGAATGCTATGGGTTTTTTATTTCTTTCTTCCTCCTTTTGGGACAACACTGTAGCTATTGTATGTTCTGAAGTGAAATAATAGAGGTTAAAGTCCTTTGAATGGTCTAGATAAGTTAATACTGGTGCAATGGTAATGGTATCTTTGATCCGCTGGAAAGCCTTGATGTTATCTTCATTCCACCTTATACTTGCATCCTTCTTTATCATATCATTAATAGGTTTGGCAATCTCAACAAAATTGGGGATGAATCTCCTGACGAAGTTTATCTTGCCAAAGAAGGACCTAACTCCTTTGATATTTTTAGGGGGTGGAATTTTTGCAATAGCCTCTATTCTCTGAGGATCGATACTTATCCCTTATTTGGAGACTACATGCCCCAAAAAATTGCCATGGGTGGCCCTGAATAGGTATTTTTTTGGATTTAGGGATATACCATACTCCTTGCATCTTTCAAAAACTTGGGACAGATGGGAGAAGTGATCTACTGGATTTTTTGAAAAGATTGTGATGTCATCTAGATATACCACTATGATCTTAAACATTAGTCCTTTAAAAGCGAAATCCATGGCCCTTTGAAAAGTGGCACCTGCATTCATTAACCCAAACGACATCCTTTGATACTCAAATGTTCCCCATGGCGTGGTAAATGTAGTTTTATATCGGTCTTCTAGGTTGACTAGAATCTGATTATACCCTGAGAAACCATCTAGTAAGGATATTCTGGTTGACCCCACCACTGCTTGTAAGAGTTTTTCCATATTGGGAAGGGTGTAATTGTCTTTGAGAGAATTTTTATTCAGATTTCTAAAGTCGACACATAGTCTTATTTCCCTATTCTTTTTTTTTGACAGGCACTAAATTTGCTATCTAGGATGAGAATCTTACCTTTTTTATTATTTTTGCATTTAGAAGATTTTGTACCTCTCTTTGCATGATAGGATGCAGAGTAGGATTGAATTTTCTCTATTTCTACCTGAATGGTTTAGTATCTTCTTGTAAGGGGATAATATGGGTCATGACATCGGTATTGAAAGTTCTCAAATCATCGTAGTTCCAAGAAAAGCTATCCTTATTTTTTCTTAGGTACTGGATGTACTATTTCTTTTATTTACTTGATAATGCTCTATCTATTCTGACTATTTTTTGTTCTTCTGCTGTCCCAATATTGACTTCTTCAACTTCTGACTCATGAGGTGCAGTCCTATGTGCCTTGTCAAAATCATCAAAAAGGGATTCTAGAGATACCAACCCCCTAGGGATCTTATTTGTTTTTAATTGTATTACTTCTGTAGGCTCCCCTATAATATGTTGTAACTTATTCTCATCTTCTTCATCACAAATCATGCAAGCAAAAATGATTCTACATAGTCATAAAATCTTTGATATCGATATCATATTGGAAGACCTGTAAGTATATCACATTATCTGGGATAGAAGGATGGTACACAAAAATGGTGGGAAACCTATCCATATATTCTGTGTCTATTTCAGGACTATCTGCTCTAGAAGCATTCATGGCTAGTAGGTTGGCAATATGGTTCTTCTCCCTAGGTATATGAGATATGTTGAAGGCTAAAAATCTATTGATCTCATCTTGCACTGCTTTTTTATACCGCTTCAACCTAGGATGCTTGGTTTGGTATTTTCCTTTTATTTGTTCGATAATTAGTTCAACATCCCCATAAATAGTGAGGTAATTTATACCTAGTTCCTTAGCTTTCTTGAGCCCCAGTAGTAGTGCCTCATACTCCACCATGTTATTTGTGCAAGGGAATTCCAATCGATAGGGTATGCCCAAATATTTCCATTTTATGTCTGTGAGATTGATCCTAGCACCAACCCTTGTTTGTGACTTTACCCCATCGAAATTCATTGTCCACATCTCAATGGTTAAAAATCTGTCTAATTCTACATATACTACTACTTTTACTTTGGTATCCATGCGCTATGCACCAGGAATATATTTCAGAAAAGACATATGCCAAATGGAATAAACACCTAGTTCTTTCTCTTCAATGGAACTGACCAGGTTGACTGTTGTGTCATCAGGCCTTCTTAGTTCAACCGAGTGTTTATTAAAAGGTTCCCTCCTCAAGGTTGCTTGTTATTTGGATGAAAGGGGTATGGTGGCATATGACCAGTCCAACTAGATTGATCCACCCAATTGTTATGCCCAGTGTCTAGATAGTAGCAAAGAGAAAAATGGGTCCACATCTACTACAACCACATCCATGACAATACCCATTTTTGGGATATTGATCTAGGAAAACTAGAATACCTGTGATTATCCCTACACAAGGTACTTGTCTATTATCCATGATAGAGATATAGGAGGGGAATATTTAGTACATATTAATCCCAATTGGTCTACCACCTATTTAGGCATGATGTTGTGGGATGCTCCGCTATCAAGCATGCAATTGTGTATCACATAGCGGTCCCCATATCCAGATGTATAGCGGAGAGATATATAAAAGGGCCTTACTGAAGAGGGGTTCCTGCCAGGTGGATTAGAAGTTGAAGCAATGAGAACATGACCATATCCTTGTTTAGTTAACCCAAAGGCCTTACAGACCTGGTCTCTATATTTGGGCACTATCATCAATTCCCCAAAAGTTATATTTATTTTCTGTTTTGACAACTCTAGTCCTATATCAAACTCAAATTTCTTATTTTCTATTACCTTACTGACTGGCTCTAGTATTTTGGGAAGAATGTGTTGATGACTATCATTTTGCTTCTTCATATTGGCATGTTCTCTGCCCTAGAATATACCCTTTTTATCAGTTTTATTCGGTATGGCCCAACTTTGGATATTAGTGGCATGGATATTTTCCAAGGATTCTACCTCTTCACCTATGGGGATTAGCTTACCTTGTTTTATTTGTTTAAAATGGTTATTTTGTAGCCTTTTCAAAATTTTCACACCATCGAGGGTAAAGGCAGTAGGACTATCTTCATATTTGGGAGGTTCATTTGGCCCCTCTTGAGCCTATGATTTTTTAACAATTTCATCCTAGGTCTAGCAGACATTTATCCTAATTTCATCATCTGGTTCTTCCTTGAGGTCAATGCCTGAATGCAAGCTAAGGTAAACACCACAATCGATTGGGTTGTGGGGGGCATCACATGCTGGGCAAAAGAAAGGAAAATCAGAGGCCACATTGGCTGAAGCCATGGGGTTTGGGATAGTATCTTGATATTTCTAGACCTCCTTTCTTTTCTAATTATTATTTGGGTTTCTACCTCCCTCATTATTCCAATTCCTATTGAAATTTCTTCTGAAAGGGGGTCTACCTTCATTCTGGTGTTGTGAGGGTTCTCCACTATCTGTCTTATCCCTTTCAATATTGGATAACCTGTTATTCATTGAATGAAATATTTTTATCAACTAGGTTGATAATTTTTTGATAGGATCAGGTTCTTATTTTTTTAGTATACCAAAACCCACTTTCTTAGGCTTCCTCTCGGTCTAGCTTGGGCTGGGATCTACTAAAGTTGGCTTCATATTCCCACTATCTATCATATTTCTTTCTATCACTATTGCTCTTTCCATACAAGCATCAATGGTGAGTGTGGGTTGTTATCTGAGCTCATAGTTAAAGTCCCCAGGGAATGTATTCTTATAGAAACATATAGATTGGTGATCATTCAGCCTCAGATCCATAGGAATTTTGTTCCTTAATTTGGTGAACCACCTATTAAAATCATCCACGATCTCATTGTCTCTCTTCTTCATTATGGCCAGCTCGGTTAACAGATACTTCATTCTTCTTCTCCCTATATTTCCTTAGGAATGTGGTTTCTAATTCTTGAAAAGTGCCTATAGTGTCTACTATTAGGTCATTGAACCATTCTTGAGCATCCTTTTCTAAGGTTTGAAGAAATAGTCTGAGGACAACATCTTCATCCTCTACTTCCAGGCTATCCATAGCATATAAGAAGTCTTTGATATGGTCCTCACCGATTACGATGTTATCCCCCATGAATTTGGGTAGGTATTTGTGGGCTTTAGGGGGTAATGGGTTTAGGATAGGTGGTAACACAAAGGGCCTATATCTATTGGTACGCTAATTATTTAAAGGTGGATTAGCCATTTGTGTAACTAGGCCCCTTAACATAGGAGGTACAATAGATAGGATAGTACTTGATAGGTGGGGACTTTTAGGAATACAATTAGTATTGTTGTTATTATGATTATCCAAAGGAACAAAAATTGGAGGTTCCTTTCTATTCTTACGTGGTCAAAAAAGTACCTATGGATCTAGAAGTTTGGGGTAGAGTTCTTTTCCACTACTTCTTGTGGCCTTCCAGATCAACTTCCACTTTTTTATTGTGGGTCCTTTAGAGTCGCTAGCACGATGTGCAAAACTAGGGGTGCTCTCTGGCTAAGATTTCTCAACCCACTAATCCTAAATCTCATAGGGAACAACCAAGAAGATTTTGAAAATAGTAAAATGGTTAGTCCTCGGAAACGGTGCCAAAAACTGTTGTGGGGATTTCTTGCTTACCTCTTTTAAAATATGTCATGTCATAGGGATCTCAAGAATCACAACTAGTTTGTAGACTCTGGTGGATCTACCTCTTTGACCTAAGAATATATTATCTACAGGACTCTAGACAGACTAGGTCGGGTAAGGAAACCCCAGACAATGGGTTTAGATATTTGCAATTATAATGCTATAACCCATATCTTACCAAATTTAATGATATTATATTAGTTTTTGTTCCTTTTGACCAAACCAAGTAGTATTAAAATCATTAAGACCAGACTGGTGCCATGTCCATTGGGTAGTCATAGCAGATTTATAACTTTCATGAACAAAGAAAAGAATAGGAAAGAAGAACTAGTTCATCCACATTCATTCAAATGATGTAATCAATGAGAATGATTAAACTAGTGAGGGAAAGCATCATTCACACATTCATATTACTATAATATGTAAATAAGCAAGACACATAAACCATGAACACAGGAAATTCTAGGAATAGAGTTGGAGTTTATATTCATATAAAAATATTTACATATGAAAAACCTGACAGAATTCTTGGGTCTTATATGACGATAGTTACAATGGCACCCTCATTCGAATATCGTAATAGGGGGCTGTTTCTCTCCATCCTAATTGCAGTGATGTGAGAGTCTCCAACTCTAGCGCATCCATAGGAAATAATCTCAACAGACAAAGCTTCTTGGACAATCCTTGGAAAATGGTAGAGGAAAAGGCAAGGTGAGAGATGAAGGGATAAAACACACAAAAAAAGGAAAATATGACTAACTCTTAGACACAACTATACCTGGACTCAAATTTGCTCTTAGAGGTTTGATAAAAAATGCCACCACTGCAATGGTCTTCTATATATAGAGCCAGATGCTCGAGCTGGGCTGTAACTATTTTTCCATCGACCCTCCACCTGGCTTGATCTCCTTTCTTACACAAAAATGTGGCAGAAGCAAAAATGGATAGGTGGCCCATATCTTTCCTCCTACAGGTGTTATTGTTGTTGTTGCATGCCATATTTCTTACTATCCTGAGAAGGCAACTCTTTCATACTTTGATCCAGTGTTTCCTTTGGTGTGTTGGGCCCCACTCTATCTTCTCCAAGATTATATAGATTTTGATCAATATAAACCCATGCCTCATCATGAAAGGTCAGGGTGAATGTTAGCAAGTTGACATCCTATGTGATTTTATTTACCCGCTCCTTGGACCATTCCACGGTGTTCTTAGAGAAGACACATAGGCGATCCACCATTTCCACCAAAGAGGTAAACTGCTTTGTCAGCTTCACATTTTGACCAAAGTCAAACTCTTGTATTTTATTAAAGACAAAATCCTTAATATTAGGTGTTTGGATAAATTCCTCCAATGTGAACCCATAGTCATTGAGCTCATTTTCTACTTCCTCTTTAGAGCTGATGATCTCTTGGTCCTAGCAAAGCCAATTTGGTTTGTTCTACAGATAAATGAAAACCTTTGCATATTATTTTGCAAAGAAATAAACGAAACCATATCTCAGAGTAACTACCCCCATGCTGACCTCCACATAATTTTCTTTAAATTTTTGGAACACAAGGTATATCAGATTCACCCTTTGATTAGCTTGCTACAACAGGTCCTTTAGAATACTAATAGTATGCCTGGTAGCATAAATATTGTAAAATATCACTATGATATCATCCATTCTCTCCTGTATCTTATCCTTCATCTCCTACTTGAACTCCTCAATGGTTTTGGAGTGATCACTGGCTTGCATGGTAACATCCTGAGAGGGAGTCGACATTTGTTTCAGTTGATCTATCTCAGCTTGCAATTGTTGCACCTTATGCTATAATTGCTCCGCCTCTATGACCTTGGTCTTTAAAACTACAACCTCCTTCTCCATAGCTTCTACCACCTACACTTGGGAGGCCACGTGTGATTTCATCATATCCACTGGACCAACTTCAACCATCATTACTCCCTTGTCGAGATCGATCATGGCTTCCTTTAGACTTGGTGGTAGGGGGATGGCAAATGTAGTAGTGGACACATCGCACATCTCTTGTCTTGTTGTCCCTCTGGATCTACTTACTCCTTTACTAGGAGATATTTGTTCCTCCATATCTTGTATCTGATCCTCTTCATCGATAGTGAACTAGAGTGTGTCTCTCATTCTGGATAGTGTGAATTTCTTCGTGTTTAAATTAGATGACTCAGTCCTAGTCCTTTTCCTAGTGGGATATTATGAGGGACTTCTCTCCTAGACTTCATACTCCTTGAGTATGCTCGATAGTCCCCCTACTTCCTATATTTTATTTAGAGATTTGGGAGGGATTGGATGTTCCTTTTGATTGATTACTAGGGTGGCGGAGAACAACATGGATTGGCCGACTATCAGATTAGTATGGCTAGATGGAGACATCAATGCCTAGGTTGATGATGCAAAGCTTTGCACTTGGTGTGAGGAGTGAGTGACCAACTCCTTTCCTTTTGATGTAGCAATGGGAGAGCTGGAAGATGCGAGGAGCCTTACCTACTCCTACTGAGCTTCATCTACTATCTTCATCATGACTTCAAATAAATCTATATTTTGATGGACAACCTGAAAGGTGGGGTCCTAGAATTCTTTTGGAGGAGCAACAGGGACCAGAGGGACCACCTTATCAACCAAAAATTCTCTGTGTAGCCTCAAGTTAGAGCTATAATCCCCTACTACTTCTAATTTTTTGTGTGGTCTATTATCCATTTTCCACACCAATTCTAATGATCGGTTCTAGCTTGAAAGCCTTTTGCATTTCATCTTCAAAATGGTCCTCCCTATGTGTAACCTACAAGAGAGAGAGCTTTGAAGAGACAATCTATTTATGATAACCATGAGGGTCATAGGGTCTCCAAGTAATTTCTTGAAAATAGTATGTGTCCATATTCCAGATGGCCTAAAGTAAAGAGAAGTGGCCTAGGTATGTATAGGGGCCCATTGTGCAGGGTATCAACAACCATGGAACTCCCCCTTTCTTCCTTATAGACTAGAATTTTCACCTCCTCTGCTATTTTCTTGGTTATCTCTAGAATGGCTATGGATATTGGGCAATATTTGGGCAATGCTTTTGGGGGTAGCTTAGACCCATACAATCTAATGTAAGAATATTCTTCTATGTAGAATAAATCTCCTACTTTTTCTTCATGCAGGAACATCCTCACCCTGACCCCAAATCTATCAGGTTCTTCTCTGCATAGGTGAGCATGGATCATTGGGAGGACATTATCAAAGAAAGTTGCATAGCTTGAGCATCCCTCCTATACACACAGTAATCTATCCTAGATTGTGGCAGCACAAACTCCCCCTATCCAAGTGATCAAGGACTGCTCCAATTGGCCCAAAACCAAGTGAATAAAAAATGAGTAGTAGGAATAAAGGGGGGAGTTGCTCCTTATCTACCAGTATGGCTTTCTACAATTCCATAAATTATTTGTTCATGTTATTGTTGATGACCTCTTCCCATAGATACATTGGTGTCTTATCTATTTTGTTGCACTATAGTATTAGGAACATGACCTCTTTTGTAATATGCTCCAAGTCTTTCATGCCCAACACCAGGTTGATCATATCTACATAATCCTATGCCCAGGGGTGAAGGATGAACTTACGTATGGGAAAACTAGGAGGCATGCACTTATTTCACTTCAAGAGCATGTTTAAGGAAGGAGGTTTTGAGCATGAAATTATATTGGAGAGATAATTTTTGGAAGTCCAAAACTCACAAGGTTGTGGAGAGCCCGAATACCTTTTGATTCTATCAGTTGTCAACCTAAATACCACTTGATTTATGTGATCCCTGATAGTTCTATTCTTGGGGTCATATGCTACTACCAACCATGCTAAGAGGTCTAAGGAATGGTAGAATCTAGGGTAAGTTAATTTACCAAGGTTGGTAGCCCATTTGTTGTAGATGGGGCTTGGGTCACCACTATCCCTCTATGCCCTCATGAACAAACCCCTCAATAGAGTAGGGTGATGCTGGTTATCCTCCTCTGTTGGATCAAAATTGTATATAGTTATATTCTCTACCTCTTGCTATTGGTCTGGTGTGATATCTTTGTTTGAATCAAGAATGTCAATTAGCACCTTTGGGTCCTTGGCCCTCCCTATATTTTTAGTCACTAGGCAAGCCCCTATCAATTTCTTGACTCGGGCCTTCACGTTTGTTACTCCAGTTGAAAATGTGCTCATGGAAGCCATTAGGTCAAGCATTTGTGGACTAGTGATGCTCTTACATAGTAGTGCTTAACCTCTCAATATTTCAATTCACCTTCGTGACTTATATCCATAATACACTCTGCATACGCGTATTGAATCCACTTACATTAATATCGCAAGAGAAGTCTACCACTTTATTTTTAAAGGGACTACATTAATATTATTAGGTGGAGCACCACTTTATTATTGGTGGAAGGAGCCTCATTAATTGTGCCATGAGGGTTGGGCACACAAATTAATTCTTTGTTGGGTGTTTATTGGATCCCTATCGGATCTATTTGATTGGATATCTGTCAAGTGGAGTCAAGACCGCCCACATATTTATTTTTTATTTGTTTGGGTGGGGCACACTTTTATGAGGTGCATGAATTTAAGAAGGGATACACAAAATTCATGCACCTTTAATTCACCTATGTGCTTTACAAGCAATCGCATGACTCCAAGTAGGGTGCTCAAAGTTTGTGTACCCCTCAAGACCTTTGTGTGCTCCACTATAAGTAGTTGCATGATCCAAAATGAGGTGCATGACTTAGCACATCCATTAAAGCTTCCATGCAATCCACTAGAAGTGAGGCACACAAGACCAAATGGGGTGTGTGACTTGACCTACCCCTTGAAACTTCCATGCACTCCACTAGAAGTGGGATGCATGAGACCAAACGGGGTATGCAACTTGGTGCACCTCTTGAAACTTCCATGCACTCCACTAGAATTGAGGTGCACAAAACCAAACAGGACATGCAACTTGGCATGTCCCTTGAAGCTTCTGTGCACTCCATTAGAAGTGGGGCACACAAGACCAAATGAGATGCATGACTTGGTATGCCCCTTGAAGCTTCCATGTGCTCCATTAGGAAATCGGGTGCATGACCCAAAAATAGGGTGCGTGACTTAGAGCACCCCTTCAAACTTCTGTGCACTCCACTAGAATTGGGGTGCATGAGACAAAATGGGGCACATGACTTGGTGCACCCCTTGAGACCTTTGTGTGCTCCACCAAAGGTGAGGTACATGACTCGAGCTTGGGGTGCACCACTTCATGCACCATAATATTTTTATGCGCACTACAAGAATAGAGTGCACAACTCACAAATTTGGAGTGCCTAATCGAATTATTGAGTGCTCCATTAGGAAATGGAAAAAGACAAAAAAAACTCTGAATAACTAAATGGGGAATTTTTTACAATTCCAACACTTTTCTTTTGTCGTATTTTACCACGAAGCAACTATTTGCATTGGAAGTAGCCTAGAAAAATGACTTTACCAATGGCACATATGGGTCAGGCAGGAGAAATCCAACCATGTGCGCCATGCCTTTTCACTTTTGTGATATTGAAGTGACTCAATATGGGTAGAATGAGTTGATTACCAAAAAATTGTACCATCATGGATTAATTGAGCTTCCTCGACGATGGTGATATGGCCCTTTGGGTATTTTTGAGAAATTTTCAAGGCTAAGAATTTTCATTGCTGCCCCAAAGAAGATATCTTGTAGCAGAGGAACAATCCCAAGGGACGTGATCTTGAGTGGCATATTTAAAAGATGATGTTACTTCCTCCTTGGCATAATTTATATGAAATGGAAATTGATTATGATCTTGAAAATCATATGAAGTAGGTTCCTCCTAAGGATTTGTTTAATCAAATAAAAGATAAATTGCCTGAATGGTCTAATGAGAAGATCACCAACTAGTGGATCACGAGGGTTCACTAAGGGAAGCCTGGGTTAGCTTACCCATTGGCTATGGACGAAGTGTTTTCACAAATTTATGATGAGCATTGTGATAAGTACTAGCCCATATATTTAGATCACTTGGTGCCTCGAAGTATTCAAAGTCCTAAAAATGAAGAGGTCATGGCAAGAGAAGTCATTGGTTGAAGAGGAGCCATTTTCAAAGAAAAATATGAACACCTACCACCTGAAGAATAATTTTCACTTAGAAAAAGGAGTGCGGGTACAAAGTTATCTTTCCCTAATATTGTAAAGAAGCCCATAAGTGGTGTAGTTTCTACTTCTAGCATAAACCCTCTTTCTTAACTTATGATTGAGAAGACTGGTTTTAGGGAGTCACTCTCTTCAACTAATTAAGGATAGCCAAGCCATATGGTGAAGTTGGTAGATCTTGAAGCAAAAGTACTAAAATACAAGGAAGAGAGATTCAACAGTGCAACAACCTTCATCGTCAGCTCAAATAGTGTCGAAGCTCGTAGGTGCACGTTTTATTTCTTCTTCTCTCAATAACAAGCATATGGTGACCACTACCTCTCATCCTACAATTTCTACTTCTATTTACTTACATTTACCATACCTATATCTTCTGATCCCTTCTCCATTTCACAATCACAGGTCATGAATGCTCCTCCTGCTTCTTCCGTTCCTTCCATTCCTCTATATTTAAATTTATTTGCATCCACCCCTAATCCATTTTCCCTTCCATTATCCTCCATTCTATATTCCACCCCTGTCAACCCCATTGTTTCTATAAGTATGCAAGACCCTCTAAGGGTAAGTGTAACGATAGTGCCTTCCATTTTTGCTCCCTCCATTGAGCCAAAACCTCAGTAGGCCCTATTCCTATTTTCATTTATTTTTGCATCATAGGAGCCACTGACTTCAAAAATAGAACTTCTACCAGAGCACCTTATAGCAGAGAAGATCAATCAAGCATGAAAAAGTTTCTCATTATGGTTGAAAAGCCATAAACAAAAGGATGTGCAAGCCCTGACTAAGACAGTAGAAACTGCAAGGAGAAATGATGCCAAATAATTATTCATATCAGTTCATCATTGAGGACCTCACAAAAATTGATAATACTAAGAAAATGGGTAACATACAAGTAGATATGAGTTCAAACTACTTGCATAGTAAATATTTCAAGGATCATTTCTTCCAATATAAAGTGAAGATAGTAGAATTAAAAGATGCTTTAGCTGAGCTGAAGGTCCAATTGGACACAACATAGTCAGAATCTCAATGATGGCAGTAGAAAGTGATAATATTAGAGGTCTAAATTGAAGGATACAAGTAGGTGGTTGAATAATATCAAGCAGCATGGCAAGAAGTAAAGCAATAAGTCTAAGCCCTAAAGGACCAAATCTAGAGTCCGTAGGATCAATTGGTAGACAAGGCAACAAAATTGGTAGCTCTCACGAAGAAAAAATTCAAGGAGGCTCACAGTCATATGGTTACCAATGGTTTGACAATGGTATCAAAAGCAAAATTGGTTCTCATGTTCCTTCAAGAGGTGTGGTAGGTTGTTTTGTACGACTTGCATGTAGTGGAGTATTTAGAAGAGGACTTCAAACCAAAACTAGAAATGGTGATGAAGATCCAAACAATGGCTAAAATGAATTTCAATTTTGGCCCAATAAGCGATATGGCTTGAGCTTGGGCAAGTGCCAAGATAACACTGTGCACTTATTTTTCTAGCTTAAATCTTATCAAGGAAGCCTGAAATCTTCTAGATACATTTGAACAAGGGAGGCACATTTCTCTAATCTATTTTAAGACACTATCAAATAGTGGTTTCCCTAGTTTCACTGATGACCAAGAGAATATTTTGGTGAAGAAAGACCTAGATACAATATGGGTTGCTTTCAAAAATAACACTTTAGAGATGATGGCTAGGAAGAGCCCATCACCAAAGAGCATGTGCTGTCATTGATGATGAGGCTTACTCGCATCGAGTCTAGTTTGTTGGAGTTCAGCCAGAGGATCAACTACATTGATCTAGAGTAGGTTCCAACCTTTTAGTACATTTTTGATACTCTCTAGACTCATAAAGTGATTAGTATTGATGCTTGGGCTGAATTCGTCGTAGTATATGAAACTACATGTTCGCATCTCAAAGGTAAGAAGAGACTGGTACAAGAAATAAATAATTTGATGTAGTTGGTGGTGGTGATACTGATCCCAATGGATAAATACCCTGGGGTCAATTGCATTCAATAGAGTTGAATACCCTATGAGCCGCTAGAAGTGTTGGCATTTTTGCCACACTGAAATTAGGTTTAAAAATTTTCCCAAGTGTGCAATGAGTTTCACTCAACGAAATCTATTTTCAGGTAACACTTTGAGTGAAATACCATTTTTGAGAAAAATATTTAGTTTCAAAAAGGTGATAGTTCATTTTCTGGTAAAATTTCATTTTGGGTGAACTTCATTTTTGATAGCAACATCTATTTTGGGCTTTGCCTTGGCAAAAACCCATTTCATGTGAATGCTTTGGTGACAATCTATTTTGGGTGAACGCCTTAGAAAAACCTTGGTGAAAGTCTATTTTGGGCTTCACCTAGGTGGAAACCAATTTTGGGTGAACGCCTTGGTGACAATCTATTTCGGGATTTGCCTTGGTAAAAGCTCTTTTTGGGTGAAATTCATGGTAAAAGCCCTTTTTGGGTGCAAGTCATGGCGAAAAGCCCATTTCGGGTGAAAGTTGTGGTGAAAGCCCTTTTTGGCCCATGCCTTGGTGAAAGAACATTTTGGGTGATTCCTTGGCGACAATTTATTTTGAAGCTATGCTTTGATGAAGGTCCATTTTGGGCCTCACCTTGGTAAAATAAATTTTCACCATTTCCTCTAAGCAAAATTCATTTTTGATGGTGCTTTGAGTGAATATCATTTTGGGGGGAATTTCAAGGCCGAAAATTTCAATTTTTGGGCAAAGAAGTCAATGTTTCTGGAATTATTGTTGATGAAAATTAGATTCGATAGATAACCAGAGGATTGCCAAAATTAAATGTTTTTCGCTTCTCAATATGCTTCGCTCTTGACTCTGGTGTAATCCTACTAATTTTGAGGCACCATGCACTATGGTGAATGCTTATTTTTGAGGCACCGCCATGAAGATAACAAATTTATCGATGATTTTGACTAAGTCCCGATATGCCATATATCAAAATTGCTCGTTGTTTCCCAATGTACCATCGGATTGGTTCATTGTTGCTATCGAGGAGAAAATTATTGCTGACCAATATTTGACTTGCCATAATTTTATTTAATGATCATTCAATTTTGGAGGTGAAATCCTCTATAAATACTAGGAAACTTGATGTAAAAAAATGAGGATGGACATTTTCTTGTGAAACTCTTGGAGTTTAACATTTGCTTTGATTCAAGGACTATTTGGCTTTGAGTTCCTGATCATTTTATGTATGTTTATACTTTATGCTCTGTATTTCTATTAGATTTATATCATCATTGGTGGATTAAATTTTGAGTTTGGATTTAGTTTTTCAATGGGGAATGAATGTTGGAATGCTATTGGAAGTCATGCTTTATAATATGATCTAAGTTTAGTTTTTGTTATGTCCTTCTATCGAATTTTGTTGGTTTAAAATGGGTTGTTAATCTTGTTGTTAATTCATCCCCACATTATCTCTTCAGCTTATAGCCATATTTCCCTTCCTTTATGTTAATTTATTTCCCTAATATTTATATCAGTTTTTAGAGTAGTGAGGGAACCAAACCCCTCTGGAGATTGGCCTAATGGACATTTTTTTCCTTCAATATTTCAATGTTGGTCGGGTCTAGGGTGCATACATACATTTTATCCTAGGGCAAACTCTTGACCAATAGGTCCTAAACATGCTACAGGGGGTATTATTTCTAATAGACCATATATTTTTCCATGAGATCTTCACTAGTGATGTCATAGCCAATATTGCATGAGTTTTCAACCAAGATAAAAAGGTTCATCATGAAGGTTATACCCAGAGCCTTTACCATTTTACCATTTTGTAGTTGTCCTACTAGCTACTGTGCCATGTGGTTAGCTATAAAATAAGGGCTCTGTAGAGCCTTTTATTCCCTATAGTACACGTATGCACAAAATGTTGGATCTCATAGGGAATCAAACTCCTAATTTCACAAACCATCATGTAAACACTACATTTCCCCTCTAGTGTTGATAAAGCCAATGTGAACCTCATGGATGACCTATCAAAAGTAATCAAAGGAGATGGTGTAAGTTGTGAAGCATGCATGTTAGCTTTTAATTCTTAATACTTAAAGAAAAATAACCATAAGATCTAAAATAAAGTTGTTGTTTGAAATATAAGTCAATGACAATATTCTAAACATATAAAACTCATAAATAACTTCTACAATAACTCATAAAATTGTCATTAACAAATGATCATGAAAATAGAATCTTGATAGAATAAACATATCCAATAAACCATAATTCCACACACTCTCACTCTACATTGTGTCTCACACACACACATAGACACATATAATGGAATGTGACTCTTCATATAGAGTACTCTTGGCCTTAACTCTTATTGAGACTTCACTTTCCTACTCTATGGACTCATGTGCACATGGACTATTGTGTACATTTACATTATTAAATACTTTGTACTTTCTAATAATACTTGTACATTTATTACATTGCATAAATTAAATACTCACACTCTAATCTAGGAAACCCTCCTAAACTCAATATGTACCCAAGGTGGTACATTAACATGTACCAAATAATGTAATATACGCTAACACCCCTATATTACATTACTTGGTTATTGAATATTTTAATATTTAATATATTCTGTCTTTGTTTTTTTGATAAGTTTAAATTTCATTGAAAATGGGTTTTAACAAGATTCCAAAACTTGAATACAATAGATCTGAAAACAACAGAAGCAACAGAATAGAGCACACAGACTTAGTGAACAACAGAAGTTTAAAATATAGTCTATCTTTTTTCTTCAATCTATCTCCAATAAATTTATATATGGAGTCTTTAAATAAGTATCTTATTTTGGTTGTCTTCACCTTGCTTTTTGTCTGATTCTTTTTCTTGCTTTGCCTTTTCTTCCATTTTTGTATTTGTATTGGTGGTATATATTTGATACAATGGGTTAGTAAATCATAATTATAATATGATCTTTTTCAAATGACTCTTCTTTGAGATCATTTCTTTCAACTTGTATCTTTTCTTGACAAATTTCAAAGATAATTAATGAAAGATACATCATTAGACATTCTTCTGAAGTGAGTACAATGATATTTTGAGATTCCCAATAAGATCTAAAAAGCTTCTCATGAAGATGTCCCATAAAAGTAGTAAATTTTCCTTCTTTAGCTTCTTTAAAAAATAAAATCAATTTATCTTTTAGAACTTCAAATATTTGATCTCCATCAATGTTGGATATTAAGCCATGTGAATAAAACCTGAGTGCATGTAACATTTCTTCACTATCTTCATTAAATACTTTCTTCACTATTTCATCCATAGTCCTATAGCTTTGTATCTTTTAAACCTTTGAAGTGGAATTCCCTATAGCTGTCTAGGATTTGTATAAACAACTTAAATATAATTATTCAAATCTCTAAACCTTTGAGGTTGACTACCTTATGTCTCCCTAGTTTTGAATGTATTATCCCACCTTGATAAAAAAATTTTCAACTTCCAAATTTTAAGTTGAATTTGAGTATATGATCAAATACTAACTTTCAATTATTCAAATATTGTAGTATACCTTGTATTTACTAGTGTTTGGATAATTATAAAACAATAGTTTTGACAAAGGTTTCAATTATTTAAATATCTAGGTTGAATTTTTTTTATCTCCCAAATTTCAAAAATATAATTTCTCAATTCTAAATTTCACAAACCTATGTTGGTGTTGAATTCCTTATAACTCCCCAATTAGAAATTTAAAAATTCTATAAAAGATATTTGTAAATTTTGTATTCCTAATTCGATGTAGGAAACCTTATTTATCCAAAATTATCAATTTGCAAATATTTTAAATTATTTTGCAAACTCAATTAATCCAATTACAATACTTCAAATTAATTTCTCAAAATTTCAAATCAACTTTTCAAATTCTCATAAAACTTTCCAAATAGCAATAATGTTTCTAAGGTTTCAAATTTTACTTCTATATATTATCTCTCCAATAATAAAGCAAATATATTAATTTCTCTTCAACCTTAGAAAATAATAATATTACCCAACCTTATAACTCCTAACTTAGAAAAATAATTAAATTGTAAATAAATTGCTTTACCTCCAAACTTAAGGTATGAAACATTTGTTTAAAAATATTTGACGTTCCCTTGAATGGATCTCTTCTACAAAATCTCATTCCTTTGCCACACGTATGATGCTTCTCTTCACTTCACCATACTTAGACCTGATGCTCCATGAATATGAATAAATCTACCACACTCTGCTCGATGCTAGATGGTCAACAAAGTTGAGTTCAAACTTTGGATGGTGCTCTTCTTCAACTAACAATCCACACTCCTCCTCAATGGTAAAATATTTTTTTTAATTCTTATTATTCCTTCACTTTGCTCATGCATTAATAGATGCCTTAAATATTTTGATTCTCCCCAAGGCAATTGGTGTTATGTTTCTAAGATGCCAAGTGGAAAATAATGTCTTTACCTCTTCAAATGAGTGCTTGATTCCTCCTACATGCTTCTTCACTATGTAACACTCAGTAATGAGCAATATGAATATTTTGAAAATGTTATGACATATTTGACATTTCATACAACACATGGCATCATCAAACTTGCAACCTCAACATTCACTTATGCGGTGTGATCTCTTGGTGCTTGATTTACCTTAATTCTTCCTTCTTCAATGTTATAACTTCTCCATGCTTTCCCTTTGACATCCAACGAATGTATTTTTTTCTAACTATTCATATGCCACACTTGTCCTCCTTGGATGGTGCTTATTGAAGGTGTCAATGCTCTGCTCCTCCACCTCAAACTAGTGGCACAACTTTAGTGGCTCTATCTTGGTGAATCTTTCACCTCTTTGGTAGTTGTTCAAATATTTCCATGGTAGCTCTTTCTCCTCTACATTCAATGGCTTTGATGACTTGGGATTCACTCTAGGTGGCTCCTTCTTCACTAAGGTGGCTCTTCCTTCAATACAGTGGTGCCTCCACTTGTGCTTGGTGGTTCTACCACTCCTTTGGTGAATTTTATTCACCAATATTTTTTGCAATATATAGTTTTCTCTTGGTGTCTTTAGACACCTTAAATCTTGTTGTATCTTGAACTCTATTCGACCTCCAAATGCTTCAATAATATTGCACTATTTTATCTTTAAAAAATAGTATTCACTATGTAATATATCCTTCTCCTTATTACTCCTTTCAAGAAATTTTAACTCCACTTTATGCTATTGTATTTTGCAGGTTTGAAGATGACAACAATGTCTCCTTATTTAGCTTGGAGACACTTGACTTTGACTTTCTTTCTAAAGGCTTTAAAACTTGAATATGTAGCTAATAAAACACTTTCTTTAATGCTTTAATAAAATACTTTTATAGCTACCTTTTTTCTCACCAAGATTGTTGCCCAAAATGGTGAAATCACAGCTCCTTTGCTTCTTGAAATTGCTACCCAATATCCTACAATATTGCTTCCTTTTGCTATCAGCAAACTTTGTAAATTCTACCTTAAAAAACTGCAATCTCCTCCTTCACAAATCAGCCTTCAAAATATTAATAGTTGTCTTCAAACTTCTCAAATTTGTGGCCTCTTATATTCTCTTTCTCCTCGTTAGCTCTTTTTGAATTATATCTTTGAATTTGACCTATTTTTTGGCCTCTTCTTCAAGAATTTAAATGTCTTGAAGTCTTCAAAAATACTTTCTCAAATTTGGCAAACTTCTTGCCAAAAATATTCTCCTTGAATTAGTTTCATAAATTCTTTTGGGCTTGTTGAAAGATAATATTTTTTCCAATTTTGATGTGATTACCTCTTTTCAAGAGTTCTTTTTGCAATCATCTTCCTCAAATTTTCTTCAAATATTCTCCAATGACCACTTCTTCAACTTTCTTAATAGGGCTTCTCTAGCCATCTTCTTACTCCTTCCAAATTTGCTTGAAACCTTTTCTCTTGGGTTTCTAAATTCTTCAATATGAAGAACACAAGCTTATACTGAGAGGGGGGGTGAACAGTATAAGACCTATTTTTACTTTTTTCTTTATACTTAAAAATAGTAAAGTAATATACCCAAAGAAATATCAAAGCAATGCAAAATATCATCCACAAAGTGACACCAATTTTAATGTGGTTCACCCAGAATGGCTGGGCTACATCAACAAAACTTTTCTCTAAAAGTTATCTCAAATTTCTTTGGGAATCCTTCCCAATTACAATGTTTATGAGCCTCGGCCCAAAGGAGATACCTTCCCCCAATCAAAATTTATGAGCCTCTACTCAAGGGAGATACCTTCCCCCAATCAGAATTTATGAACCTCTGCTCAAAGGAGATACCTTCCCCTCTGCTCTGGAAATGATCCCTCAGAATATCAACTACCTCTACCTCTTACCAACACGTGGAACTCCTTTCCACCGAAGACCTCCTGTCCTCAATGCTTAGCCTAAGATACCTCTACCTTCTATGATCACATCCACAGTAGCTCAACAACCTATACCAAACACAGTCAGTCGGTCTAGTACAAGTCTTCCTCTGTCTATCAGATCTGTCCAACTCTTGAACAAATCAGTCCTCTGCATACAAGTCTTCTCAAAGACTTACCAAATCTATCCTCAAGTTCTTCTCATAGAACCAATGCACCTCTGTCCTCAAGTTCTCTCGATAGAACTATCAAACTCAGCTCACAAGTCCTCCGCTAGGACCTCGTCCAAATACTGCTCACAAGTCCCCACTGGAACCTGTCCAAAACTCAACAAGCTCACCAAGAAAAACTTTCTTAGTAGGAAATCACAAAGTGAATTTTTAGAGACCCAATGTGATTTTTAAAACTCATAGAAGCATAAAGAGAATTGTTAGAGACTCAATATGTTCTATACTCAAATCCCAATCTCAAAACTCAACTCAAATCAACTCAGCTCAATCTCAATCTCAAATCTGAAAACTCAACTCAATATCTAAAATGGATAGGATAGAATGTTTTCTTTCAAGAACATGAAACCCCAACAATTGCCAACTATGCAAAGAATCACATAACAATGATACTCATGTTCTTTTCACCATCAATTAGGGTTTCAAAAACAATGCTCATCAAACAAGGTTTAGTCAACCAACACCATTCAACTCAACATCAACCTTGAAGCATTAAACCAATCATCACAAGAAAAGGAAACAAGTAGAAATAATTTTCCCTCCAAAGATATTTGAACAAAATAGCCACCAACACAATATCACCAAATGCAAAGAATAACTTGCTCAAATCAACTCAATGGAGTAAGCCCAATATCATGAATCAAGTAAAGCAATAACTTGATCAAAAAACCTCTATGGAAGTGTTGTGGCTGATCCACAACACACCCCAAAATTGGGGACCCACCTTTTTTGCATGCTTTCAAAGAAGATCTCAGTGACCCAGATGCTAAAAATCAAGAAAAAGGCAAAATTGCACAAAAATGAAAAAGTGTCGCGATATCGCGACATGTTGCTCCGTCGCGGCCGAAAATGAAAAAGTGTCGCGATATCGCGACATGTTGCTCCGTCGCGGTCGAAAATGAAAAAGTGTCGCGATATCGCGACATGTTGCTCCGTCGCGGCCGAAAATGAAAAAGTGTCGCGATATCGCGACATGTTGCTCCGTCGCGGCCGAAAATGAAAAAGTGTCGCGATATCGTGACATGTTGCTCCGTCGCGGTCCAGAGAGGAGAGAGAAAGGCAGAATGGAAAATTGTCGCGAAATCACGACATGTCACAAAATCGCGGTCAAACCAGTCAAACAGGGCAAGGCACTAAAAGCGTCGCGATTTCGCGACAGAAAGCAGCAAAGGGGCACGAAGCGAAAAACGTCGCGATATCGCGACAGAAGCAGCAAAGGGGCACGAAGCAGAAAAATGTCGTGATATCGCGACAGAAAGCAGCAAAGGGGCACGAAGCAGAAAAACGTCGCGATATCGCGACAGGTCACGTTTTCGTGGCTCCAAGCAGCGAAGTGGTACGGAAGGAAAATATGTCACGATTTCGCGACATGTCGCATTTTCGCGGCCAAATACAGCAAGAGTAGCCCAAAATAGAAAAGCGTCGCGATTTCACGATAGAAAGCAAGCAAGACATCTCCGAATGAAAAGGCGTCACGATTTCACGACAGAAAGCAGCCAAGGTGTACGGAAGAGAAAAGTGTCACGATTTCGCGATAGAAAAATAGCAAAGTGTACGGAATGAAAAGTTGTCGCGATATCGTGACATGTCGCCATTTCACTGTGCATGAAGGCAGGAAAGGTTGCGGGCATGAAAATGTCGTGATATCGCGACATGTCACGTTTTTGCGATGAAAGTAAAGGAGCAAAGTTGCATGCATAAAAACATCGCGATATCGCGACATGCTATTTTTTTGTCGCGATTTACATGGGGGCCATTACGAAACATGCAGGAAAGTGCGAAACACGTGGCGTACATGTGTAAAGGCTACAGGGGCGTTACAGTTCACAGAGAAGATCAAGCATCTCAATGTCGAGCATAAAGTCAAAAGCAATTCGAAAGGCGGGGAAGGTGAAATGAGGCAATCTGGAAGATGAAACAAACCATCGTGGAAGGAGAAGCAATTTACCAAAACTTTAAAAGCAGAAGCACAGGACAGGTACAGGGGTCGGAAACCGCTACGGGCAGAGTTGCAGTGCCGAAGGCGAGAAGCCATTCTGGGCCTGCTTGGGAGTGTTTTTCTTCCCCTTTTTCTGGTTTTGAGAAAACCAGAGATTCTGCTATTGTAACATGATTTATTTTTAATGCAGGAGTGTTCAGAAATTTGCATCTTGTGGGCAAGAAAGAAGGAGATTTTCTCGTGCATGCTATAGATTTAATGTTTATTCTTTCATTTTTCAGATTTCGGATTTATAGATAATGTTAAATGCCACTTTTGTGGGTTGCATTAGGCGAATATTCAAAATTTGAATTTTATTTCAAAACCCTTTGAATCAGCACTTAGCTTATCGGGATTGTGCATGTTTGCAAGTCCAATAGGTTAGGTTGCATGCATGGAAACCTCACATCTTCGGTTTTTCCAGGACGGGATAGCATCAAACTGAATGCAATTTTAATTTCTTTTTCTTTTGCATTTTATTTTCTTTTTGCTGCACTTTATTTTTTAGAAGTTCCAATTTTAATTTTTCAAGCATTAAAATAAAATAAAAAATTAAAAAACTTCAAAATCCATAAATAATTCCTTCATGTTATGGCATTTCATTAAATTTTATTTTGAAGTTACATCATGGTCATATAGAGACCAAATCACATTTGCTTTATTAGGGTTCAATGAACAATCATTAAGTTTCACAGTAGAATAAACCACAAGTGCCCCTTGTTTTCAGTTACTTGCAACCACTAAGGTGTTCCAAGCATTTTAATTGAATATCTTTATTTGAGATTATTAATACACAGATGCAAAATGCTAACATAACAGAAACCTTGGAGAAGTTACTTGTTTAATTTCTTTGCAAGCAGAGGATTTAGAACCCAAATCCTATCGGAGAGTGTGTTTTCACAATCGGGTGAAAATACCACTCAACAGATTGGCGCTAGAAGGAGGGCCGGATGGGTTTATTTTAGTGAGATTTAAATTTTTGTATATTTCATGCCCTACTGATTGTTATCTTTAGCCTCTAACACTCAACAGATTGGCGCTAGAAGGAGGGCTGGATGGGTTTATTTTAGTGAGATTTAAAATTTTTGTATATTTCATGCCCTACTGATTGTTATCTTTAGCCTCTAACACCACTCAAAAGATTGGCGCTAGAAGGAGGGCCTTGAAAGGGTTTATTTTATCGTGATTTTAGATGCTGTAGGTTTATAATTATTTAAGAGCTTTACATTGCTAAATATTTCAAGTCCATTTGATTAGCATCTTCGGCCTCCTCTAACACCACTCAACAGATTGGTGCTAGGAGGGCCGAACGGGTTTATTTTAGTGTTATTTAAATTTAAATTTTTTATGCTTTAGTCCTCTAACACTCAACAGATTGTAAAAAGGACGGCCTGAATTTATTTACTTGTTCTATTTTAAGCAATTCAGGTATGTCGTATATTATTCTAACACTTTTCTGATTGTTCATACGTAAATATGTGATTTGATTTAATTTTGAAAATTTTGGTCTCATGCAATTACTTGACATTTGATTTTAATAAGTACATCTCTTGGTTGATGCTAACTTGATTTTTTTTTTTTACCTTGCAGGTTGAATATTCAACAGATTTGGTTCTAAAGTTACATTTTAAGTTTCACTAATGGCAACACTTGAGGAGCAAATGGTATCCCTGAGAGCTGAAATAGTGTCTCTAAGAGAGAGAATGGTATCAATGATAGAGGATCATTATAAGGGTTTATCTATACCCGTGGTACCCTATCAAATTCCTAAAATGTTATTGGATTTTTTACGGTGTTTTAATCAAGAGGTGCCACTAGGATACTTGCAAAAACTGCATGTCTACAAGGATACATTATGTCAATTCCAGATTTTCTATGAGGAGGTGGCTTGTAAGTTATTTGCATACATTTTGGATGATAAACCATTCTTTTGGTACAGCCAACTACCCATGGAGGTTAGGACTTCTTGGATACAACTAGAAGCAGCCTATCTTTACCATTTTGGTAATCAAGTTGACTTAGAAATCCTAAAAAATCAGTTTTCCTCCATATGTAAGGAGCCTAATGAATCCTTGAGTCAATTCAATGGAAGATTTCGTGAGTTGCACTCCCAAATGTGGGAAAATTTTAACACATTGGAAGAGGAAGCCATGGAAGTATACCTAGGAGCCATACACCCCACACTTGCTTCACTCATTGAGGAAAAATTGAGTGGTTTGTCCCTAGAGAAAATCCATGAGGTCTTAGAAGAGATAGAATGACAAGGTCTTGAAGAAGAAAAGGCACAACATGTTCACATGAGAAATTGTTCTTTTGATGCCAACCTACACCAACCATCAAACATAGCACCCTCCACTCCAATGATACCTAAGGTGAATGATCAAGGGGATGAATTTGAATACCCAAATTTTACGACCACCTTAGATGTAGTCCAAGAGGAGGTGCAAATTGCTAAGACAACATCCACTAGTGAGGATCATGTAGAGATACACGATTATCTAGATGAAGGGGTTCTAAATTCAACAATGTTTGATATATGTGGTAAGATGGAACCTGCCATGGAATTAAATGAAGTGGTTGAAAGTGAAATGGGGAGAAAACCAATAAACGAATTTGAAGACATGATAGAGTCTCACCACTTGTTCTTGGAAGATACTATTGATGAGATGTGTAAAATTAAAGATCAAGAAATTCTTCACCCTCCAAATTATGATAAAATTGAATCATGGGTTACTAATTTGGATTATGATGGCCTTACAAATTTGAATTCAAGAAACGACCCACTTTTGGAAATAATTGAACCATCTAAGGAAGGTGAAGATGAATTTGATGAGAAACACATTGATGAATTGGAAGATGTTGAAGAAGTAGTTGAACGCCACCACTTGATTTTGAAAGATGATTATTATGATGCTTGGAAGAAGTGGGAAGACTACACTCAATCCAAAACTACTAATGAAACTTGTGTGCCAATTGATATACAGGACAACATAATCGCCTACTCGAAGGAAGATATTACAACTCCTGTACAATTTGAGGATGTTTTGGAAGAGGGTTTCAAATCTCATCAAATTTTGGAAGATTATAATGATCCTATTGCCAAGGACAAAGAAAGAAAAGAATTTATGAATGAATCAAAAGATCATGTCACAAATGCCATGGAGTTTCATCCCACAAATTTGGATGATAATTTTCATAATGGTTGGGGGAGATATGATAATGCATTCTTTTCTCACATCCCTATAAATGAAACTCATATTTCACTTGATATGCAGGATGTTGAACCTTCTACATCATACGAAGATCTCATATTCACAAGATTTGAAAAGGTGACAAAATTTGATCATGTTGAATATAAATTCATTGAAGGTGTGGATGCAAGTTTGCATGATGATTTGGAGGATTCAAATGAAGAGATACCATGGATAGTGAACAAAGAATTAGAACCAAATGACAAAGAGATTGATCAATTGGAAGCAACTCAAATGAAGGATCATCAAGATGAGTCATGGGACATACACTTTGACCAAGAATGTTTGAGGATTGAAAAGGATGACCATGTTTTGAATTTAAATAATGTTTATGGTGAAATGTCATTAAAGGTAAATGAAAAACAAGGTATAATTTTTAATCACACCTTTAATAACATTGTTTTAATGAATGGAAAAGAAGTTGATGCACTTGAATTGTTAAACCAAATTCATCAACAATTACTAATTGAATCTAGGATAAAAACTTTTAATGATCCTAATTTAGTAAATATCCTAGATGCTTGTAAATTGTTACACAAATTTGATTGGCCTACAAATTTGGAAAATGATTTGGCTTTGAAATTTGTAGAAATAGGCTACTACTTACAAAATTGCATATTTGAAAAGGATAGCCTAATTCTAAATCAAGGAGGGAATTATGAAGTTTACATTTTAAAGAATAGACATGATAAAATTGAAAATCATTTATTGTCTAATCATTTTAGTAATTTGATGCTCACCTATGGGAGTATTATTGGAACTAAATCAAATTGGTATGGTGAGCATGGCAAGTGGAAATTTGTTGCATTGTTTGGTCTAGTCTTGTTTTTGTGGGATTCCCACAACATTTGGCATGCATATCATGTTATATTTTTGTTGAAATGTTCTAATCATGTTTGGGATCCAGGAAAGTGATAGTCCAAGCTTTGCATCATCTTGTATTATAGTGTACATTTGTATATAGATTTTGGTTTTTGGTTTTGGGTTTGTGTTTTCAAGTTTCATTTTGGGATTGCAGTTTGGTTTTGGATTGAATAAGTTTTAATTTAAAGTTGTGTGTTTATTTGACATGTTTTGTTTGTCTATAAAAAAAAAAAAATGAAAAAAAATGATGAAAAGTTGTCTTGAGATGCTAACTTATGTTCTAGATCAGGGAAATATGGAACATTGGAATTATGTGGTAGAAAGCTCCGCAAGAAATACAAACAGTTTAATAGTATCGTTTGAAACTTGTGATGCATGAAGTAGTCAGTTTTATATGGCAATATTTCATCTTGCAATTCAAAAGACAATGCATTCATATTACATCTCACTTTGCACATACATGCCATCTTAGTTGCAAATGCATTTCAAATACAAATCATTAAAGTGTGTCAAATCCTCTTAAGGTTATGCTATCACATAAATAAGAAGAAGATCCTAAGGTTGGGAACTGAGTCTTGAGATATCTAGAACCAAGCACATTTTATACACATTAAAAAGGATCTTGAGCAAAATGATCAAAACCTTGCTTGGAAGAAAAGGTTGGGCGAAAGAAGTATTTCATGTCTATCCTATTATGCAACATGATCCTTAAAACAGTGGTTTTGACCACTTCCATAAAGCTTAAAGCCTAAAATCGGAGTAGTAAGGATAGGGCTAAATCCTCATCGAACTTAGGTTGAGGATCCAACTCCCCAAAGCTTTGATTTGACCTACATGGAGTAGTAAGGATAGGGCATAAATTCTCATCTCGCTTAGGTTGAGAATCTGATTCCCCAAAGCTCCTATGTCTCATTTCATGATAAATATTGGATTGGAAGGATCGTACTACTTGTCCTCTACAAAGGATGGGTAGTCATCCCCAAGGTCCAAGAAATAAAATTAATATTTCCCATTTTTCATCTTGGATTGGAAGGATCGTACTACATGTCCCTAGCAAGGATGGGTAGTCATCCCCAAGGTCCAAGAAGTAAAAAAAAATTAATTAATATTTCCCATTTCATCTCAATATTGGATTGGAAGGATCGTACTACATGTCCTCTACAAAGGATGGGTCTTCATCCCCAAGGTCCAAAGAATGAATGAAGCTAAATCATGGATTATGGGGTTAAGTATGCCCATGCATGGCAAGCATGTCTTGTCTAAAAAACAAGACCACCGATTGTTCAAAGGGTTAGACTAGCATGACCATTTCTTCCATAATTGGTTAAATTATTTTGCTCAAAGTGAGGTAATGAATTCCAAATCGGAGTAGTAAGAATAGGGTTAAACTCCCATCTCGATTAGGTTGGGAGTCCGATTTCCCAAAGCTCGATTTCACTTTCACTTACACATGGGTTCAAGATAGTAGGGACTCATAACCAACTTTGGGATCTAATAAAGCAATTCATTATACATATAGTTGATCCTAAGAGGGTTTGATAATCTTGAATGTTTGTGTATGATACTAGAAGAAAGACTATGCCTTTTATAAAAGCAAAATCTCTTAGCATATTTATTAGGTTACACAAATCATTCACAATCTCACATATGCATTCATGTAAAACCGACGATGGAATGTTGATCAATTTCAAACGATAGGGAATGAAACACATTGCACACACCGAGCTGATACTTAATGATTCTGATGATTCATGTATTTCTGATCTATGGGCATTTGTTTATATTTCTTATGTGCTAATGCTGGTTTTCAAGTTTGTATACTTCTAGGTTGGGTTCTCACAAAATGCTCAAGAGCATTTGACAGCAGAGTCACCATTTGTTGTGGCTGATCCACAACACACCCCA
Source organism: Wollemia nobilis (assembly GCA_028583015.1). Taxonomy (NCBI): domain Eukaryota; kingdom Viridiplantae; phylum Streptophyta; class Pinopsida; order Araucariales; family Araucariaceae; genus Wollemia; species Wollemia nobilis. Next base: position 3,092,209 of record JAQPPZ010002998.1, read on the forward strand.
AAATTGGGGACCCACCTTTTTTGCATGCTTTCAAAGAAGATCTCAATGACCCAGATGCTAAAAATCAAGAAAAAGGCAAAATTGCACAAAAATGAAAAAGTGTCGCGATATCACGACATGTTGCTCCGTCGCAGCCGAAAATGAAAAAGTGTCGCGATATCGCGACATGTTGCTCCGTCGCGGCCGAAAATGAAAAAGTGTCGCGATATCACGACATGTTGCTCCGTCGCGGCCAAAAATGAAAAAGTGTCACGATATCGCGACATGTTGCTCCGTCGCGGTCCAGAGAGGAGAGAGAAAGGTAGAATGTAAAATTATCGCGAAATCGCGACATGTCACAAAATCGTGGTCAAACCAGTCAAACAGGGCAAGGCACTAAAAGCGTCGCGATTTCGCGACAAAAGCAGCAAAGGGGCACGAAGTAGAAAAACGTCGCGATATCACGATAGAAAGCAGCAAAGGGGCACGAAGCAAAAAAATGTCACGATATCGTGATAGGTCACGTTTTTGTGGCTCCAAGCAGTGAAGTGGTACGAAAGGAAAATATGTCACGATTTCATGACATGTCGCATTTTCATGGCCAAATACAGCAAGAGCAGCCCAAAATAGAAAAGCGTAGCGATTTCGCAACAGAAAGCCGCAAGATAGCTCCGAATGAAAAGTGTCACGATTTCATGACAGAAAGCAGCCAAGGTGTATGGAAGAGAAAAGTGTCACGATTTCATGATAGAAAAACAGCAAAGTGTACGGAATGAAAATTGTCGTGATATCGCGACATGTCGCCATTTTGCTGTGCATGAAGGCAGGAAAGGTTGCGGGCATGTCGCGATATCACGACATGTCACGTTTTCACGGTGAAAGTAAAGGAGCAAAGCTGCATGCATAAAAACGTCGCGATATCGCGACATGCTATTTTTTTGTCGCGATTTACATGGGGGCCATTACAGAACATGTAGGAAAGTGTAGAACACATGGCGTACATGTGTAAAGGTTGCAGGGGCGTTACAGTTCATAGAGAAGATCAAGCATCTCAATGTCGAGCATAAAGTCAAAAGCAATTCAAAATGCGGGGAAGGTGAAACGAGGCAATCTGGAAGATGAAACGAACCATCATGGAAGGAGAAGCAATTTACCAAAACTTTAAAAGCAGAAGCACAGGACAGGTACAGGGGTCAAAAACCGCTACGGGCAGAGTTGCAGTGCCGAAGGCGAGAAGCCATTCTGGGCCTGCTTGGGAGTGTTTTTCTTCCCCTTTTTTCGGTTTTGAGAAAACCGGAGATTCTGCTATTGTAACATGATTTATTTTTAATGCAGGAGTGTTCAAAAATTTGCATCTTGTGGGCAAGAAAGAAGGAGATTTTCTATGCATGCTATAGATTTAATGTTTATTCTTTCATTTTTTAGATTTCGGATTTATAGATAATGTTAAATGCCACTTTTGTGGGTTGCATTAGGCGAATATTCAAAATTTGAATTTTATTTCAAAACCCTTTGAATCAGCACTTAGCTTATCGGGATTGTGCATGTTTGCAGGTCCAATAGGTTAGGTTGCATGCATGGAAACCTCACATCTTTGGTTTTTCCAGGACGGGATAGCATCAAACTGAATGCAATTTTAATTTCTTTTTCTTTTGCATTTTATTTTCTTTTTGCTGCACTTTATTTTTCAGAAGTTCCAATTTTAATTTTTCAAGCATTAAAATAAAATAAAAAAATTAAAAAACTTCAAAATCCATAAATAATTCCTTCATGTTATGGCATTTCATTAAATTTTATTTTGAAGTTACAACATGGTCATATAGAGACCAAATCACATTTGCTTTATTAGGGTTCAATGAACAATCATTAAAGTTTCATAGTAAAATAAACCACAGTGCCCCTTGTTTTCAATTACTTGCAACCACTAAGGTGTTCCAAGCATTTTAATTGAATATCTTTATTTGAGATTATTAATACACAGATGCAAAATGCTAACATAACAGGAACCTTGGAGAAGTTACTTGTTTAATTTCTTTGCAAGCAGAGGATTTAGAACCCAAATCCTATCGAGAGTGTGTTTTCACAACTGGGTGAAAATACCACTCAATAGGAAGCAACTCAACCATCAAACTCAAAACAACCAACCAAGGGTTCCACCAACTCAATGCAAGTAGCTAGACTCACAAATATAAACCCTAGTGCACAAAGCTTCCACTATCTCAAACCAAAAATATGAATTCACCAAAAACTCTCCTTAAGGATAACAATGCATAAGTAGTCTTCAACAAACCAGAAAATAAGATTTACACCTAGCCAAAGGATACCTAGTAGAATACCTTTTCACTCCAACCTTATTTCAGAAAACATACACCAATCATACTCATAAGAATAATGTGCCGATACCTTATTGGAGTAGAAGATAATTGAACCTTCAAGTTGTCACCACACACAACTCTTAAACTTCCAACCAAGTTAGGGTTAGAATAAAAAGAAATGAGCAATAATATAAACTTCCTTTATTACACCTTTTAGCTCCACTTCTTTAAACACAACCACCAAAACATGCCAATAAATCAAAAATCACAGACTCACACCTTATACCTCCATTTTTAATTTTAGCATAGCAAAGAATAATCTTAAAAATACATCCAAAGAAATATGCCCTTATTTATCCTAAGCTTTTATTCAATGCTAATCACAAAAGCCAAAACTCATAAAATTTAATCACACCTTATAAATCGCTGTCCAAGAAACTCCGAATTTCGTGGCATAAAGACGTTTTAATAAAAACGTGTGTTACTCTAGCAAAGCACCCCCGCGAGACTCGAAACGGTGACCTCCGTCAATGCAGCGCCCAAAAGCAGCCTTCACTGCCACTAGCCCACGTGAGCTACGAAGTTCACAAGTGAACTTCCCTCCAATTCACCCTCGAAAAAAAATCCCGAAGACTTTTCAACCGCACGTGCTTCCAAGTATTCCTTCGATCGTAGCGAATACAGAGCACAAACATCACAAATTGCATTCGGGGAATTTCAAATTAATTAGCCTTCCAACCTTAGGAGTTGGAGAATAAATAGTCTCTTCGAAGACACCTTGACGTCAGCGAAAATAATAATTAATTAAAACCTTGAAGGGTTTTTAAATAATAATTAAATAAATAATAAAGAGAACCTCCATTGGTTTTAATAAAAACCATTTAACTTTGTTTTAATAAAAACCCTATCCAACTTGGTTTTAATAAAAACCGGTTTGGTTTTAATGAAAAACCCTTGCCAATGGAATCTCTCCGGATTCTCTTAAAAATATTCTCTTGGAATATTCCACCTTTGAAGCCAACACATCCTCTTAACATTAATGCCATTTCCTTTTGACATCAATGACAACTCATAGACAAGAAGCTAGGATCTCAAACCCAAAATTGCCAACACAATATTCTATCTCCTTTTTCAAATCTGCAATGGGGACCTCTTCTCTTGGGTCTCCTATTTCTTCAACCTTCAATAGTACTTCTCTATCCTCTTTCTCTCTTCTCAATCTTGAATATGCTACAAGGACCTCTTTCTTGGACCTCCTTGATATTCAATGTCTACTCTTTTGTTGCAACTCAAAACTAATCCCTACACAAGGAAAGCACATAGAATTTCACACAACCAAAGGTAAAATTATTATCTATATATTGTAGGACACTTCTCAACTTCTAAGAACTAATTTTCTATAAAACAACTTGAACAACATCCAGAGTTATGCATAGTGGCGAATATTCACAAATCGGGTGAATATTAGGATTTCTAAAATTGAAAATTGGCAAATATGAGAACCCTTGACATCGGCCCATTCACCTAAAATTTTTAGGATTAAATTTTTCTTAGGGTAAATTCACCATAGTATATATCCAAACATAGGTATATTTGTACTCATTGGAAATATCTTTTCAAGCCTGATCTAATGGTGGTGTTTTTATGAAGTTTTAAAGTGATTTAACTGTTCAAAATTTACCCCAAAGATGATATTACTTTTTAGGGCTTCAAATGCCCCAATTTTTGGTGTGAAGATGATTGATTTGATTTTATTAGGATTCACCTTGATTTTTATTAGGATTCACCATTTTTTTACAAGGACATTTTCAGTCCAACCCCTTATGCATAACCCTGACAATATCAATCAAATACATCCAAATATCCAAAATTCTAAAATCAATAAACTTTACTAGTTGTTATTCAAACTAGTGGAAATAAATCTATGTTGAGTTCTAGTGTTCATGAGTTTTCGTGCAACCCTATGGAAAGACTCTAGCCAAATAGCAACTTTCAAATTCTATAAATGAAATCTCCCTATCTCTTATCAATCTCCCTTATGGCTCTAATACCATTGTTAGATTTTAATTCTTGATACTTGAAGTGAAATAACCACAAGATCTAAAATAAATTTGTATGAAATATAAGTCAATGAAAATATTCTAAACATATAAAACTCATAAAAGTGCCATTAATAAATGCTCATGAAAATAGTATCTTGGTAGAATAAATATCTCCAATACACCATACTTCCACACAATATCACTCTATATTGTGTGTCTCTCTCTCACACATAGACACATATATAATGGAATGTGACTCTTCATATGGAGTACTCTTGACCTTCACTCTTCTTGAGACTATTCACTTTCCTACTCTATGTACTCATGTGCACATGGACTATTATGCACATTTACATTATTAAATACTTTACACTTTATAATAATACTTATGCATTTATTACATTGCATCATAAAGTAAATATTCACACTCTAATATAGGACACTCTCCTAATATAAATATGTACCCAAGGTGGTACATTAGCATGTACCAAATAATGTAATATACGCTAACAATGAAAAATATAGCCAATACTAATTTTTTAATTCAAATTCAAAATTTTACTTTACCTTCATTTTGCATCTAGTTTGAAAAGAGGAAAAAATGTAGCAATCCCAAATCATGTTTAAAAAACTGGATAAATAGCCAAAGGAACTTTGAAAACAATAAAGTAACAAGAATATTTTGTCAAAGAAATTCAAAACTACCAAAAATAATGGAGTATAAATAAGTCCTTAAGTATGGAAGAAGGACCAAAGACTCTAAAGGCACTTCCTACATGATAAAGAAATGCTACTTCACACCCACTTTGATATCATATTTCATAATGTTTAGCAAATAATAAATAGAAGCAAAACATTCACTCAAATATTATACAAAAAGCAAAAGAAATATGAAAGAGAGAAATTTGGTGGGCACTCATAGGCACCATAAATAATCACTATATCCATAGATAATATTACACAACACTTTAATTTGATAAATTAGGAGTGAAAATGGAGTGTTTATACCAATATCAAAAGGGGGTGGGTCTTTCTCATGTGCAAATAGAGTTCACTAGGAGTATTTTTAAAGAATTACTCTACATCCTTTTGTTTGATGTGTTTTTTCAAAAAACACCTGCATTTTGGATTTGCTGACTAAGTGTTAGAATTATAGAGTAAATTGAACTTAATAATGAATAACAAAAATGATTCAAAATATAAGAGATAACCTAGATAAAATTTTTCCTTTTTGAGTGAAGATTATTCCTATGTTGCAATAAAAGAAAACTTTTATTTTAAGGCAAGGGTTCAAAATAATGCAACATACAAATCTATCCTAATACAAGCTACATGCACTTTATATTTCTTTCGTAAGTTAATAGTGTTGGAAATATGTTGAATATTTTCCATGTTATTCTAGTGGGATTAACTCTAAAAGGTACTAGATACTCTATGTGTATCCTCGCTAGGGTTTGAGGTCAAGCCATACCTCGAGCAGGGGTTTAGGGATGGCAACCCTTGATGGAATTTTTAGGGTTTCTTACGCTATTTTTAGACCCATATGGGTTGTTTAGAGTTAAATATTTGAATCCATGGTTTTTCACCCATGGTATTGTAAAATTTGTTTTTGTGTTGTTATTTAATTGCACTTGTATGAGAGATGAACATTATTGTATTGGATATGGTTAAGTTTATACAATAAGGAGATATTACTATGTTGGGTTTTTATTTTAAGGGTTTCCTAGGTGAAATATTATGTTATGTGTGTATCTGTTATCTTCTTTTGATTATGCATTTACTACTTTTCTAGATTTAGTTTATCGGTGCCTTTTGCTCTTCATTTGGTATCAGAGTAAGGGTTTCAACCCTATGATAAATTAATTATTGAATGGGATCCATAAGAAAAATAATATGGGCAAAGAAAAATTATGGGGAGCACATAGGTAGAGATTAAAAATTTTAGTGGATAAAATTTTAAGTTATGGAAACTCAAGTTGGATGATTTATTGGTTGATAGAGATCAATGGATTGTAGTCTCGAGAATAAAACCAACATCAATGATAGATGGGGATTGGCTAAAAATCGATAGGAAGACAAGGAGATCTATCATATTGTGCTTATCTGATTTAGTATTGTTGAATGTATTGATAGATACCATGAGAAAGTTGTTATGGGATAAGTTGAGATCTTTGTATTAGATAAAGTCACTGGTAAATAAACACTTTCTCTGAAATAAGTTGTATTCACTTTGGATGAATGATGGTGACTTTGTGGCTAAACATTTGAATGATTTTAACATTATGATAAGTCAATTAAACTCTATTGAAGTAAAAATGGATAAAGAGAAAAAATGTATTACATTACTTTGTTCATTACCTAATTTGTGGGATAACCTAGTTATGACTATCACCAATACTACTTCTACATTGAAAGTAGAGGATATAGTAGGAAATTTTCTATATAAGGAAATAAGACAAAATATTTTGAGGATTATCATTATAAGGATGCCTTGGTTATGAGATGCCATTCTCAAGAAAGAATAAAAAAGAAATCAATATAAAGGAAATCGAGATCTAGAGATAAATTTGTTGCTCCAAAAAAGAGGAAATTCTATAAGTGTGGTAAAATAGGGTATTATAAAAGATATTGTAGATCTAAAAAGGTTGATAATAGCTAATCATATTATGAATAAACTTATATATAAATGAATACCACAAATGAAGATTCATGGGACTTATTCCTAACTGCAGTGTGTTCAAGTGAATGCCATGACTCATAGCTAATCGACTCATGTGATTCCTTTTATTTGAATCCTCATAGGAAGGGGTTATATGAATATACAAATATAAATGGAGGTGAATTATTATTGGGAGGAAATTCAACATATAAAATAATAGGTCGAGGAAGACCCAAGTTGAGGTTAAAATATGGAAGAATTAAAACCCTTCCTAGTGTGTTGCATATTCAAGTTTTGGAAAGGAATTTAATAGTCATTAGTAAGATTAATGATGTGGGTGTGACTATGGTATTCAATAAGGATAGCTACAAGATGTTTCATGGAGTCTTGGTGTTGGAAAGGGAAGTTTGTATAGGAAATTTGTTTAGACTCGAGGCTAGCACTGTACGTATTGATTGCAATAACTCTTCAGTTGCAAAGGAGAATAATACGATAGAAGTGGATTCAAGTATTCTTGTAGTGAATATAATGTTATGGTATCAACGCATGGGATGTATTGGTGAGAAAGGCCTTTGAACATTAAAAATGAAAGGCATGACTGAAGTAATTTCTAATCGCCCATTAAATTTTAATTTTTGTAAGCACTGTATTTTTGGAAAGCAAACCCAAGTCAAGTTTCCTAGTAGTGCTACAAGATCTAAAGGAATTTTACATCTAGTTCACAATGATGTGTTTGGACCTACAAAAGTACCATCATTAGGTAAATCTATCTATTTTATTACATTTATAAATGAATTTTGAAGAAAGACTTGGGTATATTTTTTACGAAACAAATTTTATGTTTCTAATAAATTTAAAGTGTTTAAGGATCTTATATAAAATTAGATAGAGAAAAAGATAAAGGTTTTGAGAAGTGAAAATGGTGGTGAGTATTTTTGTAATGAATTTGAGTAGTTTTACAAGGACTATGGAATAGAAAGGTAGAAAATAACTCTGTATACTCCACAACAGAATGGATTTGTAGAATGGATGAATAAAACATTTATGGATAAGGCTAGAAGCATGCTAAGTGGTGTAGGGTTAGAAAGGAAATTCTAGGTAGAAGTCATGTTAACTACTTGTGACCTCATAAATAGATATCCTACCTCAGCTTTGGTAGATAAGACTCCATAAGAAGAGTGGACTGGTAAAAAATCCTCTTTGAGTCATATAAGGGTTTTTGGTTGTGATGCTTATATGTATATCCCAAAAGAGAAAAGGACTAATATATACTATAAATATAAAAAATACATATTTATGGGTTATAGTATTGGTGTTAAAGGATAAGTTGTGGAACCCAGAAACACAAAAACATTTATAGTCATAATGTGATCTTTAGAGAAACAAAAAGTGGTTCTAAAATAAGAAATGCAACCAAGAAAAGAACTTGAAATAGTTCAAGTAAAATTGGAACATGAGGAAGAACATGTGGTAAAACCTAGTGCTACAGAAGAAGATGAACTATAGAGAGAGTATGAAGAGGAAAATTTAGAGGAAGGTGAGGAGAAAGCTGAAGATGCAGAACCTAGAACTCCAATTTTTACAAGATTGAATCGAGTGAGAAGACTCCCAAAAAGGTATAGCCCTTCAAATATTTGTTATGCATTTAATATATTAGTTACTAATGAAGAACCCAAGAATGTAAAGGAAGCACTTTAGTCAAGTGATAATAAGTATTGGAAAAGGGCTATGGAGGAAGAAATGAAGTCCTTGGATAAAAATAAGATGTGGGACTTGGTGAAATTACCCCCTGGAAGAAAATTAGTTGGTTGTAAGTGGATATTCAAGAAGAAGTACAATGTAGAAGGAAATTTGGAGAAGTACATGGCTTTCCTAGTGGTAAAAGGGTTTTCTCAAGTTGAGGGAATTGACTTTGATGATATTTTTTCTCCTATGGATAAACTAACTTCAATTAGATTTTTGTTGGCTATTTTTGTTGCTTTTGATCTTGAAATAGAACATATGGATATAAAGACAACATTTCTACATGGTGAAATTGATAAAGACATATATATGTCACAATATAAATGCTTTAGAATAAAAGGTAAGGAGGACTTGGTATTCATGTTGAAAAAGTCTCTTTACGGCTTGAAGCAATATCCAAGAACGTGGAACCAAAAATTTGATAGGTTTGTTTTGAAACTTGGGCTCGGAAAAAGAAAAGTATATCTGTGTGTGTATTTTAAACAAGTAGGTGTAAATTTTGTTATCATTGTTTTGTATGTGGATGATGTGCTATTAATTGGTAACAATAAGGAGATGTTAAAGTTATTAAAATATTAGTTATATTTTTAATTTGATATGAAGGATTTGGGTGATGCAAAATTTATTTTGGATATGGAAATAATAAGGGATCATGCAAATAGAAAGTTGTGGTTAAATCAAAGGAAATATGTTGATTTGATACTACAAAGTTTTAGGATGCATGATTGTAAACCAGTATGTACTCCATATCCTCTTGGTCAAAAGCTATCTATTAAAAAATATCCTAAAATAGATGAGAAAAATTTGAAGAAATGCATCATGTTCCTTATGCTAGTGTTGTTGATAGTATTATGTATACATTGGTCTATACCAGACCTGATATTACACATGCAATGGAGTAGTTAGAAGATATATGTCCAATACAAGAAAGGAACATTGGACTATTGTGAAGAGGATCTTTAGATACTTGCATGGAACTTCATAATATGCTATCTGTTAATAAGAAAAATTTAGAGATAGTAAAATTGTAGATCTACAAGGTTTTGTGGATGCTAACTAGGCTAGAGATCTGGACAAGTGAAGATCCATGAGTGCTTATGTATTTAGACTATTTGGAGGGGCAGTAAGTTGGATGAGTAAAAATTAATTAGTGGTTGATTTGTCCACAACAAATATAGAGTACATTATAACAACTCATGCTTGTAAAAAGGTAGTGTGGCTACAAAGGTTATGTTCAACGTTTGGTTGAAATAAAAAAGGGCTATGAGAATTGACACTAATAGTTAGAGTGCAATATTTTGGCCAAAAATCTTGGTTTTCATGATTAGTTAAAACTTATTGATATCAAGTAGTACTTTGTGAGAGATATGGTTGAAGGGAATCAGGTGAATAGAAAGTTGATATAGAGAATAATGTTGTTGATTCATTAAAAAAGGTTATACATACTCAAAACTTTTCTTGGCATATAATTTTATGGGTATGGTTGCCCTTGATAGTTTATTTTGGTAGTTTTTGGCCCCTATGGAAAGTATTCAACAAGTGGGATAATTTTGGAAATATGTTGAATATTTTCCATGCTATTCAATGGGTTTAAATCTAAAAGGTATTGGAAACTCTCCATGTATCCTCACTGAGGTTCGGGGTTAGGCTAGACCTCAAGTAGGAGTTTAGGGGTGGAAGCCCTTGATATAAGTTTTAGGGATTTTTAAGCTATTTTTAGACCCATATGGTTTGTTTAGGGTTAAATATTTAAACCCATGGTTTTTTACCCATGGTATTGTAAAATCCATTTTTGTGTTGTTATTTAATTGCACTTATATCAATATTTGAAGATATTTAGAGATGAACATTATTGTATTGGATATGGTTAAGTTTATACAATAAGGAGATATTACTGTGTTGGGTTTTTTCCTGTAAGGGTTTCCTAGGTGAAATACTATGTTATGTGTGTATTTGTTATCTTCTTTTGATTCTACATTTACTACTTTTCTAGATTTAGTTTATCAAGGTATTTTGCTCTTCAAATAGAAGATATAGATAAATCAAGTAGTTAAAATAGGTTCTTTGATCCTTATTTGTATTATGTATCTAAAAATATGAAAGAGAGAGCTAAACCTAGGTTCCTTTACACTTTTTTGTTTTTATGTAAAACTTATAGTAAACAAAGAGTATTCAAAATATCAAAGTCTTTTAAATTAAAATAACACTAAAAATATTAAAAAAATTATCTAAGGTGGAGTCTAAGATGATATTGTACCCTACATTTCTACACTGCAATTCTGATATCACACTCTATGAACTTGACCTATGATTCTATAACTTGTAATAGTAAACAACAAGAACTTGAAAAATTGTGTTAGGTCTCAGGACTTACTAGAGTAGAGGAGGTTGAGGGATTCCTTGGTCAAAATTAGATCCCAAGATCTCCTTCACCAAATGTGCATAAAATATAAATTATTAGTTTGCATAATGGAATCATACTCTAGGAACAGAGGGCATGATATTGAACAAAGAACAAAGGTGAGTAAGAAGAAGCCTACTATAGATAGATAGGGGATGCTAAAGTTAAAATGAAATTGCACCTTATAAGGACCACCCACAATAACATGTCAAAGAGGGGTAAAGGGTGGGTTTTAGTTAAAGACCTTGGTTTAAAATTGATAGGAGCATAAAAGAGGGTTTCAGGAGATAGATACAAATGATAACAAGGGAAAAGGTATAAATTTTACCTATAAGACTTTTAAAATAAAATCATACCCTATTATTATAAGCCATGATTTTGAATGTGTTATGAAAATTGAAAGAATAGGGGATTAAACATGTTTCTAACCTAGATTAGATGATTTTTGAGGGGAGATAAATGGGTAGGATATGTTATGATATTTATGCTGGTAGATAAGATATAGAGTTTACCCCCAAATATTCTAAAGAAAGAAATTGTGCCATATTATTTGGGACATGTTTTTGTCTTTGTATATTTAGTTGAGGTAAATTTAGGCAAGAAGAAAGGCTTCTTAGGGTGTAAGGCAGGGATAAATGTTGAGCTAGAATTAGATCCATAGTTGCAAAACACTTGAGAGAGAGACTAAAGAAGATATCATGCAAAACCAAAGAGACATTTAAATATTACCACAATAATATATCAATATCTAAATGAAGAGGTCAAAGTGGAACAAACAAAAACCAAATGAGAGAAATCATCTCTCCTAAATTGAAAATGAAGTCCTCCCCAAAATCTCCCAAGCAATGCACACAAAAAAGATATACCTTGAGTCATAAAAATTCTAGAGTTTATTTACTTTGAGAATTCTATGCTAGAATGAGGGCCCAAGGCCCCAATTTATAGAAAAAAGTGGCTTGGAGGGAGGAGGAGAGGTATTCATTGCGAGGAGGAGGATGTGGTTGAATTTGAAAAGTTTCAAATCCAATGAAGGCCTCTTAGGGATTTGTATATAGGGGTAGGCTTCTTCAAATGATGTCACCATAAATGGATCAAAATCCCAAGGAAGGTAGATAATCTAAGATTTGAAGTCCTTGGATTAGAAAAATGATATCGTAGGTCATCTCATGTGATTTCAATATCATTGATGTGACCATTGAGGGTCACTTTGAGTGGTGTCAACTGGATTTTTGAAAAAAAAATGGGTCCAAAACAATATCATAGGTTATCTTAGAGGACCATGATATCATTACAAGAGAAAAACCTTATAAACTAGGGTTGAAGGGATAGAAATTTCATTTAGCAATTTTTAATGGGATACTTAGGCATCTAGGGAAAATAGACTCATTTGGCTAGGTAAATTTTGGGTCTCTACAACCATATTATATCAAAGGTTTATAGTCTAACTTAGTTTCAATGGTATGTGATGCTAACTATCATATGCTAGATGTAGCTTTTGAAGAGGTGGCTAGAGGAGAAGATTTTCTCATTTGAGTAGGGAAATTATCCCTACTTCACCAATGGCCTGTGTAGCCCAAATTACCTAGAATGCACCTATAACCCATTATATGCCCACCATTTTGTCTATTTTGAATATCCAACCAAATATTACCACCAATATTTTTACATATACATATATCACTACTCAACTTGGCTAGAGAACATAATCTATTATAGCCATTTAACTATAACTTCCAACCCTCCCTGCTCCATCCAACTCAAATAATAAGTCAAGTAATAATTTTGAAATGAGTGATATGGTGGAAGTAATCAAAATATTGGTAATTTAAAATAATGATGTAAGGCAAAAGTGGAAACAACTATATAATTGGAAACCTAGAAGACTACATATATTACTAAATATCAGGTGCCTCGGTAAGGTGTTAACCTAGAAGTCATCCAACATCATAATCATATGGTTAATTCCAATTTAAAAGTAGAGTTGATATGGCATATTCCATGTAATTATAGGTATGATCCCATAGAGTGTGTTAGATCCATCATGCATTCTTAGACCATCCTATATAATCAACAATTCTAAGCTCAACAAGTTGCCATCTTGGGCTAAACAAGTCTTCATAAATAATCAACCTATGTACTATCAACCTTGAAACCAATAATCAATATCTACCTTACCAATCCCCAAAACACCATATTAGAAAAATTTAGAACTAAAAAAAATGGATGAAGAGTCAAAATTTAAATATTATGCCATATGTGCTAATCAATGAGAGGTTGATACTAAGTGCAAGAGGAAATCTTTCAAAGAGCAACTAACTAGGAAAAGTACAATGGTCCTTAGAAGGGGGATACCACCATTATATTTAAAACATAATTGGCTGATAATAGCAAAACAAGATAAACATAAGGATAAGCATTGCATAGAAAGGGGGGCCATAATTATACCTTAAAATAAAAGGGAAGAGACACAAAACAACAAGAAGTATAGATAAGGGAATAGAATATGTAGTGTATAGAGGATATTGAGGAGTAATATATAAATATATTTAGAGGGAAGGAAGTAAAGAAATAGGAAAAATGGTAATTCAAATACCCTTATCTCATGATTGAAGATGCATGACATCCATAAGGAAATATAAAATAATCATAGCATGAACTGATAATAACTCTATGAAATTCAAGTTTAAAATTATAGAGGAAATAAAAATACACCAACTAAAGTTAGTATTCTAAAAGAACTAGATCTATCAACACAATAGGATCTACTAAGGAGTTTAAAAGAGTAGGAAAGGTATTATGCTAGGGGTAAGTAGGTAGAACACACTCTGACCAATATAGTTGATAAAAATTTTTTGAAGGTAAAGCATTTGGTTGACATCTAGGTTAAAGAATATAATATACTAAATTCCCAAAATCCTAAAAAGTTTAATCCACTATCATTTTATGTAACCTTCAAAATTGAATACATACTTCGAAGTTGCATATTTTATTTAAGGTAGTAGCGATAATTATGTCTAAAGTTATTTGTGAAGAGATAGGTCTATTAATACTAAAACAAATAGCCACCCAATTTAAATGGATGACACAAGGATCAATGCAATAGGGGTTATCAAAGACCTAGTCATGACTATAGCCATACATATAAAGTTTGTAGTTGTGCAAGAAGTGATAGTCATGGGCTAAACTCCATACTTTAGTATGTTGCTATCTACAGAGTGAACACAAAAATTGTCAAAAGATGGTTATTTGGAAGTGGAATATAGTTTTTGAATGCTTTAAAATGGATATTATTTTTTCTCATTTATTCATTCATAAAAGTGTTCAAAACTAGATTACAAGAAGTCTCCTTTGAGGACTTTACAAATTGATACATTTCATTACAATTTTACCAAGGGATCTAGTCCCTTGGAAAGAAGCCTTTAAGGCGATAACCAATGGTGTGAACTCCTGCTTCCCACAATCGAGAGATATTGTTGGGCTGACAAGCTTATGCCTCCTTAGCTCCTCCTCTTGCCTAGAATTCCTGTTCCTAAAGACAAGGGATTGAAATGGGGTTAGTAGCACCTGTGTTATAGAAGAAACCCATAAAACCATAAAAGGAGAGCATATTATACAATAATAAAAGGTGATATACATGCATGAAAACTGATCTACATTAAGCATAAACATGTTATTGATTAATATAAATACAAATAAGCAAATTTGGAAGCAATATCTAAGGTGAAACTATGCAGAAATGGTGACCACTCCTGGGTGAGCCAGATAAACCTGCAACATTGGAGATCACCAATCCTGCATCAAAACTCCTCCAAATTGCTTTAAATTTGGGCCAAATTTCCTTATATCCATTCCTAAGGGGACTATGAGGATTTTCTCTAAAATTCCAACCTATTTTGTGGCCATCCCTAGGTGTGCCACGGATAAACGGTTGGTCGTCCCTAGGTGGGACGGTTACAAAACTACCTTAGTTTTATCACTTATGGTTGTGAGAGTTGGTACAAAACTTGGTAAGGGTGTTGTCAATAGCTGGGGCCAAAGAATTCTTCAATTTTGCTGGTTTGGGTTTGATGGTTTGAACCTATTGCCCCTAAAATTGCCTTCGAAGTAAAGAGGGTTTCAAGGCCAAGGTAAGGCGGGTTTTAGGTTTTAAATTTTTGGTTTTCATTTGGGTAGCACTTCGTGGCATTAATATCTAAATTCTCCTCTATAAAATTGGGATTTTGGAGCTCCTTTTATAGCCCAAGAGGGTACTTAGGGCAAAATGACATCTTTGCCATGCGAGGCAGGTGGCGCAATGTGTCCTAATCGCATCTGGGGTGATTGGGAGAAGGTTACCCCTTTGGGTGCTCCCAATATACTGCCCCACTATCCATAAGCAGATACCTAATCAATTTGGGGTGATTGGATGCGTTAATGGCAGTATTTGATTACCATTTAGCATGTCCTTTGACTTTTTCAAGGGTCCAGTTAGGGGCCATCCCACCCAGGTATGGTTGTGGATGGTCATCCCTGGGTGGGATGGTCACCAACTGTGACCATCCCTGGGTGGGACGCTCACCAGTAGGATCCCAAAAACTTCCACAGACTACTAGGAACCCTCCAAACTAAGTTTTGGAGCCTTTTGGAAGCATTTTGCAAGCCTAGAGGGGTGCCAAATAGGGCCATATATTGTCGATAAGAGGGCATATGCAATGTGCTGATAGTATTATTTGATTTATGCGATTTAGGTGTCTATAGATACCTCATTTTTGAGATGCGCGATGTGAAACGAAGCGTTGAGAAAAAATAGATAATTAAATCATCAAATGATCAAGGTTTTTCATTAATGCCTCCATTATGGAAAAGCATACATTCTTATAATCCTTTCTATTGATATAGTCAAAGGATCAATTTTGGGTATACCTTTCAGCCATGCTGTAATGCCAGTTTTATGGGGCTTAGGGCATTCTAGGTTTTGGTGCCTTGTATCCTTGTAAACCTTCACATGGGTCAATTCTCGAGGTTTCAAGGAGACAAAGACTATTTAATTTAATTCTTATGCTGATTCTTTTCCCCAACATGGGCTTGAAAATTTATCTTTAGCCAAGATTCTTTTGAATGCATGATATTTGATTTATGACTTCATTGTGATGACTACCCCCTCAAGCGATGAGTCGATGAGGGCATGAAAAATGCTAAAGCGATGAGTTGCTTGACACATATGACTTAATTGGGGTAACTCTTTGTTTTTCCCATGGTACTAAATACCTATTTGGAGGTGATTTTTGACTATTTTGATGAATAGTTTTGAAGGCAAAAGGCCAGATATCTCATTCCCGTGGAGCGGTCCAGCCATAGAGGCCTTCTTGGAGATTAAACTAGAGTCTTATGATGCATCAAAAAATACTATGGGTTCAGTATTGACCCCTCCCATTTTATTGACCATTCTATCTTGTTTTTGGTGGGTTGTTGGCCCATTTTTTTTTGATATTTGAAGTTGTTTTTGAATTTTAATTTTTGGAGTGTGAGGTCTAAGGACCCACTTGATTGTAGCCCATAGGTAGTTTTTGGATTATGATGTATCTTTTGGTCTCATACATATATATGAGTTTCTATTATCATCATGTGTTTCCTTATTGCTTTATGAGATGTATGCAATGCTTATATTTTATGATGCTATGATGGATGTCTAACATGGATGCATGTATTGATCATATGATTTGAGCTGATGATATGTAGATGTTTATGTGGTCTCTATATGCTTTTGTAAATTAAAATATATGCATAAAATAGTCAGTGGCTATCTAAATATTATTGCTAATATCTATCTGGTATCTATCCCATTTTATGAACATCCTTTAATAAACAAAAGTATATAAGGAAAAATGTATATGAATTGATGTAATGAATGATTTGATTTTGTATGATGGCTATATAATGACTATTTGATGCATACTATGCTAGCACCATAGACTATAAAAAATGTATCTTTATTATTTTCATGTTATTATTGACACTATGTAATGGATTTTGGAATTATGACAAGCTTGTGGCAACATGAAGTAAAATAAAATGGATAATGTAATATGATATGATATTATTTAGTGGTTTTTACGAGACTCAAACACTGTAGTTACCTAATCAAAAGTCATATAATAATTACACAAGATCTTTTTACAAAGTATGCACCTACTAATATAACCAAGATAATAAATATCCCTGTGTGTGCATGTGAGTTCATTACCATGATAACACATAATATTACCCTAGTGCAAATAGGATTCACTTAAACCATCAACACTAGAGATCATTCTACGAGTCTCATTATCTTGAGTTTTGTACTTAGTTGGATTAGACCACTAAGTAATCTAGGTTACAACAAGCTAGCTCTTCCATATTCAAACATTGGTCTATACCTAAGCAAGTTGCTTAAGTGATAGACATATCATCATGCGGAAGGCTACCACCATTAACAGGTAAGCTATCTACCAAACCTGTAATGAGAATCACCTTATGGTTTTCTAATGATAAGAATTCCAGGGATTCAAGTTCAAGAATCCCTTGTTTTCTTTTAACTTTGACTTTCTCAAGGAGTTGCTCATTTTGATTTGGTGAGAAAGGGATTTCTATAGTGGTGAGAACCACTGTTTCTTTGTGCTTATCCTAGTGATAATAATCACTGTTTATTTTGCATATTTTGAAGTGATAATAATCACTATTTATTGTTGGAGTACTTTGAAGGGATGATAATCACTATTGATTTTTCTCTTTGGGATACTTGCCTCAGTGTAGGGAAAGGGATTTTTGGGTAAGGAGGAACTTTTACTTTTGTCAATTCACAGCATATTTGAACCATTCGCATGGGGGAATGAGCAGGATAACCTTTTCACTTAAAGAAACCTAAACCACTTCATAGTTTTCATCTTTCCTTGTGCTAAAATTGGATTTATTAATGTGAAAATTGTGTTGGGATTTTGATGTATACCAAGCATTATCCAAGCATGATTCTACCTTTTAAATATCATGATAGATTTCTACAAATTTGAGAAGACAACTAGATATGGTTGAGTGACCGAAAACTTTAACTATGTTTTGCTAACAATGGCTAAGTGACGAGAAATAAACATATAATGTTGATGGTATATGTAATATATAACTGACATATGATAACAATGAATTTTTACCAGATGCCT
Organism: Wollemia nobilis; assembly: GCA_028583015.1. NCBI lineage: Eukaryota > Viridiplantae > Streptophyta > Pinopsida > Araucariales > Araucariaceae > Wollemia > Wollemia nobilis. The sequence continues at coordinate 3,110,520 of JAQPPZ010002998.1, forward strand.
AATGTATAGACCTGGTGCTAGACATATATGATAAATTTGGAATGATGCATAATGCAATAATGAGTATGCCTAATGCAACTATGATTATAATGCAAGTGATGAGAAATGCAATACAATGCAATATTTTTGTATTTTGATGATTTTAACAATTTTTGTTTTTTTTTTTTATGATTTTTGAGATATGTATATATATGTACAGGTTGACCAATGGGCTTAATGAATGCCATTGGGGATTTTTGGGTGACCAAAGGGCTTATAGATTCCTTTGGAGCATTTAGGTTTGACCTAGATAGTCTTAGACTACATAGGAATATTTTTATTTGACCTAGACGGTCATTGACTGCTAGGAGTATTTTGGGGTGACCTAGACGGTCAGTGACACTTAGAAAGTGTCTACGACTAAATAGGGGCATATGATTGTGAATAAAGGGCTTATATATGCATTTTAAGCTTTTAAGGTTGACCTAGATGATCGTAGATAGTCTAGGAGCATTTTTTATTTGACCTAGATGGTCAAAGATTGCTAGGAGCCTTTTAGGTGACCTAGACGGTTAGTGAAACTTAGAAAGTGTCTATGACTACCTAGGGGATTTTGATTATGAAAAAAGGGATAATAGATGCCTTTGGATATTTTAAGGTTGACCTAGATGATCGTAGATAGTCTAGGAGCTTTTTTATTTGACTTAGATGGTCCAAGACTGCTAGGAGCCTTTTAGGTGACCTATATGATTAGTGACACATAGAAAGTGTCTACGACTATCTAGGGGATTTTGATCATGAAAAAAGGGCTTATATATGCCTTTGGAGATTTTAAGGTTGACCTAGATGATCATAGATAGTCTAGGAGCTTTTTTATTTGACCTAGATGGTCCAAGACCGCTAGGAGCCTTTCAGGTGACCTAGGCGGGTAGTGACACTTAGAAAGTGTTTACAACTACCTAGGGGTATTTGGTTGTGACCAAAGGGCTTATGGATGCCTTTGGATATTTTAAGGTTGACCTATATGATCGTATATTGTCTAGAAGATTTTTTATTTGACCTAGATGGTCAAAAACTACTAGGAGCTTTTTGGGTGACCTAGATGGTCAACGACACTTAGAAAGTGTCTATGACTACCTAGGGGTATTTGGTTGTGACAAAAGGGCTTATAGATGCATTTGGAGCTTTTTTTAACTGTGATTAATTTGTGCTTCTAAGAGGAAGGTACAATACCTTGGGTACCCCTAGCATTTGTGGTGATAAAAGGAAGCAAGGAAGGTGCAATACCTTTAGGATCCTCAATTTACTTTATTTTTTGTGATGTGATTAGTGTAGACACCAAAACAGCACCGATCTGATTATGTGACAACAAGAACTAATCACACTAACACACACAGCCCCCAGGGCAGCCCCAAAGGTTAAAATAGTGGTTCTAACCACTCACACAACAGTTTTACAAGTCAGGGATAAATTTGGCACCTTTTAGACACTTTGCTACTTATTCGCTCCACCCAGGGACGAGTGCGGATTTTTATTCATCTCACTCAGAGACGAGCGTAGAATGGTACTCGTTTCACCCAAAGACAATTACCAACGCTCATTCTGGGGTGGGACGAATGCCAGGTTTGACCAAAAAAAAGTTATACCTCGGCGCATGACAACTCAGAACTGCCACTTAGCTCTCCCTTCATGGCATAGGAGTGCGAGTGAGTTCTTTTGACAACTCATATCTGCCAATTGACTCTCCCTTCACTGCATGGGAATGGGAGTGAGCTTTTTAAGACAACTTAGATTTGCCACTTAGCTATCCCTTCATTGCATGGGAGTGCGAGTGAGCTTTTCTAAACATACAAAGACATGCACAGAGGCAATTAAGAAGCCCTTAATCAAGAAGAAGTATTCTCTTCACAAAAAAGCATTTATGTAAAGTAACACTTTTTCATGTTAATTCAAAGAGACCCCTTGGGTCTATAAAATGGTGAGCTTCCTCACCCAAAAGATATACAGAGAAGGAGCATTTTGAGCGACGAAGTGCTGCTAATTCACTTACTTGCGATTTGTGTTTTCAACATCCATAATCTCTTAATCGAAAGAGAGGTTATTGGGTGACTTTTGAAGGCACGAATCAAGAACCAAAACCCAATTTCTTTGACTACAATATCCTACCAATTTGCCGACAACACATCACACCAGGTTTCGGACCCATCCCAAGCGGATTGGTGTCGAAACAAAGTTTCACCCGCGGGTGGTTTGCCTTCGGGCACCCCCCGCCTTATTGCCTTTGGTGATTATTTCTTTTGCAATATTTAGCTAGTTACATGATTATGCTTTTGTCAAGTTTTTAGTTTATTTAGACTCAGTTTAACCATCATTATATTTATCTTTCATTTTTCATACACAGGTGCTACTGATTCTTTGTTTGTTTCTTTGAACGTAGATTTGCAGCATTAGAGGAGCAGCGAGGAATCTACTTTTTACCAACACAAGCGGCGTCAACGTTTTGGTTCGCCCATCTTATATGTGGGCACGCGAAAGAAGGAATTCTGAAACAAGTTGTAAAGGACCAACATTTAACGCTCCTATCCCCTAAAAAGGAAGGAGACACATTGTAACACAAATTCGAAAAGCATATCAATAAAAGGGCCATTTTTTTTATATTGCTTTGATATATTGTGTTCATGTTCTTTATTTTTTATGCATTTTTCAATAACATAGGGTTTAAGCGTTATTTTAGTTTCGTTTACATTGCATTTTTAGTTTATCCTTTTTATTTTTGGAATCTCGTGCTTTCAATTAGTGGGGAAGGTGTGACACCTTGGATACCCCCAATATATATTATGTTTGATGCAATGTTATTGGCTTGGCTAGGATAAGTGATATAGAATAACTCCCACTATTGTGGCAAAGTTTTATGGGTAATACCACTATCTTGATGGGGTAACATGAGTGACCTGCTTGTGGATACAACTTCCCTATCAATAAGATCTTGGACTACATGTCTAAAATTATGATAATTGCTAATGTCATGCCCTCTTATAAAGGTAAGAATGATCCTCCCTATATCGTATATAATTAGATCTATTTGGGTTGATTAGGGGTATATATGGCAAGATGATTGCCTTTGCTTCTTGCAAATTGTGAAGGATGGTTGACAGGCTCAACTAATGGAGTTGAGGTATGATGTCGAGGCTTTAAACGAGGTTAACGTGGTTGCCACATTTTATAAGGTGATGGGGTTGTATGCATCTTAGTCACCTATTTAAGTTTTTCTTCTTGAATCCTATCTGTAGGCAACAAATTTTGAACTATGTCAATTTTTTGATTGTTGATTTGAAGATCATTCTTGTCAAGCATATCTTGTACCTTATTCTTGAAGGTGATACATGACTTAATGTTATGACCATTCACTTGATGATAAAGACGGTGTTGAATCTCTTGATACCACATTGGTTTGTATCTATTAGGATCCAAAGGGTGGATATTTGGTAATGTGATAACCTTAGCCTTGCATAATCGATTAAAGAGTGACAACAAATATTTAGGCAATGATGTATACGTGCGAGGTTGATGGTGTTGTTGCATTTATGTCTATTTAGACTTAACATTGGATTACACAGGAGGAGGTTGGTCTTGCAAATCAAGGGGTTGAGATTTTGGATGACTGAACCATAACTCAATGCTTGTGAGTCAATTCAAGATTTGTTGAGTCATTATATTGGCAACTCATTTGCAACTCTATATTGGCTATCCTATCCGATCTTGTCTAAGTAAATATGGATGGTTCATGATGATTGTGGGTAGTGAGTATATCCACATGCTCTTGTTATTTATTTAACTCATGCCCTTGTTCTACCTCATAGTGTTCAATTGTGGTAGCTATATTATATCTACTTTGTTGTAGTGGGTACACTTGTTCTTGATTTTGTTAAGATGTTGAATGAGATGGAGTAGGTGTGACTGAATCCATTAATGATATCTCTTGTGGTATGGATGGAATATTGGATGGAGTCACAAGTGGTCTAGATGAATTCAAAGGACTTTGGTTCTTTGTCATCACATTAATCATTCCCACAAACTCAAGGGAAGATGCATTGGAACTTGGACCAATCATGGCTACCTCATCAACATGTTCAAGGTGATCTGCTTGGCCCCCATGCTCATGGGGTGCATCAAAAATTCTCTCAATGGGTGGCAAATCGATAGGAGGACATCCTAGATTCTTGATCAATTCAATGATATGCATGAATTTAACATTAGGTTCTATGCATTCATCAAGTTTAGGATTAGTCAAGTGACTTGTGTCATAAAGCATGGTAGATGAAGATGATGTGACATGATATGATTCATCTGTATCCAATTTGGGTTCCTTCTTATTGGTAGGAGTGGGAAGGTCATCTTCTAATGTGTCAAAAATGGCTAAGAGAGATTTTGCAGATAGCCTTTTTGACTTATCCTCATTTGAAGAAATAGAGGATGGTACTAGCGATGGTGGTGAAAATAACTTCACAACTAACTGCGGGGTTGAATCCAAAATTTGGATAACGTCATTGAGTTTAGTATCCAAAGGTGTGGATGGATGAGTAGACTCTTGTGGATGATCATCCTTATTGTAATACTTGAAGGGGTCTGGGTCGACATCAACCACATGGACCTGACCTTCATGAATGTATTTAAGGCATTGATGTACAAGAGAGGGGATGCACTCCATGTCTCTTATTCAAGGCACTCTTAACAAAATGTTGTATATTATTTCACCTTCCAAGATATAGAATAATGTAGGCATAGTCTTTTGTCCAACTTGAACAGGTAGGATTATCATACCCACAATGGAGGATAAAGCATCATTAAATGCTTTCAAGGTGAAATTGGATCTTGCAATGTGCGAAGATGGGATTTTGAGATGATTTAGTGTAGTTGTGGTAATGATGTTTATTTTGGAACCTGTAACAACCAACACTCACTTATAGGGGATCACATTGATGCACGCGATGATGTGCAAAGGAGAGTTTGGTAAATTGGCCGACTAGGTTTGATATCCTGATTTTGAAAGGATATAATAAGATCTTTGTGCATTTGGATGTATCCCACAAAGTTGGTGAAAGCATCAGAATCATTTGATAGAATTTAAAACCTCCATGAAAGTTTCTTGATACTTTGGGAATCCTTGTATTAACTCTCCCATGGTCATGTTGGTTGATGACATATGCGAACTTCACATAGGCCTCTTATGGATTGCTACCACTTGTTGGATGGGAGTTCTAGGTGGTGTAGAGGGAGTGCATACTTCCATACTAGGCCTCTTGGTAGGCTGATTATCTCTAGTTTAGACTTGGAATTGGTGTTGACTAACTGAAAAGTCCACTTGATCACATGAATAACCCATTGGTGTTCTCTTGGAAGAGGTACCTTGTGGTTGCATGGAATAATGTGATCGAGGATAATTAGGATCTTCCTCAGGTCTTATTTTATAAGTGAGGAATGGTTGGGCAGAATTTACTTGCCCACTATGATGAGTATCATACTCATCTAGGTTTTGGTACCCTAGGGAAGGGTTCCTTGGAAGCTTAAGATGATCATTTAACCCTACCTTAGGTATATAGTCTTATTAACTACATGGGGGGATATCCTCATACTTATAACTATGATGCTCAGGGCATCTTCTATATTTTTCCACTTCATAGGCTCATTATCGAGCTCGGCTATGCATAGTTGTCATGATGCATTGACTAGGTGAACCCTAAAGGGAACCCACACTAAAGAATTTTTTGACTTCCAAAAAAGGTTAACAGTGTTATATATCAAAATGATTAGTGTGATGAGATGATAACAATGGAATAAGGATCCAAAAACTGATTTTTTGATCAAAATTTTGTATTTTTGGAATATTTGGCCAACCAGGGCCTATGGGGAAATGCCCACTTTTGGGATTTTTTGGGAAATTTTGAACCGTAAATAATTAAGACTCAAAATTTCTACAAGAGGTGCAGAAGGAGCTAACTAAGACAAAAAAACAAAATTGGAAACTTTTGGAGTTGTCTAGACCATTTTATGACTATTCTAGTGTAGATTTTCTCAATTTTTGGGGTCGAAAATAGAGTAAAAATAAAACCAAAATAATTTTTTTGTTATAGATTTGTTTTACACAATTCTCAATCCGTTGGATGCAAAATTATTTTTTTATTATTAGGGTTTGACACCCAGATCGAGGATCTTGGGTTGATCACCCAAACAATAAAGAAATACCTAAAGTAGACAACATGATTATCTCTTTTTAAGTTTTATATATTCAAATACACAATCAATAGAAACACACAAGAAAACAAATGATTATCTCCTTTAAATATTTAAATGTGAATTCCTAAACTTGTTTGATGTGTTTCAAGAAGTGTTAATTTGTAAAGAGAATCCTTTTCTCATGTTTGATATTTCGTTGGATGATATTCTCAAATGTTTAAATGATTTCACCTATATACTCGCACAAGTCAAATATGGGGATGAAATCCATATCCAATGAGGTAGCATAGGTACTACCAACCCTCACCCAGCACCCCATGCATATTGATACACTCCTTTGAACAGGAATACATGCTATTTTACATGGTTAGGACATATATTGGGTCAGCCTTGGCTACGGACGGGTCCCGATAGTACTCTTTCTCATGAGCCAATCAAGTGGTAATTACATCCACTGTTGGTCTCGATCAATGGGTTGGATATGAGAGCCCAAATCCATTTATGTTAAAGTGAAACGTGGTGTGTGGGGTTCCTTTTAAAATTTGAAAGAAAACAAAGTAGCACTCAATGATTATTTACTAAATGCATGAAGGTGCATTTTTCTTTTAGACACATTAGTAGCATAAAAGGAAATCCAAAAATGCAAAAACCTATATGACCTTAATCTTTGTGGGTAAGGTTTCAACAGGTAAAACTAGATAAATGCAGTGACTTATACTATATTTTCTTCTATTTTTCTAAACTAATTAATGCACAATTTAGGAAAGAGAAATTCTAACCTTTTTATGCAAAGAACAAGCAATAAAAACATGAAATTGAGCAATTTTAAGTAGTAAAAAGTCAAATTTATGATGCAAAAAGGTGTAAAATGGAACCTGAAAGTTGTTTTTGCAAATTTTTGCAGAAAACCTTTGGTTTTATGGCCATCCTAGGTAGGTACAGTCATATATTAGGGGTTGTCCCACCCAGTGCCATGTAGCTAGTCGTCTCACCCAGTGACATGGAGCAACAAAGGGGTCATTTCTGCTCAGAACGGTCAGTACCTACAACAAATAAAACAAGAAATAAAGGTCAAAATTATCACCATTCAAGGGGATATTGAAAAAAACATAAATACTATGATCACCACTGAAGAAGATAAATTCATGATATCACCTTAAGGCCATTTACTAGCAATGTATATCAGTTATAAAGCATTCAATGGAAAGATGGCATAAGCATGTAATCTAATAAAATGAAGAAAAATAGACAATCCAAATGATCAAAATATCTCTCTATTCATTCATAAAAGTGTTCAAAACTAGATTACAAGAAGTCTCCTTTGAGGACTTTACAAATTGATACATTTCATTACAATTTTGCCAAGGGATCTAGTCCCTTGGAAATAAGCCTTTAAGATGATAACCAATGTTGTGAACTCCTGCTTCCCACACTCGAGAGTTATTTTTGGGCTGACAATATTATGCCTCCTTAGCTCCTCCTCTTGCCTAGAATTCCTATTCCTAAAGACAAGGGATTGAAAGGGGGTTAGTAGCACCTGTGTTATAGAAGAAACCCATAAAACCATAAAAGGAGAGCATATTCTACAACAATAAAAGATGATATACATGCATGAAAACTGATCTACATTAAGCATAAACATGTTATTTATTAATATAAATACAAATAAGTAAGTTTGGAAGCAAGATCTAAGGTGAAACTATGCAGAAATAGTGACCGCTCCTATGTGAGCCAGATAAACCTGCAACATTGGAGATCACCAATCCTACATCAAAACTCCTTCAAATTGCTTCAAATTTGGACCAAAGGTACTTCTAGCCATTCCTAAAGGGACTATGGAGAAATATCTCTAAAATTCCAACCTATTTTGTGGCCATACCTAGGTGTGCCATGGATAGACTACTGGTCATCCCTATATGGGACGATTCCAAAACTACCTTAGTTTTGTCACCTATGGCTATGGGAGTTGGTCCAAAACTTGGTAAGGGTGTTATCGATAAATGAGGCTAAATAATTCTTCAATTTTTTTGGTTTGGATTTTATGGTTCGAGCCTATTTCCCCTGAAATTGCCTTCAAAGTGAAGATGTTTCAAGGCCAAGGTAAGGCAGGTTTTAGGTTGCAAAATTTGGGTTTCAATTTGGGCAGCACTTCATGGTGTTAATATCCAAATTCTCCTCTCTAAAATTGGGAGTTTGGAGCTCCTTTTATAGCCCAAGAGAGAACTTAGGAAAAATGACATCTTTGCCATGTGAGGCAGGTGGCGCCATGTGTCCTAATCACATCATGGGGTGATTGAAATTAGGTTACCCCTTTGGGTGCTCCCAATATACTACTCCACTATCCATTAGTAGGTCCTTAATAAATTTGGGGTGATTGGATGCATTAATTGCAGTATTTGATTGCCATTTAGCACATTCTTTGAATTTTTCAAGGGTCCATTTAGGGGTCGTCCCACCCAGGGATGATTATGGATGGCCATACCTGGGTGGGACGGTCACCAACTATTACCATCCATGGGTGGGACGGTCACTAGTAGGAGCACCAAAACTACACGAGACTGCTAGGAACCCTCCACACTAAATTTTAGATCCTTTTGGAAGCCTTTTGCTAGCCTAGAGGGGTGCCCAATAGGGCCATATGTTGTCAATAAGAGGGCATATGCAATGTGCTGATAGTATTATATGATTTATGTGATTTAGTTGTCTACACAATGCAATAGGGATTATCAAAGACCAAGTCATGACTATAGCCATACATATAAAGTTTGTAGTAGTGCAAGAAGTGATAGTCATGGGCTAAACTCCATACTTTAGTATGTTGCTATCTAGAGAGTGAACACAAAAATTATCAAAATATGGTTATTTGGAAGTGGAATATACCTATATAAATTTACCTAAATATGGGAAGGTAGTCAAGATAAAAAATGATATGCCTTGTAACTACTTACTATACAAGTTGGATGATGAAAGCACAATAAACTAGAATGAACACTCAAACTTCATAGAGGATGATGAGTATCTTGAAATAGACCAAGACTTAGAGGTTGACATGATAATTCATGTATTATAATATGGATAATATTTAGAGGTTGAATACGAAGAAACTAAATTGGTAATGTATTGCATAACTAAAGCACCTTCTAACCTCCTTGATGAGTCATAGAATTGATTGTTATCATAGGATTTTATCATATCTATTACCTATTTCTATGAACAAAAACCCTCTATATGCCCTAATTATATGGTATCTAGCATTGTTTTGTATATGTGTAAGTTACGCCGATAATATGATAATTTTATGGTAGAATAAATACATTTTATTTGGAATTATTTTATTGTGAATGTATGACATTAATCTATTTCCACAAAGTCTATTTCTTGTTTTTTTTATGGATAGGAGTAGAGAAGAAGAATCTATTGTTGCAACAAATTATGGTCTTTGATAAATAAATATAGTCTTGCAACCAATAATTATGATGTGCAATGACATTATTATGTAAATATTAAAATGTACAATGATTTCCATTTTAAGGATTATAAAGCTATCAACAAGAAGGATGCATGAATGGATGCATATTTTTAATTGTATACTATAGGACATGAGCATATAACTGAGATTATTATTTTATTTTAAAATAATGAATATTTTATTGTTAGGATTTCTATTTTATACCTAAAAAATCAAGTTTGTATTATAATAAGTAGAGAAAACAAATTGAATACATTTTTTTGTTGAGTAAATGGTTCAATATAGTCTTTTGCTCTATAGTTTTAATTATTGTAATAGAATTTTGTTTTTATGCATAATTAGTATTTTTCTATAGTTTATTCCTTTGAAATTTATTAGATAATTTAGGATATTGTACATTGGTTAAGCTTTGTATTTTGAAGAACATAAGCTTATACTGAGAGGGGGGGTGAACAGTATAAGATAAAACTTTTTACTTTTCAATCCAAATGATAACAACAATAATATCAAAGCAGTAAATAATGCACACATCATCACACACATGAGAGACATGATTTAACGTGGTTCACCCAATGTGGGTTACGTCCATGGAGAAAATATTCCTTATAAATTTTCTCAATGAATCTTTTGGGAACCAAATCCCTATTACAATATTTATGGACCTCTGTCCAAAGGAGACACCAATCCCCTATGCTCAAGTTCATGGATCTCTATCCATAGGAGACCTCTGTCCCCACTACTCTAGTTTATGGATCTCTTTCCATAGGAGAACTCTATCCCCTCTACTCTAGTTTGTGGATCTCTCTCCATAGGAGAACTCTATCCCCTCTGCTCTGCTCAACTTTGATCAAATATGCTCACAAATCCAATCTGCTCACAACTTCCTATACTAATATATCTTATACCTTCTCACAAGTCTGTCTTATACCTGCTCACAAGTCTGCCTCAACCCTACTCACAAGACTGCCTCAACCTGCTCACAAGTCTACCTCAAACCTGCTCACAAGTCTGCTCTAGTCTGCTCACTATCTCTGCTCAATTTTTCCCTAATACATGCTCAATATTGCTCATAACATTTGCTTGATTATAACACTTCAAACATATTCTATCAAGAATTATTGTTCAAGAACACATAGGAAATGATATGCAATATGATTCCACCATATGTTCTTTCCAATTTAACTCAACCCAATACACAATTGCTTTACAAGACTTGCTCATCCACATTCAATACATTCAAACCAATGCTCAAAAGGTTTCACAATGATGCACAAACTTGTCTTCAAACCTAGCACAAGTAGTTCACAATCTCTAGCACAAATGTCTCAATCTCTTTCAACAATGGAAGCACAACTTGTTCTCAAACTCTATCCCAAATGTTTCCAAAACCATTCAACAATGAAGCATTGTAGCACAAACCCTAGCTCAAACATTTCCAACAATGCATATGAACTTAATCCTTATATCTCCTCCTTATGACATCACAAGATATGCCCAACCAAATACCTCAAATAAGGAGTAATGTTACCATACCTCTTAGCTTGCTTTTGATGGAGATGAGCTCTCAAAAACCTATCTCAAAAATTATTCTATCCTTTTATGCCACTTCAAAGGTTAGTTAGCACAATATTTTTCAACCATCCATATAAGAAACCTTTCCTCAAAAATAGTGCACAAAAATATTGTTTTACCACTCCTTTTATTTTTCCAATGCAAGGTTTTTAATCACTAAACAACTCCTCTCAAATTCTCTTTCACAATGCTGGACTACACACAATACTTAACCATTGAACACCTTATTACTCCTAAGTGATTTTCAATATTAGCAACCAGAAACCCTAAGTGCATATCACAAATTAAATCCCACTTCAATATACCTTATACCTCCTAATATATCTCAATTTAATTAAACATAGAATCAGAAATGTCACACAATAATTATTATGCAAAGCTACAACCTTATGTCTCCCTAGAAAATTGCACACCAAACAATAAAAATTTAACCCTTATATCTCCCTAAGTCATGCGCTATGCATACCTTAATTTAATCAAAAAAATTGCCTTACCTCAAGCGCTACCATTGTGACTCGATCCTGCCTCTCCTCATTGGCCCGTGCCCTAGCGCTAGGGTGGACACCACGTGGGCTAGGCACCCACACGATCACCAAGGAGCACGCACTCCTTTTTCACCTACTACGTTTGATGCTTCTTCCTCAACCAAAAAAAAACCTCCATCGTGATTCGAATGCGTAACCTCTCACCTGCCATGCTCTTTGCAATCCCTACCTACCACTTGGGCTATCCACCCACTTAGGACAAAAATATGTGTTGCCTCTTTAATCTCTTCACTACCCTCAAAATGCGCAAAATGATTTGTCTTATTCTCTGCCTCCACAACGTGCTCGAACGAATGTGATTCTTGCTTGGTTAAAAACCTTAGTCCATGCAAATAATTAAACCTTTTTATACACTTTTGCTTGCCCTACTTGGACGTCGGCTCAACCTTTTATTTGCCACCTTTTAAATTTATAATTCAAATTTATTTTATTTTTAATATAATATTTAACCTTGGTGTTAAATATTATTTATTATATTATTTAACCTTGGTGTTAAATAATATTTTTGCTTGTAGTCCTTTGTCAACTTAATTTCTTTTTGCCTTTGTCCGCTTTCAATCCTCCTTTTAATAAGTCCTTTTGCATAATATATTTTTTAAAATTTTCTTTTTTTTCTTTCCCCTCCTTTTGAACCATGGTCTTAAACTTGGGCCTTCAACCTTTTAACCTCAATGAATTTGACATCAATGACAACAATATACTCAAAATTTCCAACAATCTCCCCCTTTGTCATTGATGGCAACCCTTTCTAAAAATTCCTTTTCCAACCACTGGATTCCAAATCTGCTCCCCTAAAACTGCTCCCCCTAATTGAATGCTCTCCCCCTTACTCAAATCTCTCCCCCTTTGACATCAATGGCAAAGGGACTCCTTTGGGGCTAAATATAAGACTCTTAGCTCAGCCCCCTCCCCACCTCCTCTCCTTGAGGTGATTAATTTTGGGGTGGGAGTAAGACTACTCCCAATTTCCTTCTAAGATACTCAAAAGTTTCCTTTGGCAATGGCTTAGTAAATATGTCTGCAAGTTGTTCCTTTGTAGTAACATATTCCAATTTGACTTGCTTATCCATCACCTGTTCTCTCAGAAAATGATATTTGATCGGAATGTGCTTGGTCCTTGAGTGCATCACTGGATTCTTTGAAATGTTTATGGCACTTGTATTATCACATAGTATGGATATGGGATGATCATGCTCTATCTTAAAGTCCTTTAAAGTTTACTTCATCCATAACACTTGTGTACAACAAGCAACTGCTGCAATGTACTCTGCCTCTACCATGGATAAGGATATCGATGCTTGTTTCTTGCTTAGCCAAGAGACTAAACAATCTCCAAGAAAGAATGCTCCTCCACTTGTGCTTTTTCTATCATCAATACTGCCTGCCCAATCTGCATCCGTATATGTTGTGAGAGTGAAATTGTCACTTATGGGATACCAGAGTCCAAAATCCATAGTTCCTTTTAAATACCTGAGAATTCTCTTTACTGCCAGTACATGTGTTTCCTTTGGCGCTGCTTGAAATCTTGCCACTAGTCCCACTACCTGCATTATATCTGGTCTTGTAGCTGTGACATATAGTAAGCTACCAATCATAGATCTATACAATGTCTGATTTGCTTCAGGAGATTCATCATCTTTACTCAACTTGCATCCTATAACCATGGGGGTACTCACTAGTTTACAATCCTCCAATTTGAATTTCTTCAACATTTCTTTTATATACTTGGTTTGTGAGAGAAATACACCCTTTTCTGATTATGAAATTTGTAATCCAAGGAAGAAGGACAACTCACCAAGCATTGACATTTCAAATTCATTTTGTATACACTTTGCAAATTTTTGACACATCTTATCATTACTACCTCCAAAAATGATATCATCCACATAGACAACCATAATTAATAAGTCATTTCCTTCATTTTTGATGTATAAATTATTGTCAACTATTCCTTTTCTGAAACCCTATTCTTGAAGATACTTATCCAACCTTGAATACCAAGCTCTAGGAGCTTTCTTTAGTCCATAAAGAGCCTTCTTTAATCTGCATACATAATTTGGCTTATCAGTTAGGTTGAACCCCTCAGGTTGCTCAATGTAGACCTCTTCATCCAAGATGCCATTGAGAAAAGCTGATTTTACATCCATTTGATATACTTTGAAGTTTTTGAAACTTGAGAAAGCTAAAAATATCCTTATGGCCTCAAGTCATGCAACAAGAGAAAATGTTTCATCAAAATCAATCCCTTCAACCTATGCATAGCCTTTGCATACCAGTCTTGCTTTATTTCTGACTACCTGACCATCTTCATTTAACTTATTTCTGTAAACCCATTTAGTGCCAATTATATTCTTGTCCTTTGGTCATGGGACAAGTTCCCAAGTCTCACTTTTTTCTATTTGATCCAACTCCTCATCCATTACCTTGACCCAAAATTTATCTTCTCTTGCCTCATTGAAATCCTTGGGCTCAATTTTAGACAACAAAGAAATATTTGCATGTTCACTTGTTCCTATTATCTTCCTCCTTGTTTGTATTTCATCTGGATTTCCAATAATCAGATCTCTTGGATGATTATTTTGCACATACCTGGATGGAGTCTTAGGTGGTGTTCTTTGTGTTTCATCTTCTTCTGATTCTTCACCTACTTCTTCTTGGCAACTTTCTTCTTCTTGATATATAATTTCTTGAGCTGGTTCTTTTGACCCTGTCTGTTCATCAACTGTCACATTTATACTTTCCATAATTGTATGTGTCCTCTTATTATAGCATTTATAGGCTTTGCTCTTAGTGGAATAGCCAAGGAAGATACCCTCATCACATCTTGAGTCAAACTTGCCCAAATTTTTCTCTTCTCATCTAATGTAGCATTTGCTTCCAAAAACTTTGAAATACTTCATAGTAGTTGGTCTTCCTTTCCAAAGCTCATATGGGGTTTTATGATGATTTACTCTTACTTGAGCTCTATTGATGATATAGACAGTTGTATGAACTACCTCTCTCCAAAAACCATCTAAAATCTTAGACTCATTTAGCATAGCTCTAGCCATATTCTCGATAGTTCTATTTTTCCTTTCAACTACTCCATTTTGTTGTGGAGTTCTTGCTGTTGAATATTCTCTTTTGATCCCATGTTGTTCATAGAATTCTATGAATTCACCTGAAGTAAATTCTCCTCCTCTATCTGATCTTAGACACTTGATCTTTTTACCTATTTTATTTTCTACTAGGACTTTGAATGCCTAGAATTTCTCAAAGGCTTCTGACTTTTCTTTTAAGAAAGCTACCCAAGTCATTCTGGAGAAATCATCTATAAATAGCATGAAGTAACTTTCACCTTGTAAACTCTTTGTCCTTGTAGGACCACATAAATCAGTGTGAACTAGTTTCAATGGTTCAGATGAAGTAAATTCTTTTGACTTGAAACTTGTTCTTGTTTGCTTTCCATGTTGACATTGTGCACAAATTGTGCTTTGTGGTCTTTTTATCTTGGGTAAATCTCTGACTGCCTATTTGTTGCTTATTTTCACTATGTTGTCAAAGTTCAGATGACCCATTCTTCTATGCCATAACCAACTCTCATCCTCTTGTGATAAGAAATATTTTTCTCCCTTAATTTCACTTAGTATGTAGAGATTGTTTGTAGTTCTACTGGCATCTACAATAAGCTTTCCTGTCTTGGATTTTCTGATCTCACATCTATTTGGATGAAAAGTGACTATGTGCCCCTGATCACAAAGTTGACTTACACTCAACAAATTGTGCTTCAATCCCTTAACATACAATACATTTTATATCCTTGATTTTCCATTATCTAAACTCAAAGTCCCTCTCCCAACAATTTTTGTTGAACCATTGTCACCAAATTTTACTGATCCTCCATTGATTTCTTTAAGAGCAAGAAATTTACTTTTGTCACCTGTCATATGACTCGAACAACCACTATCAAGAAACCACTGATTTCTTTTATCTTGTACATGAAGAGTTGTTTGTACCAACATTGACTTCTCCTTTTCTTGCTCTTTTCTCTCTTTCCAAACTTTTGAGGTTGTATTCTTTTGATCCTTCTGATCCTCCTTTTTGCTTGATTCAGGAAATATTGTTTTACACCATTTGGCCTTGTGCCCAAAGTTATTGCATTTGTAATAGATGATATTGTTATCCATGAGAGGTGCAAATGAATTGAAATTTCTATCAACATTATTTCTCACATGGACCATGCAATGTACAACTCTATGACCATATTTGTTACATGAAAAACAATAGCCATGGAAGAAATTTTGTAACCTGTTAGATTGCCTTGAATAATATGGTCGCATGCTTCTTCCTTTGTTGTTTCTGTAATTGAATTTTGTCCATGAAGCTTCTCTATTTTCTTCCTTCTTGATGCTTTTGCCTTTCAATACATTAGCATAGGTCATGGGCTCTTCTTCCTTTGATATCTTTGTTCCCTTGGAGCTTGACTCCTCTTTCTGTTTCCCTAACTTTATATCTTGTTGTAACTTATCTTTAGACTTTTCAACTCCCTTTCTTAGAGAGACAATTTCAGATTCCAACCCTTCACATTCTAACTCTTTTGCCTTTAACTGTTCTACCATATCCTTTTCAATTTTCCTTACCTCTTCAACTTTTACCTTTAGCTCTGTGAGATTTTGTAGAAGTTTCATCTTTGCTTCCTCATCCTCTTGAATTTGAGCCTTCAAACTTGAATTCTTCTTTCTAACTCTTTCCAAGTTTCTAAGAGCAGCAATAAGTTCCTCTTTCATGTCGATCATGGCTTCTTCTCCATTTTCTGTGGTCATGTATGTTCTTGTGGGATCTTCCTTCAAGCTGTTAGGCTTTTCATGAAGGAACCCGCTCTGATACCAATTGAAGAACATAAGCTTATACTGAGAGGGGGGTGAACAGTATAAGATAAAACTTTTTACTTTTCAATCCAAATGATAACAACAATAATATCAAAGCAGTAAATAATGCACACATCATCACACACATGAGAGACATGATTTAACGTGGTTCACCCAATGTGGGTTACGTCCACGGAGAAAATATTCCTTATAAATTTTCTCAATGAATATTTTGGGAACCAAAGATGCGAAATTTACAACATCGCCTTAAGGGCACTTATATTGCAATGTAAAGCAGTTTGAAAGCATTCAAAGGGAAAGAAGCATAAACATGTAATATACTAAAATGAAGCAAAGTGTGTAATAAAATGGTGGATTTATCCTTCTATTCATTCATTCATGGCTTCAAAATGAGATTACAAATACATCCCCTTGAGGGCTTTTACAAATTGATACTTTCAACATTACAATTCCCAAGGGATCTAATCCCTTGAAGGGGACTTTAAGGTGATGTTCTATGGTGTGAATCTCACGTTCCCACAATTGAGAGCTATCCTTCAACATGTTCTTATTGTCTTCTTAGATCCTCCATCCTGTATAGAACACCTACACCTACACACAAGGGATTGAAAAGGAGTTAGTAGCACCTATGTTATAGAATAGAAGCATTGAAAACATAGAAAAAGGAGTTAATCTAGCAACATCAAAACTAATATATAATACATGGAAATTATTCTATATGCTATATAAATGAATTATCATCTAATATAAATTATTTTGGAGATATTTAAACCCAATATTCAAGGTAAAAGTGTCATAAATAGTGATCGTCCCTGACAGGGAAACCTAGACCTGTAACATGGAGACCTCAAATATACCATCAAATCTGCTCCAAACTTCATCAAATTTGGACCAGAGGTTAACCTAAGCATTTCTAAGGGGTTTGTGGAGGAATTTTAACCAAATTCCTTGCTATTTTGTGACCATACCTAGGTGTGACACCTATTGACTACTGACCGTTCCTAGGTGGGATGGTTACAAATCTAGCTTATTTTTATCACCAATACTCAAGGAAATTGGTCCAAAATTGGTTTTGGGGTGTTGTTGATAGATAGGGCCAAGTATACCTTCAATTTAACTAGTTTGGAATTGCTTTGATAGGTTTCTATTGCCCCTAAAATTGCCTTCAAATGAAGAGGATTTCAAGGTAAAATAGGGGTGAATAATGGTTTGCAAAAGGTGAGGATGAAATTGGGCAGCACTTTGTTGCTCAATTTCTTCTATTCTCCTCCTTGAAATTGGGTGCCTACACCTATTTTTATAGCCCAAAAGGGAATCTAGGTCAAATGGGTAAGTGTTTCCATGCAAGGAAAGTGACACTACTTGTCCAATTTGATGACATGTATAGGTGAGGGAAGGTTACCCATTTGGGGCTCCCAATATTCTGTCCTTGACCCTAATGGTAGGTTCCCAATAAATTTGGGGTGATTGGATGTGGTAATGGAAGTCTTTGATTGCCATTTACCACATCCTTTGACTTTTTCAAAGGTCTATTTAGGGACCATACCACCCAGGTACGGTTATGGATGGCCATACCTGGATAGGATGATCAGCAATTGTGACCATCCCTTGGTGGGGCGGTCACCAGGAGGTGCCCCAAAACTGCCCTAAAATGCTAGGAAACCTCCAAAATGTGTTTTGGACCCTTGTTCAAGCCTAGAGGGGTTCCCAATGGGGCCATATAATATTGATAAGAGTGGCATATGTGATGCACTTGTAGTCTTATCAAATTTATGTGATTTAGGTGTCTACAGATACCCCATTTTGAGATGTGCTATGTGCAACAAAGCACTGAGCAAAATATTTCACTAAATCATCAAATGATTAAGGTTGTTCATTAACCTAACAAAATTTGGATGCCTTCATTGTGGAAAGAGCATACATTCTTATAATCCTTACTATTGACATAGTCGAAGGATCATTTTTGGGTATACCTTTCAACCGTGTTATAGTAACAGTCTTATGGGGTTTAGGGTATACTAGGTCTTGGTGCCTTGTATTCTTGTAAACATTTATATAGGTGGATTCCCAAGGTTTCAAGGAGGTCAAGCCTATCTATTTGTTTCTTATGATGATTCTTTGCCCCAGCATGGGCTTGAAAATTTATATTTTAGCCAAGATTCTTTTGAATGCATGGAATTTACACTTTTGAGTGTTTTAATGTTGATTCGATTTTTGAATTCATTATTATGACTAACTCTTGAAGTGATGAGTTGATGAGAGCATGACCAATGATGCAGCGATGAGTTGCTTGACACATATGACTTAATTGGGGTAACTCTTTGTTTTTCCCATGGTACTATATACCTATTTTAAGGGTATTTTTGACTGTTTTGATGAATATTTATGGAAGCAAAAGGCTAAAATTTTTATTCCCGTAGAGTGGTCCGGCCATGGAGGCCTTCTTGGGGAATAAAAGAAAGACTTTTAGTGCATAAAAATTTGTTGTAGGTCCAATATTGATCCCTGCTAATTTGGTGACCATTCTGCCTAGTGGGTTTTGGACCCTATTTTTGATATTTTTGAGTTGTTTTTTATTTTTGATTTTTTGGAGTGTGAAGTCTGATGACTCACTTTTATTGTAGCCCATGGACAATTTTTTGGATTATGATGTATCTTTTATTCCCATGCATATATATGTATGATTTTTCTATTATCATCATGTGTTTCCTTATTGCTTTATGAAATGTATGCAATGCTTATATGTATGCTTTATGATGTTGTGATGGATGTCTAACATGGATGCATGTATTTATCCTATGATGTGATTTTATTAAATGTATATGTGTATATGAAAAATGCAATGGATGATTTTATTGAATTTTGTATGATGGATTTGTGATGTCTATTTAACGCATTATATGCTAGCACCATAGACTATACAAAATGTATCTTTGTTATTTTCATGTTATTATAACATTTTATGTAATGGATTTTGGAATTTTGCCAATGATGTGACAACATGGTGTAAAATGAAATGGATAATATAATTTGATATGATATTATTTGATAGTTTTGAGGAGACTCAAACACTCTAGTTACCTAATCAAAAGTTGTATATTAACTATGCAAGACTCTTTGACAAAGTATGCACCTACTAAGATAACCAAGATAATCAACATCCCTGTGTATGCATATGAGTTCATTACCATGATAACACATAATATTGCCCTAGTGCAAATGGGATTCACTCAGCCCATCAATACTAGATCATTTTACGAGTCTCATTATCTTGAGTTTTGTACTTAGTTATATTGGACTACTAGGTAATATAGGTTTCAACAAGCTAGCTCATCCACATTCAAACATTGGTCTATACCTAAGCAAGTTTCTTAAGTGACAGACATATCATCATGTGGTAGGCTAACGCCATTGACAAGTAGGCTATCCACCAAACCTGTAATGAGGATCACCTTATGGTTCTCTAATGCTGAGAATTCTAGGGATTCAAGTTCGAGACTCCCTTGTTTTATTTTAACTTTGAATTTACCAAGGGAGTTGCTCATTTTGATTTTGTGAGCAAGGGATTTTAGTAGTGGTGAGAACCACTATTTCTTTTTTATTTTTCTAGTGATAATAATCACTATTTCTTTTTGCATCTTTTGAAGTGATAATAATCACTATTTCTTGTTGGAGTATTTTGAAGGGATAATAATCACTATTAATTTTTCTCTTTGGGATACTTGCCCCAGTGTAGGGTAAGGGATTTATGGGTAAGTAGGAACTTTTCCTTTTGTCTATTCTCAGCATCTTTGAACCATTCACACAGGGGGATGAGCAAGATAACCTTTTCGCTTGAAAGTAACCTAGACTACTTTATAGTTTTCATCTTTCCTTGTGCTAGACTTGGATTTATTAATGTGAAAATGTATTGGTATTTTGATGTATATCAAGCATTACTCTAAGCAGGATTCTATATTCTAAATATCATGATAGATTTCTACAAAATCTGAAAAGACAACTAGATATGGCTGAGTGACCAAAAACTTTAATTATGTTTTACTAACAATGGCTAAGTGGCAAGAAATAGACATATAATATGGAATACAAATGTAAATGGTATATGTAATGTAAACAGGTGGTAATATTAACTCATAATAACAATGATTTTAACAGATGCCTAGTGTACAAACTTGGTCCTAGACATGTATAATCAATTTGGAATGATGCATAATGAAATGATGAGTATGCCTAATGCAGTTTAGATGAAGTACACTGAAGCAATTATAGACACCCAAAAGTTGCACATTGCTATACCTACATACTTGTAGATCCTTTTGAACACTTGTAGGTTTACATAGGCCATCCTAGGTACCCCTAGGCTATCGTAGACTAGTATAGACTATTGTAGATCCTCCTAGATATGCGTAAATTGTTGTAGTCATGTGTAGTCATACGTAGATGGTTGTAGTCATGCGTAGTCATGTGTAGATCACCATAGATTGTCATAGTTTCGTGTAGAATCCCATATACCACTCCATAGGCTTTCAGGTCCTAAACCCTCATGCCTTCAAAATAACATCCCATGCATTGGGATATCCTTCGACATCCTGTTTACACTCAATTGAGGTCCCCACAAGGTATTAGTTGACCAAAAAAATTAACAAGTCAATACCTAAAATCTAATTTAATGTTAACTTCACTTAAGTCACCTTTTTAGGGTAAAATTGATTAAAAGAACCCTTAATATTTATTAACACTAATTACATCCCCCCACATGTGTGTAATTAGGGTTTATTAGGATATTTATTTAATCATGTCCTAAATTGACTTAAAGTCCTCCTAATTAAGATTAGCCCTAATCCATCATCACACATGAGATATTTCTCATAAGGAATGTGATGTTGCCACATTGCATTTCCTAACCTAACCCTAGCCAGAATCAAACCTAGGTTTAGTCTATCTAACTCCCCCCCTACACCTTGCTATTTCCTATAAATAGTGGGTCCTAAACCCCAAATTAGAGATCCTTCCAATAGTTAACAAAGTACAATTACTCTACTGAAATAGAAAGCAAACATTGAAAAATAATTTCTCGATGTACATAGTCTGATTCTGACACCAGATAGAGGCACCCCAACTACCTAGGAATTGATCTATCGAAGTAATTTTTCACAAGGGAATTCATAGCTCAGATCGTCCCTTGCCTTGTGAATCTGGCCCTAATTAACCTCCTAAGTGGTGAAGTGGGTCTACAGTGTCCATATTGACCCAGATCTGGCAAGTAAGCTCCATTTTGGTTTTTTATGTCCTTTTGTATAATTTATTTCAGTCTTTATCATGTTTTTACAGTCATTTCATCTTCTTAAATATGGGGTATGACTAAGGCAAGCCCCTCAACGAACTAAATCCCTTTTGTAGGTTATTTAGAAGATCTAGAGATGAAGAACAACAACAAAAAAACAAAACATGTGGTGGCCCACTGTTGGAATATGTAATGCAACATTGTGTAAATTATTCTTAGACTAAAATATAAAGTCTAAAGAATAATATTTGAATTAGAAAATAATTCTATTTTATGTAAAAATATTCCCACCCAATTAATAAATAAAATAAGGGTGCTAGGAATATTTAATTTGTGGGAAAAAGTTATTTCCCCTTTTCTAGCAAATATTAAAAAGTAACCAATCACTTTTTAATATTTGATAGATGTCACTTGTCACACATCTCAAGATAAAATTGTGATAAGATTTGTCACACATATCAAGATAAGATTAGGGTAATTTTAGGGTTGTAGTAGAAAAGCTTCTCTTTAAATAGGGGTGTTGTCTACTACATCTTGTCATATATCATGTTGATGCATATTGTTGCATAACATTGAAGCATTCTTGTATTGTTGAATCATTGAGTAATATAGTGAGCTTCATAGTGGATGTTTCCCTTCTTCATTTGAAGTAGGATTTTACCACTTAATATTGGTGTTGTGGGTTTTCCTCTTTTGTGTGTGATTGATCTTGTGGAGCATTCTTCGATCTTGGGGAGACTTTGCTTGTATCACATTTGGTATCAGAGCGGTTGGGATCTCCATCAAGTGTCTTCAATCATTTGAGGTGAAAAACCCATTAAGGTATATATATATATATATTTGTTTTAATGCATGCATTTGATATTTGGGTAAACTTATTTTGCAAATCTGCCATTAGGGTTTATAGATTTATTGTATTTTTTTTTCTAGTTGTTAGATCTTTTGCAAATGGTGTTATCATTTTAAATATATAAAATTTTGGCATTGAGCTTTTGCTGGAAGGGTTTTAGAGCCAAATGGATCCCATGGTTGCATCCGGAAGGCCCAAAAACCCTATTTCCATATATTATTTGCCTTATTTTGGTGAAAAATAAATCTGAGGTAATTTTTTTTTATTTGGGGGCCAAATGGCCCCCCACCCATTTTGTTGTACAATATGAATTTTTTTATTATTCTATTTTTTTAATAAAAAAAAGTCATTTAATAAAAAAAATAGTCATTTTTTATTATTCTATTTTTTAATAAAAAAAAAGTCATTTAATAAAAAAAAACAATCATTTAATAAAAAAAAACAATCATTTTTTATTATTCTGTTTTTTAATAAAAAAATAGTCATTTAATAAAAAAAATAGTCATTTATTATTCTATTTTTAATAAAAAAATAGTCATTTATTTTATTTTAAGACCTAATAGTCATTTTTTTTTTGCATAAATTGAAATGCATTTTTTATTATTGTATAATGCAACTAGAATCCTTTTATGCAATTTTTGGTAAATTTTTAGTCAAATTGTCAAATAATTTAGACCTTATAGTCATTTTGTTTCTCACATTAACAATGGTTGTTTGTGAGTTTGCTTGTTTTGCAAGGTTATCCAAGTATGTTTTGGAGTATACAAGGCAATTTCGGATCAACTTTTTCACTCTCTTCCCCCTATTTTTATTAATTTCTTCTAATCTCTCTCAAGCATTTGCTTGAAGCATAATGTAAAAATGTAACTTGTATCTCTCATAATGAAAGTAAAAGAGAATGAAAGTGAGAGAGAGAGAGAGAGAGAGAGAGTGTGTATTTGTGTTTTGCCTATTTTGCATCTCAACTAATCTAACTACTAACTTACTAACTTGCTACTAAACAATCTACCAACCAACTAATTATGCAATTTACTAATTTTCATATTAATCAAGAAGGTTAAAAATGAATCAACTTACTAACCACAACTTTAGTATTTGATTAAAATTTACTTAATCTTGCAACATAGTTTATATTTTCTAAACACCTATTGAATCCAAAAGAATCCGCTCTATCGGTAGCAAGTCCTTTTCGGGTCCTCATACCCATACCATTTTGGGTAACTTGGTTGACCTTGGGTGAGATGAATTGGCAATTCATTAGGCTATAGCAAAACCTTAAAATGAATACTAACTTACTAACTTATTGACTATCTAACATTTAACAAATATTTTATGGTTCAATTCAAGTTAGTTTATTTTGTTGCAAGATGATTGTTATGGTTAGTTACTTTCTTATTGTAAGTTAATCTATTGCAAGTTGATATTGGTTTATTTCCTTTATTCAATTGCAATATGGTTATAGATGGTTATAGTAGTTCATGATGATGTTGATTATATTTCATGATGATGCTTATCTCTCTTGATGATGCTTAATTTTGATTATCTTTCATGATGTTTATATTTCATGATGATTATATTTGATGATTGAAAAATAGATTACTTGAAAGTTATGTTTTTTTTTTTATATATGCAAGTATGTTTATCTACTTTCTTATTGCATCATTTATTTACTTTGTCAATGCATCTTATGTTTTTATTATGTTCACTTTCTAGAATGGTTGATCATGGAATATCCTTCACACCTAAGCACATCCTTGATGGATCAAATTTTGGAATATGGGAACCAAGGATGAGGGCTGAATTTCAAGCAAGAAAGTTATGGCCCATTGTGAATGGAGATGAAGCAATCCCAACCCAGGAAAGGGCACTTGAGACATACAACAACAAGAGTCACCTTGCACTTTCCATGATTATCAATAGTGTGAGTGATGAGATATTTCTCACTATAAGCCATTGTGAGCATGCTAAAGATGCATGGTATTTGCTAAAACAAGTCCATCTAGGATCCAACACATCAAGAAAATTCACTTTATTGTCCAAAATTCTTAGAACTATGCAAGGTGAAAAAGAAAGTGCCTTGATCTTCCTCTCAAAGATGAAAGACATGAGAACTCAACTATTGGCTTGTAATTGTGATTGGATAAGTTAGAAGCTCTTAAGATTTATCATTTTGAGGAACTTGTCAAGCAAGTTCAAGAATTTTTTCACCATTATTGATGACCTTGTTATGACTAGAAATGAGAATGAGGCCATTTTTTATTTCATCTCCAAATTAAATTCAGAGTATGAAATGACTGACCTTGGTCTTCTACACTACTATATTGGCATGCAAGTTTATCAACATGAGGATTGTAACTTTTCGAGTCAATCCAAGTATTTTGAAGATCTTCTTAAAAGGTTTGATTTGGAGGATGGAAATCCTACTTCCATTCATATTTCTACATGGGTTAAGTTGGAAGTAAGTACAAAATCTCAGTTGGCTGATGCTACATTGTATAGGTAGCTCATTGGTAGTCTTCTTTATGTTACCATCACAAGGCCGGATATTGCTTTTGCAGTTGGTATGATGGCTAGGTTCATGCAGAAACCTTATATTGAGCACTTACAAGCTACCAAGAATATTTTGAAGTACCTTTCAGGTACTAGAGATTTGGCACTCAAGTATTCTAGGCTTCCTTCCTTTACTATTTATGGCTATGCTGATTCTAATTTTGGAGGGGATAGAATAGACAGAAAGTCTACCACAACATATTTTTTTAGTATTGGATCTGCAGCTATCTCTTGGTATTCCAAGAAGCAAGATACAATTGCTCTTTCTACAATAGAAGCGAAGTATAAGGCTACGATAGTAGCTGCACAGGAAGTGATTTAGCTTTGTACCCTCATGAAGGAAATTGGATTTGAGAAATTTGGTCCTTCACGTTTGCTCTCCGATAATCAATCAGCTATTGCCTTGGCTAAAAATATTGTAATGCATCAAAGGACAAAGCATGTTGAAATCCAAACCCACTTTATCAGAGAGAAGGTATTGGATGGGACTATTCAGTTGGAGTATTTCCCATCATCTTCTAATTCTGTTGATTTGTTCACAAAACCTCTTTCCAAGGAGCATTTTTGTAAGTTGAGGGACTCACTTGATTTGGTGAAGTTGTCCTCAAGGGGGAATGAAGTGTAGTTACACTTGTGTGATGACAACTTCAGCCTTATGAGGTGTTTTGTGCTATATATATGAGTTTATCTTTGGTGGTATAACTGCGTTTTGCATCTCTTTTTGAACATGGTACTTTCTTGTTTTTCATGTGCAACTTTTGTACATGTTACTTTGTAGATGGTATTGTGCAATTGTGGTATATGATGCAATTGTTTTATGCGACTCTTTTACATGGTTCTTTCTTGTTGTCTTGTGCAAATTTGTACATGTTTTTATGTAATTGGCATTATGCAATTGGTTTATCATGGTACTTTCTTGTTAGAATATATGCTACTTTTGTATATGATATTTTATGGTTTGCTTTATGCAACCGGTGTGCAAAATTTATTATTTTCATATACCGTATGCAACTTTTGTACATGGTACTTTAGAGTTTGAATTATCATGGTACTCCTTGTTTTCTTTATACAAATTTGTATATGATATTTTTTGATCAACTATATAGCACATGACTATAAGTATGGCTTGGCATCTTTTTGTGACGATTTATAGTTCACTATTTGTTAGATTAGTTTTGTTATCACCTTTGGATATTCATATATGTTGTGGTCAATATATTTATGATGATGTATCTAACTGATATTATGTTGAGCTGCTTGTAGCTTGTAAGTACTTCCATTTGGGATTTTGCAGGCTTACTGAAGACACCCTTGTGAGGTTTTCTTATTGTCATTTGCAACCACTTATGGTTGATGTATGGCTTTGTAAGCTACTTGTATTTGAAGCTAATCCGTTGGGGGCTTGCAGTATCATTTGGCCCATTTTGTATTGGTGCCTTATTGCAGACCATTCTTGGTCATAGAAGCTCATTGTAACTATATTACTCATTTTATTATCATCCCCGTTTGTATCTTTAGGGGGAGAATGTTTCTTTGTTTCATAATTCCTTTCCCCAATATTGCATTAAGGGGGAGTGTTGGAATATGTAATGCAACATTGTGTAAATTATTCTTAGACTAAAATATAAAGTCTAAAGAATAATAATTCTAGTTTATGTAAAAATATTCCCACGTAATTAATAAATAAAATAAGGGTGCTAGGAATATTTAATTTTTGGGAAAAAGTTATTTTCCCTTTTCTAGAAAATATTAAAAAGTAACCAATCACTTTTTAATATTTGATAGATGCCACTTGTCACACATATCAAGATAATATTGTGATAATATTTTTCACACATCTCAAGATAAGATTGTGATAAGATTAGGGAAATTTTAGGGTTGTAGTAGAAAATATTCTCTTTAAATAGGGGTGTTGTCTACTACATCTTGTCATATATCATGTTGATGTATATTGTTGCATAACATTGAAGTATTCTTGTATTTTTGAATCATTGAGGAATATAGTGACCTTCATAGTGGATGTTTCCCTTCTTCATTTGAAGTAGGGTTTTACCACTTAATATTGGTGTTGTGGGTTTTCCTATTTTGTGTGTGATTGATCTTGTGGAGCATTGTTCGATCTTGGGGAGACTTTGCTTGTCTCACACCCACATACAAAGAAGACCACCTTCATTGAGGGGAGACTGAAGAAGGCATCAGATTAGTTGTAACCATGTTGGAAATAGAAATGGATAAAGGGAAACATGTCCCTCTTGTAACACATTTTTATTAATATTAATGGAATGCAGTTTCTCCATTTAATGCATATTTTATCTTGTGTTGAATTATCAAATGTTATTTTTTGACCATTTCATTCTGGCATGCCCGATGGGACCTCCCACAATAGATAGTGCTATATTAGTTTAATAAATCTTACATTGTCCTCTTTTTCTATGTCTTGCAGGTTTCAAAGTTGTCTACCACAGAGACCTCCAAAACCCTAGGAACAATCCTAGGTTATCAGAGCCCTAATTTAAAACCTCTATAGTTTATTCATCCCTACCCCATTAACTAACTATAAATTTACCCCTCGGGTGGCAAACTACATTTTAGAGCCCCAAAAATTGAATATCTTGTTGTCTCAGACCTCTCTGCAACCTACAAAGAACATCTAGACTGTCAGATATTAGATCTAATCCTTCAAAACAAAATTCACCCCTGAGTGGTGATTTGAGTGTAGAAGCCTCAAAAACCCCCAAATAAATTGGGGTGACCTCTTCAAGGGCCAAAAAAACCCCCCTTAGCATAATAATGTAGGTATTTTCACTTTGTATGCCTCTTTTGCAAGTTTTGGGAAACAAAATTTCACTAACTAGTTAAATAATCATTGCTAGACATAGTTTTGCTTTCATTGCAAAGTTGTCAAATCCTTAGGGTTTCTGAAATTTTTAGGACCTGCAACTTTCCAGTGACTTGCATAAATTTATTTCTCAAATAATTTTACATATTTCTTTGTACTTCATATGTAGCATAAGCCTATGCTATTTCCTCTTCCATTGATAGCTTTCATTGCTAAAACGAACTTTACATTCTAAAGTTAAATTAGGGTTTCTAATCCCCTCTTCCATTTTTGAAAGAACTTTAGACTATTTATTTTCAAAGAGTGCTTTATCTAATCATTTTACTTTTTAAAAGGCATTAGGATTAGTTTTATTTTGAAAAGGTAACTAGTTAGCTTCTTACCTTGCATACACCGTTAGAAAAACACGAGCCCACACACACTCACATGGAATTTTTACAAGTGGTGAGATTGGAAATCATCCCCAATCCATCACTCAATATTGGTGTGGATCGATTTGTACTCTCCATAAGCTCACCCCCCTAGATACCTAGCAGACCCACAAGAGTAGTTTTCTAGATTTCATCACCATAAAATCTCTCACTTTTATGATTGGGCCCTGGATTTCATCACCAACGGTTACCTATGGAGTGGGACAAGATTAGCGCCTTCATCCAAAAGGCTAGTATAATTAGTGGAATTGGTAACTGTAATTATTTACTAAGCCCACCTGAGGGTGAAGTGAAAGCATGGGTATGCCGATAGTAGGTCTTAGATAATTCCACCTCTCTTCGTGAGAGGAATTTGTGAACTTGCTTCAGCATAGTGGGTTCCACCCCCTTTAGGATATCATTTTACTACACTTTACATACATGTCACCATTTGCATGTTGTGATACCATTCTATTCTATGCATCTTTGGGTGTTGTAGGAGGTTTTATATTGATGAAATTTTGAATTTTCTAGAGTACTCACTCTATTACCCATGATTATACATAGGGAGTATCAATATTACAACACACAAAATGAACAAAACACATTTATTGTCAGCATTTAGAATTGATTCTAGTCTACCATTGTTTGCATGATCACAGACCGGTCTCAACACATTACACTATATATTGTTTTGCTACACAGAATGTCACTTATTTTATACTCACATTAGACACAGTTGAGTCTACATCACATAGGGTTTATTCCTAAAACCCCTTTTACACATGCTACTATGCTTGTGGTCACCCGTAGTAGAGAAAATGAGAAAGCACGCTCTATGGAGGAATGACCTCCCTCTTCTCTAGTTAGTCCACTCTTACTCATTCGATCATGAAGAGGAAGACCATAGACACATCTTTTTCATGCATAGAATCCAATGTACAACTCACACACATGATGCCTTGTGATGAGACATCAACCTTGAGTGAAGTCGTCACTACTTCACTCGTAGAGGATTACCCACTCCTTTTAGACCCATCCTCACCTAATCCATCGACCACATTCTGTGACCATGTAATCTACACAACACCAAGAAAAAATCCTCCATTATTTACCATATATGAGGAGGTCATGCCTACTTCACCTATCTTCACACATCCCTTCTTCCAAAATCTATCTCAATCTCTTTTTGAGAATGATTGATCCCTCCTAAATTGTACCTGTCCTAAGGTCAAATCATTCGCCCCTACCGTAGGAATGGTGTCTGACCCATCCTCCTCCACTGTAGGAAGCCAAAATCCATCCTTCCAAAATATACAATAGATCCCTTCCCAACATGAACCACAAGTATTCCCTTAAACCTCACACCCATACTCTTCACAAGAGTACCAACCATAATATTTCCAAGAGCCATTCTTCACCATATCTAAAGACATCTACCAACCACACTTGCAGAAGCAAGATGCACAAACCCAAGAGGGAGTGTGCACATACACTTTTCTCTCGACCCAAACTCCTACCTCGGTAGCTTATCCCACCTTTTCTGTAGCTTTCCTGTCAATATCCCAGGTATCTGAACTATAGGATACCCAACCTTTGGAGCCACCTTTGCCTATGACAACCATTAGGATACCGCCACCTCCTCCTTTTTAGGCTCCCACTACCAATATCCATCCTACCTATGGATCGAGACCGATTGCTTACACACCCACTCAGCTAGGCTATTCTACATAGTTTAGCCACCCCACTGCCTACCCTCTGAGACAAAGACAAATCCCATCCTTCAATACCTCGTATTGTCCACCCCTAGTATCAGTAGCTTTGACACCTACATCACTACTAGTTGCACCCATTTTCTTTATGCCTCCTCCAGCTTGGTCATATCCACCTATGACACAACCATTACAGTAGAATCCAACCCAACAAGTACCTATGCCACCACCATAGGCCACCCAATCATAGTACTATTATCCCCAATAGACATCTACCCCACAACCTAGTGTTCCCGTAGATGCGACAACATATATCGCTCAGTACCCGCCTTACCAAGATCAGGTGCAACCATACTCTTCACAATACTTGGAAGAACAATAATACCAGTATCCGCCACATCCACAGGGGCATCCTACCATAGCTCTGTCCCCCACTTCTATGACACATGAACTTCAAATATTATGATATGAAGTCAAAATTATGAACCTACGCACCTCTAGCTATGGGCCAAAAAATTATTCTTATGATGAATTGTACAATGAGACAGTCCACCCGTTAGTTCCTATTCCTCCCTACCCCTATTGATTCAAAATACCAAAATTTGACAAGTATAGAGGTAAGGAAGACCCTAGAGAGCGTGTGAGAAATTACCACTCATATTGCTACCAACTTCATAGTAGTAACCCTCTTATTTTGTGTACCTTATCACTGTACCTCTTTGATCCAGCATTGGATTGGTACAACATGCTTCCACGCCATAGCCTGTATACCTTTGAGCAACTGGCCAACTCCTTTCTAGAGCACTTTTTCATCAACATCAAGAAAAAGACTACATTTTTTTATGTCTACACCTTGCAACAGGTTGATGACGAGTCCATTACGAAGTTTGTTGCCAAATGGAGAGCAATTATCCATGACCTCACCCATAGCCTCCCCACTACAGATATTGTGACACTCTTTTCCAAGAGTTGCCACAAACACATTTCTACATCCCTCCAGCTTCACCAAAGCCGTACCTTTGAAGATGCCATATCACAAGCAAAATTGATTGAATACATTAAGGTTCAATCGAGAAATATTAAGTTGAGAGCCAAATCCAACTATAACTCCAACTTCCACTTCAATAGACCCGCACCAAATCAACCTTACCCTCGGACACCACAAGCTAACTAGGTTGTAGGTGCTACTCTAGAACTAGCACCAAACCCTCCATCCTATACACTATAGCCACAAGCATTTCAATCCAATAACCTTGCTCAACCTCGATCGTAAGAATACTAAGGCATGCACCCACAACTTTGACCATGCAACTTCACACCCTTATCTGAACCATTACCAACCTTGTTCCATTAATTGTACGAGGGAAACCATCTCGTATTACCTAAGATTCACCCATTGGATCTAAATTCACCCAAGCCTCATGACTATAATGAGTAGCTCTTTTATCCTTTCCATAGGTAGTGTGGCCATAATATCAATTCGTGTTGCTCCTTCCGTGGGTAAGTTCAATACCTAATCGATAGGGGCACAATTTAGGTAGCAAACCCTCTAGCCCCATATAATTAGAACTTAGGGATATTTCAAAACCCTCTACCATATCACAAAGGACCCAATCCCCCTAAACCTCCAACCAATCCTCCAGTGCCACCCTGCCAAGTGAACAATGTACAACATGATCCCTATCATGCAGTGTAGTAGGTATGATCAACTTTACTATGAGAAACTAGCGGTACCCGTCGCTCTAGAGGACACCTATTTTTTCACCCTCTGTCTAGTTCACATCACCACAAACAACTCAAATGTCTAAATACCTTACCTCCATCACCACAAAATGTGATTACCATTCGTGGTAGCCTAACCCATCACCTATGTAATGCCCCCGTGCAACTATCCATATTTGATCTCCTATAGTAATACCAACCCCATTATGAGGCATTGAATGACATCCTACGTTCCATTGACTTAGAGACACATGACACCAATGCCTTTGTCAATTTTGTTGGAAATATCCCGCGTTGCCTCCAGCCCTCGATCAGTTTCCATGACCACGAGATAACATAACTCGTAGGAGGAGTAGAACCCCCTCTCCACATACAAGTAAATATCAATGATATCACCTACAAGGATGTACTCGTTGATATAGGCTCATCCATTAGTATCATATCCACAGTAGCTCTACATCACCTACACCTTCCTCCAGCCCATTTTGCCATGCCTTACCTGGACTTGCGTGCTTTCGATGACTCCATGATATCTATCATAGGATCCATAGTCTTACCAATATGTGTAGGCATTCATACAATACCCATCCTATTTCATATCATCTAAGGAGAAATTCAATACAACATTATCCTCGATCACCATTGGATTTGAGATATGTAGTGTGTCCCATCCATACTACACTATTGCCTTAAGTACATCCATAACAGACTTGTTCACTGTGTCATTGTCGATGGCAACCTATTTAAATTTTGTAATGTGGAAGACCTTCCACCTACACCATCATTCTCATCATCCCAACTATTCCCTGTATCTTCTCAATAGTTAGTAGGAGCATCGATATCCTCCTCAACCTCCACCTCAACATCCCAGTGTTCATCAAGAGCACAAAACTCGATGTCTACACCATTAGCTCCATATTTTGGGGGACCCAAAACCTATACCATGCCTTTTTCACTACCATCCTTATGGACTCCACAATCATCCCAACCTCTACTATTCCAATTTCCACCCATGGTACCGCAACCATCATCATCATCTATTACACAACCTATTATCGTACCTTCCCCACATTTACATATGGGAGCCCCTATCCTGCCTACACCACAAACACCTTCTCTTCCATTTTTACTGAAACCTAAGACATTCACATCTCCGCGTATCCTAGCACTTGTGTCGATATCATCCCCTACATAGAAAAAACAACCTGTTCAAGACACAACAACCAAACATCATGAACCAGAACAACCAACATCAAATTCAAAGGAGCAACTCCCACACCCTTCAACCATGACCATAAGGGAATATCAAATTTCTCCTTCCTCGACTGATTTTTATACCCCACCTCAATCACCAGAGCATACCACACCATGCATATCCATATTCATGAAAAAATTGAGCCTAGGAGAATATAATGTATGCAACACTCGCGTATGTGACCCTTTGATCAAATCCACCCATGATTTTAGTCACCCTTCAGTTTTGGTCCTTACCATTGGAATCGTCATACAATTAGAAAGTCCCAAAAACCACACCAACTTTGTGTATGTAGGAGTTGACTCTTTGATCCCTTCACCAACTGCTCCAATACCACAATATAGCTCTGGTGATGCAATTACACATCTATCCAACCCTCAATTTGCCTTGCGCTACTTAAAACATTTTTATTGGCATGAGTTCAAACTAGGACATTATGAGTAAGGTCTATGTACACCCATTAACCCTCATGTTCGATCACCTACCGACAAAACTAGCCTAGGTTATCACCTAACCACCATCTATACATTAGAAGACAAGATTCAAGATTTATCCCTATACCCTCCTCCGTACCCAACACACACCTTGGAATAATATATAGATATGGATATATTAGAAGACATGCCTTCACCCACTTCAACCGTCATAGTCCCCTATGATTTCTTCCAAGAATATCCTAAAATTGATACCTCTTTATTCTATGATATTGCGAGATTGGTCGAATACTTTGCCACATTATCCTTGGCTACACCATCGATAGAGCCAAACATAGTCCTACTTGATCCACCACCGATAGAGCTAGACCCAGTCCCACTTGATCCACCACCGATAGAGCCAGACCCAATCCCGCCTGATCCACCACTGACACACTTGCCTATATTCCCACCTATACATAGAAAACTATAGATAACGACCTCTCATCCTTGTTCACCACCAGTTGTTCTACGATCTCCCTTGAGCTTTTGAGGATACACACAAAACATTGAACCTCCCTTAATAGAGTCATCCCTACCTAGTTCACCTACATAATCGATCAACATGGTTGAGATAGACTTACGCTCTCCCCTCCGCTATAGTCACCAATGAATTTGAGATGATACCCCAAACCCAAACTTCATAGATATCGCACATATCTCACACATATAAGTACCTAGATACTTCCTTCTCTCTCCTCACATATTATGGGTGGCAAATACCCCTTCCTCATCCATGTCATCCCAAGCCCCTCAGGTCCATAACACGAGCATTTACATAGATGATGAATATGAGTTCAGTGAGGCCATTGATGATTTCAACCTCATTCCTATCCCCAAATAATTGCATGACAGATCCCACATGCTCATCAAGGACACCATCGACATTGACATTGATGATGATCTAGAAAATCCACACATCCTCAAATTAGCCACTAGCCTCTCACCTAAGGAGTGCATCATCTTCATGAAATTTCTATGCAAGTACATAAAAGTTTTTGCATGGTCATACAAAGACATATCGGTACTTGACCCTACTGTGGTAGTTCATAATATTATACTATATCCTGATTCCAAAATAGTAAGACAAAAGCTATGATGCATGCATCCAATTGTTACATTGATAGTGAAATCTGAGCTCCAAAAGCTCTTAGACATTGATTTCATAGTATCTATCGACTATGCCAAGTGGGTATCCAGCATGGTCCCTATGCCCAAGCCATCTGGTGACATTCACGTCTGCACAAATTTTTATGACCTAAAAAAATCTTGTCCCAAAGACAACTTCCCTCTACCCAAAATTGTCTCCCTCATTGACTCCATCATGGGTCACAAAATTATTTCCCTCATGGACATATTTTTAGGATATAATCAAATCAGAATCAAACCAGTCGATCAACACAAAACTTCCTTCACAACACCCTGAGGGACCTTTTGCTACAAGGTCATTCCCTTTGGCCTTAAAAATATTGGTGTAACCTATCAATGAGACATGACCTACATATTTCATGATTTAATGCACAAGAACATTAAGGATTATGTAGATGATCTTATCGCTAAGTCCAAGAAATGTGCTAACCATATCGAAGATCTCTGTCAAATTTTTGATCAACTACTAGAACACAACGTGTGCCTCAATCCTAAGAAGTGCGTGTTTGGTGTTACATAAGAAAAAATATTAGGATTCATTATCTCCCAACAAGGCATTAAATTAGATCCTAGTAAGGTGAAATCCATCATCTACATACCTCCTCCTACCACACTAAAGAAATTGTGCATCCTCCAGGGCAAGATTACCTCTATCCACAAATTTATAGCACAATTGTCAAAAAAATGCCAACCATTCAACCATATCCTCCAAAAAGGAGTAAGATTCAAATGGGATGATAAATATCAAGGAGAATTTGATGCTATCAAAACCTACCTTATGTCATCACCGGTCATGTCACCACCACACCCACAATTACCACTGACTCTATACATCTCAACCATAGAACTTGCACTAGGTACACTCCTAGCTCAAAAGAATGCTCTTAACAAAGAGTAGGCTATCTACTACATCAGTCACACACTAGTTAGTTATGAAATGAGATACAAATATATGAAAAATCTATACCTAGTAGTAGTATTCACTACTCAGAAGTTGAGACACTACATGTTAAACCACACAAATTTTGTCATCACCCGAGATAATCCCATTAGGTACATGATGAACAAGAGTTATCACAATTCACGCATAGTTAAATGGATCATTCTCCTAACCAAATTTGACCTAGAATTCATTTCCCAAGAATCCATCAAAGGGTAAGTCATCGTCAACCAACTGGCTGAAGCCCCTCTAAATAACAATCAACCTCTCATCATCCAACTCCTTGATGATTCCATATTCCATATAACCAAAGCCAAAGAGTATGTCAAACTCAAAGTCAAATATGAACTCACCCTGTTCTTAGATGGTTCCGGATGTCTCCATGTTGGGGGTGTAGGCATTGTCTTCTTCACACCTGAAGGAGAACAACTCTCATTTTCATTCAAAATTGACTTCCCTTGTACTAAAAACAATGTAGAATATGAAGCCCTAATCCTAGGACTAAAACAAGCACACTCCATGCATATCAAACACCTCCACATCATAGGTGATTCACTCCTCATAGTCAATCAAGTGAAGGAGCTTTGGCTATGCAACTGCCTAGTACTCCAACAATACAAGAATATTGCACAACAAATCCTATCCCTATTTGAGTGGTACGACCTTGAAGCCACTTTGTGATCGTCAAATTATTTTGCAGACACTATGGATTACTTAGGGTCCCCCATCCCGCAAAACCCAGCATTCAACACAACATCTATATCTATTCATACGCTTACACAATCTGCTATATCACCCACACCTCTCATAGATGATGGTGGTGTGTATGTGGTAAACATCGAACCTCATGACCCATGTTTATCACAGATCAAAGACTACATAAAACTAGGATTCCTACCATGTGATTTACCCTATGCCCAATGCCAAACATTTAAACAAAGAGCGATACACTACACCTTGATGGGGGACATCCTATACCACTGTAGCTATGATGACATGCTCTTGCATTGCCTAAAATCACAAGAATTGCAATGGGTTGTACAAGAAACCCATGATGGTACTTATGGTGGTCATTTCAGTGGCATGGAAATCACTAAATGCATCCTTTGCATGGGTTACTACTAGCCCAAAATGGAGCAGGACTATTGTGAGTATGTCAAACATTGCATCAAATGCCAACAACATGCCAACCTAACACACCTACCCTCCCCTGCATTTCTACCCACTTTGCTTCCCAATAGTAATTCCACCTACTCCTAAGCTTTGCAAGCCCACACGACCCAGGCTACTCAAGATGGTCACACAAACATGCCCCCTTCCCATTCATGCCACCGCTTAGAGCCATCGCCTATGCCATCGATCCTCAAGACACCACCTTCCCCTCTGTGAGGCTTCTCTTTCTGAAAAGCTCTCCAATATTCAAGACCTTTTCATTCTTTCCCATAATCATCAAGACCTCATCTAATATCTCATGCCTATTAGGCCACACCAGTAACATCAAGGTCCTAATAACCACCTTCACCAAAACTATCACCATAGAATCATGAGATACAACATCTCTTCTCCCACATAGAGGCTCTAGAGCTATAGATGAGCCACTATCATTGCCACGTTCACCCATGACAGTCTCCAATGACTCATACATCCTCACTGCCACATAGACCCCTCCTTCGACCTCAGAATCAACCCATGTTGAATCCCAGACCCATGCCTCCATTACTAGATCACCCTTCACCCATGCCTCTCTTATCGCTAGCAGACCCATACATTTATCCTATGCCTATTCCACACATGCCACTATCCAAAATGTTCCATAATCTCATGCATTAGGGCCTTATCAACCTATCCAAGATTTGACCCATTGATCCCTCACACCCCAAACCACGCAATTACAATGAGAATAAATACTGCATCTATCATCGCCAACCAGGGCATGACATCAAAGAGTGTAGATAATTCAAAACCCTGGTGCACAACATGTTGCACGGTGAGCATACCCCATCACCAGAGCATTCCCTCTCATTTAGCCGACTTTTGAGTCCTACACATTGCCTCATTTCCAGAACCTTACCACCTCATAGCACTCTGACAATACCATATTATTACATCCATAACATATCCAATTATAGTAGCAGCCACAATCCTAGCTGCATCATCACTTCACCATCCCACTACCAACCAGACCTACACCACTTCATCTGGTAGTAATCCTAGTAATACTTCCTTCTTCTTTTTGGTTTATTATACTTCTTACAACAACTGACTCACTTCTTCTCCTCTTTCTCTTGGATTTGGGTAATCCCATTTTCTTGTTGGTTACCATAGTCTATTTCTTCTCACTTATTCCACCTATGAATTCTACTCTTACATATTTCTTCACCTGATGACCATTACACACATTCTGGCATCTCACTACTTATACATTTACTACACACACACCCCACATGTTGGTGCAACCATTATCACAGCATAATGCTTCCTGTTATCATAATAGATTACACTCATTTGTAGATAAATTCACCACAAACTCCTTCATATTCATGTCACAAACTTCCTCTTGTAGATATTGCATTCCCCCACATGCATCATTTATATTTACATCCATTGCACATATTCATATGATTTACATGTAGACTTTTAATTCATGTTTGTACATTCTTCCCCAATATGTGCCTTAACAGGAGTAACAAACACACTTGTTAGCATCACCACCTGGATGTCCATTCCTCCTTTTCAAGGTCAGGGTATACATAGGTGTCATGTTCAACTTTGACTACTTTTTAGTTTAGTCAATCTAGTGTCACCCATAGCTACCAAGGCCTGCACATTCTTATTATGGATCTTTAGGCTGGTTCAACTTCTCTCACAGACCATACACAAACATGTCATACATTAAACAATTTTGAGTCCAGGAAAGAGGACATCTTGAATAGATATCGCCATCTAGCAAACGGTATCCCCTGCTCGTACTATCGCTTGCATGGTCAACATACGACCTGGGGATAAACAAACGGATCAAGCATAAGAAAAAATAAATTATTGGGTAGAAAATAAACATCATTGCCCATACAAAAAGAGCACCATGAAAAAATACAAAAAGAGCACCACCAATAGAAAAAAAAAAGAAGAATAAAAAAAGAGTACCAAAATCATTAGGTCAATACTAGAAGAGAGGCATAAAACAAAAGGAAACACCTCTTGATATCACCCATGTTATTCTTATTGCCTTTGGTCCTTAGGTTCAACATAACACCATGGGATGATTTCCATCACTAGCAATAGGCTCCAAGAGTCTACCTACCAGTGGAATAGTCTTACAGGTGGCAACACATCTGTCACATTAGCACCTTGCTTTTGTATAAATAACTATTATGGACGGATGAGCTAGCTAGTCCGGTAGCATCTATAATAGGTTAATCCTACCTCCCTCAAAATGGATAAATGAACCTTACACATGTACACACATAGGTCCATGATAGATTCTGAACCAACCCAATTAATTATAAGTTGCCATAATACTTGTATAGATAAGGGTATGAGATTTGATTGTCACAACTATATTAGTCAAAGCTATTACACATGCCTTACATTATCAAACTTCCCTAAAATCATGGTATGGATCACATCCATACAGGTAAATATCATGATACAAGTGCTTCCTTGGTGAATTTCAATAAGTCCATACATGCATCCATGCATCTATGTCATATACACTTAGTATACATTACAACCATTCATTCATCCTACATGTATTTAAAATAGCAAATCACATTATTGCATTCATTTTACATGAATCCCAACATAAAATTACATCATTGCATTCATCCTACATACATTCACTACAACATCACATTCGATATCACATCACACTACATTCGAAACATAATCATGCATACTACTCTACAATTCATTCATATGAAAGAAAAATAATAGATCTAAACCATTCACACATATGCATCTATTTACCATACATACCTATAGATTATGTTGTGCTACCTATGCAAAAATAAGCATAATACATTCCAAACCATCAAAATAACACATGTATATATAAAAACTAAAATCAAGGTATATATATATCATCATCCAAAAGTGCTCGAAGGCTACAACCTAGGATCATGCCCATCATATAGCATCCAAAATTCTCATAGGATACAATCAAATATGTAACTCCTAACTATCACCATGAGTCCCCCCATGTCCCTCATGGTTCACTCGCCTCTCCGTAGCCTAGCTTGACTCTACAATGAACTCTATAACTGGATCTACAATAGGTTGCTCCACAGCAGGCAGATCCTTTACATCAACCCTAGCACCAACCTCTACTATCATAGCAACACTACGTTGAATATGGTGTGAGGGTGCTCGCACTCATGACTGTTTCCTAGACTATGATACCACCTACTCATAATCGAGAAGAGGAATCTTGTGCATCAACAAAGAATTATCGCACAATAACTTCTTGGTAGTCTCCATAGCTAGCTGACTAGTTAGGCTCGTAATAGTTTGGGCCTACCTAGCCATCATGATCCTCAACTGCTCTACCTTAGTCCCTTGCCTAACTATCCTAGACCTCAACTAATCCACCTCAACCTCCAACTATCGAACTCTATCTTGTAGCCCTTGTACCTCCTCCCATGCATCTCGCCTCACTAAGATATTGACAAGAATCTATTATGTTGCATCTATGAATACACCAATATCAATGTTGTCATCCAAGTCACCCATAACAGTAGTGACACCTCTCTCCTCCTATCCCCCAATAGCCTACCCCATATCCACATCAACATCCACAGGCACCTGCTCCACCCTCACATCTTGGGTGCTCGCTCTACCACCTAAGCGACATCATGAACATCATAGAGGAACCTCCTCCTCATCGCCAGCCACATCCTTAGCCCCAACTCTCCTATCGGTCCTCCCCTTTGATGGAGGTACCCCAATATTAGGTGCCACCCATCGATCAATCATGCCACTACCAGGCTTCCAAATCTAACATGCCCACCAGGCCTCAAACTTGGGCGTAGTCCCAACATCCGCCACATCCAGAATAGCCATAGGAGGATCCCTCTCCCCAACCCATGGCAACACCATGGACTGCTCTTCTCTTTTGCCTTACCACATGAAGTAAATTATAGGAGCCCTAGGAACATCCTATCATAAGCCAAACTATCACCTCACTCAATCAAACTAAAAATACTCGATCTACCGAGTATATCTACCTACTATCCATCGACCTTGTCTAATGGTCCAAAGCTGCTCCTCATCCTTATCCCACATCACACCACCCAACCAAGGCCTCCACTTAATATCATCAGGAGTCAGGCCTCCAAACTTACCCCTCTAAGATAGTGGGTCACCCTCATGCAGCCTCTTGACACCCTGCTCAGCCGTTGTGCTCCATCTTAAAGCATAGGGCAAATACTCCTTGCCCTCCACATGCATAGTGTGAGGCAATAGAGATGGCCTCTAAATAGCTATGTGCTCCCATGCCCATACCTACAGTAAGGGAATCACACTCAATCCTGTCCTCCTACCATGAACAACATTATGCAACTCTCGATAAACTTGGGCCAATAGAGCAGGTGCCCAAGAAAACACAACCCTACGCTCAACCATATCACTCACCAAGTCTAGCATATTCTAGGTAAATAAAACCTCGAAACTATCAGGCAACGCATACGTGAATATCATCATCATGGCTGCACACTATCGATCGGATATCTTCTTCTGCAACCACAACCACTCATAATCCATCTTTGAGATATCTATGGACCTCCACTTCACTCCAAAGAACTACTCTAGCACAACTTCCTTGCTCTCATCAGCTGTCGCTCTCATAGGAACACCCTCAATCTGTAACCTATAAATCTGATATAAATACTCTAAAGTTATAGTCATCTCCCTAGTAGGAAAATGAAATTTGTTCTTGTTAGCATCCCACCACTCACATAGTGCATATATATATATGCCCTGTTGGTGTGTATGCTGGTACACTCCCACACACCTCAGAACCATATATCATCCAACCACTTTAGCTTGTCGTCTTGATTCATCACCTTGTCAAAAGTACCCTTAATTTTCTATACCCGATGATGGGGTTCGAGCATCTTCACCTGTCATCCACAAAAAAACACATGTTAGACATCCACATAAGCGATGCAATCAAATCAAATTTCATAAACCAAAATTTACAAATTAAAACCTATTAATTTGACACACACTTTGAAACAAAATAGTACACAAATTAAATGACAAAACACATCAACATAACAGTCACACATTTGGATACCCATTTTATCATTTTATGGCAAAAGTTCAAATAAATGTCACAAACAATACATATTTGGCTTCCAACAGCCAAACACAAAATCACCCATGTGGCACGAAATTCAAAACATGATCAATTCATTCAACATACAAAAACAAAACATATTTTTGAATACCCATTTGCCAATTTAATGGTAAATGTTTTGACAAAATTCAAAAAAACACACAAATCAACACCAAATTCACAATCAAATTTATCATACATACACCAAAATCAAACACATATCAAAATACATAATTAAAAAATAATAGTCACATTTTTGAATACCCATTTACCCACTTCATGGCAAAAGTTCAAACAAATGTGAAAAATAGTCTAAATTGGGCTCCCTATAACTCATTTTCAATTTCACACTACCCACACCTTGGCACACAAATCAAAGGCAAGCCAAACAAAGTCATCAACAAAAATAATCAATATTTTTGGATACCCATTTTGCCCTTCTAAGGTGAAAATTTCATCGGTTTCCGCAAATATTATCTCTAAGGTGGTAAATTTAACAGTCAAAGTTTTACTACCTTACACCTAAAAGCAACAAATTCTGAAATCACATCAAACAAAGTCAAAAAAATATAACAGTCACAAAATGGGATA
Organism: Wollemia nobilis; assembly: GCA_028583015.1. Classification (NCBI taxonomy): domain Eukaryota; kingdom Viridiplantae; phylum Streptophyta; class Pinopsida; order Araucariales; family Araucariaceae; genus Wollemia; species Wollemia nobilis. Next base: position 3,153,296 of record JAQPPZ010002998.1, read on the forward strand.
CCCATTTCCCACTTTTATGGACAAAATTCAATAACATGTCAATGTCAGTACACCATTACTTCAAAAACTGATGGTCAAACCTCACACCTACTCTACCCTTCACCCGGTCAAATCAATGTTAAAAAAAGTCCAATTCAGAAACCAATCACAATTTTGGATACCCATTTGGCTTGTTTATCACTTCGTATTCAAATTTCAATTAAAAATTGCAAATTTTTTTAAAACAGGACAAAAACCTCCCCCCCTTCATTCTTAGATATCGATCAATGTTGTATGGTCACGCTTCGAGTAGCTACATACTTTTGATTGGATCTCATTCTCTTCCCTTCTCCTTCTTGGCTATCGATCAATGTTGTATGGTCATGCTTCGAGTGACTACATACCTTTGATTGGATCCCATTCTTTTCCCTTCTCCTTCTTGGCTATCAATCAATGTTGTATGGTCATGCTTTGAGTGGCTACATACCTTTGATTGGATCCCATTCTTTTCCCTTCTCCTTCTTGGCTATCGATCAATTTTGTATGGTCACGCTTCGAGCGACTACATACCTTTTATTGGATCCCATTCTTTTCCCTTCTCCTTATTGGCTATCGATCAATATTGTATGGTCACGCTTTGAGCGACTACATACCCTTGATTGGATCCCATTATTTTCCCCTCTCCTTCTTGGCTATCCAGTCAATGTTGTATGGTCACGCTTTGAGTGGCTACATAACTTTTATTGGATTCCATTCCTCTTCTATCCCTTTTTCTTTTGCACAAACCATTCACATTTTTGTATTAAATTATGTTCCACACAGTATAGTACAAAAAGGGTTAAATATAGACACCAAAAAGTTGCACATTGCTATACCTACATACTTGTAGATCCTTTTAGACACTTGTAGGTTTACATAGGCCGTCCTAGGTACCCCTAGGCTATCATAGACCAGTGTATACTATTGTAGATCCTCCTAGACATGCATATATTATTGTAGTCATGTGTAGTTATATGTAGACGACTGTAGTCATGTGTAGTCATGTGTAGATCACCATAGATTATCATAGCATCGTGTAGACTCCCATATACCACTCCATAGGCTTTCAGGTCCTAAACCCTCATAAGCCTTCAAAATCACATCCCATGAATAGGGATATCCTCCGATAGCCTATTTACACTCAATTGAGGTCCCCACGAGGTATTAGTTGACCAAAACAATTAACAAGTCAATACCTAAAATCTAATTTAATGTTGACTTCACTTAAGTCATATTTTTAGGGTAAAATTGATTAAAAGAATCCTTAATCTTGATTAACACTAATTAAATGCTCCCACATGTGTGTAATTAGGGTTTGTTAGGATATTTATTTAATCATGTCCTAAATTGACTTAAAGTCCTCCTAATCAGGATTAGCCCTAATCCATCCTCACACATGTGTGAGGATGAGATATTTCTCATAAGGAATGTGATGTTGCCACATTACATTTCCTAACCTAACCCTAGTCAGAATCAAACCTAGGTTTAGTCTATCTAACTCCTCCCCTGCACCTTGCTATTTCCTATAAATAGTGGGTCCTAAACCCCAAATAAGAGATCCTTCCAATAGTTAACAAAGTACAGTTACTCTGCTGAAATAGAAAGCAAACATTGAACAATCATTTCTCGGCATACATAGTCTGATTCTGACACCAGACAGAGGTACCCCAGCTGCCTAGGAATTGATCCACCAAAGCAATTTTGCACAAGGGACTTCACAAATCAGATCACCCCTTGCCCCACGAATCCAAACCTAATTCGCTCCCTGGGTGGTGAAGTGGGTCTATAGTGTCTAGATCGACCCAGATCTGGTAGGTAAGCTCCATTTTGGTGTTTTATGTCCTTCTGTATCATTTATTTTAGTTTTTATCATGTTTTTATAGTCATTTCATCTTCTTAAACATGGGGCCTAACTAAGGCAAGCCCCTCAATGAACTAACTCCCTTTTGCAGGTTATTCAGAAGATCTGGAGAGGAAGAACAACAACAAACAAATAAACCATGCGATGGCCCACATACAAAGAAGCCCACCTTCATTGAGGGACGACTAAAGAAGGCATCAGATTGGTTGTAACCTTTTTGGGAATAGAAATGGATAAAGGGCAACATGTCCCTCTTGTAACACATTTTTATTAATATCAATGGAATGCAATTTATCCGTTTAATGCATATTTTATCTTGTGTTGAATTATCAAATATCATTTTTCGACCGTTTCAACAATATTTTTGTATTTTGATGATTTTGATGATGTTTTTGTATTTTTGATATATATGTATATATAGGTTGACCAATGGGCTTAATGAATGCCATTGGGGCTTTTTAGGTGACCAAAGGGTTTATAAATGCCTTTGGAGCATTTTAGGATGACCTAGGCAATCATAGACTTCCTAGGAATGTTTTAGTTTGACCTAGATGGTCATAGACCACCCAGGGATGTTTTATGGGGACCAAGGAGCTTATAAATGCCTTTGGGGATTTTTGGATTGACTTATATTATCGTAGATAGTCTAGGAATGTTTTATTTTGACCTAGATGGTCATTGACCACCTAGGAGTGTTTTAGGTAACCTAAATGGTCATAGACATTAAGGAAATGCCATAGACTACCTAGAGGTATTTGGTTGTGACCAAAGGGCTTATATATTCCTTTGGAGCCTTTAGGGTTGACCTAGATGATAATAGATAGTCTAGGAGATTTTTCTTTTGACCTAGATAGTCATTGACTGCTTAGGAGCATTTTAGATGACCTAGATGGTCATCGACACTAAGAAAATGCCATGGACTACCTAGGGGAATTTTTTTATGACCAAAGGGCTTATAGGTGCCTTTGGAGCATTTAGGGTTGACCTATACAATCTTAGATAGTCTAGGAGCATTTTTATTTGACCTAGATGGTCATAGACTGTCTAGGAGTATTTTAGGTGACCTAGACGGTCATCGACACTAAGGAAGTGTCATAGACTACCTAGGGATATTTTGTTGTGACCAAAGGGCTTATAGATGCCTTTGGAGTATTTAGAGTTGACCTAGATGATCATAGATAGTATAGGAGCTTTTTATTTTGACCTAGACAGTCATAGACCACCTAGGGGCATTTTGGATGACCTAGATGGTCATAGATACTAAGGAAGTATCATAGACTACCTAGGGGTATTTTAGGGTGACCAAAGGGCTTATAGATGCCTTTGGGGCTTTTTGGATTGACCTAGATGATTGTAGATAATCTAGTAACATTTTCTTTTGACCTAGATGGTCATTGAATGCCTGGGGTGTTTTAGGTGACCTAGATGGTCATAGGCACTAAGGAAATGCCATAGATTAGCTAGGGACATTTAAGGGTGACCAAAGGACTTATAAATGCCTTTGGGGATTTTTGTAACTTATATTACTTTGTGATTCTATGGTTAAGGTGCAATACCTTGTGTACCCCCATCATTTGTGGTGATCAAAGGAAGAAAGGAAGGTGCAATACCTTTAGGATCCTCAATTTGCTTCATTTTTTGTGATGTAAATAGTGGGGAAGGTGTGAGAACTTGGATTCCTCCAATATGTACGATGTTTGATGCAATATTATTGGCTTAGCTAGGAGGAGTAATAGAGATTGACTCCCCCTAGTGTGGCAAGGTATTCTTGGTAATGCCAATATCTTGATGGGGTAAAATGGGTGACCCATTTGTGGATACAACTTCCCTATCAATAAGATCTTGGACCACATGTCTAAAATTATGATAATTTCTAATGTCATGCCCATTTATTTGGTGATAGAGGTAATAATGATCCTACCTATATCATCTAGATCTAGACATATTATAGTTGACCAAGGGTATGTTTGGCAAGACGATTGCCTTTGTTTCTTGCAGGTTGTGAAGGATGGTTGACATGGGCTTAGCTAATGGAGTCCAAGTATGATATTGAGACTTTAAACGAGGTGAATGCGGTCAACTCATTTTATGAGGCAACGAGGTTGTATGCATCTTAGTCATCTATTTAGATTGCTCTTCTTGACTCCAATATATAGGTAACAAGTTCTGACATATGTTAATCTGTTGATTTTTGATTTGAAGATTATTCTTTTCAAGCATATCTTGTACCTTGCTCTTGAAAGCAATACATGACGTAATGTTATGACCATTCACTTGATGATACAAACAATGTTGGCTCTCTTTATACCACATTGGTTTGTGCCTATTGGGATCCAAAGGGCGGTTATCTAGAAATGTGATAGCCTTGGCCTCACATAATCGATTAAAGAGTGAAACAAAAGATTTAGGCAATGGCGTATATATGCGAGGTTGATGGTGTTGTTTTTTTTGCCCTTGATTCTGTTGAGGCTTGAAATTGGATTGCATAGGAGGAGGTTGGTCCTAACAATTAGGGGGTTGAGATTTTGGATGACTCAACCGTAACTCAATGTTTGTGAGTTGATTTAATATTTGTTGTAAATAATTATGTTGATGACTCACTTGTAAATCAACATTGGCTATCCTATCCATAATGTTTTGAGTAAATGATGATGGTTCATGATGATATTTTTTAATGAGTATATCCATATGCTCTTGTTCTTGATTTAAGTCATGCTCTTGTTCCACCTCAAATTTTCTAGTTGTGGTAGCTAGATTATCTCCACTTTGTTGTAGTGGGTACACTTGTTCTTGATTTTGTTGATATATTGAATGAGATGGAGTAGGTGTAACCGAATCCATAGATGATATCTCTTGTGGTATGGATGGAATTTTGGATGGAGTCATAAGTGGCCTAGATAGATTTAGAGGACTTTAGTTCTCCATCATCACATTGATAATTCCCACAAAATCATGAGAAGATGATTTGGCACTTGGACCTATCATGGCTACCTCATCAACTTTTTCAAGGTGATCTACTTGTCCCCCATGATCAAGGGGTGCATCATAAATGCTATCAATGATTGGCGAATCGGCAAGAGGACAACCTATATCCTTGATAAAATTGATGATATACATAAATTTAACATCAGGTACTATGCATTCATATAGTTCAGGATTGGTCAAGTGCAATATGTCCTCAAGTGTGGTGGATGAATATGGTATGATATGATCTTATTCATTCGTATCCACCATGGGTTTCTCCTTGTTGGTAGGAGTGGGAAGGTCTTCTTCTAGTGTGTCAAAAATGTCTAAGAGAGATTTTGCAGTTAGCCTTTTTGACTCTTCCTTGTTTGAAAAAATAAAGGATGGTACTGGTGATGGTGGTGAAGGTAGCTTCATGCCTAACCATGAGGCTGAATCTAGACTCTGGATAAGGTCATTGGGTTGAGTATCAAAAGGTGTGGATGGACGAGTAGACTCCTATGGATGATCATCCTTGTAATACTTAAATGGGTCTGGGTCGACATTAACCACATGGACTTGACCTTCATGAATGTATTTAAGGCATTGATGTATAATGGAGGGGATACACTTGATGTCTCTTATCCAGGGCAATCCTAACAATATATTGTATATTCTTTCACCTTCCAAGATATAGAATAATGTAGGCATAGTATTTTTTCCAACTTGATCAGGTACAATTATTGTGCCTACAGTGGAGGACAAAGAATCATTAAAAGCTTTCAAGGTGAAATTGGATCTCGCAATGTGCGAAGATCAGATGTTGAGATGTTTTAGTGTGGTTGTTGATGAGTGGTCATTTACCACAGATTTTTGTATCAGAATTACTTCATTTACCTGATTAATTGATATGTTTATGTAAGTTATTATTAATAAAATACAATTTATTAGTAAAAATGATTAATTATGGTAATCTAACATTTATGTTTGATTTGTATCAAATTTGTCCGAGTTCTGAGAAAAATGCAGGAAAAAGCATGGATGATTGATAAAGAAATCACAGAACCTATGGAATGCACCTCGGACGAGAAGAAGAACCATAGCAGTTCGGGAAACAATAGTAATTGATCTTACTAAAGCATATTACTGAAGCATATTACTGAAGTATATTACTGAAAGTAGTTACTGAAGGTAACTACTGAAGGTAACTACTGAAAGTAATTACTAAAGGTAATTACTGAAGAACAATTACTGGAGGAAGTTACCAACAATTACTATTGACTAGGGATAGCATAATCAAATGGACGACACATTACCATGGATGACAATAGATATCTTGCTTCTCGCATAATATTTGCGAGAATATCTCCAGTTGATAAAGTCTTATAAATATTTGTAATAAGTTTATTTGTAATTGCAACAGACTTTTAAGACTTCCTGGAATAAAGGAAATAAAAGTCTTAGACATCCATCTTGCGAGTTAGTTATATAGATAGTATCTTAATAAGATTTTATGTAGATGCCACTTGGACCAATAGGAATAATTATAAGTCCAAGTCAAAATAAATATTATTAGGTTTTAGATTATCTTTTGATCTACGTACAGTCACCATTCCACAAATCAAGCATGACAAATACGTGGAAAAAGAAGTTGTTCATATTGTATTAATTTAGTATAAAAGTACATAGAAGACCTAGAAGAAGGTCTGGGTTGTTCTACGTTGTTCTACTCTGTTCTAGATTATTTTATAGTTGTAATTTATTCTGAGGAAGCATGTACAGTTGAAGCTCCAGCAATAAAACAACATTTTCTTCAAATATGGTATTCTGTATCAACTATGTAGTTTGTTTAATCTCTGTTTTGTAAATTGTAGACTTATTACCTGCATTCATAAAATATGCATAAATATTAGTATGAAACATAAAACTTAGTTACTGATAAGGTAAACTAGGGGAGAAAGACTTACACTGCCACTTTAGGAGGTAGGGCCCACTCCTAATAGACAGTCCCTGAGCTCTCTCGCCCCTGCATTAGATTAGGATTAGTTAGACTTGCATTCTAAATTATATAAAATAAAATAAATTGCACGAGGATCCTCATATCATAAATTAGTTCCTCACACTTAGATTAAAACATATCATAAATTAGTTTATAAAGTAATTGGTTGCATCAGTAAAATTACATCATTAGTAAAAGTTAAATTGCATTTATTTATTATATCTTGCATAATTCATCCTTGCATAATTTTTATATTTCTTTTTGTACACGTGTACGCATGAATTCTAGACTGGAAATTGAGCTAGACTTAGTATTAACTTCTACGATATAATCTATACGGGATTGCTACTTTTTAAATCTAACCTTGATTTCCCTCGGATTGATAAAATTAAATGTAAGCTTCTACAACCGATCATTTTGGCATCATTGTCAGGGAAAGTAGCATCGTAGTAGTTGGTCAAAAAAGTTGCTTGGCAGTGCAAAGCGAGTGGACTTACTTGTACGCATGAGATCATGTGGACACATGGGCCCTTGGTGTGCATACGAGTCAGAGTAGATATTTACGTAGATGGTACACATGAGACCTCCCTACTATAGATAGGCTGCAAAGAGCCCCACCTTACGACGTTGCCAGGTTCATTTTTCATAAGGATTTCATGTTTTACTGCTTTCATAGATTAAATTTCAATTTTTGTAAATTTTGCAAATTTCTTGCTTTGGGTAATTATTATTGTTAAACTAGTTAGGACCTATAAATAAAATTAGGAAGTAGGTGAACGCCAAAAGTAACACCCTATTTTTATTCTATAGGAAGTAGTTACATTGAGTGACACAATTGTAATGAAATCCTCCTATCCAAGAAACAATAAGAAGTTACCTTTTATTTCAGCAATTTTATTTTCACCTAATTATTACTAAAGTTAGTTGTATGGATTCATAGACCATGGATCACACTTAATTTTAGTAGCATTAGGTCATAATTTTTCCCTAATTTTACTAAGTTTGGTTGTATGGATTCATTGACGTGGATCCATGAATTTAGTAGCATTAGGTTTTCCCTAATTTTGCTAAAATAGGTTGTATGGATTCATAGACCGTGGATCACATCTTATTTTAGTAAGCATTAGGTCTATTTAAAATTATACATATTTCTTTTCTTTTTCATTTTGTTAAAAGTAAAATTCTGAATTTTATATTTAAGTAAACAGTAGGATTGAAACAGAAAACAAAATCAAAACCCAAAATTAAAAATATATATATATATATATTATATTTTTCAAAAAAGAGAAATTAAACAAATGGTTGAAAGTAGTCAGATTGAATTCATAGACCTTAGAAAATTTTTGATACAACAAGAGGTTAATCTTCTTGTTGATCAAAATTTCATAACAACCAAACCAGAATGGGAAGCACTGTGTGAACGTGTTGACTCTATCAACGAAATATCAGAAGAACTTAAGAAGATAAAAAGGATTAATATAGCAAAAAATTTAAGGGTAAATCATCCTACACCTTATGATAACTTGGGAATAAGTTGTGAAAATTGGCTTTGGGATAGAAGAGCAATAGTAAATCCAACAATTTATCCTTGGAATCAATACCTTGAGGATTCCCTCACTGTTCACAATTTTCTTGCAGAAATAGAAAAGAAAGAATTAGCCCTACAATACAACAAGAGATACTGTAAAATTCCTAGAGTTGTACATTTTAGAGAATTGTGCCAAGAATTACGTTACGAACTACAGTTTGGAATTCCTAATCCTATCACAACTAAAGCTTATCTTGTTCAGCTAATTCAATTATTGGTAGATTATTTTAACTTTGAAGAGGAACATTTTATGACACCAGACCAACTTGATCCAATCAACGATATACATAAATTATTCAAAGAAGATTAGACATAGTGTTTGAAAAAATAATAATAATAATAATAATAATAATAATAAAAATAATAATAGGTTTAGAACATACATGAACAGACCTAGAGACTCTAAAGGAAGATTTATAAAAACTAATAAAATAGAAAAATCCCCAAGAGACTTTAGAAAACCTGGGATTTTTAAAATAGTAAAAACTGAGGCTACATCATCAACCAATCAAGCTGAAATCCTAGATCAAGATCCCAATACATATTTATTGTCCAATCCAGAATTTGACAACTACATAGACCCCTCTTCTATTTTTACTGAACCTATACCTGAACCAATTCTTGAATTCCTATATTCAGGAATGGCTGATGCACAAAGTGAAATAGGAGAAGAAAACCATGGAAATGAGAGACAAAGGCAAGAGAGACAAAGACAAGATCAGGGGGAAATTAGACAAAGAAAAACATTTCCTTTCCCAATCTTACATACAGAAGATGGAACAAGGGAACCTAAATCAATCTCTATTTCTGTATTGCCTACTTTTCATGGAAAACCCCATGAAGATCCTGATGCTTTTCTTTTTGAATTTGAAGTAGTATGTCAAGCTTATTTTTACACTACCAATGAGCAAAAGTTAATATTATTTCCTTCTACTCTTAAAGATGCCGCTTTGAGATGGTTTATGGGTCTAGGAGAAGGAGTTTGTAATCGTTGGGATGGAGAAAATGGATTAAAACAAATATTCCTTGAAAGATATCAAGATTATTGTAGAGTTAGGGATAAGAAAGCTGAGATTTTTCATATGAATAAAAAAGAAGATGAATCTTTGGAAGATTATCTTGAGAGATTTCAATTTGTAGGATCTAGAATAAATATAGATCTTGAAGAAGAAATCCTAAAAGAACTTTTTCTGAAAGGTTTAAAGGAAGATGTTCTTGAAATTTTAAATCTTATGGCAAAAGGAGATATTCATTCTATATCACTTGAGGAGATTATAAATATTTGTAGAAACTATTCAAGAAACAAACCTTTGAGAGGTAATAAATACATATCTACAGGAGTAGGAGTGACAAGAGCTGAAATTGGAAATATGTTGGAAGGTTTAAAAATTGATTTATTGAGTAATTTTACCTCATATTTGGATTTAATGGATAAAAATACAAAGGATAGTGAAGAAATTTACTGCCATAGATGTAGGAAAAAGCACAATTCAAGAGAATGTCCTCTCAACATAACAAATATCTCCAATATTTCTGCTTGTTGCCAAATTTGTGATAAAGATCATAAAACTAAAAAATGTAAATATATCTCCGTTGTTAAAGCTGCCATAAAAGAACCAGAAGTAGAAGAGGTAGAAGATGTTTATTTTGTTGCTCAAAGATGAAATGGTCCATTTAATGGCCCATCAAATTGGTCAAACCCTAGTTATCCCAACCAACAAAGGCCTAACCAATGGTCCAATACACCAAACTGGACAAATTGGAATTCTTACAACCAAGATTGGAATATACCCCCATGGGCTCAATTTATGGCTAACTCTTATGGAGGACAATCCCCATGGAATCAAGGAACACAAAATCAAAATATGCCTGGTTGGAATAATCAAGGTGGCACCAATTGGTCTCCAAATACAATGCAACAACAAAATTCTCAAAATCAATTTAGGGGACAAAATACTCAAAACCCACCTCAAAATAGACTTCTACCACCTCCCAAAAATAATAATAATCTTCCTAAGCAATTACCTCTTCCAGCTCAACCAGTTCCTAACCCTAATAACAATAAAAATGTCCAACAAGTCTATGAAACAAATGAAACATGTTCTATATCTATAGAACCATGTCAACAAATTCAATTAAGATCAGGAAAGGTGTTGGAAGATAATGTCACTCTCACAAAATCTGATGATCCTATTGAAAACTTGGTTGAAAATGAAAATGACAACAAGAAGGAAACAAAAAATCAACAGGAAAATATTCCAACCAAACAACAAGAAATCCAAACAAGTAAGGAAATAGAAGTACCATTTCCTCAAAGACTGGCAATACCAAAAGAACCATCCAAGCCAACCTTTAATTTTCTTCAAGAAATAGAAGGTGTTACTATAAAAATTCCTTTATTACAAGCTATCAAGGATATACCCATTTATTCTAAACTTATCAAAAATATATGTTCAAAGAATAAAAAGAAGAATGAATTTCAAACTATTCAAGTCATCGGACAATTATCTGAGATGATGATAGGAGATAGGTTAGTACCCAAATATACAGATCCTGGAATACCTATACTCACTATGCATATTGGAAATATAACATTACAAAATATTTTGGTTGATTTAGGAGCCGCTATTAATGTTATGACCAAAGAAACAACAGAATCCTTAGGGATACAAAAACTACAATTAACTTCTATTGTGCTTCAACTCGCTGATAGATCTACTATTAAGCCAGAAGGAAAATTAGAAGACATTATGGTCTCAGTAAGTTCATGGGAATACCCGGTAGACTTCATAGTCTTACAACCCAAAAAGAAATTAGGGGGACATCCCTTAATTTTAGGGTGACCATGGCTTGCAACAGCTGATGCTTACATTAGTTGTAGATCAGGAAACATGACTATTTCTAATGGCAAGAATACAAAAGATCTTAGTTTATTCCCTAAATCACTAATAGAAGAAGAAAAACAATTGTGGTATGATTTTCCTCATGAATATGATGATATCCAAACTCTATCAGTTAATGTTCTAATTGAAGAACTTGAACAAGAAGTTGAGGGACCTTTACCATTATTGTTAGAAAATCAACAAGAAGAACAAGGTCAAGACAATAGTTATTTATCTGAATCTTCTATTTATGAAACAAGCACAAGTCAATCTCAAATGGAATCATATGGTTATGATTTGAATATTTTTGAACATGAAGTAAATGGAATAGATGCAAATACAAAAAAATGTAAACAAATAGATATTATACCTGGAAGAACTCTTAACATCAATAATGAACTCCTGAGCATACAAGAGTCGCAATTGGTAGATATGCTTAAAAAGCATCAATCAACATTTGCATGGAACTACGAAGACATGAAGGGTATCCACCCGAATGTATGTACTCATCGAATATTTATTCAAGAAGGTTGTAATCCTGTAAGACAACCCCAAAGACGATTAAATCCAGCTATGAAAGAAATAGTTAAAGAAGAAATCATTAAACTCTTAAATGCAGGATTTATATACCCAATTTTAGACAGCCAATGGGTATCACCTTTGGTGATAGTCCCTAAAAAGAATGGTAAATGGAGAATTTGTGTTGATTATAGAGAATTGAATAAAGTAACCAAGAAATATTATTTTCCCTTACCATTTATTGATCAAGTCCTAGATACCTTGGCTGGAAAGAAATATTTTTGTTTTCTAGATGGTTTTAGTGGGTATAATCAAATCTCCATAGCTGAGGAAGATCAAGAAAAAACAACTTTCACATGTCCTGTAGGAACTTATGCTTATAATGTTCTACCTTTTGGATTATGTAATGCACCTGCAACTTTTCAAAGAGTTGTGTTAGCTATCTTTGCTGATTTAACAAATGAATGCGTAGAAGTTTATATGGATGACTTTACAATATATGGTACTACTTTTGAAGAAACTTTATTAGGATTGCAAAAAGTTTTAATAAGATGTCAAGAGCAAAATATCTCTCTAAGTCATGAAAAGTGTTTTATGATGATGAGAGGTGGCATTGTTCTAGGACATTATATATCACAATATGGTGTTAAAGTAGACCCTGCAAAAATTCAAGTTATTCAAACTCTTCAACCTCCAAAGACACAAACCGAGGTGAGAAGTTTCTTAGGACACGCAGGATATTATCATAGATTTATTAAATATTTCAGTAAAGTTGCTACTCCTATGCTTAAGCTCTTAACTAAAGACAGTGAATTTAATTGGACAAATGCATGTCAAAAAGCCTTTGATGAAATAAAAGAAAGATTGACTACTGCTCCAATTTTAAGAGGACCAAATTGGGAATTACCATTCCACATACATTGTGATGCTTCAGGTTATGCAATAGGAGCAGTATTGCAACAAATAGAAAATAAAATACCTTATGCTATCTATTATGTAAGCAAAAATTTGCATGGAGCTGAACTTAATTACACTGTTACAGAAAAAGAATTTTTAGTCGTAGTTCATGCTCTCAATAAATTTAAACATTACATAACAGGGTATGAAGTATTTGTTCACACTGATCATTCTGCTATTAGATACTTAATGAATAAAGCAACAGTAGGTAGTAGAGTGATTAGATGGCTTCTTTTATTACAAGAATTCAATGTCACAATTATAGATAAGGCAGGAAAGGATAATGTTATTGTTGATCATTTATCTCGCATGCAAATCTTTGATGATAATGAGTTAATACCTGATAATTTTCTAGATGAACATTTATTTGCTCTTTCTATTTTTACCCCTTGGTATGCTGATATTGTAAATTATTTAGTAACAGGAAGAACACCTCAACATTTTACACCTCATGAACGAAGGAAATTAATACATCAAAGTATTTCTTTTACATGGATTCATGGAAATTTATTTAAAAGATGTCCAGATCAAATAATTAGAAGATGTGTACAGGAAAATGATGTATATGATATTATTAGGGCAGCACATGAAGAACCTTGTGGAGGTCATTATGCCACCCAAAGAATAGTTAGCAAAATACTTAGAACTGGGTACTTTTGGCCTACTATGAATAAGGATGCTCATCGATTTATTGATAGATGTGATGCTTGTCAAAGAGCTAGCAAACCTACACCCTCTATGGAAATGCCTTTGGTTCCACAAATAGCTCTTGAACCATTTGAAAAATGGGGAATTGATTTTGTTGGACCTATAGACCCTCCGAGTAATGGTAATAAACACATACTTGTATGTACGGATTATGTTACCAAGTGGGCTGAAGTTAAAGCTCTCCCACGAGCTCAAGCTGAACTAGTAGCTGATTTTCTTTATGAAAACATAATGCAACGCTTTGGAGCACCAAGAGAATTAGTTTCAGATCATGGACCTCAATTTACCTCCAATGTGATTGATTATTTTGTTAACATCTATCAAATAAAACACAAGAAAACCTCACCATATCACCCTCAAGCTAATGGACAAGTAGAAGTTACAAATAGAGAACTTGAAAAGATTATTACAAAAACCGTAACTATTAATAGGGGTGATTGGAATGAGAGATTAAAAGAAGTTGTATGGGCATATAATACAACTTGGAAAACTACCACAGGTTTATCACCATATGAAATGGTTTATGGAAAACAAGCCATCATGCCCATTGAATTTGAAATAGAAACATTACGCACATCAGTACAACTCGACATGAATTTGGATAATGCACAAAAAGAAAGGTTGGAAAAGTTAAATATTTTGGATGAAAGAAGATTAGAAGCCTTGCATAGAACAGAAATAACTCAACAACAATGTAAGAAATGGCATGATAAACACATTGTACCACGTACATTTCAATCAGGAGATTGGGCCTTGTTATTTGATTCTCGATACCAAGATTTTCAAGGTAAATTAAGAACAAGATGGCTAGGACCCTATGAAATTGAGGAAATATTTGGAAATGGTACAGTTAAGCTTAAGCCTATAGATGATTCAACAAGAAAATTATTAGTAAATGGCCATAGGCTTAAACTTTATAAGAAGCCATTATCTAAGGAAGAATTCATACATCAATTTAAAAAACATACTGATTTGCAATATATTTCTGAACTACAATCAACTACTATTCAATAAATTCTCTTTTTGAAAAAGAAAAAATATGTATGTACATATTTATAATATATATTTATACATATATATATATACATATACATATATACATATACATATATATACATAATAATGTAAATATTATATCAAAATAAAAATGATTTTGCTTCCTTTATTTCATCATGAAGTATCTACATTTCTTTTTATTTTTCAGTCTTCAAAGTTTTTCAAGAAAATTCTTTATTTCAAACTTTGTAGAGAAATGATGACCACATGATATATAGTACCTTGTTGCTAGATGAAATCTAAGTATTTTTCAAATATTCAAATTCTATCTGGTATATTGAACAAAATTCTCATTGAAAATAGAACAAATCTTTTGAAATGTTATAAGTAACTTCTAGATGATTAAGTTTTCTCTTTTAACCACACACACAAACACATTTAAAAGACATTGTGACGTTTTGGAAAATTAACTCATGTATTATATTTGCCATAAGTGAAAAGTTTCCCTTGCTCATCTATTTATACGCATGGTCTAGATTACTAATGAATTGGCAAAAGGACAAGCTCGCCCTATCCCATAAAAAAAGAAAAAAAAAAAGAGAAAAATTCCCTTGCTCCTCATCTAATCGAGCAAGTATCCCCTAAATTCTTGTTTCTCTACAAAATAAACAAGAATCCTACAAAGAAAAATATATACTCTTGCTTCTCCTCAAAATAAGCAAGAAGCTCAAAAAACATTACAAAATCCCTTGCTAAGCAAGTATCCCAAATAAAGTATAAAAAAAAGGGGCAAAAAGAGCTTGAATCCCTAGAATTCTTAGTATTTCAAATACCATGGGATATTCTTTATTAAGGTATCCTTACGTATTAGCAATAAGTCTGGACAAGACCTCTAGATGCTTATAAGATCAGCTAGCTTTTGGCATGTATAATCCTTGTTGTTTTTAATCCTTACTCATAATGGGGAATGAATCTTCACTGCACACACAAGTTGGTTTTGGAGGAAAACTTGAACATACTAGGATAACTTTAACACTAAACTGATTTGTGATAGAAGTAAATGGAGTTTATTTCAATATACCTAGAATATTGTTTGATGACCTTGAAGAATCAACCTAGAAACATCATATGCAAAGCCCAATAGTAAAACATTAAGACAGTACTATGATTTCAAAATTTTCTACAAAAACATGGCTTATACCTATTATAAGTTCCTTTCTAAAGCCTTAGTATTATCCATGTTTTCTAGATGACTGACAATAGAAACTTCTTAATGACATACAGGAAGCATAATCTCAAAAACTTATACATCCACCCCATATATAAAAATAATACTATACATAAATAAATAAGTACTTTTCCTTTGTTTTGGCTATATAGCCAAAATTAAAGTTTGGGGGAGGGAATAAATAAAGATGTATATAGCTTATAATATAGTTTGGGGGAAGAAAATAAAAAATATATATTTCTAATAATGGTTTTTGTAGATACCTTTCGTAAGTATCTTTCGTAAGTATCTTCCATAAGTGCCTTTCGTAAGTGTCTTCCGTAAGAACCTTCTGTAAGTATTTTTCGTAAATATCTTATGTAAGTAGTTTCTGTAAGTATGTTCCGTAAACATCTTATGTAAGTAGTTTCTGTAAGTATGTTCCGTAAGCATCTTATGTAAGTAGTTTCTGTAAGTATTCTCCATAGACACCTTCTGTAAAATAATAATTGTTTTCGTAAACTTTGTAATATTTTGTAATTATCATTTGTAAAAATCTAATATATATAAATATTATTTAAATTATAATAAATAATCATAAAAATAAAAATTTTTATATAACAAATATTAATATATATAACTTAATATATTTTATATAACTATATTACTTTATATATAATAAATATATATTAATATTATATTTAATAACATATATTATAACACATATTATGTGATATACTATAGGACACGATAGTATAGTTTAGGATATATTATATTATAGTTATATATTATAACATTATACATATGACACATTATCCCGATTTTAATAACACAATAAAACCTATTAGCCATCGCAAACAAAGGAAGGTGGCGTAAATTACACGAGCCACGTGTCAAATTCTAATACCCGATCGCGTATACGCATGCAGAGCAATACGAACCATTGATCTTACAACTTAATCAACGGGCTATATTTATCATTTCATTTTTTTTGTCAACCAATGAAATGCAAGTACGCGGATAAGGTTTCTCTATCGTTGATTGCGTAAAGATCGATGGTCATTAATTAACTTGAACAAACACAAAGGCACATGCGATTACAATTTTATCACCGTCGATTGTAGGGTTAGGTGGGTTAACAAACAACCTACGCCATCGATTAAATCTGGCTTAAACTCAATTTTGCATCATCGATTAAAACTAACCTTACTTTAGTTTGTCTTAAATCAAAGGAGGAGCAGGCAGGAGCGGAGGCAGGAATGGAGCAAAGCGGGAGCAGAGGCAGGTGCAATTTTTGCAAACATGTTTTTCATTCTGTTGGAGGTGGGAAACAGGGTTTCCAAACCCCTGGAAGCTGTGAGGCTCAAGGAGGGAACAAGCAAGGTTCGAAGCAACCGAGGAAGAGCAGGTGGACAGTGACAAGGACACCGAGGGTTTTAAAAAATTAGAGGGACACGAACCCCCTGATATTATTTTTGATAAGAAGGCCCACATCAAGAATTCTGAGGGCAATAAGTCTTTTGCACAGTCCCTTAAAGGTGGCAATAGGGTTTCCTTACATTCTTTACCACCTCTCACTCCCAATGGGCAGTAGGTATCCGTGCCTGAAAGCGTAATGGCAGACTTTATATCGATGGAAAATTTTTCTCTGGTAGGCAAATTCATAGGGGGCAGGCCGGATATTGAAACGATTCGACGATGGGCATCCTTGAAGTGGAAGACTTCTGGACACATGGAGATTATTGCATTATCAAGGGGGTTTTTTGCGGTACGCCTTAACAATAGTGAAGATGCTAGTCGTATTCTAACAGGAGGACCTTGGTTCTTGGGCCGAAGAAGTCTTTTTCTTAGGAGATGGGCTGAGGATTTTGACCCAAAAAAGCAGAGCATAAACTTTGCCCCCATTTGGGTCCGTCTCCCAAATCTCCCGTTTCATTGGTGGCATGAGTATTTTCTTCAGGGTATTGCCAAGACCATAGGGGAATTGGTGGCCATTGATAATCCAACCCTTGCACGCACCATAATGACGCATGCTAGGATTTGTGTAAATGCAAACCTAGAATCTGAGCTTCCTACTCATGTGGAGTTAGAATATGGAAATATAACAAGATTACAGGTCATCGAATATGAAAATAGACCAGCATTTTGCTCTGACTGTAATATTCAAGTCCATATCAAAGGACAATGCTCTTTTTTGAGAAGCCAAGCAAACCCTTCCTAGGAATAATGATTCCAAGCGGCAGCCTTTCGTAAATAATGGCAAATACACAGGAATGTACAGTGTTAAAGATCCAAATGTTGAAAAGGCAAAGGCCTCTGGTTTGGGACAAATGGAGAATGAGGCTGAGCTTCACATGGACAATGGTAAGGACAAGCAAATTGCTACATCACAAACTGACCAACAAAAGGTATGCTCTCCTTTCGAGAATCTAAATAAATTTAACATTTTGGCTGAAAACCAAATAATTACAGAGGAAAATCAGAATGAAGGGTCTAATGTTGAGGATATAATTCTTGGTCTCCCTGCTTACCTTGACTCCCCAACCAAATCTGGACCTTCCAATCCTCCTCCCGTTGGCCATAAAGAATGCCCTAATGATGAGTCCTTTTCTGCCCGGGAAAAGAGAAAAAGTGATTTCAGAGTTAATCAGCCCTTCCAAGCGACATTTTTCACCTTTGTCTTTGTCCCAATCCAGAGAAGGGGTTTCCAATACTGTTATCCAACAGGTCACCCAAACCAAATTTAGCCCGAAACAGACTAGAAGCTCAATGAAATCCCCCATGATTGACTGTGGAGGTGAGAAAAAAAAGGGAAGAAAGTCAAATGCCCAAAGAATGGAAAGAAGAGGTCCAAGATGAGATAGCTAATGGAATTCGGACTACTCTGCTTTCCACCAACTGGAAATCTTCCCTTTGAAGAAAACAAAATTCTTAAGCCCCCTCAAGTCCAAGGCAGGGGAAGAGGAAAAAAACTTTAAAAGTTCCAAATGAAGATCATATCCTGGAATGTAAGGGGGCTCAATGGCCTTCCTAAACAACGGTTAGTCAAATATTTAAGAAGAGATTTTGATCCCACTATTCTTATTTTGCAAGAAACTAAAGTCGATGAAGTTTTGTCTAGAAAAATTGCCCTCAATATCTGGAAAAATGGAGAAGCAATTTTTTGCAAAGCCAATGGAACCTCATGTGGTCTTCTTTGTATCTTGAATCCAGGGAAGGTGGAAGGCAAGGTTATTCAATTGGGGGAAAGGGTAATGAGCATTATTTTTAAGGATAAGGTTAATGACCTTTCTTGGATATTAACAAATGTGTACGCCCCTAATTCTATATCCCGGGAGAGCCGATATATGGAATTTACTCACTCATTTCAAGGAAGCTTTTCAGAATATCCCATGGATAGTGGCGGGGGACTTTAATACCCCTCTTTACCCCTCTCGATAAAAAAGGGGGAGTAGGAATTCCAAAGAAGAAGTATGGAGGACTTTCAAGATTTCATCAACAACAACAATTTATTGGATGTCAAATTAAAAAATGCTAAATTTACTTGGAGCAATAGGAGGTTTGGAAATCAACTTATAATGGAAAAGCTTGATAGGTTTTTTTTGTCACAGGAAGCAATACAATCTTTTGGGGATGCAAATCTGTTGTCCTTGCCTCGCATTGGGTCTGACCACAACCCGATTTTACTTGAAATTGAAGAGACTCCAAAATTCAAAAGGCCTTTTAGGTTTGAATCTATGTGGATGCACCACCCTGATCTCGCAGACATAATTTCTCAATGGTGGCAACATTCTTGTCGTGCATGTGCCTTCATTCAGATTAGCACATAAACTTAAAGTGGTGAAAGAAAATCTAAGGATCTGGAATAAGGAAATTTTTGGAAATATTTTTGAAAACAAGAAAGCCATCTGAAAGGTTATCAACCATTGAGAAAAAACTTGAAGAGGGATTGCCGCACCCTTCCCTACAAGCAGATGAAAAGAAATCCCTTGCCGAGTACCATAATGTTCTAGCTCGCGAGGAGACTTTTTGGCGGCAAAAGTCTAGAGCTACCTCGGCTAAAAGAAGGTGATGCCAATACAAGATTTTTTCATGCATCTACCTTAAGGAACAGAAGCCACAATAGAATTAAAGAACTTGTTAGAGATGATGGATCACTCCTTTCTAGTCCTAATGAAATCGTAAATGAAGCAGCTTTCCTATTTTCGTAATCTTTTAGGAGAAGAACATTTCAGTTCTCGCCTTAGCTTCGTAATCAATGCTTTACCATATTCCTCATTTAATTTTTGATGACTTGAATGGGAAGTTAATTAAGCCTTTCACGGATGAAGAAATCAAAGAGGCCCTCTTCTCAATGAACCCTGATAAATCTCCGTGTCCAGACGGGTTTTCACCTCGTTTTTTTCAGTCTTTTTGGGATATTGTAGGTTTTGATGTATGTGCTACTATCAAGGAATTTCAGTCCACAAAGCATATTCCAAGAAGTTTTAACTCCACTTTTATTGCTTTAATCCCAAAGATTCCTACTCCTAGATCTATGATGGATTTTAGACCTATTAGCCTTTGTAATGTTGTTTATAAAATTTTGACCAAGGCAATTGCAAATAGAATGAGGAAGATCCTTCCTATGTTTATTGATGTTTGTCAAGGCAGTTCAGTCCCTAGAAGGTCCATCCTTGATGGGGTCATAA
The DNA here is from genome assembly GCA_028583015.1 of Wollemia nobilis. Lineage (NCBI taxonomy): Eukaryota > Viridiplantae > Streptophyta > Pinopsida > Araucariales > Araucariaceae > Wollemia > Wollemia nobilis. The sequence goes on from JAQPPZ010002998.1 coordinate 3,173,665, forward strand.
CAGTTCATGAAGCCCTCCATTCGGTAGTCCAGACTAAAAACCCGCTTTTGCTCTCAAGTCGGATATGAACAAGGCTTATGACCGCATAAACCGGAGTTTTGTCTCTGCCATTCTTCAAAAATTTGGTTTTCATCATGAATGGATCAAGCTTTTGGAAGGATGTTTTATGAAACCTTGGTTTTCAGTCCTTGTTAATGGTGCTCCTGACGAATACTTTCAAAGTAAAAGGGGCCTAAGGCAAGGTGACCCTATCTCTCCCATGTTGTTTATCATTGTGGTCGAAGCCCTTGGGAGGACAATCAAAGTCGCTCGTAATATTGGTCTTATTTCAGAAATTAAAGCATCATCACAAACACAGAAGCTACACATGAACAGCTTTGTGGATGATACTTTGTTGTTAACTCTTGCATCGGTTTTTGAGGCTAAGGTCATAAAACATATTCTAGAGCTATATGAGGATGTCATGGGCAAAAGGTAAATTTTTCAAAGAGTAAAATTTATTTCTTTAACACTCCCATTCGGAGGCAGATTAAGATTGCTAGGATTCTTGGATGCTCAGTGTCTACTCTTCCATCCACATACCTAGGCCTTCCTTTATTTACAGGCAGAGCTACTGATTCCATGTGGACTAATGTAATTGAAAGAATTCAGAGGAAGCTGGCTGGATGGAAAGGGAATTTGTTATCTCAAGCTGGCAAGGCAGTTCTCACCAAGTTTTCCATTCAAAGCATCCCTCTCTACTTTCTCTCTATTTTTAAAGCTCCTACAAGTGTCTACACTAAAATTGAACAGATCCGTAAGAGGTTCCTATGGACCGGTTCTCGAATCTAAGCAAGCGCTTTCACTTGGTGTCCTGGGATAGGGTTTGCAAACCAAGGGAGTTTGGAGGTATTGGGCTAAGGAGAATACAACATTTAAACATGGCCCTCCCGGCCAAACAAGCATGGCGTCTTTTGACAAATGCAAATGCGTAATGGATTACTATAATCGAAGAAAGTATTTGCAAGAAATTGAATTCTTAAGTTATTCCTTTCCTCCCAGGGGATCAATTTTTTGGAAATCAATCCTTCAAACTAAAAACTTGCTAAGCAAAGGGCTACGTTGGAAACGGGGAAATGGAAGAAACATTGATTTTTGGGACCACAAATGGTTAAAGGACTATCCCCTCTCTCGCAGACTCCCATCATTTCAACCCTTAGAGCTTGGACAATTGAAGTTTTTGGTACCAAAGTTGCAGATTTTATTACTTTGTCAAACAATAGAAGGGTATGGAAGCCAATAATGAATAATGATCTACCAGGGGCATCAATAACACCGGAGAATGAATTAAAACAGTCTTTACTCCCTTCCGGCATTCTTGAGGACCAGCTTATCCTGGGAAGCTTCGCACAATGGGGAATTTTCTCGTCAAGACCGCTTATCTCGATGCTTATTGATAATGATGAACCTACTTTCCCTCACTTGGAAGTTTGGCCCAAAAGCATTGTTCCGAAGGTTGGGTTTTTTGCATGGTTGGCCATCCAAAATAAGATCCTCACCATGGATAACTTAATAAAAAGAGGTGTGATTGTTGTTAATAGGTGTTATCTTTGTATGTCTGAGTGGGAGTCTATTGATCATTTGTTTCTCGTATTGTAATTTTTCTCGTCTCAATCTTGTTAGGTCTCGTTACAAGTGTTTCATATTTATTGGGTCCATCCTCACCCATTTTTGACTTATTTGTCCAAAGGGCCTTCCCCATTTTTGAATAGGCGTCTTAGGTATATGTGGAAGATCCGCCTTCATCACTACTTGTGGCGGATATGGTTGGAAAGGAATCGTCGGGCCTTCTTGGATAAGGTTTCTCACTCATCCTCTCGTCCCGTCAAAAATTTTAGCATATGCTAATGAGAATACTTGTTTAGTGCCTGCAACATCTAGACCTCCAAATCCTTTTGAAGCTTCATTAGGCCAGCCATTAAACTTACCTCTCACCGATGGCCTCAATCATCCTCAAGTCCGTCCTAGAACCATGATCACATGGACCCCACCCCCCTAGGGTGGATTAAGTTAAATTTTGATGGGGCATCTAGGGGCAACCGTGTGAAGTCGGGCTGGTGGCTTACTTAGAGACCACAAGGGTGAGGTGCTTGTAGCTTTTGCGTAACATCTTGGAGCTCAAACTAACAATGTGGTCAAGCAAGGGCAGCTTTGGAGGAGCCTCAAGGTGGCAGAGAATTATCCAGGGAAACCGTTGGTGGAAGGTGATTCTATTATTATTATAAATCTTCTAAAGAACACTAAGAGAGCTCCTTGGAGATTTGATGACTACATCCATGAAGCAAGGGCTCTAATTCATGACCGACCTGAGGCCATAATTTTGCATACCTTCCGGAAGCAAACATGGCAACTGATAGGTCGGCAAATGAAGGCATTGTAGCAGCAAATTTGATCACGTGGACTGAAAATCTTCCTCATGCAGTCTCAATGGTGATAGATAATGAAAAACTTTAGATTGGAAGGCTCAAAGTGGATCAATGACAGAAAATGGGGGCATTTTAAAAAAAAAAAAAAATTTGAACCTTATAATGGATTTTGTCATATTTGTTTTTTTTGTTCATGTGACTAGTGTTTTTTGCAGCTGGTGGGGCACTGATATAGGTTTTTTATCTACAAATTCATGCATGGGAAAAATCTGCTTTGGCCTCAAGTATTTCCCAAGGTGTGTTTGGATTCGATGTCGCAAAAAGGCCCTAGCAAGAAATAACAAAGTGTTGGAGATCCCTGACAATGAGGCACCACACCCCACCATAATAGTCTTGGAGAAGATGACAATTTCATCACCCTCCAACAAGTATCAACCAGCTTGAAGAGTCCTGTCTCGGCCTCATCAGCAGCAATCGTTGATTTGTGTGATTCCTTAAATCTTCTCGTTTTATAGCCAGCAGCCTGGGGGCACAAGGAGTCAAAGGCAAAATCTAAATATGATGGCAAGAACGATGATAAGAAGTTAGATGAGGACTACAAGGAAGACTGCTTGGCCTCTTGGCTGTCCATTCTATGGGATGTTTTTTTTTTTTTTTTTTTTTTGACCATATTCTATTATTTTTATATGGGCACAAGCTACTCTGCATGGTGCTTGCATGATTAGTTTTTGTCTTTGTTAGTTCTTTTTTGCGTCTTTCTTTTCTGATGGCCATAATATTAGGCTTCCATAGTTTAGTTTGGCCGTATTCTATTGGAAGAGTAGGTCTTGGCCATTTTTGTTGTCGGCTTAAACTTTTAGGGCTTGGCCTTTGTCCAGTTGGTCAGTGGACCCTATTTTGTAAAATGGTTTTGGGTCAACCAGTTAAAACCCGGTGTTAATTATAATATTCTCTTACTTACCAAAAAAAAAAAAAAACTAACCTTACTTCGATTTACCTTAGGGTAAATCCTCAACCGATGATTAAAAGCTTTATGAAACCTCCATCGTCGATCGTAGCCAGGGTAAAGGGTGATAAAAACTTAGGGTACAAGGTGGCCAGAGTTTTCACCGTCGAGCATTCACTTCTATTTCTCGACGCTGCATGTGGCCATGTAGATGGAAGTTACTAAAATTCTTACCAGTCTCTGCCAAAAATCTTAATATTTCTTGCAATTCGATTGACGTATTTTAGTTTTACACCCTGCAATTCTCTGTATTCAGATAAAATATGGAGGTTGGTAACAAAAAAGTTATTAAAAGCTAATTACGTAAGGTGGCCAAGCCCTTTTTCTACGATTGCGACAGACGACAGGTAAAATCACTTTCTTTTTCTTTATTATTTTTTCTATCTTCTTTATTATTAAAAAATGATTTCCTGTTCATAATTAGGATTCTATGAGGATTAGGCATAGTAATTTGTTTTTTTTTTCTTTCAAGCAAATTCAGAATCTGTCATTAGGGTTTCTACGAAAATATTAATTAAAAAATAATATTTAGGGCATAGTTTCTGTTTTAGCCCTAAAATTGTTCAAAATTTTTGAATTATTTAAAAGCCCTAAAATTGTTTCCCTGAAACTTCTTGAAAACCCTGAAATTATTTGGGGGAAAATGGAAATTTTGTACTTTTTACTTGAAAATCTGTTCTTTTGATAAATTTTTCTTTATTTCTGGGTAAATTTCGATTTTAATTTGGGAAATTGATGAAAAATGCATAAATTTAGGACAAATTCATAGACAATTTGCTTGAAATTCTTTATTCTATACTAAATTAGCAAATTTCTTTTAGAAAAATGTGAAATTCTTAATTTATATTAATAATTAGTTGTTTTAGGTAAAAATTTAGGTTAATTCCTTAAATTAATTAGGGATTATCTAATAATCCGTTATTCTATGGTACAATTAAGCCTTGTTTATAAAAATAAAATAGAAAATACATTCAAGGGTTCATTTTCCTGAATTAAAAAAATATATATATGTTTGGTTTAGTTAATTTGTAAGAATTATAGATTATGTATTGTATACCTTTCTCATACATTCTGTATATTTTATGTAATTCCACCTTCTGTACATTTTATATATTTTTTTTATATCTTTTCCTATAAAGTTGTACTCTGTATATCATTCCCTGTATATTCTTGGTATTAACATAAAAATAAATAAAAAAACTCAAAAAATATATATAAAATAATAATAAAAAAGGGTTTATATATATAAAAACAGATTCTTGTTGGCCTCTAAAACAAATTCTGTGTCTTCAAATATTGTAGGATCTCTGTGACCACAATGCCTAAACCGGTATTTCAAAAACCATCCTCTGTTGACACACAAAGTCCGAGTGACCTCGTGATTGAATTATTTGAAAATGCTCGCTGGTGGGAGGCACTTACTAAGTTTAAAGGGCATGATATAGGGGTAGCAAGATAGTTTATTTTAAATTGTAACCCTGATACAATGATCACCCATGTTGGAGGTTTGCAATTAACGTTAAACCCAAGTCTGATTTTTGAAATTTTAAACTTACCTAAGGTTGGTGCACTATTTTATAAGAACTCAAAAAGCGTCACTCATTTGGTAAAAAAATTTGATGAAAAATGGACAATTTTAAGGAATAAAGAAGGATCAATTAAGGGGATTGCAACCTCTATGCTCCCTCTTCTTTGGCAGGAGGCAGTTGTCCTCATTATCAAATTTTTTACTGTCGAAGGATGAATTTCCATTCTGTTAGCCTATCATATTCGAATGCTGCTTAATTTGAAATATCCTGAAAAATATGACTGTGTTATTAATCTTCCCTATTTCCTGTTTTAGTCGTTGAAATCAACGATTTTAAGGGTGAAAACAAAAGATCCTACGAAAAAACGTAAGCTACACTTGATTTCTCACCATGGTCTGATTAAATTAATTATCTTGAAAAAGGCTCATGAAGTAAAGGCATCTTGGAGCCAAATTGTGGAAGAATCCAATGTACCTGAATATTTAGAGTCTTTTGAATCCAAAGATGATCAAACTCCAGAATAATATGACTCTGATAGCCATGATGAAGAACCTGAAAGCTCGAAGAAAAAACATAAAGATATGAGATTTAAAATTCAACCTAGAAAGCAAACAAAAATTATAGAATATTCTGAAGATAAACAAGAGCCAGAATTGCCTGTAAATGAAACTGTTGTAGAAACCCTGTCATATCTCAAAGCACAAAATACAGTTCTTCAAATGAAAATTGATAGGTTAAGAGAAGATTTTACAGAACAGTATAAAATTGTACAACACGCTCTTTCTGTTCAATTTGAATTAATTAAACAACTTTCTATGGATAAGACTGTGAGACCTGCGGACTCTATCAACCGACCGCCACCTGTTGAAACTTCCCCACCTAAAAGTTCTACCTCTAGGAAAAAGCCTAAGAAATCGGTCAATTTCAGTAAACAAATATCTACTAATAAATTAATTGACTTTTCAAAGGTTCTTGAAGAGGATAGTTCCCAGCAAATTCATAATTTTTCTCAACAACATCAATCTATAAAATCGAATGTGCCAACTAATATAAGGAATGCATTAAAAGGCCTTGCCCTGAATGTAGGGATGCCTTTGGAAGATGATCTGATGGTACATAATGAATAAATCCATTATTCACAAGTAAAGGATGTAGAGCAGAAGGGAAGTGATTAGGAGGTCAAACATATTAAGACGATTATGGTGGAGATGCCAGTTACATCCACTACAACAGTAGCAGACTAGAGAGCTAAGGAACGGGTACAATAGGTTAAAAAGGAATGAAAACTACTGGTAACAAGACCCTGATCTTCTAAAATTTATTCTAGAAACTTATCACAACAGGCTCAAAAATAGTAAAACAATGACAAAGAACTTTTATTAAAATCAGACTTATATATTTTTATATATCTTTCATTTCTGTATGATATTGGAAACAATTTATTTGTATATTTATATATAAATGGATGGATAGTTAGTACTTGCAAAAAGAAACAAATATTTTCTTTGCTATATTATATTTCATTTGTATTAGTTATGATTATTTTGTGTGTTTTTCATATATATATATATATATAAGTCTATATATTTATGCAGAGTGTTATGATTTTAATATATATTCTTTTGGAGATTATTATGGTTCTGATTAGATTACTGTATTTCAATTACTATACAGAAAATAGATTATGGATCTGATTTTTTATTTGATTAGAAAATAAATATTCAGATTATTATATATCTATTTTTGTGTGTGAACTGTCTTGAAATTCTGACACAAAAATATGCATGTTTTTCTAATTATAATGTTACTTTTTTGAATAAGCAATGCATGTATAAAACTATTATTTCCCTTGTATTTACATTTTTCTATATGCATGAGGAAATGCATAAACTTTAGTTTGGGGGAATGATGAGTGGTTATTTATTACATATTTTTGTATCAGAATCACTTCATTTATCTAATTAGTTGATATGTTTATGAAAGTTATTATTAATAAAATGTGATTTACTAGCAAAAACGATCAATTATGGTAATCTAATATTTATGTGTGATTTATATAAAATTTTCCTGAGTTTTGAGTGAAATGCAGGGAAAAGCATGGATGATTGATCAAGAAATCATAGAACCTTTGGAATGCACATCGGACGAGAAAAATAACCATAGCAGTTCGGTAAACGATAGTAATTGATATTACTGAAACATATTACCGAAGCATATTACCGAAGCATATTACTAAAGTATATTGCTGACAGTAGTTACTGAATGTAACTATTGAAAGTAATTACTGAAGGTAATTACTGAAGAATAATTACTGGAGGAAGTTACCATCAATTACTATTGATCGAGGACAACATAATCAAATGGACGACACATTACCATGGATGACAATAGATATCTTCTTGCTTCTCCATAATGGTTGTGAGAATATCTCTAGTTGATAAAGTTTTATAAAATATTTGTACTGATTTGATTTGCAAATTGTAAGACTATTAAGACACTGAAATAAAGGAAATAAAAGTCTTAGACAACCATCTTGCGAGTTAGACAGATAGTATCTTAATAAGATTTTATGTAGATGCCACTTGGACCAATAGGAATAATTATAAGTCCAAGTCAAAATAAATATTATTAGGTTTTAGATTATCTTTTGATCTACGTACAGTCACCATTCCACAAATTAAGCATGATAAATACGTGGAAAAATAAGTTGTTTGTATTGTATTAATTTAGTATAAAAGTACATAGAAGGCCTAGAAGAAGGTCTAGGTTGCTCTGCATTGTTCTACTCTGTTCTGGATTATTTTACAGTTGTAGTTTATTCTGAGAAGCATGTATAGTTGAAACTCCAGCAATAAAATAACATTTTCTTCAAATATGGTATTCTGTATCAATTATGTAGCTTGTTTAATTTTTGTTTTGTAAATTGTAGAATTGTAACCTGCATTCACAACATATGTACAAATATTAGTATGAATTATAAAACTTAGTTACTGATAAGGTAAACTAGGGGAGAAAGACTTACACTGCCACTTAGGAGGCAGGGCCCACTCCTAATAGATAGTCCCTGAGTTCTCTCGCCCTTGAATTAGATTAGGATTAGTTAGAATTGCATTCTAAATATATAAAATAAACATATTGCACGAGGATCCTCATATCATAAATTAGTTTCTCACACTTAGATTAAAATATTTCATAAATTAGTTTATAAAGTAATTGGTTGCATCAGTAAAATTACATCATTAGTAAAATATAAATTGCATTTATTTATTAGATCTTGCATAATTCATCCTTGCATAATTTTTATATTTCTTTTTGTACACGTGTACGCATGAATTCTATACTGGAAATTGAGCTAGACTTAGTATTAACTTATGTGATATAATCTATATGGGATTGCTACTTTTTAAATCTAACCTTGATTTCCTTGGGATTGATAAAATTAAATGTAAGCTTCTACAGTCGATCAGTTGTGGTAATGATTTTTATTGTAGAATCTATGTCAACAAACACTCGCTTATAGGGGATCCTATTGATGCACACAATGATGTGCAAAGGAGAGTCTGGTAAATTGGTAGACCTAGGTTTTATATCCTAATTTTGAAAGGATATAATAAGATCTTTGTTAGGCCTACTATGGCTTTCGACCACTTGTTGGATGGGTGTTCTAGGTGGTGTAGAGGGAGTGTAGAATTCCCTAATAGACCTCTTAGTAGGCTGGTTATCCCTGGTTTGGGCTTGGAATCGATGTTGGCTAACCAAATAGTCCACTTGATCACATAAATAAGCCATTGGTGTTCTCTTGGTAGAGGTACCTCGTGCTTGCATGGAATAATATGATTGAGGGTAATTAGGATCTTCCTCAAGTCTTCTTTTATAAGTGAGGCATGGTAGGGCAGAATTGACTTACCCACTATGATGAGTATTATACACATCTAGGTTTTGGTACCTTGGGGAAGGGTTATTTAAAAGCTTGAGATGATTATTTAACCCTACCCTAGGTATATCAGGTACTCTAAAGGTAGGAATGCTAAGATCCTCATACCTATAATGATGATTCCTAGAGCCTCTCCTATATTTTTCTACTTCACTGTCTCGTGATTGAGCTCGGCTATGCATAGTTGTCATAATGTGTTGACTAGGCAAAACCCTGAAGGGAACCCATACTAAAGAAAATGTTGACTTCCAAAAAAGTTTATAAGTATTATATTTCAAAATGATCAGTGCCACAAGCTGATAACAATGGGCTAGGGCTCTAAAAATCAACTTTTGGATCAAAATTTTGTATTTTTGGAATATTTGGCCAACCGGGACTTGTGGGGAAATGCCCACTTTTGCGATTTTTTGGGAATTTTTGAGTCATAAAGAGTTAGGATTAAATATTTCTATGGTAGGTGTAGAAGGAGCTAACTAAGACAACAAAATAAATTTGGCAAGTTTTGGAGTTGTCTAGACCATTTTATGACTATTTTAGTGTAGATTTTCTCGATTTTCGGCTTTGAAAATAGAGTAATCATAAAACCAAAATAACATTTTTGTTATAGCTCTGATTTGCATGATTATAAAACCATTGGATGCAAAATAAAAAAGTATATTTGACCCCCAGATCAAGGATCTTGGGTTGATTAACCCGAACAATAAAGAAACACCGAAATTAGACAACATGATTATCTATTTTAAGTTTTATAGATTCAAATACACAATAAATAGAAACACACAATAATACAGATGATTATATCTTTTAAATATTTAAATGTGAATTCCTAAGCTATTTGATGTGTTTCAAGATGTGTTACTTTGTAAAGAAAATACTTGGCGTGTTTAATATTTCATTGGATGATATACTCAAATTTTTAAAGGATTTCACCTATATACTCGCACAAGCTAAATATGGTGATGAAATCCATATCCAACGAGGTAGCATAGGTACTACCAACCCTCACCCAGAACCCTATGTGTAGCGATACACTCCTTTGAAGAGGAATGCATGCTATTTTACATGGTTAGGACAGATCTTGGGTTGGCCTTGGCCACGGATGGGTCCCGATGATACTCTTTCACATGAGCCAATCGAGTGGTAATTACATCCATTGTTGGTCTCGATCAACGGGTTGGATGTGAGAGCCCAATGTTGTTGATGTTAAAATAAAATGTGGTGTGTGGGGTTCCTTTTAAATATTGAAATAAAACAATACAACATACAATGATGATTCACTAATATGCATGAAAGTATGTTTTAATTTCAGATTTTTTAGTAGAAAAAGGAAACCATTGAAATTGACAATCTATATGCACTTAACCTTCTTTTGGTTAAGTTTCAAGCAGGCAAACCAAAAAAAAAGCATGTAATATACTGTTAATTTCCCTATTTTCTCTGATTTAATTAATGCCAAATTTTGGAAAGAGGATATCTAATATTTATATGCATAGAGAAGACAAGAAAATGTGAAATTTGATAATTTTGAGCAGCATATATGCAAATGAAGGTTGGGAAAGGTGTCTTTTTTAACCTAGAACTTGTTGTTTCTGCAAATTTCTATAGAAAACCTCTGGTTTTATGACCATCCCTAATAGGGATGGTTAGCAGTTTGGGGGCCATCCCACTTAGTGACACCTAGCTAGTCATCCCACCCAGTGAAACCTAGCAGCAAAGGGGTCATTTCTGCTCCAAACGGTCAAAACATGCAACTTACAAAACATAAAATGAAGGTCAAAATTGAAATATTCAAAGGGGAGACATAAAAAATCTCAAATACCATGATCGCCACTGAAGATACAAAATTTACAACATCACCTTAAGGGCACTTATATTGTAATGTAAAGCAATTTTAAAGCATTCAAAGGGAAAGAAGCATAAACATGTAATCTATCAAATGAAACAAAGTATACAATAAAGAGGGTGTATTTATCCTTCTATTCATTCATTCATAGATTCAAAAATCAATTACAATATATCCCCTTGAGGGCTTTACAAATTGATACTTTTAACATTACAATGTGCAAGGGATCTAATCCCTTGGAAGGTATTAAAGTGATGTTCTATTGGTGTGAATCTCGCATCCCACAATTGAGAGCTATCCTTCAACTTGTTATTTTTGTCTTCTTAGCTCCTCCTTCCTGCATAGAATACCTACACCTACACACAAGGGATTGAAAGGGGGTTAATAGCACCTGTGTTATAGAATAAAAGCATTGAAAACATAGAAAAAGGAGTTATTCTAGCAACATCAAAACTAATCTATAACACATGGAAATTATTCTAGATGTATAAATGAAGTATAATCTAATCTAAATGCTTTTGGAGAGATTTAAACCCAATATTCAAGGTAAAAGTGTGTATAAATAGTGATCATCCCTAACAGGAACACCTAGACCTGCAACATTGGAGACCTCAAATCTACCATCAAATATGCTCCAAACTTCACCAAATTTGGACCAGAGGTTCAACTAAGTATTTCTAAGGGGTCTGTAGAGGAATTTTAACCAAATTACCTACTATTTTATGACCGTACCTAGGTGTGACACCTACTGACTGCTGACCGTTCCCAGGTGGGACAGTTACAAATCTGGCTTATTTTTACCACAAATACTCAAGGAAATTAGTCCAAAATTGGTTTGGGGGTGTTTTCAATAGATAAGGCCACGTCTAACTTCAATTTGGATGGTTTGGAATTGCTCATATAGGTTTATATTGCCCCCGAAAACACCTTCGAATGAAGAGGGTTTCAAGGTCAAATGGGGGTGAATAATGTTTTGCAAAAGGTGAGGATGAAATTAGGCAGCACTTCATTGCTCAATTTATTCTATTATCCTCCTTGCAATTGGGTGACTACACCTCTTTTTAAAGCCCAAAAGGGCATCTAGGTGAAAGGGGTAAGTCTTGCCACATGAGGCAAGTGCCACCACTTGTACAATTTGATGACATGCATAGGTGAGAGAAGGTTGCCCATATGGGGCTCCCAATATTCTATCCCTAACCCTAATGGTAGGTCCCCAATTAATTTGGGGTGATTGGATGTGGTAATGGCAGTATTTGATTGTCATTTCCCACGTCCTTTGAATTTTTCAAAGGTCTATTTAGGGACCATCCCACCCAAGGACGATTATGGATGGCTGTCCTTGGTTAGGATGATCACCAACTGTGACCATCCCTGGGTGGGATAGTCGCCAAATGTGACCATCCATGGGTGGGATGGTCACCAATTTTGACCATCCCTTGGTGGGACGGTCACCAACTGTGATCATCCCTTGGTGGGACGGTCACCAGGAGGTGCCCCAAAATTGCCCTAAATTGCTCGAAAACCTCTAAAATGTGTTTTGGAGCCTTGTGCAAGCCTGAAGGGGTGCCCAATGGGGCCATATGATGTCGATAAGAGTGGCATATGTGATGCACTAGTATTCTTATCTTATTTACATGATTTATGTGTCTATAGTAACCAAATCCCTATTACAATGTTTATGAATCTCTATCCAAAGGAGACACCAATCCCCTATGCTCAAGTTCATGGACATGAGACCTCTGTCCCCACTACTCTGATTTGTGGATATATTTCATAGGAGAAATCTGTCCCCTCTACTCTGGTTTGTGGATCTCTCTCCATAGGAGAACTCTATCCTCTCTACTATGCTCAACTCTAATCAAATCTGCTCACAAATTTGATCCAATATGCTTATAACTTTGATTAAATCTACTCACAACTACCTATACTGGTTTGTCTTATACCTGATCACAAGTCTACCTTAACCCTACTCACAATACTACCTCGAACCTACTCATAAGACTACCTTGAACCTTCTCACAAGTCTACCTCAAATCCTGCTCATAAATTTGCTCTAGTATGCTCACTTTCCCTACTCAATTCTGCTCTAATACATGCTCAAAATTGCTCATAACATTTACTTGATTATAACACTTCAACCATATTCTATCAAGAATTATTTTTGAAGAACACATAGGAAATTATATGCAATATGATTCCACCATATGTTCTTTCAAATTTAACTCAACCCAATGCACAATTGATTTACAAAACTTTCTCATCCATATTCAATACATTCAAACCAATACTCAAAAGGTTTCACAATGATACACAAACTTATCTTTAAACCTAGCACAAGTAGTTCACAATATCTATGTAGACACTTGAAATGTATCATGTGTAAGGGACTACTCATATGGGTATCCTAATAGACCATATGAATGATCTTGGACCATTCCAAGGCAAAGTAGTGGTTTTAACCACTCAATTTAGGTAGCTTTAGCCTACTCAGCCTTAGCTGTGACTGACACTTGTGACTAACAGAGCTAGATGCACCTCAGAGCCACAACTAGCCCTGAAACTATTTTGAATTCCTGAGCTAGGCCATATTCACTTATAATAGCCATGACAACATATTTCAAGAAATTTTAGCGAGGAAGCACCTAGAATCTTCCTACCAACTGTTCTAACCTCCTAGTGTTGGATATTTTGAGTCCTTAAAGTTAACATTGTCATTGATGTCAAGAAATGAAGTAATCATTAAATGTCAAGAAATTTGTCAAGAAATAAGTTATCAAAGTTGTCATTGATATTCTGGAAGAAGCTTCTAATAAAATCAAGATCAAGAGGAACAATGCAAAATTTAAAGGCAAAGGGCTCCATGATATTTTTAAATATTATGTGGAAGAATAAGTTAAAAGGTTTTTATTTAAACCAATGGTGGCAAAAATAAAAGGTTTTTATTTAAAACTATAGGGTTTAAAAAATTAATTTATAAAATTTAAATTAAAAAGAATTTAAATATTTTTAAAATAAAGTTTCAAAGGAAAATTGAGCGTCGACGTTGAGAATAAATCGAGTGTCGACGTCATGCATGGAGGAAGAGATTTAGTATAAAGGCTAATGCCTTGGAGGCATTTCAATTATCCTTTTTCTCGATGATAAAAATGTGCAATTGTGTGAGGAAGAAAGTATAGTGAAAATTTTGTTTATGCCCAGTGAATGTAGCCAAGGTGTGGCTAAGAGACAGTAAACATAGCTAAGGAGTGGTGCAAGGTAAAGAATGCAACCAAGGAGTGGTGCAAGGTAGTGAACACATCCAAGAAGTGGCCAGAGACAACAAACATAGCCAAGGAGTGGTGCAAGGTAGAGAACGTAGCCAAGGAGTGGCCAGAGACAACAAACATAGGCAAAGAGTGGTGTAAGGTAGTGAACATAGCCAAGGTTTTGTTGGAGACAACAAACGTATCCAAGGAGTTGCGCAAGGCAGTGAGCATAGCCAAAGTGTGGCTTGAGGTAGTGAACATAGCATGGCATGGCCTAAAGTAGGCGAAGGCATAAATTGTGGAGACTCCAAGGGAGAACTCAGCTCCACGGTGGTGACAACCAAGAGGAAGGCACTTGGAAGAAGAAGCACTTTATGCGTTAATAAAATGGGTAACATTATTGTGAGGTTTAATTTTAATTTAGGCTAAGTTTGAATAAAGGAGAAATAAGGTTGTAATTAATTTTATGAATACCTAAATTAAAAGGAGTAGCTTTTATTAAGTATTGAGGTGAAAATGTTTCCTTGTGGGTAAAATATTTTTACCTTAGAAAAGGGAAATATAAATTGCATTATTTTATCAAAAGAATTATCTTTAATGCAATAATAAGTTTAGGGAGATATAAGTAGAAATAGCTTTGGGCTTTGATAAACATGGTAGTAAAGTGACTTATGCCTGAGAGGTGAATATTCAAAATAGTATGGTGTTGGATATTATTTTGAGATTGGAGTAATCAGGTATACTCATGAATTAATATATGCATTATATTTTCATCTAATACTTTTGGGAATTAGCAAAGGAATATTGTGTTATTATGATAGATTATTGAAGGTCATATTTATCAAGAAAAAGGTATGGGAATATTATTCAAAGTTTAAGTTGATTGATTATTTTCTGGAAAATAAGTTTGGAGTGAAAAGGACTTGATTAGGGTTTATATTTGAGTGTGTTTGAGTGATTACTACAAGGTTTTTTGGAATAAATAAGTGTGGTTAAAACTTTGTTCTATAAGCATTGTTTTTGAAGCCATTTGTTGTGTGAAAATATTGAACTAAGGTTTGATTATCATTGTTATGTGAAGACTGTTTTATAAGCATTGTTGTTGAAGTGAGTTATTGAGCAAAGAACTTGAAATAGGGTTTGAAAAGAACATGAGTATCATTGTTATGTGAGGATTTTTGTTGAGCATTGTTGGAAAAATTTTGAGTTGATGTTTACATGCTTGGACTAGGGTTTGTGAGCAAGGGTTGTTTCTTTGGGTGATTGATTGAGTAGATTTGGTTGAGCCTAGTCAAGTGGATGTGTGAAGTGATTTTTTAAGTTCCATGAAATAAACTATTCTATATTATTATTTGAGTTGATAAAGTGATTGGGCATTGAGTATAGAACATATTGGGTCTCTAAAAATTCTCTTTATGTTTCTATGAGAATGGACAAGTTCTAGTGTGGACTTGTTGAGAAGATTTGAGGTAAGTCTTTGAGAGGACTTGTGGATAGATTTGAGTAAGCTTTTAGGGAATATTACAATAAATATTAAGAGCATATTTGGATAAGTTATGAGTGGAATTATTGAGAATATTTGGGCAAGTTATGAGTAGACTTGTTGATCATATTGAGCAAGTTCTGAGTGGACTTGTTGAGCATATTGAGCAATTTATGAGTGGACTTGTTAAGTAGATTGAGAAATTTTTGAGTGGACTTGTTGAGTAGATTGAGCAAGTTCTGAGTGGACTTGTTGATTATATTGAGTAAGTTTTGAGTGGACTTGTTGAGCAGATTAAGCAAGTTTTGAGTGGACTTGTTGAGAAGATTGAGCAAGTTTTGAGTGGACTTGTTGAGCATAATTGAGCAAGTGTTGAGTGGACTTGTGGAGCATATTTTGGTGTATACTTGAGGATAAATTTGTGCCAGACTAGAGATAGATATTGAGTAGATTTGTGCTAGATCGAAGGACTCTATTTAGTGCATATTTGAGATAGATCTTTGGAGGTGACAGAGCAGAGAGGATAGTAATATCCAGTGGATAAATATCCATCAACCAGGGTAGTGAGGACAGATTTTCTGAGTGGGGACAAGAGTCTTCAATGGAGAGAGATCCACAAGCCATTGTAGTGAAGGTAGTAGTATTTTAGAGGATCACCAGCCATATCAGAGGAGAAGGAGTTCTCTCGTGGATAGATATCCAGAAACTTGATTTAGAGGATCAATATCTCCTTTGGAAAGAGGTCCATAAAAATTATAATAGGGAAAGGATTCCCAAGATATTGATCGAGAAAATTTTAGTGAAATATTTTCTTCATGGAGTAGCCCACATTGGGTGAACCATGTAAATTGTGGTGTCCCTATTGTGTATGTTGTTTTGTGCATTGATTTGATTACTGTTGTTGATATTGATCTATACATTACATAATATTGATTGGGAAAGGAAAGTAAAAAGTTATATTATACTATTCACCCCCCTCTCAGTATAAGCTTGTGTTCTTCAATTGGTACCAGAGCATGTTCCTTCAGAAGAGTTTAACATCTTTAAGAAAAATCTAACAAGAACATAATGGATCCTAAGGAGGTTTCCTCAAATAATTCAGCACTAGTATTTTATGGAAGTGACTATATGTATTGGAGTATGATGATGAACATCTACATGATGGCACTTGGAAATGAAACTTGGGAATCAGTGGAATTTGGATATGATCCCTTAATAAATCCTCCTACAGATAAGGAAGGTAATATTTTACAGCACTACAATTCAAAAGAAGTGAATGCACTTGTGAGAGGTATACGTAGAACAGAGTCTATGAAACTTATGCATTGTAAAATTGCAAAAGAGATGTGGGATAAATTGCAAAATATATATGAAGGAGATAAAAGTGTCAAGAAAGAAAAAATGCAAAATATCAAAGGACAACTTGAAGCATTAATAATGAACGAAGAGGAAAATATTAGTGCTTATCTAATTTGAATTGATGAGGTTTTTAATGATATGCAAGGACTTGGAATTAATATTTATGAATCAAATGTTTGTGATAAAGTCTTAATAACTCTTCCAAAAATATTTAGTGAACAGGTTTTTTCTATAAAAGTGTCAATGGATGGTGATACTTTGACAAGATATAAGTTGCATGGTGTGCTCATAAAATTTGAGATAAGAACAAAATATCTTATTTCCCAGAAGAAAACAACATTCAAAGCAATCAATAAGACAAAGGGTAAGAAGTCAAAATCAAGCAATGAGTCATCCAGTGATGAAGAAGCTAATTATGGTAGAAGAGATAAATATTCCAAAAGATCCATATATCTAAGATCTGTTAAGTGTTTCAATTATGGAAAGTATAGATATTTTACAATATATTTTCAAGAACCCAAGAACAACAATGGTGAAGAAAAATAGGATCACAGGAACAAGGAATCAGAAAGATACAAGCATCAAAATAAAATCAAGAATGGAAAAAATACACAAGGAAATAAGTTCTTCCAAAGGAAAAAGAGAAGCTACTATGCAGATAATGAAATTAAGTACTCAAGTGATGGTGATGCTAGTTTTTCAGACAATGATAGAGATGAAGTCCTATTTATGATTGAAGAAAAAGAGCAAGTTAAGAAAAGGACTCCAGTAATTCTCAAGTGTTTTAGATGTGGTAAATTTGGACATCTTGAAGATGATTGTACAAGGGATGGTTATAGTTTTAGTGATGATGAATATGATAATGCACTTGAAGGACCAGATGAAAATATTCTAATGGATTTAGAAGAAGAAGTAAGTGATCCTATAGAAGACAAGCCAATAGAAAATAAAGTCAAGGAAAAAGGTAAACAAATAGAGGAATATTCAGAAGAGAATGGTTATGATCTCAAGGGAGAAATTTTTTATGCCCTTGACACAGTAAAGAAGGTAAGGAAGCAACACTCTAAACTTGAAATTCAGTTTCAAGAATGTGATGAAGAGAGAAGATTGCTTATAGAGGATTTAGAAAAATCAAAGGCTAAGGCAAAGAGGTTCAAATATAAGTTAGAAGCAAAGAGCTTGGAATGTGAGAAGTTAGCACAAGAAGTCGCACTACTAAGAGAATATTTAGAAGACTCCAAGGTCAAGATGAAAGGATTCAAAAATAGCTCAAAGAACTTGGATAATTTCATCAAGATACAAAATCCTACATCAAGAAAAATAGGTCTTGGATTTGAACAAGTTCAAAAGAAATGGGAAGGAGAGTCAACTTCAAGTTTTGGAGGAGAAGAAACTTTAGATGAAGATACTTCAAAAAAATATAGTGTAAAATATAGTGATACATATGAGGATGAGTTGGACAATAGAGGGTTCAACAAAAATAGGAACAATGCACAAAGAAGATACAGATGGAACAATAATTGAAATAGGTCAAGAGAGACCAAGAGACCAATGAGGTCAAGACAAGGAAACATCAATGGAATATGCTTTTCATGTCACAAGTTTGGGCACATGGCTTCACAATGCAGGACACATGAAAGATAGGAATATAGGAACAAACAACCTTTCCATGGGTATTGCTATTCACATAATCAGTTTGGTCACAAGGCAATGAATTGCAGGGTTCATGATAGAAGAGGATATGGCTTCACTAGGAGAAATCCTAAGACATTTGCACCTCCAAGGAATAATAACATTATGTGTTATAAGTGCAATAATTATGGTCATACAGTAAAGTGGTGTAGAGCAGATATTCCAAAAATAGGTATAAACAGGAATAGGAACAGGAACAGGAACAGGAACATGAATATGAATAGGAATAGGAATAAGAACAATAAAAGGAACATGAATATGAATAGGAACAAGAATAGGAATAGGAACATGGACATGAATAGGAACATGAATATGAATAGGAACAGGAACATGGATATGAACAGGAACAAGAACAGGAATATGGATATGAACAGGAATAGGAATAAGAATATGGATATGAACAGAAATAATATCAAGAATGTAGACATGGATAGGAACATGGACACTGAAAGAAATAGTTAGAGGAATAAAAAGAATCAAATAATAAGGAAAGAGGATAATGATAAAAAATGATACCTTTTGGGAGTATAAATACTCCCACCCTAGAATTAACCACCTCAATCGGAGGTGGGGGAGGGGCTCAGCCAAAAGGCTCATTCTTAGCCCCAAGACCCAAAGGTGACCCTTCACCATTGATGTCAAAGAGGGAGATATTTGAGTAAGGGGGAGACTTGGTATTTGAAGAAAGCATTGAGTCAGGGGGAACAATGTCCTAAGGGGAGCAACACAAAAGAAGAAGTCAAGTTTTTGATAAATTTTTTTTGGGTTACCATAAATGACAAAGGGGGAGATTGTTGGATATTTTGAGTCCTTAAAGTTAAAGTTGTCATTGATGTTAAGAAATGAAGTCATCATTAAATGTAAAGGAATTTTTCAAGAAATAAGTTATCAAAGTTGTCATTGATATTCTGGAAGAAGCTTATAAAAAAATCAAGATCAAGAGGAACAATGCAAAAGTTAAAGGCAAAGGTCTCCATAATATTTTTAAATATTATGTGGAAGCATAAGTTAAAATGTTTTTCTTTAAAACCAATGGTGGCAAAAGTTAAAAGGTTTTTATTTAAAACCAATGGTGGCAAAAATAAAAGGTTTTTATTTAAAACCATAGGGTTTAAATAATTAATTTATAAAATTTAAATTCAAAAGAATTTAAATATTTTATAAATTAATAAAGTTTCAAAGGAAAATCGAGCACTGACATTGAGAATAAATAGAGTGCCGACGTCATGCATGGAGGAAGATATTTAGTATAAAGGATAATGCCTTGGAGGTATTTCAATTATACTTTTGCTCGATGATAAAAATGTGCAATTGTGTAAGGAAGAAAGTATAGCGAAAGTTTTTTTATGCCCAGTGAACGTAGCCAAGGTATGGCTAAGAGACAGTAAACATAGCCAAGGAGTGGTGCAAGGAAAAGAACATAGCCAAGGAGTGGTGCAAGGCAACGAACATAGCCAAGGAGTGGCTAGATATAGCAAACTTAGCCAAGTAGTGGTGTAAGGTAGAGAACGTATCCAAGGAGTGTCCAAAGATAGCATATTTAGCCAAAGAGTGGTGTAAGGCAGCGAATGTAGCCAAGTTTTAGTCAGAGATAACAAATGTAGCCAAGGAGTGGCGCAAGGTAACGAGCATAGCAAAAGTGTGGCTTGAGGCAGTGAACATAGCGTGGAGTGGACTAAATTAGGCGAAGGCGTAAAGTGTGGAGACTCCAAGGGAGAATGTAGCTCCACGGTGGTGATAGCAAAGAGGAAGGCACTTGGAATAAGAAGTGCTTCATGCATTAATAAAACGAGTAATATTATTGTAAGCATGGTTATGCATAAGGGGTAGTACCAAAAAAGTATTTGTCAAATCGGGGTGAATCAACATGAAAACTATATAAATTATGGGGCAAAGTTTTCAAATGTTTGAAGAAATTTTTTCAAAACATGGCGATTTTTTTTCAAGTATCAAAAGATGATTGGTAGAAGGCAATTGGTAGAAGGTGACTAGCAGAAGGCAACTGACAGAAGGTGACTAGCAAAAGTTTCCTGATAGAAGATGACTAACACAAGGTGACTAGCAGAAGGCAATTGGTAGAAGGTGACTGACACAAGGTGACTTGCAGAAGGTGACTGACACAAGGCGACTGACATAAGACAACTGACATAAGGTGACTAGCAGAAGGTGACAGGCATAAGGTGACTGATACAAGGCAACTGACAGAAGGTGACTGGCAGAAGGCAACTGGTAGAAGGTGACTAACACAAGGCGACTGGCAGAAGGTTACTGGCAGAAGGCAACTGACACAAGGTGACTGTCATAAGGTGACTGGAAAAAAAGGTGATTGGCAGAAGGTATATGACACAAGGCGACTAGCAGAAGGTTATTAGCAAAAAGTAACTGGCAGAAGGCAACTAGCAGAAGGTGACTGACACAAGGCATCTGGCAGAAGGTGACTGGCAGAAGGCAACTAGCAGAAGATGACTGGCACATAGAAACTGATAAATGGCAAGTGGCACATGGTGACTAGAAGATGGGGAGTGGCAAAATGTGAGTGGTACTAGGTGACTGTAAGAAGGCGAGTAGAACATGGTGACTCATAGATAGCGAGTGGTGCAAGGTGACTAACAGATGGCAAGTGGTACAAGATGACTGGCAGATGGTGAGTGGAACAAGACGACCGCCATAACCATAAATAAGATGGCACCACGTGTCCTCCCTTCTGCCATGTGTCGTTCATGCATTAACTCTTGCCATGCAAAAAATCTATAAATTCATTTGCAGGGTCATTTGCAGCTTTTCCTAGAGCAACTTTAAAACCTTTTTCCAGCATTTTTAGGGCATTTTCCACAACGGTTTTAGAGCGTTTCCAAGCAATTTTAGTGCATTTTGGCAGTGTTTTGGCATCATTTTTATAAGGTTTTGCTAGCATTTTCCTAATTTTTAGATATGGCTAGTTGTTCCTCCCCTATTCCATCCAAATTTCATTTCAAGTACACCTTCTGCCCTAATATCAAGAGCATTTTCAACACTCCTGATAGAGATTCCTAGTGGATTTACATCGTTGGAATTGCTGGTGTGTTGAAGATGCCTCAGTTGAACATTAACGTTCAGTGACAACCATGATGTGTGCACTATTTTGATCAGTGTGGATAATAACGAAATTGTTTTTTCGGTTAACCCCTTCAATGTGCAGCGACTAATAGGGCTGCCATTTTTGGATGGTGTACTAGTGAAAAAATAGTACACATTAACCAACGATGATAAATCCACCCTAGAAAACCTTTACATTGTTCATCCTGACAGTATGAAAGGTATAATTGAAAATTTATTTTTTATTTAACATTAAATATTGTTCTGCTATAGTTTCATTTCTCTAAAAATGTTCTTGTTTTAATTTTTGTTTTCTAATAATGTTCTCTTTTTTTAGTCAATTCTTCTAAGTCCAAAAGGGGCTTAAACATTTCGAATCTTGGAGACAAATTTCTATATGCTTGCATTGAATTTTTTCTAGAAAGGCTTATTCTACAGGGGAGACCTACAAAAATGCATTTTTGGGCACTTTATTTATTGCTTCATTGTATTGATGGCGGTAAATTTGACTGGTGCATGCACATTTCCAACCGCCTGAAGCACGACATTTTGAGTGCCCAAAAAATTCAAGCATCTACTTACATAGTGACTACCAATAATTTTATTCTTTGTTTATTTTAGGAAGCTTATTTCAACCTTCAACAGAGCAGTCCTCCCACTGCATTGCACCCCATTTTGTTGTCTATTGGCATGTCTTATGGTGAGATACAGGTAAAAATATTTGTTGAAATATCTTTATTTTATTTTTTAATTTTATCTTTTTATTCTCTAATTTTGTTTTGAAAATAGAAAAGAGCATCTCAGTCTTCAAGTAAGAGGGATGCCGCATTTAGGATTCTGGAAGTATTTGCTGATTCTGACACGTAATCACAGTCATCACCAATGACTCCCAATAAATGTGTGAGGTCTGATGATGGTCGGATTTAGAGTCTGACTCCCAATGGCTATAGAGTTTGAGTCAGGTATGTATATTTTGAATAAATATTTTTTAATATTATTATTATTTACAAATGATTTATTTTATGTTCTTGTGTGAAATTTAACAGAGGGACCTAGTAGATTTAAAAGGCTAAAAAAAAGGATGGCTCCACCATATGACCCTCCATGACCACAGCCACAACCACAGCCATAGCCACAACAGGTTTAGGTCCACCCAAAGCAAGTTCAGGTCCATCCACTTTAGGTTCCACCTACGAGGAACCAATCATGCATGCGTGGTAAAATGTTCCTCACACCGCCACCTCACAATACAAGAAGTGCTACAGAGACACAAAATGTGTCATAATCTAATATTTCTGTTGTACCGATATTAAACTTAGAGAAATTTTCAAATGTTGAGAATGCATCTCAAATGCCCTTGAGAACTCTTGATTGTGACTTTCTTTATCAAGGTATGAATCCTAAAAATTTCCCTTTAAATGCAAGTGATATTCTTGAGGATGAAGAGGGCATTGATGGAGAAGAATATGATGTCAATGTAGATGTCGTCGAAGTTTCCCCCTCCACCGCACAACAAGTCACCGCCCGTACTATTACAAAAGATGATATCCTAAACATTTTTAAAAATGTGTTATTAGTCGATGCATGTAAAGCTGTAGTTCATAATACTCTTCTTTCGGATATTGATAAATTGAAGGAATGGGAATATCGGGCCAAGGTTTTGATTAAAGCCATCAATGGCCGATATAAGAATTTTTCAAAAAGAAAAGAGTTGTTTCTCAATATGGAGAATGAGCCCCAAAAGCTCGATGCCTTATTACATAAAGTTGAATCTGGCACTATGGAGGCCGAGTCTACATACAGAGATGAAATTCTTACCATTGTTATGAATCGTTTGGAAAACCTCAATGCAGAAGCCCAAGCATATTTCAATGAATGGGTACTTGATCAGAACAAAGTAGCAGTTGCAGAAATAACATGACATACAGCTGATGTAAGTTCTACATCTAACTAAAAAATATATTTTTTTGTTAAATATGTTTTGTTTATAAATATTAACATTTTTTTATTTCTATTTTGTAGTCTAATTTCCAGCACCTAAAGCAACAAGTCAGTGCCATGAAATTTTTGATCAAGACTGCCAAAATTAGCATTAATAATGCTATTGAATTGAATAAGAGGTTACAAAAGACGATTAGAGAAAATAATTACCTAAAGAAGGTTATCAAAGATGGGGGTCTGGATGTTGAGGCTAAACTGAAAGAAAAGGAGGAGCTGAATGCACCTTTCAAAGAAGATCCAGTGAAGGAAGAGAGTGCCTTGTTATCGGGGATCAATACTATAGTAGAAAGTTTGGTTAGGGTTGGGGCATTAGAAGAAAATGATATTGAGGTAGATGTGGGTGGACCTTCAGGAAAAATTGAAAAATAATAGATATTTGTTGTTTTGGGTTTCAAGTGAAACAAAAACTCTTTATATCTTTATATTTTATAAATATTTAAGACTGGTATTTTTTTGAAAATTGAAATCAATGTTAGAGGTAATTTCTAAAAAATTCATATTATCATTTTGAATTTTTGTTTTTAATTATTGTTATGTTTTAATTTGAAATGGAATAAATAATGTTTGATATGTTTTTTTTTATATGTTTGATATCCTTTTTGAGAATTGAATTCAATGAATGAGACTATTGTCAAAAATCAATGAATGAGACTATTGTCAAAAAATGTTTTATCTATTGGAAATTTTGTTTTCAATGTTGTTATGTTAAGATTATATGTGTTGATGTATTAAGTAATTTGAAGTGGAAGAAATAATGTTTGATATGTTTTATAAATTGCAAATGAATGGTATCATTTTTTAGAATTGAAACAATGAATGAGACTATTTCTAAAAAATATGTTATCTATTTGCAATTTTATTTTGAATGTTGTTATGTTATGATTATGTGTTGATGCATTAAGTAATTTTAAGTGGAAGAAATACTGTTTGATATGTTTTATAAATTGCAAATGAATGGTATCATTTTTGAGAATTGAAACAATGAATGAGACTATTTTCGAAAAATGTGTTATCTATTGGAAATTTTGTTTTGAATGTTGTTATGTTAGGATTATATGTGTTGATGTATTAAGTAATTTGAACCAAAAGAAATAATGTTTGATATATATTGTAAATTTTAAATGAATGGTATCCTTTTTGAGAATTGAAACAATGAATGACTATTTATGAAAAACATGTTATCTATTGGAAATTTTAAGTGGAAGAAATAGTGTTTGATATGTATTGTAAATAACAAATGAATGATATCTTCTTTAAATATTGAATTCAATGAAAGAGAGTATGTTTTGATTATTTATGATGATGTAAAAGTTTGTTGTTCTTAATTTGAAGTGGAAGAAATAATGTTTGATATGTGTTATCTTTTTAAAACTTTGTTTTGAATGTTGTTATGTTTTGATTGTTTGTGTTGATATATTAAGTAATATTGAATTAAGTGAATGAAGTAAGATGTTATTTTATGTTATATAAATTAATTTGAAATGTCAAAAAATACAGCATAGGCAATTACTTTCATGAATAACAAATATTACAAGAAAAATAATGTAACATGTGAAATCAAATCAAATGATAGCATCCTTTCATTCAGATATGTGAAATCAAATCAAATAATAATATGTGAACTCAAATTAAATCAAATGAAAACATCCTTTCATTCTGATATGTGAAATCAAATCAAATGATAATATGTGTAATCAAATCAAATAATAACATGTGAACTCAAATCAAAACAAATGATAACATCCTTTCATTCTGATATGTGAAATCAAAATAAATGATAGCATCCTTTCATTCTGATATGTGAAATCAAATCAAATGATAGCATCCTTTCATTCATATATGTGAAATCAAATCAAATAATAACATGTGAACTCAAATTAAATCAAATGAAAACATCTTTTCATTTTGATATGTGAAATCAAATCAAATGATAACTTCCTCTCATTCTGATATGTGAAATCAAATCAAATGATAATATGTGAAATAAAATAAAATGAATGCATCCTTGCATCATAATGCTGGAAGTTGGAACAAACTCTTTTTAGATTGTACAAAATGTTCTGCACTCATTCCCAAAAATTTTATCGTCACAATCTGACCAGTGTTACCATCATCCTCATCATTATCAATATTCGTTACACCTCTTCTCTCTGCCAAAGAAATCCAATGTGACAATGCTCTTTCGTAAGGAAACTCCTCCACCTCATAGGCCGACACATATACTCTCAATCAATTCTCTAAATTTTTGTCCAAACTATTTCAAACTTTATATTTTATATATGAAAGTGCACTGAACACCCTTTCATCTTCCACGGATTCCAAAATCATTGTTTGACATAATTTATATAAATGAAAATATTCACTCATAGTATGTTTTAAGATAGTACTTGGTTGTAATATTCTCCACAAACATGAAATAGAACCTGCTTCATGACGGTTAGAGAGCTGTGAAACTTGAGCAGACATTATTGTTCCAAAATAGTTGGATTGTTTTGTCAAAATATCTTTGTTTAGAATACCATTGATTTCAATGCCATTGACTACAACACTTTGACTAAAATGTCCAACAAGTCTGCCCATGTATTTGAGGAAAAAAGAATTTATAATCTGGTATTCATTACAAGGATCCCAAAACATTGGATTTACCACACCCATAGCCTCTAGCAATTCATCTCTTTGAAAACGGTCTCTAATTTCTTTTTTCAATGATTCTGCTATTTGTTTTAGTTTAAGTTTTGTATTTTCCACAACCACATGAAATCTATTGTAGATTATGGGTATTTTATCAACTTCATTTGTAGCTATATCCAATTGCACACCATAACACTTCATTTGATCAACTTCATTTTCGCATACATTAATACACAGATGATCGTTAATATTGAACTTCAAAAATCTCCAAGGACTATTCACACTTGTTAATGCTCTCCAACTATCAAGCAAGGGATTCATAAAATTTTGACCAAATTCATACATCATATGAATATGCATGCAAATTTGTATTCTCACCCTGATGAAATCCATAATATAAATCGATATTTCTTGTGCAATTTTTAACAAAGTATTCATTTTTTCCAACATTGGAAGAATTCCACACAATGTGAGAAGAGTTTCAAAGTCACTCATTCGAAAAAGTAAATATTTAGCCTTATCAACCACCCTACAATTTGCATACATAAACCCTATCAAGGATTGATATTCTTTGAAAACTCTTAATGCCGGTAGATACATCGAAATCCACCTAGTATCCACATATTTCAATAATTTTTTACCTTCGGTAACTCCTAGTGCAAACTATTGAAACTCTAAAAATATTTTTGGACTACATGAAAAATATTCATGAATTTCATGGACAAGCTCTTCCACTCTAGAAACATTTGTAAATGTATCCACAATTTTGTATGCAAGATTCATTCTATGAGCCATGCAATGAATAGGGATCAAATATGGGGAAACCGATGTTTGTAGTCTAACATAATGACCATTCCTATGTCCTTGCATTGTAGCAACACCATTATCTCCAACACATATTAACTTAGTGGCTATTTCAATTTCATTCATTCATACTTCTTATTTTAAACTAGTTACAACAACATTGTAAATGTTTTCTGCATTACAATTTTCCACCATTTTGCGTATTCCTAGTAAATGAGGTTGCCTTGAATGATTTTCCAATGTGTAAACATGCATGCAAATCCAAGATGTATTTTCAACTGCAGTCACCTCATCAATTGAAAGTGAAATGAATTTTACCTTTTTTACTTTCTCTCTAAGGTCATTCTGCTCAACCAATGACAAACATTTTACCATTTCCCAACCACTTCGATCTGACCAATGAGTGTTGGGTAAGTTCTACACATTAGCTAGTCAAAATAGAGATTTATAATATATGAAATCAGACATAGGTCTACCCTTATTAAGAATAGAAAATACAACAACAAACTGCAAAATTTTTGAAGCTAAAGTTAGCTTATTCATTTTTTGAAATTGGGCTTGAATCATTTCACCTTTCTCGACCAATGTTTGATTTTGTTTCATTTCTTTATCATATTCTTCCGCATATCTCATATGTGTGCACTCTGATGCATCCTTCCACCTATAAGTTTTTTGTGTTGCTCAATAACCTTCTTTTGTTTTGATATAAACCTTTCCACAATGTTTTTCTATTGTATCTTTCTTAAGTTGAAATCTATGCTCCTTTTCATGTTTCCAACTGCAAATTACGCATCTTAATTCTGTTATATCATCACTACTATTCTCTGGCAGCACTGGCTCAATAAATGGAAATTTTGATATCCAATCAGGCTGAAATGATCTGTTAATTGTCCACCTAGATAACCTTGCACATTTATTTTTTTTAGATGAAGATTCTCTGAAAGTAGGGACTGCATAAGAACTATTAGTTTCTTTTCCACTTGGCATGTTAGATTCAAGAATCTCTTCATGTTGTTGTTCAATTTGATTGATATTATCTTCATGTGTGGACTGTTGATTATCATGGATATGTGGAAGTGGAGGAATACCAGGGTTAACAGTATTTTATATAGAGATAATTCTAGTGTCAATAGTAGATTCATTATCACTATGGCATTTAAAAGCATACTAGTTTTTTCTACAGATAAAAGTGAACAAAGCCATTAACCAAAAAACACACTTATTTATGAATTGAGGACATTATATTTAAAATTAGCAAAGTAAAAAAATTAATTGGTTAGTAAAGGTGTTCATACCTTCAGTTTGTGTAGATGTTGATGGCAAACTGGGTTTTGAAATATTAGGAAAGTATTTGAGGATACTCCTTTTATTGGAAGACTCTCCTCCCTTATTTCCACTACCTATAGTTGAAATTTTTACCTGTATGAACAGAAGAATAACATGAACAAAGAACATCATTTTTAAATATGAAAATAACAAGTATAAAAGAGAACTACTACTAGAGACAACAAAATCTATGACTGTCCCATGAATATTTTTCGCAAGTAGAATAAACCTCCTTATTGAGTGTCTATTAATAAAATGAAAAATGAAATTTAATGGTAAAATAAGCATACAGATAAATTGAGCACCTTCTGCCAGTCACCTTCTACCAGTCGGCTTCTGTCGGTTGCCTTCTGCCAGTTGCCTTATTCTAGTTGCCTACTGTCAGTCACCTTTTGTCAGTCGCCTTCTACCAGTCGCCTTCTGTCAATCACCTTCTACCAGTCACCTTTAGTCAGTCACCTTCTCCCAGTCGCCTTCTGTCAGTTGTCTTCTGTTAGTCACCTTCTAGAAGTCGCCTTCTGTCAGTCACCTTCAGTCAGTTGTTTTCTACCAGTTGCCTTCTGCTAGTCGCCTTATTTTAGTCGCCTTATATCAGTCGCCTTTTGCAAGTCACCTTCTTTTAGTCACCTTCTACCAGTCACCTTCTACCAGTCACCTTCTTCGGTCATCTTCTGCAAGTCACCTTCTATAAGTCACCTTCTGTCAGTCATCTTCTGTTAGTCACATTCTACCAGTCACCTTCTCTGGTCGCCTTCTGCCAGTTGCCTTTTGTTAGTCCCCTTATATCAATCACCTTCTGTCAGTCACCTTCTATCAACCACCTTCTACCAGTCGCCTTCTGCCAGTCACCTTCTAGCAATCATGGACTCTGGTTTTGTTAGTACTATGCTTTGTATCGCTCGCTATCTAGAAAAAATATTGTAATTTTATGGGAGTCGTTTTTAGGGTTAGCTATATATAATGGGGTACAAGGGGCGATTTGGGTGGGATATTTCTTATTTTAAATAAATTTAGGGCAAAATTTGGGCGGGAAACCTTATGACAATGGGGCAAATTTACCCTAAAAAAATTAGATCCCAAAATTTTCGGGCGAACGGGCCGACCTCTATGGTCCCAAAAATCGCAAAATTGACATTTTGGAAATCTGAAAATTCACGCTAAATTGTGAAATTTGCCACTAAGAAAAACCTTGCTTGTGAGCTTTAATTTTAATTTAGGCTAAGGTTGAATAAATGAGAAATAATATTGTAATTAATTTGATGAATGCCTAAATTAAAAGGAGTAGCTTTTATTACGTATTGAGGTGAAAATATTTACTTGTGGGTAAAATATTTTTACCTTAAAAAAGAGAAAGATAAGTTTCATTATTTTATCAAAATAAATATCTTTAATGCAATAATAAGTTTAGGGAGATATAAGTAGAAATAGCTTTGGGATTTGATAAACAAAGTAGTAAAGTGACTTATGCTTGAGAGGTGAATATTCAAAATAGTATGGTGTTGGATATTATTTTGATATTGGAGTAATAAGGTATACTCATGAATTAATATATGCATTGTATTTTCATCTAATCCTTTTGGGAATTAGCAAAGGAATATTGTGTTATTATGACATATTCTTGAAGGTCATATTTATCAAGAAAAAGGTATGGGAATATTATTCAAAGTTTAAGTTGATTGATTATTTTCTAGAAAATAAGTTTGGAGTGAAAAGGACTTGATTAAGGTTTCCATTTGAGTGTGTTTGAGTGATTGCTACAAGGTTTTTTGGAATAAATAAGTGTGGTTAAAACTTTGTTCTATAAGCATTGTTTTTGAAGCCATTTGTTGTGTAAAAATCTTGAACTAAGGTTGGATTATCATTGTTATGTGAAGACTATTTTATAAGCATTGTTGTTGAAGTGAGTTATTGAGCAAAGAACTTGAACTAGGGTTTGAAAAGAACATGAGTATCATTTTTATGTGAGGATTTTTGTTGAACATTGTTGGAAATTTTTTGAGTTGATGTTTACATGCTTGGACTAGGGTTTGTGAGCAAGGGTTGTTTCTTTGGGTGATTGATTGAGTAGATTTGGTTGAGCCTAGTCAAGTGGATGTGTGAAGTGATTGTTTAAGTTCCATGAAATAAACTATTCTATATTCTTATTTGAGTTGAGAAAGTGATTGGGCATTGAGTATAGAACATATTGGGTATCAAAAAATTCTCTTTATGTTTCTATGAGAATGGACAAGTTCTAGTGTGGAATTTTTGAGAAGATTTGAGGCAAGTATTTGAGAGGACTTGTGGATAGATTTGAGTAAGGTTTTGTGGAAGCTTACAATACATATTGATAGTAGATTTGGATAATTTCTGAGTGGACTTATTGAGAAAATTTTGGCAAGTTCTGAGTGGACTTGTTGAGCATATTGAGCAAGTTCTAAGTGGACTTGTTGAGCATATTGAGCAATTTCTAAGTGGAATTGTTGAGCAGATTGAGCAAGTTATGAGTGGAATTTTTTAGTAGATTGAGCAAGTTCTGAGTGGACTTGTTGATCAGATTGAGCAAGTTCTGAGTGGACTTGTTGAGCAGATTGAGCAAGTTCTAAGTGGATTTGTTGAGCATATTGAGCAATTTCTGAGTGGACTTGTTGAGAAGAATTGAGCAAGTTCTAAGTGGACTTGTGGAGCAAATTTTGGTGTAAATTTAAGGACAATTTTGTGCCAGACTAGAGATAGATATTAAGCATATTTGTGCTAGACCGAAGGACTGTGTTTAGTGCAAATTTGAGATCAAGCTTTGGAGGTGACAGATCAAAGAGGATAGTAGTCTCTAGTAGATAGAGATCCATCAGCCAGGGTAGTGAGGGCATGTCTTCTGAGAGGGGACAAGAGTCTTTAGTTGAGAGAGATCCACAAGCCAGTGTAGTGGAGGCAGTAGTTTTCTAGATGATCACCAACTAGAGCAGAGGAGAAGGAGTTCTACTATGGATAGAGATCCATGAACTTGATTTAGGGTATCAACATCTCCTTTGGACAGAGGTCCATAAAAATTGTAATAGGGAAAGTATTCCCAAGAGATTGATCGAGAAAATTTTAGTGAAATATTTTCTCCATGAAGTAGTCCACATTGGGTGAACCACGTAAATTATGGTGTCTCTATTGTGTATGGTGTTTTGTGCATTGATTTGATTACTATTGTTGATATTTATCTATACATTACATAATATTGATTGGGAAAGAAAAGTAAAAATTTGTCTTATACTGTTCACCCCCCTCTCAGTATAATCTTGTGTTCTTCACCTTGTTCTTGATCTTGGCTTCTCCATGAAGCCAATATTAGTAATTGGGAGTGTTATAATACCCCCATACAAATTGGGGAAAGGTCTGGTGAAAGTGTCAATTTGCATGCAGTGAAGTCATATCAAATTGGAGAGCCATTTGCAACCCTTTAGGAGTGCCTATATGCTACCAATTTGGAAATCATGACTGCATGTGAAGCTATGGAGGTTTCAAGAGCTTGAGGAGATCATTCATCCACAATTGAACCACTTCTACTGCAAACTTGAAGAATCTACACTAAAAATTAGTTCTAGAACATAGAGTCAACCATTGATCATCAATTATCCAAATAAAATTTGAGATTCAAGCCCTGGTTACAAGAGAAAAAACACTTTCACCTCAACCGTGAGTATCAACCATGACTAACAGATCCAACTACGCTTCAGATCTGTGGTAAGGGTTTGACACTCAATTTACCTCATTTTAGCTATAAGGTTTTCATTCTAAACATGCAATTAGGTATATCTAACATAGATTAACTTTCATTTATGCTTTTGTATGGTTAATTCTAGAAATTAGAGGTAGCTTTGCTCTATTTTCTTTTTTTGGTCAATTTACACTAGTTTCATTAGATTTGATTCATTTCAAGTTTTAATGGCATATTATTCATAAAAATAACTAGATTTACTATTTTATTAGCATTATTATAGTAATTTAGAGGTTTTGTAATAATATTTACAAGTTTCCATGCTTTCTTATTATATTTGTATCAATCTATGCAAATTCCTATCAAGAGCCTCATCATGAGAGGCCTCCTTTGCTTCTAATTCTTTTATGTTATTTCTTGAATGTATATTTATAGGATCTGGTCATATTCAAAGTGTTCTTGGCAACATATTCCTCTAATCAAGTGAGAATAAGGCTTCCTTAAGACTTAAGAAATTCATGTCTACAATAAGAGCCTGCATATTGTACCATCCCCTTTGAGGGGCTCGAAACATTGTATCAATTGTATCAAATAATTTGGTATCCCTAAGAGGGACATACTTGTAACTGGGATTTGACAATGATTTAATAAAATAAGTTGTTCTTTCTTGTTCAATTCATTTTTATTATTCTTTTCATGCTTTAATTATTGGTATAATTGATGTAATAGCCTAGGTGTGTGCTTTTAGGGTGGTACAGATGGTGATCACGATGGGAACCCCACAAATGAAACTATAGATGACTAATTTTTTTGTGTTTTTTATTGTAGGTCTCAACCGTGATGAACAGTCTCAGCTGTGCTTGATAGCTACAACTAGCAGCATAGCAAAAAAATAGATAGTAAGCAGCCCGTCTCTCCATAAAATGAGGATTTCTAGGTAATCCTGATCATCTAGTTCTCTAGTTTTACTATTTTTTGCCTATCAATAGTTAAGTAACTCATCTAGAAAATAGTAAAAGTCAAATTTAATGAGAAATTTTATTTTCTCTATCAACCATAGTTGATAGCCGCAAATAACACTATTAGCTACTGTTGTCAACAATGGCTAAGTTTTTGGCCTGTGGTTCTATCTCGAGGTCATCACTGTTACCTGCAGTTCTATCCTGCGGCTAATAGGTAATCTATGTGTAGATTTTTCTTGCTTTGGGTCCAATCAGAGGCCAATTTTATCATGTAAATACATTCTATGAATATCATTTTTGCAAATACATGCATCTTTTTAAATCTAAAATGCTTTTATTGTAGGCATGTAGGAAAGAGCATGTTTGCTTGGTGATGCATTTTTCTTTTATACACAAGTTAAAATGAACACACACACACCACACAACACTTAAATACTAGTGAGGTGGAATTCACACCCATCCACTAGTAGAGTTCAACGACGGTGGTAGTTATTTCCATCCGTTGGCTCAAATCCTATGAAACTTGTTCTATTGGCCAATACCAACTCCAAGAACCACCCTATCCATGCAAAATAGCCTTTATTCCTCTTTAGAGTGGTGTATCATTGCACATAGTGTGTTGGGTGAGGATTGGTAGGATCTTTGCTCCCTGCTCGGATGTGGATTTCATCTCCACACTTTGGGGGGTTTACGTGACTATGACTTTCATTGACGGTTATCGAGCTAGGAGTATATAGGTGAAATCCATTAAAATAAACAAGTATATCATCAAAAAATATGAAAACATGATGAGAGTTAGTTTATGATACAACACACCTGAAACACATCAAACTAGTTTAGGGCTCACAAAGAAATTTTAAAAGAGATAATCATCCTTGTTTGCTTTGTTTGCTTTAAAATATACATACGAGATAATACACATCATGGTTAGTACACAGAGAGGTTGATCTCGGTGCATAACTAAGGTCAAATATAAATCTCCACCTAATGCACAATACAATGCATTGAATCCTCAACCATAAAATCCTCTTAGATGAAGTTCGATGAGCATTAGAGGGGACAATTCTATGTGTAAGAATTATGTTTAGAACACCCTAGATAGAGGAGGTAATGTACACTCCTCGAGGGATAGATTTAAGGGTGGATCAAGGCCTCCACCATCTCAAGATAGACAATAAGAAATTCCACCCAATCAGGGGCAGGAAGAGAGGGTCACTTTATAGCATAGGCCCAAACAAAACCCAAATAATAATGAACCTGATAAGTTCATGATTGACATAGCTAGACTTAGGGAAAATGGTACTCCACCAAATAAACCATGGAAGATATGACAAATTGACAGTCTTGATAGATTCCTATGGCAATTAGGGTGTAGAGCCTCGATGGCTCACTCTCATTCTATGATTTCATGCAATGAGGGCACACGTAGGACTATCAGGGAGCTAGGAGAATGCTCAAAGTATTCTCATATCATATGTGTCCCATAAACCCACACAGGCATATATTATAGACAATAATAGAATTCAAAGGTAAGAGTATGGTAGAAAAGTCTATTGGGGTTCACACCAAAAAAATTCCTGAACAAAGCAAACCCACCAGAGACCACATACGACCGATTATCTAGATTGATGGCAAAATTGGTGTTAGAGCAAACACAGCAGATCTTCCAAGATTAGTTGGAATATGTATGTGCAAAGTGTGAGCACCTTGAAAATGAGGATACTCAAAGATAGATGTTGTTAAGGCAATGTTTATATAAGAAACACATGCACGAGCAATGCATCCTTGACCAGAAGGAGCGTACAGAGAGAGAGGATCGATTGGCTTGTACTAATTTACCCCCTTAGAGTGAATACAGGGAGTGCCCTCATAGATGAGCTTCTTCATAACCTGAATTGCACCTTGATAACATTGTAAATCATACTTATTACATGGCCCAAAATATGCTGTAGTACCAAGCACTTAAGCATCATGGATGTTCTCAGTACAAGGAAGTAGAAGGAGATGAGCAAGAATAGGAATATCCTGAGATCTCCTTAGTGGATTTGGAGGATGAGCCTAGTCCTCCACCTTGACTGAAGAAGAATCTACCGTCAAAGGCTCCTCAAAGACCTCTTAGAGAAGAAGATATTCTATATTTTAAGGCCTACAAGTGTGAGACAAGCAAAGTCTCCCCACGATCTAAGAATGCTCCACAATATCAATCACACACAAAAGAGGAAAACCCACAACACCAATATTAAGTGGTAAAACCCTACTTCAAATGAAGAAGGGAAACATCCACTATGAAGCTCACTATATTACTCAATGATTCAACAATAAAAGAATATGCTTCAATGTTATGCAATAATATGCATCAACATGATATGACAAGATGTAGTAGACAACACCCCTATTTAAAGAGAAGCTTTTCTACAACAAACCTAAAATTACCTTAATCTTATCACAATATTATCTTGAGATGTGTGACAAATATTATCACAATCTTATCTTGAGATGTGTGACAAATCTTATCACAATATTATCTTGAGATGTGTGACAAGTGGCA
Source organism: Wollemia nobilis (assembly GCA_028583015.1). Taxonomy (NCBI): domain Eukaryota; kingdom Viridiplantae; phylum Streptophyta; class Pinopsida; order Araucariales; family Araucariaceae; genus Wollemia; species Wollemia nobilis. The sequence continues at coordinate 3,209,193 of JAQPPZ010002998.1, forward strand.
TCTATCAAATATTAAAAAGTGATTGGTTACTTTTTAATATTTGCTAGAAAATGGGAAATAACTTTTTTCCACAAATTAAATATTCCTAGCACCCTTATTTTATTTATTAATTGGGTGGGAATATTTTTACATAAAATAGAATTATTTTATAATTCAAATATTATTCTTTAGACTTTATATTTTAGTCTAATAATAATTTACACAATGTTGCATTACATATTCCAACACTCCCCCTTAATGCAATATTGGGGAAAGGAATTATGAAACAAAGAAAAATTCTCCCCCTAAAGATACAAATGGGGATGAGAATCAAATGAGTAATATAGTTACAATGAGCTTCTATGACCAATAATGGTCTACAATAAGGCACCAATACAAAATGGCCCAAAATGAAACTGCAAGCCCCCAACGGAGTAGCTCCAGATACAAGCAGCTTACAAAGCCATCCATCAACCACAAGTGGTTGCAAATGACAAGAAGAAAACATCACAAGGGTGTCTTCAGTAAGCCTGCAAAACCCCAAATGGAAGTACCTACAAGCTACAAGCAGCTCAACATAAGATCATTTAGATACATCATCATAAATATATTCACCAAAACATATATGAATATCCAAAGATGATAACAAAATTGATCTAACAAATAGTGAACTATAAGTTATCACAAAAAGATGCCAAGCCATACTTATAGTCACGTGCTATATAGTTGATCAAAAATATCATGTACAAAGTTGCATAAAGCAAACAAGGAGTACCATGATAATGCAAACTCTAAAGTACCATGTACAAAAGTTGCATAAGGTATATGAAAATAATAAAGTGTGCACACCAGTTGCATAAAGCCAACCATAAAATATCATGTACAAAAGTAGCATAAATGCTAACAAGAAAGTACCATGATAAACCAATTGTATAATGCCAACTACATAAAAACATGTACAAATTTGCACAAGGCAACAAGAAAGTACCATGTAAAAGAGTCACATAAAGCAATTGCATCATATACCATAATTGCACAATGCCATCTACAAAGTAACATGTACAAAAGTTGCACAAGGCAAACAATAAAGTACCATGTTCAAAAGAGATGCAAAAAGCAATTATACCACAAAATATCAACTCATATATATAGCACAAAACACCTCATGAGGATGAAGTTGTCATCACACAAGTGTAAATACACTTCATTCCTCCTTGAGGAAAACTTCACCAAACCAAGTGAGTCCCTCAGCTTACAAAACTACTCCTTGGGAAGAGGTTTGGTGAACAAATCAACAAAATTAGAAGATGATGGGCAATACTCCAACTGAATAGTCCCATCCAATAACTTTTCTCTGATAAAGTGGGCTTGGATTTCAACATGATTTGTCCTTTGATGCATTACAGGATTTTTAGCCAAGGCAATAGCTTATTGATTATCGGAGAGCAAACATGAAGGACCAAATTGCTCAAAGCCAATTTCCTTCATGAGGATATGAAGCCAAACCGCTTCCTGTGCAACTGCTATCGTAGCCTTATACTCTACTTCCGTTGTAGAAAGAGCAATTGTATCTTGCTTCTTGGAAGACCAAGAGATAGCTGCAGACCCAATACTAAAAATATATGTTGTGGTAGACTTTCTATCTATTCTATCCCCTCCAAAATCAGAATCAGCATAGCTAAAAAGAGCAAAGGAAGGAAGCCTAGAATACTTGAGTGCCAAATATCTAGTACATGAAAGGTACTTCAGAATCTTCTTGGTAGCTTGTAAGTGCTCAATATAAGGTTTCTACATGAACCTAGCCATCATACAAACTACAAAAGCAATATCTGGCCTTGTCACAAGCTAAGGTAATTGAGGATATCAAGTTATAGGAGGGTAACTTGAAGCTTCGAAACAAAAAGGATTGGAATAATAAGAACACCCAAAATTAAAATCACCAGGCCAAGCTAGCCCATGTGAATAAAGTGGTGTTAAACCTCCAAAAAGGGGATAAGGGGAAATAACAATAGAATTATCAAGCCCAACCTCCTCCTACATGATACGACCAGTGTAATAACAAGAAACTGGGTAAGAATAAAGAGCAATGCCCTCATCACCAGTTCACACCATTTTCAGAGATGATGACATTGATCTTCCTTCAACTATGCGAGGCTAAGACTATCAACTTATCAGAGATCAAGTTGCAATACCATAAAAAACCCAAAACAAAAGGGTATAGGGAAGATCAGTATTGCACATACAACAAGATGAAGGGACATGATATTGAAGGATGTTATAGTTATAAACATGTGGTGCAAAATATGATCAAAAAATGTGATCTAATTATTGAAAACTCTCAGGCTCTGGACAACCAAAACATGGTGATTTTAAAAAATCTTCTATCGAACCATGAACCTCCAAGGAACAATGTCGTTCAGGTGAACCAAGTGTGTATCAAAACACCTACATAGGGTTTCATTAGAATGGTAATTTTTATCACAATAAAAGGGATGTACAAGCAACCAAATCCACCTCCATCTCTGATCAGAGTTCAAGCTACATCTCCATATAGGCCAACACAAAATAATATGCTAGGCCCACCAACTAGACTGGTGGTGACCATCAGGAGTAGGCTGGTTCAAAGCCTACAAAAAACTCCAGCAAAGTTGTCAATATATGAACTAATACAGTAGTCTCCTAAGCACAGGGAGACACTCATGGACATCTTAATGTCTATTGAATTTCAATCCCAGGACCCTAAAATTTTTACAAATTTCATGGGATATGTGCAACAGTGTAGTGAGCCGGTGATTCAATTTCATTATCATGAGATTGAAATAGTCTCTATTGCTATAGTGTACCCACCACTGCATATAATTGCATGTGTTAACCACACACAATTTAAACAGGTTTTGATTGACATAGGGTCATCAATCAATATTATTACTACCAAGGCATTGACATATCTGAAGTTGCCAAAATTGCACATTGTACCTTCTACCTTCACTTTGAGAGCATTTAATGATGCACTATGCTCAATGGTTGATACTATAGTCTTACCCATTTAGGTTGGACTAAAGACCATCTCGATGATGTGTCACATAATAGAAGGTGCAATGCAATATAACATCCTCCTGGGGAGGCCTTGGATTAGAGAAATGCATTGCATTCCCTCAATTTTACATCAATGTATTAAATATATACATGAGGGATAAGTTCATATGGTTCCTTCCAACGAGGAACCATTTAAATATGTGAACCTAGCAGATTTACTTGGATATTTCATTCTCCCTTAAATGCACCCCAACATCACCCATCAAACATCTGGAAGGTAAACTAAAGGAAGTGTGTGCAGGACCTTCCACGTCAGCACCACAACTATCAGAGCACACAATAGTTGCTTCAACAAAACCTAGGATATCCATGATTCTTAGGAATGATAAGAAGCTTAAGGTAAAACTAGGCAATAAAGATACAAAGGAAGCACCCAAAGTAGCCACTATCGAGGTTCCTAGTCCCATGGATGAACGGGATGCTCAAAACCGAGTCGAGGAGGCACTTCAACTTGCTTCACCTACTTCTTCAACTAGATCATCTACACTGCAGGTGACCTTCCATTTGGTTAATCCTGGGCTATGTTGTAATCACAATGACACTGAGAGGGGGGGTGAATCAGTGTGTTCCTTTTAAAATACTTCTAAAACAATTAGTCTTAAATCCAGCAGCAGATTAAAACTGATAAATGAAATACCAAGAAAGCATCACACATAACATAGCATTTTAACGAGGTTCACCAATGTGGCTACTCCTCAAAAAGACTGCTTGGACTACCATCCAAATCCAGTCAATGTAAAGCTACAACTTTACATAATCCTTTACCAGCACCAACTGGAAGGAGCACCAACCCATTAACTTTATCTCGCTTCAATAGAATGGAGCACCAACTCCTATTTTACCAAGCACCTACTAGAAAGAGGCACCAACCCCTTAATTTTCCAGCACCAATCGGACAATTTGTTTACCAACGACCAACCGGAAAGAGGCACCAACCCCTTAATTTTCCAGCACCAACTGGATTTCAATATTAAATAAAAAATGTTTGACATATACCTTTGTTATTGCAAGACTCTAACTGGTCTACATCACCTTTGCAATCTCTGTGCACTCTGCTATCTCTTGCGCAATCACTTCACACGATCTGTCTGCATCGCTACAGACGTACTTTGCAATCAACTTTGCCCTTCGCGCTTCTCTGCACACTCTGCTTTCTCTGCACACACGCTTCGCACACTCTGTGTCGTTTCACATTCTGCTCTCTGCTCAACACAAACTTCACTTTCACAAACACTATGCTCGCATTCACACTTTATCTTAACACCCCACATTTCAAACTCGAAGAACCCTTGCTTTTATAGAAGAAATTTTAGAAACAAACCCTAGAAGAACGTCGACTGAGAAACCCTAGAATTTGTCAGCTGCCAAACCCTAAAATCCGTCGGCCCAGATTTAACTTTGTCAGCCTCAAACACTTCTTCCACCTTCGTCACTTTCCTGTAGCTTATTTCCGCGAAATAGTAACATGTCGGCCCTTTTAATTTAATTTAATATTTTAATTTAAATTTTAAATAAAATAAAATTTAAACTAAATATTTAAAATTAAATATCTTCATCACCGGGGCATCTTTTTCAATGAAACGAAGAGCCAACTTGGGTTTTAAGAAAAACCCATTTCAAATATGTTATCCATGGTTTTAAATAAAACTTTTTATTTTGACTGCCTTGGTTTTCACAAAAAAACCTTTAAAATTTAAACTAAATATTTAAAATTAAATATCTTTATCACCGGGGCATCTTTTTCAACGAAACGAAGAGCCAACTTGGGTTTTAAGAAAAACCCATTTCAAATATGTTATCCATGGTTTTAAATAAAATTTTTTATTCTGATTGCCTTGGTTTTCACAAAAAACCTTTCCGCTTCTTGACATCTCGAGTTCCAAGACTTCTTCTTCTCATTCGAATTATGTTTTATGTTTCGTGCATCTATCATTTAAGGACTCATGATCCGACTAACTTCTGAACTTTATCCTCTCGCATATGAGTGACTTCTAAACTACTCGTCCATTGCATCATTAGATCTAACCGATCGTATTGAAAACAATGACAATCCTCCTGCAACACCTTGCTCAACACCGAACTCCTATCCATTGTACTTTGGCTGCACCTTGCTGTTCAATAAACTCTTGTCCATTGCATCAATAAATCTGTTTGATTGTGTTGACAACAATGACAATACTATTTGCTGCACTTTGCTCAACAATCTCCCCCTTTGGAATTGTTGGCAACACATGTGCAATTTTCCTATAAATCTTCTCCCCCTTTGACAATAATACCAAAGGGCTGCTCGCAGACTCCCCCGAGTCTATGCATAATATTCTTAGACACAAATTATTACAATTAGCAAATATTCCAAGCATGAACAAGAAGAAAAACAAGTACACAAATGCTCCCCCTGAGTCCAAGACCACTTCATTTCACTGATTGACAACATCATGATAAGCATAATAGGCATCAATAAAATCAACAATGTGAATAGCAACAATAACCAGTGAATGACACCATCACCGTCAACTTCACCAATATAACATGTGTAAGAACATGACTCGAACCACTATCTTCTCGTGCAACTACCCTCTCGTTGCTTTGCAAACTCAAACTTGTCCACTGTTAGTGAAGGCATACAATAATCTTATATAGCCAACTTTTTGTTCTGCAATGCCAACAACATCTCGCATACAACTTCACCATGCATCTTGGATATATTCTCAACAAGCTTGAACCCAATGACAGTTGTTTGTCTCTCTCTGTAGTGAGAATCCAGCAGATTACCTCAATCCACTTTCAACTCTGTGTAGGTACCAAACACTGTACCACAGCACAACCAACATCTTTTCTCAACTAATTAGGGCTTTAGCAACAATTCTTATAGACAAGGTTTAACCAACATCATTCAACTCAAGATTAACTTTGAAGCATTCAACCAATCACTACATGAAAAGGAAACTAGTAGACATCCTTTTCCTTCCAAAGGTATTTGAACAAGACAGCCACCAACATAAATCACCAAGGCAAAGAATAACTTGCTCAAATCAAACTCAATGGAGTAAGCCCAAATCATGTATCAAGAAAAGAATTAACTTGATCAAAACAACCACTATGAAAGCAACTCAACTATTCATCACCAGGCTGGAAATCATCTGGCTGCTCATTAAAAAACTTTTTTTTTTTTTCAATCTTCCCATTCACCATGCTTATTTCACTTTTGTCAATAGAATTGACAAGTGACTCACATCTGTACCAATTTTTGTCCAGCACTGCAATTTTGCTGCCAACTCTTACTTTCAACTATGCATGTCGAAAGAAGACATTTTGTCAAACACTTTATGGCCAACCGTAGTGCACCTTACTCAACCTCAAGCTTCTTATTCTTGGACTGGCATTAAATCAATAGTTAAAACAAAACTATCTGTGAATTAAATATATTCACCAAGGTGTCATGAAAGATCTGGAAATCTTCACATCAAAGAGTAAAAACAAATACATGCTGCTCGAAACACAAATACACATCTAGGGCAAGCATTCTTTTGTTGAGCAAATTATCTAGACTATTATGATTCATAATTTTGAATAGTGGTATTAAGAATCATCAACAGTACAACAGTGACATATCTCAAAACTACCAAAGGTGACAACTCTCAAATTAAACACCACACTTCACGGCATTTCCACAAACCACTATATAAACTGAAAAACACACTTTAACAACTATACAACATTAACTTGACTGCTTACCTTTCATCCTCAGATACCTAGACAAATACATAGGAGCATTAAAATAAAACTTTAATATTGCTCCTCCTGAGGATGTGCCACCTGGAGTTGCTTAGAACAATGGCAGAGTAGCCTCCTTTAGTCCAAGGAGACACAATTTCCTTTCTTTTGTCTTTCTCCAGACTTTCTTGAACTTGGGCTTGGGTTTTTCAACAACATCCCTATTTTGCTCCTGTTCGTGAACTTGAACATTTCTCTTGTGGGGTTGTCTCTTGTGCATTCTTTATGGATGATTATTTTATTTTCTTTTATGCACATGATATGTTCCTTGTCGGTGTTGTCCTCTTTGTGTCTGATGAAATCTAGGGTTTTGCCTTAGATTAGATATAGAAGTGCTTGGACAGAACCTTGCTATGTGCCCTTGACCGTTGCATTTAAAACATTGCACATGTTTTATTCCCTGTCTCGTATTGCATTCTATGTGTATGATGAAATCTATGGTATTGCCTTAGATTGGATACAAAAGTGCTTGAACAAAACCTTGCTATGTGCCCATGGCCATTACATTTAAAACATTGCACAGGGTGTTCACTCAAAAAAATAGAAGTATTTTTATCAAGATAACTCTTTGATCTATTGTTCGGTCCACAATAAATTGCCTTGTGACCAAAGTGGTTGCATTTAGAACAATAGCCATAAAAAGCATTATTATTAAAAGAGTGAGAGTGAGAGAACCTCTTTTGCTGTGGTTGCTTTGCTGTAGATCTTCTTTGATATTTTCTTCCTTTTGAGGATTCAACTTCAGACTTTTCTTGTTTCAATCCTTCAACCGATGACTTCTTCTTCTCTACATATTTGGAGGATGAAGGTTGTTCAGCTTCATATCCAAGACCAAACTTAGCTGTGGAGCTTCTTTTTTGATTTATCATTGTATCTAGCAACTCTGTGCTCTTCTCAAATTTAAGATTTATATTGGCCTCTTTTAGTTGTTTCTTCAATGAAACAATCTCTTCTTCTTGTTGGCAGCATACAGTCTCTTTCTCATTGATCTGAGACCTAAGAATATCTTCAATCCTTTTGTTCTATTCTACTTACAGCTTCAGATCAACAATAACCTGTTTATATTCCTCTTCACTTGTGCTGTATACATCATTCTTATTACCCAGCTGTGTCTTCAAGGCTTCTTCTGATTTATTTGCCTTTTGAATTTGTAGGAAGATATCTTCAATCTCATCCTCATATTCTTCTAATTTCTTGGACAGTATTTTGTTCTTTTTCTTTTCTATTCTCCACTCTTCAAGAGCAGATATCAACTCTCCTTCAAAATCTACTTCAGCCTCAAGATTTTCATCACAAACTTTAGGATTCACTTCTTCTACCTTTTTTGGTTCAAATTTCTCTTCTACAGGAACCGAAACTGACTGGGATGCCTTTTTGGATGAGGATCTATTCTTCTTAGCCATTGTGTACTAATCCAAGATCAACCCTGACTAATTTAGCCAAAATTGGGAACCTGGCTCTGATACCAATTATTGTAATTACAATGACACTGAGAGGGGGGGTGAATCAGTGTGTTCCTTTTAAAATACTTCTAAAACAATTAGTCTTAAATCCAGTAGCAGATTAAAACTGATAAATGAAATACCAAGAAAGCATCACACATAACACAACATTTTAACGAGGTTCACCAATGTGGCTACTCCTCAAAAAGACTGCTTGGACTACCATCCAAATCCAGTCAATGTAAAGCTACAACTTTACATAATCCTTTACCAGCACCAACTGGAAGGAGCACCAACCCCTTAACTTTATCTACTTCAATAGAATGGAGCACCAACTCCTATTTTACCAGCACCTACTGGAAAGATGCACCAACCCCTTAATTTGCCAGCACCAACTGGAAAGAGGCACCAACCCCTTAATTTGCCAGCACCAACTGGACTTCAATATTGAATAAAAAATGTTTGACATATACCTTTGTTATTGCAAGAATCTAACTGGTCTACATCACCTTTGCAATCTCTGTGCACTCTGCTATCTCTTGCGCAATCACTTCACACAGTCTGTTGCACTGCTACAACCAGACTTTGCAATCAACTTTGCCCTTCGTGCTTCTCTACACACTCTGCTTTCTCTGCACACACGCTTTGCACTCTCTGTGTCATTTCACATTCTGCTCTCTGCTCAACACAAACTTCACTTTCACAAACACTATGCTCGCATTCACACTTTATCTTAACACCCCACATTTCAAACTCGAAGAACCCTTGCTTTTATAGAAGAAATTTTAGAAAAAAACCCTAGAAGAACGTCGACTGAGAAACCCTAGAATTTGTCAGCTGCCAAACCCTAAAATCCGTCGGCCCAGATTTAACTTTGTCAGCCTCAAACACTTCTTCCACCTTCGTCACTTTCCTGTAGCTTATTGCCGCGAAATAGTAACATGTCGGCCCTTTTAATTTAATTTAATATTTTAATTTAAATTTTAAATAAAATAAAATTTAAACTAAATATTTAAAATTAAATATCTTCATCACCGGGGCATATTTTTCAACGAAACGAAGAGCCAACTTGGGTTTTAAGAAAAACCCATTTCAAATCTATTATCCATGGTTTTAAATAAAACTTTTTATTTTAACTGCCTTGGTTTTCACAAAAAAACCTTTAAAATTTAAACTAAATATTTAAAATTAAATATCTTTATCACCGGGGCATCTTTTTCAACGAAATGAAGAGCCAACTTGGGTTTTAAGAAAAACCCATTTCAAATCTGTTATCCATGGTTTTAAATAAAAATTTTTATTCTGACTGCCTTGGTTTTCACAAAAAACCTTTTCGCTTCTTGACATCTCAGGTTTTGAAGACTTCTTCTTCTCATTCTAAATTATGTTTTCTGTTTTTGTGCATCTATCATTTAAGGACTCATGATCTGACTAACTTTTGAACTTTATCATCTGCATCTGAGTGACTTCTAAACTGCCTGTCCATTGCATCATTAGATCTAATCGATCGTATTGACAACAATGGCAATCCTCCTGCAACACTTTGCTCAACACTTGAAATCCTATCCATTGTACTTTGGCTGCACCTTGCTGTTCAATAAACTCTTGTCCATTGCATCAATAAATCTATCTGACTGTGTTGACAACAATGACAATACTATTTGCTACACTTTGCTCAACAAAGCTAGCGGAGTATATAGTGCAGAACATGACATTCATGCTTTTTATTGAGACTGCACAAGATATGGGTTGAACTCAAGCCCATCACTTTACCGTAGGGATAGTGGTACCACTGGGGGTACCACCCAACCAAATAAATTTTATCTATGGAGTTCTTGAAAAATTTGCTAATCGCATGATGAAGATGATGATGAGCCATTCTCAGTGAATGTTCATTATTTGTCTAATCCAGAGTTTCCCTTGCATTATTTCAAATGTTACCATTGGAATGGTTACGATCTAGGCTTATTTTAGCAAGGGCATCCCTATGAACCACAATATCAGTTGCCAACTAATAGGTTCAGGTTAGGTTACCATATCAGAGGACAGGATGAGCTTTTAGCAGCATCTCTCAATCATTTGAACCTCAATTTAGGGGATAATGTGGATTGGAATACTTATCACCCTAACCCTTCCTACATATGAAGGGGTAATAGGTTGGTGATCTATGTATCTATTGAACCACCTGAGACCTATCATGACAACATCGTGGTAGAGGTAAATCCAAGAGGTATTCCAAGATCTAACTTAGAGATTGAAAATTTTGAAGCTACCGATGACACTAGAATGGAAATATAGAATTTGGGTCTAACAGTAGACACTGAATCAAAAGTTTCTTGTAAGGAAGTTAGAGTAAAATTCATTTCTGAAAGAGATGGATTGAAAGGTGATTCTTGAACAGATGATGATGAGGATTCCTCAAATGATGAACAATATGAGGATGAAACTAAGCTGGCCTAATTAGGCCCTCTACATTTACATCATCTGTTATCCATGGAGTCAGTGGGAAGGAATGAGGAATTCTTCATAGATGATAGTGACTATGAGGATGAAACAAAGAGGGCCTACCTTGGGCCTCATATTTCACAATGCTTGATTCTAGTAGGTAGGGGTAAAGGACTCATATATGATAGTGATGATGAGGATGAGACTGAAGAGGCCTATCTCGAGCCTTACTATTTACGTCATCATCATGAACCATTTGACATCAATGAGATGTATCAAAGAGTTTATCATAGCTCACACCTCAAGGGGAGGCCACCCAATTTAGATGTGATTTATCATATAGTATTCCCTGATCCACCTATATATATGTAACTTCTATAGCCAATTGATCTCATGTTCCAGTCTATTCATATACCAAATCCAGAGATCCCCATACCCCTAGAGCCACATATCGGGTATGCAAATAGCATAGATAACATAGAGTTACACACACACGGTCCTAGAGATCTAATCCATTTCATAAACATGATATCCATTGATATGACCACTCCAATCCACAACCCAGTTGACCCTTCTAAACCATTGCATCTTAATATAGATGCTATTTATTGGGATCATGCTGATTGACCCCTAGATCTTGAAGATTTCTTCCCTAAAAAAGAAATGTTATAATCATTTCACTTTACACAAGGCTATGCATATGATGTTTATCATACTAAGGGTAATACCAATGTGGAACGTTTAAACCCAGATGATAAAATCCACCTAATTCCTATGCCTCATCGGCTTGAGGAGGGATCACACATGTCAATAGAGGAAACATTTGATGTGGATATTAACAATGATCCCACTAATCTTAAGAAGGTTAAATTTGGAGAGAGTATATCTCTTGATGAGTGTGCCATCCTCATATATTTACTAAAATAGAGACCTGATATTTTTTCTTGGACATATAAGGATATGCCAAGTCTAGATCTAAAATTGGTTACTCATAACCTTTTACTAGACCCCTCTAAAAGGCCTCTCAATAAGAAGCTCAGGTTAATGCACAACGATCACTTTAATGGTTAAATATGAGTTTTAGAAGTTTTTGGTCGTAGATTTAATTATCTCCATCGAATATATAGAATGAGTATCAAATATGGTACTTGTAGGAAAACCTAATAGAAGGATCCATATATGTACAGATTTTAGAGACCTCGACAAGGCAACACCAAAGGATTCATTCCCATTTCCCAACATAGATGCTCTCATAGACGCAACTGTAGGTCATGAGATGCTTTCCATTGTGGATGGTTTTTTTGTTATAATCAAATTTATATTAAAGCCGAAGACCAACACAAAACCAAGTTCACAATGCCATGGGGAACATTCTATTATAAGGTTATCATTCAGCCTCAAAAATGTTGGTGCCACATATCTACAGGCCATGACATACATTTTTCATGACTACATGCACAAGATCTTAGAATATTACATTTATGACTTATTGGTAAAGTCATTGTTGTGTTTAGAGCATGTTGAGGTAATGAGAAAGGTCTTCGATCACCTGATAGAGAATAATGCTAGGTTGAATCACAAGAAGTGTGTATTTGGTGTAACTTCAAGAAAACTCTTGGGATTCATCGTTTCTAAATGAGGGATTGAAGTTGATCCAGAAAAGGTCAATGTCATTATTGAAATGCGTCCTCCCACCAATATTAAAGAGTTAAGAAGCCTACAAAGTAAATTAGCATCCATAAAGTGATTTATCGCACAATTATTGGATAAATGCTGACCCATTAATCAGTTACTACACAAGGGGGGCCCATTCAATTGGGATGAGGACTATCAAGCAATATTTTCTGAAATTAAGAAGTACCTAGAAATGCTATCAGTTCTAGTTCCACCAAGACCATATGTGCCTTTCCTACTTTATATATCAGCTACTGACTTTACATTGGAAACCATGTTGGCCCAAAAGAACATGCAAGACAAAGAGCAAGTGATATATTATATCAGTCACACCTTGGTGAGTTATGAACTAGGGTATGTATACATGGAGAAGTTGTTTTTAGCAGTGGTGTTTGCAATGAAGAAGTTGCATTATTACATGTTAAGTCATACAACGTATGTAATATCCAAATAAAATCCTTTGCAGTATATGATGATCAAGACATATCATAATACACGTACTACAAAGTGGATCATGCTACTGATAGAATTTGATTTGGAATTCATTAGCCAAAATTCCATCAAGGAATAGGTCAAAACTGATCAGATGGAAGAGGCACATCTTGAATATAGCAATCATCTCATCATAGAGCATCCTGATGATGTAGTCTTTATGTTATCGAAATCTCTCGAACTTGAACAACCAAATAACAAAGCTGACATGAATTTGTTCTTTGATGGTTCGAAGTGTGAGCAAGGGGGTGGTGCAAGAATTATCTTCTTCACACCACAAGGTGCTCCAATGCCCTTGTTATTTAAGCTAGAATTTCCTTGTACCAATAAAAATTCTGAATATGAGGCCTTAATATTAGGCATCCAAACAAAAATCACCATGAAGATTAAAATATTAAACATCTTTAGTTACTCCCTTCTAGTTGTGAATCAGTTTAAGGGACTATTTCAATGTAGGTGTCCTCACCTAAAAGCTTATAAGGATCTTGCTGACACTTATCTAGCCCAGCAAGAGTGGTATGACATCGAGGCAATCCCTCATTCATTGAAAATATTTCTAGACACTATGGCATCTTTGGGATCTTTAATCCCTCAAAATTTGTCTGCCAATTTTACTACCATTCATGTAAAAATGCTCTCGCATGCCATGATGTAGCATGAGGCTTTTGATAATAGAGAATAAGTCAACATGATTCATATAGAACCAAACCATGAATGGTTCTATAAAGCTAAAGACTTTCTCAAGAAGGTGCCCTGGGGGTCTTTAATCTCGCAAGGTCCTACAGGGAATGGCACCACCATTTACCACAAAGTTGTGTCTTAGTCTATATTCGCACATAGCAAAATGCCTAGGGAACAATTCGTCTTGTCATTTGAGGTAGAAGCTTATTAGGATTGGATGTCACAATTACATTACTTTATTAAGCTTGGTTTAATCCCTCAGGGATTATCATGTGCTAAAAATACACATTTAAATAGAAAGTGACAAAGTATGTCTTGTTAGGAGATATCTTGTACTATCAAAGCTACGATGGAGTTCTCCTTCATTGTCTTGAGCCCTAAGAATAAGCTTGGGCAATCTCATAGGCTTATGATAGTACATGCGATGGACATTTTAGCGGTATGACCATCATCAAGCGCATCCTTCGAATGGGTTATTATTGGCCCACTATGGAGAAGGATTCCATCATGTATATCAAGAAATGTATTAAATGTTAGCATCATGCTAATCTTATGCACTTGCCATCGCAGGTCTTACAACCCATTCAGGTGGCTTGGCCATTTGCTCAGTGGTTTTTAGATCTAATCAAAAATATCTCTCCCTCATCATCATGCTGACATACATTTATTATAATAGCTACAAAGTATTTTACTAAATGGGTGGAAGCAATCCCTTTAACAATGACAACTGGAGCACGTATTGCAGAGTTCATACTTCACAATATCATAAGTCATTTTGGGATACCATCCAAAATAATCTCAGATAATGGAACATCATTCAAGAAAAAAATTATGAGGGCTTTGATGTCCAAGTACAATATACAACACAATTTTGTGACTCCATACTATCCATAGGTAAATGAGCAAGCTGAGGCTTCAAACAAGATAGTGGTATTCATATTGAAAAATAAGGTACATGATAACCACAAAGAATAGCTACCCCTTGCATTATGGGCTTATAAGACTATCATACAGGCACCCACTGGGGTAACCCCATTATCGCTAGTATATGGTGTTGAGGCTATTATGCCCTTAGAGTTGGAGATTCTAACCCTGCGTATCGCATTGAAAGAGTTCATAGATGATGACACTACGCGACAAGCTCACCTTGATCAATTGATGCTTCTCGATGAACATCACATGAATGCCCTTGAGCATCTCCATGTTTATCAAAAATACCTAAAATGAGCTTATAATAATAAATTCCATAAAAGAGATTTTAAATTTGGTGATCTTGTATTGAAATAGAACCAACAAAACTCAAACCTGCCCTCGAACTTATGAGACAAATTTATGGCTAACTAGTTAGGTCCTTATATCATCTCTAAGAAAATAATACCTGGAACATATTACCTAACATTTCTTGAAGGCGTTGAAGAGCCTAAACCTCTCAATATCCTTCATCGTAAGGTGTTCCACACATAAATTAAAAAAAAATCAAAAACATGGAAAAATTCAAAATCCATGAAAATAAAAAACCAATAAAATCTAAAAACACATTGCAAAACACCGAAAATTCAAAAACATTTGCATTATGCATTTCATTTTGCACTTGCATTCATTTAATTGCATTGCATTTAGGCATTCCCATCCATCGCACTTGCATTAGGATAGGTTGTGTTTATATTAAAAATGACACATGTTTGTATTTCAGTCATGCATCTATGCATTATCATATTCCATCACCCTTGTGAGTAATTGTGTTTCTCAACACAACCCCTCCTATTGCTATGAAGAATATACTAGGGTTTTCCAGTCATTCATCCATACCTAGTGGTCTTCTTAGATTTCGTGGAAAGCTCACTTTTTTTGGACATTTTGAGTAATTGAGTTGTCATTGATGTCAAAAGTCAGTTTCAGTGAGCAGTGCAAGAAGAAGCAGTTCCGCAATCAGTGCAAAAGGAAAGTCCACCTCCAGTTGGTCAGATCCGGTTCTAGGTGGTCAGATGAGGTTCAAAGAGCAATGAAGAGGCCCAAGAAAAATAATATTATAATATTTTATTATAAAGGGAGATTTAAATTAATTATAAATTAATTTAAATAATTTCATTATAAATTAATTTATTAATTAATTTAATTAACTTCTAAAGTTATTAAGTTAATTATAGATTAATTATAATTTAATTATAAAATTAATTTATGTTAATTAAAATAACCCTAAGGTTGGGTTATAAAGGTTAATTATTTATTCGAATTCAAAATTTGAATAAGGCATCGACGTTTCTAAGACATTGGCCTTCGTGTATAAAAGAGGGCAAGAACCTTAGTCAAAAACCCCCATGCAATTATCGATTAATGAAAGCTCCAAAGATTCGTGCGCAAGGAAGAGGAAAGGTTTTTCATGTTTTTGAAAGCTTTTAGTGGTAGAGGATAAGACAAATAGGAGCGGGGCTCCTTTGTCTTCGCACAACGTTGTGTAGCGTAGTTGGCAACAGTGGGTGGCGCTAAGACGTTTGATAGGCGAGGAGAGCAGGGTTCGAAACCCATCGAGTTGGTTTTGCAAGGAAGGAGTACGTTTTGTTTTGCACCATGCTGATCAGAAAGGGATAAGAGGAAGGCTTGAGCCTTCCCCTTCGTGTGGAGGCTCGTAGCCCACGTGGTGGGCTAGCGCCTCGATAAGGCGCTCGATTGGGAGTGGTCTCGCGTTCGAAACCCGTCGAGGCCTTTTGCTTGAGATAAAAGGTATGCATTAATATTTGCCAAGGTTGCATGAGGTATTTCAGATTTGCTAAGGTTGAATGAAAATTAAATATTTTGGAGGGTTATAAAGTTTATTTTTAAATTTGATTATTGAGTATTTGAGGGAGATAAAAGGATAGGCAACATTATTTTTGAGGGTTTGATTTTTGGAGGTTGTTAATTAAATATTGGAGATTATAAGGAGTAATTGAGTAATTATTTTTTATGTATGCTTTGATGATTGCTAATTTCAAAGAAGGAGTAATAAGGTGTATTTGAGTTTGATTATTTTTGTAATTGAGAAATATTTTTGAGAGAGTGTTAGTGTGATATTTTTTCATCTAACCATTGAAATTGGCAAAGAAGAAAATTGTGTTTAAGACAGGTTTTGAGGTCATTTTCTTCATCAAAAAAAAGGTATGGGCACATCTTCCTAGTGAGTGATTGTTGGATGTTGTGAATGCTAAGTTGGAGTGAAAAGGGTTGTTTGATAAGCATTGTTGAGTTTGGTTTTTTGGAATGAAAGTTGATTCTAGAAACCTTGTTTGATAAGCATTATTGGAAATATTGAGTAAAGCTTTCATATGCTTGAACTAGGGTTTGTGCAAAGAACATGAGTATCATTGTTATGTGAAGTTGTGAACTATATTTAACTAGGGTTTGTGAAAGAACATGAGTATCATTGTTATGTGAAGTTGAAACTATCTTGAACTAGGGTTTGTGAAAGTACATGAGTATCATTGTTATGTGAGATTGTTTGATAAGCATTGATTGGAAATAATTGAGTGAGTGTTCATATGCTTGGACTAGGGTTTGTGAGCAAGGATTGTTTCATTGAGTGATTGATTGAGTAGAGTTGGTTGAGCCTAGTCAAGTGGAAGTGTTGAAATGATAGTTCTAGTTCTATGAAACAAATTGTTCCATATTCTAAATTGATTTGAGAAAGAGGTTGAGTGTTTGTGAGTGTGAAACATATTGAGTCTCTAACAATTCTCTATATGTTTCTATGATAAAAAAGAGAGATTGAAAGTAATTGAGCATTATTGTGAGTGTGAAGCATATTGAGTCTCTAAAAATTCTCTATATGTTTCTATGAGATTGGACAAGTTCTAGTGAGGACTTGTTGAGAAGATTTGAGGTAAGTCTTAGAGAAGACTTGTGGATAGATTGGTGTGAGCTTTTGTGGAAGCTTACAATACAGATTTGAGGACAGAGATTGTTGAGCAGATTGGACAAGTTCTAGAGAGGACTTGTGGATAGATTAGTGTGAGATTTTGTGGAAGCTTACAAGGTAGATTTGAGATAAGTCTTTGAGAAGACTTGTGAGCAGAGTTGATTGATTGATTTGTTCAAACCTTGAGTTAAGGTTTGGGGTAGATCTAGCAGATTTGATTTATGATTAAGTCAAGCTTTGTGTTAAGGCTTGAGGATAGATATTGAGGATAAATTTGTGCTAGACCAAAGGACTATGTTTAGTGTAGATTTGAGGATAGATTTTGGTGCATATTTGAGGATAGGTTTGTGCTAGACAAAAATATTACCGAAGGACTATGTTTAGTACAGATTTGAGATAGAGCTGAGAGTAAGATTTGGAGGTGATAGAGTATAGAGGATGATAGTCTCTAGTGGATAGAGATCCATTAGCCAGGGTAGTGAGGATAGGTCTTTTGAGTGAGGATAGGAGTCTTCAATGGATAGAGATCCATAAGCTAGTGTAGTGGAGGCAATAGTTCTTCTAGAAGATCACCAGCTAGAGTAGAGGAGAAAGGAGTTCTCCTATGGATAGATATCCATAAACTTGATTAGGGGATTGGTGTCTCCTTTGGATAGAGGTCCATAAACATTGTAATAGGGAAAGGTTTCCCAAGATATTTGTTGAGAAAATTTTAGTGAAATATTTTCTCCATGGAGTAGCCCACATTGGGTGAACCATGTTAAATTGGTGTCTCTATTGTGTGTGGTGATTTGTGCATTGCTTTGATTACTATTGTTGATATTGCTATTGATACATTGCATAATATTGATTGGGAAAGAAAAGTAAAAAGTGGTCTTATACTGTTCACCCCCTCTCAGTATAAGCTTGTGTTCTTCAATTGGTATCAGAGTGGGTTCCTTCGAAAGAGTTTAACAGCTTGAAGGAAAATCTTACAAGAACACAATGGATTCTAAGAGTGGATCCTCAGATAATTCAACACCAATATTTTATGGAAGTGATTATGTATTTTGGAGTATGAGAATGAAGATTCACCTGATGGCACTTGGCAATGAAATATGGGAAGTAGTTGAAAATGGATACACACCACCAGCTACTCCACCTACAGATAAATATGGTAAGCTTCTACATCATTACAATTCAAAAGCAATGAATGCAATTTTGAAAGGTTTGCATAGAACAGAGTTCATAAAGGTTATGCATTGCAAATCAGCAAAAGGAATTTGGGATAAGTTGCAAAGCATATATGAAGGAGATAAAAATGTCAAAAGGGCAAAGATACGAAATCTCAAGGGACAATTTGAAGAATTAAGAATGAAGGATGAGGAAAACATTAGTGCTTATCTACTTCATGTAGATGAGGTTGTTAACTCCATGGAAGGACTTGGACTTGAGGTTCAAGAATCTGATGTTTGTGATAAGATCTTAAGATCTCTCCCAAAAAGGTTTAGTGAAAATATTTCAGCTATAGAGGAATCAAAATATGGTGATATTTTGACAAGAGATGAATTACTTGGCATTCTTACAACTTTTGAGATGAGAACAAAAGAGGAACCTAATCTTCGGAAGGAAGCAACCTTCAAAGCTACTAAGAAGACAAAGGGTAAGAAGTCAGATTCAAGCAATGAGTCATCCAATGATGAAGAAGCAAATTATGGTAGAAGGAATAAGGATCCAAGAAGATTTAAAGATGTGAAATCTATTAGATGTTTCAATTGTGGAAAGTATGGTCACTATGCAATTGATTTTCAAGAAGCTAGAAATAGCAATGATGAAGAAAAATAGGATCATAAGAACAGGGAATCAAAAAAATACAGGTACCAAAAGAAAGGTAAGGATGGACAAGGCAAACAAGGAAAGAAGTTCTTTCAAAGATAGAAGAGGAGTTACTATGCAGACAAGGCAAGTAAGTACTCAAGTGATAGTGATAATAGTTTCTCAGATAATGATAAATATGAAGTTCTATTTATGACAAAAGAAAAAGAAGAAGTTAAGAAAAGGTCACCAATAATTCTCAAGTGTTTTAGATGTGGTAACTTTGGTCATCTTGAAGATAGTTGTACAAAGAGTGGTTTCAGTTTCAGTGATGATGAATATGAAGATACACTTGAAGGACCAGAAGAGAATATTCTAATGGCACTAGAAGAAGAAGGAGGTGATCCTATAGAAGACAAGTCAGAAAAGAATGAAGATGTTTTCAAAGGTAAAAAAATAGAGGAAGAATCAGAGAAAGGAGAAGTTGATCTTGAGGGAGAGCTTATTTATGCTCTTAACACATTAAAGAAGGTAAGAAAGCAAAACTCCCAACTTAAGCTTCAGTTTCAAGAATGTGATGAAGAGAAAGGAAAGCTTATAGAGGATCTAAATAAGTCAATGGCTAAGACAAAGAAGTTCAAGGATAAGTTAGAAGCAAAGGTCTTAGAATGTGAAAAGTTAGAACATGAAGTGGCTCTACTAAGGGAAGAAATAAAAGAGTCTAAGGATAGGTTACACAGGTTTGGAAAGAGCTCAAAGATCATAGATAAGATGATCAAGGTACAAAGAAGGTCAACAAACAAAATAGGTCTTGGTTTTGAATAGGTACAAAAGAAACAAGAAGAGGAGTCAACCTCAAGTTCTGAAGAAGAAGAAACTTTAGAAGAAGATAGTGTAAGAGAAAGTGAGACTTCTGAGGATGAGTTGGACAATAGAAAGTTCAAAAAGGAAAGGAACAATGCACAAAGGAGAAACAGATGGAACAGGAACCAACATAGGGTAAAAGAGACTAAGAGACCAATGAGGTCAAGGCAAGGTAATTTCAATGGATGATGTTTCTCATGTCATAGATTTGGGCACAAGGCTTCACAGTGTAGGACACATGAAAGACAGGAATATGGGAACTTCAGAAACAGGTAACTTTTTCATGGGTATTGCTACTCATGTAATCAGTTTGGTCACAAGGCAATGAATTGAAGGGTTCATGATAGGAATAGATATGGCTTCACCAGGAGAAATCCCAAGATATTTGCACCTCCAAGGAATAACAATATTAAGTGTTACAAGTGCAATAATGATGGACATACAACAAAGTGGTGTAGAGCAAAAATTCTAGAGACAAGCAGGAACAAGAATAGTCAGAGGAATCAAAAGGATCAGATGAGAAGGAAAGTGGACAAAGGTAAATATCAGTGCATTTTAGGAGTAGAAATACTCCCACCCCAGAATTAACCACCTCAAGAGGAGGTGGGGGAGGGGCTAAGCTAAGAGACTCATTCTTAGCCCCGAGCCCCAAAGGTGACCCTTTGCCATTGATGTCAAAGGGGAGAGATTTGAGTAAGGGGGAGAGATTTGATTTAAGGGGAGAGCATTGAGTTAGGGGGAGCAGTTCCAGGGGAATAGAACAAAAAAG
Source organism: Wollemia nobilis (assembly GCA_028583015.1). Lineage (NCBI taxonomy): Eukaryota > Viridiplantae > Streptophyta > Pinopsida > Araucariales > Araucariaceae > Wollemia > Wollemia nobilis. Next base: position 3,230,095 of record JAQPPZ010002998.1, read on the forward strand.
GTTAAGGAAATTGGAAAAGATAATTGGGTTGCCATCAATGACAAAGGGGGAGATTGTTGGACATTTTGAGTAATTGAGTTGTCATTGATGTCAAAAGTCAGTTTTAGTGAGCAGTGCAAGAAGAAGCAGTTTCGCAATCAGTGCAAAAGGAAAGTCCACCTCCAATTGGTCAGATCCAGTTCTAGGTGGTCAGATGAGGTTCAAAGAGCAATGAAGAGGCCCAAGCAAAATAATATTATAATATTTTATTATAATATTAAAAGGGGAGATTTAAATTAATTATAAATTAATTTAAATAATTTCATTATAAATTAATTTATTAATTAATTTAATTAACTTCTAAAGTTATTAAGTTAATTATAGATTAATTATAATTTAATTATAAAATTAATTTATATTAATTAAAATAACCCTAAGGTTGGGTTATAAAGGTTAATTATTTATTCAAATTCAAAATTTGAATAAGGCATCGACGTTCCTAAGACATTGGCCTTCATGTATAAAAGAGGGCAAGAACCTTAGTCAAAAACCCCATGCAATTATCGATTTAATCAAGCTCCAAAGATTCATGTGCAAAGAAGAGTAAGGTTTTCATATTTTTAAAAGCTTTCGATGGTAGAGGATAAGACAAATAGGAGTAGGGCTCCTTTGTCTTCACACAACACTGTGTAGCATAGTTGGCAACAATGGGTAGTGCTAAGACGTTCGATAGGCGAGGAGAGCAGGGTTCGAAACCCATCGAGTTGGTTTTGCAAGGAAGGAGTACATTTTGTTTTACACCGATCAGAAAGGGAGAAGAGGAAGGCTTGAGCCTTCCCCTTCATGTGGAGGCTCGTAGCCCATGTGGTGGGCTAGCACCTCGATAAGGCGCTCGATTGGGAGTGGTCTCGCGTTCAAAACCCATCGAGGCCTTTTGCTTGAGATAAAAGGTATGCATTAATATTTGCCAAGGTTGCATGAGGTATTTTAGATTTGCTAAGGTTGAATGAAAATTAAATATTTTGGAGGGTTATAAAGTTTATTTTTAAATTTGATTATTGAGTATTTGAGGGAGATAAAAGGATAGGCAATATTATTTTTGAGGGTTTGATTTTTGGAGGTTGTTAATTAAATATTGGAGATTATAAGGAGTAATTGAGTAATTAATTTTTATGTATGCTTTGATGATTGCTAATTTCAAAGAAGGAGTAATAAGGTGTATTTGAGTTTGATTATTTTTGTAATTGAGAAATATTTTGAGAGAGTGTTAGTGTGATATTTTGTCATCTAACCATTGAAATTGGCAAAGAAGAAAATTGTGTTTAAGACAGGTTTTGAGGTCATTTTCTTCATCAAACAAAAGGTATGGGCACATCTTCCTAGTGAGTAATTGTTGGATATTGTGAATGCTAAGTTGGAGTGAAAAGGGTTGTTTGATAAGCATTGTTGAGTTTGGTTTTTCTAGAATGAAAGTTGATTCTAGAAACCTTGTTTGATAAGCATTGTTGGAAATATTGAGTAAAGCTTTCATATGCTTGAACTAGGGTTTGTGCAAAGAACATGAGTATCATTGTTATGTGAAGTTGTGAACTATATTGAACTAGGGTTTGTGAAAGAACATGAGTATCATTGTTATGTGAAGTTGAGAACTATCTTAAACTAGGGTTTGTGAAAGAACATGAGTATCATTGTTATGTGAGATTGTTTGATAAGCATTGATTGGAAATAATTGAGTGAGTGTTCATATGCTTGGACTAGGGTTTGTGAGCAAGGATTATTTCATTGAGTGATTGATTGAGTAGAGTTGGTTGAGCCTAGTCAAGTGGAAGTGTTGAAATGATAGTTCTAGTTCTATGAAACAAATTGTTCCATATTCTGAATTGATTTGAGAAAGAGGTTGAGTGTTTGTGAGTGTGAAACATATTGAGTCTCTAACAATTCTCTATATGTTTTTATGATAAAAAAGAGAGATTGAAAGTTTTGAGCATTGTTGTGAGTGTGAAGCATATTGAGTCTCTAACAATTCTCTATATGTTTCTATGAGATTGGACAAGTTCTAGTGAGGACTTGTTGAGCATATTTGAGGTAAGTCTTAGAGAAGACTTGTGGATAGATTGGTGTGAGATTTTGTGGAAGCTTACAATATAAATTTGAGGATAAATATTGTTGAGCATATTGGACAAGTTCTAGAGAGGACTTGTGGACAGATTAGTGTGAGCTTTTGTGGAAGCTTACAAGGTAGATTTGAGATAAGTCTTTGAGAAGACTTGTGAGCAGAGTTGATTGATTGATTTGTTCAAACCTTGAGTTAAGGTTTGGGGTAGATCTAGCAGAGTTGATTTGTGATTAAGTCAAGATTTGTGTTAAGGCTTGAGGATAGATATTGAGGATAGATTTGTGCTAGATCGAAGGACTATGTTTAGTGCAGATTTGAGGATAGAGTTTGGTGTAGATTTGAGGATAGGTTTGTGCCAGACTAGAGATAGATATTGAGAAGATTTGTGCTAGACCGAAGGACTATGTTTAGTACAGATTTGAGATAGAGCTGAGAGTAATCTTTGGAGGTGATAGAGTATAGAGGATGATAGTCTCTAGTGGATAGAGATCCATTAGCTAGGGTAGTGAGGATAGGTCTTCTGAGTGAGGATAGGAGTCTTCAGTGGATAGAGATCCATAAGCTAGTGTAGTGGAGGCAGCAGTTCTTCTAGAAGATCACCAACCAGAGTAGAGGAGAAAGGAGTTCTCCTATGGATAGAGATCCATGAACTTGATTAGGGGATTGGTGTCTCCTTTGGATAGAGGTCCATAAACATTGTAATAGGGAAAGGTTTCCCAAGAGATTTGTTGAGAAAATTTTAGTGAAATATTTTCTCTGTGGAGTAGCCCACATTGGGTGAACCACGTTAAATTGGTGTCTCTATTGTGTGTGGTGATTTGTGCATTGCTTTGATTACTGTTGTTGATATTGCTATTGATACATTGCATAATATTGATTGGGAAAGAAAAGTAAAAAGTGGTCTTATACTGTTCACCCCCCTCTCAGTATAAGCTTGTGTTCTTCATATTTGCTTTTGTATATGAGGTCTAGTTTTTATAGCACTTAGTATATCAAAATCCCATCACTAATCAAACAATTAACAATCCTAATTAGGGCAAATAAATATGAACACTACAAATTGGTCCTAGTCACCTTAAGCAAAATGTTTTGTTACTTGCTTATTTTGTGATGTGCAATGGTCTAGGGTGTTTATTATTGACAAAAGGACAAGTTCCCCCCCACCCAAGAAATCCCTTGATTACAAAAAGGAGAAAAACCCCACAAGCAAATAAAATCCCTTGATCAAAATAAAATAAAAACAAAATACAAAATAAACAGTTATTTTCATCACTATATATGAGCAAGTATCCCAATAAATTGAAGAAAAGAAAGGGGTGAAGAGCTTGAATCCCTAGAATGGTCAATACTCAAAAATCATAGAGTGATACCCAATACAAAAATGGGTTGAATGATTCCTACCTAACATTGGGGTAGGTTTAAGTAATTTACAAATGAGCTAGCTTTAGGTTCTTGTTATTGCCTGGTGGTATAGTCCAACTGAGTCCAAACCTAGGATTAGGTGAGCATGTGGTGATCCTCATTACAAAAATGGGCTGAATGAATCCCACCTAGCAATGAGGTAGTCTTATGTCTCATCTAATATATTCATTTGCACACATAGAGGTAATGAATATCTGGATCTTTCATAACAAAAAAATTATCTTTCAAGAGTCTAGTATAGTCATTATACAAATTTTGATAAGTCAGGTAGGGTGTTTGAGTCTCATGGAAAACCTCAAAAATTACCAAATAGCAACAAATCACATCAATCAATCAATCGCCAATTTATTTTTATGGAATTTTGTTTATTAAGGTGTGTTCATAATATAGAACAAATACCATATGGATATCAACAATAATATTTAGATGGTCACTGACTATTTTATGCATATATTTTTACAAAATCTTATGAAGAGAAATAATATATCATCTCATATCACATATGGATGTGTAATATGTTAATTCTTATGACAAGATTTATCAATCACATTCATTATTATTATACATTATGTGGTGTTATCAATTAGATTGTTAAACTCATATTGCATTCATTCCTTATGTTTTAAGTGATTAAAGCATACAGGTTCATGTACATTAGATTACATCATGTAAATAGTGCATTACATAAATTGCATTCATTATATCATAAATTAAATGCATACAAGTACATCAAATTAAACATGCATTTAACATCTAACATTGCATCCATATGCATACATAATAGTAATACATATACACATTTAGATCACAGTATATAGTCATACATCCATCAGCTAGCTAGTGCATGTCATCGATACATCACATCATATAAAATAAAATAAATATTACATATAAACATTGCATCCATATGCATATCATAAGCATAAAACAATAAAAATATACCCACATGTAATGATCTATAACATAGAGTCAAATCATATATATATATATATGTGTGTGTGTGTGTGTGTGTGTATGTGTGTGTGTCAAAAATAGTACATAGATGTGTCAAAATGCCCACAGGATACAACTATGTAGGTCCTTAGACCTTACACTAAAAAATGATACAATGTGCCCAAAGCACAATCATGAGTGGCCTACACCCCCTTCTTGTGAGGCTCCTCCACTGTTTCTACCCTCTTGGTGAGTTCACCTAGAGTTGGTACCAATGGATCTCTCTGACCTGTGAGATCTATGACTAGGTTGTACTTATGACTACCCTATCTTGTGTGTCATGGTCCTCTGAGTACCTACATTAGTAGATACCTCTAGCACCACACCACTGCATAGTGTGACCTCTTCCTCCACGAGAGCGATGTGGGCCACATATGATGCGCACTAACTGATATGGGTCTATATGAGAGCCTGTAGTCTCCTAATATCTATAGCCATATCCAACCTGATAGATCCTTGTATAGCTGGAGTAGAAAGAGAAACTTGAGAAGTCGAGGGATCTCCCCTCTCTTACTAGATAAAGTTCCACTCTATGGTCACAACATCTAGATGAGCTCAAAGAAGATCACATTGCCTAGTGATATTCTCTATCTTCGTATCTGTAATGGTAATCTATGCTCAAATATTTATCCTCTCCTCTTCATATCCCTACCACTATGTTTCTCCCTCTACCATATGAGCCTGCACTACTCTCATATATGCCTAAACTATAGCAAGGGAGGTATCCCTATCCAAAATCTACATCTGTGTAGTCTGTAGCTAGGACTACAAGCTAGCCACCTGGGTTCTGATCTAAGACTATGTGTCATCGTGCTCCTCCATGCCCTCCTCATCCTTAGCCTAGGGATCCTCCTCTACTACAGTAGTTGCATGACCCCATCCTCCCTCGGTACTTTGGAAAACATGTCACCCCTTGGGATATATGCCTACTACCTCTATGCTAACCTCATCCCCTGATCTACCTAGTGGGCCACCACCCTGCCATAACCTAGTAGTCCACTAGGCATCAAAATTAGCTATAGTCCCTACATCCACAAACCCTAATTATTGATAGATGTCATCATCATCTCCCAATGTAGTGACTCAAGGCCAGACTAGCTGCATATCCATCTTAAGGTTGTGGTAGACAACTAGCTCATTAAGAATATCTTGGTAGATCCCAAACTACCTAGTGATGCACGAGAAGTGGAAGAACTCATGCATGTTGGGCTTGCACCCAAGGAGCCATCTATCATGGTGCGATTACCTCAAGTAGCGATCTACCTCTACCCATGTTGGATAGTCCATGTAGAGGTGTAATAGAACTTACCATGGTTGTATTACAATCAACCAATCCATATAGTACTGTAGGCCCCTTGCATGAGATCTAATCCTAAAGCCCTCGACCTCTCTAGGCTAGCAAGTAACATAGCACTATGATGCCTATGCAATATCACCAATCCATAGTGGTAATCCCCTAGGGTGATCAATAGTAATGTGCTCCCACACCTATATCTAGAGCAATTGGATACAACCAACTACCACATGATCTCGATGTGTGATGTGATAGAGTTTGTCATAGAGTTGCATGAGGAGAGCACTCCCCCATGAGAGAATCAAAGGTACCTATGTAGTACTCTCCAGAAGGTCCTGCATCCTGGCTAGGATATTCCAAGGGAACCTCGCTCCTAATTTATTTGGAAGTAGGACATGTATGCATAGATACATCAACCTGACCTATCACCATGTGAAAACCTGCACCCTATACCAATGCTCAATAGCTACACCCCCATGGTCTATGTCATCAAGCACCTCATCGCTTTGTATGCCAAATATCCTATGGAAATTAATAGACTTCGTCGTAGTAGGTGAAGAAGTGATGGCCTCACCATTGATAGGGATGTAGAATATACGGTAGACATCCTCTAGGGTGATCATAATATCTCTAGTGGGTAGATGAAATGTGTTTTTCTACGCATCCCAATAATGGGCCAAAGCAGTCATGTAGGATTGATCCACTCTGATGGATGGAAGTTGGATCATGTAGCCCAAGCCTATGGTGGTGAACCAATCCCAGTTAACGTCATCCATATCACTAAGTAGGTCATGTAAGATCTTAGACTCCCATGCTCTAGCAGTCAGCTAAAGGGAGATAATAGCAAAAATCAATCAAAAACATCAAAAATGCACTTCAAACTATAAACAAATTAAAAAAAAATACAAAAAGGTAAAAACAATTACAAATGTATTCAAAAGGTTAAAAAAAATCAAAATTTCACTTGGAAAAATTCAAAAATATCAATTAATTCAATCAAAATTGCAAAAAATAAAAAAATTGATTTTTTTTTGAAAAGTTGCTTAACAGTGGTTTCGACCTATGGTTGACAACAACAAGCAAATTTTTTACCATTGGAATTTGAATTCAACCACGACTGATAGTCGTGGCCCCCAATTTTCCAATTGGGAATCACAACTTCCACCCGCGGCTATGGTAAAAACCTCGTTCGAGGTCATTTCCTGTCCCATCAACCCCAAAATTAAAACCCTCCCACTAACTAGCCTAGTCTAAATCCTAACTAGGGTGAGGTTCGTTACCAGTAGTTTAATTTGGTTCATTTAATCCATTAATTAATGTGGTTCATTTTTTAACCTGGTAATGCAACATCAAGGTTCGAAGTGCTACCTTTGTAGCATCGGATCTACCACTAGTGGACACCTCCGGTTGGTCTACCATATGGGTAGTTTGTGAGGTTTTTCAACAGCGTTCCGTGTCAAAATTTCAACTTCACCTCTTAGAGCTCTCTTGGAAGCTAAGGCAATTTGGAAATAATGAATTTGAAAATGATAGATTTTTATTTTATATTTCCAATTTAGCCCTCAACCATGGCTGGTAAATACGGGAACATGATTAGGGTTTTTTAACCGCGGGTATCAATCACGACTAAGGAATTTACCAAAACTAGTTGTGGTTGACAAGCGTGGTTAGCAGCTAGTAATAAGTTCCCTCAAAATCCAATCGTGAGGAGTTTCAAAATGTAATATAAAAAATATTCAACCAACCAAAAATTTTAAAATTTTTAGAAATAACAAAAAAAATCACATAATTCAAAATTCAAATGTGCCTTATATCAAGTTATTTACCCTACACACTTGGCAGTTGCAGTGACCTACGATCCATGCAATATGAAAATATGAGTAAATTACCATAAGGCCATTTAGGGTAAATTAGCCACTGCTCGAATTGAGATACTTCAGTCCAAGACATCATTCCACATGCGCATAGAATGAATGAAAGGACGTCACATGCCATGGTGGAGAACCAAAAATTCTCTTTTTATCACTACAATTCCTAAGCATTAAAAATTTAATCCTGAAGAAGACCACAATGGCTAGACTACCCCACGAGAATGAGGATTTATCTTAATTTATCTATGACATTTCAATAGATCATCGAACATAGTGATTCAACACAAGCATAATTGGAATTGTTATCATTTTGATTTCCTAAGAAGGCCATTACAACTAGACTGCTCCACATGATAGAGATGTACAATTACTTTTAATAATTGAAATCATGTCTAAATTAGGCCTTTCCAAATAATAACAAAGTGAAAAAGTATTCAATCATTTAAGTTATTCATCCGGATCAAGTAACTCGTTGCTTCATTAATTTCCCTACCCTCATCAACTTGTCGCTTGAGGGGGTATTCATAATATCAATAATCATAATAAAATTCAATAGAATATAATTTTATCTTGTCAAATTGCATTCATATTTTGAATCATTTCCAACAACTATCATAATATTACCCTTTGCTAGGGAAAAAAGCAAATATGACAGTTAAGCTAGTAGCTTTCCACCTATTGGAATGATTGTAGCCTGACTACCCGATCGTCGTGGATATGTGAAAGCTTTGCAAATTTAAGCCTTCCCTTAGTTGGAAGCAATGATTCTAAGATGCACATCCTTTTGTAGGACTGGGACATCTAATGTTGATCAGATCAATGATCATAATTCGACCTACAACATGGCTTTAGGTGGTCTATTTTTTCTCAGTGTTGTACTTTCACACAATGCATCCCAAAAGGGGTATTTGTAGATACCTAAAATGCATCATGTGTAGGGGACTACTTATATGGGTATCCTAATAGACCATATGAATGATATTGGACCATTATAAGGGAAAGCAATGGTTTTAACCACTCAATTTAGGTAGCTTTGGCCTACTCAACCTTAGCCATGGCTGACACCCATGACTAATAGAGCTAGCTGCACCTCAGATCTACAGCTAGCACTGAAACTATTTTGAATTCTTGAGCCAAGAAAAATTCAATTATAATAGCCATGGCAATGGATTTCAAGTAGTTTCAGGTGAGGAAGCATCTATAATCTTCCTCCCAACTATTACAACCTCCTAGTTCTTGATCTTGGCTTCTCCATGAAGCCAAGATTAGGAATTGGGAGTGTTATAAGACCCCCATCCAAATTGGGGAAAGGTCTATAGAAAGTGTTAATTTTCATGTAGCAAAGCCCTAAAAAATTGGATAGCCATTTGCAACCCTTGAGGAGTACCTACATACTTCCAATTTGGAAATCATGATTGCATGTGAAGCTATGGAGGTTTCAAGAGCTTGAGGAGATCATTCATCCACAATTGAAACACTTCCACTATAAATTCAAATAATCTACACTGCAAATTAGTTATAGAACACAGAGGCAACCCTTGATCATCAATTAATTGGAGGAAATTTGAGATTTAGGCCCTGGTTACAATAGAAAGAATACTTTCACCTCAATCGCAGCTATCAGCTATGGCTAACAGAGCCAGCTACGCTTCAGACCCGAGACAATGGTTTGACACTCAATTTTCCTTATTTTAGTCATAGGTTTTTAATTCTAAATAAGAAATTAGGTATATCTGACATATATTAACTTTCATTTATGCTTTTATACAATTAATTGTAGAAATTAGAGGTGGGTTTGCTCTATTTTCTCTTGTTTTGTCAATTTACACTAGTTTCATTAGATTTGATTCATTTTAATTTTAATGGTATATTATGCATCATAATAACTATATTTACTATTTTCTTAGCATTCTTACAGTAATTTAGAGGTTTTGTAATCATATTTACAATTTTCCATGCTTTCTTGTTATATTTGTATCAATCTATGCAAATTCCTATCAAGAGCCTCATCATGAGAGGCCTCCTTTGCTTCTAATTATTTTATGTTGTTTCTTGAATGTAGATTTACAAAATCTGGTCATATTCAAAGTATTATTGGAAAAATATTCCTTTGATCAAGTGAGAAGGAGGCTTCCTTAAGCCTTAAGCAGTTCAAGTCTGCAATAAGAGCCTGCATATTGCACCATCCCCTTTGAAGGGCTCGAAACATTGTATCAATTGTATCAAAGAATTTGGTATCCCTAAGAGGGACATACTTGTAACTGGGATTTGATAATGATTTAATAAAAGAAGTTATTCTTTCTTGTTCAATTCATTGTTATTCTTATTTTCATGCTTTAATGCTTGGTATAATTGATGCAATAGCCTAGTTGTATGTTTTTATGGTGGTATACTCTAGCACAAATGTCTCAATCTCTTTCAATAATGGAAGCACAACTTATTCTCAAACTCTATTCCAAAAGTTTCCAAAACCATTCAACAATGAAGCACAAGAATATCACAAACTCTAGCACAAATGGTTTCCATTTCATTCATCAATGTAGCACAAACCCTAGCTCAAATATTTCCAACAATGCATATGAACTTAATCCTTATATCTCCTCCTTATGACATCACAAGATATGCCCAACCAAATGCCTCAAATCTTAGCTTACTTTTGATGGAGATGAGCTCTCAAAAACCTGTCTCAAACATTATTCTATCCTTTTATGACACTTCAAAGGTTAGTTAGCACAACATTTTTCAACCATCCATATAAGAAACCTTTCCTCAAAAATAGTGCACAAAAATATTATTTTACCACTCCTTTTATTTTTCCAATGAGGTTTTTAATCACTAAACAACTCCTCTCAAATTCTCTTTCACAATGTTGGACTACACACAGTACTTAACCTTTGAACACCTTATTACTCCTAAGTGATTTTTAATATTAGCAACCAAAAACCCTAAGTGCATATCACAAATTAAATCCCACTTCAATATACCTTATACCTCCTAATATATCTCAATTTAATTAAACACAGAATCAACAATGTCATAGAGTAGTTATTATGAAAAGCTACAACCTTATGTCTCCCTATAAAATTGCACACCAAACAATACAAAACTTTAACCCTTATATCTCCCTAAGTCGTGTGTTATGCATACCTTAATTTAATCAAAAAATTTTACCTTACCTCAAGCGCTGCTATCATGACTCGATCTTGCCTCTCCTCATTGGCCCGTGACCTAGTGCTAGGGTAAACACCACATGGGCTAGCCACCCACACAATCAACAAGGAGCATGCACTCCTTTTTCACCTACTACGTTCGATGCTTCTTCCTCAACCAAAATAAAAACATTTTCCATAATTTGAATGTGTAACCTCTCACCTGCCATGCTCTTCACAAGCCCTGCCTACCACTTGTACTATCCACCCACTTAGAACAAAAACATGCACTACCTCTTTAATCTCTTTGCTACCCTCAAAATGCACAAAATGATTTGTCTTATTCTTTGCCTCCACAACATGCTCGAATGGATGCAATTCTTACTTGGTGAAAAAACCTTAGTCCATGCAAATAATTTAAACCTTTTTATACACTTTTGCTTGCCCTTTTTAAATTGGGCATTAGCTCAACCTTTTATTGCAAACTTTTAAAATTTGAATTCTTGGCACCTTTTGATAATTCAAATTTATTTTATTTTATAATATAATATTTAACCTTGGTGTTAAATATTATTTACTATATTATTTAAACTTGGTGTTAAATAATATTTTTGCATGTAGTCCTTTTTCAACTTAATTTCTTTTTGAACCATGGTCTTAAACTTGGGCCTTCAACCTTTTAACCTCAATTAATTTTACATCAATGACAAAAATATACTCAAAATTTCCAACATATTCCTCCTTGACATTCAATTAATAAAACTTAGAATCTAAGCTAGGAAGTTTTGAATATTCATATATGAGAAATAAAAAATATGAGAATATTGTAATAGTGGTTTTTAGCAATATAAAATTTTCAATTCAGTTCATCTTTTGATTTTATAAAGAGAGTTCCATTTCTCCAAGAGGACTACACCTACCCTTGTAGAAAGGGCCCACCATAATAGGTTGGTTGCATGCACTCACCTAGAATTCTTTTTTCTTCATATTTTCAAATACTTTTAATAATTGTATGTCTAAAATTTAGGTTTAAAATTTTAAATTATAGTTGTTATAACAACTTTATTTGTAGTAATATAGATGTGTAATTCATGCTCTTGTAATTTTTATAGATTAATTATAATTGTTTTAAAATACTTTTCATTTCTACTTTGTTGATTGATATATTGTTTTACCCCTAGAAAAGAATCTTGGAGGGAGGAGGAGAGGCATTCATGGCAAGGAGGGGGAGGTGGTTGACTTTCAAAAGTTTCAAATCCAATGAAGATATCCTAGGGATTCACATATAGGGGTGGGATTCTTTGGAATATGGCACTATAAATAGCCCAAAATCCCAAAGAGGAAAGAAAATTTGAGATTCAAAGTCGTTACCTTCAAAAAATGATATCATGACTATCTTAGGTGATTGTGATATAGTTGATGTGAATGTTAGGGGTCGCTTTGAGTGACGATAACTGGATTTTTAAAAATGGGTAGGATTAGCTCTAAAATTATATTGTGTATTATCTCAAATGACCATGATATTGTTGCAAAAGAAAAATCTTAGAAACTAAGGGTTGAAAGGGTACAAATTACATTTAGCAATTTTTAATGCAATACTTAGGCATCTAGAAAAATTGACTCATTTGGATAGGTCAATTTTGGGTGTCTACCTTTACCCCTTTTATGATGTATTTATGATGTAATAAATGCGTCAAAGAAGTAGATACCCTTAGGATTGAATATAATGGCTTCTAAAGGGATAGAAGGTTTAGATAAAGGCATGGTGCAAAAATGGTGTAATTTTGAGCACTTTAAATATTTTGCATGGTTTATGAAGAATTAATGCATCAATACCCCCAGGTCAAGATGCCACCTTGAGTTTCAAAGGAAAAAATAGGAATTCTCAAAGAAACTTGAAATAGTAGGAAAAATAAGAAAAAAACATCAAATGGAAAGAAACCAAGGGATGACAAGGTAAAAAAAGAGGGTAAAGAGGTTGGGAGGCATAAAAATAAATTTATTTTTACTTGCATGAGAGAGGAAAAGGATCTTTAGAGATACGATGGAACTTCCTATCCATTGTATGATGATTTAAAGGGGTGAGGCTAGAGCAATGGCTGTGGGATCTTAGGTCGACATCGAAGCCCACTTGATAGGCTAGGGTTAGTGCTAGAAATTTAATTTTTAATTAATTTTTGTTAATGTTTTATATTATCGTGTGTGAGGTAGTAGTGCAATATTCTGGGGTTCCCATGATATTGTTAGACATGATAAAACAAGGGCCCCACAATAGCATTGCATCCACTCCAAAACAAAATCATGGGCCTTCTAATAAGGGTATAATATTTCAATATTGTGCCTACTAAAGACAAGGTATGATATCATGGAAAGAGACAAAGAAGAGAAGAAAATATTGAGGATAAAATAATAAGAGAAAATAGGGAAATTGATAAAAATAAAAAATGAGAGAAGGGGAGAAAATGAAAGTGAGGGGTGAATTTATAAGGATAACATAATGTTAAGTTTTTTATTAACTAGAATGTTGACTTGATGAGGTGATGTTTTTAGATGTTAATGGTGATATAATTTGATTAAGTTATTTATGATTGTATGATTTTATTATGATCAAGGATTGATGATGATATTGGATTGGGTAGGTTTTAATTGGATATCCTAAATCCTCAAGAGTCATGGCCTTGGATATTAGAATCATTAATAAAGTGGCTCACAGTAGCTAATAGGGTTGTACTAGATGCAATGGGATTGTTGCATCTTGCATGGATGCTTAAGATAGATAGTGATTAAGCCATGATGACTACACTAGTTTAGCAGTGGTATCCTAAGTCTTCAACTTTGAGGTTACCAACTAGAGAGATGATCGTTCCACTAAAGGATGTGTGGCATAGGGTACCAATTTAGGGTATGGTAGTGTATAGGACACTAATCCAAAGGGACACACTATAGAGGCTAACGGGGTCCCTTGATCATGAGGTGACTAGTGGGGGAGTCCATGTCCAAGATATGATCAATAAATATGGACTAGATAACTTGACATACCTATTGAGAAAATTGGTGGAAGGATTGATAATAAACCACACTAATAGACAACTACTACAATGGTGTCTAGGAGAAGTGGTCTTAGACATATCAGATCTAAGTCTGATTTGCATGAGGGCTAGTCATTCTAGCACAACTATACTAAATCTTGTATAATGATATGTACAAGGAGGGTCATGGATTCACATGCTCAACACTTCTACAAGTATGGTGTTGGGAGCACCTAGTAGTGAGACAACCAATAGGATTATAAGGAGTTGTGCAAGATAAAGAGTGATCTATAGCTTACAAATGGTATCATCACTTTGAGCATGACTAGAGGGATTTTATACGCTCCTTAGCACTATCACAAAAGGTGGTTGATGATATTTGACCATAGAGAATCCTATGGAGGCCATGGAACCAACACCTAGGATAGAATGGATCTAATGAGTGATTATGAACCAAGATAAGTGGGTGCTACATTTTTGATGGAGTGCAAAGGTAGTTTGGCTTAGTCCAACAATGGATAGGGATGGGGATTACTAGTACCATCAGGTGGCTAGGGATCTAGAGGGAGTATGTGGGTGACCTAATATCATTAGCTTCATGGAATATGATAGGGATGATCCTCCATTTATCAAGCTTGGGGTAGATAATTAAAGAGTGGCTCAAGGGTACTAGCATTGGTATATATAGATATTGTTAGTATAGATATCTCCCATAGTTCCCATATAGAGACAATATATTATGAAAATAGACATGCAATAGGTATACAAACATGAATCCTATCATACTAATGAGAGACAAAGCAAAAAGGTAGGGCTATCGATATAATCTAGGGTGGAGGTGAGGATAATTATCCACATAGTAGTTAGGGTGGACTATCCAATGATAGTTATACTACATGGAGAGGAGGATATGGATGTTGCCCCCATGGAGATGGATATGGGACCTAGCAAGATAGTAGGATAGGTATACCCTATTGAGGAGAGGTATGACCTCTAGATTGAGGTGATAAGGCTATGGGTATAGGTATACGGTATCATTATAGATAGGGATAACATCCTATTAGATTGATACTAGAGGTTGGTAGAGTAGAAAAAATCCCTTGACCATGCAAAAACAGAGTTGGATTAGCTTATAAATGATAAATACCAACTCACAACAAAGCAAGACACAACTAATACTAACTAGTTATGAGGGGAGGTGACTTGAATGCATCATGAGAGATTATAGGCTAAGATCAAGGGGATTATAATAGGGATTGATGGATCACAAGATCAATTTATCATGATCCTACAAAAATATATGGTGAGGGTATAGGTAGAAACATAGCGAGCAACTAACAACCACCTATTATACCATTAGATAGTGCCAATGAGATGGTAATATTCATCTCCTTCTCATCCGTCATAGTGTAGGATCCAAATGAGGATGAAAACATGGATAGTATTACAATATATTGACATGCCACCACCACAATCACCACTATAAAAGAGGAGTTGGCAAGTCTAGCTCATAGGTCTAGAGGGAGGACCATGTGCCAATTTTGGATTGTGGCATGCTTCCTAGGGAGGGATAGAGAGGATGGATGAGTATGCCAATTTTATATTGTGGTACATTGACACATCAAATATGATGTACCATATGATAAAAATTTATGATAGAGAGTTCAATTATGTTTGTGATGTGTTATATTTCTATTTGAAAATTTAATGATGCTTGTTATCATGGTAATTGGGTATGGCTTAGAAATAATAAAGAGAGATATATATAAAAATGAAGAGAGGGAGAGAAGACACTACAAAATGGTCAAAAGGATATACAAGTTAGCCTAGGAGGAGAAGGAAAGATGCCTAGTCAACATAACCATGATCAACGTAGGTTGCATTGGACTAGTGTGACCAAGACCAACATAGATCTATGCAAATGAGAGAGTGGTGAGGGAGGTCAAGATATGACATTATACAAATACATTGGTCAGCAATTCCTAGATATAGTTATATAATATAGTAGTTATTTACAATGGTCTATGGCAAATTAAGGTCTAATAAGGTCAATGACTAGTTAAGGTCTTTATGAGAAAAATGAGTAGCAATCAGTTAAGGTCTATATGAAAAAAATGAGCAGTGTCCAATTAAGATCTACATGAACACAATGAGTAGTGACCAGTTAAGGCCTATATGAACAAAATGAGTAGTGACTAGTTAACTCATTGAATAGTTAAGGTCTATATGATCATATATATACATAATATTGTAACTATGTACAATGGTCAATGGCCATTTAAGGTCTAGATGATGAATGATTAGTTAAGATCTATATGAATCTATGCTATGTACAAAATATTTACAAATGTTATATACAATGAGTAGCAAAGGATAACATAAGCAATGATGATTAAAGAGTGGAGAGTGATGGGCAAGGGTGAAAAAGAAAAATAAAATATGAGGTGACATGCAAAAGGACTTTTGATGGTTAGAATATGTCAACTTCACTAGATAGATATGTGTAGATATGCAAATCAATTATAGGAGGTAATGAGTTCCAATCTAATAGAATTCATATGCGGATGGGAAAATTGATAGAAGAAGGTTAAGGTGATCATGCAAAGAGGCAAATAAGAGATGCTAGTAAGATAACCAATCGCCTAGAATTTTATGGTTATATACAAATATTAAGAAGCTAGTTTATCTTACCTTCATTCTCTTGTTGATTTTTAGAAGATGAGAAGGATGAAAAGATAGAGATATAAAATAATAGTGATCATGCAAAGAGACAAATAAGAGAAAAAGGCACAATAGCCAACAACCTAGAATTACATAATAATACATGAATGTTAAGATCCAATAATATCCTACCCCATGATATTATTAGCTAAAGAACATGATAGAAGAGATGAAGCTTCCCAGTTAACATTTTGACAATTGAGAGATTCTCATAGAATAACCGATGGCTAAACAAACATCATAAAATTAAATTCATGTAGTATATAGCGTATGCTATATTTGATCCTTGATAACTAAAATTATAGCAAGGATTTTTAGAGAGAAAATGAGATAAAGAGGAATTAGCTAATTATCCATTCATGTTATCGTAACATATTTTATTTTATTGATTAATTAACAAGTAAAGTGCTCAATCAATAAAATCTTAGTGAACTACGATAACTTATGAAGGATGATCAAGAGGTGTATAAGAATAAAAATGATTGAAGAAATCAAAATATGAGATTTTTGGTAACCGATGTAATGAGGGTATAGATTCATCATCATTGTCCAATTTCTAATGCAAAAATTGTAAACCACATATGTGTAGGAAATAAGATAAGGATGATTGATCCATCACCTAATGGGATGGTTAAAAATAATGAAATAATATAATAAAGGATGGCCATCCCAATCCAATTGATAGATTATTAGGAAGCATAGTGATTTAATGACCAACAACTTGGCTATGACCCCTAAGCAAAGAATTAAACATAAATTCCCTATGCTCCCGAGGGTCTGTAAATAGGATGGGAAAAATTGTTAAATTTTTATGAAAGAAATAAATAGGTATTGGATGCATATTACCAAGAAGTATTCATGTAGAATAAATTAGTACCTATCAAATGGAGTGATGGATTCAAGGTTGATATTTCAATTTCCAACATAAACATGATGATTCACATATGTGTGGGAAATGAAATGGTGACCCACAATCCACCATTCAATATGGTGGTCAGGAAAAATGAGAGAAACAATATTGGATAATGTGATAGAAGAAGTGATTCCCAACCATCTCACAAAAAGTTAGGAGAGGTGTCGTATTACACCCAAATACAAGAACAATTCTAAATGCACTCATTTTTTATCAATAAAAATAATAGGACATCTCATATAATTGATTAAGAGTTATTCAAAAGTGATAAAAAGAGAGACGAGATAAGTTTAGTTTATATCCCATGACTTTATGAAATAGAAATATTAAAAGTTGTAAGGTCAAGGGATATACAAGTGAGGGAGGGATATGTTGTGATTGCTTGAGGAATGGGGTAAAGAATGAAGTGTCATTATTTTATGGCAAATATAAATATAATAAATTACATATACATAAGCCAAAGAATTACAAGTCATAATATATAACTTGATGTGACAAGCCATCAAGAGGGATTGAAATGCACAAAATATGCTAACAAGCAAGGGGAATAATTTGAAAGATCGATGGTCTAGGTTAATTATTGGATGCTTACCCAAATGTTCAATACCAATAGGAGATAGTGGATTTACTATCCATATAAAATGCAGCAATATAGGGATGAAAAATGCTTACCCTAGCTAGGATAAGTGGGTGAGACAAAAGAGAGAAATAACAATATGTGACAAAGGAAATATGGTGAGGCTATGGTCATAAGGAATGCTTGGAGGTAAGGATTACCAATTTAAAAGATGAGGTTGCACAGAGAGAGAGGCATGATATGTTCCTTCAATATGTATTTTATGATCACAATGCCACATATTTATTGAAGAAAAATAAGCTAAATAGGTTGGAATGGTGTAAGTAGACTAAGGGAGAGTGTATCAAATAATTTCAAAATAATAAAATCAACAAGTCCTACTAGCATAAGATTACCCATATATGTATGTAAATGGTGTAACATTAGCATCTTAGTGGGTCATAGGAAAAATCAAGTCAAATTATATAGGGTTGAGTATTTACTAAGAATTAATGACCTAGTACAAGTGCCATGCATATGATCTAACCTAACTAGTTTTCATAATTGCTTTATTGTGAAAATATCAAAATTCTATATGAGAAAATTAACATATGCATGCATTAAAATTAAGCATGCAGGTGATAAAAATTCATGCAATTTATGTCAAGCAGAGATACAAACAAAAAATATAAAGTAACTCATGTCAAATAATTATGCATTTATGATAGGCAATATGCAAGATGACCAAGCAATTAGTGTAAGCTAGCACAAGGGATCTTTAGGAATCTAGTAGAAGAAGTAGAGTCCTAAGACAAGATGAACAAGAACTAGCTCTCTAGACATTATGGAAACTTAAAGAAGAAGCTAAGGCATTGAAAAAGTGATGGTGTTATGATTGGTAATTATAATTTGAAGATCATGTCATCAAGGCCTCAACCCCTTATTCAAATTCTAAAATATTTAAATAAGGCCATGATGAAAATAAGCAATCACATAACCATGCATAGTATATTTTGAGGTGCATAATATTAATGGGTTCTTTAAGATGTTTATTTTCTAAGGTTGATATATTATAGGATTCAAAGCTATACTTAGTCATAGTGATAAAGGACCCTAACCAATTACGCTTAAAATTACCTTTCAAATTGGTTTCAGTGTTGGTGTTCTTTTTATTTTCTTTAAGGACAAGATCCCCTACTTCAAAAGAATGATATGTACCCTTTTAGTGCATGAATACTTGAACCTATTTTGATAGGCTCAAAGATGCTCTAGGGAATTAATGCACTTTTCATCAAGAAACTCTAATTGGTTTAAAAAACATAGAAATTATTCATCACCAACTAGAGCATCTTGCAACAAGACACACAAGCAAGGGATTTAGAGCTCAAACAAGAAGATTGCTTTAGTCCCATATATTAATACATATAAGGTTTTCATCATGGGCATACACACATTGGTATTATAAGACCATAAGGTGAGGTAAATCTAAATATTACAATCATGTCCAATCTAACTAACCAACATCTTAAGGATTTTAATTAGTATTTTATTAGAAGCTTTTGCTTGGCTATTTCCTTAAGGATTGTAGACATGAAAAATTGACCCACCCAAACGAGTCATTTTTCTTAGGTTCCTTTGGGAGGATCTAAAAATTATTAGGAGAAATTTTAGCCCCTTTTCCTTGTGTTTTGTGTTGTTTTTATTAATATTTATTGAATCCACACATGGTAAATTACAAGGCATGAATTCAACAAATTTAAGGTTTTTCTTGAAAAACCTAGATTTTAAGCTGACCCTTTTTGGGGTGTTGGTTTAAACAAGGTTAAATTTCATGTTCCTACATTTTAGCCCTCCAAACCCTCTATAAATAAAGTTATTGTATCCCCTTTTTCTACCCTAGTTACTCTAAGTTATCAAGCAATCAATCTAAGAAAGTTCATGTGAAATAAGAATTCCTTTTGGATTCTTGTGCAATATTCTAGTGCTCTCGGTGCTTTGGTATTATATTTTTGGTGTGTTCCTTGTGATTTGCAAGTGGAGAAATCTTGTATTCTTAAAGGAGTATAGGTCTCCCATTTTCTCTTGCTTCTTCCATAAGATCACTAGGTTGTTCCTTTGCATTCATTAGTTTATTTAATTTCTTTGTTCTATGGTTTGTCACATTTTCATCTCTATATTAGGGTTTTAATCCCTCTTGTATGAATCTACACCTCATCCACTATAAAGCATAGATTCAGTGAAATCTTTGCTTTCACCCAATAGGAATTCCATGTCAACTTCTTCTTTGTTACTAAATCCATGCTCGGTGATTTACAAGGTGCAAATTCAGTCTAGGTAGACTTTGGGGCAACTATTCATCCCAAAATCTTATGATTTTTTATTTATGTACCTGTTGTGAATTTTTTCCTATTTGTTTGCATTTTTTTATATCTATTATCATTTTGTTTGCTTATATTTCATATCACATTAGATTGGGAGAAATCAATTGTTCTCAAATCCTAGATTTCAAAGTTGCATTCATGTTCATTTCATTGTGTTCATTCTAATTGCACTTCATTTACTATTTCATGCTATCATATTTTGATGTATTTATTCCAAAGTTAAAAGCTTATTTTATTTTGAAAAATAAACTAAAATGACCTAAGGGTATTAATTGCTATGCCTCCAAGCTCAATATTATGGTGGCCTAAGCAAGCCCCCAAATACTAACCATATTTTCCAATGTTTTTGTGAAGTTATTTTGTATATTTGAAGCTATTGGATATTGTGGATGCAATATAAATATTGGATTAAATGGTAGATCAGATAAGTACTCTAAGTAAAGCTTTTAGGTTGTGTATTGTTTGATTTTGTTATTATAAAAAAAAAAAGGAAAAGAACATTTGATTGCTTTCTAGGAATTTAAAAGGAAAAAGACATATAGTTTTGCATCTAGGGTTTAGTCTTGTTTGTGCATTCCATTGGTCCCTTGATCAAAGAAAAAAATTTCATTTCTTGCAACATAGGATTAGATATCATTCAATCAAAGAATCATATTAGGATTAGTCATTGTCTTCTTGCATCTTGTGTGCTTTACATTGTTCTTTTATTTTCATAGTTTAGTTTAAAAAGGGCTAGATATAGGTGTTTATTTAAATCACACATTAAATATTTCCATCCCAGGATTAGTGTGAGTCCTAAAAAAATTCCTGGTGAACCCATTTTTTTTTCTCGATTGTAGAGTTATAACACACCCCTACGATCACCTTGGATCCCAGTAGATCGAGTTGAGAATCGTATGTGATAGGGTAGTTTTCCCCCTCATCTTTGGTGAACCTAATGTGAAGATACATCTTAGTGGTAAAGATAGGAAGACTCTTCCTTTGCTTTTCTCTTGAAAATTTAAATAATATCACTAATTTTATTTGTTAGAATAAAAAAATAGCTAAAAACATCTTAAAAATCTTGTGTGTTTTCTCTAGTTTTTAGATTTCCTCCTTTTATGCTCTATAATTTCTCTTTCTCCTAATGGATCCCAACCCTAGAAGTTAGTGAAGGCCTTTAGAATTTGATGATATTCTTTGAGAAGATGACCAGATTGATAAAGAGAATCCTAATCTAGAAGATAAAGAAAATGAAGAAGTTGGTAATGATCTTGATCCTATTAAGGGGTCCAATGGAAACCATACCTTTAAATCATTTGATCATGTTTAGAATTTCTACAAGTATCATAGATATACCTTAAATAAGACTATGGATGAGGAATCCCAACTCAAGAAAACTAGGACTTCTCATCATCAAATCATTTCTCCTCATAATTTCCACCAGTTCATTGCTTTATTCTTCACATCATGTTGATTCTTATCCTAAACCAACATCTGTCACTATTATAACCACCAACATTGGAAGAATTCCGTAAGTTCTTCCAACTAGTAGTGCATATCAAGATTATGCTCAAATTCATCCTCATTATGCTCATATCAACATTCATGCTTCTATTCCTCTAAATTTCAACTACCCTTCACAACAAGATACCATATATCATAACCCATACTATAACAGTGTCAATGCCTCCAACATTGTCCAAGTCCCCTTTCAATAGCCTACCTATACCCCTAACCTAAGGAACCTAGGGTTATTGCACAACAACCATCCTAAAATATAAATTTTAACTGATATGGTGAAATAATTGGTTTCAAGAGTGGATATGATTCATCCCCTTAGTTTCACATACAACTATAAAAAAATGTGCAATCAACCCTTATATCCTATTTTTACCTCTAGGTTCTACCATAAGCATTTTTCAATGTTAGTTTTGTCTATCTGTAAGGGAAAAAAATATCCAATTGAGAATTTAAGAATATTTAGGACAACATGCCATGATATCATATATGATGACATGTTGTTGCTAAATACATTTCCTAAGAGCCTTGGTGGTATGGCATTAGAGTGGTATTATCAATTGCCTAATCATTCTTTGAGGAATTTTGAAGAGACAACTAAATTTTTTGTTCAAAAATTTAGAGCTTATGTTGAAAAGAATGTAACTATAAAATATGTTTATATGTTAAGACAAGGTAAGGATTAAAGCTTTAAAAAAAAATTATCTCACTAAAGGATTCTAGTTGGATGCTTTAGATATACCTTACCTCCTCGAGCTATGCTTGAGATATTTATTGAGAATTTACAAGAGCAAATATATTATGAATTGGAAACTATAACTATCACCTATTTAGGCTAAGCAATAGATCTAGCAAGAAGGGTAGAGTAAACCCTTATTTGAAGAGGTCAGCTTAAGATAAAAAAATATAGGACCATAAAAGCACAGTATAAGAACAAGCATGTGGTTGGTGATGGGGTAATGGTTATTAGACCTATTAATAATTTTAACACCCTATAAAATATGGTGCTTCACTAGCCTCAAAAAACCTACCAAGGAATTTCACACGACTCAACACACCTTTGAATGTGGTTCTATAGTAGATTTTGGAAGCTAATATGATTGAGTTACTTCTCATAAGGTAACCTAATACCACGAATGATTGGTATAAGCTTGGTGAACATTGTGAGTATCATAGAGTGGAGGGGCACATGAAAAACTCATATAAGATGTTGAAACATGTGTTTCAAGACCTAATTGATGAATGATATCTTGTCATAGAAGGTTCTTAATCCAATCCTCCAAAAAACAATCAAAATCCTACTCAATAAGTGCCCACAACTAATCAAGATATGGGGATATTCCAAAACCCCCTACCTAAGCATGGCTAGTAGGTATCTAATCAAGTGGCATATTGTAATGTACCACCTCCTTATAATAATGTGGTTGGTATGATATCAATAATGACAAGGCAACAGGCTCAAGTTCAACCAACTCAAAATTCTTAGTAGAAGACGAGTTCTTCATACAACCCACCTTAAAAACCACCTTAGTTTTGAAGAATACTAAAAAAAGGAGCACAAGAGTAGAGAACCCACCTTTAGTGTTGAAACCTCAACCTAAAGTCTCCTTTGAAATTCAATAGGAGTTAGC
Source organism: Wollemia nobilis (assembly GCA_028583015.1). Classification (NCBI taxonomy): domain Eukaryota; kingdom Viridiplantae; phylum Streptophyta; class Pinopsida; order Araucariales; family Araucariaceae; genus Wollemia; species Wollemia nobilis. The sequence continues at coordinate 3,253,650 of JAQPPZ010002998.1, forward strand.
TAGTACCCCAACCAAGATCTCCCTCTTAGAGCTTTTGCAAAATTCTCCTATTCATAGGGAAACTTTATTGAAACTTCTAAGACAATAATCTATTCCTCAAGATATTTTACTTAGTGGTATAGCTAATGTTGTAGGTTCTCTTGGGGTACATCATATCACATTTTTAGATGATGATATTTATTCCTCAAACTTGCAAAGGGATTATTACCTCTATATTACTATGTTTATTAGGGAAATGTTTATCAAGCAAATTTTGATAGACAATGGTTCTTCCCTCAATTTATGCACATCAATTTTTCCAAAAATCTGGATTAAAAGAGGAATATTTCACTAAATTCAACATCATCATCAAAGATTTCAACAATAAGTCCCAAGAGGCTTGTGATATTATATCTCTCCCCCTTAGGGTTGGATCTAATATCTTAGATACCTTGTTTTATGTGGTGTATTTTCCTACATATTTTAATCTTCTTCTTGGATACCCTTAGATTAGTGTGATGAGGCTTTTCCCTTCTACTTTTCATCAATGTTTGAAGTTCAAATTTAAATATCAACTTGTCACCATTTTAAGTGACCCTCATCCATTTTAATATTGTCCTATGGTTGAGCAAAATTGATTAATCTCAATTTATGTCCATCAATTTCTTCATCTCATATCACCAAGTAACTTAAAAATCTAAAGGTGAGTGAGGAACCATTAATCAATATTTCATCACAAGATCAAGTCAATCCTTTTCTTCAAGAACCTCTTATAGATCTTTCCAAGCTACCACCTTAACCAAGGACTATGGGTTTAACCTATAAGAAAGGTAAAGTTATACATATTGGCATGTGTACCTTTATCTTCATAAGAGTTTCCCTCAAAGAAAATATTTGTGGTAGCAACCCTACTCATGTAGAGTGTTATTTTACCCATTTTTATCTATCCAATGATTACCCACTTCCCAAGTAAATCCTATATATCATAGGACATATAGGTAAAGGTTTGGGGCCACAATTGAAAGATATTCAAGAACCTTTGGAAATTGAGCCTTGGCCTAGGAGATGTAGCATAGGGTACATCCCTCATAAAACTAACCTTTACCCTTTGATAATAATGATTACCTTGTTACTTATACAAAATATTTAGATCATCAAGGCTTGGAGTGGAGTTATGAGGATGAGGGAACCCCTTATCCCTCAAAAATTTTGTTTTACAATATGGTAACTTTGGTGCATATTGAGTTAGTTGTGAACCTAAGGGAGTATGTTGAAGGTTAAACATTTTTTGACATGTCTCATGAGGATGTCCCTTGGAATAGCTTCTTCTTTGATGGGTTAGTCCCTTACATTTCATAGGTTGAGTCTTCTAGTTCAAAAAGAGGGATTTGGTTCTATGTCTCTTGAAGACCTTGAGCAACTAGGAGTGATTCCTGCCCCATATCCTCTTGAGGATGAGTCTTCCATTATCATTGAGGAGACCATAGATGTTAACATAGGTTCTAAGGAGAACCCTAAAATCCTTAAGCTAGGTAAAGTATTGTCCATGGATGAACAAGAGTAGTTGAACAAATTATTGAAAGAGTTTCATGATATTCAAGAGTAGTTGAACAAATTATTGAAAGAGTTTCATGATATCTTTGCTTGGTCATATGATGACAAGCTAAGGATTGATCCCTCCCTTGTTATGCATCATTTGGTAGTTAAGCCTAGCTTTAAGACTATTAATCAAAAACTTAGGAAGATGCATCCTAATTTCATCATATTAGTCAAGGAGGAGCTCCAACAACTCCTTGACATAGAATTTATCAAAGCTATCAACAATTTTGATTAGATCTCCAATATCATTCTCGTGGCTAAAAATATAGGAACAATAAAAATATGTACCAACTTTTAGGATATTAACTTAGCATATTCCAAGGATTATTTTCCTCTTCCCAACATAGATATGATACACTCAGGACAAAGAAAAGAGTTCACCAAGAACAATTTTAGGACTCACTCCAAGTCTGGGGTGGAAATATTTAATGTGTGATTTAAACAAATGCCTATGTTTGGCATGCTTTCACTCATGGATGGTTTCACCGCTAAATATGGCAAGCTTTCTCTCATGGATGGTTTTTTAGGATACAATAAAACCATAGTTATCCTTGAATATCAGGCCAAGATAGCTTTCATCACACTATGGGGTACCTTCTGTTATAAATTCATACCTTTTGGATTAAATAACACTGGTGCCACATACCAAAGGGTTATGCTTTATATTTTTTATGACATGATGCATGATATTCTAGAGGACTATGTGGATGATCTTCTAGGTCATTCTATACATTTAAAGGATCATGTTCACAATCTAAGATGTATCTTTGAAAGGATTCAATAATTCAGAGTTCATCTTAAGCCCTCCAAGTGTGTGTTTGGAGTCACATATGGCAAGTTGTTGTGTTTCATCATTTCTAAGCAAGGAATTGAGGTGGATCCCATTAAGATAGTGGATATAACTGAAATACCTCCTTCCTACACCATAAAAAATTTATATCTTGCAAGGAAGACTTCAAGCTATTCGTCAGTTCATAGCCCAATTAGTGTCAATCCTTTATTAAGCTTATTAAGAAATATGTGTTCCAATGGGATTCTAAGTGTCAGCAAGATTTTGATGAACTCAAAAGGTATCTCACTTCCCTACCTATATTATTTCTCCCTAGATCAAATAAGTATTTTATGTTTTATATAGCAGCCATGACTCTCGCTTTGGGAGTCTTTTTGGCTCAACATGATGATCGAAACAAAGAGTGATCTATCTACTATATCAGTAGAACCTTGATCAGCTATAAAACTTGATACACTCTCTTAGATAAGATTTACCTTGTCATAGTGTTTACTTCCCACAAGTTAATACACTACATGCTTAGCCATAAGACATTGGTGGTTGTGAAGTTTGATCCTTTGTGTTACTTAATGTATAAGCCCCACATTTCAGGTTGAGTTGCTAAGTGGATTTTAGCCCTTAGTGAGTTTGATCTAACTTTCATAGGTCATAAGGCTATCATGTTGGAAATTTGAGCATGTTTTATTGTCATTGATTTCAAAATGTTGGATGTCCCAATTTGATGAAATTAATGACAAAATGGTTGATTAATGTCAAAAGGTTAAAGGTCCTAAGTTGATGGAAATATTTGTGAGAAATATTTGTTAATTACCTTGGTGGTAATTTGGAAAAGGTTAAAATATTAATGGTGGCAATAAATTACCTTGGTGGTAATTTGGTAAGGTTAAAATATTAAATGGTGGCAAGATTCTCCCTAAAAATAAAAGGCCCAAAAGGTTTTAAATATTTAAATTATAATATTTAAATCCTTTAGGATTTAAATAATTATAATTAAATATAATAATTTGAATATTCAAATTTGAATTAAAACAAAGGTAGCCGATGTCATATGATAAATTGGGCATGTGTATAAATAAGGCAAAGGTAGCCTAAGCCCAAAAATTAATTGAGCATTCGATTTCCCTTGCATGATTTATTCCTCGCACGTGGTAGAGAGAGAAAGGGCAGATGTTCATGATTTTTGGAGGTAGTAGAAGGACAAAAAGTGGTGAGAATATATCCCCACCTAAATGAGAATATATCCCCACCTAAGTGAGGTGGCAGCTGAGTTGGTTGGTGCAACGCATTGGGAGCAGCGAGGTGCAGAGTTCAAACCGCATGGAGTTTTTGTTGAGTGCAGTCCATTCGACTTTTGCATCGGTAAGAAGGAAGATAAAGGAGCATGTGCTCCTTGGTTCACATGGGGCATTGTAGCCCACATGGTTGTGGCCCTTGTGTTAGGGCATGTGGGGCTAGGAGGTCACGGGTTCAAGTGACAGTGGTGGTAATTAAATTTTTCCAAGAGGTATGTGCATTTACCATAGTGGGAGTTATAAGGTTTAAATAAATATTTTTATTTTGCCATAATTGGGAGTTATAAGGTTTGGATAAATTTGTGTTGCCATGTATGAGGGTTAAATAAATATTTTTGTGTATGCTCAATTAGGGAGTCATAAGGGATTGTTTTTATTATGTTTCAAATAAAAAGGGAATGCATGAAATATAGTATGTGATGTTGTTTTGAAAAGGGGTTTCAATAGTTTGATTGAAAATTATTTTGAGAAAGGAGTTATAAGGTGTATGTGAGAATTATGTTTATGTGATTGATAACTCTTGTTGATGAAATTTATTTTTAAATATAGGAGTAATAAGGTGTACAAGTGATTTGGCATTGTATGAAGAAATATTTGTTGAAGTGAACATTCTTGTGAAGATTTTTAGATAGACTATTGCTATCTAACCTGGAATTGGCAAAAGGATTTGGTTGTGAGTAAAATAGGTTTTGAAGACATATCTCCATCAAAGCAAAGAGGTATGGGCACATCATATTTTATTTAAAATGTTGGAATGAATGTTGTGAAATATAAGGTGGAGTGAAAAGGATTGTTTGATAAGCATTGTTGGAAATATTTGAGTGAATGTTTATATGCTTCATGGTTGAATGTTTAGAGAACATTTGAGATAGATATTGAGGATTATTTGAGTTAGGGTTTGAGACCCATATTGTGCACTTTGTTTGAAGAAGTATGAAAATACTTGTTTAGGGTTTGTAAGCAAGTTGTGTTTCATTGGTTGAATGATTGAGTGAAATTCTTGAGCATTGGTTTTGAGTGATATTGAAAGTGAATGTGCAAACATTAGAAACTGGATTTGTGAAAGTGACAGACTTAATGATTGAGTAGAACATATTGATTTTTTGATAAAGTACATCATTCTCTATATGTTCCAGAGGTTAAACAAATTTTGAATAGAATATGTCTAAACTGCTTCAAGTTAAAGGAATTACTTTGAATATTAGACAAAGCATTTGATAGCAATTGTGTGCATGAGTTGAGATTGATTGAGCATATTTTGTGAGTTTTTTTGAGTGTGTATTGAGAGTAGATTTGAGGTAAGTCTTGGTGAAGACTTATAGGCATATTTGAGCAAGTCTTAGTGAAGACTTGAGAGCAAATTGAGAAAGTTCTTGAGAGGACTTGAAGGCAGATTTGAGGTAAGTCTTGGTGAAGACTTGTAGGCAGATTTGAGCAAGTCTTAGTGAAGACTTGAGAGCAAATTGAGCAAGTTCTTGAGAGGACTTGAAAGTATATTTGAGGTAAGTCTTGGTGGAGAATTGTAGGTATATTTGAGCAAGTCTTAGTGAAGACTTGAGAGCAGGTTGAGCAAGTTCTTTAGAGGAATTGAAGGTGAATTTGAGGTAAGTCTTGGTGAAGACTTATAGGTAGATTTGAGGCAAGTCTTAGTGAAGACTTGAGATAAGATTGAGCAAGTTATTGAGAGGACTTGAAGGTAGATTTGAAGCAAGTATTTGTGAAGACTTGAGAGCAGATTTGATTGATTGATTTGTTCAAGCTTTGTGTTAAGGCTTGGGGCAAATCTAAGTAGATTTGATTTGTGATTGGATCAAGCTTTGTGTTAAGGCTTGAGGATATATTTGAGGATAGAGTTTGGTACAAATTTGTGAGTAGATTTATGCTAGACTTGAGATAGAGTTAGAGTAGATTTGTACTACACTTGGGATAGAGTTTGGTGTAGATCTAAGATAGATTTGAGAGTAAGATTTTGAGGTGATAGAGTAGAGGACAAGAGTCTCCAGTGGATAGAGATCCATTAGCTAGGGTAGTGAGGATAGAGGTCTTCTATGGAGAGAGATCCACAAGCCAGAGCAGTGGGGGTAGTAGTCTTCTAGAAGATCATCAGCCAAAGTAGAGGGGAAAGAGTTCTCCTATGGAGAGAGATCCACAAACCAGAGCAAGAGGAAAGATTTCTCCTATGGAGTGTGATCCATGAACCAAATGGGAAGATAGAGTTATTCTGTGGAGAGAGATCCATGAACCAGTTGAGGAGATAGAGGTCTCCTGGATCAAGTTCCACAAACCAGAGAAAAGGGGAAAGAGTTCTCCTATGGAGAGAGATACACAAATAAGAGCATAGGGGATTGGTGTCTCCTTTGGACAGAGGTCCATAAACATTGTAATAGGGAATTAATTCCCAAGAAGATTTGTTGAGAAAATTTAGTAGAAATATTTTCTCTGTGGAGTAGCCCACATTGGGTGAACCACATTAAATTGGTGTCTCTATTGTGTGTGATTATTTGTGCATTAATTTTATTACTTCTATTGATATTTCCATTGATAATATTGGATAATATTGTTTGGAAAAGAAAAGTAAAAGTTGGTCTTATACTATTCACCCCCCTCTCAGTATAAGCTTGTGTTCTTCAATTGGTATCAGAGTGGGTTCCTTTGGAAGAGTTTAATAGCTTGAAGGAAAAGTATACAGGAACACAGATGGCATCTCAAAGTGGATATTTAGCAAATAAGGCACCATTGTTCGATGGGAACAATTATGCTTTCTGGAGCATAAGAATGAAGACTTACTTGATGGCACAAGGATATGAGACATGGCAAGCAGTTGAGGATGGATACACACCTCTAGCTAGTCCTCCTACAGATAAATATGGTAAGCTCCTACATCTATATAATGCAAAGGAAATGAATGCAATATTAAGTGGTTTACATGAAGCAAAGTTTGTAAAATTTATGCATTGCACATCAGCAAAAGATATTTGGGAAAATTTGAAGAAAACATATGAGGGAGACAAAAAGGTCAAGATGGTAAAATTGCAAAATCACAAGAAAATATTTGAAGACTTGAATATGAAGGATGAGGAAGACATTGCTACATACTTACTTCATGTGGATGAGGTTGTTAAATCCATGCAAGGACTTGGGTGTAAAGTTGAAGAATCAGATGTTTGTCAAAAGGTTTTAAGGTCACTCCCTATGAGGTATAGTGAAAAGGTTTCAGCTATAGAAGAAACAAGAGATATTGAAAATTTGACCATGGATGAGTTGCATGGAACTCTCACATCTTTTGAGATGAGAATAGGAAAGGATCCTATCCCCAAGAAATAGGTAACCTTCAAAGTAGAAAATAAGACAAAAGATAAGAAGCCAAATTCAAGTGATGAGTCATCTAGTGATGAAGAAGAAAACTATGGCAGAAGGAACAAGGACTCAAGAAAGCACAAAGGTACTAAAATAGTTAAGTGTTTCAATTGTGGTAGATATGGTCACTATGCATCTAACTATCAAAAATTTGGAAGTAGTAGTAGTGAAGAGAAACAATAGGATCATAAGAACAGGGAAGCAAGAAAATCCAGGTATCAAAAGAAAAGCAGGGATGGACAAAGCAAGCATGAAAAGAAGTTTTTCCAAAGACATAAGAAAAGTTTCTATGCAGATAATACAGGAAAAGAGTTCAAGTGATAGTGATGGAAGATCCTCAGATAATGAAGAAGAAGAAATCCTCTTCTTGGCAATAGAGGAAGAAGGAAATGCTTCTATTGGAGATAAATCTGAAAAGTATGAAGATGCTCTTGAAAACAAAGAAGTAGAGGAAGAATCAGAAAATGAAGAGGAAGGAGTAGTTGATCTAGAAGGTGAGCTTATTTCTGCTCTTAAGGAATTAAGAAAGGTAAGAAAGCAGAACTTAAAACTCAAGATTCAATTTTAGGAATGTGATGAAGAAAAAGGAAAGCTTATACAAGATCTGAAAAATTCAATATCTAAGACAAGGAGATTTAAAGAAAAGTTAGAGGCAAAAGTCTTAGAATGTGAAATATTAGAGCATGAGGTGGTTTCACTAAGGAAAGAAGTGAAATAGTCTAAATATAAGCTGCACAGGTTTGGGAAAAGCTCAAAGACCTTGGATAAGATTATCAATGCACAAAGATCTTCATCAAACAAAACAGGACTTGGTTTTGAAGAAGAACCAAGAGCACAGAAAGAGGAGTCAAGCTCAAGATCCAAAGAAGAAGAAGCTTCAGAAGAAGAGAGTAAAGGAGAAAGTGAGACTTATGAGAATAGAAGTTTCACCAAGAAAGGAAACAATGCACAAACAAGGAACATGGAACATCACAGGGAAGAAAGGACTAAGAGACCAATGGGTCCAAGGCAATATTTCTTCAAAGGATGTTGCTTCTCATGTAACAGGTTTGGTCACAAGGCTATGCAGTGCAAGACACATGAAAAGAAGGAATATGGTTTCACTAAGAAAAATTAAGAAATGGGCATCTCTTTCAAGGGTATTGCTACTCTTGTAATCATTTTGGTCATAAAGCAATTCATTGCAGGGTTCATGACAGGAATGGATATGGCTTCACCAAGAGGAACTTCAAGATATTTGCACCTTCTAGGAACCACAAAATTAAGTGTTATAAGTGCAATAATGTTGGGCATATAGCTAAGTGGTGTAGAACAAAATTTCCAGAGACAAGCAAGAACAAGGATATTCAAAAGAATCAGAAGAGTCAATTGAGAAAGAAGGTGGACAAAGAAAAAAAGCATTGTATGTTAGGAGTAGAAATACTCCCACCCCAAAATTAACCACCTCAAGGAGAGGAGGTGGGGAGGGGGCTGAGCTAAGAGTCTTATATTTAGCCCCAAAGGAGTCCCTTTGCCATTGATGTCAAAGGGGGAGAGATTTGAGTTAGGGGGAGAGCATTCAGTCAGGGGGAGTAGTTTCTCAGGGGGAGCAATATTGAAAAAGGTTAAAAAAATGCTTAAAGAAAAAAGGGTTGCCATCAATGAAAAAGGGGAAGATTGTTGGAAATTTGAGCATGTTTTGTTGTCATTGATGTCAAAAGGTTGGATGTCCCAATTTTATGAAATTAATGACAAAAGGGTTGATTAATGTCAAAAGGTTAAAGGTCCTAAGTTGATGGAAATATTTGTGAGAAATGTTTGTTAATTACCTTGGTGGTAATTTGGAAAAGGTTAAAATATTAATAATAAATTACCTTGGTGGTAATTTGGCAAAGGTTAAAATATTAAATGGTGGCAAGATTCTCCTTAAAAGTAAAAGGCCCAAAAGGTTTTAAATATTTAAATTATAATATATTTTTTTTGGTTTGGTTATTGTGAGAAACCCATATGACTGATGTATAGGGTGAGCTATACTTATCAATATGGAATTTAACACAAATCCATCATACACCCACCCCCTCACACATTCACCCATGCCACAGTTTGAACCTTGAACCTACCAAAGAAGAGCTAAATTCTGAACTGTTGCGCTGCACCCACAGGTGCATAAATTATAATATTTAATTATAATTAAATATAATAATTCAAATATTCAAATTTGAATTAAAATAAAGGAAGCCAATGTCATATGATAAATTGGGCATGTGTATAAGTAAGGCAAAGGTAGCCTGAGCCCAAACAATAATTGAGCATTCAATTTCCCTTGCACAATTTATTCCTCACATGTGGTAGAGAGAGAAAGGGCAGACATTCATAGTTTTTAGAGGTAGTAGAAGGACAAAAAGTTGTGAGTGCCTATTGATGAGCATCAGAAATGCTCATATTTTGTATACATTTTCTTGATTATTATGCGGCTATATAATAAGGATTGCATATGTTTATGAATGATTATATAATTATTTGATGAAATTATGCGTGTTATCTAATTCGTGTGTTTTCAGTGTGTTTTTGTGGAATTGTAGTTGATTTAGTCATATTTGGATCAGTCGAGGTCTTTTCATGGACCTGGCACTTTGTTTCTTTTAGAATCAACGTAGAGAAGGTAGGCGCCTTCCTCTTCCAGGAAGGTGCCAAGGAAATACAAGTGCCTTCCTCTCCCAGGAAGGCACCAATAGAAGGCCAGCGCCTTCCTCTTCCAGGAAGGTGCCAAAGGAAAATAAGTGCCTTCCTCTCACAAGAAGGCACCGACAAGAAGGTGCCACTAGAAGGCAAGCGCCTTCCTCTCATAAGGAAGGCGCCACTAGAAGGCAAGTGCCTTCCTCTCACAGGAAGGTGCCAATAGAAGATAAGTGCCTTCCTCTTCCAGGAAGGCACCAATGGCAGTAAGGCGCCTTCCGCATAGAGAAGGCACCCGACATACTTAGGCACCTTCCTCATAGGGAAGGCGCCCCTGTTCTTCACCCGTTGACCAGACAAGCATGACGTGGACAACAGAGATTGGTGCAGTTCCAACTCTACATCATGTAGAGTTAAATTGGGGATCACATCGATGTATGAGAATGTCCTACCAATGCCAGGTGAAGCACAAACCAATCAATGAACATGCCACCATTAGAAATGAATGCCAGTTTTAGCAGACGTCGATCACATTTACCATACTGTCTTAGTTTAGTCTGGAATGAATCGACTGTTATAACTTCTTTGTAATAGAAGATCTATGGGTGTGCTATATAAACACATGCAGACCTCTCTGAGGATATATAGAATATTTTGATAGTAAATGTAGAGAGATATACAAAAGAAGCATTGTAATACTTTGATAATTATAATACAGTTCTAAGAGTTTCTAAGTGCGTGTTCAGTTGGGAGGAAGCTGCTGGAGCCTGGGCCCACTCCAAGCCAGTATTTCTTCCCCTATTTTTCCTATGTTTTCTAGATTAGTTTACCACTTTTATAAGATTGTTTATCGCATTGTTATTTCTAGTATTGCAATAGGTTTATTTCCAAGAATGCGTGAATATTTCCTTTCTGTAGATTTAATTGTTTTTATGTAAATTATTGAGGAGTGTATGAATGATTGACGACCGTTGAAACACCCCCCAATAGTAGAACTAGCGGACTCATCTCAAGTGGTATTGTAAGCAATCTTGTTCAAGACCCTTCGCAAGTTTACGAAGCTCCCTGGGTTGATAAATTAAATGCATGGGCATGTGACAAAAGTAGGAAAGAAGTTAACCTTGTTTGGCCCACAACATTTTGGCACCATTTCCAGGGAAGCATCTCAACTAGATTATTTACAATACCTGGAAACCTTCCATCTGACCTTGTATGAGTTCTTCGAGAAGAAGAGGACCTGATGGTCGGTTTATAAAAACCAATCCACCAGAACCTGAGTCAGCCGAACATTCTAAATTTGAATTAGACTCACCCGACCCACCTCCAACAATCCATTGGAGTGAGGATCCACACTTTGTGCAAAGTGCCTCCTCATCCCATCAACTTGGGGAAGAATGAATCATCATAAATCCCCTATTTAATAGGACACCCTTAGAGGAAGCCCTATTGTGGAAAGTTGTAGAAGATCGGACGATAACACCAGACAACCTTAGAGCCTTGACTCAAAAAGTCTTAAATGACCGTAAGGCCATAAATACTGCATTAGAGACCGCATTTCCTAAAAAAATGGCTGACAACGAAGAAGTCTCATCTGGATTTAGTTTCCCGATTGATGAAGGAGTAGGAGATACCAAAATGAAAAACATATCCCCTGCTCACCTTTCGACCTTCAGAGGATACCCAACTGAGGACCCTGACCTATTTTTATTTAAGTTTGATGTCTTATGTAGGTCTGTGGACTACAAATCTGATACGTAGAAGCTGAAACTCTTTCCTTCCACATTGGATGATGCAACTCTATGGTGGTTCATCGGTCTGGGAGACAAACACATTGCCACTTGGGATCAAATGAAGAAGCTCTTTTTAGAGCAATACCAAGATTTTGGGAGAGCAAGAGACTCCAGAGAAGAGGTCCTGAGCATGACGCAAAAAGAATATGAGTCTCTCGAGGAATACTGGGAGAGATTCAACTTCAATCTTCAATGATCTCCTCACACGAAACTATCTGATAAGTCCCTCAAAAGCATATTTTTGAGAGGACTTACCAATGAATCACTGGAGGCTCTTAACATGATTTCTGGAGGTGATGTCTACCAGCACGCTATGGAAGACATCCGACAACTATGCCAGAACTACTCAAGAAGGAGAGGCAAGACCACTTCTAGAACCATGAAAGTGACTACTTCAGTCACGAAGATAGAAATAGGTAACATGCTGGAAGATTTAAAGAGTGAAATGCTCTCATCTCTAGCATTGCAGATGGATATGCTGCTATTAGAGAAAAAGAAGCAAGAAAACAAAGCAACATTGGCTTATTTTTGTCCAAAATGTAGAGGGAAGCATGCAAAGAATGCATGCCTAGAGAACAAAGTTAGAGTATGCGTAGTTTGTAGGCTGAACCATAAAAATCGATTATTGCCACAACTTCCCAGTAATCAGGAGGATGCTGAAAGCATGGATGCCTATTTCATAGGCAATCGAAAGAGTTGGCCACAACCCCTTGTGGGGAATATGCCAACTAGAATGTCATCATATGGGGGAGGACCATACATGCCCCAAGGCCCACCTCAACCACCTAACATGGGGTGGTGGGGGCCATCACCCTGGTCCAACGCACCCCAACAACATTCCCGAACCAGCAGCCATGGATGCCATATCCATATCCTGGGCAGTAGTGGAGAGGCCACACTACGTGGAATCAGGCTCCATAGAATGTAGCACCAGCTCACCCCCAATAGAATTTACTAGCATTTCCAGTAGTGAGACCTACGCAGCTACCCACACAATCGATGACAAATCCTAATAACAGGGTGAACCAACTAGCATACAATGTGGAGGGTGAGATGTATCCGATGTACCATATTCAGCTTAGGTCTGGTAGACAACTAGGAGTAGGAACGCCTCCATTGGTAGAAGAGGAGGAAGAGGTAGGAGAAACACCTCTTGTAGAAGAGGTGATAGAAGAAATGCCTGAGAGAGCAAAGGCTCCATTTCCCAACCGGCTACAAGAATAGAGGAAAGTAACACAGCTGGAGTTCGATATCTTGTCTAGCTTGAAGAACCTCACCATGACAATTCCATTATTTCAAGCCATCCGAGATGTTTCGATATATACCAAGGCGATAAGAGAGATGTGTCTAAGGAAGCCAGGATGAAGAGCAACCCAGACTATCAATGTCATGGGTAAACTAGTAGATTTGATGATGGGAAAAATGTGCCATCCTAAGTATGCAGACCTGGGAAACCCGGTGTTGACTATAAAAATCGAGGGACATTCCCTGTCCAATACGTTGGTCGATCTTGGAGTAGCCATCAATGTAATGCCTCAGGAGACCATGTAGAGGCTACAGCTCATGAACCTGAAACCCACTATGATAGTGCTACAGCTGGTCGATCGATCGACCGTGGCACCGAAAGGAATGTTGGAAGACGTAATAGTGACAATCAGTGCATGGGAATACCCAGCCAACTTTTTAGTCTTGCAATCTAAAACTAGGCTAGGCGGTTACCCGCTCATCTTGGGAAGGCCATGGCTGGCAACAGCTGATGCTTACATCAGCTATCGGGATGGGTTGATGACCATATCCGATGGAAAAAATGTTAAAAGGTTGACTATTTCACCCCCAGCACAGTCCGTCGACTCATTAGGAGAACCCATGTTGATCGAGCATGAAAATCCTGAGCTATCCATGATCCAACCGATGATGACATTGGATGAGTTGGCAGAAGAAGATGAAGATGGTGCTATTGTGGAGTTCCTCCATGGGGAGTCCTCCATCTCTACACCTGGATCATCATTGGCTGGTGCCCAAGATCACCATGTTCAACAGATACACGTCGGGCCAAGAAGAACATTGAATGTCAGCAGTGGGTTGACTCCCACACAATTGACGAAAGTAGAAGAGCTCCTGGTTAGACACCAATAGGCATTTGCATGGGATTACTCAGATATGAAGGGTATCAACCTAGAGATCTATACCCATCATATATACCTCGATGATCAAGCAACTCCAAGCAGGCAACCACAGAGAAGAATGAATCCGGCAATGAAAGACATTGTCAAGGAAGAACTGCAAAAACTCTTGACTGCCGGATTCATCTATCCAATTTTTGACAGTGAGTGGGTATCACCATTAGTGGTAGTCCCTAAAAAGAATGGGAAGTGGTGAATCTATGTGGACTACAGAGCGTTAAACAAAGCGACCAAGAAGGACCACTTCCCACTCCCGTTCATTGATCAAGTCTTGGATACACTCTCTAGGAGGAAGTATTTCTCCTTCCTGGATGGATTCAATGGATACAACCAGATCCAGATAGGAGAAGAGGATCAGGATAAGACAACGTTCACCTACCCATGGGGAACGTTTGCCTATCGGGTATTACCTTTCAGATTATGCAACGCACCTACCACCTTTCAAAGGGCGGTGCTTAGCATATTTTTAGACATGATGGGAGACATGGTCGAAGTATACATGGATGACTTCACCATCTATGGAGAAACCTTTGACGAAGCAATGACGAACTTGGAAAGAGTGCTCGAAAGAAGCAAGGAAAACAATTTGTCCCTGAGCAATGAGAAATGCTTTATGATGATGCAAGAAGGCATCATACTAGGACACCACCTCTCCACAGAAGGAATAAAGGTTGATAAAAGAAAAATTGAGGTCATCAGAGACCTACCCAACCCCAGAACATAGAGAGAGGTGAGGAGTTTTCTTGGATCAGTCGGGTACTACCGATGATTTATCACCGAATTTAACAAAATTGCAAAACCACTGCACACTCTATTATCTAAAGATGTGGAGTTCAATTGGATGAAAGACTGCGAAGAAGTGTTTTAGTTGCTTAAAGAGAAACTGATATCCACACCAGTTTTAAGAGGACCAAATTGGGCCATACCATTCCATATCTACTGTGATGCATCCAACAATGCGATTGGAGCAGTCCTCGGATAGAAGGATGGCGAAGAATTTTATGCCATCTACTATGTCAGCAAAAACTTGGTAGGAGCCGAGCTCAACTACACGGTGACAGAGAAGGAGTTCCTTGCAGTTGTGCATGCCATAAACAAATTCTGCCATTATATCATCGGGTATAAGGTATTTGTCCACATGGACCACGTGGCCATCAGATACTTGATGAGCAAGTCGGCCATTGGTGGAAGAATTATCAGGTGGCTCTTGTTACTACAGGAATTTGACATCACAATAGTCGACAAACCAGGCAAAGACAACGTCATAGAAGATTTTCTATCCAAATTGATATCGACAGACCATACAATAGTGGAAGACTAGTTTTTGGATGAACATTTATTCACCATTAGTGAGCAAATCCCGTGGTACGCAGATATAGCCAATTACTTGGCCATCGAAAGAACCTCACCTGCTCTCTCTTTTTGAGAAAAGCAGGTGGTCATAGAGAAAAGTGCATCGTTCCTATGGATTGATGGCCTCCTATTCAAAATAGGATGTGACCAGATTATAAGGAGATGCATAGCAGAACAAGAGTTCTCAGAAGTACTCAAAGCATGTCATGACGAACCATGTGGAGGACACTTTGCAGGGAAATGAACTGCCTACAAAATCCTACAAGTTGGGTACTTTTGGCCCACTCTGTTCAAGGATGTGGCTGCGTATGCCAACAAGTGCGATGAATGCCAAAGAATGGGTAGACCAACCCATCGAGATGAAATGCCCCTCCAGCCTCAGGTACACCTAGAACCCTTCGATAAGTGGGGCATGGACTTCATGGGACCAATTAATCCACCTTCAATAGGGAGGAGGTTTATTTTGGTCTGTACAGATTACGTCACCAAATGGGTTGAAGTTCAAGCGTTGAGAGATTCAAAAGAAAGAACAATCATCGATTTCTTATTTTCCCACATTTTTACATGATTTGGGGTCCCTAGAGAGATAACAATAGACCAAGGGCCTCAATTTACCTCCAAGTTGATCAAGGAGCTGATGGAGCAATACAGAGTTCGGCACAATAAAACTACACCCTACCATCCATAGGCAAATGGGCAAGTGGAAGTGACGAACAGAGAAATAGAGAACATCCTGACGAAGACCGTGCAACAACACAAAAAATATTGGGCTACATAGTTGTCGAAGGTAGTCTGGGCGTATAATACCACGTGGAAATCCACCATAGGCTTCACACCCTTCCAACTGGTCTATGGGAAGAGTGCGATGATGCCCATTGAATTTGAAATCAAGACATTGAGGATGGCTTCAGAATTGAACTTGAGCTTGGATGACGCTCAAAAAGAAAGGATTCGGCAGCTAGATCAGCTGGACGAAATCTGAATGGACGCTTTACAGAGAACGAAAATCATACAAAAGCAAAGAAAGCGGTGGCATGATCGCCACATTAAACTAAAGCAGTTCCAAGAAGGAGAATGGGTGTTGTTGTATGATTCTTGATTCCAAGAAAGAAAAGGTAAATTAATGCAAATATGGATGGGACCGTATGAGGTGGTAGAGCTCATCAAGAATGGGGCAGTGCACGTTAGAACAATTGATGACAGCAACATCATGTTAACGGTCAATGGCCACCGACTATGCCCCTATAACACATCCAAAACCTTACAGGTGGAATCCAGAATAGACATGGGGGAGACCCCATCTTGTTAGATCTAGACCAAACTCTTAACAAGCAAAATGGTGGGCATGGAGGTGCTCACCAAAATCAATTAATTTAGTTTTTTTCTTATGGTGTGTTTTGTAGGGATGACACCCGCATGCAAGCTACAGGCATCCTAATCCAGGGCCTAATAGGCATGAAATGCATCTAACTGCATTTATTTTTCTTTCTTTTCATTTGCTTTTTGTAGGTGGAGGACCTGACAACACGAGGAATAGGTATCTAGGAAACCAGGCCTGATTCAGCTCAGCATTCCGACATCGACACTCGTAGGTAGAAGCTGAGGCAGCGTGAAGCAAGACTGAGAAGGCTTGATCACCCTTTCCTAGTCAATCACAACATGATTGCCAAGAATAAAGTGCCTTCCACATCGAGAAGGCACAGAAGAAGGTGCCTTCCTTATAAATAAGGCACCCAGCTAGAAGAAGGCACCTTCCGTATGAAGAAGGTGCCCAACCAGAATAAGGTGCCTTCCTTATGAAGAAGGCGCCCACCAGAATAAGGTGCCTTCCTTATGAAGAAGGCACCCCACCAGAATAAGGTGCCTTCCTTATGAATAAGGTGCCCCACTAGAAGAAGGTGCCTTCCTTATAAAGAAGGCACAAAAAAAAAAAAAAAAAAGTAGGCACCTTCCATAGCGGGAAGGCGCCACAAAAAAAAAAAAAAAAGAGCCCGAGGCGCCTTCCACATCAGGAAGGTGCATACAGACCGAGGTGCCTTCCACCCCAAGAAGGTGCAGGTATACAATGGCACCTTCCACCCCAAGAAGGCACAGGTATTTAGTAGCACCTTCCACATTAGGAAGGCACACCCATTCAGAAGCACCTTTCGTAGCAGGAAGGCACCATCATCAAAAGGGTGCCTTCCACCACCGGAAGGTGCATCCATTCAAAGAGCACCGAAAACATCGAGAAGGCACCATATAAGCGCCTTCCACATCGGGAAGGCACCACATAAGCGCCTTCCACATTGGGAAGGTACCAAAGAGTGCCTTTCGTGTACAGCCAGCACTTAAGTCTCATGGATGCCTCGATCAGAATGAAATCACCACACGAACGAGCGACATCAGATTACCACCATCACCCATGTGATGGAAATCCACCCCAATCAAAAAAATATTGGAGAATTATGGGGTGAGATCAGTGCGCACATTCCAAAGATGATGGACAGATGATTTTTTGAGCAAATCGAGAGTCTGTCTTCAGCACCAACCATCAAACAACTCAGCACCAAAGTCCAGCGTAATCCGCACAAACAAAATACCCCTCCCCCATGTCACAAATCAGTGAATCAATGCTCTTCATGATGCATGAAACACCAAATAAGGTACGCGCATACTAACTCAAATATTTATATAATTATTCATAAATTATACAGTACCAAAAAAATATTGCCGTCATAAAAATCATATACCCCCATGGCCGGAACCACGTGCCAATGATATGGCTCGAAAGGCATACCCTAGAATTAAATGCTAAGGTTAGGCACCTTCCCTATAAGAAGGTGCCTTCCTGAAGAAGTAAGGATAGAAAAAAAAAAACACAGCAGTAAGGGAAGGCGCCATGGGAGGAAGGTCGAAGAATCATGCGGTGAAAAAGAATGAGCCGAGTGATACGAAAGGAATTAGGGGGATGGTAAAAACATAGTTTGAGGCCGAGGGATGGTTCGAATACTATACCCTGGTCAGTCAGGGCTAGGATATGGAGGCAGCCAAGGAATTTTCTGCCTCCTTGAGGGGTGACGTAGCTCAGGTGCGAGGGGTAGAAATTCTCGTCACCCCCGAATACATCTCACAGGCGACTGGATTGCCCCTCATAGGTGAATGCATATACAAAGGTGGACTGCTAAAGCCATACGCCGAAGTGCTGCTACCAGGAGAAAATGTGCAGATAGATAAGGAAGGGCTACCCAAAAGCAGCCTTCCCATGAATCTACGAAAGATATTCGAGCAGGTTGCTCGATTATTTACATGCATCGAGAAGTATACCCATTTGCACACTAACCATGTGCAGTTTTTGAATCACCTGGTGCATGGAAGGAAGTTGAACGTGCCCTTCTACCTAGAAAATTCCCTGAAGGAAGAAGTGGCTAGGTACCAGAAGGGAGCACCATCCACCTTGGCCCACCATGGGCTGATATCAGAACTGGCCTACCATGCAAAAGCGTAGAGGCAGAACCCCGACGCAGAGGGAGATGGCAGCCAAGAAAGGCAACAGGATGCTATTGCCAAAATAGGGCAAGAAGAGGGAAGCCCTACAGAGGAGATGGCAAGTATCGGGAAATTGGCATTGCCCAATTTCATAGAAGAAAGAGGGCATTCACCAGTGCCCGAATGCACAGAGGAAAGAGGGCATTCCCCAGTGCCCAAGTATGAAGAGGAAGGAGCACCGCTTATTAGTAGCGAGGCCGAGTTTCGACTGCCAAAACCAGTCCCCAGGAGGAAATACCTACGGTGACTCCTCTCGACAGAAGAAGAAGAGAATGACCCAAAAGTCGACATTGTAGCCCAAACCCTTCAAGAATTGAAAAACTAGAGCCCACAAGATGTAGGGACTTCGAGAGCAATGATCAGGTCGACGTAGCCTTGGAGGAAGCACTGGAGTGGCAGACCAATTTTTGGATGGCCCAAAAAATTTTGGAGGACTACTAGAATGAGCATAGAGGGGAATTGGAAGAATGAGAAAGATGAATCACCTAGCTCAAGTAGCTGGTCCAGCAGTTGTGGGAGGAGAACCAACAACTCCAGGATAGGGGAACAGAAAGAAGGGATGCATCGACCCAAACTGACTGGGCAATAGAGGTCCCGACGAATTCTCCCACATCTGCAGAACGAGTATTCTCTTCGGGAGAATTTTGATCGGACGCCCGATAGAGCAGCCCAGAGGCAGGGGAGAATTCCTCTATTTTTGGGAGTGAAGGGGAAAGAAGTCCCACAACACCCCCTATCATCGACCTGAGTGATACAGAGTAGGACGAGGGCCAACAATAGCAGACAGGATCGGGGGATAAGGAAGAACTCCCGGACCTAAGGAAGAAAGAGAAGAACTTGAGGGGTCGGCATAGGACAGATAGGGGGGCGAAGAAGCACCCCTAGGGATGGCAGCACAGGTCCCCCAGAGTGAAGAGAATGCTCCAGGGACCGCAGAGTAGGCCCCTCAAAGCGAGAAGATGTTTTCCAGGGAGAAAGGGAAAACCCCTGTTCGAGCCGCCACATTTTCTATAGAGGCCAATGGAAAAGGGCCCAGGATGGCTCGAAAGAAGGTGAAGGTGACCTTCGTCGAGCTAGAAGAAGATGAGTGGGATATGCAACCATTCGTAGAGAGGCAAAAATAGTTCGAACGACTTCTCAAAGAGATGACAACAGATAAGGAGACTAGGAAGGCAACCTCGAGGATGGAGGGGGACTCTGGTATCTGTGTCAACTCGATAGAGGACAACCAGTTTTGGGAGATTTACGGGTCATCCCGGGGATGACCCTCCAAGATAAGAAGGTATTTTGAATGATGGGGGGTATATGGCCCCGAATTGGAAGCCACTGCCATTGCAAAGGAGAATGTAGGGCTTACTCCTGAAGCAACTCGATTGTACAAAGCCCAAGTAGTTCATCTCAAGAGGGATAATTTAGATATCCCTCTTGCAGTGGTCAGACCTTCGGATGTTGACCTATGGCAAGCTGTAGAAGCTGCATTTTAGGCAGCAGAGACGATGCTAGCTAGATCACCTCCGATAGCGGCCAAGATGAGGAAAGCAAAGCCGACAGTAGCACCCGCAGCCCCATGTAGAAAAAGAGGAGCCACACCTCCTAATGCCAGTACACAGAAGAGGTAGACACAGGCCATAGGTACAGCCAGATCCACCAAGAAATGACAATGATGAGGGGTCAACAGGGCTACCTACAATTTTGATGCCATGAGGGCGTGGCATATGTTAGGCATGGGGGGATGATGAGCATCAGAAATGCTCATATTTTGTATACATTTTCTTGATTATTATGCGGTCGTATAATAAGGATTGCATATGTTTATGAATGATTATATAATTATTTGATGAAATTATGCGTGTTATCTAATTCATGTGTTTTCAGTGTGTTTTTGTGGAATTGTAGTTGATTTAGTCAGATTTGGATCAGTCGAGGTCTTTTCATGGACCTGGCACTTTGTTTCTTTCAAAATCAATGCAGAGAAGGTAGGCGCCTTCCTCTTCCAAGAAGGCACCAAGGAAAGACAAGCACCTTCCTCTCCCAGGAAGGCACCAATAGAAGGCCAGCGCCTTCCTCTTCTAGGAAGGTGCCAAAGGAAAATAAGCGCCTTCCTCTCATAGGAAGGCATCGACAGGAAGGTGCCACTAGAAGGCAAGTGCCTTCCTCTCATAAGGAAGGCACCACTAGAAGGCAAGCGCCTTCCTCTCACAGGAAGGCACCAACAGAAGATAAGTGCCTTCCTCTTCCAGGAAGGCACCAACGGTAGTAAGGCACCTTCCGCATAGAGAAGGCGCTCGACATACTTAGGCACCTTCCTCATAGGGAAGGTGCCCCTGTTCTTCGCTCGTTGACCAGACAAGCATGACGTGGACAACAAAGACTGGTGTAGTTCCAACTCTACGTCATGTAGAGTTAAATTGGGGATCGCACCGACATATGAGAATGTCCTACCAATGCCAGGTGAAGCACAAACCAATCAGTGAACATGCCACCATTAGAAACGAATGCCAATTTTAGCAGACGTCGATCACATTTACCAGACTGTCTTAGTTTAGTCTGGAATGAATCGATTGTTATAACTTCTTTGTAATAGAAGATCTATGGGTGTGCTATATAAACACACACAGACCTCTCTGAGGATATATAGAATATTTTGATAGTAAATGTAGAGAGATATACAAAAGAAGCATTGTAATACTTTGATAATTATAATACAGTTCTAAGAGTTTCTAAGTGCGTGTTCAACTAGGAGGAAGCTGCTGGAGCCTGGGCCCACTCCAAGCCAGTATTTCTTCCCCTATTTTTCCTGTGTTTTCTAGATTAGTTTACCGCTTTTATAAGATTGTTTATCGCATTGTTATTTCTAGTATTGCAATAGGTTTATTTCTAGGAATGCATGAATATTTCCTTTCTGTAGATTTAATTGTTTTTACGTAAATTATTGAGGAGTGTATGAATGATTGACGACCTTTGAAACACCCCCCAATAGTAGAACTAGCGGACTCATCTCAAGTGGTATTGTAAGCAATCTTGTTCAAGACCCTTCGCAAGTTTACGAAGCTCCCTGGGTTGATAAATTAAATGCATGGGCATGTGACAAAAGTAGGAAATAAGTTAACCTTGTTTGGCCCGCAACACCTATCCCTACCTAAGTGAGGTGGCAACTGAGTTGGTTTCCATAGTGCATTGGGAGTAGTGAGGTGCAGAGTTCAAACCATAGAGTTTTTTTTAGCACGGTCTATTTGAATTTTGCACCTGGCAGGAAGGAATATCAAGGAGCACGTGCTCCTTGGTTCACATGGGTTATTGTAGCCCACACGATTATGACCCTTGTGTTAGGGTTCATGGGGCTAAGAGGTCACAAGTTCGAGCGACAGTAGCAGCGATTAATTATATCAAGAGGTATGTGCATTTACCATAGTGGGAGTTATAAGTTTTAAATAAATATATTTATTTCCCATAATTGGTAGTAATAAGGTTTAGATAAAGTTTTGTTGCCATGTATGAGGGTTAAATAAATATACTATGTATGCTCAATTATGGAGTCATAAGGGATTGTTTTGATTATATTTTAAATAAAAAGGGAATGCATGAAATTTAGTATGCAATGTTGTTTTGAAAAGGAGTTTTAATAGTTTAATTGAAAATTATTTTGAGAAAGGAGTTATAAGGTGTATGTGAGAATTATGTTTATGTGATTGATAACTCTTGTTGATGAAAATTTATTTTTAAATATTAGGAGTAATAAGGTGTACAAGTGATTTGGCATTGTATAAAGAAATATTTGTTGAAGTGAACATTCTTGTGAAGATTTTTAGATAGACTGTTGCTATCTAACCTGGAATTGGCAAAAGGATTTGGTTGTGAGTAAATAGGTTTTGAAGACATATCTTCATAAAAGCAAAGAGGTATGGGCACATCATATTTTATTTGAAATTTTGGAATGAATGTTGTGAAATATAAGGTGGAGTGAAAAGGATTGTTTGATAAGCATTGTTGGAAATATTTGAGTGAATGTTTATATGCTTCATGGTTGAATGTTTAGAGAATATTTGAGATAGAGATTGAGGATTATTTGAGTTAGGGTTTGAGACCCATATTGTGCACTTTGTTTAAAGAAGTATGAAAACACTTGTTTAGGGTTTGTAAGCAATTTGTGTTTCATTGGTTGAATGATTGAGTGAAATTCTTGAGCATTTGTTTTGAGTGATATTGAAAGTGAATGTGTAAACATTAGAAACTAGATTTGTGAAAGCGTCAAACTTAATTATTGAGTAGAACATATTGAGTTTTTGATAAAGTACATCATTCTATATATGTTCCAGAGGTTAAACAAATTTTGAATAGAATATGTCTAAACTGCTTCAAGTTAAAGGAATTACTTTGAAGATTAGACAAAGCATTTGACAACAATTGTATGCATGAGTTGAGATTGATTGAGCATATTTTGGGAGTTTTTTTAAGTGTGTATTGAGAAGGCTTGAAGGTAAATTTAGGGTAAGTCTTGGTGAAGACTTGTAGGCATATTTGAGCAAGTCTTAATGAAGACTTGAGAGCATATTGAGCAAGTTATTGAGAGGACTTGAAGGTATATTTGAGATAAGTATTGGTGAAGACTTATAGGCAGATTTGAGCAAGTCTTAGTGAAGACTTGAGAGTAGGCTGAGCAAGTTATTGAGAGTACTTGAAGGCGTATTTAAGGTAAGTCTTGGTGGAGACTTGTAGGTATATTTGAGCAAGTCTTAGTGAAGACTTGAGAGTAGGTTGAGCAAGTTCTTGAGAGGACTTGAAGGTAGATTCAGGTAAGTCTTGGTGAAGACTTATAGGTAGATTTGAGCAAGTATTAGTGAATAATTGAGAGCAAATTGAGCAAGTTCTTGAGAGGAATTGAAGGTATATTTTAAGAAAGTCTTTGTGAAGACTTGAGAGCAAAGTTGATTGATTGATTTGTTCAAGATTTGTGTTAAGGCTTGGGGAAATCTAAGCAGAGTTGATTTATGATTGATCAAGCTTTATTTTAAGGCTTGAGGATATATTTGAGGATAGATTTTGGTATAAATTTGTGAGCAGACTTGTGCTAGACCTGAGATAGAGTTAGAGTAGATTTGTACTACAATTGGGATAGATTTTGGTGTAGATCAGAGATAGAGTTGAGAGAAAGCTTTAGATATAATAGAGTAGAGGATAGGAGTATCTAGTGGATAGATATCCATTAGATAGGATAGTGAGGATAGAGGTATCCTATGGAGAGATAACCACAAGCCAGAGTAGTGGGGGTAGTATTATTCTAGAATATCATTAGCCAGAGCAAAGGGGAAGAGTTCTCCTATGGAGAGACATCCACAAACCAGAGCAAGGGGAAATATTTCTCCTATGGAGTGTGATCCATGAACCAACTAGGAAGATAGAGTTCTTCTATGGAGATAGATCCATGAACTAGTTGAGAAGATAGAGGTCTCCTAGATCAAGTTCCATGAACCAGAGAAAAGGGGAAAGAGTTCTCCTCTAGAGAGATATCCATAAATCATATCATAGGGTATTGGTGTCTCCTTTGGACAAATGTCCATAAACATTGTAATATGGAACTGATTCCCAAGAATATTTGTTGAGAAAATTTAGTAGAAATATTTTCTCCATGGAGTAGCCCACATTGGGTGAAACACATTTAATTGGTGTCTCTATTGTGTGTGGTGATGGGTGCATTGATTTGATTACTTCTATTGATGTTGCCATTGATAATATTGGATAATATTTTTTGAAAAAGAAAAGTAAAAGTTTGTCTTATGTTGTTCAAGCCCTCCTCTCCGTATAAGCTTATGTTATTCATATCAAGGGTCGGGTGATTGTTGATTAGTTATCCTCTACTCCCCTAAAATTTTTCCATCCCTTGGTCATCAAGTTTCTTGATGAGTGCTTTAGCATAGAATCCAAGGAGCCAATGTCTTGGACTTTGTTTTTTTATGGAGCCCAATGCATGAAGGGCATTGGTGTTGGATTTATTCTAGTCACCCCACAAAAATAGCTCATCTCCCTTTTTGCTTCTCTTGCACAAACAACACTAAAAAATACGAATCTTTGATCCTTGACCTTAGAGTAGCATTAGCCTTGTAGGTTAGAGTTAATTAAGTCTTTGGTGACTCTCAAATTATGGCGACTCAGGTTAACGAGGTTTACCAAACTTGAGATGATAAGCTAAAACCTTACAAAGATATTGTCACCAAGATTTTGTTTACATTCAATTGGGTGACTATAGAGTCTATCCCTAGATCCTTTGATTTTAATGTAAATTCTATGAACACTATTGAATCCTCATTTCCTCTGGTGTTGGAAGATGATCAAGCATTGATTATCATTAGAAAAATCTGGGAGCTTGCATCACTCAATTTTTGTCTTATTTCATTAGATGTTTTGACCATCAAATATTCCCCATTTGAACGATGGTATACCAACATATTTAATTTCCATAAATATGGATTTATCCTTGATGGTTTAGATCATAATCAGCATAAGATTTTGTGAAAAAGAGCATATCGATTCATTATAATTGGTAGTACTTTGTATCAATGTTCTTTTGAAGGTATCCTCTTATGATGCCTTAAATTTGATGAAGCTTGAATATTTCTTAGTGAGGCTCATGAAGGTTCATTTGGAGGCCATTTTAGCAGTAATGTCATTGCCAAAAAGCTCCTTCAAATGGGGTACTATTGACATTCCATGGAGAAATATGCATATGACCATGTTCAATGCTATAACAAGTTTCAATGCCATGATAACCTTTTTCATGCTCCTTCTCAACACCTTCAAATTATTTCTTCCTCTTGGAAATTTTCCATGTGGGGATTGGACATCATCAATAATATTAATCCCATGTTGTTTGATTGTCACAAGTTTATCATAATAGTGACAAAGTACTTCACTAAATGGGTTGAAGCCATGTCCTTAGCCATGGTGACTAGATATCGAGTTTCCAAAGTCATATTCAACTAGATCCTCTATAGGTTCAAGATTCCTTTTGTGATTGTTTCAAATAATGGAACTCCTTTGAAGAACAAGTATGTCCATAAAATTTATGCTAAGTAAAATATTTAGCATAGGTGGTCAACTCTATATTACCCCCAAGGTAGCAAACAAGCTCAAGCATCCAATAAGTCTTTGATCAAAGTTCTAAAAATATTGGTTAGTAAGACCAATTGAGACTGGAATATCTAGCTTTATCCAGACCTATGGGCCTATCACACTAGTGTGTGAACTCCTATAGGTGATTCTTTCTATATCTTGGTCTATGGGAATGAGGCTAATTTTTATATTTAAGTTAGAGGATCCTTCATTGTGCATCTTATTGCAAGATGTATCGATTGATGATGAGTATCACTCCAATCATTTATGCCAATTGGAGTTTTTGGATGGAAAGTGCATTCATGCCTTAGAGCATTTATGAGCCTATCAAATAGGCTCAAGTGATATTATTTCAAGATATTTTAAAATCATTATTTTTAGGTTGGGGACCTTATCCTGAAGAAAAACTAGAAGAACACTTATACTCATTTAGATATTAAAGGCAAGTTTTGGCCCAATTGGTTATTCCCCTTTATCATAACAACCAATTTTGGTTTAGGGGACTATCATTTAGCTTCTTTATATGGTCAAGAACTTAAATAACTAATCAACATAATGCATCTAAAGAGATACTATGCATAACTTTACACATTACATTTTCATGTTGCATTTAGGTTAGTTTTCATATTGCATTTGGTTTTTTTATTCATATTGCATGATTGCCTATAATAATTTGTATGCTTTACCTGATATTCTATTCCACTTGCATTTTGCTTGTCATACAATTGCATTGCTACTTGTTCATACTTACATGACTGGTTGATCATATAGATTCATGGAGATTTCATGACAATGGCAATTTATGACACCTAGTAAGGTCTTAGCTCACATGCATTGCACTCATATTAGGGCTATTATGCCTAGAAAATCCCCAACCTAGGACGCATTTCCATACATTTTCATCTTTGCATTCCATCCATATATTCCTCTTCTCTTTACTTCCCTTATATTCCTTGAACTTAAAAGTATAAAATGATCATCAAAATTTTCTCCAAGTCAAGGGATATAGTTCTCCTTTTGTATATCCTTATCCTTTGCATGTCTTCTTTCTTCTTTTTGTCAAGATAAAGGATATATGTTCCTTCTTCTATTTTCACACCTATTGGTATTTTGAGTGTTAAGTGGTCCTTGTGAAATAGGATATATACCACATGGATATCATTTATGATACTCATTCGGCCACTGACTATCTTACGCACACCTCTTAGCTCTTGAAATTTTACTAGGGATGCACACACACACTATCTTATTGCTTCTCTTGCTTTCTTCTATCTTATTTTAACACCCCACACACTCACACTACTTTGATATGCTTTTGCTCTGCTCATACATCATTTTGCACACACCACACCCCTATCGGGTAGTACTCATTTTGGTAAACATCAATCACATCATTTCAACACCCCATATGGGATAGATTCAGGGTCATGAGCGAGGGATAGCCTCCATTTGACCATTTGTGAGCATACATCCTAGCGGGTATATCTCTTCATCTTCATCCATTAATGAGTACCACACCTTTAGGGGGTATTTCTCCACACCTATCCATATTTGTGAGTATATCACCCTTTTAGGATAGCTTCATGGTCACAAGTGAGGGGCAACCTCCATTCAGTCATTTGTAAGCACACATACTTACAAGGGTTCCACTCCTATTTTTCTTTTTCTTCATTTTGACCTTTTGAATATTTGCTTTCTTCTTCTTTTGTCTTTCTTCCATCATAATTTTTTTCTTACCCCCTTCTCTTTTCTTTCTATTCTTTTTTATTTCTACCCATTCATTCATACATTTCATTTTGCATCCATCACATCAATTAGATTCACTTGTGCATCTCATTTAGTTAATTTATTATGCATTGTATTCGTTATATTTGTGATTAAAAAAAACACTTAAACAATGCAAGTAAAATCTTATATTTCTTTATTTTTGTATCCTTTTATCTTTCCTCTTTCCTCCATTTTGCACCTTTTTCTTTCTCACCATTTTTTGCTCTCTTTTCTTATAAGTCCTTTGTTTCAAGTTTCCTTAGGAATTTTACATTCCTTTTAAAACTCGAGTTAAGAACACAAGCTTATACTAAGAAGGGGGTGAATAGTATAAGATAAATTTTTATTTTTCTTTCCCAATCAATATTATGCAATGTATAGATCAATATCAACAACAATTTTCAAAGCAATGCACAAAACACTATACACAATAGAGACACCACAATTTACGTGGTTCACCCAATGTGGGCTACTCCACGGAGAAAATATTTCACTAAATTTTTCTCAATCAATCTCTTTGGAATCCTTTCCCTATTATAATGTTTATGGGCCTCTGTCCAAAGGATATGTTGATCCCCTAAATCAATTTTGTGGATCTCTATCCACATGAGAACTTCTTCACCTCTGCTTTGGTTGGTGATCCTCTAGAAGACTACTACCTTCACTACACTGGATTGTGGATCTCTCTCCACTAAAGACTCTTATCCCCACTTAGAAGACCTATCCTCACTACCATAGCTAATGGGTCTCTATCCACTAGAGACCACTGTCCTCTTTGCTCTGTCACCTACATATCTCTATCTCAAATATGCACTAAAAATAGTCCTTCAGTCTAGCACAAATCTGCTCAATCTCTATATTTGGTATGGCATAAACCTATCCTCAAAATTATACCAAACTCTACTCCACATGTCCACTCAGAACTTGCTCAAATCTTCTCAACAAGTCCACTTAGAAATTTTTCAATTTTCTCAACAAGTCCACTTAGAACTTGCTCAAATCTATTCAACAAGTCCACTCAGAACTTGCTCAAATCTGCTCAACAAGTCCACTTAGAACTTTCTCAAATATGCTCAAAAATTCCACTTAGAACTTGTCCAACCTGCTCAATAATTCCTCTCAAGAACTTATCTAAATCTACTCTCAATATGTATATTGTAAGCTTCCACAAAAGCTTACTCAAATCTGTCAACAAGCCCTCTCAAAGACTTGCCTCAAATATTTTCAACAAGTCCACACTAGAACTAGTCCAATATCATAGAAACATAAAGAGAATTGTTAGAGATCCAATATATTCTATACTCAATGCCCAATCACTTTCTCAAATCAAATCAGAATATAGAATAATTTGTTTTATGGTACTTTAAAAATCACTACACACATCCACTTGACTAGACTCAACCAACTCTACTCAACCAATCACTCAAAGAAACATCCCTTGCTCACAAACCCTAGTCCAAGCATGTAAATATCAACTCAAAATGTTTCCAACAATTATCAACAACAATCCTCACATAACAATGATACTCATGTTCTTTCAAACCCTAGTTCAATTTCTTTGCTCAACAACTCACTTTAACAACAATACTCATAAAACAATCTTCATATAGCAATGATACTCATGTTTTTTTCAAAACCTAGTTCAGGTTATTTTCTCAACAACTCACTTCAAAAATAATGCTCATAAAACAATATTCACATAGCAATGATACTCAAACCCTAGTTTAAGTTCTTCACACAACCAATGGATTCAACAACAATGCTTATAAAACAAGGTTTTAACCACACTTCTTTATTCCAGGAAACCTTGTAGCAATCACTCAAACACACTTAAAAGGAAACCCTAATTAAGTCATTTTCACTCTAAACTTATTTTCCAGAAGACAACCAATCAACTTAAACTTAGAAAAAATATGCGCATAAATTTTTCTTGATAAAGATTACCTTCAATAATATGCCATAATAACACAACATTCCTTTGCCAATATTAAGAGGATTAGATGAAAATACAATGCATATATTAATTCATGAGTATATACCTTATTACTCCAATCTCAAAATAATATCCAACACCAAAATATTTTGAATATTCACCTCTCAAGCATAAGAAACTTTACTACTTTGTTTTTCAAAACCCAAAGCTATTTCTACTTATAACTCCCTAAACTAATTATTGCATTAAAGATAATTCTTTTAATAAGATAATGCAATTTATCTTTCCCTTTTCTAATGTAAAATTATTTTACCCACAAGTAAATATTTTCACCTCAATACTTTATAATAACTACTCCCTTTTAATTTAGGCATTCATCAAATTAATTACAACCTTATTTCTCCTTTATTCAACCTTAGCCTAAATTAAAATTAAAAATCACAAAAATGTTACCATTTTTATTAACGCCTGAATTGCTTCTTCTTCCAAGCGCATTCCTCTTGGATGTCACCATTGTGGAGTTGCATTCTCCATTAGAGCCTCCACACCTTATGCCTTCACCTACTTAAGGCCATGCCTTGCTACGTTCACTGTCTCAAGCCACACATTGGCTATGTTTGTTGCCTTGAGCCACACCTTGGCTACACTCACTGCCTTGAGACACTCCTTGGCTATGTCTATTGTCTCTAGCCACACCTTGGCTATTCTTTTTTCCTTGCACCACTCCTTGGCTATGTCTGTTGTCTCTAGCTACACCTTGGCTATATTTTATGCCTTGCACCAATCCTTGGATACATTTATTGTCTCTAGCCACACCTTGGCTACGTTTGTTACCTTGTGCCACTCCTTGGATACGATTACTGTCTCTCACCACACCTTGGCTACTTGGTGCCTACATACTTAAACACAATTGCACATTTTTATCATCGAACAAAAGGATTATTTGAAATACCTCCAAGGCATTAGCTTTTATACTAAATCTCTTCCTCCATGCATGACGTTGACGCTCAATTTATTCTCGATGTCGGTGCTCGATTTTCCTTTGAAACTTTATTAATTTATAAAATATTTAAATTCTTTTGAAATTAAATTTTATAAATTAATTCTTTAAAACCTATGGTTTTAAATAAAAACCTTTTATTTTTGCCACCATTGGTTTTAAAGAAAAAGCTTTTAATTTTTTCCGCCATTGGTTTTAAAGAAAAACATTTTATTTTTGCCACCATTGATTTTAAAGAAAATCCTTTTAACTTATGCTTCCACATAATATTTTAAAAATATTATGAAGCCCTTTGCCTTTAAATTTTGCATTATTTCTTTTGATCTTGACTTTATTAGAAGCTTCTTCCAGAATATCAATGACAACTTTGATAACTTGTTTCTTGACAAATTCCTTGATATTTAATGATGACTTCATTTCTTGAAATCAATGACAACTTTTAATTTAAGGACTCAAAATGTCCAACAATATCCCCCTTTGTCATTGATGGCACCCCAAAACAATTTTACCAAAAACTTGACTTCTTCTTCGGTGCTGCTCCCCTTGGGACATTGCTCTCCCTAGCTCAATGCTCTCTTCAATTACCAAGTATCTCCCCCTTACTCAAATCTCTCCCCATTGAACATCAATGGCAAAGGGTCACCTTTGGGGCTTGGGGCTAAGAACGAGCCTCTTATCTTAGCCCCTCCCCCACCTCCTCTTGAGGTCATTAATTCTGGGGTGGGAGTATTTCTACTCCTAGAAGACATTGTTATTTACCTTTATCCTCTTTCCTTCTTATCTGATTCTTCTGATTCCTCTCACTATTTCTTTTAGTGTCCATGTCTACATTTCCATTCCTATTTCTATTCATATCCATGTTCTTGTTCCTTTTCCTGTTCATATTCATATTCTTATTCCTATTTATGTTCATATTCATATTCTTGTTCCTGTTCATATTTATGTTCCTATTCCTGTTCATGTTCATGTTCCTGTTCACATGTTCCTGTTCACACCTATTTCTAAAATGTCTACTCTACACCACTTTGTTGTGTGACCATCATTGTTGCACTTGTAACACTTAATGTTAATTTCATAGGATTTCTTATAGTGAAGTCATACCTTCTTCTATCATGAACCCTGCAATTCATTGCCTTATGACCAAACTGATTACATGAGTAGAAATATCCATGGAAGAACTGTATGTTCCAATATTCCTATCTTTCATGTGTTCTACATTGTGAAGCCATGTGCCCAAACATGTGACATGAAAATCATCTTCCATTAAATTTTCCTTGTCTTGACCTCATTGGTCTCCTAGACCTATTCTGATTGTTGTTCCATCTGTATCTTCTTTGTGCATTGTTCCTATTTTTGTTGAACTCTCTATTTTCAAAATCATCCTTAGATATCTCACTTTCTTTTAAACTATATTTTTATGAAGTATCTTCATCCGAAGTTTCTTCTTCTCCAAAATGTGAAGTTGACTCTCCTTCCCATTTCTTTTGATTCTATTCAAATCTGAGACATGTATTGCTTGATGTAGTATTTTGTGTCTTGATGAACTTATCCAAGTTCTTTGAGCTATCTTTAAACCCTTTCATCTTGATCTTGGAGTCCTCTAAATATTCTTTTAGTAGTTCCATTTCTTGTGCTAACTTCTCGCATTCCAAGGTCTTTGCTTCTAACTTATCCTTGAACCTTTTTTCTTTAGCCTTTGATTTTTCTAAATCCTCTATAAGAAATATTCTCTCTTCATCACATTATTGAAACTGTATTTCAAGTTTAGAGTGTTGCTTCCTTACCTTCTTTACTATGTCAAGGGCATAAATAAGTTATCCCTTGAGATCATAACCATTATCTTCTGAATATTCCTCTATTTTTTTACCTTTTTCCACATATTTATTTTCTTTTGGCTTGTATTCTATAATATCACTTACTTCTTCTTCTAAATCCATTAGAATATTTTCATATGGTATTTCAAAAGCATCCTCATACTCATCATCACTGAAACTATAACCATACCTTGTACAATCATCTTCAAGATGTCCAAAGTTACCACATATAAAACACTTGAGAATTACTGGAGTCCTTTTCTTAACTGGTTATTTTTCTTCAATCATAAATAGGACTTCATCTCTATCATTGTCTGAAAAACTAGCATCACTCTCACTTGACTACTTACTTGCCTTATCTGCATAGTAGCTCCTCTTTTGTCTTTGAAATAACTCCTTTCCTTTTCTGCTTTATCCATCCTTGATTTTCTTCTAGTACCTATATATTTTTTATTCCATGTTCCTGTGATCCTATTTTTCTTCACCATTGTTGTTCTTTGGTTCTTGAAAATATGTTACAAAATTTCTAAACTTTCCACAATTGAAACACTTAAAAATTTTAGATCTTTGGATCTTCTGGAATCTTTATCTCTTCTACCATAATTAAATTCTTCATCACTTGATGACTCACTACTTTATTCTGACTTCTTACCCTTTGTTTACTTGATTGATTTGAAGGCTACTTCCTTCTGGGGAATAAGATCTTTTGTTTTTATCTCAAAATTTGTAAGCATACCAAGCAACTTATCTCTTTTTAAAGAATCACCATCCATTGACACTTCTATAGTAGAAACCTGTTCACTGAATCTTTTTGGAAGAATTCTTAAGACTTTATCACAAACATATAATTCATCAATCTTCATTCCAAGTCCTTGCATATCATTAACAACCTCATCAATTCGAATTAGATAAGCACTAATATTTTCCTCATAATTTATTCTTAACATTTCAAATTGTCCTTTGAGATATTGTATATTTGCTTCCTTAACACTTTTATCTCCTTCATATATACCTTACAATTTATCCCACATTTCTTTTGTAGTTTTACAATGCATAACCTTCATAGATTCTATTCTATGCAACCTCTCATAAGTGCATTCATTGCTTTTAAATTATAGTGTTGTAGAAGCTTACCTTCCTTATCTATAGGAGGATTGACTAAGGGATCATATCCAAATTCCATTGCTTCCCAAACTTCATTCCCAAGTGTCATTAGGTATATCTTCATCATCATACTCCAATACATATAGTCACTTCCATAAAATATTGGTGTTGAATTATTTGAGGAGACCTCCTTGGGATACATTACGTTATTGTTAGATTTTCCTTCAAGTTGTTAAACTCTTATGAAGGAACCCGCTCTGATACTAATTGAAGAACACAAACTTATACTACGAGGGCGGTGAATAGTATAAGATAGCTTTTTACTTTTCTTTCCCAATCAATATTATTCAATGTATAGATCAATTTCAACAACAGTAATCAAAGCAATGCACAAAATACCATACATAATAGAGACACCACAATTTACATGGTTCACCCATGGTTCATCCTTTGCCTATTATAATGTTTATGGACCTCTGTCCAAAGGAGATGTTGATCCCCTAAATCAATTTTGTGGATCTCTATCCACGGGAGAACTCCTTCTTCTCTAATTTGGCTGGTGATCCTCTAGAAGACTACTACCTCCATTGCACTAGCTTGTGGATATCTCTCAACTAAATACTCTTATCCCAACTCAAAAGACCTATCCTCACTACACTTTCTAATGGATCTATATCCACCAAAGAACAATGTCCTATTTTATTTGTCACCTTCAAATCTCTATCTCAAATCTACACTAAACATAGTCCTTCGATATAGCACAAATTTGCTCAATATCTATCTCTGGTTTGGCATAAACCTATCCTCAAATTTACACCAAACTCTTCTCCACAAGTCCACTCAAAATTTGCTCAAATATTATCAACAAGTCCACTCAGAACTTGCTCAATATACTCAACACGTCTACTCATAACTTGCTCAAATCTTCTCAATAAGTCCACTCATAACTTGCTCAAATATGCTCAATAAGTCCATTTAGAACTTTCTCAAATATGCTGAACAAGTCCACTTAGAAATTTTCCAACCTGCTCAATAAGTCCTCTTAATAACTTATCTAAATCTGCTCTCAATCTGTATTGTAAGCTTCCACAAAAGCTTACTCAAATCTTTCCACAAGTCCTCTCAAATACTTGCCTTAAATGTTTTCAACAAGTCCACACTAAAACTTGTCCAATATCATAGAAACATAAAGAGAATTGTTAGAGACCCAATATGTTCTATACTCAATGCCCAATCACTTTCTCAAATCAAATCAGAATATAGAATAATTTATTTTATGGTACTTGAACAATCACTACACACATCCACTTGACTAGGCTCAACAAACTCTACTCAACCAATCACTCAAATAAATGAAGAACACAAGCTTATACTGAGAGGGGGGTGAACAGTATAGCACCCACTTTTTACTTTCTTTCCAAACCAATATCAATTAGTGTCCTTAATTGCAATAACCAAATATAGCAGTGTGCATTAATGACATAGATAGCAATAGTAAGCAAGAGCACAAATCACCACACACAATTGAGACACAATATTTAATGTGGTTCCCCCAATGTGGGGTAGTCCACAAGATAATATCCTTATAATATTTCACAAAGAAATAGGGATCCTTATCCCAATACAAATGATTACTTTGATCTTGCTCAAAGCTAGGCTATCCACTGATCTGCTCAGCTAGGCAATCCTAATCTGCTCAGGTAGGCAATCCACTGATCTACTCAGTAAGGCAATCCATCGATCTGCTCAGCTAGGCAATCCACTGATCTGCTTAGGTAGGCAATCCACTAATCTGCTTCAGCAAGCTCACCAAGAACCTGCTCAAAATATGCTCTAGCAAGCTCACCAAGAACTTGCTCAAATATTCTCTAGCAAGCTCACCAAGAACTTGCTCAAATCTGCTCCAACAAGCTCACCAATAACTTGCTCAAATATACTCTAGCAAGCTCACCATAGAACTATCACAAAATATTCTCAACACAAACACAAAACTTCCTCAAATCTTCTAAAATATCCCAAACCTCTCATCCCAAAAGCCTTCTCAAAGGCTCAATAAATCATGCACAAAATCTGCCTCAAATATATCCACAAATATATCCCAAAAGCCTTCTCAAAGGATCAATCAATCATGCATAAAATCTGCCTCAAATCTATCCAAAATCTCCCAAAAGCCTTCTCAAAGGCTCAACCAATCATGTACAAAAGCTGCCTCAAATATATCCAAAAATCTATCCCAAAATCCTTCTCAAAGGCTCAATCAATCATGCTCAAGTAGCACTCAAATATCATCCACAAATCTATGAAGGCAAGGCTCAATGATGAACTCAACAATGAATGGCAATGCACTCTTCAATGGATGACAACAATGATCCACAATGATCTCAACTCAAATCAATCTCAACTCAACTCAAATCAAATCAATCTCAACTCAGCTCAATATTATAGAAGCATAAAGAGAATTGTTAGAGACTCAATATGTTCTATTCACAAACTCAATTTCTTTCTCAACTCAAACTCAACTCAAATCAGAATATAGAAGTTTGTTTCATGGAACTTGAACAACCACTTCACACAATCACTTGACTAGGCTCAAACAACTCAACTCAACCAATCACCTTAAGGAATAACTTTTTCTCACAAACCCTAGTTCAAGCATGAATCAATCAACTCAAAATGTTTCCAACAATACTCAACAATAAATCTCACATAACAATGATACTCATGTTCTCCTCTAACTCAAGTTCAAGTTCTTTGTACAAGCAATGGGCTTCAACAACAATGCTTATAAAACAAGGTTTAATCACAACTCTCAAACCAGAAAACCTTGAAGCATTCAACCAATAACTTTTGAAAAGGAAACCACAATCAATCCTTTTCTCTCCAATGATATTTCAGAAATCAACCACCATAAACAAAGTCAATGGAGAATATTGCTCATACCTTTTTGATGCCTTATTAGTTGTCCACTAAATCTGCCACACTCAACAAACTTTCTTTTTCAACTTTCAATAAGGGTTAGAGATCTTGATTAATAACACAAAAATAATATCCAAATAACACCTTATTACTCCTACTCAATAAAATACACCATGTCCCCTCATGAAAGAATTAATCCCCTTTGAAAAAGAACAAAGCAACCTTCACTTTTGAACCCCTTTACAAAATCATAAATATCTCTTTACACACACCTTATTTCTCCCTCTAAGCAAGTTAATCAAATAGCCCTCGAAATAAGATTTCCAATGATATATAATATGATATACTTCCAAAAATAAAATCACCAGAAATATCTCTTTTTCCTAAAGTGCATCACAACCCTTATTTCTCCTAGGGCAACTTTAGAAAAATAAAATATTAAAAAATATTAACTTGCCTTTGTCCTTGATGGGATTCGATCCCTCGATGCCTCCTTGCTCAGCGCCTTAACCATGGCCAAGCCACCATTGGGCCACACGCCCTCACGTGTTCAAAGGGGCACGAATCAAAATAAATACCTTAATATTTTGCGCCCTTCGAAAACTTAAAAGCGCTTCGAGCATTTCAACACAGCAAGCATCCCCGGTGAGACTCGATCGCAGGACCTCCTACTTCATACACAACACATGAACTGCTAGGCCAAAGGTGCCTACGCGCTTGGTTATCCTCCACGAATGTTTCTTCAATAGACCCAAAATTTCGTAAACCTTTCACAAGCCTTTTTTGCACACGCTTCAAATTCAACACACAGGCTCTTTTTGCTTTCCAACAATCGCATTAATTCCTGAGAGCAAGATAAAGTATTAATAAACCTTAGGCATCCTTTTATATAGTTTTCTCCCTCATATTCGACGACGTCGACGGATTACTTTTATTTTTAATTTTAAAATTAAAATTTAAATTTTAAATAATTTAAAATTTAAACTAAATATTTAAAATTAAATATCTCCATCATCGGGGCACATTTTTCGATGAAACGAAAATCCAACTTGGGTTTTAAGAAAAACCCATTTCAAATATGCCATCCATGGTTTTAAATAAAACCTTTTATTTTGCCTACCTTGGTTTTCACAAAAAACTTGTATATATCCATGCTCTCCAAAATATCATAAATGATTATTTATGAAGTGCTTTTGCCACCAAAACTCAATGTGATCCATGTGACATCAATGATCCATGTGACATCAATGACAACATAAAATAACTCAAATTTCCAACAATATCCCCCTTTGTCATTGATGGCAACACCTCTAATGCAAATCACCACAATCACTACAAAAACCATCTCTGAGAATCAAAGCTGCTCCCCCTGACTCAATACTCTCTATGGAGGCTGCTCCCCCTAACTCAAATCTCTCCCCCTTTGACATCAATGGCAAAAGGGACACCTATGGGGCTAAAATATATGACTCTTAAGCTTAGCCCCCTCACCACCTTCTCTCTTGAGGTGATTAATTTTGGGGTGGGAGTACTTTTACTCCCATATTACATTGTTTCTTTCCTCTATCAACTTCCTTCCATATTTTTTTGATATCCTTTTCTTGATGAGTTACTTGATCTTCTTGTCTTGAACCTGTTTGACCTTCTTGCTTGAACTCTTCTTCTTTCTTGAACTTGTTTGGAATTGAGTCCTACACCATTTTGCAATATGTCCAAAGTTATTGCAATTAAAACACTTGATATTGTAGCCTTTGGATGGTGCCCATATCCTGAATTCTTTCTTGAAATAATTTCCATATCCATTCCTTTCTTGAACCCTGTATTGTGAAGTTCTATTTTCATAATCATTATGACCATGACTTCTGAATTGTGTAGCTCTAAAACCAAAACCATGTTGCTCATTTTATTTGCACTGAGAAGCTCTATGACCAATCCTGTTGCATAAGAAGAAATGTCCCTGAAAACCATACCTTCTTCCTTTGAAGTTCCTTCTAGAAAAATCAAACTTCTTTGATCCATAGACCCTGTAGTGTATAGCCCTATGTCCAAATCCATTACAAGAAAAACAATGTCCTTGAAAAGCCCTTTGTTCATGCCTTGGTTCCTCATACCTTTCTTGACCATTATCCTTGTGATCATATTTGACTTGTGCATTGTATCCTTGAACCTTCTTTGTAGTATCTAAATCCTCTTCCTTAATTTCTTCCTTGCTTTCCTTTTCAAGAATTTCTTTTCCTCTTGAACTTGATTCACCTATCTCAAAACAAGATCCAAACTGGATGTTTGGAGCCATAGGAACTTTGGAACTTTCTTCATAAATCTTAGGTGCTTCCTTGCTTTCATATTTTAGAACTTCCTTTCCTTTTGAGTGTGATTCCCCAAACCTAAAATATGAGACCTTTGGTGCTTTGGAACCTTCCTCTTCTTTCTCTTCATTTGTGTCAAATAGCAAATTGGCACACATCTCTATAGCCTCTGAAATGCAAGTATCCATTTCTGTTGCTTCCTTTTCTTTGGGAACCGGTTCTTCCTTATAGATTTCTGAAACAAAGCCTCCTGATACAAATAGAGGTCCTTGTGTGTTTATTTTTTATTTCCCTTCTTCATAACCAAGCCCTGTCTTTATAAATGGATCTCGTTGTAAATCCAAAAAATTATCCAGAGTTTTT
The DNA here is from genome assembly GCA_028583015.1 of Wollemia nobilis. NCBI lineage: Eukaryota > Viridiplantae > Streptophyta > Pinopsida > Araucariales > Araucariaceae > Wollemia > Wollemia nobilis. The sequence continues at coordinate 3,292,486 of JAQPPZ010002998.1, forward strand.
GAATTCCTTTGAAATCGTGCTAACTCATTTATGTAGGTCCCCAAACATTTATGATCTTCTTCTTCTAACTGATTACATCTTTCTTTCTTCTTCTTCAATTGCTCAGAAATAGTGATGCCAAGCTCTTTTGTTTCTTGAAGCTCTTTTTCCAAATCTTGAATGTGTTGATTAAGCATTATTTTGACCTTTTCATTTTCATGAACCTTATTTTCAAGCCTTTTGATTTTCCTTTTCAATCTCCTGATTTTATTTTCTTGTTTTGTGGATTCCTCTTCTTCATCATCATTGTTGCTGGAATTGTCACTAGAACTACTGCTAGAACTATTACTAGAACTATTGCTTTCTTTTTCAACAAATAAACTTTCCTTGTTGCAATTGTTGTAGTACGTGCAATCATCATCTAAATGCCCAAAATCTCCACATATGAAGCATTTTAGTATTCTTAGACCCTTCTTGTACCTATTTGCTTGCTCAATGGCTATAGCAAGCTCTTCATGTCTTTCTTCGATAGATATATCCTCTTCTTTAACTTCAATACCTAGGAATAGGTGTTCTTGCCTTTCTTCACTTATTCCAAAGAATGTACATTCTTCTTCATCTGACTGGTCTTCATTGTTGTGAACTGAACCATCACTTGCTTCTTCAATGTAGAAGGTTTTCTTATTCTTACAAAAACTCTTCTTCTTCTCATGCTTGCTTTGCTTGTACTTGTCATCTTTGTCATGCTTATGCTTTCCATCTTCTTTTCTTCTGTGACCCTATTTTTCATCATCACTATTTTCTTCATGTGGACACTTGTTTGCATAGTGACCAAAATCACCACACTTGTAGCATTTGACTTTCTTCATATCCCTATAATTTCTTAAGTCCTTTTTCCTTTTGATGAAGTTAGCTTCCTCATAATTATTTGAATCTCTATCTGTCTCTGGATCTTTCCCTTTATTTGAAGCCTTGAATGCAATTTCTTTCATTGGAACCTGATGCTTACTTATCCTCATCTCATAAGCTGTGAGAGTTCCTTGTAGTTCTTCCATTGTTAGCTTGTTGATATCCATTGTTTCTTCTATTGTTGAAACCTTTGCATCATACTTCATGGGAAGTGATCTCAAAACCTTTTGAGTAACATCTGATTCTTTCATCTCAAATCCTAGACCTCTCATGGTGTTAGTAATCTCATCAACTCAAAGTAAAAACTTTGCAATATCTTCAGAGTCTTCCATTTTCAATTCCTCAAATATTTTTCTATGAGTTTGTAGTTTTGCCAACTTTACCTTGGAATCTCCTTCATAGGTATTCCACAACTTGGTCCACATTTCATTAGCTGAATTACATACCATGACCTTTGCAAAATCTATCTCACGTAGCCCACTCAAAATACAATTCATTGCCCTTGCATTGATCTCAACCAATTTCTTGATAGTCTTATCATCCTCGGGATCACCTTCAACCTTATACTCTTTTGCAACCATCTGCCATACCTCATATCCTTGTGATATCAAGTAGTTCTTCATTCTCATGCTCCAGAAAGCATAATTGTTACCATCAAATAGTGGAGCCTTACTTGTAGATGATCCATTCTGTGAAGCCATCTGTGTTCTTGTAGAATCTGCCCTCAAGCTGTTAGCCTTTCCGAAGGAACCCACTCTGATACCAATTGAAGAACACAAGCTTATACTGAGAGGGGGGTGAACAGTATAGCACCCACTTTTTACTTTCTTTCCAAACCAATATCAATTAGTGTCCTTAATTGCAATAACAAAATATAGTAGTGTGCATTAATGACATAGATAGCAATAGTAAGCAAGAGCACAAATCACCACACACAATTGAGACACAAGATTTAACATGGTTCCCCCAATGTGGGGTAGTCCACAAGATAATCTCCTTATAATATTTCATAAAGAAATAGGGATCCTTATCCCAATACAAATGATTACTTTGATCTACTCAAAGCTAGGCTATCCAATGATCTGCTCAAGTGGGCAATCCATTGATCTTCTCATCTAGGCAATCCATTGATCTGCTCAGCAAGGCAATCCACTGATCTGCTCAACTAGGCAATCCATGATCTACTCAGGTAGGCAATCCATTGATCTCTCAGCTAGGCAATCCACTAATTTTCTCAGCTAGGCACTCCACTGATCTACTCAAGTAGGCAATCCATTGATCTACTTCAGCAATCTCACCAAGAACCTACTCAAAATATACTCCAACAAGCTCACCAAGAACTTGCTCAAATATGCTCTAGCAAGCTCACCAAGAACTTGCTCAAATATTCTCCAGCAAGCTCACCAAGAACTTGCTCAAAATCTACTCTAGCAAGCTCACCAAGAACTTGCTCAAATTTCTACCCTCTTCAAAATCTTCCATAAATCTATCCCAAAAGCCTATCTACAAAAGCTCTCTCAAAAGCCCCAATAAAATCTATCCCAAAAGCCTTCTCAAAGGCTCAATCAATCATGCACAAAAGCTACCTCAAATCTATCTAGAAATCTATCCCAAAAGCCTTCTCAAAGGCTCAATCAATCATGCTCAAGTAGCACTCAAATATCATCCACAAATCTATGAAGGCAAGGCTCAATGATGAACTCAACAATGAATGGCAATGCACTCTTCAATGGATGACAACAATGATCCACAATGATCTCAACTCAAATCAATCTCAACTCAACTCAAATCAAATCAATCTCAACTCAGCTCAATATTATAGAAGCATAAAGAGAATTGTTAGAGACTCAATATGTTCTATTCACAAACTCAATTTCTTTCTCAACTCAAACTCAACTCAAATAAGAATATAGAAGTTTGTTTCATGGAACTTGAACAACCACTTCACACAATCACTTGACTAGGCTCAATCAACTCAACTCAACCAATCACCTTAAGGAACAACTTTTTCTCACAAACCCTAGTTCAAGCATGAATCAATCAACTCAAAATGTTTCCAACAATACTCAACAATAACTCTCACATAACAATGATACTCATGTTCTCCTCTAACTCAAGTTCAAGTTCTTTGTACAAGCAATGGGCTTCAACAACAATGCTTATAAAACAAGGTTTAATCACAACTCTCAAACCAGAAAACCTTGAAGCATTCAACCAATAACTTTCGAAAAGGAAACCACAATCAATCCTTTTCTCTCCAATGATATTTCAGAAATCAACCACCATAAACAAAGTCAATGGAGAATATTGCTCATACCTTTTTGATGCCTTATTAGTTGTCCACTAAATCTGCCACACTCAACAAACTTTCTTTTTCAACTTTCAATAAGGGTTAGAGATCTTGATTAATAACACAACAATAATATCCAAATAACACCTTATTACTCCTACTCAATAAAATACACCATGTCCCCTCATGAAAGAATTAATCCCCTTTGAAAAATAACAAAGCAACCTTCACTTTTGAACCCCTTTACAAAATCAGAAATATCTCTTTACACACACCTTATTTCTCCCTCTAAGCAAGTTAATCAAATAGCCCTCGAAATAAGATTTCCAATGATATATAATATGATATACTTCCAAAAAGAAAATCACCAGAAATCTCTCTTTTTCCTAAAGTGCATCACAACCCTTATTTCTCCTAGGGCAACTTTAGAAAAATAAAATATTAAAAAATATTAACTTGCCTTTGTCCTTGATGGGATTCGATCCCTCGATGCCTCCTTGCTCAGTGCCTTAACTATGGCCAAGCCATCGTTGGGCCACACACCCTCACATGTTCAAAGGGGCACAAATCAAAATAAATACCTTAATATTTTGTGCCCTTCGAAAACTTAAAAGCACTTCACGCATTTCAACACAGCAAGCATCCCCAGTGAGACTCGATCACAGGACCTCCTACTTCATACACAGTGCATGAACCGCTAGGCCAAAGGTGCCTACATACTTGGTTAACCTCCATGAACGTTTCTTCAACAGACCCAAAATTTCGTAAACCTTTCACAAGCCTTTTTTGCACACGCTTCAAATTCAACACACAGGCTCTTTTTGCTTTCCAACAATCGCATTAATTCCCGAGAGCAAGCTTAAGGATTAATAAACCTTAGGCATCCTTTTATATAGTTTTCTCCCTCATATTCGACGACGTCGATGAATTACTTTTATTTTTAAATTTTAAATAATTTAAAATTTAAACTAAATATTTAAAATTAAATATCTCCATCACCGGGGCACCTTTTTCGATGAAACAAAAAGCCAACTTGGGTTTTAAGAAAAACCCATTTCAAATCTGCCATCCATGGTTTTAAATAAAACCTTTTATTTTTCCTGCCTTGGTTTTCACAAAAACCCTGTATATATCCATGCTCTCCAAAATATCATAAATGATTATTTATGAAGTGCTTTTGCCACCAAAACTCAATGTGATCCATGTGACATCAATGACAACATAAAATAACTCAAATTGACAAAAAGAAACAACCATTTCTCACAAACCCTAGTCCAAGCATGTAAACATCAACTCAAAATATTTCCAACAATGCTCAACAACAATCCTCACATAAGAATGATACTCATGTTCTTTCAAACCGTAGTTCAAGTTCTTTGCTCAACAACTTAATTTAACAACAATGCTCATAAAACAATATTCATATAGCAATGATACTCATGTTCTTTTAAAACCCTAGTTCAAGTTCTTTTCTAAAAAACTCACTTGAACAATAATACTCATAAAACAATCTTCACATAGAAATGATACTCAAACCCTAGTTTAAATTCTTCACACAACCAATGGCATCAATAACAATGCTTATAAAAAAAGGTTTTAACCACACTTATTTATTCCAAAAAACCTTGTAGCAATCACTCAAAAAAACTTAAAAGGAAACCCTAATTAAATCCTTTTCACTCCAAACTTATTTTCCCGAAAACAACCAATCAACTTAAATTTAGAAAAAAATATGCCCTTACCTTTTTCTTGATAAAGACGACCTTCAAGAATTTGCCATAATAAAACAATATTCCTTTGCCAATATAAAGAGGATTAGATGACAATACAATGCATATATTAATTCATGAGTATATCTTATTGCTCCAATCTCAAAATAATATCCAACACCAAACTATTTTGAATATTCACCTCTCAAGCATAAGGCACTTTACTACTTTGTTTTTCAAAACCCAAATCTATTTCTACTTATAACTCCCTAAACTTATTATTGCATTAAATATAATTCTTTTAATAAGATAATGCAATTTATCTTTCCCTTTTCTAAGGTAAAAGTATTTTACCCACAAGTAAATATTTTCACCTCAATACTTTATAATAAATACTCCCTTTTAATTTAGGCATTCATCAAATTAATTACAACCTTATTTCTCCTTTATTCAACCTTAGCCTAAATTAAAATTAAATATCACAAAAATGTTACCAATTTTATTAACGCCTAAAGCGCTTCTTCTTCCAAGTGCCTTCCTCTTGGTTGTCACCACCGTGGAGCTGCGTTCTCCCTTGGAGCCTCCACACCTTACGCCTTCACCTGCTTCAGGCCATGCCTTGCTACATTTCCTGCCTCAAGCCACACCTTGGCTATGTTTGTTTCCTTGAGCCACACCTTGGCTACGCTCGTTACCTTGAGCCACTCCTTGGTTACATATGTTGTCTCTAGTCACACCTTGGCTATGCTCACTGCCTTGCGCCACTCCTTGGCTACGTCTACTATCTCTAGCCACACCTTGGCTATGTTTACTACTTTGCACCACTCCTTGGCTACATTTTTTGTCTCTACCCACATCTTGGATACGTTCGCTACCTTGCACCACTCCTTGGCTATGATTACTGTCTCTCACCACACCTTGGCTACTTGGTGCATAAACAATATTTTTGCTGCTCTTTCTTCCTTGTAGACTTAAACACAGTTGCACGTTTTTATCATCGAGCAAAAGGATAATTTGAAATACCTCCAAGGCATTAGTTTTTATACTAAATCTCTTCCTCCATGCATGACGTCGATGCTCTATTTATTCTTGATGTCGATGCTCGATTTTCCTTTGAAACTTTATTAATTTATAAAATATTTAAAATCTTTTGAATTTAAATTTTATAAATTAATTCTTTACACCCTATGGTTTTGAAGAAAAACCTTTTATTTTTCCCACCATTGGTTTTAAAGAAAAAGCTTTTAATTTTTTCCACCATTGGTTTTAAAGAAAAACCTTTTATTTTTGCCACCATTGGTTTTAAATAAAAACCTTTTAACTTATGCTTCCACATAATATTTAAAAAATATTATGGAGCCCTTTGCCTTTAACTTTTGCATTGTTCCTTTTGATCTTAACTTTATTAGAAGCTTCTTCCATAATATCAATTATAACTTTGATAACTTGTTTCTTGACAAATTCCTTGATATTTAATGATGACTTCATTTCTTGACATCAATGACAACTTTAACTTTAAGGACTCAAAATTTCCAACATCGAGGGGAACCTTAGCCTAAGAGGCATTAATGTTACTAATACCTCGATTTGCATGCAAAATATTCAAATTTTTTGGAATGACACCATTTTCGCATCACCCCTTTCTTCTAAATCGTCCACCCCTTTTTTGTGTTTGTCATATTTTTTCCCATAGGTGTCTACATTCTTCTTTGATGCATTTATTAGGTCATAAATGCATCAAAAAAGGGGAAAAATGTATACATGGAAAATTGACATTTCCAAATGAGTCATTTTTCCTTAGGTTCCTTTGGGAGGCTCTCAAACTTACTAGTAGAAAAATTAGCCCATTTTTCTTATGTTTTGCCTTGATTTTCATAACCTTGATCAAATATACGTCCAGTAAATTACGGGACACAAATTCGACAAATTTAGAATTTTTCTTGAAAAACCTAAATTTCAAGCCAACCCTTTTTGGGGCATCAGATTAATCAAGGTTAACTTTTATTTTTTTACCTCTTAGCCCTTCAAACCCTCTATTAATAAAGGTATTGTATCCCATTTTTCTAACCTAGTTACTCTAAGTTATTAACCAATCAATGTGAGAAATTTCATGCAAAATAAGAATTCCTTTTGGATTCTTGTGCAATCTTCTGGTGCTCTTGGTGCTTTGGTGTTCTGTTGTTGGTGTGTTTCTTGTGATCTGCAAGTGGATAAAGCCTTGAAGATAGCTTATCTTCTTGAAGGAGAAAAGGTCTTCCACCTTTGCTCTTGATTCTTCCATAAGATCACCAAATTGTTCTTGTGCATTCATTAGTTCATTTAATTTCTCTATTTTATTCTGTCATATTTTGGTCTCTTTTTTAGGGTTTTAAGCCCTCTTGTGTGAATTCATGCCTCATCTATTATAGGGCATAGATTTAGCAAAATATTTTCTTTCACCCATTGTGCATTCTACATCTACTTCTTCTTTGTTACAGAATTTATGCTCAATGATTTATAGGGAACATATTTTATCTAGGTAGACTTTGGGGTGACTATTAGTCCCAAAACCCTAGGGTTTTTTTATTTATGTGCTTGTTGTGAATTGTTTCATATTTGTTTACATTTTTTCTATATTTTATCATTTTGTTTTCTTAAATTTCATATCACATTATCTTGGGGGTAATCACTTGTTCCCAAACCCTATATTTCAAAGTTGCATTCTTGTTCATTTTATTGTGTTCATTCTACTTGCACTTCATTTACTATTTCATGTTATCATATTTTGTTGTGTTTGTTCCAAAGGTCAAAAATTATTTTATTTTGAATGGTCAACTAAAAGGATCTAGGTGGCTTGACTAATGCACCTCCAAGCTTAGTATTATAGTAGCCTAAGCAGACCCCCAAACATTGACCATATTTTCTAGGGTTTTTGTGAAACTATTTTGCAGATTTGAAGCTATTGGATATTCTAAATGCAAGATAAAGCTTGGATCAAATGTCGGATAAGTGCTCTAAGTAAATCTTTTAGGTTGTGTATTTTTTAATTTTGTTTTTCCTATTCACAACTTAGGTTATAAATAAATATAAAAAATAAAAGAACATTTGATTGCTTTCTAGGCATTTAAAAGGAAAAATATATATAATTTTGCATCTAGGGTTTAGTCTTGTTTGTTCATTCCCTTGGTCCCTTGCTCAAATAAGAATATTTTATTGCTTGCAACCTAGTATTAGATATCATTGAATCAAATAATTATATTAGGATTAGTCATTGTCTTCTTGCATCTTGTTTGCTTTGCATTGTTCTTTCATTTTCATAGTTTATTTTAAAAAGGGCCAAACATAGGCATTTATTTAAATCACACATTAAACATTTCCACCCTAGACTTGGAGCGAGTTCTAAAACCATTCCTAGTGAACCCATTTATTTTTCCTAAGTGTAGAGTTATAACACACCCTCACGCTCACCTTGTCTCCCAATAGATCTAGTCAAGAATCATATACAACAGGGTAGTTTTCTTCCTCTACAAGGATAATAAGGAGTAGACCACTTCTGTTGAATTTTATATTAGTACACTTTTTACTAACATATTTATTTTTAAAGTTGTTCTATTATCTAAAATTATGATAGAAGTGATTCCATAATGATAAAGGATTTGATTCATAATTGTCAGAATATATTATATTATTTGGTACATACCAATGTACCACCTTGGGTGCATCAGTAGATTAGTAGAGTGTCTTAGATTAAGGTTTGACTATTTACTTTATGCAATGTAATAAATGCAAAAGTGTTAGAATGTGCAATGATATAAATGTGCATGTAGTACACATGTACATGAGTCATAGAATAGGTAGGTGAAAGGCCAAGGTTCATAAATCTCTCTATATAAGCCTAGGATAGAATACAAGAGAGAAACATATAGAATAGTAGATTATAGTGATGAGAAGAGAAGGTAGATACAATGTATATCATGCAAGAATTTTTGGAGTGTTTAAGACCTCCATTATATTACAATGTACTATTTTTGTGAGCTTTCATTAATGGATATTTTCTAAGTTATTGCATAGATTCTCATATAGTTTTTGTATATTATATTGACATTATCATATAGTTAATATTGCTTGCTAATTTTAAATCTTGTGGTTGCATTTCCTTTAATATATATCATCAAAAGCTAATAGTGGTATCAGAGCACAAGGTTGATTGATAGGAAATAAAGAGCCACAAAAGATATTGAGAGGATATAGGAAATATCATTTTCAAAATTTCTAAAATTGCATTTGGCTAGAGTCTTTTCATAGAGTTGCAAAAAAGCTTATAAATACTAGGACTCAACATTGATTCCACTAGATTGATTTATATTTAGAGAAATTACTATTATAATTTTATAATACTTTGTTGTAGAAAATTTGAGATTCAAAGAAAGTTGAGAAGCTTCTTACAATATCTAGGAAGAATATCTTCTTTGGAATCAATCCAACACTTGAAGAAAAAATTTGAATATTGAATATTTGGAGGCTTAAGAAAAAGGTCCCACTATAGGATTTGCATATTAAAGACTCCAAGTAAAATATTGAGAAGAGATGAAGATGCCAAAGAAACCACATTGAAGATTGAAGATCAAGGAGGAGGTCCTCATAGAAATCTAAAGGTTGAATAATTTAGAGTGAAGAAAGAAGAAAGCAGCTCTAGAAGGAGGAGACCCAAGAGAAAGGTCTCATTGAAGAACTTCTAGATTTGGAAGATTGAAGATTGAAGATAGAGGACTAGAAAAATCCTATTGAATATTTTAGAAGCTACAAAAATTAAATATCCAAGAGAAGAGGTCTCAAGCAAACTTGAAAGGAGAAAGAAGGAGAATTCTAGGAAAGCCTAATTGAAGAATTTGAAGGTCATTGGAGGCTATTTGAGGAGAACTCAAGTGAGAATATTGGTAGCAAGCAAAATGTCCTAATAGAGAAGAATTTAGGAAGATTATTGCCATATGAAAACAAGCCCAAAAGAAATATTTGGCAAGAAATTCTAGAAAGTATTTCCAAAGACCTCAAGACATTCTGATTCTTGAGAAGAAGGCCAACAAATAGACCAATATTGAAGTTAGAATTTGACAAGGATATTGGAGGAGAAAGGAGCTAGAAGAGGCCACTAGATTAGAGAAACTTGAGGACATCATATCAGAGGATAAATAGGTAGTGTGAGAACCTAAAAATTTTAGAGTTCAAGGACAGTTAGAAGGTAGCATTTGGGAAGCATTATTAGCTGCTAATTTTTAGAATTCCATAAGGCTACTTGGAGGAGAGTTAAAGCCACAAAACCACAATTTCATGTAACAATAAAGGAGTTACAAAGATGCAAATTGGAAGAGTTAAGGATTTGATTTGAACAACTAGAAGATTTGAAAAATAGACTAGTTTAAAGCAGTAAAGTAATACAAATTGAAGCTACAAATTTATCAAACTCGAAGCAGCAATTAGGTGATCCAAATCACCAAGAAATCTATCACCGAATAGAGACCAAAAAGGTATGCAAAATTTGTGCAAAAATTTCATTAATTGAATATTATATTTATCTTATTATTAAGTTTTATTAAGAACCAAATTCAAGGTTTAAAGTTTCAAAAGGAAGGTTTCTAGTTTAAATCTTCAAGGAAGTGCAGAAGATAGTTTTTTTACAAGGAGTAAAACTTGCACATAAGAAAGAGGAGTTAGATATTTTTCAAAGGAAAAGAATAATATCAACTTCCTAATATCTATTTGTAGATACCAAAATCTAGCCACTTGTCATCCATACATAGCTTCCCATGATAATTATCCATTATTTATATATATTCATATATATTTGTTTAATATATATTTAAATAATAATATTTTATATATTATATTTATATATATTTTTTAAATACATGTATATATGTATGAATTAATCCCAACCATCCATCATGTTTTAATCCCAGCCATACATCCACATTAATTTATGCCACTTGCCCAGATTTAATCTCCACCCTTTGTCATGTTTTAATCTTGGCCACACAAATTGTGTCGTCAAAACCCTAACGTGCCTAAGGGAAGATTATAAAGAGAAGTCATTTTGATGACTCAACCCCTAACACTTTGGAGTCCTTGGAATCCCTAAAAAATTTTGTCCTCAATAATCCTTGTGACTTCCATCCTCCATCACTCCCTCTTGCATCCTCTGCATTTGTTGCCATCCACATCGTAAAATAGATTTGGTTTTTAAACCTTCTCCTTAGTTGTTGAATACCCCCAAAGCTTCCCAAGCACTCGTTGAAGTTTGCAGAACACCCACCAGAGCCTACCATGTGCCTTTGGAAATTTCTAGTCAGCACCAAGAAACCACGAGCATTTCTTGCCCTAGTCTTGCAGTCCTATAGCCATTGAATGTCGCTAGGGCACATCTATGTAACCACCATATGCAACAAAAACAAATACAAAAATGAAAAGTTAGTGAAGATAAGGTAAAATACTCATTTGTAAGCATTTTTATTATTCTTTTTTTACATATTTATTTATGCAACTAGGGTTTAGTGATTTATTTTTTGATGGTCTCACATAGTGGAGCCCTCATATATATTATTAATCCTTGTTTGTTTGCTGAGTGTAGGTTTGAGGATCACATTCATTAGCACCTACTGAATCTTGAGTGGTCTTGCATAGGATACCAAAGCCCACTCACCACTCTATTGGGATCAAATATGAGCAAGAATACACCATCGTTCATTGGATTAGGGCCTCAAAAATCCCAACATTGTAACAAATGTATTAAGGGCATTGTAAAGACCCCACATTAGGCCACATTATTTGTACAATTAGGATATCTACCCCATTCAATAAAAGAATATTTATTCTATGTAATTTTATGTCATTTACATGTGCTTTGTTACTTTTATATATTGCATTGGTTTTTTGTTTTTGCATTCACAAATGGTGATCACGATGGGACCCACAAAGGGTTTTATATTTTAAATTATCTTGTCACTGACTTGCTATTTTTTATTTTTGTTTTGCAGGTTTTCAAGAATTATATCACATGAATTTCATAGAATTAGAGTTTTTGAAGAGTTGCAAAAGTTTCACAGACACCCTGTGTTACTCGAGGGATGCCCTCCAGAGTTTAGAAGGTTCCCTGGTGCATTTCAAAAGAGCTCAAAGGTGTTTTATAGAGAGGAAAAAGGAATACATAGGCTTCTAGCATCGATTCTAGTAGTATCCATACATACATTCACTTTTTCTAACCATACATTTTTCCCCTTAAGTTAACATGAATCCTGTTGACTTATTCACCCCACTCCAAAATCCATACAATTTGGGAAAGTGAATTCCTATTGACATGAGCCTTATTTATATGGATCATATTTCCCCACCACCATAATTTTTTGAATTTTTCCTATCTGAGAAATTATTAAGGGCTTCGTCCAACTACATTCCTCCATCACCCCAACATTTTCCTTCACCTTTGCCTTTATATCCTAAGGTTTTTGAGGTAGACATAGATAAGATTGAGTTAGAAGAGTTTGATAATGTCATATACAACATTCATCTTATCCCAACACCCCATCAACTTGAGGAAGGTTCTCGCATGTCTATTAAAGATACTATCGATGTGAACCTTAGTTCATACGCAAAAAATCCCCAAATTATCAAACTTGGGAAAATTTTATCTACAGATGAACAAGAGCAATTAATTTCTCTCCTTAATAAGAAGAAGGATATTTTTGGATGGTCCTACAAGGACATGCCTAATCTTGACCCTAATTTGGTTATCCACAATCTAACCTTAAACTATGATGCTAAGCTGGTCAAATAAAAACTTAGAAGTATGCATCCTACAGTGGCCCTCATAGTCAAAGAAGAGCTTTAAAATATTTTCAATGTGAACTTCATAGTCCCTATTTACTATCCTAAGTGGCTCTCAAAAATGGTACCGGTTTGCAAGCTGAACATGATGATACATGTTTGCACTGATTTTCGAGATCTTAACAAAGCATGTCCTAAGGATGATTTTCCTCTTCCAAACATTGATACTCTTATTGACACCTACGCTGGCCATGAAATGCTTTCTTTAATGGATGGTTTTTAAGGATACAACCAAATTTGAATAAATCTTGATGACCAACACAAAACAACATTCACTACACCTTGGGTAACTTTTTGTTACAAGGTGATGCACTTTGGTCTCAAAAATGTAGGTACCATTTATCAATGTGCCATGACATACATATTCTATGATTACATGCATAAGATCATCGAATATTATGTGTATGATCTCTTAGCAAAATCCAAAACTTGGCAAGAAGACATTGGTGATTGGGAAAAGTCTTTGATCAACTTTTAGAGCATAATGTAAGGTTGAACCCCAATAAATGTATCTTTGGTGTTACCTCTGGAAAACTACTAGATCTCTAAAAGAGGCATTGAGGTGGACCCAAAAAAAATCAAGGCCATCATGGAGATACCTCCCCCAAAAAACCTAAAGGAATTGCATAGTTTACAAGGAAATATTCAATCAATCTGTCATTTCATTGTGCAACTTTTTGATAAATGTAGGCCTTTCAATCACCTGCTACAAAAGGGGTGCCATTTTCATGGATATATGAGTTCTAGAAAGCCTTTGATGATATCAAGAAATACATGACTTCTCCACCAGTCTTAAATCCTCCTCATCTAGGGGTACCCTTCTATATTTATGTTTCAGCAATGGACTTTGCATTAGGGACAATGCTTGCACAAAAGAATGAAAACAATCAAGATCAAGCTATCTATTACATTAGTCGAACATTGGTAAGCTATGAAATAAGATATGCTTACATGGAAAAATTATGCTTAGCAGTGGTTTTTGCCACTAAGAAACTCAAACATTATATGCTTAGTCACACCACATATGTCATAGCTAGAAATAATTATCTATGTTATATGATGTATCAAACTTAAAATAACACCCACACCACTAAATGGATAATGCTTCTCATTGAATTCGCTATTGATTTTATAAGCCAAAAAACCATTAAATGTCAGGTCATAGTTGATCAACTTGCAAAATCTCCACTACCTAGGGATCAAACCTTGATTATTCAGCTCCCATATGATTCGGTATTCACTATCACCAAACAAGAAGAAAATGTCATTCTGGAGGAATATGTCGATATCACACTATTCTTTTATGGTTTTAAGTGTGAAAAAGGTCAAGGTGCTGGAGTCATATTTCATACACAATAGGGGGTGCCTATCCCCTTATCATTCAAACTATACTTCTGATGCACAAATAACAATGTAGAGTATGAAGCCTTAATATTAGGTCTTTAAGCATCTATAGCTATGGGCATTAAGTGTATCAAGATATTTGGTGATTCTCAACTTGTTAAACAAATCATAGGAGAATACCAATGCAAAGAACCTACCATAAAACTTTACCATGAAGTAGCAATGAAATTGATCTCTAAGTTTGATTGGTATGAAATCAATAGTTTACCTCATTTGACTAATAGGTTTGCAGATGTGATGGCCTCTCTTGGATCATTGATTCCAAAATATACCTTAGGAGATGTATGTTGGCAACTTTGGGTTTGATATCCTAGCTTCCTGTCTATGAGTTGTCATTGATGTCAAAAGGAATTGGCATTAATGTCAAGAGGATTTATTGGCTTCAAAGGTTGAAGATTCCAAAGAATATTTTCTAGAAGATTTTAGAGAGATTCCATGTGGCAGATGAAAAGGTTTTTATCAAAACCATGGCAGGTTTAAGGGTTTTTATTAAAACCAAGTGGATGCATTAAGGGTTTTTCTCAAAACCACTCTCGACTTAATGCAAAGGCTGGAGACACTTATTAATTAAATAACTTAATTAATAAAACCTTTTTAAGGTTTTTTAATTAATTATTTAGTTGATTTAGTGATTAAATTATTTTAATTATTTAATGGGTTCTCCACCTAAGGTCTAAGGTCTAAAATACCTTTGATTTTTTTTTAAATAATCAAAAGGGTTTCATAAACCCTAAAGTTGTTTCGAAGGCGCCAAAATAATATTAATTCAAAATTTTTGAATTACCCCTCCCGCCGATGTCGTGCATAGCATGAAAGTTTGGCTATATAAGCCATTGTAAAAATGCGAACTTGATTGTATTATTCAGCAGGTGTTTAAATAATACAGTAGCTGGAACTGCATTCCTGGATTAGCCCGGGTTGGGCGCATCTCAACAGGATGCAGGTATAACAATATACCAGCCAAACTAATTAGACAAAATAGTCTAATTAAAATAGAAATTATAGTACGCTAACATCCCCCTTTATTACATTATTTGGGTAATGTAATAACTAATAGCTATACTAACATCCCCTTACATCATTGTGCAATACAAAGAGAGCTGCGAAACAACTCAAATTTGACACGTCCAAGTGCCTTAGTGAAAATGTCTGCAACTTGAGCATCGGTGGGAATGTGTTGAAGCTGAATTCGGTGCTTTGGAACTTCATCTCGAATGAAATGACATTGTGTGTCAATGTGCTTTGTTCTTTCATGATGGACTAGATTCTTGACGAGGTTCAGAACACCCTGATTGTCGCAAAACAAGTGTATTGGAGATTTTGATGGATGGCCCATACTTGTCAGAATGCGACGCAACCATATCACTTCGCACACGACTTCACGTGCGGCACAATACTCTGCCTCTGTTGATGAAATAGCAACCACCTATTGCTTCTTGCTATGCCAAGAGACAGGACCGGATCCCAGATGAAAAATGTATCCAGAAGTTGACTTGCGATCATCAAATGATCCGGCATAGTCAGAGTCCGTGTATCCTTGCAAGAAGAATTTGTTGTTCCTCTTGTATTCTAGGCCATATTCCATAGTACCACGGACATAGTGAAGAACATGTTTTGTTGCTTTCCAATGAGTGGTCTTAGGCTCCTGCATGAACCTCGAAAGATAGTTGACAACAAATATGAGATCTGGCCTAGTATTGGTCAGATATATGAGACTCCCAATCAACTGTCGATAGAGAGTACCATCTACCTGAGGTGAATCATCATATCATGATAACTGAAGTCCATTCTCCATCGGAGTTGCCATTGGCTTGAAATCAGTCATGCGATATTTTTCCAAGCAATGTCTTGGCATATTTTTTTCCGAGACACTTTGATGGAGTGCTCCTTCTGGCTGAATTCTAGACCAAGACAATAATGGAGAAGTCCGAGATCTGTCATCTCAAAATATTTACACAAGTTTCTTTTGATAGTAGAGATCATAGTTTTTGAACTCCCTGTAATGAGCAGATCATCAACATAGAGTACAAGCAACACTATATCAGAACCCTGTTTCTTGAAATAGAGGTTTGCATCTGACGAACATCTCTTAAATCCATGCTGCATAAGGTGATTGTCCATTTTTATATACCAAGCTCGAGGAGCTTGTTTCAGACCATATAAGGATTTGACCAATTTGCAAACCTTCTGCTCTTGGCCTTCCACTTCAAATCCTTCTAGATGAGTCATGTAGACTTCTTCTTGGAGATCACCATTTAGAAAGGCACTTTTGACATCCATATGGTGAACTTTCCACCCATATTGTGCTGCCATAGCACACATAACCCGAATTGTGGTCATCCAAGCAGTAGGTGCAAAGGTTTCCTCGTAGTCAATGCCTTCCTTTTGAGCATAGCCCTTTGCAACAAGACGGGCCTTATGCTTATCAATTGTTCCATCTGCCTTGTACTTGAATTTATATACCCATTTGCAGCCAATGGGTTTCTTTCCATACGGCAGATCAACAAGCTTCCAAGTTTTATTTTTCATCAAAGACTCATACTCTGTATCCATAGCGGCATTCCATTGAGGCTCACTAAGAGCATCTTGCACTGATGCAGGTTCAAGATCGTCTATGGTAGACATGAATGCCCTGTCATCATCAATATCCATATCCTCTACTTCTGTACGTGGAGTTACAGAAAGTTCCTCAAAAGATTGACAAAGATCATCAACCTCACCAGTTTCTTTGGCTTCTTTTTCCTTTTGAGCCATACTACGTGTACGAGGTCTATCCAAGTTCAAATTTGGAGGAGTGGATAAATTTGTGTCTCTAATTGTATTTGTACACCATTTTGGGTTCTTCTTCGGTGGTGGTGAAGAAGATGTAGAAGGACCTCCTGTCTGTGTTGACGAAGGAATCTTCTCTTCCTTAGATTCCACAATATCTAGGTGTACTTTAGATGTGCTCTGTGATGTGAAAGCTTCATCAAAGACAACATCTCTGCTGACATGAATTTTCTTGGTCAAAGGATCTATCAAACGATATCCTTTAGAGTGCTCATCATCACCAAGAAAAATACATCTCAGTGTTTTCTCATCTAGCTTCTTCCTTTTCTCTTTCGGTATGTGCATGAAAGCGTGACATCCGAAAATACGTAGATGAGATATGGAGGGTTTTCGACCACTCCATGCTTCCTATGGAGTCATTACTTTTAGGGCCTTTGTGGGTGCCCTATTCAATAGATATACTACAGTGGTGACAGCTTCTGCCCAATATTGTTGCCCAAGAGTAGCTCCTGTGAGCATACAACGAACCATTTCCATGATAGAACGGTTCCTTCTCTCAGCAACTCCATTTTGCTGAGGAGTATAGGCAATTGTTAACTATCTCTTGATTCCATTCTTATCTAAGAATGCAGAAAATTCATTAGAGGTAAACTCCCCCCCTCGATCTGAGTGGAGGGTTTTAATAGAAGCTCCTGACTCCTTCTCAACGGATTTCTTGAACTACTGGAAGAATGCGAAAGCTTCATATTTTAGTTGGAGAAAGAAAACCCACATCTTTCGTGAGTAGTCATCTACGAATAACTGAAAGTACCTCTTCCCTCCACAACTGTTGGGTGTGAAAGGACCACACAGATCGGTGTGAATTAACTCCGAGAGGTTTTCGTGCTCTGTTGAGATCTTCTCAAATGGTACTCTATGCTTGCTTTCCCTGCCAAGCGATCGGAGCACACCGGCAATGTGGCGGAAAGGGAAGGAAGACCCTTTACCATATCATACTTACTAAGCTCAAGTAAGTAGCCAGAACTAAGATGCCCATATCTCTTGTGCCATAGGGAAGTTGCCTCCTTGGTAGAGACAGTCATGGCAACATGTGGAGTAGAGATAGCATCTAGGGCAAATAAGCCGTGCTTATATGAAGCTGTTGCAATCTGCTTACCCTTCCTGGTAATAGTACAACACTTCTTTCCATTCTCAACATGAAAGTTGACAACCATATTTCTATCCAGGACTTGTGTGACTGACAACAAATTGTTGGCCAATCTTGGAACATAGAGGACTTTGTCAATATGACACTTGCCATCAGGAAGAGTGACTGAAATTGTACCCTCTCCCTGAACCCTGTAGGTTTTATCATCAGCAATGGTGACAGGTTTGCCCTCTTTGGCCATGAATGATTCAAACCACAATTTGTCACCAGTAATATGTTTGCTAGCTCTAGAATCGACATACCAAACAGGATCCCTCTATGTGGAATCTGTGGTAGTCATGAGCACCTTGTGTGCCCATTCAAAATCTGAGTCAGATTCTTCAACAGCAACATTCACTTGGGGTTGCTTATTTTTATTTTGTGGTTTTTTTTGGCCTTTCTGCTTGTTCTTATGCCAACACTGTTGGTGTCATGGTTGTCTTTCTCATAGATCTTGCACCACCTCTTCTTCTGTTGAGGTTGTTTTCATTTTCCTTTCGTATCCTGTTGAGAATTTCCTCCTTTCTAAAATTTGCCTCCTTTTTGCCCATTACCTTTCTTCCTAGAACCCTTCCTGTTGGTGTATAGGGCTGTATTGGAAGAATCATCCTTGTGAAGTTGGCGTGCCTCCTGTTGTTGAAGCAGATTGACCAACTCGATGTAGGTAATTTGTCATTGAGACACCTGGATGGAGGTGATCAACATATCAAATGAAGAAGGCAAAGCTCTCATCACAAGTGAAATGAGAAACTTTTCGTCCACAGAATCTCCCAAAGAATTCAATTTCTCTTTCAATTCAGACACTCTGCACAGAAAGAGTTCAACTGTTTCACCCTGTCTCAAACTCAGGTTATGAAGTTGTTGTTGAATATGAAGAATGGTGGAATCATTCTTTCCCTCATAGATGGTTTTAAGGGCATCCCATGCCTCTTTACCACTTGCTTTGTCAGCTATATGAGGTTGCACTTCATCTGAAACAGCAAACAAAAGGAGCACCTTTGCTTGACTGTCTTTCTTGTCAAAAGCTATCTAATCTGTGAAAGGACCTGTGGATCCTGATGCTGGTGAAGGCCTAGGTGTTACTCCAGTAACAATATCCCATAAATCTTCCATTTGGATAATTGCCTTCATCTTATGTTTCCATGGTGTATAATTTGGACCTTTCAATAACTGATGAGGATCAGTCATCAATTTTGCAACAGCGGCCATAGTGAAGGTTCCTTATATCACCAATTGGTCCCCCTTTCGATATACCTTTTGCTAGGCCGTTATACCGTACAAAATACCCACCCTTATGTGAGGGAAACTATAGGTATTTAGAAAGATCAACAAAAATCACCCGCCCTTACGTGAGGGAGACTATAGGTGAGTTTTAGAGATCATACGATACGTGGAACATAAGCGGTACTGAAAGGGAATCGCCTTGTTGATGGCACCTACCATAGAATATTCTTCTCATGTGTGGGGCGTAACTTCCCCTAAACACTATGAAGAATACTTCGTCAGGATTTACGCCTAAACACAAGAGCGATTAAGGGTAGTGGATGGAGTAAAAAAATGCAAAAATGGCTAACTTATCTCTCCCAGATGATTTATAGAGAACAAGCTCAGACGTCATTGTAGCAGCTATATTAGGCGACGGATACAGTAGCCCAATCGTGATAGCTTTACCTGTAAGTTCTGGCCAGAGGTATCACAAATACCGAACGTTGCAGTGCAATAAATTGCATGGATGGGTTTTAATTATTTCGGGGACTTAGGGAGTGTTTTGATTTTAATTTTTAATGTTATAGTGCAAAAATGAAATATGCAACATACAACAAAAAAAATGCCCACAAGAATAACCCACTAGGTGTCGGGCACAGCCGAAAATGCACCTTTTACAATTCGCCAAATTGCTTTTTCAGAAAATTACTCACATTCCCCCTTTGATTTTTTGAAAAAAAAATATCCCCCCTTAAAAAAAATCTCTTTAACAAAGCATTTTAATAATTATTATATATTTAAAGTTAAAATAAATAATTTTAATTTATATAGTTTTTAAAACTTATGAAAAAATAAATTAAAAATAAATTTTAATTTATAAAGTTTTAAAACTATAAAAAAATAAATTAAAATTAAAAAATTTTAACTAAAAAAATAATAATTAAAAAAACCTTTGAGAAAAAAATTTATACCTTTGAAAGGGGGAGTCGACGGGATTTGAACCCCCGACTGCAGGCTCCCAGAGCCTTACCGCACGGCTCACGACCACGTGAGCCAGCGGGCTGATCCGAAAGGATCAGTGGAGCTCCTCCTTTTTCAACACCCTGGTTGTGCCTCCTCCTCTGCAGCGGCCTCCGACTGCTGCTCCGTCGCGCGCCACCGTTGCTCTTTTTCTTTTTTTTATTAGAAAAAATTCCCGCACGCTCGCGTTCCTCCTGCAGCCCTGCTTCCCAGCGACGCGTTGTGGTCCAGCCGCGCGTTCAACGCGGGGGGGGGCTGCGTTGAGCGCAGCGCTTTCAACGGGGGGGTGATTTTTTTTTTTTATTTCTCCACGCAAGAGGGTCCCTCCTGTATGTTCGCAGCTTTTTTGGAGTGGACGTACACTGCGTCTGCACGCGTCGTGTGGATAGACGTCCGCTCAATGGGGGGGGTCCCTCCTATCCGTCGCGATGCTCAACGCGCGGACGTCTAGGGGCGTCCCTCCTGTGTGTCTGCGTGCGGGGGGGTCCCTCCTCTGCGTCACGACGTGGATAGACGTTCACTGCGTCTATGCACGGACATCTAGGGGAGCGGACCTCCTGCGTCCCTCCTCAGCGTCTGCGAACAGGGAGGCGGGGGGCGCTAGCTGACTTCCAGTGCGCGCAGCATCCCTGCGTCCTGGAAATAATTTTTTCTTTTTTTTCTTCTTCAGCTGCAATCACGCGACGAAAAAAAATTAAAAAAAAAAAATTCGCACTGCAATGCTGAATAACGTCGTCCGCCTCCAGCCTCTCCCTTCACGCCACTGGCTCTGATGCCATGTAAAAATGCGAACTTGATTGTATTATTCAGCAGGTGTTTAAATAATACAGTAGCTGGAACTACATTCCTGGATTAGCCCAGGTTGGGCGCATCTCAACAGGATGCAGGTATAACAATATACCAGCCAAACTAATTAGACAAAACAGTCTAATTAAAATAGAAATTATAGTACGCTAACAACCATAACCTATAGTCCAAACCAAAGGGGTCAAAGAAATTGGAATTGTGCAAAGGTTGGGAAGTAAAAGCTACAACTATCGGTTTTTCACCACATTTATCCACCGCCAAAGGGTTAAGGAGAAGGAGACTCTTGCTAGCCTTCAAGCTAGCATCGTTGGCCTAGTGGCAACGACTGTTCTACAAAGGCGCTTGAAGGGAGGTCAAGCGTTTGACTCCCGCTGTGGAGTGTGAGAAGAGTTTCTGCGCTCTAATTTTTTCGGAGGCACTGTTGACCCACGATTTTTGGAAGCATTCTTTTGGTAAGGTTTTTTAAATAAAATCTGCATTTTTGTTAAAGAAGAAGTGGTTGGGCAGATTTATTTAAAATTATTGTTAAGGTTAAATGCTTCTTTGGAGATATAAGGTTGATAGTGTGTGGTTGAGATTTTTGGCTTGATTTTTGAGTGAGATTTGCTTAGAAGCTATTATTCCTTGAGCATGGTTTAATTAATTTGGAGAAATAAGGTGTAAAAGGATATATTGTTTGTATGCTTTATATTTTTGGTAGTTGACTTCTAAGGATTGGAGTCATAAGGTGTTTTATGGAATAAATATTTTTGTGGTTACTTTTATGATCTAACCCTAACTTGGTGGCAAAGTTGAGGGTGGTGTTGGTAACAGGTTGAAGAACTATTTTCTTCTTCCTCAAACAAAGGTATGGGCAACTTCTTCCATGTATATTGTTGATGGTGTATTTTCTGAAATTGAGTTTTGGAGTGAAAAGGTTGTCTTTAGGTATTCTTGTTGGTGTAAATTCCATTTTTTGGATATTGAATATTGTTTATGCATTAAAATCATTGATGATTTTTTTGGGTGAATGCATAATTTTTGTTGAGGAAGAGGAAGAATTTTTGCACTAGGGTTTATGTTAGTAAGTCTTGCTACTTTATTTGAGTTGGTGAAACCCTTAGTTGGCTATTTTGAGATTGATGGTTGAGTTGCTTCCATAGAGGTTGTTTTGATCA
Organism: Wollemia nobilis; assembly: GCA_028583015.1. NCBI lineage: Eukaryota > Viridiplantae > Streptophyta > Pinopsida > Araucariales > Araucariaceae > Wollemia > Wollemia nobilis. The sequence goes on from JAQPPZ010002998.1 coordinate 3,314,779, forward strand.
AGTTAATGCTTTACTTGATACATGATTTGGGCTTACTCCATTGAGATTGATTTGAGCAAGTTATTCTTTGCATTGGTGATTTATGTTGGTGGCTATTTTGTTCAAATATCTTTGGAGGGAAAAGGATGTCTACTAGTTTCCTTTTCATGAAGTGATTGGTTGAATGCTTCAATTTTAATGTTGAGTTGAATGATGTTGGTTAAACCTTGTCTATGAGCATTTTTGTTGAAGCCCTAATTGGTTGAGAAAAGATAATTGGTTGTGGAAAGAACATGAGTATCATTGTTATATGAGATATTGCATGGTTGGCAACTGTTGGGTTGTGTTTCATGTTCTTGAGAAAAGCATACTACATCTATCTTATTCTTTTGAGATTGAGATTGAGTTGAGATTGATATTGGGAGTTAAGTATAGAACATATTGAGTCTCTAACAATTATCTTTATGTTTCTATGAGATTTGAGATTGATATTGGGAGTTAAGTATAGAACATATTGAGTCTCTAACAATTCTCTTTATGCTTCTATGAGGTTGATGAATCACATTGGGTCTCTAGCAATTCTCTTTGTGGGTTCATGCTAAGCAAGTTTTTCTTGATGAACTTGTGAGCTGATTTGGACAGGTTCTAGTGAGGACTTGTGAGCTGATTTGGATAGGTTCTAGTGAGGACTTGTGAGCTGATTTGGACAGGTTCTAGTGAGGACTTGTGAGCTGATTTGGACAGGTTCTAGTGAGGACTTGTGAGCTGATTTGGACAAGTTCTAGGGAGGACTTGTGACCTGATTTGGATAGGTCCTAGCAGAGGACTTGAGGACAGAGTTGAAGTGGTTCTTTGAGAAGAACCTGAGGAAAATTTTGACAAGTATTTGAGAAGGCTTGTGTGCAGTAGAGATTGATTTGTTTAAGCTTTATGAGTTGATCTTGGGATAGATCTGACAGAGTGAGGAAGACTTGTGCTAGATCGACTAACTGTGTTTAGTACAGGTTGATGAGTTTTTGTGGATGTGATTAGTGAGGATGGAGGTCTCTTGAGGCTGAACATTGAGGACAGGAGGTCTTCTATGGAAAGGAGTTCCACATGCTAGCGGAATAAGAGGCAAGTGATCTTCTGAAATATCATTTCCAAAGCTGATGGGAAGGATTCTCCTTTTGGCAGGAGGCTCATAAATTTGTGAGGAGGGGAAGGATTCTCTTTTGGGCAGGAGGCTCATAAATTTGTGAGGAGGGGAAGGATTCTCCTTTGGGAAGAGGCTCATAAATACTTGAGTAGGGGAAGGTTTCTCCTTTGGGTTGAGGCTCATAAACATTGTAATTGGGAAGGATTCCCAAAGAACTTTGAGAAAGATTTTTAGAGAAATTTTTTGTGGATGTAGCCCATGTTGGGTGAACCACGTTGAAATTGGTGTCTCATTGTGTGTTGCTTTATGCATTACTTTGATATTGCTATTGGTTCATTGCTTTGCGAAGTTGAAGTTAAATAGAGAAAGTAAAAAGAGGTCTTATACTATTCACCCCCCCTCTTAGTATAAGCTTGTGTTCTTCAATTGGTATTAGAGCGGGTTCCTTCGGAAAGTTTAATAGCTTGAAGGAAAATATTGTAAATAACACAATGGAATCTACAAGTGGTAATGCAGCACCTATTCTTGATGGGGCAAATTTTGGGCTTTGGAGTGCTAGGATGAAGGTTCATCTTATGGCTCTTGGAAATGAAGTTTGGGAAGTTATTGAGGATGAGTATACCATTCCTAAGCATGGTCCTTCTACTAAGGAAGAGAGGCTCCTACATCATAGAAATTCAAAGGCAATGAATGCAATCCTGAAGGGTTTACAGAAGGTAGATCTTACCAAGGTGATTCACTGCAAGACAACTAGTGAAATGTGGAAACAGTTGAAGGTGGTTCATACAGGTGATGCAAATGTCCAAAAGGCCAAGTTGAGACACTTCAAAGGTATGTTTGAACAACTCAAGATGAATTATGAAGAAAATATTAGTGACTATATGCTTTGTATGGATGAGATTGTTAAATCTATGAAGGAACTAGGTCTTGAGCTTGCTGAAAATGATATTTGTGATAATATTTTGAGGTCTCTTCCAAATAGATTTAGTGAAAATATTTTTGCTATTGAGGAAGCTAAGGATTTGGATAAGTTGAAAAAGGATGAGCTTCATAGTATACTTGTAGAATTTGAGTTGAGAACTCAAGTAAAGGTTGATGTTAAGGAGGCAGCTTTCAAGGCTACCAAGAAATCCAAGGGTAAAGAGCTTCAAGATAGTGATGAGTCTTCTAGTGATGAAGAGGCATATTACAGCAAGAAGGGCAAGTTCTCAAGAAAGCACAAAGGTATGAAATATGTCAAGAGTTTCAATTGTGGAAAGTTTGGTCATTATGCTACTAATTGTACTGCTACCAAGGATGAAAGTGATGAAGATAAATAGGATTATAAGAGCAAGGATTCTGAAAGGCACAGGCATCAAAGGAAGAATAAAGATGAGCAAAGCAATCAAGGAAAGAGGTACTCTCACAAACACAAGAAAATTTTCTACCTAGACAAGGCAAGTAAGTGTTCTAGTAGTGATAGTAAAAGTTCTTCAAGTGACGTTGGAAATGAGATGTTGTTCCTAATAGAAAAAGAAGAAGAAAAGAAACATAGATTTGTCCTTATGAAATGTTTTAGATGTGGAAATTTTGGACATCTTGAGGATGATTGCACAAATTATGGATTTATTTCTAGTTATACTATGTATGAGGATGCTTCAAAAAATTGTGAGGAAGATCTTTGTATGGCTTTAGAAAAGGGTAGCACCTCTAGTGATAAGAAATCTGAAAAAGTCATTGATGTTTCAAAAGGTAAACAAATAGATGAAGTTATAGAGGATGGTGAAGTAGATCTTGAAGCTGAACTTGTTAGTGCTCTTAGTGCTTTGAAAAAGGAAATAAAGAAGAATGCTAGACTCAATGATAAATTGGATGAATGTTGTATTGAGAGAGATGATCTTATAGAAATTCTTGACTTCTCTATAGATAAGACACAGAAACTTAAGGATAAGTTAGAGTCTAAAGTTCTTGAGTGTAGAGAGTTGGAACAAAAAGTGGCTTCCTTGAAAGAGGAAACTAAAGAGTACAAGGATAAGCTTTACAGGTTTGAAGATAGCACCAAAAAGGTAAAGTCAATCATCAAATATCAAAGAAGGACAACAGATAAAATAGGTCTTGGTTTTGGTAAGAAACACATGGAATAGGTTGGTGACTCTGCTGGGGAATCTAGTAAGAGATTCCAAAAGGAAGAGAGTTCTGATGAGGAAAGTACTTCAAAAAAATATTCCTTAAGTGATAGATGCACAGAATCAAAAAATAGGAATCATAAAAAGGGGATAAAGTTTACAGGACCTAAGAGGTCAAATCAAGGAAAGTTTAATGGCAAATGTTTTGCTTGTCACAAGTTTGGTCACATGGCTTCACATTGCATGACTCAAGTGAGGAAGGTAAATGACAGATTAAAAGGTGGTAATTTCTTTAAAGGGTATTGCTACTCTTGTAAACAGTTTCGGCACAAGGCTATTTATTGCAAGGCTAATAACAGGAACAAGGTTGGTCAGAACAGATGGAGTCAAAAATTAGGTATGCCTCAAAGAAATAACATTGTTAGTTGTTATAAGTGCAATAATGAAGGTCACATAGCTAGATAGTGTAGAGCTGAAATTCCAAGGTATAGGAACAGGAACATGGGTATGAATAGGCACAAGAATCAAGACATGGATAAGAATAGGAATGATAACAAGAACAACAACAGTGACATGAACAGGAATAGGAATATGGACAAGGAGAACAAGAGAAGACATGGTAAGGCAGCTATAGACACTGATGAAGATCAGTGCCTAATGGGAGTTTTACTCCCACCCTAGAATTAATCACCTCAACACTAGGTGGGGGAGGGACTAAGCTAAGAGGCTCATTCTTAGTCCCAAGCCCCAAAGGTGACCCTTTTCCATTGATGACAAAGGGGGAGAGATATGAGTAAGGGGGAGAGCCTCAAGTCAGGGGGAGCTGATTTCTATACAACAGTTTTGAGTTTTAGTGTTGTTGAGAAGCATGGTTTGCCATCAATGACAAAGGGGGAGATTGTTGGCAATTTTGGGTTTGAGATCCTAGCTTCCTATCTATGAGTTGTCATTGATGTCAAAAGGAATTGGCATTAATTTCAAGAGGATTTATTGGCTTCAAAGGTTGAAAATTCCAAAGAATATTTTCTAGAATATTTCGGAGAGATTCCATGTGGCAGATGAAAAGGCTTTTATCAAAACCATGGCAGGTTTAAGGTTTTTTATTAAAACTAGGTGGATGCATTAAGGGTTTTTCTCAAAACCACTCTCAGCTTAATGCAAAGGTTGGAGACACTTATTAATTAAATAACTTAATTAATAAAACCTTTTTAAGGTTTTTTAATTAATTATTTAGTTGATTTAGTGATTAAATTATTTTAATAATTTAATGGGTTCTCCACCTAAGGTCTAAGGTCTAAAAGACCTTTGATTATTTTTTTAAATAATCAAAAGGGTTTCATAAACAGTAAAGTTGTTTCGAAGGTGCCAAAATAATATTAATTCAAAAAGTTTGAATTATCCTCCCGCCGACATCGTGCATAGCATGGAAGTTTGGCTATATAAGCCATAACCTATAGTCCAAAGCAAAGGTGTCAAAGAAATTGGAATTGCACAAAGGTTGGGAAGTAAAAGCTACGACTATCATTTTTTCACCACGTTTATCCACCGCCAAAGGGTTAAGGAGAAGGAGACTCTTGCTAGCCTTTAAGCTAGCACCGTTGGCCTAGTGGCAACGACTGTTCTACGAAGGCGCTTGAAGGGAGGTCAAACGTTCGACTCTTGCCGTGGAGTGTGAGAAGAGTTTTTGCGCTCCGATTTTTTTGGACGCACTTTTGACCCACGATTTTCGAAAGCATTCTTTTGGTAAGGTTTTTTAAATAAAATCTGCATTTTTGTTAAAGAAGAAGTGGTTGGGCAGATTTATTTAAAATTATTTTTAAGGTTAAATGCTTCTTTGGAGATATAAGGTTGATAGTGTGTGGTTGAGATTTTTGGCTTGATTGTTGAGTGAGATTTGCTTAGAAGCTATTATTCCTTGAGCATGGTTTAATTAATTTGGAGAAATAAGGTGTAAAAGGATATATTGTTTGTATGCTTTATATTTTTGGTAGTTGACTTCTAAGGATTGGAGTCATAAGGTTTTTAATGGAATATATATTTTTGTGGTTACTTTTATGATCTAACCCTAACTTGGTGGCAAAGTTGAGGGTGGTGTTGGTAACAGGTTGAAGAACTATTCTCTTCTTCCTCAAACAAAGGTATGGGCAACTTATTCCATGTATATTGTTGATGGTGTATTTTTTGAAATTGATTTTTGGAGTGAAAAGGTTGTCTCTAGGTATTCTTGTTGGTGTAAATTCCATTTTCTAGATATTGAATATTGTTTTTGCATTAAAATCATTGATGAGTTTTTTGGGTGAATGCATAATTCTGGTTGAGGAAGAGGAAGCATTTTTGCACTAGGGTTTATGTTAGTAAGTCTTGCTACTTTCTTTGAGTTGGTGAAACCCTTAGTTGGCTGTTTTGAGATTGATGGTTGAGTTGCTTCCATAGAGGTTGTTTTGATCAAGTTAATGCTTTACTTGATATATGATTTGGGCTTACTCCATTGAGATTGATTTGAGCAAGTTATTCTTTGCATTGGTGATTTATGTTGGTGGCTGTTTTGTTCAAATATCTTTGGAGGGAAAGGGATGTCTACTAGTTTCCTTTTCATGAAGTGATTGGTTGAATGCTTCAAGGTTAATGTTGAGTTGAATGATGTTGGTTAAACCTTGTCTATGAGCATTGTTTTTGAAGCCCTAATTGGTTGAGAAAATATAATTGGTTGTGGAAAGAACATGAGTATCATTGTTATATGAGATATTGCATGGTTGGCAATTGTTGGGTTGTGTTTCATGTTCTTGAAAAAAGCATACTACATCTATCTTATTCTTTTGAGATTGAGATTGAGTTGAGATTGAGATTGGGAGTTAAGTATAGAATATATTAAGTCTCTAAAAATTCTCTTTATGTTTCTATGAAATTTGAGATTGAGATTAGGAGTTAAGTATAGAACATATTGAGTCTCTAACAATTCTCTTTATGCTTCTATGAGGTTGATGAATCACATTGGGTCTCTAACAATTCTCTTTGTGGGTTCATGCTAAGCAAGTTTTTCTTGATGAACTTGTGAGCTAATTTGGACAAGTTCTAGTGAGGACTTGTGAGCTGATTTGGATAGGTTCTAGTGAGGACTTGTGAGTTGATTTGGACAGGTTCTAGTGAGGACTTGTGAGCTGATTTGGACAGGTTCTAGTGAGGACTTGTGAGCTGATTTGGACAAGTTCTAGGGAGGACTTGTGAGCTAATTTGGATAGGTCCTATCAGAGGACTTGAGGACAGAGTTGAAGTGGTTCTTTGAGAAGAACCTAAGGATAGTTTTGATAAGTCTTTGAGAAGGCTTGTGTGCAGTAGAGATTGATTTGTTCAATCTTTATGAGTTGAGCTTGGGACAGATCTGATAGAGTGAGGAAGACTTGTGTTGGACCGACTGACTATGTTTAGTACAGGTTGATGATTTGCTGTGGAGGTGATTAGTGAGGATGGAGGTCTCTTGAGGCTGAGCATTGAGGAAAAGAGGTCTTCTATGGAAAGGGATTCCACGTGCTAGCAGAATAAGAGGTAGGTGATCTTCTGAAGTATCATTTCTAGAGCTGAGGGGAAGGATTCTCCTTTGGGTAGGAGGCTCATAAATTTGTGAGGAGGGAAAGGATTCTCCTTTGGGTAGGAGGCTCATAAATTCATGAGGAGGGGAAGGATTCTCCTTTGGGCAGAGGCTCATAAATACTTGAGTAGGGGAAGGTTTCTCCTTTGGGCTGAGGCTCATAAACATTGTAATTGGGAAGGATTCCCAAAGAACTTTGAGAAAGCCTTTTAGAGAAAATTTTTGTGGATGTAGCCCATGTTGGGTGAACCACGTTAAAATTGTTGTCTCATTGTGTGTTGCTTTATGCATTGCTTTGATATTGCTATTGGTTTATTGCTTTGCAAAGTTGAAGTTAAATAGAGAAAGTAAAAATAGGTCTTATATTGTTCACCCCCCCTCTCGGTATAATATTGTGTTCTTCAAGGTACATCCACTTATTATCACAACGATCTCTAAATCTACAATTATCTGTGTTGAATCTAAGGATGAAGAGGATATTTTATTTATCTATTTGGAACCATACGAGCCTTGGTAAAACAAAATAATAGCCTTTCTCAAGTTTGGAACACTCTCATAAGATATATCACAGACTATTAAACACACTTTCAAGCAAAAAGTAACTCATTTTACTCTCTTGGAGGATGTGTTTATGATGGAATTCTCCTTCCTTGTCTCGAGTATGTTGAGGCACAAAGAGCCATAGTTCAAACTCATGATGGTACTTGTGGTGGTCATTTTAGTGGAATGGCCATTGTAAAGTGTATTTTACACATGGGTTACTATTGGTCCACCATGGAATGTGACTATTGCACATATTCAAACATTGTAAGTTTTTGTCAAGAGCATGCTAATTTCACTCATGTACCATCATAAGCATTACAGCCTATTCAAATTCTTTCACCCTTTTCATAATGGGGTCTTGATTTAATTGGCAAAATCTCACATCCTTTCTTGGGATAACATACATTCATCATCACAACCACTAAATATTTCACAAAGTGGGTTGAGTCAATTCCTCTAACCAGTATGACAAGGCCTAGAATTGTGGAGTTTATACTCCATAATATCATTTTTCATTTTGGTATTCCATCTAAAATCATATTTGACAATGGCAAGCCTTTCAAGAACAAGGATGTTCAAGAACTTTGCAAGAAATATAGTATCCAACACAGTTTGTCGACTCCTTATTACCCACAAGCAAATGGACAAGCTGAGGCTACCAACAAGACCTTAATTTCTATTCTCAAGAATTTTTTTAAAGAAAAACATAGAGATTGGCATACATAAATTCCCTTGGCACTACGGGCTTATCGAACAAGCATCCACACACCTACAAGGGCAACACCATTTTCATTGGTCTATGGAGCCAAATCAATCATACCTCTTGAGCTTGAGATCCACTGATTGCAAATTTCATTGCAAGAATTCATTGACCAACTCACACTCCTTGATGAGAGTTGATTCAATGCTTTAGCAAATTTATGAGTATATCAAGACCGCCTAAAGTGTTCTTACAGCATCAAAGTTCATCTACATGAATTCCAAGTAGGAGATCTTATTCTTAAAGAGAATCAACAAAATACCAATGCTTTGGTGCATCTTTAGGATAAATTCATGGATAATTGGTTAGGTGCATACATTGTTACTCAAAAAGTGGATAAAGGATGTTGGGAAAAACATTGGTTAGTTTTCTATGGTATAAATCATTACCTCCATTTAATTGTCAACCTGGGACAACTTGTAAACTTGTGAGTAACCCTGCACAGTATATGCCTGTAATCTCCCTTTAATCAGATGAGTCCCTTAGATTCTATGGTTTGGGGGTGTTGTTGTTTCATTGGAGTTCTTGTTTATCTTCCAAACCACTAATCTAATTTACATTATCAAAGATATGACTAAAATGCATTACTGAAATCAAAACTGCACACTTGCTGGAAATTTACAGAAAATAGGGGAAATTGCAGTATTAAACTAAATTACAAAAAATAGGAAAATGAATTAAAATGATAGAAAATAGGTAAAATAAGGGAGGAATACTATTGAGAGTGGGCCCAAGCTTCCAGTAGATTCTACCCACATTAAGTCATTCATCGGATGCTAGTTGAGTTGATTAAAAGACTCAAATGAATTGTATTTGGAATTACAACAGAAAAATACAGAGAAAATCTGGGATCTATTTTTCAAGGGTGGCCTGCATATTTATAAGATATGTGGCCATGCCCTGTTACATTCTGAAAGCAAATTGATTTTTGATTTTTTTGTTACAACAATACGCAGGAATAAAGGAGATAAAGCAAAACATTAAACTCAGAATATATTCAACGTATTTTGTATCAGAATAGAATACATCTGATATTTTGCTCTACTCGATTACATTGATTTTTACGTGATTGCTAAAAAATAGATGACATATGGTCATTGACGTTGTCCTTGGTCTGCATCCATCGCTGAAATCGCATCTGCATCCATCACTGAAATCATCGTTCTGTTCTACCGACAATAGGGTATCGTGCTGTAATTCTACATCAATGGGAATCAGGCACCTAATGGGAATCAGGAATCCAAAATTCAAGTACCAAATGGGAATCGAGCACCCAATAGTCAAGCACCAAATGGGAATCGAGCACCTAAATGAGAGTCGGGTGCCTGACTTAGTGCTTCATCACTATTTTGTTGTAGATATTTTTACCATCACAAAATGGAAAGTGCTAGGTCCGAATGGGACCTCGATGTAGTCATGCTAAAATATTGTAAAATCCACTGAATCTACACATAATTCACTCAAAAATAAATATTAGACAACATACGTAATCTAATGTTAAATACATATAAAATTTGCATAAAACATATATTTCTATTAAAATAAATGCCGCAATATATATGGAAAGTTTGTACAAAAATGAGCATTTTTAAGGCTCATCATCCCCCATGCTTAAGGGTTGGCACGTCCCTATGCCACTTTAAACTGGTAATTACCAGTCTCATTAACACCCTTCCAATAGGCCCTAACTTTTTCTTCCTCTTCTTTTCAGTGGCTTTGACCTTTGCCTTATCTCTAGGCTTTCACCCTTTCGGTGCTTTGGGGGTGGCTACCTCCTGTTGCTACATTTTATGGCGCTTACTACACCGAGTTGGCTGACTTGGTCCTACTCCTTCACCTAGCTGTTCCTTTGTCCAAAATTTCCTCCCTACCACATTCCTCAAGTAGTAGCCAATAAAAGTGGAGGTATCCTTCTGGAATGTTGGCTCAACCTGCTTCTAGTATTCATGGTGAGGGGGTAAACTTTCTCCCACTAGTACTGTAGATTCATCACCAAATGGAATGCTGGATTTCTCAGCAACCTTGGCCTTGGGCAAACTGGCCATCACTGGCTCAAGTTCAACATCATCTTTAGACTCTACTTCTTCTACCAGAGGGGCTTTGCTTGTTGTTGCTTGAGCTGTAGGTGGTACAAGACCTAGCAGTCCCATCTTCATGAAATATACCTTCATATTTGAAGGTTGATCACCTATTGACCCATACAAATCCTAGAACTACATTGGTCAGGAAAAATTCAATTTTCTTACAAGGAGCCTTGGATGCCTTTTTGGCCTCTTTTCTAGTTTCCTTGGCCACTCTCTTAGAGGCTTTCCTATACTCCTTATCTGCCTTGATATCTACCTTGAGCTATTCAAACTTCTTTTTTTACTCATCAAATAGCTTCAAAGTCTCTGCCCATTCTTCATCAGAATTCATGCCTGATTATTTTAGTTATGTAGTCCTTGCTCTGGTCCTGGGTCTTCATTGAGGTCCCCTTACAACCTTCCTCTTTGGTCTCAACTTCTTGGGCTATCTTGCAGGGCCTGTAGGTGTATCTGAAATAGGGGGATTTCCCCCTTCTACTATTTTTGCTATTGCTATTGCTACTTGATCTTCAAAATTTGGAGACTTTTGAGTCTCTTGTGCCTGCTCTGTAGGCATTTTCTCAGGTGACCCTTCAGTCACATTTTGTGCAGTAGGTGATTCCTCTACTGAAATCCCTTTCTCTACCTGAAGCTACTCAAGCTCAGCCCCTGCATCTCCTTCTGAATTTTGGCCTACAGAATGAGTGGACTCTTGAGATTTTGCAACCTCTTGATCCTCCTCTATAGCTTTATCTGAAATCTGAGGCTCTTTAGCCTCAATTTCATCTTCCTATCTTGTGTCTTCCTCTACAGATTTTGTTGAAAGTTGAGGTTCTTTGACCTCAATTTCATCCTCCTAGTTTACCTCTATATCTGCAGAGGAAGAAGATGTTGGGGACTATCCCATATCAACTTTAGGACCTTGATCTTGCCCCTATTCTATAGAGTGAGTTGGTGAATGGGGTTGTTCAACCTCCATTGTTGCATTTGTTTCTTGCTCTACTTCTGCATGGGATTTCTAGGAGGATTCTTTAGTTGCACTTTCTATAATAATTGTAGGGGTCCTTGCCCAAGAATTAGGGCTCCCTTGTGTAGACATATATCTAGTAGAAGCCACTGATTGGTCCCCTACCTCAGCTTCCTTGCTAGAATTCCTTGCATCTGATCGAAAAGGGCCAGAGGAGGCTATTTTCTCCTCAGAGTCTAGAGAGGTAGTGGGCACTTCCATAGCCCACATCAGTTTGTACCGCCACATCTACCCTAGCTAGCCGTTTAGCCTCAATTTGTTGGGCCTATAACTACAGCTTCAATATCATCTCCTATAGTTGATGGATGGTCTGATACAACTCCTACAATTTTACTATAGATGCTTTTTTGGACTCTTGAAAAAGAGTTTGCTCCTCCTTATACTTGGCCTCCCAAGTACAGGCCTATTCTTTCAATATCTATAGCTACTACTATAGATCCTCCATCTATATTTCCTACTGAGGAGTACTTCCCTTGGACAAGTCCTACAATATATGGGCCATGAACTCATCCTTATTCAACTCATCAATCGTTGCATCATCATCCGATGAGCTATAAACCACCATGGATGCCTTCATCCTCCTGCTCCTGGTTTTGGTGGAAATCGGCATGTAAGTAGGGCTTGGCAGACCATGCCCTACCTCATCATCAAATTGAGGGCTAATAGGGGATGAGGCTTGCCCTACATCCCATGTATTTTTCTTAGGCTAGGATGTAGGCATCATCTCTATTTGCTCTACCATCTTATCAATCAATCGATTAGTCTATTTTGGTGCCACCACTTCTTCCTCTACCTTAGGAACTACATTATTTCCTTTAGCTTCCTCAACCATTACATCCCTGTGTGACTCGACATGTCACACCAAGGCCAAAATCAGGCCATGGTGAGCCAGGGTAGACATTGTGCCTACCTAGTACCGATTAGCCTCATCCTTGAGTGCACATGCAAGATAATGGGGGATATTGATCTTATCCCCATGTAGTAAATGGTTGAGGAAACAAAAATGGTTAGAGTTTAGTTTGGAAAACCTACCCGAACAAGTGAAGAACTGAACAATCTACTCAAAGATCGATCTCCAGTATTCGAGGATGTACTACTTTGGAAAACCAGTGCATATCAGGTATTGCGTTGGGTGCCCAAAGAATCATTGCATGTAGAGTGTAGGGTTGTCCTCCTTATACGTGTATTCCCCTATTTGGGGAAGGTCTATTACCATAGTAATGTACTCTTCGATGACTAGAATTTCTAGTCCTCGTATGCGAACAACTTCATCCCTCATAGATGCCACAAATTCCTTAGCTACTTCTACATCCTAGTTTTGGCTGACTAGATGGTAGTATTCCAACCATCCGATGACATCGAATTGTGCCTGTACATCCTCACTAATGCCTAAACAATCTGTAGGCTCACTCTTTTTCAATAGATGGTTGGTCGATTTTCCCCCATGGCAAAGTTCAAATTTTTCTTAGCTTTAAGTTTTACTTGCAATAATTTCTCACACCCTAGTTTTTCTACGACACTCTATTATTTTCTTGCATAGATTTTTGCCAATGCATGGTTTTAAATCGCCTGCATCCATGAACGTAGGTGCTTGATTGTCGTAATTAGAAATAATTATGGTTATCTATGCAAAATATTATTAAAGTGTGTGCCAGATTTTAAGTAGATGATGACCATGAGTGTTTTCCCCAATTAGAGTAGTGACACATGGAAAAATACCAAGTGGAGAGAAATGGGTGGCTGGTAATTCAATGGGGATTGTGCCGACACTATTTTATAGAAACATATGCCTATGAAAATAATATATATATAAAATAAAAAATTAAGCATGTACCCGTATTATGTTTCATGCATGTATAATGCACAGACGCTCGTGGTGCACTAGCATTGGCTACTTTATGATGACTATGTCTCTCATAACAAAGAATGATAGGCATATTTCCCATGCGATAAATTTTTCTCCATTTTGATTGGTTCTTAGTTGTTGCAATTTGATACATTTGAGAATTCCTGCACATTTTCAAGAAAATATTAGAAAAACATGTCTTCACGGGATGACAAACATCCCTCCCTTGGAAATTGTTCGTTGATGACCTTGGAACGTGCATAAATCTCCTATAGAAAAATTAAAATAATTTCATCCATGAAGTTTGACTTATGCACATGGGTGAAATGCTGACATGGCTCGGGCCACTTTCCAATGCTGAAGATTATTCATACGAGGCACAAACGCCCATGAAAATAGAAAGCAAGTGCCTCCTTACATGGAAATCGAGTGCCTTCTTTCGAATCAAGGCATGCAGGTGCTTGGTAAACAGAAAGTAGATACCTTTTGTTAGCAATCGGGCATCATGCTTAATATGGAAAGCAGACACCTTTTTGTAGAAATCGGGCATCATACTTAAAGCAAAAAATAGAAAGCATTTTTTTTATGTCCAGGAAATTAGGTGTCGCTTTCCCAAAAAATGGAAGTTGAGTGCCATTTCCTTAGAAAAATAGGAATCAGGCATCGATCTACCGAAAAATGGGACTCAGACACCTTTTCCTTGACATACTAGGAGTTGGGCACCTTCTACCATACAAATGAGAATCAGGCATCATTTCTCTAAAATATAGGAATCGGGTGCCCTCTTCCATAAAAATGGGAGTCGAGTACCTTCTTCTCCAGAAAATGGGAATCAGGTGCCTTTCTCTTCAGAAAATGAAAAGTAGGTGCTCCTCCTTTATTTCAATATCTACTGATGTGTCCACTAGTGTACGCTTACAATTGATTAGGCCTTCAACATTCTGGTTTGAAGAATAGGGACAGAATCAACATCCGCTACCTAAACCAACATTCAAGTATTTTTCTTCATGAAGACCAAAAACAAACACCCAAACACTTGTTCAGATATGGTTTCCCCCTCCAAGTGGGGATGAGCTACTTCTACTAGAATTTAATCTCCTAGAAAGCTGGGATTGCGTAGGTTCATGGATCATATGCTTGTTAGGCCTAGGTTTCCCAGGCTGCCTAACAGTTGCACTCAGGGCATCATTCCTACAAAACAAAAATACAACTAAAGAAAGAAAAATTGTAGAACTTTAAAAGAATAATTGTTTTTGGACCATGTGGACAACGTCCACATATTAATGACTCATTTTAAAACTAGAATCAACTGGGGTCTCCCCCATGCCTAATATAGACTTCATCATATAAGTCTCAAACACATGATATGGATGCAATCAGTGACCATTGACTATTAATGTAATGTTGCTACCATCAATTATTCTGATTCTAACAACTCCATTGTTGATGATTTCAATCACTTCATATGGCCCCATCCAGCACTGCATAAGTTTACCTTTCCTTTCCTAGAACTAGGAGTCATACAATAATGCCCACTCTCCCACTTTTAACTACTTTGGCCTAGTGTGATGATCATGCCACTTGGCCCTCTATTTTTAGATGACCTCTATTCGATGTAGAGCATCTCTTTGATATTCATCTAGTTGATTAAGTTATTGAATCTTCTCCTTTTGTGCCTCATCTAGATTCAAATCTAAATCTACTATAGTTCTAAGAGTTTTAATCTCAAATTCTATGGGCATCATAGCATTCTTCCCATATACTAGCTGGAATGGTGTAAAACCAGTAGTAGTTTTCCAGGTGGTTCTGTAAGCCCACACTGCTTCTAGTAATCTTGTGGCCCAGTCCTTCCTATGCTGTTGTACCATATTTGTGAGAATGTTCTCCAGTTCATGGTTGGTTACCTCTACTTGCCCATTTTCCTATGGATGGTAAGGAGTGGTTTTGTTATGCCTGATTTTATATTGTTGCATGAGTTCCTGAATCAAATTTGAAGTAAATTGAGGCCCTTGATCAGTTGTGATCTCCCTTGGAACCCCAAATCTAGTGAAAATAGATGAATACAGGAAGTCTACTACAGTATTCTCTTTAGAATCATGCAATACCTGCACTTCAACCCACTTGGTCACATAGTCAGTGTAAACTAAGATATACCTCTTACCTGATGACTATGGATTAATGGGTCCTACGAAGTCCATCCCCCATTTATCAAATGGCTCTATGTGCACATGTGGTTGGAGTGGCATTTCATCTCTAAGAGTAGGTCTACCCATCCTCTGACATTGGTCACATTGGCTCATGTGCTTGGCTGCATCTTTGAATAGTGAAGGCCAGTAATAACCAACCTGCAATACTTTGAATGCAGTCATTTTTCCTACAAAATGGCCACCACAAGGTTCATTATGGTAAGATTTCAGTATTTCTACAATCTCATTATCAGCAACACATCTTCTCATGACCTGATCAGGCCCTATTTTAAATAGGCACCCATCAATCCATGAGAAGTCTGCACTTTTCTCAATTAAAGTTTATTTCTCACATGGTGAAAGTGTAGGGGATACTTTACCAGTGGCTAAATAATTAGCCATATCTACGTACCATGGTATCTATTCATTAAGAGCAAACAAATGCTCATCTAGAAACTGATCTTCTATGGTTGAATGATCAGGAGGTGTCAATCTAGAAAGGAAATATACCACCACATTGTCCTTACCTAGTTTATCTACAATTGTCACATCAAACTCCTACAAAAGTAATAGCCATATGATAATTCTACCACTAATGCCAAGTTTGTTTGTTAGGTATCTGATAGCTGAATGATCAGTGTGCACAAAAACCTGATATCCTGTAATATAGTGGTAAAATTTGTTAAGAGCATGTATGACTGCAAGGAATTCCTTTTCTGTGATAGTATAATTGAACTCAACACCTGTAAGATGTTTACTGACATAATAGATGGCATAAAAATCATCACCATATTTCTATCCCAGAACTGACCCTATCGCATTATTGGATGCATCTGCATATATGTGAAAGGGGATGGTCCAATTTGGACCCCTCAGGACTGGAGCAGAAGTCAATTTTTCTTTCAAAATGTTAAATGCTTGTTCACAATCATTTGTCCAGACAAACTCTATGTCTTTTTATAACAATGTGCTTAGGGGTTTAGTAGTTTTGCTAAAGTCTGCTATAAACCTCCTATAGTAACCAACTGATCCAAGGAAACTATGGATATCCTTCTGAGTTTTGGGTGTAGGCAGGTTTTGGATAACTTCTATCTTCTTCCTATCTACCTTGATCCCATCTGCAGAGATATGATGTCCTAAAACTATCCCCTCCTGCATTAGCATATAAAATTTCTCATTACTTAGGGACAGATTGGTTTCCTCACACCGTTGAAGTGTTTTCTCCAAATTTTTTGTGGCTTCTTCAAAGGTTTCACCATATACAATGAAATCATCCATATATACCTCCATAGTTTCTCCAATCATATCAGAGAAGATGCTCAAAACTACCCTTTGAAATGTGGTAGGTGCATTGCACAAACCAAAGGGTAAAACTCGATAAGCGAAGGTTCCCCATGGACAAGTGAATGTGGTCTTATCTTGGTCCTCTTCCCCAATCTAAATCTGATTATATCCACTGAACCCATCCAGGAAAGAAAAGTATTTCTTTCCTGCTAAGGTGTCAAGGACCTGATCTATGAAAGGTAAGGGGAAGTGGTCTTTCTTGGTTGCTTTATTAAGTGACCTGTAATCAACACAGATCCTCCACTTTCCATTTTTCTTGGGCACCACCACCAAAGGTGATACCCATTCACTATCTGAGATAGGGTAGATAAACCCAACTATCAAGAGTTTCTACAATTCTATTTTAACAATCTCCTTCATAGCTGGATTCATCCTACATTGTGGTTGTCTTACCAGTTTTATTTCATCTTCCAGATATATTCGATGAGTACAGGTTTCAGGAGCTATTCCTCTCATGTTTGAATACTCCCAAGCAAAGGCACCTTGATGTTTGACTAATGTTTCTCTTAGTTTGATCTGTTGTTCAGATTTCAACCCATCATTTATGTTTAATACTCTCCCAAGTGCAACTTCTATTTGCTGAATATGGTGATCTTTACCTCCCACTAATGGCAACTCTGGAGGAGGACAGGAGGGTTCTCCTTGGAAAAATTTTGATATCACCCTATCCTCATCACTCTCATCCTCCAACTCATCAAGTGCCATGATGGATTGAATCATTGATAAACCACTCATGTTCTAGTTTTCACATTTAGGTTCTCCCAACAAATCTACAGACTATGCAGGTGGATGGATGATCAGATTTTTTACATTCTGACCATCAAAAATGGTCATTTGTCCATTTCTACAACTTATGTAGGCATCAGTTGTTTCCAGCCAAGGCCTACCTAAGATGAGTGGATAACCACCCAACCCAAACTTGGATTGTAACACTAAGAAATCTGTTGGGTACTCCCATGCATCCACTGTAATAGTGATGTCTTCCAGCATTCCCTCAGGGAGCACTGTAGACCTATCTACCAACTGAAGGATAGTTTTGGTTGGCTTCAGATTGGTTAAACTAAGTTTCTGCATGGTTTCCTTGGGCATGACATTAATGGTAGCCCCCAGATCTACTAATGTATTGGGTAAAACACAGCCCCCAATTTTCATAGTTAAAACAGGGCTTCCTGGGTCTAAATATTTTTGGCTGTAGGTATTTCCTAGCATAAGATCAGCTAGTTGTCCTACCAAATTGATTGCCTGTGCTAGTTTTCTTCCTAGTTTTCTTAGACACAACTCTCTTATGGCCTTGCTATAGATAGGAATATCTCTTATGGCCTGAAAGAGAGGAATTGTGATTGTTAGGTTCTTCAAACTAGAAAGAATATCAAATTCTGGTTGTATTGGCTTCTTGGGTTCCTGCAACCTTTTTGGAAAAGGTGGAACCCCTTCTCTATTATTTATAGTTGTTGATTCTTCTTCTACTTCTTCTATAAGAGGTGATTCCTCTTTTTCTAACTCTATGTTTTCCTCCTCTTCTACCAGAGGAGCTACTTCTACACCTACCTGTCTACCTGACCTTAATTGTATGGGACTACAATCTACTTTGATATTATACATGGGGTACATCTCATTCTCCATATGGTATGTTGGTTGTGGTTTGTTGTTTGGATTAGAAGTAGGTTGTACCAAAATTTTAGCATAGGGATGTAGTATTCTTGGTGGGGAGGTGATTTTTTAGTACTTATAATGATCAATGCATTATCTCTAACTGGTTTACCAATCGTATGACCGTACAATCCCTAAAAATACCCTTTGATGCCCAATGAACAAATTATATGGAAGTCGGTTTGACACACTATATGATCCACAATCATATAATGGTATGTCTTGTATGATTCTACATAGCCAAACTATAAAATTTAGTTTTTGAGGCTACTATACACAATTTTGTAATTAACAAGTCGATTCCACAAAACTGCCAAATTGGGTAAGTCTTCTATCGCCTGAATTGCCAAATTGGGTAAATCATATTTGTACAATTTGTACGAACTCTGGTGTACAATCCACATTTGATGGTACAATAAATACTACATACAAACATTACTAAGATATTATGAACTTAGCAACCATTCAAAATATCAAGAATTAAGATGTTATAGTTAGGCTTCTAGCCCTTCCTTTCAAAGGAAATATCCTCCACTAGTTTAGAACCTTAGGAGACAAGACCATCACTTCATGGGATGAATTAGTTCACCCTTTTGTAGAAAATTTTAATGAGTCATATGATCCCTTTTAACTCCTAAACCAATTCACAACTATGCAAAAACACCAACATGATTTTAATTTTAGGTTTCATAGAACATGGAAGATGATTCCCTCTAAAGCTAGGCCAGTTGTATCCTTAGAATATATGTACTACATTAGAGCCCTTGGGTAAGACTTGGGGCTACAAACCCAATAGTAAGGTATAAACACCTTCCCACAAGTTTATCAAGTAGCTATCCAAGAAGAAAATGTGCTAGTTGTTGTAGGAAGGCTTCCACCAAAAATGGTCATGCCTTATTGCTTTGAAATTCCTTAGTTCCAACAAAATGTATCCTCTCCTTCGTATATGGATCCAATACCATATACACAAGAATCTCCATTATTTCCTCTTAAAACAACCCCTATTTTCCCTTTTCCTCCTCTTCCATCTCAAAAACTCCAAGAATCATCTCTATTGTTGGACATTCAAAGAACCCTGAAAATAATCAATAACAAGTTCAATACAATAGAAAAGAGGGAAATAGAGATGTTTCAACGAAGAATATTACCCTATATTAACAAATATCATAAACCTAGTACAAGTGGTAGTGCAAGACCTAGAGTCAATGCAAATCAAGCAAAGCAAGAATATGCACCTAAAACTAGTTTGGTCAATGTTTGGTGCTTAGTTTACAATGATCCACATGATTCTAATACTTGTATGATGTACCAACATCATGTGCAATAAGCCATAGAAAAGGATAAGAGAAATCAAAAGGGGAGAGTTAACATGTTATGGCATCATGATCAAGTTATGACTAGACAAGATTTTTTGGAAGAAGAACAAGTCTCTATCATGACTAGGTTTGGAAAGAAGTCTTTGCAAGTAGACTCACAAAAAATGGGATGTTTCCAAGTGCCTTCTCAGAAGAAAAGAGAACCACTTCTACAGTGCAATGACAAGTTACCTAATCCACAGTTTTTTGACACAAATTATGCAGTGCCTAGAAGACAAGAAAAGGAAGTGAATACTCCAAGAAGAGGTGAAAATGAAAGGAGCAAAGAACAAGAAAGTGCTAATAATGAAGCCCAAGAAAAAATAAAGTTTCCTTCCATTACAAAATTTCAAAGAATAAATGCCACTCAATAGTACATAATAAAGTATGGGGAACTAGAAAAAAGGTATGGAAGACCCCCACCAATGCAGTCTGAGTATAATATTGTTGATGAATTGAAAAGAGCCTCATCTAGGTCAAGCCTATATGATACACTTTTCCTCCTTGGCCAAATAGAATTATTGGAATATTCTCTAGATAAGAAGTCTCAAGGAAAGGAAACCACCACAGTGTTCAACCTAGCACAAGACAAAGAAAATATGTCTCCTGCCACCCTGAAGAACAAACCTCTTCCTTCTACATCTCTCTTAGGATGGAAGGATGGATAGTTCGTAACTATATGATAGACTCGAGCCTCAACTACAAATATGCCAAAAGTAGTATGTGATGATATGGGCATGGAGTACACAAGGTCATGTCAGGGGGTCTTACAATTTTATGGTACCCCAATTAAGATTGTGGGAGTCATAAAGGATGTATTGATGAGGTTGTGTTGGGCCCCAAAGAGTACCATTATACAGGAAATTGTGGTATTAGACCTTGAACTCTATTTTGGTGTATGCCTTACAAGAGAATTTATTGCCAAGAGGGGAGGATATATGTATTTAGACTACTCCGGTATGATGATTTCTTATAAAGAAAAGAGAATAAGGATAACCCCAAAAAATCCTATATATTTCCATATCAAAAAAATTGAAGAAGATTTGTACAATCGTTTAGTAATTGAAGAGCCAGAGTTAGTGGAAATTCTATAGGATTCAAAAATTGAATATGAGTTACCTTTTAAGGATGATCATAGCCTATTAGAAATAGGGTTGGGCACCTACAGTATTTCTTCAAAAATAGAAAAGAATATCCCTACCTTATCTAATTAGTCACTCAAGAAGTCAGAAATTTGGACAATACACTTTGATGGAGCAAGGTGCAAAAATGGGGTTTGGGTTGGTGTAGTGTTAAAATCTCATTCAAAATATGTGAAGATCTTTGATTTTAGAGTAACTTGGTCTTGCATTAATAATGTTGTAGAGTATGAAGATTTGTGTTTGGTATTGATTCAATCAAAACAAAGGAATCAAAATGTTAGAAATTTATGGTGACTCAAATCTGGTGGTCAACCAAGTTATAGAGAGATGCAGTAGTAAACATCACTACTTGAAAATATATAGAAATAGTGTGGGATTTGATGAAATCATGTGATGCTCTAAATATCCATTCTATCTCTAGAAAGTAGAATGTATTTGTTTATGCTTTGGTGGTTAAAGGTTCTAATTTCAATCCCTCCTCAGACCTTGGGTCAACCACAAATAGAAGAGTCAAATTAGTCTTCGAACCTACAGTGCCAACTAGACAAATATTTTGGTAGGTCTTTGATAATGATGATAAAATAATTGAATTTCTAGTCAGAGAAGATTTCTTAGCTAGTGTTCAAGAATACCTTTCTCAAACAATATATCAGTAAGATATCATTCAGTTGAAAAACAACCATATTCCTAAAGGCCTGATTACATTAGAGAGTTTTTTTAACAATTAATATGAAAAGAAGTTGAGAACCATGAAAGTAGATGATAAAATATACAATGAGATTGAAATTGAAGAGAAAAAGAAGATTAATATTGGTGTTAAGTGTTCTCTAGAATAAGTTGAGGGAGTCAAGGCACTATGCTTCAAATGCCAAGATATTATTGCCTAGTCGTATGAGGATCTTAAAGTGTATGATAATAAAATCATTCAGCATACCATAGATGGTAAATCATTACTAACTTTCTAGATGTATTAGATTGGGTAGACCAATTTATAACTTACTTTCAAACATGTGTATGTCCTCAAAATATCAATCCTTCATAGAGAAGAAGGTTTCAACTTCAATCCTTGAAGTATGTATTGCTTCCTAAGGGGTTATACAAGAAAAATCTGGATGGAGTGCTTTTGAGATGCCTAAAATATGATGAAAAATAAAAGGTCATTGAAGAATTTCATGGAGGCCTATAAAGAGGCCACTTTGCAAGAAGAACCACTTCCATGAAGATAATAAGGGTAGGGTACTACTGGACCACTATCTTTGGAGACACATTCAAGGTAACAAGATCATTTTATAAGTGCTAAAGATATGTGGAGAGGACCAAGAATGTGAAGAACACAAGCTTATACTGAGATATGGGGTCAACAATATAAGACCAAATTTTACTTTTCTTTCCCAAAAAATATTATCCAATATAATCAATGGCAATATCAAAATCAGTAATCAAATCAATGCACAGATCATCACACACAATAGAGACACCAATTTAACGTGGTTCACCCAATGTGGGCTACTCCATGGAGAAAATATTTCTACAAAATTTTCTCAATAAATTTCTTGGGAATCACTTCCCTATTACAATATTTATGGACCTCTATCCAAAGGAGATACCAATCCCCTAATGCTCTGATTTGTGGATCTCTCTCCACAGGAGAAATCTTTCTCCTTTTCTATGTTTTACGAAACTTAATCCAAGAGAACTCTTTCTCCTCAACTGGTTTGTTAATCTCTCCACAAAATAAATCTATCTTCCCATATGCTTCACGGATCATACTCCACAGGAGAACTCTTTCCCTTTTCTTTTTTTTGTGGATCTCTGTCCATAGGAGAAATCTTTCTCCTCTACTTTAGCTGGTGATCTTCTAGAATATTATTACCCCTACTGCACTAGCTTATGGATATCTCTCCATAGAAGACCTTTGTCCTCACTCAAAAGACCTCTATCATCATTACCATAGCTAATGGATATCTATCCATTGAATACTATTGTCCTCTACTCTGTCACCTCTAAATATTTCTCTCAAATCTATCTTAAATCTTCACCAAACACTATCCTTGGTCTAGTACAAATCTGCTCTAACTCTATCCTAGGTCTAGAACAAATTTGCTCTTAAATATACACCAAACTCTATATTCAAATCTATCCTTAAGACTTAACACAAAGATTGATACAATAATAAATAAACTCTGCTTAGATTTTCCCCAAGCCTTAACACAAAGCTTGAACAAATCAATCAATCAAATCTACTATCAAGTCTTCACAAAGACTTACCTCAAATCTGTCCTCAAGTCCTCTCAAGAACTTGCTCAATCTACTCTATAGTCTTCAACAAGACTTGCCTCAAATCTATCCTCAAGTACTCTCAATAACTTGCTCAATCTGCTCTCTAGTCTTAAACAAGACTTACCTCAAAAATTTTCTCAAGTCTTCACCAAAAATTTCTCAAATATGCCTACAAGCCTTCACCAAGACTTGCTCAAATCTACCTACAAGTCTTCACCAAGACTTTCTCAAATATGCTCTCAAGTCTTCACTAAGACTTACCTCAAATATGCTCACACGCTTTCACAAAAGCTTGCTCAAACCTATCCTTAAGCTTTCATAAAAGCTTACTCAAATCTACTCAAACATATGCTCAATACAGCTCACAAGATATGCTCAATCAAACTCAAATCTTGCACATATTGCTATCAATTACTTTGTCTAGTCTTCAAAGTAATTCCTTTAACTTGAAGCAGTTTAGACATATTCTATTCAGAATTCATTTAACCTCTGGAACATATAGAGAATGATGTACTCTATCAAAAAATTAAATATTTTCTACTCAATCATTAAGCCTATCGCTTCCACAAATCTGATTTCTAATGTTTTCTCATTCACTTTCAATATCACTCAAATCCAATGCCTAACAATTTCACTCAATCATTCAATCAATGAAACACAACTTGTTTACAAACCCTAAACAAGGGTTTCACATTACTTCCAACCAAAGTACACATTTTTAAATTTCTCCTCACATCGGTGCTTTGTATTTTGAAATTGAATTTCAAATTTTAATTTTAATAACCCACCTTAGGGTTATTTAACCTTAGCTTAAATATATTTAAAAATAATAATTAATTTAAATAACTTTATAAGTTAAGTAAATTAACTAACAAATTAATTTTAAACTTCCTTTGTATAATATTATAAAATAATATTATAATATTATTTACTTGGGCTTATTTTTGCACTCTAGGCCAAATATGACTTTTTGAAACCGGGTCTTGAAATTGAAACTGAATTATCCTTTTGCATTATTGGAGAACCTGAAATTGACGCTGCCAACTGAAATTGCCACTGACTGGTGTTGAAAGTTTGACATCAAGGACCACTCAATTTTGACATCAATGACAAATTATCACTCAAAATGTCCAACATGCTTATCAAACAACCCTTTTCACTCCACCTTTGCATTTCACAACATTCAATTCAACAACACTCTAATCAAAGGATGATGTGCCTATACCTTTTGTTTTTATGGAGATATGTCTTCAAAACCTGTTCCACTCACAATGACTTTTGCTACTATAAATATTAGCACAACACTTATTTATGAGTTAGCAAACCTTCAATATGTGTGCCCAAATAAATTCCAAACCACTCTTTTGGTTTCTCAAAATATTGCATCAATTCCAATAATCAACCTTTGAAAATATCTTAGCAAAACATACACACATTCAAAAATTCCTCATACACCTTTTAACTCCCTCTTAGCACATTCAAAACATAATCAACAAAGACTCCAATATTTCACTTTCACAATAATTCACTATAACTTCCTTCAAAATTTTAATTCATAGAATAATCAAAATTACTTCCTTATATCTCCCTACTGATCATAATGCATTTTCAAAATAATTATAACCACCATTCAGAAATATTCCAATGCACTTTTAAATCAAAATTTAAATCATTCAACACCCTCAAATGTGGCAAAAATAAAATTTATTTTAACCACCTTATCTCTCCACAAAGCGCATACCATACGACTTAGAAAAAGGTGCAAATTACAAAATCAAAAATTAAATACCTTTTGCACGCACTGCCTTGGTGGGATTCGATCCCCTATCATACTACTGCTAGTGCCCTAGCCACGGCCTAACCACCACATGATCTAGGTGCTCACTTGAGATGCTAAAGAACCTCGTGCGCTTTGTTCCTCTCGCTTGGCACCTAAACAAAAATAAAAAACATTTATCTTCTATTGTTGCTAGGACTCGAATGCGAGACCTCGTTTGCCCAAAAAATTATGCTACCAATGCCTTACCACTAGCCCAACCACGTAGTTGGTGATAAGGAATTGAGCCTTTATCGCTTTAACCTTCCATGATTTCATTTATTTTTAAAATTAAAACTTCTATCCTCTTGCACTCACGAATTTGCATTAACCACTTATCAATACTCGCACATCCAATATTTCAGAGACTTACATTAATGCCATAAACCTTATGGTATAAATACCATAATCATTTTTGCTCGAACGTTGACGGGGGTTAAATTAAACTTTAATGTTTTTGTGCCCAACCCTTACCAAGGGTTTTAATTAATTTATTTTATAAATTAATTATAATATAATATTATAAATAATTTATAAGTAAACCTTAGGCATTATTTGTAACACTTAATATTATAATAATGAATATTATAATATTATTTCCATCGGGCCTAGGTGTTTCTTTCTTTAGGACTTATCTTAACAACCTTAATATTATAATATTATTTCCTTTTGTCTTAGGTATCTCCTTCCTTCAGGGTATTTAGCCAACCTTTTGACCAATCATGTGAAGCTTTAAACCAAATATATTGGGCTTAAAATATAAAACTTTTTAACCCTCCTTTTTTCAAATCCTTACACTGACTTTTAACATTACTGACACTAACTCTTGACATCAATGTCAACACAACTAATCAAAATTTCAAACAATATCCCCCTTTTTCATTGATGGCAACCCTTTTTCCTTAACCATTCCTTTTCCTTTTTCCAATTCTGCTCCCCCTGATTGAATGCTCTCCCCCTAACTCAAATATCTCCCCCTTTGACATCAATGGCAAAGGGACACCTTTGGGGCTAAATATAAGACTCTTAGCTTAGTCCCCTCCCCACCTCCTCTCCTTGAGGTGGTTAATTTTGGGGTGGGAGTATCTCTACTCCCAGCATACAATGCTCTTTTTCTTTTTCAACTTTCTCTTTCCATACCTTTGAAGTCACACCTTTTTTAACCTTTTGAGAATCCTCTTTCATGTCTGTCCTTGGAAGTTCTAGAAATTTTGTTCTACACCACATTGTTGTATGCCCAACATTATTGCAATTGAAACACTTGATGTTGTGGTTCCTAGGTGGTGCAAATATCTTGAAGTTCTTCCTGGTGAACCCTGTAATAAATTGCTTTATGACCAAAATGATTACAAGAGTAACAATACCCTTGGAAGAGATGCCCATTTCTGAAATTTCTCTTAGTGAAACCATATTTCTTATTTTAATGTATCCTGCACTGCAACGTCCTTTAATGACATCTTTACTTTAATCCATTGGTCTCTTAGTCATTTCTTCCCTATGATGTTCACTATTATTTATTTATGCATTGTGTCCTTCCTCTTTGATTCTCAACACATCAACGTAAGTATTAGGTTATTCTTTCATCACTTCTTTTGATGTTCCCTTTGAGACTTTCTTTTCTTTTGAGCTTGATTCCCCTTTCTGTACTTCTAGATCTTATTCATTGCCTAGTCCTATTTTGATAAATGATGATTTTTGTGTTTTGGTAATTGTTGTGGCTGATCCACTACGTACCCCAAAATTGGGGACCCACCCTTTTTGCATGTGTTCCAAGAAGACCGAAGTGGCCCATAGGCTAAAGTTCAAAAAAAAAAAGCAAAACACCACAAGGAGGAAAAGTGTCGCGATATCGCGACATGTTGCACTGTCGTGGCCAAAAAGAAAAAGTGTCGCGATATCGCGACATGTTGCACCATCGCGGCCCAAAAAGAAAAAGTGTCGCGATATCGCGACATGTTGCACCATCGCGGCCAAAAAGAAAAAGTGTCGCGATATCGCGACATGTTGCACCATCGCGGCCCAAAAAGAAAAAGTGTCGCGATATCGCGACATGTTGCACCATCGCGGCCAAAAAGAAAAAGTGTCGCGATATCGCGACATGTTGCACCATCATGGCCAAAAGAGAAAAAGTGTCACGATATCGTGACATGTTGCACCATCACGGCCAAAAGAGAAAAAGTGTCGCGATATCGCGACATGTTGCACCTGTCGCCAAAAAGAAAAAGTGTCGCGATATCGCGACATGTTGCACCATCGCAAAAGAAAAAGTGTCGCGATATCGTGACATGTTGCATTTTCGCGACCAAAAGAAGAAAAGTGTCGCGATATCGCGACATGTTGCATTTTCGCGACCAAACGAGAAAAGAAAGAACAAGAAAGAAAAGTGTCGCGATATCGTGACATGTTGCATTTTCGCGACCAAAGAGGAAAAGTGTCGCGATATCGCGACATGTTGCATTTTCCAGCCAAAGAAAAAGTGTCGCGATATCGCGACATGTTGCATTTTCACGGCCAAAGAAAAAGTGTCGCGATATCGCGACATGTTCCATTTTCACGGCTAAAAGCAACAAAATACGGAAGGGGCCAAAAGTGTCGCGATATCGCGACATGTTACATTTTCGCGATTCAAAAGGGGCAAGCAAACAGAGAAACAAGAAGCGTCGCGATATCGCGACATGTTCCATTTTTGCCAAGGTAACGGACCTGCATAGTGACGTGGACATAAGGACAAAATCCAATGAAGAAGACAAAGCGTTACATAAGGAATCTTTAATGATTTGAAATCATTTAAGATGGTCGTTACACACGGAGGGAAACGGACGCAAGCCCATGTGGAGAAAACGCAGCGAAGGGCCACAAAATGGAAAGCAAAGCACACGCATACAAGGGAAGGTGAAATGAACAGTCAGGGAAGGTGAAACGAACAGCCATCGAAAAATGAAACGAACCGTCATGGAAGGAGAAACAATGTTTTCACAAGTTTAAATACGCCATTCAAAGAGGCCAAAAGAGGGGGGGAACTCTTCAGAGAAGATTGCAGTAATGAAGGCAAGGCCTTAGCACTGGGTTTCTCTGGATATTTTCTTCCACATTGGACTGGTTTTTCTTCTTCCACAGAAAGGGTTGGAAACTGCTATGAGCAGAGTTGCAGAGCTGAAGGCGAAAAGGCCATTCTGGGCCTGTTTGAGTTGTTTTCCTTCTACAGACTGGTTTGGGAAAACCAAAAATTTTGCTATTGTAAAATGACATATTTTTAATGCAGAAGTTTTCAGAAATTTGCATCTTGTGGGCAAGAAAGAAGGAGATTTTCTTTGCATGCTATGGATTTAATGTTTATTCTTTCATTCTTTCAGATTTCGAATTTATAGATAATGTTAATGCCATGTTTTTTGGGTTACATTAGGCGAATATTTGAAATCTGAATTTTATTTCGTACCCTAGGAACCAGCACTTAGCTTATCCGGATTGTGCTTGTTTGCAGGTCCAATAGGTTAGGTTGCATGCACGGAAACCTCACATCTTCGGTTTTGTCGTAATAGGATAGCATCATACTGGAAGCATTTTATTTTCAGTTTTCTGCATTTCATTTTCATTCTTTCTGCATTTTTTATTTTTTTATGTTCCAAAAGTTTTAACTTTTCAAGGCATTAAAATAGACATTTAAAAAATATCAAAATCTAAAAAACAATGAACAATCACTAAAGTTTCATGGTGAAATAAATCAACATTGCCCCTTGTTTACAATTACTTGCAATCACTAAGGTGTTCCAAGCATTTAAATTGAATATCTTTATTTGAGATTACTAATACACATATGCAAATGCTAATACAACGGAGACCTTGGAGAAGTTGTTTGTTTAACTTCTTTGCAAGAGGGGATTTGGAACCCAAATCCTAAAGGAGAGTGTACTTTCACAATTGGGTGAAAATACCACTCAACAGATTGGCGCTAGAAGGAGGGCCTGAATTGTTTTATTTCAGAGTGATTTAAATGCTATAGGGATTTAAATTTTGAATATTTCATGCCCTATTGATTATTATCTTTAGCCCTCTTTTAACAATACAACCTTGTAGTGTTAAAAGGAGGACATGAATTGCTATGCATTGTTCTAACGTTTTTGATTGTTCATACAGGAATAATGTGTTTTGATTTGATTTAAAAAAAAAATTTTTGACTAACGAGGTTGTCTCCATGCAATTACTTTCATTCGATTTTAATGGATACACCTCTTGGTTGATGCTAACATGATTATTCATACGTTACATATTTGATATTTGCTAGTCATTTCATGCTTATTTGTAAGGAATTATTTTGTCTAAAATGTATTTGTTGTCGGTATTATGCTCTTCACCTGCGCGTAATGCGATCTTGTGAATCAGAAAGCCTACAACACTAGGAGTATGCTCTTCACTTGCGCATATGCGATCTGGTGAATCAGAAACTTACATTTTTAGAATACTGCTTTGTCAGGGTTCCTTCTTTTATTCATGACTAACAAATTGGTTTTGAAGTTATTCTTTGAATTCCATTAATTGCAGAATTTTTTGTGTGTCGCAGGTCTTCTTCGAGGTATTTTCCATGGCTCTTGTAGGGTTATCATCATCGATTTTGAATCAAATGGCCCAACCTCCACCACCTCCTTGGTACGGAGCCAATAACATTCCTTTGAATATTGCAGGGGATATTCACGAGATCCCTAAGAATATAGAGAGATTTTTGCCCAAATACAAACCGGATGGCCCAAGGACCGTAGAAGAACATATTCAGGCCTATAGGGATGTTTTGATAAGATTGCAAGTTCAACATGAAGATGTGGCTTGTAGACTCTTCCCCATGAGCCTAGACCCAGTGGCCTACGAATGGTACATTTGCTTACCTACTGGTTCCATTACGTCATGGACGCAAATGGAGAATGCTTTTGTCAACCAATTCAGGTCACCATTAGATCCCACAATCATCTATAATCAGTTCATTACATGCAAAAGAGGCCAGGGTGAGCCAATCCGAACTTTTAATCAGAGATTTCAGAAGTGCTATAATAGAGCAATTCGGCATTTTGCCATTGATCCCATAGTAGCTTTGCAAATATATTTTGGGGCATTGGATCCTATGACGACAATGTTTGCAAGGCGAAATCCTCAAGTTACCACGCTTGCTCTAGCCTACAATGAAGCTATGACCATTGAGCAACAAATGACACCACAGAGTTATGGGTTTTCCCAGATGCCTATGGTAGGACAATATGGTCCATATGGTCAAGCTCCTATGATGAATCAGATCATGGCACCACAAATATCAGGCATAAATGCTTTGCCTTATCAACAACCATATTCATCAACACCCGCTTACGCACCCAATCCAATTTCGATTCAAAGTGTGAATCCCTACGCAAATCAAGTGGCTCAAAATCCAACTCAAATGTTAAGTCAAGATCTCACCAATTACGCAAATCCTATTGGAACTAGCAATAACATAGCTCAACCAAAAGAGATTTATTCAGAGGTTGAAGAACTCAAAAATATGGTTCACAAATTGAGTAATGATTTGGTTCAAAAATAGAAGTATGAATCCCATGCCCCTCACCCAAATCGAAACTTCAACGATAGAGGGAAACAGTGGAATACGAAGCCAAACAATGGGGGTGTGCCTTCCTCTATTGCTAATCAGATAGATACTTCTGCAGGATCAAGTCACTCTAGTTCCATTCTTAATATTTCTGATTTTGCATGGGAAAAGGGGTGTAGATTGCATAATACAAAGGAGCATAATGAAAGGAATTGTCCCGAAATTGCTATGTATACCCATTGTCTCCAAGCTCAAGTGGATGATTTGGAACTTGTGCCAAATGAGGGTCCACCCCAACATCAACAAGGAGCGGACAACATTTTGGTGGTGGAAACTCTATATCGTCAAGAGAGTGAGAATGAGGAAGAAGAGGATGAAATCTTGGAACAGGAAGTGGTTGAAAGTGAAATTGTAAGAAAATCAATAAATGAATTTGAAGATATGATAGAATTTCACCACTTGTTCTCGGAAGACACTCTCGATGAGAAGTTTGGAATTAATGATCAAAAAATTCTTCACCCTCCAAATTGTGATAAAATCGAATCATGGGTTACTAATTTGGATTATGATAGCTTTACCAATTTGAATTCAAGAAATAACCCACTTTTGGAAATAACTGGACCATCTATGGAAGGTGAAGATGAATTGGATGAGAAACATGTTGATGAATTGGAAGATGTTGAAGAAGTAGTTGAACGTCACAATTTGAACTTGGAGGATGACTACTATGATTCATGGAAGAAGTGGGAAGACTACACTCACTCCAAAACTGCTAATGAAACTTGTGTGCCAATTGATATACAGGACAACATAATCGCCTACTCAAAGGAAGATAGTACAACTCCTATACAATTTGAGGATGTGTTGGAAGAGATACCATGGATAGTGAACAAAGAATTGGAATTAAATGACAAAGTGGTTGATCTATTGGAAGCAACGAAAGCGATTGATCATGAAGATGAGTTACTTGACATACACTTCGACCAAGAATATTTGAGGGTTGAAAAGGATGGGCATGTTTTTAATTGGGTGCCCAATTTTGGTATGTTTGATGAACAAGTAATCAATGAAGAATATGAAGACCATGAGGTAAAAGAGGAAATTGCAAATCCTCACCAAGTTTTGGTAAATGAAAATGTGAAAAAGGTAAAATCTAAACCTTTGTATCCAAACATCCAAGATTTAGGTGAAGATTTGTATAATTCAAATGATATTTATGATGAAATGCCATTGAAGGTGAATGAAGAACAAGGATTAATTTCTAACCACACCTTTGATAACCTTACTTTAATGAATGAAAAGGAGCTTGATGCACTTAAATTGCTAAATCAAATTCATCAACAATTAATTCTTGAATCTAGGATAAAAATTCTTAATGATCCCCATTTAGTAAATATCCTAGATGCTTGTAAATTGTTGCACAATTTTGATTGGCCTAAGAACATGGAAAATGAATTAGCTTTGAAATTTTTAGAAATAGGCTCTTGCTTACAAAATTTCATTTTGAATAAAGAAAGCCTAGTTCTAAATCATGAATGGAATTATGAAATTTGCACCTTAAAGAATAGACAAGAAAGAATTGAAAATCAACCATTGTCTAATCAAATTGGTAATTTGAATCTCACCTATAGGAATACTAATGGAACGAAATCAAATTGGTATGGTGAGAGGGGCAAGTGGAAGTTTGTTTCTTTGTTTGGTTTGGTCTTGTTTTTGTTGGATTCCTGCAAAACTTGGTATGCGTATCACGTCATATGTCTTTTAAAGAATTCTAATCAGGTTTGGGATCCGGGAAAATGATAATCCAAATTTGTTTTGTACATTTGTATATACTTTTGGTTTTCGTGTTTTAGTTTTGGATTAGATCTCATTTTGGTTTTAAGTTTTGTGTGTTGGTCCTTTGGACGCTTTTGGTTTGTTAACTTAGGTCCTTATGAATGTTAACTAAGACTAGGAGAATATGAAACATCGGAATTGTATTGCAGAAAGCTCCACGAATATCGCAAACACATTAAAGAGTATCGTTTGGAACTTGTGATGCAGGAAGTTGTCAGTTTTATAAATTATGGCAAAGTAGGTGGTATACTCCATCCGCATTTCAAAAGGAGCAATGCATTCATATCTCATGTACATTCCGCATTGCATATACATTCCATCTCAGTTGCATCTTCATTTCATGTGCAATCATTGAAAAGGTGTCGAATCCTCTTAGGGTTATTACATAACATATATTAAAAGGATCCTAAGGTTGGGAACTGATGCCCGAACTATCTTGAACCAAGCACGTTCTACGTATATTAAAAAGGATCTTGAGCAAAATGGTCAAAACCATACTTGGAAGAAAAGGTGAGGCGAAAGGAGTATTTCGTGTCTGTCCTATCATGCAACATAATCCTTAAAACAGTGGTTTTTACCACTCCCATAGTGCTTAAAGCCTAAAATCAGAGTAGTAAGGATAGGGTTAAATCCTCATCGAACTTAGGTTGAGGATCCAATTCCCCAAAGCTCTGATTTGACCTTCATGGAGTAGTAAGGATAGGGTCTAATTCTCATCTCGCTTAGGTTGAGAATCCGATTCCCCAAAGCTTCTATTTTGCCCACTCAAGAACTTGAAATTCAAAAGAAAATATTTTTCATTTCTTTATTAATATTGGATTGGAAGGATCGTACTACATGTCCCTTGCAAGGATGGGTAGTCATCCCCAAGGTCCAAGAAATCAAAGTAGAGCCAAATCATGGATTATGGGGTTAATCTCCATCGGGGCTATAGACGCCTGGCTGGCAAGTGGAGTATGCTCATGCGTGGCAACATGTCTTGTCTAAAAGCAAGACCACTGATCGCTCAAACGGACAGGCTAGCCTGACAGTTTCATCCATAACAAGTTAAATCATTTTGTTCAAGATGAGGTAATGAATTCCGGATCAGAGTAGTAAGGATAGGATTAAATTCCCATCTCGCTTAGGTTGGGAATCCTATTCCCCAAAGCTCTGATTTCACTTACACTTGCACATGGGTTCAAGATGGTGGTGACACATAACCAACTTTGGGGATCTAGTAAATTAATTCAGTATACATATTTTTGGTCCTAAGAGGGTTTGATAGTTTTAATATGTTTGTTCATGATGCTTGAAGGTCTGAGCCTTTGCAAAGCAGGTTGTTATATCTCTAGCATACTTCATCATACATCAAATCCTGGCACAAATCATTCATAGCCTTGCATACGAATCATAAGTGAAACTGACAATGGAATGTTGATCAATTTCAAACGATAGGGAATGAAGCACATTGCACACACCGAGCTGATGCTTAATAATTTTAATGTTTCATGTACTTCTCGTCTAGTTTCATTCTTGGGATATTTGCTGACGCTTGTATTTGAGTCTGTGTGTTTTCAGGTTGAGTTCTCACCGAAATGCTCAGGAGCATTTCCCAGCAGAGTCGCCATTTGTTGTGGCTGATCCACAACGTACCCCAAAATTGGGGACCCACCTTTTTGCATGTGTTCCAAGAAGACCGAAGTGGCCCATAGGCTAAAGTTCAAAGAAAAAAGCAAAACACCACAAGGAGGAAAAGTGTCGCGATATCGCGACATGTTGCACTATCGCGGCCAAAAAGAAAAAGTGTCGCGATATCGCGACATGTTGCACCATCGCGGCCCAAAAAGAAAAAGTGTCACGATATCGTGACATGTTGCACCATCACGGCCAAAAAGAAAAAGTGTCGCGATATCGTGACATGTTGCACCATCGCGGCCCAAAAAGAAAAAGTGTCACGATATCGCGACATGTTGCACCATCGCGGCCAAAAAGAAAAAGTGTCGCGATATCGCGACATGTTGCACCATCGCGGCCAAAAGAGAAAAAGTGTCGCGATATCGCGACATGTTGCACCATCGCGGCAAAAAGAAAAAGTGTCACGATATCGCGACATGTTGCACCATCGCGGCCAAAAGAGAAAAAGTGTCGCGATATCGCGACATGTTGACTCATTGTCCAAAGAAAAAGTGTCGCGATATCGCGACATGTTGCATTTTCGCCAAAGCAAAAGAAAAAGAAAAGTGTCGCGATATCGCGACATGTTGCATTTTAAAAAAAAAAGTGTGATATCGCGACATGTTGCATTTTCGTGACCAAACGAGAAAAGAAAGAACAAGAAAGAAAAGTGTCGCGATATCGCGACATGTTGCATTTTCACGACCAAAGAAAAAGCAACAAAAAAGTGTCACGATATCCGACATGTTGCAAGAAAAGTGTCGCGATATCGCGACATGTTGCATTTTCGCGGCCAAAAAAAAAAAAAAAAAGTGTCGCGATATCGCGACATGTTCCATTTTCATGGCTAAAAGCAACAAAAGACGGAAGGGGCCAAAAGTGTCGCGATATCACGACATGTTACATTTTTCACGATTCAAAAGGGGCAGGCAAGCAGAGAAACAAGAAGTGTCGCGATATCGCGACATGTTCGATTTTCGCCAAGGTAACAGACCTGCATAGTGACGTGGACATAAGGACAAAATCCAATGAAGAAGACAAAGCGTTACATAAGGAATATTTAATGATTTGAAATCATTTAAGATGGTCGTTACACACGGAGGGAAACGGACGCAAGCCCATGTGGAGAAAACGCAGCGAAGGGCCACAAAATGGAAAGCAAAGCACATGCATACAAGGGAAGGTGAAATGAACAGTCAGGGAAGGTGAAATGAACAGCCATCGGAAAATGAAATGAACCATCATGGAAGGAGAAACAATGTTTTCACAAGTTTAAATACGCCATTCAAAGAGGCCAAAAGGGGGGGAACTCTTCAGAGAAGATTGCAGTAATGAAGGCAAGGCCTTAGCACTGGGTTTCTCTGGATATTTTCTTCCACATTGGACTGGTTTTTCTTCTTCCACAGAAAGGGTTGGAAACTGCTGCGAGCAGAGTTGCAGAGCTGAAGGCGAAAAGGCCATTCTGGGCCTGTTTGAGTTGTTTTCCTTCTACAGACTGGTTTGGGAAAACCAGAAATTCTGCTATTGTAAAATGACATATTTTTAATGCAGAAGTTTTCAGAAATTTGCATCTTGTGGGCAAGAAAGAAGGAGATTTTCTTTGCATGCTATGGATTTAATGTTTATTCTTTCATTCTTTCAGATTTCGAATTTATAGATAATGTTAATGCCATGTTTTTTGGGTTACATTAGGCGAATATTTGAAATCTGAATTTTATTTCGTACCCTAGGAACCAACACTTAGCTTATCCGGATTGTGCTTGTTTGGCAGGTCCAATAGGTTAGGTTGCATGCAGGGAAACCTCACATCTTCGGTTTTTGTCGTAATAGGATAGCATCATACTTGAAGCATTTTATTTTCAGTTTTCTGCATTTCATTTTCATTCTTTCTGCATTTTTTATTTTTTTTTTCCAGAAATTTTAACTTTTCAAGGCATTAAAATAAACATTTAAAAAATATCAAAATCCAAAAAACAATGAACAATCACTAAAGTTTCATGGTGAAATAAATCAACATTGCCCCTTGTTTACAGTTACTTGCAATCACTAAGGTGTTCCAAGCATTTAAATTGAATATCTTTATTTGAGATTACTAATACACATATGCAAATGCTAATACAACGAAGACCTTGGAGAAGTTGTTTGTTTAACTTCTTTGCAAGAGGGGATTTGGAACCCAAATCCTAAAGGAGAGTGTACTTTCACAACTGGGTGAAAATACCACTCAACAGTAATGTTATCCAAAGATTTTGAATTTTTCTCAAACCTGTATAGCTTGTCTTTAGACTCTTTCACTTCCTTTCTTAGTGAAACTACCTCATGTTACGATTTTTCACATTATAAGACTTTTACCTCTAACTTTTTAGTCATACTTTCTTCATTTTTCCTTGCCTCTTAAACCTTAACCTTAAGGTCAGTGAGATCTTGTAGGAACTTTGCCTTTATTTCCTTATCTTCGTGTACTTGGGCTTTCAATATTGAGTTCTCCCTTTTTAACTCAACAAGTTCCTTAATTGTGGCTTCCTTGTTTTCTTTTTTTGAATATTTCTCTTCTTCTAAATTTTTAAGAGCATCTTCATACTCTTCAATATCTGAAAGACTTTCATCACTGTCACTTGAAGCATTGATTGCTACTTCAACAGGAGCATCTTCTTTCTCTTCTCTTACCAAAGGTATAATTCCCTTTGTACATCTGTCTTGACTATCCCTATTTTATTTTTCATATTCACTGCTACTAAAACCATTACAATAAGCTGCATTGTGGCCAAGGTTACCAAAACATTCTTCTTCACTACTACTATACCCAAATTTTGAACAATGATCTTCAAGATGACCAAAGTTACCACACATAAAACATTTGAGTATTATTAGTTCCTTCTTATTCCTTTTTACATAGTTAGCTTCCTTTCTATTGTTGGATCCTATTTCCACTTCTCCTCTTAGAGAAAAAATCTCTTTGGGAGAAAAATCAAATTCCTTTTCCTCTTTGTTGCTATTATACCCATTTTGTGGACAATAAAGTGCCATGTGACCAATCTTACAACACTCAACACATCTCATAGATTTTTCTTCTTCCTTTATCTTAGTCTTAAGATCCAATTATTTTTCCTTCTCATGGTCCTTATTTTACCTTTTCTTGCCATGTGTGTTCTTGTAGCTATTTCTTCAAGTTGTTAGGCTCTTCCTGTAGAAAAGAGCGAACAATTACCATTAAACAAGCATTGTTTAAATAATACAATGAGTGCTTAGAATAGTTTCGGAGGTTACGGAACTACCAAGGTGCTTAATAGTAGTGGTTGTAACTATGTTAACAACCATACTAATAATGTAATAAAAATAGTTACGCTAACATCCCCCCTTATTACATTATTTGGGTAATTGGATAACTACTAGCTATACTAACATCCCCCCTGATTACATCATTTGGCAATACAAAGTGAGCTGCGAAACAATTAAAATTTGACACGTGCAAGTGCCTTAGTGAAAATGTCTACAACTTGAGCATCGGTGGGAATGTACTGAAGCTGAATTCGGTGCCTTGGAACTTCATCTCGAATGAAGTGGCATTGTGTATCAATGTGCTTGGTTTTCTCATGATGCACTGGATTCTTAACAAGGTTCAAAACACCCTGGTTGTCGTAGAACAAGTGTATTGGATATTTTGATGGATGACCCATACTTTTCAAAATGCGACGTAACCATATCACTTCGCACACAGCTTCACGTGCAGTGTGATATTCTACCTCTGTAGATGAGATAGCAACCACCTGTTTCTTCTTGTTGTGCTAAGAGACAGGACCGGATCCAAGATGAAAAATATATCTTGAAGTTGACTTGCGATCATCATATGACCCGGCATAGTCGGAGTCCATGTATCCTTGCAAGAATAATTTGTTATTCTTCTTGTATTCTAGGCCATATTCCATAGTACCACGAACATAGTGAAGAACACGCTTTGCTGCTTTCCAATGAGTGGTCTTAGGCTCTTGCATGAACCTCGAAAGATAGTTGACATAAAATATGATATCTGGCCTAGTATTGGTCAGATATATGAGACTCCCAATCAACTGTCGATAGAGAGTACCATCTGCCTGAGGTGAATCATCATATCGTGATAACTAAATTCTTGTCTCCATCGGAGTTGCCATTGGCTTGCAATCAGTCATGCGATATTTTTCCAACAGTGTCTTGGCATATTTTTTTTGAGACACTTTGATGTAGTGCTCCTTCTGGCTTACTTCCAAACCAAGACAATAATGGAGAAGTCCAAGATCTGACATCTCAAAATATTGACTCAAGTCTCTTTTGATAGCGGAGATCATAGTTTTTGAACTCCTTGTAATGAGCAGATCATCAACATAGAGTACAAGCAACACTATTTCAGAACCTTGTTTCTTAAAATAGAGGTTTGCATCTGACGGACATCTCTTAAACCCATGTTGTAGGAGGTGATTATCCATTTTTATATACCAAGCTCGAGGAGCTTGTTTCAAGCCATATAAGGATTTGACCAATTTGCACACTTTCTATTTTTGGCCTTCCTGTACAAATCCTTCAGGCTGAGTCATGTATACTTCTTCTTGGAGATCACCATTTAGAAAAGCACTCTTGACATCCATTTGGTGAACTTTCCACCCATACTATGTTGCCGAAAATGCACCTTTATAATAATGCCAAAAAAATTGCCTTTTCAAAAAAAAATACTGATCATCCCCCCCTCTTTTTTTCTTCAAGTTTGAAAAAAAATGGTGCATTTTAGAAGAAGAAAAAAATAGCCCCTTTGCTTTGGCAAATATTCTAATTTTTAATGTAAATTTCTAAATAATTTTAGTAAAGAATTTAATTAATAATAAAAATACTGTTAGTTAAAAAAAAACTAACAATATTAATATATTAATAAAAAAAATACTAAAAAAAATAGAAAAATAACAAAAAAAAATATTTACCTAGGCGTGGGTGTCCTCGGTGGGGTTTGAACTCCCGACGGAGGCTTTCCTTCGCGTCCCCTCTCCATTCGGGCTAGCTAGCCCAACGAATATTTGAAAGGGGGCCTGCCTTCTATTGAAGGTTTCCCGCCTCCGCAGGAAAACTTTTGAATGTGGGACTTTTAGTCCCACATTCAGGAGGCGACGTTTGCCTCACCTGAATAAATGGTGAGGCATGTCCCTCATTAAGTGACTGCATTTGGGCAGTCGCTTAGTGGTGTCAACTTTTGTTGTGGCCACGTGTCACAACAAGGTCCAGGTGGCGCGTGGCCTATCTACCACGTGTCCACGTCAGTCCAATCCAGGTGGTGCCACGTGTTAGTCCAGGTCATCACCACGTGTCAGATCCAGGGTCATCCACCTTGGGCTCCATGCTAGATCTAGGGTCTATCAGGTCGCTTCAGTCCAGCATCGATCTGACCTCAGGAAATGTGCCCTAGTCAGAACTAGTCTAGATTGACCTTAGGATCCATGTCTGCATCTAGTCAGATCCAGCATTTGTCAAGTGTCCTTTGGCTTCGGGAGATGCGACTGAGTCCCTTGGTTGCCCAGTAAGGTCCAGTCAACCTCAGGAAGTGTTCTTGAGTCATAGGTCTAGACGAGTTTCAAAAATCATGCCCAGTAAAAAAATACCTTCCTCCTGCTCTGATACTGTAGAAAATAGCAAACAATTACCATTAAACAAGCATTGTTTAAATAATACAATGAGTGCTTAGAATAGTTTCGGAGGTTACGAAACTACCAAGGTGCTTAATAGTAGTGGTTGTAACTATGTTAACAACCATACTAATAATGTAATAAACATAGTTATGCTAACACTTTCGAAGTAACCCGCTCTGATACCAATTGAATAACACAACCTTATACTAAGAGGGGGGGTGAACAGTTTAAGACCAACTTTTTACTTTTCTCTCCCAAACAATATTATTCAATATAATCAATGGAAATATCAACATCAGTAATAAAATCAATGCACAAATCATCACACATAATAGAGACACAAATTTAACGTGGTTCACCCAATGTGGGATTCCAAGGAGAAAATATTTCTACTAAATTTTCTCGACAAATCTCTTGGGAATCACTTCCCTATTACAATATTTATGGACCTCTATCCAAAGGATACACCAATCCCATAATGCTTTGATTTGTGGATCTCTCTCCATAGGAGAAACCTTTCCCCTTTTCTCTAGTTCATGGAACTTGACCCAAGAGAACTCTTTCTCCTCAACTAGTTTGTGTATCTCTCTCCATAGAATAACTCTATATTCCTAGCTACTTCACGGATCACACTCCATAGGAGAACTCTTTCCCATTGCTCTTGTTTATGGATATCTATACACAGAAGAAATCTTTCTCCTCTACTCTGGCTAGTGATCTTCTAGAAGACTATTGCCCCCACTACACTAGCTTGTGGATCTCTCTCCATATAATACCTCTGTCCTCACTCAGAATACCTTTATCCTCAATACCCTAGCTAATGGATATCTATCCATTGGAGACTATTGTACTTTTTTTTTCACCTCCAAATCTTGCTTTCAACTCTATCTCAAATATGCACCAAACACTATCCTTGGTCTAGTACAAATATGCTCTAACTCTGTCTCAGGTCTAGCACAAATTTGCTCTCAAATATGCACCAAAATTTATCCTCAAATCTATCCTCAAGCCTTAACACAAATCTTTATCCAATCACAAATCAACTCTGCTTAGATTTTTCCCAAGCCTTAACACAAATCTTGAAAAAATCAATCAATCAAATTTGCTTTCAATTCTTCACAAAGACTTACCTCAAATATATCAAGTCCTCTCAAGAACTTGCTCAATCTACTCTCTAGTATTCAACAAGACTTACCTCAAATTTGTCCTCAAGTCCTCTCAATAAATTGCTCAATCTACTCTCTAGTCTTCAACAAGACTTACCTCAAATCTATTCTCAAGTCTTTACCAAGACTTGCTTAAATATTCCTACAAGTATTCACCAAGACTTTCTCAAATATGCCTACAAGTCTTCACCAAGACTTTCTCAAATCTGCTCTCAAGTCTTCACCAAGACTTACCTCAAATCTTCTCACAAGCTTTCACAAAAGCTTGCTCAAACCCATCCTTAAGATTTCACAAAAGCTTACTCAAATTGTCTCAAATCTATCCTTAAGATTTCAAAAAATCTTACTCAAATTTTCTCAAACATATGCTCAATACAGCTCACAAGATATGCTCAATCA
The DNA here is from genome assembly GCA_028583015.1 of Wollemia nobilis. Classification (NCBI taxonomy): domain Eukaryota; kingdom Viridiplantae; phylum Streptophyta; class Pinopsida; order Araucariales; family Araucariaceae; genus Wollemia; species Wollemia nobilis. The sequence goes on from JAQPPZ010002998.1 coordinate 3,355,867, forward strand.
AACTCAAATCTTACACACAATGCTATCAATTGCTTTGTCTAATATTCAAAGTAATTCCTTTAACTTGAAGTAGTTTAGACATATTCTATTCAAAATTCGTTTAACCTCTAGAACATATAGATAATTATATATTCTATCAAAAACTCAAATATATTTTACTCAATCATTAAGTCCGTTGCTTCCACAAATCTAATTTCTAATGTTTGCTCATTCACTTTCAATATCACTCCAATCCAATGCCTAACAATTTCACTCAATCATTCAATCAATGAAACACAACTTGCTTACAAACCCTAAACAAGTGTTTCACACTACTTCCAACCAAAGTGCACAATATGGATCTCAAACCCTAACTCAACCAATCCTCAATCTCTAACTCAAATGTTCTCTTAAAACATTCACCAATCATGCATATGAAAACTCACTCAAATATTTCCAACAATGTTTTGAAGAACATGTGCTTATACTGAGAGGGGGGATGAATAGTATAAGATAAATTTTTTTCCTTTTAATCCAAATGATAACATTAGCAATATTAAAGTAGTAAACATCACACAAATAATCACACACATGAGAGACATGATTTTACGCGGTTCACCCAATATGGGCTACTCCACGGAGAAAATATTTCTTATAAATTTTTCTCAAATAAATTCTATTGGGAATCCTTTCCCTACAATTTTTATGGACCTTTTTCCAAAGGAGACACCAATCCCCTAATCAAGTTCATGGATCTCTATCCACTCGAGAACTTCTTTCCCCTCTGCTCTTGCTAATGATATTATAGAAGAACTGTTTCCCCCATTGCTCTGGCTAATGGATCTCTATCCATTGAAGATACCTATCCTCATTGCCCTGGCTAATGGATCTCTATCCACTAGAGACTATCATCTTCTATAATCTATCACCTCCAAAGATCTATCTCAAAACTACACTAAACACAGTCCTTCGATCTAGCATAAATCTGTCCTCAATATCTATCTCTGATTTGGCACAAACCTATCTTTAAATATGTACCAAACTCTGTCCTCAATATTTTCCTTTGATATGGCATAAACCTGTCCTTAAATTTGTAAAAAAAAATTTCCTCAAATATGTCCTCAATATCTATCTCTGATTTAGCACAAACCTGTCCTCAAGTCTATCCTCAATTTTTGTCTTGTAAGCTTCCACAAAAGCTCACATAAATCTATCCACAAGTATTCTCTAAGACTTGCCTCAAATATACCCAAAAAATCACACTAGTACTTGTCCAATCTCATAGAAACATAAAGAGAATTGTTAGAGACTCAATATGCTTCACATTCACCTCAATACTCAATCACTTTCAAATCAATTTCAGAATATAGAACAATTTGTTTCATAGAACTTGAACAATCACTTCAACACATTCACTTGACTAGGCTCAACCAACTCTACTCAACAAATGACTCGATGAAATAATACTTACTCACAAACCCTAGTCCAATCACATGAAAAATCACTCAAATGTTTCCAACAATGCTTATCAACCAATCTCACATAACAATGATACTCATGTTCTTTCCAAAACCCTATTTCAAGTTCTTAACTCAATTACTCACTTTAACAACAATGCTTATAAAAAAATCTCACATAACAATGATACTTATGTTCTTTCCAAACCCTAGTTCAAGTTCTTCACTCAATTACTTACTTCAACAACAATGCTTATAAAACAAGGTTTTATCAATCACTCTTTTATTCCAGAAAACCTTGAAGCAATTAATCAAAACACTCTCACCAATGCTAACCAAACAATCCTTTTCACTCCAAATTTTCATACACAGCTTTCAAAAATCACTCACTAAGAAGAATATTCCCATACCTTTGTTGGATGTCAAAGTGCCTTTGAAAAACCTGTCTCAATCACAATTTCCTTCTTTCCAATTCCAATGGTTAAACACAACAATATCACTTCAACACTTTCTTAAAATATTCCTTTAGTCGCAAAATAATCACAACTCAATTTATGCCTTATTGCTCTCTGTAAAAATAACACTCATCATAACATACATGAAATAATTTTTTGGATACACCTTATAAACTCCAACTCAAAATAATGTTTTAACACTATAAAACATCAACCAAACATTTTATTATCCTTTCAATCACTTTGAGCAAATAATATTAAAAATATAATTTTGCAAATCCCTTATAACTCCCCTTTCCACCTTAGAAACCAATTATAATATGCAAAAATTAATTTCTAAATGCTCAAACTATATTCCCAAAATTTTTGGTGCCCAAGATTAAAGCATACTTCTTTCTTCCCCAAAAAGGGGATTTGGAAAGATTTGATCTGCCGTCTCCTCAAGCTTAAGTGCCTTAGCGCTTGGGAGCCCACTGTATGGGCTACTAATGCCCACGTGAAGGAAGAAAGAGTCCCTTCCTATTATGCCTTTGTCGTCGTTTTATTTTCAACAAAATTCGCACACTTTATCTTCCTTAGATGCAGTGTAAATCATAAGGCTCGCAAAATACTTTCGAAGGCATAGTAAATTTTGTAAGGTGGGTAGTCCCCCCTTATATACATATTTTTAAATTTCTCCTCACGTCGACACTTTGTATTTCGAAATTGAATTTTAATTTTAATAACCCACCTTAGGATTATTTAACCTTAGCTTAAATTAATTTAAAATTAATAATTAAATTAATTAATAATTAATTTAAATAACTTTATAAGTTAAGTAAATTAACTAATAAATTAATTTATAATTAATTTTAAACTTCCTTTGTATAATATTATAAAATAATATTATAATATTATTTACTTGGGCTTCTTTTTGCACTCTGGGCCAAATATGACTTCTTGGAACCGGGTCTTGAAACTGAAACCGAATTATCCTTTTGCATTTATTGGAGAACCTGAAACTAATGCTGCCAACTGAAACTGCCACTGACTGGTGCTGAAATTTTGACATCAAGGACCACTCAATTTTGACATCAATGACAACTTATCACTCAAAATGTCCAAAAATCTCCCCCTTTGTCATTGATGGCAACCCAAATTCTTCTTACTAAAACTTGATCTTTTTCCTATTCTGCTCCCCCTAGGAAACTACTCCCCCTGATTCAATGCTCTCTCCTTAAACCAAATCTCTCCCCCTTTGACATCAAATGGCAAAGGGTCATCTTTGGGTCTCGGGGCTAAGAATGAGACTCTTAGGTTAGCCCCTCCCCCACCTTCTCTTGAGGTGGTTAATTCTGGGGTGGGAGTCTTACTCCTAGTTTTACTTGAATATACTCAAAGGTCTCCTTTGAAAGTGGCTTAGTGAAAATATATACTATATGTTCCTTTGTAGTAACATATTCCAACCTAACTTGTTTATCTGTCACCTGTTCTCTTAGAAAATGATACTTAATCGGAATGTGCTTTGTCCTGGAGTGCATCACTAGATTTTTGAGATACTTATATTACTTGTATTATCACATAGTATGGGAATAGGATGATCATATTTTATCTTGAAGTCTTCTAGAGTTCGCTTCATCCATAATATCTTTGTACAACTAGTTACTGATGCAATATATTCTGCTTTTGTTGTAGATAAGGATACTGAAACTTGCTTCTTACTTAGCCAAGAGACTAAACAATCTCCCAGAAAGAATGCTCCTCCACTTGTGCTTTTCCTGTCATCAATGTTGCCAGCCCAATCTGCATCTGTATATGTTGTGAGTGTAAAACTATCACTTTTGGGATACCAAATCCCAAAATCCATAGTCCCTTTTAGATACCCGAGAATTCCTTTTATCGCTGCCACATGTGTTTCCTTAGGTGTTTCCTGAAATATTACCACTAATCCCACTAACTGTACTATGTCTGGTCTTATAGCTATAAAATACAATAAGCTATCAATCATAGATTTGTATAGTCTTTGGTCTTCCTATAGAGATTCATCATCCTTACTTAACTTACATCATGTGACCATGAGGGTACTTACCGGTTTGCAATATTATAACCTAAATTTCTTTAACAATTATTTTATATACTTGGTTGAGAGAAATACCCCTTTCTCTGATTATGAAATCTTAAGTCCAAGAAATAAATACAACTCACCAAGCATAGACATCTCAAATTCATTCTGCATGTTCTTAGCAAATTCTTTACACATATTATCATTGTTTCCCCCAAAAATGATGTCATCAACATAAACAACCATAATTAGTAGATTATTCCCTTCATTTTTATATATAAATTGTTGTCTACTATTTCTTTTCTGAATCCCTATTCCTGAATATACTTATCCAGTCTTGAGTACCATGCTCTAGAAGCTTTCTTTAGACCATAAAATATCTTTTTCAATATGCATATATGATTTGGTTTATCTATTAACATGAATCCCTCTGGTTGTTCAATGTACACTTCTTTTAGAACACCATTTAGAAATGTTGACTTAACATCCATCTGATATACTTTGAAGTTTTTAAAACTTGATAAAGCTAAAAATATTCTTATGGCTTCAAGTCGTGCAATTGGATAAAATGTCTCATCAAAGTCAATTCCCTCTACCTATGCATAGCCTTTAAATACTAACCTTGCTTTGTTCCTTACTACTTTTTCGTATTCATTTAGATTATTTTTGAATACCCATTTTGTGCTAGTCACATTCTTGTCCTTTGGTCGTGGGACAAGTTCCCAAGTTTTGTTTTTTTCTATCTGATCTAATTCCTCATCCATTGCCTTGATCTAGAACTCATCTTCACTTGCTTGTTTGAAGTCTTTTATCTCAATATTAGATAGGAAAGAAAAATTTACTTGTTGATATGGTGTTATTATCCTTCTCCTTGTCTATCTTACATCTAGATTCCCAATGATTTGCTCTTTTGGATGATGCTTCTATACATACCTAGATGGATTTTTAGGAAGAAGATTTTGTGTTTCTTCTTCTTCTTCATCTGATTCCTCACAAAACTCTTCTTTACAACTTCCATCTTCCTGATACACAATTTGTTGAACTGGTTTTCTTGAATCTATATTTTCATCAATTGTTACGTTTATACTTTATACAATAGTATGTGTTCTCTTGTTGATGCATCTATAGGCTTTACTCTTTGAGGAATAACCAAGGAAAATTACCTCATCACAAACTTACCTAAGTTTTGATCTTCTCCTCTTATGTAACACTTCCTTCTAGAAATATTCAAGTGTTTTACAGTTGTAGACACCTAAAACATGTCATGTTTAGGGGAGCTACTCACAAAGACACATTCATAAGATCACATGACATAGTCTTGGACTTTCCAAGCATCATAAGTGGTTCTCACCACTCATCTGGGGAATTTTAAGCCCATCCAAGCCTAGTCGTTCAAGAATAGAGTGGCCAGACCTTAGTCACTCAAGTGTAGAGCGACCAAAACTTAGCCACTGAAGATGATAGCAGCTAGATCTTAGCCACTATAGATGATAGCGGCTAAGCCATAAAAAGCATTTTTCTGACAAATATGCTCAATCACGGGTGGAAGTGGCAGTCTGCATGCAATAAAGGTGAGCGGGAGTAACTTTGCATTCCTTTTCATGGCCAGTTCACATAAGAGACTTAAGTTTGCATTTAGACTTTAGTTAACTGGCCTCCAACATAGACAAAGATGAAGCTGCTCATGCTAATGACCAGTTTACATAGGAGACTCAAGTTTGTAGTTAGATTTCAATTAACTGGTCTTTAAACATAGAAAAAACAAAAGCTGCTCATGCTAACCTTAACTATGCATGAGGGATTCAGTACTAGGGCTTGGGCATAGACCTAGGGTTTCACACACTTTAAAATTTGCAAGCCAAAGAGCACCAGATATACAATTTTTGAGAAAGGAGACAATTTTGATCCCAAATTTATCAGAATAGGTCATTGAGGAGAGCTTTCCTTGGAGATCACATTTACGGTGAATCCCTAACAAATTGGAGAGCAAAGTGACCACCATTTCAAACATTTGATACAAACTTTGATCCATAGCTTTGGGATAAAGAGAACGAAATTCACCTTAGCAGTCGCTATCTTGGACAGTGGCCCGCAGGCCTAGCTTAGGGTTTTATACATTAGTTTTATTATTCTATTTAGCATATCATTAGCCTAGCATCATTTAATTCATTTAACTTCATATCATAGGTTTAATTTGCACTTTATTTAATTTTGGTCTATTCATTACTAACAACCTCATTTGGGGAGGCATTCTCGGACATCTAAGCATGTGTTGTTGTTTCATTGCTTACAGGGCCACATGTTCATCAAACAGAATCTGCAACATACGAGAGCAAAAAAGGATCCCTCTAAGGGACATAACTAGAGGAGGCATCTATAAACCCTCATACATTTTTGTGTGCATAATCGGGGAGCTTGTGATAGTGCACCACCCCTTTATGAGGGGATATTTTACCCACTTGTAACCTCATTGTATCAAAATGGGTATCCCTAAGAGGGACCAAATTGTAACTGGGTTTCAATACAAATAAAGAGACATACCTTTGTTACTTCCATGTTATATGATTTTTCATGGTATTTCATTTCTTTTTTGGGTTTAAACACATTTGAAAGTAGGGTAAGAACAGTGCGTGTGCCCTGGGGTTGCTACAGATGGTGATCACGGAGGGACATCCACTAAATTTTTATTTTTTTTATTGGATACTAAATTTTGTGTGCATAATTATCCGCTCTGGTCTACAGTGGCCAAAAATCAGCCGCTTTGAGCCAGAGCATCCAATAGAGCCTTAGTCACTCTTGCTAACAGCGGCCAGGAACCAACCACTCTGGTCGATAGTGGCCAACATTGGAGTGTAGCAGAGGTCAAAACACCTACTCTTTGAGCTGGATCAAAGGTTGGTATAGCTTCTTTGATATTTTATAGCTTTCTATCTGCTTCTATGTGTCTAAAATAGTGAACTTAAAGCACATTTTTGTTTGGGAATTTTAACAATGAAATAAGAAAGAATTAGGCGTTTGCATATCTTAGATCTTCTTTTAGATTTCCACTAGGCGTTGCTAGGAACAACGACTTATATCTGTAAAGTTTGCCCTAGAATCCAACGTGATAGACACTGTATGGTTGGTTTTCTTGTTTTGAGGCCTTTCTAAAGGCCATATTTGCACCTGATAGAGTGCACTCATTAGTTTCATAGTAGTTCATGCATCTTTCTGAATATTGAAATGCATTTTGAAATAGGCATATAGGGAAAGTTCATGGTTGCTATATGATGCATTCTTATTCATGCAATCTTAAATTGAACCACACACACACATGTTTCTTATAAACATTGGGGATTTTGATTTCATCACCAACCCTCAATTTAGTCCGGTGATGTTGGAATTCATCTCCTTCCACCGATTTGCCCCCTAGATTCTCCTAGAAACATATTGAAGAAATTTTTCATAGTGGTACTAAGGTACTGTTGTTTGAACCGTCTCCCACTATTGGAACATTCATTGGTTCAGAGTAGAAGAGCTACGCAAACCCCCCACTAGGATTTCAGCAGTGTACCCTAGTCTCTTTTGGGAAGTCATGTTTGGCATGAGTACTCTTTATTATCACTATGGATGAGTCACCTTATTCCAAATCTGAAGAAAGAAGCAAGAAACAACAAAACATAAAAATACATCAAATAGGTAGGGAACACTTAAATCTATAATCAAGATAAATATTTGTGTGATATTGTTTGATCATATTTAAAGCGCAACACAAAATCTAAATGCCAAAATGATGGTTAAAACAAGTAGAGATCCCCGGTATGACATCGAGGGAGGGTTTGAAACAACACATGCCCTTAGTCAAAGTCATAGTAACATTGAAAGACCTACTCGAAAGATCGTTGGTGAGCAGAAATTCACGTCCCGAAAAACATTCATTTCTCTTCCATAAATTATCAATCCGGTAAGTCCGTAAACTTATGAGTGTCACGCATAGTATATCCCTGTAGTGTTTGGGAACAAATTTGGTTGTACCTTATTTAGTTTGGTGGGGAGGTTTGTGTAATTGGATTCCAGCCAAACCAAATAAACTAAGTGCGAGAAATGAAATAAATAAATTATAAAAAAAAGTAAAGTGCTAGAAATAAAATGTGGAAATAAAATGCGAGGAAATAAACACACACAACTGAAATTAAATAAAGCAGTAAACTAATCTACAGAAAGCAAATGCACAAATTAAACAAGGGAGGACTACTCCAGGGAGTGGGCCCAAGCTCCTGCAGATAGTCTTCCTAGCTAGCTACGTAGAGCTTGCTAAAATAAGAGGAGTTGCACTTTTAATTAATTAAACAATAAAATAAAATAAGTTCTGTGTAAAATTAATCATTCATCTCCCTTTTTTCATTTGGTCTGCGTCTTTATATAAAGCGCAGCCAAATCTCATTACAATAATAAATCAGTCTATTTTAATCACGTGATGTGATTTAGTTACAATTGATTCTACACATATTTTATTCTTCTATTTTAAAGTATGTTCATTCACCATAAGGATAAATATAAACATCCTTAGGTGTACATAACAACAAATCCTAAACTAATGCATCCTAAAAATAATAATATGCTTTAAGAGCTTTACAAGGTCAACCAACCAATCAGTTGATAATAATAACAAATAATTTATTCTATTTAATAAATGCATGATTAAAATAGATCTCCTTTGTCTTCACGTGCAACCTCCTCCATAGTCCTTGGTCAACCAATCAAAGTTGACTTGGTAAATCTTGCAAAGTATGAAGGCATGGAGGCACCTTCCGTATGAGGAAGGTGCCTACTTTTGTTGGGCGCCTTCCTTATAAGGAAGGCGCCTACTTCTGTTGGGGGTGCCTACTTCTGCTGGGCACCTTCCTTGAAGAGGAAGGCGCCTAATTCTACTTGGTACCTTCCTTGAAGAGGAAGGCTCATACTTCTACTGGGCACCTTCCTTGAAGAGGAAGGCACCTGCTCTCATGCCTTAGTCTCTGAAAGCATAAGTATGTCAGGTCCAAGTGGATGTAGACTAGAAAACACCATATTAGTAATAAAACCTGCATTTATACACATTTCTCACTAAAAACACCAATCAAGCATAATACCAAATTTTCTATCAATTATATGCATAAGTTATATAAAATACATCTCGTATGCTAATTGAACTAGTGATAATTCTCCTTAACCGTGTATATAAAATGAGTATTTTGGGTGCTCATCATCCCCCCATGCCTAACATGTGTCATGCCCTCGTGGCACCAAAAGGTGAAGTTATCCCTCTCGCAAGATGACCATGCCAAAAAGTTTGTCATGTCTTCGTGACAACAACCCCTAGGATATATATTTTTTCCCTCTTTTTTTTTTTGTAATGGCCTTCAGCATATCTGTTTCTCTGTCACTGAGTGCTGCTATTTTTCATCTGAGTGTTGTGGCACCAATAAAAATTTAGAAAGACTTCCTGACTAATCACTGCGGATAAATAGTTAAATTATGACCACACTATTCAGGGCAAATTACCACTGCACTAATGCTGGCATTTTCCAATGTTGCACATTAGTCAGACTTGGTGAGACCAAATTTGTTTAAAACAAGTGCAATCACCAGCTACTACTTTTACCCACATATGAAACATATTTGGCATCTCCAGAACCTCCTTTGTGGTAGAGAGTAGCATCATGTTGAGTGGTGTTTTAACCCGATTGTGAAAACACACTCTCCTGTAGGATCCGAGTCCTAAATCCTCTACTTGCAAAGAAAAACGATTTCTCCAAGGTTCTTATTATGCTAATTATTGATTATCAAGGATGTTGTTTAAAATGAAATGCTAAGAACACCTTAGGGTTTGCAAGTGGATGTTAACAAGGGGCACTGTGGTTTATTTAATTTTGAAAGTGCAATGGACTCTAAAATGAATAAAATCTGTTTTAATCTTTAATTCTGATGGATTTTTAGCTCTGTATTTAAATACATTACTTGAACTACTGAAAGCAAAAGACGGGTTTGAAAAGCAAAGACAAAATAAATAAAAATAACAATAAGAATAGATTACGATCGAAAAGCTGTCATTAATCGGATGAAACCGAAGATACTGAGGCTTTCTACATGCAACCTAACCTAATGAACCTGCACATCCACACAATCCAAATAGGCCAGGTGCGAGTCTCGAGGGTTTCTGTGGTAATTCCAGAAAATAGGCATTCGCATGAAGCAACCAAGAGATCTTGCATTAACTTCACCTAAAAACCTAAGAAATCTGGAAGGGAAATATAGACATTAAATCATGCATGCAAAAGTTACTCCTTCTTTCTCATCCAATAAGATGCCAACTCTCTCGTATTTTGTATTTAAATGATATCTCGATTACATTCAAAAATGTTCCAGTGTAAAAGAAAATCCCGGAACAAAAAGAAGGAAATTGCCCAAGTACGGGCCCAGAATAGCACAAAGCTCTCGTCTCTGCAACTCCGTATTCGGCAATTTCCAACCCTTTCTTCAATTTGCATTTCTGGTTTTATAGTACTGCTATGGCTCTTCGATTTCCTCCGTCGCTTCATTTCACCTTCCTGCAGGTGACCTTTCGAATTCATGCCATTTTCTCGCTTTTGATTCACGCTCAAATTTAAAACGTTCGAAATCCACCTATGTATGTAACGCCTCTGCAAGTTTGACACCTGCACGCCACGTGTCACGCATTTTCTGCGCCCCCTGTAACGCTTTCCTGCGAAAGAACCCGACAAAACTGCAAGTCCGCCTGTTCACCTTCCCGCCGCGAAATCGCGACATGTCGGAAACATGATATCGCTACCTGCTTTCTTGCCGTACGCCTTCATCAGCTCCCCGTAGCGATGTCGCGACCGTTTTTCATTTGTCTACCTCCGACAACTTCTCGTAGCGATATCGCTACCCTTTTAACATTTTGAGCCTTCTTCTTCGAATGGTAGCGATATCGCTACCACTTTCTAACTTTGAACCCTTTTCAAAATGTGGTAGCGATATCGCTACCACCTTGGCCTTGCAGTGTCCCTTTGAAATGTGGTAGCGATTCGCTACCACTTTCGTTTCAAGCCTTCTCCTTGTGACATGGTAGCGATTCGCTACCATTTTTGTTTCAAGCCCTCTCTCACTAAACTTGTAGCGCTATCGCTACCCTCTGACTTTGAGACGGGCCTTTATGAAATTTGTAGCGATATCGCTACCTTTCTGAACTTTGAGTCTCTCTTTCGAAGTTGTAGCGAAATCGCTACCATTTCTCTGTCTGGCCTCCTTGGAAACTTTACGTCGTGACATCAAAACCATTATCATTCTCTTGCCCTCTTTTGATCAAATCGTCAGCGATATCGCTACCGCTTTTATTTCTGAACCTGCTTACCACAAACCGTCGCGATATCGCTACCGCTTTCTTCTACGCCTTAATAACCCTTTCTTATTTCGATATCGCTACCACTCTTCGTACCCTCCACAACACGTCACGAAATCGACCATTTTTCCCTATCCACCACTCGCGAAATCGTGACCATTTTCTCCGTCCGTACGCTTTCCAAAACACGTCGCGAAATCGTGACCATTTTCTCCGTCCGTACACCTTTCTGCAATCGGTCGCGAAATCGCGACGTCTCTCCTCTTCGAGTCCTTTAGTTGTTTCCTGTCGCGATATCGTGACGTTTTTCCGCTTCCGTACACCTTTCCAAAACACGTCGCGAAATCGTGACACTTTTCATCACCCGTACGCTTCGGCAAAACACATCGCGAAATCGTGACCATTCTCATCCTTTTCCAACGGCGTGTCGCGATTTCGCGACATCATTTATTTTCTTCTCAACAAGCATGTCGCGATTTCGCGACACCTTTTCTTTTCTCCTCAACGACATGTCACGATTTCGCGACATACTTTCACTCATTTCTCACTTTTTCTTTTTCTTGTCTTTGACCGCGTTGACCGCAATTTTCTGACATGTCGCGATTTCGCGACAATTTTCCGGCTTCGATCGCGATTTCGCGACATGTCGCGATTTCGCGACATGTCGCGATTTCGCGACACCTTTCTACACTTAGGCATTTTTTCTCTTTTCTTCAATTTTAGCATCTGGGTCACCGAGATCCTTCTTTGCAAGCCTGCAAAAAGGTGGGTCCCCAATTTTGGGGTGTGTTGTGGATCAACCACAACAAATGGCGACTCTACTGTCAAATGCTCTTGAGCATTTTAGTAAGAACCCAACCTGAAACATATCACAAACTCGCAAATACATGTTAGCACATAAGCAAAATAACAAATGCCCAAAGATCAGAAGTACATGAATCATCAGAATCATCAAGTATTAGCTCAATGTGTGCAATGTGTTTTCATTCCCTATCGTTTGAAATTGATCAACATTCCATTATCGGTTTTGCATGAATGCATATATGGGATGGTGAATGATTTGTGTACCCTAATGAATGTGCAAGGAGATTTGCTTCCATAAAGGGCATGGTACTTCTTCTAATACTATGTACAAGCATTCAAGATTGCCAAACCCTCTTAGGATCCACTAGTTCATTATCTTATTGTATCCCAAAGTTGGTTATGAGTCCCTACTATCTAGAACCCATGTGCAAGTGAATGTGAAATCAGAACTTTGGGGAATCAGACTCCCAACCAACCGAGATGAGAGTTTAACCTTATCCTTACTATTCTGATTTAGAGTTCATTACCTCACTTTAAGCAAAATAATTAAACCAATTATGGAAGAAATGGTCATGCTAGTCTAACCCTCTAGACAATCAGTGGTCTTGTTTTTTAGGCAAGACATGATGCCATGCATGGGCATATCTAACCCCACAATCCAAAACTTATCTCCATTTCTTTGGACCTTGGGGATGACTACCCATCCCTTGCAGAGGACAAGTAGTACGATCCTTACAATCCAAAATAAAGATGAGATGGGAAAAATTTATTTATTTATTTATTTATTTTTTTTTTATTTTTTTTTATTCTTAGACCTTGGGGATGACTACCCATCCTGGTTAGGGACATGTAGTACGATCCTTACAATCCAAACTTTAGATGTGAATGGAAAATATTAATTTTGTTACTTAGACCTTGGGGATGACTACCCATCCCTTGCAGAGGACAAATAGTACGATCCTTACAATCCAAGACTTTTATGAAATGAGACATAAGAGCTTTGGGGAATCTCTCAACCAACCGAGATGAGAATTTATACCCTATCCTTACTACTCCATGCGGGTCAAATAAAAGCTTTGGGGAATTGGATCCTCAACCTAAGTTCGATGAGGATTTAACCCTATCCTTACTACTCTGATTTTAGGCTTTAAGCTCTATGGAAGTGGTCAAAACCACTTGTTTTAAGGATCATGTTGCATAATAGGATAGACATGAAATACCTCTTTCGCCCAACCCTTTCTTCCAAGTTAGGTTTTGATCATTTTGCTCAAGATCCTTTTTAATGCATGAGACGTGCTTGGTTCTAGATATCTCAAGACTCAGTTTCCAACCTTAGGAGCTACTTACATACATGTTATAACACAACCCTAAGAGGATTTGACATACTTTAATGGCTTGTACATAAGATGCATATGTAACTAAAATGAAATGTATGTGAGGTGAGATGGAACATGAATGCATTACCTTTGCAAATGAAATGATTTGTCATGCAAAACTGACTCTTTCATGTATCACAAAATCAAACAATATAACTTAAAATGTTTTATGTTATTGGTGGAGCCTTTACAAGATAATTCCCATATTTCATATTCTCCTAACTTTAAGCATAAGTTGACATCTCAAATTTCTTTTCATCATTTTTTTTTTTTTTTTATATATAGACAAATAAAATAAACACACAACTGTAAATTAAAACTTGTTCAATCCAAAACCAAACTGCAATCCCAAAATGAAACTTTGAAAACACAAACCAAAATCCAAAAAACCAAAATCTATATACAAATGTACAATATAATACAGGATGATGCAAAGCTTGGATTATCATTTTCCTGGATCCCAAACATGATAAGAACATATCAAAAAACATATGACACAATATACATGCCAAATTTTATAGGAATCCAACAACAATAAGATCAGACCAAGCAATGCAACACACCTCAACTTGCCATGTTCATCCTTCAACTTTGATTTAGTTCTATTACCAACATCATAGGTGAGATTCAAGTCAAATTGATTAGACAATAGTTGATATTCAATTTTATCTTGTCTATTCTTTAAAGTGCAAGCTTCATCGTTCCCTTCATGATTTAGAAGTAGGCTATCCTTTTCAAATGTGAGATGTTGCAAACAAGAGCCTATCTCTAAAAATCTTGACTTCAACTCATTTTCCAGGATTTTAAAACCATCAGCATCATTCAACACTTGATAAACATCAACGAAATTTGGCATTTCCTCATTAATGTTGTTAGCATCCAAAAGGACATTATGTAACCCATCACTTGAGATTTTTGTAGCTACTACCAAAGGTAAAGATTTCCCCTTATCATCCATACTCAACCCATCATGATTAAAATTTATCATAACTTGATGAGTATTAGTAGCCTTTTCTTTTTTCTCGTTGTCTTCTTCATCGCCCAATACCTGTTCAAAAACACCAAAGTTAGGCACCCAATCAAACATGCGTCCATATTTTTCAAAACAAGAGCCTAAATTTTCAAGATATGTGTCACGTGACACCTTTCCATGATCAATGGCTTGAGTCGTCACCAAATCCATATTTTCATTAAGATCATCAATATCATCCAACCCACACCACCTAGGCTTTGTAATTTCAACATCTTGAGATGGCATAGACATTGTAGAAACAAAAGGTGGATCAAACTTCCTAATTTCTTGCCCCCCAAGAGGAACAAAAACAATCGACTCTCCTTCTTCATCCATGGTAGTAGAATTATTATTCTTCTCAAACCCTTGATGAGATTCCAATCCTTCTTCCAAAACATTTTCAGATTGCACAGGACTCGTAATATCCTCATGTGAAAGGGCAATTGTATCATCCCGCATATCAATAGGCACACAAATTTCGTTAGAAGGTTTGGGGTGAGCATATTCTTCCCAAGAATCATGATGATCATCTTTCAAAATCAAATTGTGATGCTCAACCATTTCTTCTTCATCCTTTAATTCATCAACATGCTTCTCATCAAATTTATATTCACCTTCCTTAAATGGTTCAATTTCTTCCAAAATTGGGTTATTGCTTGTATTCAAACCGATAAGGCTATCATAATCCACATGTGTAACCCATGATTCAATTTTATCACAATTTGGAAGGTGTGGATCTCCTAGGCCATTGCTTTCAACAATGTCTTCCAATGTGTCATCCGAATCAGATTCATCCTCATATAATTCATCTTTTGGTGAGTCAAGGGTTTCCAATCTATCCCATGCTTCCCTACTAGTTGGATTTAGTATTCCTCCCTTGCCTAGAATCATATTCCTATGAAAATCATTGAAATTGATTTTAGCAACATCTTTTGAATCAAGATGAGGATTTTGAAGTTGATTCATACTTAAGAAAGACGGTTGATGTTGCATGGTAGGTTGAGGATTTCGAATTTGATTGAAGCTTGGGAATGATTGTTGGCTCTGAAATTGACTCACACTTGAACTTGGTTGAGGTGGATAAATCATTGGGTGGGTAAAGGAGGTATTAAATGGTTGAAGATTACATGATCCGAAACCCACACCAAAATTTTGACAACTCAATTGCTGCTCAATTGCCATTGCTTGAGTATAGGCTTGTGACAAAGATGTGATTTGAGGCATCCCTCGCAAATATGTGGACATGGGTGAATCAAGAGCATTGATGTATATTTGGAGGGCCACTTCTTCGTGAAGAACATAAAATGTCACTAATTGAGCATATAATCCAAAGAATCTCTCAGAAAATGACTTCACATTTTCACTTGGCCCTTTTCTAATATAGGCGAACTGATTGTACATGAGGATTGGGTCAACTTGCTTTTTGTTGAATTGATTGAGAAATGCTGCCTCTAGTTGAGCCCAAGAAGTGATAGACCCTAAAGGCAGACTGGTGAACCAATCATACGCCACTTTGTCCAAGGTGTAAAGGAACATTCTACAAGCGACATCGTCATACCAACTTGTTAAGTGGTTCACAACAAATTTAAATGCTTGAATGTGTCCTTCTGCGGTGTTTGTCCCATTAGACACAAAATGAGGAAGACATCTCTCAAAACCGACGGGCAAATAATGCTGAACTCCCGGTATATTTAATGGGCTACCTGTCATCCACGGTGCAAACATAGCCATTAGTGAATTTTGAAGAAGATAACTTTAATAGCCAAAAGTTCCTTTCTCTTTTTTTTTATTATTATTATTATTATTATTATTTATTTTTATATATATATATATATTTTTTATATTCATTTTAATTTTTTTTATTTTATCTTTTATATTTTTTTTTATTTTTTTTAAAGTCAAATCAAATCGTATTACTCCTGCATGAACAGTCAAAACGTTAAGAACAGTGCCTAGCCCTCACGATAACATAAACCGCTTCGGCTCTCCTTGGCTAAACTCTCGATTATCACGAAGAATACCTGCAACCGAAAAACAAATGCCGTAGTTTAGCCGTCTATGAGATTTAAGAGATATGATTTCAAAATTTATATCAAAAACGTACTATTCAAATATGAAACATCAAAGTAGAATAAACCAATTCGGCCCTCCTTCTAGCGCCAATCTGTTGAGTGGTGTTTTAACCCGATTGTGAAAACACACTCTCCTGTAGGATCCGAGTCCTAAATCCTCTGCTTGCAAAGAAAAACGATTTCTTCAAGGTTCTTATTATGCTAATTATCTGATTATCAAGGATGTCGTTTAAAATGAAATGCTAAGAACACCTTAGGGTTTGCAAGTGGATGTTAACAAGGGGCACTGTGGTTTATTTAATTTTGAAAGTGCAATGGACTCTAAAATGAATAAAATCTGTTTTAATCTTTAATTCTGATGGATTTTTAGTGATTTATTCAAACACAGTAATTAAACTACTGAAAATAAAATATGGGTTTGAAAAGCAAAGACAAAATAAATAAAAGTAACAATAAGAATAGATTACAGTCAGAAAGCTGTCATTAATCGGATGAAACCGAAGATACTGAGGCTTTCTACATGCAACCTAACCTAATGAACCCGCACATCCACACAATCCAAATAGGCCAAGTGCGAGTCTCGAGGGTTTCTATGGTAATTCCGGAAAATAGGCATTCGCATGAAGCAACCAAGAGATCTTGCATTAACTTCACCTAAAAACCTAAGAAATCTGGAAAGGAAAGATAGACATTAAATCATGCATGCAGAAGTAACTCCTTCTTTCTCATCCAATAAGATGCCAACTCTCTGTATTTTGTATTTAAATGATATCTCGATTACATTCAAAAATGTTCCAGGTGTAAAAGAAAATCCCAGAACAAAAAGAAGGAAATTGCCCAAGTACGGGCCCAGAATAGCACAAAGCTCTCGTCTCTGCAACTCCGTATTCGGCAATTTCCAACCCTTCTTCAATTTGCAATTCTGGTTTTATAGTGTTGGCCATGGCTCTTCGATTTCCTCCGTCGCTTCATTTCACCTTCCTGCAGGTGACCTTTCAAATTCTCGCTTTTTCTCGCTTTTGATTCACGCTCAAATTTAAAACGCTCGAAATCCACCTCTGTATGTAACGCCTCTGCAAGTTTGACACCCGCACGCCACGTGTCACGCATTTTCTGCCCCTGTAACGCTTTCCGAAAGAACCCGACAAAACCGCAAGTCCGCTCGTTCACCTTCCCGAACCGACATGTCGCGAAATCGCGACATGTCGCGATATCGCTACCGCTTCCTGTCGTACGCCTTCATCGCCTCCCCGTAGCGATGTCGCGACCGTTTTTCATTTGTCTACCTCCGACAACTTCTCGTAGCGATATCGCTACCCTTTTAACATTTTGAGCCTTCTTCTTCGAATGGTAGCGATATCGCTACCACTTTCTAACTTTGAACCCTTTTCAAAATGTGGTAGCGATATCGCTACCACCTTGGCCTTGCAGCGTCCCTTTGAAATGTGGTAGCGATTCGCTACCACTTTCGTTTCAAGCCTTCTCCTTGTGACATGGTAGCGATTCGCTACCATTTTTGTTTCAAGCCCTCTCTCACTAAACTTGTAGCGCTATCGCTACCCTCTGACTTTGAGACTGGCCTTTATGAAATTTGTAGCGATATCGCTACCTTTTCGAACTTCGAGTCTCTCTTTTGAAGGGGTAGCGAAATCGCTACCATTTCTCCGTCGGGCCTCCTTGGCAACTTTACGTCGCGACATCGCGACCATTATCATTCTCTTGCTCTCTTTCGATGAAATGGTCGCGATATCGCTACCACTTTTCTTTCAACCCCTTCCACGAACGGTCGCGATATCGCTACCGCTTTTTCTTTCCGTACGCCTTGGCAAAACTTGTCGCGATATCGCGACGTTTTTCCCTCGGACCTTCATGCAGCTTTCTGTCGCGATATCGCTACCATTTTTCTTTCCGTACGCCTCCCCAAAACACGTCGCGAAATCGCGACCATTTTTCTGTTCCGCACGCCTTGGCAAAACCTGTCGCGATATCGCGACCATTTTCTCCTTCCGTACCTTGCCAAAACACGTCGTGAAATCGTGACCATTTTCTCCATCCGTACAGTTTTCCAAAACACATCGCGAAATCGCGACCATTTTCTCCGTCCGTACAGTTTTCCAAAACACGTCACGAAATCGTGACCATTTTCTCCGTCCGTACACCTTTGCTGCAATCGGTCACGAAATCGCGACGTCTCTCCTCTTCGAGTCCTTTAGCTGTTTCCTGTCGCGATATCGCGACGTTTTTCCGCTTCCGTGCACCTTTCCAAAACACGTCGCGAAATCGTGACACTTTTCATCACCCGTACGCTTCGGCAAAACACGTCGCGAAATCGCGACCATTCTCATCCTTTTCCAACGGCGTGTCGCGATTTCGCGACATCATTTATTTTCTTCTCAACAGCATGTCGCGATTTCGCGACACCTTTTCTTTTCTCCTCAGCGACATGTCACGATTTCGCGACATCCTTTTCATCCTGGTCACCGACACGTCGCGATTTCGTGACACTTTTTCTGTTTTGTTGCCGTTGACCGCGTTGACCGCGATTTTTTGACATGTCGCGATTTCGCTACAATTTTCCGGCTTCGGTCGCGATTTAGCGACATGTCGCGATTTCGCTACCTGTCGCGATTTCGCGACCCCTTTCTACACTTGTGCATTTTCTCTTTTTCTTCAATTCTGGCATCTGGGTCACTGAGATCCTTCCTGCAAGCCTGCAAAAAGGTGGGTCCCCACCAAGTGGGGTGTGTTGTGGATCAACCACAACACATCATTTATATGTGTTCACTCAATATGACTACCATTGTCAGGAGGCGACAATGAAAATGATGCCAAATTTATTCATGTAGATGCCATAGCCTCTTTTTTTTTTTCAATTATATATATATTTTTTTCAAGGCACATCATGTGTTTGAATTCTAATGGGATATTTTGAAAAACTATGAAGGCGTCAACTGGTATTAGCATAGAAATGATTTTAAAATAACTATACACATAATTAACAAGAAAATCAGTTTATACCCAGGTGAATTTTGTAGAATCTGATATATATGATGCTTGTGTTGTGAGACGTCTTCACGTTGGTGCTCCTGGAGATTTTATTTATTTATTTATATATATATTTATTTGTTCTGCCATGAACATAATAGATCTTGACTCTCTCCATTTTTTTTTTCATCCTCTGATACGTGTGTGTCCAAAATGATCTCCCCTCTGAATTATTTCTTTTGCATGCATAATTGGAACAAAACTGCATTCCTTTGTTTTCTGGAGTGAGGAAAAACAATATTTCTTTCATCATTCACGACATCTGTCAGGTGCATTACTGAGATGTATGTGTTGTATGTGCTAGCATTGGTAGGATGTTCTCATACATTGGTGCGATCCCCAAATTAACCTACATGATATAGAGTTGGAACTGCACCAATATTTTTTGCCTATGTCGTGTTTGTCTAGTCAACGGGTGAAGAACAGGGGCACCTTACCTATGAGGAAGGTGCTTGCCTTCTAGTGGCACCTTCCTATCGGTGCCTTCCTGTGAGAGGAAGGCACTTGCATTCTAGTGGCACCTTCCTGTGGTGCCTTCCTGTTGGTGCCTTCCTGTGGCACCTTCCTGTGGTGCCTTTCGATGAGAGGAAGGCGCTTGCATTCTTTTGGTGCCTTCCTGAAAGAGGAAGGCGCTGGCCTTCTATTGGCACCTTCCTAGAAAAGGAAGGCGCTTATATTTTCTTGGTGCCTTCCTGGAAGAGGAAGGCGCTGGCCTTCTATTGGCGCCTTCTTGGAAGAGGAAGGCACTTATCTTTTCTTGGTGCCTTCTTGGAAGAGGAATGTGCCTACCTTATTCTGGCACCTTCCTTGAAGAGGAAGGTGCCTACTTACCATGCATTGATTCCGAAGGAAATAGATATTTGACATCTATTTTTTTTAAACTCCTCCCCCATTTTATTTAGCTACCAGTTGGAGGTTTCTCATTTCCCTTCAGGACCAGGCTGGTCCTCGGGAAAGAGGATACTCTCTTCTAGTGGGCAGCAAAAATAAAACTTTGCTTCTTATTTGCATTTCATCGTGGAGCTATTTCAACAAAAATATATATATATATATATATATATATATATATATATATATATATATATATATATATATATATATATATATATATATATATATATATATATTTCATAGGAGTAAGTTAGGCACCAAAAATAAGGTGTTTTTCCCCCCATGTCTAAAAATTGTCACGTCCTCATGACAACAACCCTTCCGAACTCCCCTTTTTTTTTTTTTAGGCTGAGCCTTCTTTTGTTGGTGTTCCCGTACAAGCTTTGTTTCTAATTTGCATTTCAATTGGGAGTCTAACAACAGAAGATTTTTTTTATTACGGGAGGTTCTGGTTCACCCGCATCTTCCCCCACTTAAATTGGTGATGCCCTTGTCACCAGTTTCAGGTCCCTCTGTACAACAGGTCTGCAACCCTCTAAAAATTAGGTCCCACACTAAGCAACAGGAACCTCCATCAAAGGAGAAGAGCATTGCTTATTGGTACCTTCCTCCAAATGGAAAAAAAACACTACTGTATTGGGCTGATTGTAGGCACTCTCTTTCTAGTGGGAAGTAAGTGTCTTTTCCGCTTTACCACACTCCTAATTGCAAGGCACAGGATGTCACATCTTTTAGGCCGAGTTTAAGCCGGTTCTGCCTATAGATTTTGTTCACAGCCATGTCCTGCGAAACTATACACACAAAAACAAGAAAATAGGGGTCATGACTCCATGCCTGTTAGGCCTTGGTTCTCAGGATGCCTGTAGCTTGCATTCGGTTCATGATTCCCTGCAAAGCAATAATAAAGGAAATTTTTATACTAAGCAGGACATGTTATATGCGTTTTTTTTTCACTGAGAGGATTCG
Organism: Wollemia nobilis; assembly: GCA_028583015.1. Lineage (NCBI taxonomy): Eukaryota > Viridiplantae > Streptophyta > Pinopsida > Araucariales > Araucariaceae > Wollemia > Wollemia nobilis. Next base: position 3,377,328 of record JAQPPZ010002998.1, read on the forward strand.
CATTTTTTTTTTATCAAGGCACATTTACTATATGCCATCAAGGTGCCTCGTCACTTTTTGTCTTTTTTTTTGTGCCATCGAACCACCCAGGTGTGGTAAATGGATCAAGGCACCCTAGATGTCAAGGCACCTACTTTCTATGGAAGGTTCCTGCTTTTTGTGGAAGGTGCCTTCAATGTATGGCACCTTCTTGATGCAGAAGGCACCTCCAATGTATGGCGCCTTCATGCAGAAGGTGCCTTCTTGATGAACAAGGCATCTTTCAAAAAAAAAAAAATTGTGTGGAAGACGCCTTCAATGTATGGTGCCTTCTTGATGCGGAAGGCGCCTCCAATGTATGGCGCCTTCTTGATGCGGAAGGTGCCTCCAATGTATGGTGCCTTCTTGATGCGGAAGGCGCCTCCAATGTATGGCGCCTTCTTCCTATGGAAGGTGCCTCCAATGTATGGTGCCTTCTTCCTATGGAAGGCACCTCCAATGTGTGGCGCCTTCCTGATGCGGAAGGCGCCTCCAATGTATGGCGCCTTCCTGATGCGAAAGGCGCCTTCTTGATGAACAAGGCATCTTTCACTTCATTTTTTTTTTTTTTTTTTACGGATCCTCCTTTTTTTTTCTTTTTTTCTTTTTTTTTGTATGGCGCCTTCCTGATGCGGAAGGCACCTTCTTGATGAACAAGGCGTCTTTCACTTCATTTTTTTTTTTTTTTCACGGATCCTCCTTTTTTTTTCCTCTTTTTTTTTCGATAAACGAATGATTGAGCATTCATCCCAGCTACTGGTATGGTATGAGGTTTCCCCTATGCCGATGTCTCGCAAATGTAAGGTGATTGTTAATGGAGCTTGTTGACCGTTACTCGAACATTGTCTCGACACTCTACTCTTGCACTTGGTGTAGCATCTTTGAATTTGTTTATCGTCCAGGCTATAACAGTCATGCAATTTCCAGCAAAATTTTCCCCCAAATTCCACAAGCACCTTGGGCTAGAAGCATTTCGCTTGATCAGGGTTACTTAGCCTGCCTTCAAGTGCCAATGTTTCCAAGGCAAAATGCTGCTAGCTTTCACCTGTTAGATTGGATGCTACATGATCAGGTACACAAGATAGTTCGTATAGTGCTATTACGAACTCCTTATTTGTCTACATTGCACTTCATGCTGTCCTACAAAACATAAAAGAAAAATCTAAACTAAAGGCATTAAAATAAAATTCTAACTAATTTTTTTTCTTTGTGTTGTTTTTTTTTTTTGGTCTATTCTACCTTGACCAGAACAGATCTTGGATTATCATTTTTTTTCATCATCTGCATCAAAGAATAAAATGTCAACTTCAACCATTTGAGCTGGTGATTTTCACATCTAGAGGTTTTTCAATGATCCATCCTAAGAATTTGGTAAAATATGCCATGTACTGAAACATCTTTTCCCTCACACTTTTTGTGAAAAGCAGATTTCTCCATGGTTTTAGATCCTCTCAAAGTTGATGTTATCTTCCACCATAGTGAGACTCTACCTCTCTTTTGTATATTTTTTTCACATATTTTAACAGAATGAGAATGCTACCATAAAAATTGTAATGTTGTCACTATGCATTCAAAAGTGGAGGCTGTGTGAGTCAAGTAACTATGCAGCCCATAGTGTGAAAGTTACATTCCATGTACCATTATGAAAGGATTTTATGACAACCAACAACTGACATTTTTGAAACACCAAGCTCCTCCTCAATTAGCACATAAAAAAATCTTAATCCTGCTCTAATGCATATCCAGAGTATTGGACTCTCCGTATGCATTGCAGGGATTAATCTTCGTGCACTATTTTCTCATCGTGTGCCCTTGAACGCATCACTTTTTCAATTAAGTAATCTTTACACAATCCTGACACATGTGCATCTGAATGATCTCCCACTTTGAATTATTTACATCGCAGGTGGAGTTAGAGTGGCCCTACGATCCTCTATTTCTCAAAGTGAGGATAAAAACAAATATTTTTCCATAATCTACAACATGTGTCGGGTGTTCAAGTGTGACGCCTTCATAAAATGCCTCGATGAGATTTATGTGCTATTATTTTTCTAGCCACCTTGAGCTCCATTCACACATTTTTTTTTGTGCTCAAGAACCATGTGGCCTTTGTGCAAACATTTGAAATCTGATCTCCTCCAAGCTCTTTCCCTGCTTTATTTAGCTACCAGTTGGAGATTTCTCATTTCCCTTCTAGACCAAGCTGGTCCTCGGGAAAGAGGATACTCTCTTTCAACAAGCAGTAAAATAAAACTCTATTTTTTATTTTCTCATTAACTTGGAGCCTTTTCAGCAGATGATTTATTTTTTTTCTCTTTTTTTTTTTTTTTTTTTCATGAACACTATAAATAGCGTTCATTGTGCTATTGGCGGCATTGATGAAGGTGGGGTCTCCCCCATGCCTACATCTAAACTAGTATTCTCGAAATCCTTTTTTTTTTCAACTAGTCTGATATGCTATAGCATGAGAAGAGTATTTTCCTTCATGGCATCGCAACCAAACTTCTTTCAACATAATGGCAAATTGTTCAGGACAACAAATGACTATCCGCGAGCTAGCAACCTGAAGAAAACATGGCATAGCAGTCTATTAAAAACACATGCTAGTTTCTGATTCACCAGGTCGCCTTAAGCGCAAGTGAAGAGCATACTCCATAACAAGGCATTCTCTTTAAATTATGCTCTATCATTTTCCCTGCATTATTAATTTCATCATAAAAAAAACATTTACCAATAGGTTACAAAAATTTCAAGTCTGTAAATTTTTTTAATTTAAAACCAAGCTTCTAGAGGCATAATTTTTCAATGGTTTCTGTATAAAAACACGTCCCTAAAAATTTTCAATCAGACCTAGGTTGTGCTTATTTATTTTGATTTCTTGGAACCATTGAAAATATGATGGAAATCCTTCAATGCCAAATTTTTCTAATTTTTCAACAACACGTTTTATTCCTACTTCTACACTTAATTTGGTACATCAGGTTCATTCCCACGTTTACTTGAGAAGCTATAAAATGCAAACAGTTGCCAATGGAATTTAGCTCTAACTATGCCGAAAACCATTTTTGGCCTTATAAAAAGGCCCACGGTGGACTCACATTTCTCAGGTAAAATATCTACAAGTAATTTTAAATAGACTTTTTATCTGACCTATAAATTAGAACACTACAATTTAGACACTCCCCGATAACGGTGCCAAAATGGTGAGCAAAAATTCACGTCCCAAAAAACATTCATTTCTCTTCCATAAATTATCAATCCGGTAAGTCCGTAAACTTATGAGTGTCACACACAGTATATGCCTGCAGTTTTTGGGAACAATTCTGGTTGTACCTTATTTAGTTTGGTGGGGAGGTTTGTGTAATTGGATTCTAGCCAAACCAAATAAACTAAGTGCGATAAATGAAATAAATAAATTATAAAAAAAAAGTAAAGTGCTAGAAATAAAATGTGGAAATAAAATACGAGGAAATAAACACACACAACTAAAATTAAACAGGGGAGGACTACTGCAGGGAGTGGATCCAAGCTCCCACAGATAGTTCGCCCGGCTAGCTACGTAGAGCTTGCTCGAATAAGAGGAGTTGCACTCTTAATTAATTAAACAATAAAATAAAATAAGTTCTGTGTAAAATTAATCATTCATCTCCCTTTGTTCATCTGGTCTGCGTCTTTATATAAAGTGCAGTCAGATCTCATTACAATAACAAATCAGTCTATTTTAATCACGTGATGTGATTTAGTTACAATTGATTCTACACATATTTTATTCTTCTATTTTAAAGTATTTCCGTTCACCATAAGGATAAATATAAACATCCTTAGGTGCACATAACAACAAATCCTAAAATAATGCATCCTAAAAATAATAATATGCTTTAAGATATTTACAAGGTCAACCGACAAATCAGTTGATAATAATAACAAATAATTTATTCTATTTAATAAATGCATTATTAAAATAGATCTCTTTTGTCTTCATGTGCAACCTCCTCCATAGTCCTTGGTCAACTAGTCAAAGTTGACTTGGTAAATCTTGCAAAGTATGAAGGCATGGAGGCACCTTCCGTATGAAGAAGGCACCTACTTTTGTTGGGCGCCTTCCTTATACTTTTGTTGGGGGCGCCTTCCTTATAAGGAAGGCACCTACTTCTGCTGGGTGCATTCCTTGAAGAGGAAGGTGCCTACTTCTACTTGGTACCTTCCTTGAAGAGGAAGGCGCATACTTCTGCTAGGCACCTTCCTTGAAGAGGAAGGCACTTGCTCTCATGCCTTAGTCTCTGAAAGCATAAGTATGTCAGGTCCAAGTGGATGTAGACTGGAAAACACCAAATTAGTAATAAAACCTGCATTTATACACATTTCCCACTAAAAACACCAATTAAGCATAATACCGGATTTTCTATCAATTATATGCATAACTTATATAAAATACATCTCATATGCTAATTGAACCAATGATAATTCTCCTAAACCGTGTATATAAAATGAGCATTTTTGGTGCTCATCAATCATGAGATGCATTTCTATGATTCTAAGGGGTGATAGCTCAACCCTTGGGGGATCTCCTTGAGAAACCCTAAATAGGGAACCACAACATGAAACTACATCCCATAAATACAAAGAGGCCTCATGACCATCATCATCAAGGAGACACGAGGAAACCTCAAAGGCTTCCTCTAGACACACCGAAACATATCAAAGACATGAGGAATATTCAAGAACTTCCTCCACACATATACATAAAGAGGGTTCTAGACATCATTCTTCAAATAGAGATGATGAGGTTTATCCTTCTACATCCTCATGGAGGGTAGAAAGGACTACAAAAACCTTATCACCAAAAGGGCACATGAGAGTTGAAACATCTCAACATTCACATGAAACACTTATAACAGATCACCCTACTAAGGGGTAAGAAACTAGAAATACATCCAGTCATAGACATAAAACAAAATATATCCTTCAAACAAGAGGAATTATTCCATTAGACTATGACCTCATTGGATTGAATGGCACCCCTTGGGATCAACCATGGAGAACAAGACAATTGGACGAGTTGGATCGATTGCATCCAAGGCCACCTCCCAGAACCATATCCATAGAGAATTCTGCCACTGGAAGCTCACAAACTGTGACTTCTAAGCCCACTCCTCAAACTGGTGGTACCTCAAGATGACCCCACAACAAACACATAAAATATAATTAGGGAGACACTCAATAATATACTAAACAAGTCAGATTTGCTAGCGAGAGTGAGGAAATAGCATAAACCTCTGAGAGAGATCTGTGAATAAAAATTACTAGGACAAGGTTAGATAAGCATGATTCCTCTATGACTGTGCAAGTTAACCATGTTTGACAGTTAGAGAATTTCTTGCACAAAGAGTGGGAGCTTGTGGATGCTCTTGAAAATGATAAATAAAGAGAACTGTTGTTGTGCCAACATGAGCAACATTTGAGAGAGCAAGATGAGCAGCTAGCTTGCAACAACCAACAAACAAATAGAAGTGATAATAAAAGAGATCAACATGCTGACTCACCAAGAGAGGAGCGCATTAGACAAGAAAGTAACTCGCAAAAAAGTCACCCTCCAAATTATGAGAGGAACCCAACTAAGGAGGAATGGGTAAAATTAATAGAGCCGAATTAGGCACATCTTGAATCCCCTCATAGAAGGAAATAAAATAGAGCCAATCAAATGGATAGAGTGTTACCTCCACCACCACCACAGGGGGTCTGCAACAGGAGGAACTCCTCGCTTCAAAGGCATTTTGAGAGCTTTATGAGAAGATGAAAACCTTTGAGAAACAAGAGGTTGCTGGGAGCCAACCAACATTGAACAAAATACACAATCAACCATTATGTCCATCAGTTCCTAGCCCTCCCTATCCTAAGCACTTTGAGATGCCTATGCTAGAGAAGTTTAAAGGTGAAGAGGATGCACAAGAGCATGTCACCAATTTCATCAATGCATGATTTCATCTTGAAGACCACGATGCTCTTATGCCCAGGACATTTATCATGACATTTTTGGGTGCAACCACCCAATGGTTCAACCAACTACCCAAGCATAGCATAACAAATTTCAAACAACTAGTGAAGATTTTCTAAAGTGTTTCTCTTTCGATGTTAAGAGGAGAGTGAACCTTTCAGACCTGGAAAATATTAACATTATGATGATGAGCCAGTAATGGATTACGGGAATAGATGGAGAAAAATAATGGCAAAATTATCATTCTTTTTTCCCACAGAAGAAATCTCCCAAATATTCACCAAGAGTTGTTCGAAACACATTTCCCTCTTGCTACAAATACAACAATACCACTCATTTGAGGAATCTTTGGCACAATCCAAACTCATTGAGGACATCAAAGTAGATGAGGGAACCATAAAAATCCAGAACAAGGAGTGGAGCAAAAATGACAAGAATAGAAAATATAAGTAGAAGCAGGCAAACCCTACCCTAGTTAATCAAGTGGTATTGGCTATGCCTAAAGACGGAGCTGCGCAACAGCCCCATAATTATCAAGCACAACCCCCACTAGCCAACTATGATCCAAAGAACAATTAGGGTCAAAAAAAATAATGTAAACCCCCTCGTTACTTTATTCCATTGACCAAATCAATGCAATCAATAGTCAATCAATTGAACGAGGTGGGAAAGATCAGATTTACTGATATACCTCTTATAGATCCCAACCATCCTAAGCCAAAAGGATATAGGGAAGATCAATTTTCCCATATCACAGGATACCGAGGCATAATATCAAATTTTGTGTTGGTTTCAAACATTAGGTGCAAAACATGATTGAGGCGAGAGAACTTAAAGTGGACAACCCACTGGCCCCTGACAATAAAGATATGGGCATCTATAGAAACCTGCTACCAAACCATGAGGTCCCTAGAGGGTAAGGTGCACAAGTCAATTAGGTTTGAATTGACATGCCTACCCATGGGTGTGTTGGGATGGTTGAAATTGACAATATAGAAACGAGGACTAGACGGTATGGTCAATCACAACCTCCTACAACTTCCATCAATGTCCCCGTTGCACCTAGGAAGAGGCAGGCGCAAGAAAACCTTCCAATTCCACAAAACCAACCTATGGTAACCATATGGAGTAGACTTGAACACAACTTACAAACAACTATGGCTAAGCTATCCATTTATGAGCTCATACAATAGTCCCCAAAGCATCGGGAGACCTTGATGGAGATTTTAAGGTTAATAGAGCTCCAACTGCAATATCTGAATGCATTCACCCATTTTTTGGTACAAGTGCAAGAATACCAGGAAGCTATAATCCTATTCTATGATTATGAGATTGAGATAGTATCTACTGCCTTACCAAACCCTCTACTGCACATCGTGGCATCAGTTAATGATTTGTTGTTTAAGTGGGTCTTGATCGATACAAGTTCATCAATCAACATCATCACAACAAAAAAAATAGAACACCTTAAGATACCCAAGTCCAACATCTTTCTGGGAGCCTATACATTAAGATATTTCAATGATGCTTTATGCAATACTGTGGGAATGATAGTCCTACCTATCAAGGCAGGGCATAAGACCTTCCCCGTGTTGTGTCATGTCTTGGAAGGGGCCATGCAATACAACATCCTCCTAGGGAGACCTTGTATAAGGGACATGAGATGTGTTCCTTCGATCTTACACCAATGTTTCAAGTATGTGCATGATAACAAATTCTACATGGTGTTGGTTGATGAAGAACCATTCAAGTATGTTCACCAAGTGGATTGTCTAGGAGAATTTATGATTCCTTCAACCCACTTGTCGGTAGGACCTTCATCTTCAAATATTCGATTGGATAACAAATACAAAGGGGCACAAAAGGACCCATCCGCATCAACACCTCATATTACACACAAAACAACTAATGCTTCTAGTAAACCATTAATGCCTAAACCAAAGAATTATTAGAAGCTAAAGGCACCTATGGTTGAGAAAAAAAACTCAAGGAAATGCTAACCCTAGCTATTGAATAAAGTCCAACTCCCATGGAGGAAGAAGATCACCAAGACCAAATCAAATATGATGACTACCATCCCACTTTGTCAGTATCATTTGTGGGGTCATCCACCTCACATGAAACTATACATTTTGTAAGAACAAGGATAAGAGAGTATGTTGTGTAGAACATTACTTTTACACCTATCATATAATATGCATAGGACATGGGATGACCAAAATATCTAAGACCACCAGTGGGAATAGTGGTTCCGCTTGGAATCCCTCCTAACCAGACAAACTTCATCTATTCTGGCCTATATTGCACCCATAAATCTACAGATATAGATGAGGGCAATGATGAGCTATTCACTATCAATGTTCGCTACCTCTCTAATCCTTAGTTTTCTCTGACCTATTTTGAGCATTGCCATTGCCATGGTTATGGCCTTGGTATATATGAGTAGGGGCATAGGTGGCCATTCGAGCCACAATACCAACTCCCATATGATATATTTGGGCTAGGATATCACATCAGAGGTCGATATGACCCTCTAGCAGTAGCATTAGACATACTATCCTTAGGGTTAGGAGAAGACATCAATTTTATTCCTTATCATCCACCAAGTGCAAGATATTTGAGTAACAGACAAGTGGTTATGGCAAGCATACCACCTCCCAATACTTATCATACAAGATCAACAATTGATGTTACCCCAATAGGTTACAACTCATGGGATGTTGAGCAAGAATAAAACACATATATGGAAAGTGATGATGAAGCACAAGAGGGCTTGGCCTATCATGAGCCTCACTATTTATAAAGCTTTACCTGGTTCGAACAACATGAGAGTGGATACACATTGGATGAAAGTGACTATGAGTCAGATGACTCAATAGAGAGAGCCTACTTAGGGGTATGGCAATGGCCCCATGACTTGGGGCAACATACTAATGCAAATGGACTCCTCATAAGTGATGAAGAATATGAGGATGAAATAGAGATGGCTTACTTAGGGCCAAGACATGATCCCATCATCTTGGTACCGCATACTAATGCTAATGGCTTATGGATAAGTGATGATTATTTTGAGGATGAGAATGAGATGGCCTATCTTGGGCTTCTCCATTTATGACAAGTCAATATGTTCATGGAAAGATAAGCAGTACTTCGTACCATAGACCCTGGCTTGTGGTTTTTGGGGAGACCAATTGACTTGAATGTCATTCATCGCATGGTCAATCCCCCCCATCTAACTTCAAGGAGCTCTTAGAGCCTAATGATCCTATTGTCCAACTAGATCATGGACCAAATACAGATATTCCTGTTGAGTGTACATTTTGCCCAATTGCAAAATACCACCACATGCAGAGTATTGAATAGAAAACTCTCTCTTGAAAAGAAACCAAATGACAAACATTCAACTTCTCCAATGTTCTGGTAAAATATCTAAAATATTACAATAGTGCAAGAAATAATTCAATAATTCATGTGACCATAAACAATGGGCCTTTACTGGTTCTAAACAATTCTTAGTGATTTGAAAGATCTAACTAAAAATAAAAGTAGTTCTTTTTAGGATTTTTTTAAATTGATGCTACCCTGAATCCCTGTTGGTAGAGTATTTTATCTTCATTTAAAAGGTTTCAAATGACAAAATGTGGAATTTTCCACATCATTTTAATGCCCATGCCTTTAATATGAAGTAAATTTTAGATAGTTGGGTTCATTTTATCTTCCTTATGTTGATGCCACTACCCTAATAGTGGTCAGTAGAAGTTAGCATGTTAGAAATGTTAGCAAAGTTAGAAAAGTTAGCTTTCATTTGTTATCTTAGTTTAATGTGAAATAGTAGGTTAGTATCCCTCCTAAACCATGTGTTTTATCTAAAAATTTAGATTAATGAAGTTTGGAGGTGTAAAAATTCTGGAAAATGACCAGAATGAAAACAACTTGAAAGATTAACAATTCTGGAAATGGGCCAGAATAGAAATGAAACTAAAATGAAATTAGTAGAAATTCTGGAAAAGTACCAGAATGTAAATAAAAAAGAAAATGAAATTTTGGATGGACCAGAATGGAATGATTGAGTGCTTGAAATAAAATGAACTTAAAAAAAATAAATAAATAAAAATGCAAATTTGGTTAGCTAAAAAAGTCAAATTTTGAATCAGTTTAGCAAGCTCCTCCTACAAAATCCCAAGTTATGAGGTAATCATTAAACAGCCTGAATTAATGGACCTGCAACATAAGCACAATACCATTAAATCAAGTGCGAGACTCAAAGGAAACTTAGAGAAACTGCATCATCTTGACCTTCACCTATTGCAACCCTTTTCATGGCATAATACAATGGCTAGAAGTCACTAGAATGCAGAAATGATAAGACACTAAAAACATTAGTTTTATTATAAAAACCCTCCTTTTTATTTTGCTCACAAAAGTTTTCTACTCTTTAAAAATTTTAAAATGCTCTTTCTTATTGCTTTTCGGAATGTTACATCATTTCCAGCCCCCCATGAAAAAGGTAGGATATCAAGGTATAAATAATACTTAGAAGTCCTTTCGCTTCATCTTCTCTCACAACCAAAATAATGAATGGATATAAGAAAATAATCCATCATCATTTTCTATGATTTAATAAACATAACACTTCTAAACGTTATTTATTTTTAAAAAACTAATAACAAAAACATAACCTTGTATGACTCCTTATATCTCCCCTTTCTCTTATAAGCATTCTACCCAAGAATACCCCTTTACATCCATCAAATGAATGATAAAAGAATTAACTATACCTTATAACCCCTACAATTTTAGACCTCCTTTAAAACATTGAATGTGATCAAACCACATTCACATTAACTAAAATAATACAGGCCAATATTATTCAACGAAACTTTCATTCACTTTTTGATGTCAAGACCCGATGGTATTTCTCCTAAGCCATACCAATGTGCCCAAGGACTGGGATGGCATTCCCCCATCTTGGGTACTTTGGTTTCCATGTAACCAAACGAAACCATCACACTGCCTACGTAGCCATGGCACTGTCCAACTTATGCATCCATAGCGCTGCCAATGACGTAGCCATGGTGCTACCAAGAGTACGCAACCATAGCGCTACCATCGACATCGTGGCACTGCCAAACCTATGCAGCCATGGTGCTACCAAGACTAAGCAGCCATAGCGCTGCCATCATTTTCATGGCATTGCCAAACCTACACAGCCATCGATGTTGCCATCGACATTGTGGTGCTACCAAACCTACGCATCCATCGATGTTGCCATCGATGTCGTGGTGCTACCAAACCTACGCAACCATGGTGTTGTTCAACTCCCTACTCTCACACTCACGCTGCCATAGCGTAATGAAATAGATGCAACACTAAAACCTTCCATGCTCTTCTAGGCCAACCTTTAACTCCATCAATTGGCATCACATCTTGCCCTAATAATTCTTCTTCCTTCCTTGTTTGATGGCATGCCTCTACCTCTCAACAGTTTCACTCACAACTTCGGTGCCTTTCATGTTGTTCTTCTGAAACCTTAACGCCATATTGGACCACCTCTTCTTTTCTGGAATTGCTCCGCAAAGCTTCACTACCATCTATTTGGCTCCTTTCAATATTTCCTCTTTTTCTCCAACCTGTCTGACCCTTCCCTTTGGTTTCTAATTCTCCATTTATAACTTAATAAATTCATTCCTCTTGATTAGTTTGCTCTGTTTCATCAGTTTTAAAAACAAATTCTTGAAACCCTAATATCAATAAAGCCTTTTCAAAAGATTAATATTTCTCCTCATTGACATTCAAAATTTAAAGTTAATACATGCCCATGAAACCCACGAACACATCCTCTATTCAACATATTTTAATAATCCTACCAACAAAACAAATATTAATTAGAATATAAAACATTTATAAAATAACATTTTTAAATATAATTAATTACAAAGTTATAAAACTTTATAATTTAATTAAATTAAAATAAGTTTATAAAATATTTATTAAATATATTAAATTATAAAGTTATAAAACTTTATAATTTAATTAATTTAAAACAAGACATAACTAAACATAACATACGAACATGCAACCTATATGAACACCACTATAATAAACGAAAATATATTAAAATAACACCAAAAATATATACTAAATAACAAACATATAATTTAAAGACAACATAAAACTAAAACAACATAACATAAAAGAACAATCTAAAATAATACCATAAAAAAATATTATAACCTTAAACTTTTAACATAATAAAAATAACATAACACAAAAAATATTTATACAACCTAAAAGAATAACAAACAAAACAAAACATCCTTGACATAAACATAAGATAACAACTATAATACAACTCAAAGACCATAATCAAAATGGCCATATAAGCATAACTTTAGGATCTTCAGATCATGAGGTGAATTTTGACAATGAACCATGTTATAAAACCATTCGGAGGAAGATAAGAATTCTTGATATTTCAATGATGAAAATGGTGAACAATAAGCGCAAGCAACAATTTGAAACAAGCTTTCAAATTTCAATTGGGTCCCCAAATTTCACTTCTCACAAGATATGGCACAATGTAGGTATCATCTTTATCCCAACCTGTATAGGTAGGATTATTGTGCCAGTTGTTGGGGAAGTAGCATCATTGAAGGCCCTCAATGTAAATGTTGTGTCCTTAATGCATGAAGGTGGCAGATTTAAATGCTTCAAAGCTGTAGCTATAATGATGTTGATGGATGACCCAGTGTCAATCAAGACTCTCTTGTACAGAATTTGATTGATTCTTACTATGATGTGGAGCGGAGGATCAGGTTCATCCTGAGAGATTGTCTTAATCTCCTGTCTATGAAAGGCAATCACATGGTCATTTTATAAGTGCATTGAACTTATTATTGGTATGGACTATGATAAATTATCAGATTTAGTTGACTTTCTCGGTATGTTGGGCTGATCAAAGCATCTTTTGATTCTTATTGTAGTTTTTATCATACCGATAAAACCCTCCTTAGGTGGGGCTATGTGCATTTAATTGACGTGGTCAATTTGATTGTTGTTGACCCCATGATTGGGGAGAATATTTTTGAATATGTTGATGTTTTACAATTCATTCTTATACAACATATACTGCACTATATTCTTAAATGCAACATAATCCTAGATATCATGGTCATTTTGCTGATGGTAAACACAATAGAGATCTTCCCTATACCCCTTAGGTTTGGGGTAATTAGGATACATGATGTGCTCCTTAGGCAAGTTTAAAACCCTGGCCTCGCAAAGGCGATTGAAAATTGATGCCAAGGATTTAGGCAATGGTGTATAGTTGCAAGGGGGTTATTTTTGTTTGCCCCTGCCTTGATTATTGTTGCATCGATTGTAATACATAGTAGGAGGCTGAGCCTGATAGTTTTATTTTTGTTGGATCTGTGCTATTTTTGGAATATTTAATGCAACCTAGTTGACGTGTGTAGGTTTGGTCTATTGTGATTGATGTTGCATGCTCTCGTTCCATTCTTTCTCGCTATGGAGCTTTATGTCTCCTTATTTCGACTTTATATCTTCAATAAGCTTGGCTTGAGCCAAGGCTTATTTGAATGTATCATACTACTGTAGTTGCAATAGTAATGGGATGTGCTTGGCATAAATTTTTGTGAATATTCAGATTAGCTCTTCGATCAGGATGGCAAATGATAACTTTACCATGATTATTCTCCATCTATCCCCATAATCCATGACTGGCTCATCATCATACTACTTTAGGTTGGCCAGGTCTAAGATATTTACCTTCTTATTAGCACCAAAAGAGAAACGTTTTAAGAATGCATTCACTAGTTAAAAAATAGATATGTTGTGCTTGGACAGTTGGTTGAACCATTGAGTGGCAACACCCAAAAATGTCATAATAAAGGTTCTTAACATAAGAGCATCATTGTCTTCAAGATGAAAATATGCATTAATGAAGTTGGTAACATGTTCTTGTGCATCCTATTCACTCTTAAATTTCTCTAACCTAGGCATCTCAAAATGCTTAGGATATGCAAGACTAGGAACTAATGGGCACAATGGTTGGTTGGGTATCTTACTCAGTGTCAGCTGGTGCCCAGTTGTATCTTGCTTCTCAAAGAATTTGATCTTCTTAGTGAGTTCCTGGAATGCCTTTGAGGCAAGGAGGTCCTTTTCTTATAGGCCCACTTGTAGTGGTAATGGAGGTAACCCTCTATCCACTTGTATTGCTCTATTCTCTTCCCTCCTACGATGGGATTCAGGATGTGTTTGATCTTGCTTTACCATGTTTACCCTTTCACCACCAGTTGGATTTCAATCATTATTTGGAGGGTGATTCTATTGTAGGTTTCCTTCTTATCTAGTACACTTCTCTCTTAGTGAGTCAGCGCATTGATCTCTTTGATTATTATTTCTATTTTCTTGTTGGTTGCTATGAGCTAGCTGCTCAACTTGCTCCCTTAAAAATTGCTCATGTTGACGCAACAATCGTTCTCTCTATTTTTCATGTTTGAGAGCTTCTACCAGCTCTCACTCTTTGTGCAAGACATTTTATAATCATCGCATGTGGTTAACTTGCATGGTCATAGAAGACTCATGATTATCTGACTTTGTTCTTGTAGTTCTGATTCACAGATTCCTCGAAGAGGTTTTTGCTATTTCTTTGCTTTGGCTAGCTAGTGTAACTTGTTCAATGTATTTTGTATGTTGATAAGTGTCTTTGTGGTCAGACTCTATATGATATTTGTAGGTTCACTTTGAAGCATCCCCAGGTTGAGTGGTGTATTTAGAAATCATGCTTCGTGAGCTTCCAGATGTAGAATATTCTATGGCTATGGTTCTGGAAGTTGGTATCGAATAAATTTGATCCCACTCATCCAATTGAGCTTGGAGCATTTGTTCTCTCTGAATTGCATGTGACTGATTTGTTTTGTTTTTTGTGTTGGGTCTATGCCTCTGCAACTCTGTACGAGGGTTCTTTTCTATTTCAAATTACACAACAAGGTCAGCAAATATCTTCCATTTATCTTACCCCTCATTGGGATGATTTGAAATATTAGTGTAATGAGATGTTGTGGGTATGGAACCCGATTCCATATCTAGATCGAAGGTCTTGCTCACCATGGGAGGTCTCCCAGCCATAATTTTTGTTATGAATTTTTTTGACTTTCTAAAAAGGTTGTGGGTGTCATATATTTCTTTGAAAAATTAGGGTTAGGTTGATTACCCCAGTAATGAAGAAACACACAAAGCAAACAATATGATTATCTCTTTTAAGGATTAAATGTGTCCTAAAACTGGTTCTAGTGTGTTTAGATGTGTTGTTGCTTTTTTTTTGGACTTAGAATAAAAGAACTCAATCATAGTGGTGATTAGGAACACTAGTGCCAAACATGATTTCTCAAAAGAGTCTAGGGTACACCGCTTAAATCCCAGTGGGGGGTTCGCCTAGCTCTTCCACTCTGAACCAATAATTATTCCAATAGTGGGAGACAGTTTGAACATAATGGACCTGCACCTCCTTTAAGGAGTTTCCTATTCTTTCTAGGATATCTAGGGGGCAAGCCGATGGAAGGAGGTGAATTCCAATGTCACCGGACTGAATTGAGGGTTGGTGATGAAATCCAACTCCCTAATGTTTAAAATGATACGTGTGAATGTGTGTGATTATTTTTAGATTTTGAAATAGAAAGCAATGCATCAACCATCATTCATGACTATTTTCCTACAATGCCTAAAAAGACAAATGCATCTATAACTAGTCTATATGATTTCAATGCACTCTCCTATTTTGTGATGAAAATAGCCACTGATTGGGCCACATGGAAGCAAACCAAAAAACAATGGCCTAGAATGCTAGATACTAGGGTGGACCTTATAGGCAGAGGTCTGCTATTCCTAGTAGTGCCTAGAGGAAATCTAAAAGAAACCTAGGAAATGCAAAATGTAATTTTTATTTATTTTTTTCTTTCATTTTACCTAATTAATCTATGTTTATGCTTTCTATTTCTTGAAATAAAATGCAAATAGAAAATTAGATAATGTAGGTAATGGGTACCAACCTTGAATCTCGCTCATATGATAGAAATTCTGCCCTCTACTGCACTTCTCTGCTGGCCGTTGTTGATAAGAGCGGCTGAATTTTGGCCACTGTTAACAGGAGCGGCTAAGACTGTTGGTCGTTGTAGCTCAGAGCGGCTAGTTTCTGGCCGTTGTAGCTTAGAGCGGCTAGACCTGCAAATAAAACTAAGTATTTTGAAATAAAATGAAAAATTAGTGGTGGTCCCACTGTGATCACCATCTGTAGCGACCTCAGGATGCATGCATCGCTCTTTACTCTACTTGCGATGTTATTATTATACCCAAAATGAATCTAAAATATTACGAGAAGCATATAACACGAAAATGACAAAGAATGGATCTTTCATTAATATTGAAACCTGATTACATGTCGATCCCTCTTAGGGATACCCATATTGATACAATGATTTACAAGTGGATGAAGAGATGTCCCCTTTTGCAAAAGGGGTGGCGCACTCTAAAATGCTTCCTAGTTCCACACATGGAAACGTATGAGGGCTTACATATGTCTCCTTATCTAGGTATATATCCTAAATGGATCCTCTTCCTCTCGTATGTCATGGATTATGTCTCATGAACCTATGGACATGTATGCAATTGAAACAACAATACATATTTAGTTTTTCGAGATTGTCTCCTCGAAAAAGGCTTGTTAGCAATAAATTTTATAATGAAAGGAAATATGCTCAATGTAATGAAACTAATGTTAAAATGTATCTTATGCTAATGACATGAAAACATAAGGAAAATAGAATGAAATAAGCTAATACCAAAACCCTAGACTAGGCCTACGGGCCACTGTCCAAGACAGTGACCACTAGAATGAAATATGTTCTCTTGCTCCAAGGCTATGGATCTTAAGCTTGCTATTAATGTTAAATGATTATTGTATGGTCATGTACAATTACCTCTCAGTTGGATAGCACTTTGACACTCCTAAAAGGTGCTTAGATCTGCTCTCCAATATGATAGGGCTTCGCTATGTATCTTCTCCAAGAAAAGCTCTCTCAAAGAAGTCTGCTAAAATATCATCCTTGGTCTTAGAATTGATATCTGATCATCTTCTATCCTTTGGTGCTCTCAGGCTTGCACCTTTTATAGATGTGTGAAACCCTAAAGTCTATGTTCAAAACCCTAGGATTGAATCCCTCATGCGTACTAGATGTTAGCATGAGAAATTACCTTTTTTTGTGCTTTGGAGGTCAGTTAACTGAAGTCTAATTTTGGACTTAAGTCCCCCATGTGAACTGGTTGTTAGCATGAGCAGTTTTGTCTTTGTTTATGTTTGAAGACCAGTTAACTAAAGTCTAGATTCAGACTCAAGTCTCCCATGTGAATTGGTCATGAAGGGGAATGCAAAGTTGCTCCCACTCACCTTTATTGCATGTAGACTGCCACTTCCGTAACTGATTAGGCTTGTTTATCGATAAATTGTTTCTTATGGCTTAGCCACTGTCATCTTTAGTGGCTAATATCTGGCCACTGTCATCTACAATGGCTAAGGTCTGGCCACTCTAGGCTTGAGCAGCTAGGATCTGGATGCTCTTGGTTTGAGTGGCCAAGCTTGGATGGCTTGAAATTTCCCCAAATGAGTGGTGATAACCACTGTTGATGTTTGGAAAATCTAATATTATTTCTTATGATCTTATGAGTGTGTCTATGTGAGCAGCTCCCCTAAGCATGACACGATTTAGGTGTCTACACATACCCCATCCATTATAATAATTATCTTTTAAATCTAAGAGATGAGATTTTATCATGGCTTTAGAAAACATGTGATTCTTTGACTGTACAGGAGTTGTAGACTCCTTAAGTGACACAAGGCTTTCAATTTCTTGCACATCATTTGAGATAAGATATTCTTTGGAAATTGTGAATAAAGTGAATAATTCTTCTTCATGATATGAAATAACAAAATCATTATCTTTCTAAAGCACTTGGTGTCATTCCATATTTTATTTCATACCATATTTGGATTCATTTTTTTATTCACCTTCTTCAATAAAGAGTTCATATTCAATTTCAAATGATTCATCTTTCTCAAGAAATAAGATTTTAGGATCAATCATTTGAACCATCATCGTCGAGATATTGTTTTTATGTAATATCTTGCAATATTCAATGAAATCACATCTATGATAATTCAATTCTTTAACTTTACCTGTTTGAACATCACACTCATTATCCTCCTAAAAAAAATGATAAAAATATATCATTTCTTCTATATATTCTTCAGATTCATTTTCAAATTCATTTTCTTTAATTTCAAAAAATTCATCTTTATCAGATTCATCCTCCTCAATTTTAAAGAAATCATCTTCATCAGATTCATCATTTGGTAAGACAAGGGTTTCTTCAGTGTGATTAATTTTTGTATTTTGTTTTATAAGATCATCCTAATCTTCTTTTGCGAATAATGGCTCTAAGTCAATTTCTACATTTTGATCAACTTGATCATCACAATGTTCATTGATGGATATTGACTCTGAAAACTGCACCTCATTCTCAACATCTAAGGTAGTTGTGATATCTAAACTATCAATATTAACCTGACTCATTTGTGATCTTTGATTATGATTTTTAGGTCTAATTTTGTCTAGTTGTTCCATATTAACACCTTGAGATATCAATTGTTGTTCAAATGTTACTGCCTCATTGTAAGCTCTAGACAATCATGTAATTATAAGAACTTTCCCCAAAAACATAGAAGTAACATGATCTAAGGCTCCCATGTATATTTGAGTAGCTCTTTATTCTGAAATGATATAATGTATCCCCACCTTAGTATACAACCTATGGAATTTATCATTAAATGATCTCATGGGTTCGTTAATTTTTTTACGGATAGAGACAAATTGATTTAACATCATAATTGGGTCATCCAAATTTCCAAAATGTTTGAGAAATGCATTTTCTAGTTTAGCCCAAGAAGTAGTAGACCTTACAGGTAATTGTATGTACCACTTAAGCACAACCTCATCCGATGGGTATGAAAATAATCTGCAAGGAACATCTCCCTTCATAAGCTGCAAATGACTTAACACACTCTTGTATCTCTAAATATGTTCCTTGGCTTGATCCACATCATGCCTAAATCTGGGTAAACAAACTTCTACATCTTCAGGAATTTTATAAATAGGTATGTTTAAAATACTATAATAATCACCTATCCAAGATGCCATTATTTTCTTTACTGAAGTAAGTGATGCCATTAGTGAACTTCAAAGAACACAAAATTTGATGCCAATCTTATTATTCAAAGAAATATATCTTGCAACTAAGCATGAAATGACTAATCAATTGATAAAAGATATGCATCAATTAAACCTTGGCATTAAATAACACCCTTCAATTTGTATTTTTTTTTTAAATTGAGATTTGAATGATTTCAAATGAAAATCAAATATTTACCTTTCAAGCCCTCCTTCTAGTGCCAATTTGTTGAGGTGTTATTTTTTTTTATTACAAATATCACCCGATAATTAGGATCGTAATCCTCTCTTGCAAAGAAAATATGTTTCTCCAAGGTTCTTTTACATAACACATTATGAATTTATGTCAATTAAGTGCATAGAACATCTCAAGGATTAACAATCAACTGTTAACAAGGGGCCTAGTATAACAAATATTTTGATCTTGAAATCATTACTTGCATTTTCATCAATATAATTTACTTCCTCAAAATGAATAAACTTACCTTTTAAAGATAATATTTGAGAATTAAAAACTATTTTAAAAGACGAACTTTGATTAAAAATGCTTTTAACCTTATATTAAACTTGTATGAATGTTTTAAAGCATTTTAATTCAAAAATTACATTTATTTCATGAATGAAGCTTAAAATCAGATCTAATAAATTATGAATAAAATAAAAACCCTAATTATAAAATGTGAAACACTTTATAATCCCTATGTTTGAGCTTTTAGAATATTCTAAGCTTTATAATCCTTGCTTCTCTTCATAGAATATGAATAATTATTGTGTATAAATTCTAATTATAAAGTTTTGTACTTTATAATATAAAATTTAGAATTCATATAATCTTTTAAACCAAATATTTATTTATTCAAATATTTATTAATTCAAATATTTGAAATAAATAAATATAAATAATTAATATGTATGAATTCTAATTATAAAGTTTTGTACTTTAAAATATGAAAATTAGAATTCACGTAATCCTCCTTAATGTGATGTTTATTTATTTTCAAATATTTATTAAACTAAATATTTGAAGTAAATAAATTTAATCCTTTCAATAGTATACTTTGGATTTTGTGATTTGAGATTTAAAATTTTAATAAATCAAACTTCCAGAAACATACATAAATCTCAAATTATAGATTTTAAAATTTTATGATATTAAAATAAATAATCCATATAATCCTTCTCTCTCTCTGAAATTTATTTGTCAAATATTTATTAACTTAAATATTTGACCTAAATAAATTTTACAACCCTTTCTATAAATCAATCTTTGAAATTCAACTTAGGGTTTTAATAAAACAAATTCAATGAACTTTATAAAATTTATGAAATTTAAAATCAAAAGTTCATTGATTCCCTCCATGAAATTTATTCACCCGAAATATTTATAGAATTAAATATTTGAGTGATAAATTCAAACTTTAACCTAGTTGTAAAATTTAAATCTTTTATAAAATAAACTAGGTTTTATCTTAAATATTAATGCCTCAAATAAATTAAAAAGGTCTTAGGGTAAACAAAAAAATTTGAATAAATCGTTTGGACAAACTTGCTACAGCACAAAAAAACACAACTTTGAAAATCAAACTCAGGCAGCCTAGATTTTACACAATACTACCACAAATTTGTTGTTATCTTCTACAAAAATTTTAATTAAAAAATTATATCAATCAACTTGCAAATTAAAAACACCACAATAGTGCTTGCTTTTATTAAAAATTGAATTTGATACAAAATATTATATCTTACAATGAATCCAACAAAGTCTCTGTATTCATGTGCAAATGTAGTTTCCTCTACAACTTGGTCTTCTATTTGGCTCCTTTCAATATTTCCTCTTTTTCTCCAACCTGTTCGACCCTTCCCTTTGGTTTCTAATTCTCCATTTATAACTTAAGAAATTTGTTCCTCTTGATTAGTTTGCTCCATTCTGTCAGTTTTAAAAATGAATTCTTGAAACCCTAATATCAATAAAGCCTTTTCAAAGGATTAATATATTAATTAGAATATAAAAAAATTATAAAATAACTTTTTTAAATATAATTAAATTACAAAGTTATAAAACTTTATTATTTTATTTAAATTAAAACAAGTTTATAAAATAACAATTTTAAATATATTAAATTATCAAGTTATAAAACTTTATAAATTAATTAATTTAAAACAAGACATAACTAAACATAACATACAAACATGCAACCTATATGAACACCACTATAATAAACAAAAATATATTAAAATAACACCAAAAATATATACTAAATAACAAACATAAAATTTAAAGACAACATAAAACTAAAACAACATAACATAAAACAACTACAAAAACAAAACACACATTATAACATAAAAGAACAATCTAAAATAATACCATAAAAAATATTATAATATTAAACTTTTAACATAATAAAAATAACATAACACAAACAATATTTATACAACCTAAAAGAATAACAAACAAAACAAAACACCCTTCACATAAACATAACATAACAACAATAATACAACTCAAAGACCATAATCAAAATGACCATACAAACATAATTTCAAGATCTTCAGATCATGAAGTGAATTTGACAATGAACCCTGCTATAAGACCATTCAGAGGAAGATAAGCATTCTTGATATTTCAATGATGACAATGGTGAAAAATAAGTGCAAGCAACAATTTAAAACAAGCTTTCAAATTTCAAGTGGGTCCCCAAATTTTGGGGTCGTTGTGAAGGAGTCACAATAGTATTCCAAGACCATAGAAGCAAATAATTTAAAAATATACCTTTTAATATTCTGCCTACGCAAAATATTGCACAAGTCTCAATGACCAGCACCCGATCTCGAACCCATGACCTAAGCCATAACAATGCCCTAGCCCAAGGTTGGGCTGCTGCCTAGGCTACACGCCTACACAAAACCAAATGTCCATGAATTCATTTTTGAAATCTGCCTTCGTTGAAAATGAAAAGGTACTTTACCCTTTTGCAAAAAACATCCATGGGATTCAAAACAGAAACCTTCCCTTTGCAAGTACCTTAGCCACATTTATTCTACCACCTGCACTACCCAAAGCTTTTGGATATCTCTTTTGCTCCAGGCGAATTTCAATGTAACTCTACCTCCCTTTCCTTTAAGGCTCATGAACGTCTTCTCCTTTTCAAAAATGGAGCGCACAAATTATCTCCTCCACATGGGCATTCAAATTATGAACCTTTGGAAATGAAAAAAAAAATTCTTTAAATACTCTTTCCTTTGGTTTAAAAAACGTCGGCCCTCTCTTGCTTTTGAATTTGAATTCGATTTGAAACTTTGGTGCCATAAAATTTTTTAATTAAAATTTTAACTTTTGTTAAAATATTTTAATTTAAATAATTTAAAAAGCCTTTGCAACCTTTATAAAAGCTCGATAAACCTTCTCTAGGATATCTCTTTTTTTAATGTTTTCTTGGACCCAATTATTATAATATTGAAAAATATTATAATAATATTTGTCTTTCCTTTTAAACCATGGCCTCTTCTTTCCAACCAATTTGCTTGCTTTTGGGATGAACTTTGCCTTGATCAATTTCAACCATATCAACCATAGAAGAATATTCCTACCATACAAAGTGCTCTCTCACATAAACCTTTTGACATCAATGACAACACAACTTAATCAAAATTTCCAATAGAAAATTTCATTGAGCTTGCTTTCTAGTGGATTTTAACACTGTCCAAACTCTCCAACAGAATTTAACACTGTATTCGAGTTTCTTTTAAACACTTCACCGAATTTTCAAAATTTGCTAAGTATGTGGCCTTTTTGGACCTAGATTTTGGCACCTTTTGGAAAGCTTTGCTAGGAAGGCTTAATAACTCAAATACTTATCCTTCAAAAAATGAATAAATGGGGTTGTATGATGGCCATGAAATGGATGAATGGAATGGAATTTGAAAAGGAATATGGATGAATGGAGTGGAAAGGGGAAAAACTAGGGAATGAAAAGAATGAATGGATGAAGGGTAGTGAAGGGTGAAATGGACTTTAGCAATCTGCCAACTTATGCTTCACTAAATAACTTCCATGTGATAGTCATACTCTTAGACCTTTGTGAAGTTGCTTGTAGAATATCTATTCACAAGGAAACCATGCAAGAGGTGAAATGTAGATATTTATGTGGTAGACTACTACTTTCACCAAATCAACTATATAGTGATGATTCAGAGGATAATTTCTTCATGAAAGATGATGAAATCAGCTTCAACCAGTTATAAAGGATGTCTCAAGGAATAACTTCCCTGTGAATCTTACCCTTTTAAACACTTACAAGGTTTCTCAAAGAGTAAAGTTTCATATGGAGGCCATGCTAGAGGCAATTGTGACTCATCTCAACAAGTGCATAAAAATATCCTCCTTTATAGGCTATGTTGAGAGGTGTTCCTCCTTCTCATAATTCCGCTTCACAACTTTTTCATGCTTTGGCAGGCTCATGCTCCTTTTGCTGATTTTTAACATTGTCAAACTAAAAAAAATGCTTTCAAAAATATCTCTACGATTATTCCTCTAGCTATAGCGTTCAAAATATTTACCTATTTTACAACAAAATTTTAGCACCCTTGTGCCTTTCACTACTGGTCTTTATTTTCACCCTCTTGGACATTTGTAGTGTCTTGTACCTCTTCCTCATTTGTAGCATTTTCCACATTTTCTTCCTCTGGATTGCTTTCTTACTGGTGCACCTCATTTTCATTTTGCTCATCTTCTTGTTCTTCTTGATTCTCTTCGTCTTCAGATTCCTCCTCATTTGTAGCATTTTCCACATTGTCTTCCTCTGGATTGCTTTCTTACTGGTGCACCTCATCTTCATTTTTATCACCTTCTTGTTCTTCTTGATTCTCTTCATCTTTAGATTCCTCCTCATTTGTAGCATTTTCCACATTGTCTTCCTCTGGATTGCTTTCTTACTGGTGCATCTCATCTTCATTTTTCTCACCTTCTTGTTCTTTTTTATTCTCTTCATCTTCATATTCCTCCTCATCTTCAGCTACCTCCTCATCATTATTTTGTTTTGCATATTCCTTTAGGAGCTAAGTGACATGGTCCAAAGTGCTCATGGCATTGCTCCAATATGCTTAGGAGGGATTCTTTATCTCCATCACTTACCAGTGAATGTAATGCAATTCAACAATTTTTTCATATAATATTGAAGCTCCCTAGTCTGCTAAATCTCCCATCAGATATCTCAGTCTGGTTATTTCTTTTATTAATCGAGTTACTCTATCTTGGTAAATTAGCTCCTACCATGCATTTATCTCTTACTCATCTTATATCATTACATTTATGCTAGTCTAGAGATATTCCTCTGATAACAAGAGGTGATTCTCATACCAAAATATTTTTAAGCCATATTGCATCATCTTTTCATTTATATCCATAATATTTTGGATATTATCATCAATTTTTATGATCAACAACCATACTTTTTGAAGCAATTCACTCTTCTTTAGGACAATTCTAGCTATAACTCTTGAAGTGTTCCATTATTTGTTAGGAATAGGCTTGACCAACTCATTACACCTAACCTCAGACATATTGAGGAGTTTACTTTCTTGAGGAGCTATTGGATTTATCTCCTTGGTGACCTCTTCCAGATCTTCCTTAGTCTTTTGAACCACATGGCTGGCCTCTATGAAATCAAGGATGGGTTGGGTCTCAAAACATTTCTTTAGGATCTCAGACAAAATTTCTCTCCTGGCCTGTTTCACCTTATCCTTGGAGAATCTTGCAACCTCAGTCTTCTCAATTTGGAGCTGCTACTGTATTTGCTTTAAATACCCTTGATTTTATTCCTGTAGCTACTCAAATTGCTCTTTGTAATTGACCATATTTTTAAAATTTGTTTTACCACTTTTTTAGCTTCATTCTCTAGTGATTTCCACTCTTTCTTTTGATCTTTTATTGTGGCTTCAATATTGGCAATTTTTTCCTCCATATTTGCATATTGCTTCCTGTAAATGTCACTCTCAAACATAGTCTCAAGCCCAACCTTTGCTATGACAAATTCATCCCCTAGAACTAACTGAGAGATATCTTCAGTATTTTCCTCCAACTGATTTTCTCACATGAGAAACTCCCTTAGATGACTGAGCAAATTTCTCTCTCCAATAGTTCTATGCCTTCAGTGAAGTACTCATAATATTTTATAGGGATGCCACTATTGGATGATCAATAGGAGTAGATGGTGTAATGTTTGCAAGGAAAAATGGGATCATCATGGATGGGAGGAGTGGTGGTGATAATGATGGACATTGTATTTATAGTAGGGGTGGTAGCTGTAATAGAATGTGTAGCTACAACTAATGGAGGAGTATATGGAAGTGGTATTTCCACCATTGATGTGGGAAATAATGATGTGGAAAGTGAATGAGTGGAATTTGAAGGTGATGATCATACTAGGGGTTGTGGTGAATGAGGGGGAGACAATGGTTTTGGGATTTCAACTAAGTGAAATAGATATGAAACCTAGTGAGAAGATGGAGGTGAATGAGGTGGTGATGGTTGTGGAGAATTGAGCGAAGGAGATGATACCTTTTGCTCTTTTTGTACTTTAGAATGGAAGGGGAATTTATTTGAGGAATAAGGAGAGGTAGGAGGATAAGGGTTAGAAAACAAACCTGATCCTACTAGAGTAGACTTATTAAAAATATCATCAGCACTTTTTTTCTCTCCTTGCTGAACATCTTGCTCAATTGATGATACAGGAACTTGTACCACTACCTCTGCTTCATCCACATTTTATTTATTAGTGACCTTCTTCTCTATTTCTCCACTACATTCTTTACCTTCCTCTTGAATGTGATTGTTTTATCTTGTTGTTGTTGAGGAAGTGATACAACAACTTCTGTAACAGGAGTATTTGTAGTTCTAGAAGAGGTTACAATTGTATCTTCAACAAATAACAGGTCTACAACTTCATCTTTTCTATTTTGAACCATTGGAGGAGTTTTTTTTGCTGCAACCTTCTATTCATATCTCCTCCATTTTGGGGTAAGTTTCATCATACCAATTTCCTTCCAATTTGATGCAACCATTTCAATATTCTCCTTCTATTGAGTAGGTGCAAGAGAAGAGGCCAAGGGTGTTGATTCTTATTGTTTATTGGGAGTTTTAGATTTTTTACTTTTAGATTTGCCCTTTCTAGAATTGCTTGTATATTCTTTTCTTAGACTCAATGCTAAGCTTTTTTCCCTTGGCCTTCCAATTCTCAAAATATTTGTCATACCTTTCCTCAAAATCTGTATTGATTGGCTTGGGATACTTGGATTTCATTGCATTTCTTTCGACCCTCATCTTCAACCATTCCACAATTTTACCCTTTTTCCAGCTATAAGTCTCTTACATCTCTTTAATCCTCACTTCATCGATCTAGTGAGACTTCGTATGCTCTAGATCATAGTCTAGCACATGTTCATAAAAATATCTCCAAGGCAACAGTGGTTCCATAGTGTTTACATGCCATTGGAGAGAGATTGTTCTCTATTATTTTTATGCTTCTCTATTTGTGGGTGAGTTATCTTTGTAAACTTTATGACTTTATCTTTGTGTAGGGCTTTAATCCCTTCCATAAATAAGTCATTTGGGTCATGTCTCCATATATAAGGGAGTTTATAGAGCCCTAACCTCTCGAGGGTTGTATTAATTTGATCATATTGGTACCTCTTCCATACAGTAATATCACCTTCCTTGAAAGGGTAAATAACTATTCATTTTTTTTTCTAGTGCTAAATTTGTAATTTATGTAGTCAATTTGTCTACAATATTCTAGTGCGAATAAGTAGTGGGTGATGTAATGGGGTAATAAAAATGGCTTCTCTATGAAACCATATAGCTTGATGATTGTTCCCTCTATCAAGATATACCAGTCTCCCTCTTCAGCCTCCTTGACCCTTAAATTATTTTCTATTTCAGGAGCTAATCTAGGGCAACTACCATACATGATTTCCAAATATGGTCCTAGAAACTCCATGTTGAAGGTGTAATATGACTCGGCACTGCTCAAAACCCTAGTCCAATAATAGATCGATAAAGGATACATTTATTCATATTTGTCTACAACTGTTACCCAGGGGTTATCTTTTCTAGTAGCACTAAGGAACATCCAAATTAAATTGGAACAATATCTAAATGAAGAGTTCTCTTGTTCTCTTTTCATGGCCACCAATTGCTCATGCATTCTTTTAGCAAGGAACACAGGCCAATTGAAGTAAATTGGGAAATTATCACTATCTCCTACTGGTGTCCTATACATTTTGATATTCAAAATGCAATACATAGTGGCCAACTACCATTCCTTCACATATATATCAAAATCTAGGTCAACTAATATGACTAACATGTAAAATAATTTAGGATATGCAAATTGTTGGATTGCAATTGGGATTTTTGGTAGGGTCTCCTTTGATTTTATGGTTTTGAATTGACTATACACCCAGGTCCTAAAATGGTTACCATTTTGGCTATGGTTATTCAGAGTATAGTACTTGGATTGTTGCTCTAGATCAAATTATTTAGGGTCTATAGGGGTTTCTTACCCATTGCAAATAGATCTCGACACAGTTGCTCAGTTATATAAAATAAAATTCTACCCTAGGATATATTTACTACCCTAGTTGAGGGGTCATAAGATTTAGCTATTATATAAATCAACTAAGAGCAAGGGTGAACTGCATCACAAACATAATAAGATAGCAAAGAGCACATGGCACAAATACCTTGATTTGAGAGAGGCTCTCCCTTCAGGAATTTGACTTTGAACTCCTTCCTGAGCTGATATATGGTTATGTAGGTCATATTTGTGTTCACCACCACTGCATTCTTGTTAGTGTAATTTATATTTTTATATTTTCTTGTTAACAATATTGCTTTGCAATATTGGATGCCATTTTTAGATAATTATTCAGCAATTATCTTCAAAATATGCAGTAAATTCACTCAACAATGCTCTCCAGTTCTTCAACAGAATTTATTCAAAATGATTGCTCTTTGAATTTCATCCTCTAAATAGATCTTCATGCACCCATCCACCATAAATGAGGTGGATGAATGACCAATTATATTATATGCATTCAAACAAGTGAATCAGATGATGCGAAGCATGGCTTGTCAGTGAAACTCGTGTTGCTGATTGGACAAAATTCATAGCCTTTGGTGGTAAACTATCCATTGGCACACTTTTTAAGACACATTTACTACTATTTCATGATGGAATTCAACACTCAGTGAATTTCAACATTGTGCTTTAGTCTTCAAAATTCTGCTCGTAGAGGCTAAATGTTATTTTCGAGTGTTCCCCTCAAAATTTCTCTTGTTGAATTTCCATGATGAAAAATTTGACTCAGTTGACCAAAGAATTTAACATTACACTCATTTTATGGATAGCCAAATATTTCACTGCCTTTTAAAATTCTGCTAGGCAAATTTTGCTGGAGAAGAATCTTGCTCCACAAAATTCCACTAGAGCTAGTTTGAATCTTTCGATCATGGAAATTTATATTACACTACCTCCTCATATAATATGGCATATTTGCACTTATAAGCAGAAAATAACACTTCATTAACATAATTTTTTTTATTTTTTGAAAGCAAAAATATAATACATAATATGTACATATATTACATAGGATGGATTTCTTATCTAAAATATAGGTTGAGATGATATCCATTGACCAAAATATTTTGCATGTTTCCCTCCTTATATTGAAGCTGAAAGAAATTATTCTTCTTCACTTCAATGATCTTGAAAGGTCCTTCCCAAAAAGAATCAAATTTTTGGTGGTTGTCTGGTTTAGACTTTTCTACATTCCACCTTAACACTTAATCTCCTTTAAAATTTCCAAGCTTTGATTTCTTGTCAAACCACTCCTTTTTATTCATGGAGTATTTCTGGAAGTTCTCATATGCATGAGTTCTTTGCTCTTCCAACTGTAGAAGGTGCATCAACTTGGCCTCTAGTGGATTTTGATCTAGCTCTTGATCTTGGCAAGCCCACTTTAAAGCTGGTATTTCAAGGTGGGTGGGTAGAACAACGTCCTTGTTGTACACTAATGCATGAGGGGATGTCTTGATGTATATTTTGAAAGTGATCCTATCTGCCCATAAAAGTTGATCTGGTAGAATATGCCAACTCTTTTTATTTTCTTCCAATGCCCTTTTCATAATTCTAAGCAAATTTATGTTGGTTGATTCTTCTAATCCATTCCCCTAAGGGTAGTAATTAGAAGAATGCTTTATATTTATGTCATATTTACTTGTAAATTAAATGTACTTTGCTCCTATGAAACTCATGCTATTATCACTTACTAGTGCTTCTAGAAGGCCAAACCTTGTGAACAAACTTTCCATGAATTCGATCACTACTTCTTGGTCTAAATTCATGGTTGGGATAGCCTCAACCCATCTGGTGAAGTAGTTAGTAGCAGTCAAAATGTATTTGTGTCCTATTTATGAATTTGAGTTTATTAGCCCCACAAATTTGAGCCCCCATTGATAAAAGGCTCCTCCACTTGGATTGGTTTGAATGGGAATGTTGCATTCTGTTGGAAATTTCGAGTAGTTGTGTTGTCATTGATGTCAAGAGTCAGTGTCACTAATGTTAAAATTTAGTGCAAGGATTTGACAAAAGGAGGGTTAAAATATTTATATTTTAAGCCCAAGAAATTTGGTTTAAAGCTTCACATGATTGGTCAAAATATTGGCTAAATACCCTGAAGGAAGGAGATACCTAGGCCCAAAGGAAATAATATTATAATATTTATTATTATAATATTAAGGTTGTTAAGATAAGGCCTAAAGGAAGAAACACCTAGGCCCGATGGAAATAATATTATAATATTCATTATTATAATATTAAGTGTTAAAAATAATGCCTAAGGTTACTTATAAATTATTTATAATATTTATATTATAATTAATTTATAAAATAAATTAATTAAAACCCTTGGTAAGGGTTGGGTGCAAAAACATTAAAGTTTAATTTTTCCCCATCGATGTTCGATCAAAAAAAGTATGGTATTTATACCATAAGGTTTGTGACATTAATATAAGTCTCTGAAATATTGCATGTGCTAGTATTGATAAGTGGTTGATGTGAATTCATGAGCACAAGAGGACAAAAGTTTTAATTTTTAAAAATAAAGGAAATCATGGAAGGTTAAAGCGGCAAAGGCTCAAGGCCTTATCACCAACCACGTGGTTGGGCTAGTGGTAAGGCATTGACAATGTAAGTTGTTGGGCGAACGAAGGTCTCATGTTCAAGTCCCAGTGGTAGCATAATACAAAGGTTTTTTATTTTTGTTTAGGCACCAAGTGAGACGAACAAAGCGCACAAGGTGCTTTAGCATCTCAAGTGAGCACCTAGATCATGAGATGGTTAGGCCATGGTTAGGGAACTGGCAGCAATGTGACAAGGGTTTGAATTCCACCAAGGCAGCGCGTGCAAAAGGTATTTGATTTTTGATTTTATAATTTTTGCCTTTGTCTAAGTTATATGGTATGAGCTTTGTGGAAAGATAAGGTAGTTAAAATAAATTTTATTTTTTCCACATTTGAGTTTTTGAATGATTTAAATTTTTATTTAAAAGTGCATTGGAATATTTATGAATGGTGGTTATAATTATTGTGAAAATACATTTTGATGAGTAGGGAGATATAAGGAAGTAATTTTGATTATTCTATGCATTAAAATAATTCTGAAGGAAGTTATAAGTGAATTATTGTGAAAGTGAAATATTGGAGTCTTTGTTGATTATGTTTTGAATGTGCTAAGAGGGAGTTAAAAGGTGTATGAGGAATTTTTGAATGTGTGTATGTTTTGCTAAAATATTTTCAAAGGTTTGATTATTGGAATTGATGCAATATTTTGAGAAACCAAAAGAGTGGTTTGGAATTTATTTGGGCACACATATTGAAGGTTTTCTAACTCATAAAGAAGTGTTGTGCTAATATTTATAGTAGCAAAATTCATTGTGAGTGGAACAGGTTTTGAAGACATATCTCCATAAAAACAAAAGGTATGGGCACATCATCCTTTGATTAGAGTGTTGTTGAATTGAATGTTGTGAAATGCAAAGGTGGAGTGAAAAGGGTTGTTTGATAAGCATGTTGGACATTTTGAGTGATAATTTTTCATTGATGTCAAA
Organism: Wollemia nobilis; assembly: GCA_028583015.1. Taxonomy (NCBI): domain Eukaryota; kingdom Viridiplantae; phylum Streptophyta; class Pinopsida; order Araucariales; family Araucariaceae; genus Wollemia; species Wollemia nobilis. The sequence goes on from JAQPPZ010002998.1 coordinate 3,408,810, forward strand.
ATTGAGTGGTCCTTGATGTCAAACTTTCAGCACCAGTCAGTGGCAGTTTCAGTTGGCAGCGTCAGTTTCAGGTTCTCCAATAATGCAAAAGGATAATTTGGTTTCAATTTCAAGACCTAATTTCAAGAAGTCATATTTGGCCCAGCCCAAGTAAATAATATTATAATATTCTTTTATAATATTATACAAAGGAAGTTTAAAATTAATTATAAATTAATTTGTTAGTTAATTTACTTAACTTATAAAGTTATTTAAATTAATTATTATTTTTAAATATATTTAAGCTAAGGTTAAATAACCCTAAGGTGGGTTATTAAAATTAAAATTTGAAATTCAATTTCGAAATACAAAGCACCGATGTGAGGAGAAATTTAAAAATGTGTATATATGGTGGGACTACCCACCTTACAAAATTTACCATACCTTCAAAAGTATTTTGCGAGCCTTATGATTTGCATTGCGTCCAAGGAAGATAAAGTGTGCGTATTTTATTGAAAATCAAACGAATGCGGAGGCATAAGAGGAAGGGACTTTTTCTTCCTTCATGTGGGTATTAGTAGCGCACACGGTGGGATCCCAAGCGCTAAGGCACTTAGGCTTGAGGAGACGGTGGATGTAATCTCGTCGAATACCCTTTTTGGGGAAGAAAAAGGTATGCTTTAATCTGAGTGCCAAAAATTTTGGAAATATAGTTTGAGCAATTAGAAATTAATTTTTGTATATTATAATTTGTTTCTAAGGTAGAAAGGGGAGTTATAAGGGATTTGCAAAATTATTTTTTTTAATATTATTTGCTCAAGTGGTTGAAAGGATAGTAAGGTGTTTGGTTGATGTTTTATGGTGTTAAAACATTATTTTGAGTTGGAGTTTAGAAGGTGTATCCAAAAAATTATTTCATGTATGTTATGATGAGTGTTATTTTTAAAGGGATCAATAAGGCATAAATTGAGTTGTGATTATTTTGTGACTAAAGGAATATTTTAAGAAAATGTTGAAGTGATATTGTTGTGTTTAACCATTGGAATTGGAAAGAAGGAAAGTGATTGAGATGGGTTTTTCAAAGGCACTTTGACATCCAACAAAGGTATGGGCATATTATTCCTAGTGAGTGATTGTTGAAAGTTGTGTATGAAAATTTGGAGTGAAAATGATTGTTTGGTTAACATTGGTGAGAGTGTTTTGATTTATTGCTTCAAGGTTTTCTAGAATAAAAAGAGTGATTGATAAAACCTTGTTTTATAAGCATTGTTTTTGAAGTAAGTAATTGAGTGAAGAACTTTAACTAGGGTTTGGAAAGAAACTGAGTATCATTGTTATGTGAGATTGTTTTATAAGTATTGTTGTTAAAATGAGTAATTGAGTGAAGAACTTGAACTAGGGTTTTGGAAAGAACATTGTTATGTGAGATTGTTTTATAAGAATTGTTGTTGGAATATTATTCTGACCATGTGGCATTTCCAAGTCATCAAAAACAAAGTAAAACAAATATGCACCCTATTTTGTAATTGTAGAATAAAAGAATGTCATTGTAGGAAGATTTCAGTTTGTAACAACTATAGACTGTTACACTTCTTGTAACATCTTTAGAATCTTTGTATTAGGGTAGATAGGGTAAAAAAATATGATTGTAACATTTTGTGAGAAGAAGAAGTTGAATGTAATAGGGAAAAATGAAAAACACAACTCCATTCTTGATATTTTTTGTGCAGTCTTGTTTCTAAAAAAGTGGTTAGTAGCCTACTTTGATAGGCTATAAATTTTTATTTACAAATATTTTTCCACTAATTTTTGTATAGTTAATTGAAATAATACATCTCTCTAAGATGTATAAATTTCACGTGATTCTGATAAGTGGAAGGCCTTCATTTCATCTTCCAAAAATTGCAACTTCTTCTTTTTTACTGTGTTTTCAAGTTTTGCAATATGCTTCGTTTTTATCTATGTTTCATGTTATAATATTCATTTGGTATCAGAGCTTGGTATATTGAGTTGTTGTATTTAAATCATGTGGGTTGTTCTTGAAGTTTTAATTTAAAATTTCTTGGAGAGTTCAGTTCATTGTTGCAGATTTTTGTAATGGTAAGTAACTCAAACTCACTTCCACTTCCAGAGTTTGATGGATCAAACTATGAATATTGGAGCATAAAAATGAGGACTTTGTTAAAAAGAAAACATCCGTGGAGCATTATTGATGAATATTACATAGAACCATCATATTAGACTGTGTTAACATCATATGAAACTAAAGATATGAGGGAGAAAGAGAGCAAGAATTATCTTGCTTTGTACCATTTGCAATCTGCTCTTTTTGAGAGCATTTTTCCAAGGATTACAAATTGTGTTTCTGAACAAGAGGCTTGGAAAGCCTTTAAAGAAAATTATCAAGGAAATGATAAAGTGAAAGAGGTCAAGCTTCAGACCTTGAGAACAGAATTTGAGAACCTCTGGTAGTAATATAATGAATATGTAGGAGACTATTGTGTGAGAGTAAAGGCAGTGGTAAATAAAATGTCCACTCTTGGTAAAAATGTGAAGAAACCAGTTGTAATTAAGAAAGTTCTTAGAAATTTGATAGAGAAATGGTATAATGCTGCCCTTATGCTTGAAGAATCCAAGGATTTTTCCACCATGGACCTTGAACAATTAATTGGTACTCTTACATCTCATGAATAAATAATTCGTAAGAGAGAAGAAAAAAAAAAGCGAGCCAGTTCTAGTGAAGAGCAAGAATTTTCTATCAAATGAAATGATGCACATGGAAGAGGATAAGGAAGAGGCTCTAGAGGAAGATGTAGAAATGGAAGAGGAGGAAGAAGAGGCTTATTTGGTAGAGGAAGAGGTAGATATTAGAATTCTTAAGGTGATCATCAAGCCCATGATTCAATAGGAGGATCAAATGCAAGAGGAAGAGGTAGAGGTAGAGACATGAGAAATGTTCAATGTTATCATTTGTAAACAATATGAATATTTTGAGAAGGATTGTAGGCTGAAACAATCCTCTAATAGATCAGCAAATTATAGAGAGGAAGACTTCTTTGAATATGAGACATTGTTCTACTCAAATGAATATGGAGCGCTCCATGAAGAGCAAGCATTTCTCTCCTATGATAGACCAAAAAGTTTCACCAATGAGACATGGATCCTTGATAGTGGGTGCATAAACCACATGACTGGCAAGAGGGATTTGGTTTCTTCTCTTGACCATTCTTACCATTCAAGTATCAAGCTTGGAAATGAGAAGATATTGGAGGTGGTTGCAAAAGGGGACATGGAGGTTCCTACAAAAAGAGGTAAATTTAAGGTAAAAGATATTTATTATGCACCTTATTTGAAGCATTATTTGATAAGCGTTAGGAAAATGTTAGAAAAATATTACAAATTGGTTTTTGAGGATAAAATGTGCAATATTTATGATAAGAATAGAAGGCTGATCACAAAAGTGCAGATGACTAAGAACAAATTATTTCCATTGAGGTTTGTTGAGAAAGGGGAAGAAATTGCTTGTGGGTATTGAAGATAAAAGGAGGCTATGGCATTTGATATTTGGGTATTTGAATTTTCATAGTTTGAGGATTCTTTCACCACTTGTGTATGGTTTTCCAAAAGTAGAAGACACCAAGGATATTTGTGAGGGGTGCACTCTTGGTAAAAAAACAAGGGGGCTATTTCCCAAAGGTGAAGCATGGAGGGCCCAATTACCACTTCAGTTGGTTAATAGTGACATTTTTGGACCAATGCCAACTCAAAGTATTGGTAAAGATTTCTATTTTTTCATTTTCATTGATAATTTTTCAATATATTGTTGGGTTTATTTCCTTAAGCATAAATATGAGGCTTTTGTTTGCTTCAAATATTTTAAAGCACTTGTTGAGAATGAAAGTGGGCATACCATCAAATGTTTGAGGAGTGATAGAGGTGATTTTTATTATAATGAATTTTAAGATTTTTGTAGGGATTTTGGTATCAAGAGGCAAAAGACCAGCCCCTACACACCTTAAAAAAATGGGGTGGCTGAAAGAAAGAATAGGACTTTGGTGGAGATGACAAGATGTATGATTCAAACTAAAAGTTTGAGTTAATTTTATTGGGCTGAAGCAACTAGGACTACTAATTATATTCTTAATAGAAGTCCTACTAGGAGTCTAGAGCATAGTACTCCCTATGAATGTTGGTTTGAAAAGAAGACAAATGTACAACACTTTATAGTTTTTGGGAGTGTTGCTTTTGTGCATGTGAATGATGAGAAGAGTGAGAAGATGATTTTCATTTATTATAGTGAGCAATCTAAGGCCTATAGATTCTTTAATCCTCATTCTAGAAAAAAAATTGTATCTAGAGATGCAATTTTTTATGAAGGGGGAAATTGGAAGTCTCAAAAATTATGTGTTGATGATGATGTGTTTGAAGAGATTGTTCTAAGTAGCCAAGAAAGTGTTCATCCCAGCCATATTTATACTAATAATTATTTGTATAGAAGCACTTATTTTGGGTCACCATCTCACATGGGATCCACAAGTTCATCTTCAAGTCCAACATCAAGCCAAGAAGAAGTTCCTACAAGATTTTATGCACCTCCATCATCAGTTGCAAATGTGAAGAGAAAAATATTGTTGAAGGATCATCCACCATCTCAAATCATTGACACCAACTTCAATAGAATATTGACAAGAGGCCAGCATTAAGAAATGAACCAAGTCTTGCAAAGGCTTGAGAATTTGCACTTGTATGGAGATGAAGATAATGGATACCCCAAAGGTGATATTGTTAATTATGCTCTTGTTTCAAAAGTTTTTGATGATTTTGAACCTTCTTGTTATGAACATGTTTCTTAAAACAAGTTGTGGATGAAGGCAATGAATGAAGAAATACATTCTATTGAAAATAATGATACTTGGGAATTGTGTGAACTGCCCAAATATATAAAATGTATTGGCTGCAAATGGGTCTATAAGATCAAAAGGCACAATGATGGTTCCATTGAGAGATACAAGGCTAGATTGGTTGCCAAAGGCTTTACCTAAAATTTTGGCATAGAATATGAGGAGACTTTTGCTCCCATAGCAAGGCAAGAGACAATAAGAATGGTGCTCTCTTTGGCTGCTCACAAAGGCTAGAGTGTGTACCACATGGATATCAAAAGTGATTTCCTCAATGGGTATCTTGATGAAGAGGTATATGTGACACAACCTCAAGGTTTTTAGGTCCATGGAAAATAATATCAGGTCTATAGATTGAATAAGACTTTGTATGGGTTGAAGCAATCTCCAAGAGCTTGGTACCAAAGAATTCATGAATACTCCCAAAGGTGTGGCTTTCAAAGAAGCAAGAGTGAGCCTACATTTTACTATAAGACACAAGGTAATGATATTATCATTGTGTGCTTGTATGTTGATGATATGTTGTTTATGTGAAGTATTCCTTCAATGAACGATGATTTTAAGGAGGACATGAAAAGAGAATTTGATATGACTAATATTGGTTTGATTTCTAGGCATGGAAGTACATCAAACTAGTAATGAGTTTTTTATTTATCAAACAAAGTATGCAAAGGACATATTGAAGAAGTTTGGTATGATTGATTACAAGCCTATAGCTACTCCAATTGCACATGGAGAGCATTTTTTTGGATGATGGGGTTGATCATGCAAATAAAACTGAATATAGAAGCATTTTTGTGAGTTTAATGTTTCTTTGCAATACTAGGCCTGATATTTGTTATGCAGTATTACTTTATTCAAGGTACATGACTGATACTTCTACATTGCATTTGAATGCAGCCAAGAATACTGAGGTATATGCAAGGCACAATTTATTTTGGCATTCATTACTCCTCATCTCAGAATTTGAATTTTATTGGTTTCAGTGATAGTGATTGGGGAAGTAATCTTGATGACCGAAAGTCCACTAGTGGAAATTGTTTCTCCCTTGGTTCAGGATTTATTACTTGGAGTTCCAAAAAACAAGCTACTATTGCATTGTCTTCTACAGAAGTTGAATACATTGCACTCACATCAGAAAGTGCACAAGCCTTGTGGCTTAGGAAAGTTCTTGGAGATATTGGGGAGAAGCAAGGAACTCCTACTACACTTTTTTGTGACAACAGAAGTGCCATTAAGTTGGTACAAAATACTATCCACCATGTCTGGTCAAAACACTTTGACATCAAGTACCATTTCATCAGGGATGTGGTGGAGAAGAAGATGATCAAATTGAGCTATTGTAACACCAAAGATCAAATTGCATACATATTCAAAAAACCAGTTGCAAAGACTCAGTTTTTCATGCTGAGAGACCTCATTTTTGGCCCTCTCAACATCAAGGGGGAGAATGTTGGAATATTATGCTGACCATGTGGTATTTCCAAGTCAGAAAAAATGAAGCAAAACAAATATGCCCCCTATTTTGTAATTGCATAATAAAAGAATGTGTCATTGTAGGAAGATTTTAGTTTGTAACAGCTATAGACTATTACACTTCTTGTAACAAATTTAGAATATTTGTATTAGGGTAGAATAGGGTAAAAATATATTATTGTAACATTTTGTGAGAAGATGAAGTTGAATGGAATAGGGAAAAATGAAAAATGCAGCTCCATTCTTGATATTTTCTGTGCAGTCCTATTTCTTAAAAAAGTGGTTAGTAGCCTACTTTGAGAAGCTATAACTTTTTATTTACATATACTTATCCAATGATTTTTGGATAGTTTATTGAAATTATATATCTCTCTAATATTATTAAATTCAACAGGATTCTAATAAGTGTAAGGCCTTCATTTCATCTTCCAAAAACTGCAATGTCTTCTTTTTTACTGTGTTTTCTAGTTTTGCAATATGCTTCATTTTTATCTATGTTTCATGTTATAATCTTCAATTGTTATGTGAGATTGGTTGATAAGAATTTTTGGAAAAACATTAGTGATTTTTCATGTGATTGGACTAGGGTTTGTGAGCAAGGATTATTTCATTGAGTTATTGGTTGAGTAGAGTTGGTTGAGCCTAGTCAAGTGAATGTGTTGAAGTGATTGTTCAAGTTCTATGAAACAAATTGTTCTATATTCTAAAATTGATTTGAAAGTGATTGAGTATATAAAAATTCTCTTTATGTTTCTATGAGATTGGACAAGTACTAGTGTGATCTTGTTGGGAAAATTTGAGGTAAGTCTTAGAGAAGACTTGTGGATAGATTTATGTGAGCTTTTGTGGAAGCTTACAAGATAGAGATTGAGGACAGACTTGAGGACAAGTTTGTGCCAGATCAAAGATAGATATTGAGGATATATTTGAGGATATAGTTTGGTACATATTTGAGGATAGGTTTGTACCAGATCAAAGAAAAATATTGAGGATATATTTGAGGACAGAGTTTGGTACAGATTTGCGGATAGGTTTGTGCCAGATTAGAGATAGATATTGAAGATATATTTTTTCTAGACCAAAGGATTGTGTTTAGTGTAGGTTTGAGATAGAGATTTATAGGTGACAATATAGAAGACAATAGTCTCCAATGGATAGAGATCCATTAGCCAAGGCAATGATGACAGGTGTCTTCAATGGATAGAGATCCATTATCTAGAGTAGTAGGGGCAATAGTTCTTCTAGAAGATCTCAACCAGAGTAGAGGGGAAATGAGTTCTCCTATGGATAGAGATCCATGAACTTGATTATGAGATTGGTGTCTTATTTGGATAGAGTTCCATAAATATTGTAGGGAAAGTATTCCCAAGAGAATTTATTTGAGAAAACTTTATAAGAAATATTTTCTTCGTGGAGTAGCCCACATTGGGTGAACCACATAAAATCATGTCTCTCATGTGTGTGATGCTTTGTGTGATGTTTATTGCTTTAATATTTTTGATGTTATCATTTGGATTAAAAGGCAAAAGTTTTATCTTATAATGTTCACCCCCCTCTAAGTATAAACATATGTTCTTCAATTGGTATCATAGAGGGTCTCTCCATGAAAAGACTAACAGCTTGAAGGAGGATCCATCAGAAACACACGACTTTAGAAAATGAAGAAGAGACCATGTTTGATATAAAAGAGGAATTATTTACTACTCTCAAAAAATTAGAAATAATTAGAGAATAAAATTCAAGCTTGAAGGATTAAATTCAAGAGGATGAAGAAGCAAGGATAAAACTTCTATAAAATCTCATAGAACTCAAGATAAAGGTAGAAGAATGAAAGAAAATTGAGCAGGATATAATAGATGTTAAGAGAAAGAGAAAAATAATATGAAATGTTGGGAGCAAAAATTGTTTATGTAAGGAATGAAGTTGAAAGGACCAAGGTACTACAAGATGTAGAGAATGAGAAATCAAAAAGGGAATTAAGTCTTCAAGAAGCAAAAACTTAAAACAAGGATAAGAAACCAAAGGATATCAAAAAGGAAGAAATCAAAGAACCTTGGATGAGAGTTAATCACAAGAGGAGGAATACTCCACCAAAATCTCAAGGGCATCCAAACAGGTTACATAATTTCTTCCATGGTCATTGCTTTTCTTGTAATAAATATGGTCATAGAGTTGTACACTATATTAGTCATGCAAGAAACAATGTCAATAGAAATTTCAATTATTTTGCACCTCTTATGGATAATGATATTATATGTTACAAATGCAATAATTTTGGGCACAAGGCTATATGGTGTAAAATGATACTTCCTGAGTCTAGTAAAATAAAAACAAATTCAACAACTAGAAAATATGAAAGGGAAAATGAAAAGGCTAGATAAATGTTAGTTCAAATAGACCTTCATGCTCAAGATAAATAAGAACAATGGTATCTTGATAGTGGTTGCTCTAGTCACATGATAGGAGACAAAGAAAAATTAAGTGTATTAAAAGAAACCAATAGAGGATCATTAAGTTTTGGTGATAATGGATCAGCAAGGATTGGTGGAAGAGGAACTATGATTTTAGATAATGGAAAAACAAGAACATAAAATATTTTGTATGTTAAAGGGTTAAAACATAATTTGTTAAGTGTAAGTCAACTTTGTGATCAAGGGCATATGGTTAGATTCCACCCAGATAGATTTGAGATAAGAAAATCAAAAACTATAAAAGTCATTGCCAATGCAAGAAGAACTCTAAACAATCTATACATGCTTAGTGAGATGAAAAGAGAAAGTGATTTCTATCACAAGAAGATGATATTTGGTTTTGGCATAGAATATTGGGTCACTTGAATTTTGAAAACATAGTCAACATAAGTAATAAGCAAGTTGTCAAATATTTACCCAAAATAAAAAGGCCACAAAACAAAATATGTACACCTTGTCAACATGGAAAGAAAACTAGAACAAGATTTAATTCAAAAGGATATATGTCATCTGAGCCATTGAGTCTAATACATACTGATATATGTGGTCCTACCAAAACACAGAGTATTCAGGATGAGAGTTACTTTAATTGTTTATATATGATTACTCCAGAATGGTTTGGGTAGCTTTCCTAAAAGAGAAGTCAAATGCTTTTGAGAAATTAAAAGCATTTAAGGAATTGGTTGAAAATAAAATCGGCAAGAGGATTAATTTTTTGAGATCTGATATAGGAGGAGGATTTACATCAAATGAATTTGTAGAGTTTTGATAACAACATGAGATCAAGAGAGAATACTCAGCAGCAATAACTCCTCAACAAAATGGAGTAGTTGAAAGGAAAAATAGGATTTTTGAGAATATGGCTAGAGCCATGTTAAATTAGTCTAAGCTCTCAGATGGATTTTGGAGAGAAGAATTCAACACAGTAGTATACATAATCACTAGGGCTCAAATGAGGGTAAACCATCACAAAACTCCATATGAGATTTGAAAAGGAAGACCGACAATTATTGTAGCGGCTAAGATCTGGTCGTTTTCATCTACAACGGCTAAGGTTTGTCCGCTCTACACTTGAGAGGCTAAGGTCTGGCTGCTCTAGTCTTGAGTGGCTAGGTTTGGATGGGCTTAAAATGCCCCAAATGAGTGGTGAGAACCACTTTTGATGCTTGGAAATTCCAAGACTATGTCATGTGATTTTATGAATGTGTCTCTATGAGTAGCTCCCCTAAACATGACACATTTTAGGTGTCTACAAATGCCCCTTTTTGTGATGCACTGTGTGGAAAACACAATGTCGAGAAAAAACATAGAATGATCTATTTGTAGGGTGTATGATGATCAGTGGTCTAATCAACGTAGGATGGCCCAATCATGCAAGATGGCACGTACCCCTTAAATCATTGCCTCAATGCTCATAGGACTTAGCTCAATGGCTTGGACATGTTAAATTGCACTCATTCCTCAAACTCAATCGGGTAGCTTCAGTTGCTACAATAATTCCAACCAGTAGGAGAGCTACTATTGAAGATGTCATGTCTGCTTACATTCCCAGCAAAAAAGAAAAATTATGTGATTTTTGTATGTAATGATTCGTAGGACAAACATGATTTTGTTATGATTGAGTGATATTTTGTTGACTTTGATTATGATTATTTTGAAGATTTGAACTACCTCTTCACCCAACGATTTGGTGAAGAAATGAAAATAAATGAAGTGACAAGTCACTTGACCAATATGACTCAATATGGTTCCTTTCTCGCATTTGATCCTTCAATGGGCGAACCCCCATCCAAGTGTGATTCCAATTATTTATGATAACCATCCATCCTTATCCTGAGGAGCGGTCTAACCATCAATAGCCTTCTTAGGGAGTTAGGATGAGTTATTCCGTTCATGCTCATATTGTAACACTTTGGCTTAGTATTTTTGATGTCATGAGGGAATGAGGATGATCCTATCATACTTGTGGAGCAATCTGACCATATTGGTATTTTTCAGGTTTGAAGTGATACATCATGATTCCAAAATAAAGGTTTTTTCCCCAAGTAGCCTTATGGTGAATTATCCGTCTTACCGAATTACATGGAGTGCAAGTCGTTGCAATCACTAAGTCGATAGAGTAAATTACTAGATACGAGGCTGACTCAAGAAATTTTTTTATGTGATTTTTATGTTATTTTGGTCATTATGATGACTAGAAGTCTTTATAATGTGCTTATCTGAATTTTTTGGTTGCTTCTCATGGAGGGGTTGTGGGTTTTTTTGTCTAGGATCTCGACCACTATTAGGTCCAGTGGCCAACAAAGGCCTGGCCCTGGCCACTCTCATCCTAAGTGGCCAAGCAATATGGGTCGTTGACATCAGCAGTGGCAAAGGCAATATAAAAGTAAATCCTAGGGTTTTGTCTTTTCACTTTTTGAGTTGTCAATTTTCTTTCTTGGGCTCTAAGGTGAAAGTGACTTTTATGATTTGGAGCATTTCTACGACTTGGAAGATCATGGTTGCATGGGGCAAAGCATCTTTGGGTGGAGGAGCTAGAGCTTCTCGAGTACTCCCTTAAACCTTAACCTTGCTTGTTTATTTTTGTTTTTGGGTAAAATTGAACCACATTAAGTAATCGGTAATTGAACCTCATTAAGCTTGTTGGCAAAAAATTAAAACCTATAGCTAGGCTTGGTTTAGGTTTTTATGTGGTGGGCTTGTCCCCATTTTATTTTTTTAGCTTTTGCTATATTTTTTTGGTATTTTCTAGCCTAGGGTTGACATGTTCGCCTCATCACCCATCGGCCACTCTCGATCAGAGCGGCCAGGAAGGCCTGCAACTTGGCTGTTGTCACTGGCAGTGGCCGATTTGAATCCCAACAGTTGGAAAATTTTACCATTGGGGCTTGGCCGCTGTCAGCTTTAGAGACCGATTTCTGGCCACTATAGGTGATAGCAGCCAAGAAATTTTAGTGTAATTATTGATTTTGTTTTAAATTTCTATGTTGATTTATTAATTTGTTTTTGAAATTTTGACTTGTTTGAGTAGGTGCAACTCTGTTCTTTGCCTAGACTTAGGATAGCCCATAATTATTTGCACTATTTTTATGTTTATTGTATGTTGTGCCTTAGATGCATTGTAGTTATGATTTATCTTCGTTTGCTTATATTCTTATTGCTCGGGCTCGGGACCTGAAGCTCATGAATACACTTATGCCCCTCTTGGATGACGATGATTGGGATTGGATCAAAGCTTGTGGGCTACAATACATCACCAGACTACCCACCATTATGGCAGATCATGCCTACTTTATGACTTTGGTCCATTTATGGGACCCTCGGACCAATAACTTCCACTTTCCCACTAGCGAGATGACCATCACACCGAAATATGTGTATAGGATCTTTCAGATCCCCTTTGATGGAGTGGCCATTGCATCTTTGGCCACTAATGATCAGGTTGATATTTTCTCTTGGGTCTTTGGAGGGTACTCTGTGGAGGCTCTCAAGGACACAAAATATGGGGGAGTTTCTATCTTGCATTGGTACGATGAGGGTGTATTCTCTGCTAGGCATGTGGTGTTGCTGATGGTCATCAAAAATATCTTGATTCTAGACTGCTCCGGTTTGAGGTTCTTGTGGAACCTCTTGGCGATGGTTCAATACCAATTGGATAGTGAGGAGACTATCATATATACATGGATCAGGTCTTTGTTGGATCAGTGCTATGATTATTTGTACCACATCCACCGGTGAGATCGCGTTGGCATTGCTTGCAGTTTAATTCTATAGGTTTGGGGATGGGAGCACATCTAGGTAGATCACCCTAGAGGGCTTCCTACCGAGATTACAGTTGTGGAGGAATGGATATAGTGATATATTGCTAGATGGGATTGAGAGTGTGAGCTACGTAAGAGTCATCATCATGTGGGGGAGGTCTCTAATTATACTGCCACTTTCATTGGGCTAGAGGTCAGGGATGTTATGTGGCACCCATATCATGAGTGCCTAGTGTGGGATGATCTGACCAATTTTACTGCTAGGACATGGTGTGAGCGGTGGCTCCTTGTCCATAAGGTTGTCATTTGAGAGTATTTCTTCTACTCTCGGGTTCTCCATCAGTACGGGCTATAGTAGGACGTACCTCTTGTTCTATTTTTTTACAGGCACCTCATAGTGGAGAAGGACCTTCCCCCGTGGTATATTATAGAGATTTTATATGAGGATGCCCTAGCAGTTGACCCAGGAGTCTTTGGGGGTGTTATAGAGGCATACACTTAGTGGTGGAGAGATCTAATGTGGTGCGGTACCGATAACTTGGGTCGTGAGTATGATGGCATATATCTGATAGGGTGAAAAGTCTAATCCAGGACTGAGGTATGGGGCTAAACAATAGAGAAGGTGGTAATGGAGGAGCTGGATGCTCTTAAGGAGGATGAGGAGGAGTTGGATCCTGAGGAGAGAGATTCTCCTCTAAGAGCATAGTTGCATGAGGTCTAGGTCGATCTCTAGTCGACCTAGATCCAGGTGTAGCAGTGAGACACTACCATAGCACAGTGGGATGCCACCATAGAGTAGCTCACAACGTAGATACATGCTATGTAGACTACTATTGGGGGTGTTACTTCTAGAATGCAGTTTGTTGTTCCTCCTACACCACAGGGGGCTCTAGAGACATATCTAGGGGTAGAGGTCCTACGCCTATAGTCATTTTTGGATGAGTATGAGGGGTGGATTCAAGGTCATATTGGTCACATTACCATTCTCTAGATGCAGCTCAGGAGGTATGGGATTATCCCTAAGGAGGTACCAGGTATAGGTGGTTCATAGGTCAGCGGGTGATCCACCTCAGGGTAATATTTTGTCCATATTATCCAGAGGACCCGGACTCGAACAGAGAGGCCAATAGGTTCACACCATTCGACTCGTGACACCACCATAGAGGGAGGTGGCACTAGGGGAGGTGATGTTGGGGGCTCAACCCTTGTATTTTATTGATGGTGGCACTTTTGATTCATTTTTGAGGTCAGCTTGACCTACCTAACTATAGCCTATGGGTATTTTTGTACCTTTTATGGACCTGATAAACACCTTTATATGATATATTTGCTTTATGACTCACTATGTGTATCGTTTATTGCTTATTTTTTTGTTTTCTTTTGTTTTATGATGCAATGGATGATGGTATTATGATGAGTTGATATATGTATGTGTTAGATGATATTTATGATGACGTGGATTTGAGATGGATTCTTATGTATGTGTTAGATGATAGATGCTTTCATGATTTAATTATTGTGATATTACGTGATGTATTTCAAGTTGATTTGATGATGGATTTGTGATCCTTTGTATGGATAAATGCAATGATGTGATATTTGATGTGAATGAATGATTTATGACCTATGTATTTATGGATGAAATGTTTTTGTTAAATGTATGTTTAATTTTTATTTAATTTATACATCTAACTCATGCTATGATATGGTGAATGCAGTATGTAATTTAACGTGAAGGAACTTGTATGTTTCAATTACTTAAAACATAATGGATGCCCATGTCATGATTTTAACAATTTTAACAGGTGATACCACAGAAAGTATAACAACCATGAATAATTTAATAATAATTCTACTCATAAGAATTAATTATCCTCCATATGTGAAATGTAATGGTGTGGAATGTATGCATTTTATGGATAAGCTTCTATAATTTAAGAGATGTAAAATATTTAGTGATTGCTTAGATGTTATTTCTGACATATATTAGGTATCTATTTTAATATTTTTTTATAAGTACCCCCTAATTTATAGAAGCTTATAAAGAAAGTTGATGATGTGATTGATGATATGAATTGTTGCTATGGTAGAAATTTGTTTGCAGGTTTTCCCTGAGACTTAAAACACTCTAGTTACCCTATCAACAATTATGTACTGGTCATACAATATTTTTGTAAAGCAAGCATTTCACTCTGTACCTGTATATTCATTCTCTTTGTGTGTGCAAATGAATATATTTTGATAGAACTCAGGAATTTCCTCCAATGTCAGGTGGGATTCTTTTAGCCCATTGCTAATATTAGGGATTCTCAAGTGTTTTATCTTATCCTTATGTTGGACTTAGTTGGACTATATCACTAGGAAGTTTTGAGTTACCTAAGTTAGCTCATCCACATTCAAACATTGGTCTATACAAATACCAGGAGCTTTTGTGATAGACATATCATCATGCGTAAGAATTTATCCTTCCAATTTTGTGCAATGCCGATAATTCCAAGGATTCAAGTTCTATTCCCTTTTTTTCTTCATTCATTTGGGATACTTGCTCATACTTGGTGATGAAAATCATTGTTTATTTTGATTGATTTTCTTGTTGTTTTTTGATCAAGGGATAGTGATGATAATCACTATTTATTTTTCTTGATTTTCTTTGATATTTTTAACTATGACTTTGGTTTTGATATTCGTCTTTTGAATAATTTGAACTTTCGAATTTGAGATTTTAATTTGGCTTTATTCCGAGATTTTGCTTAATTTTATGAAAGCAAGGGATATATGCAGTGATGATAATCACTCATTTTTGGGTAGGGTAGAACTTGTCCTTTTGCCAATTCTTAGCACCTTCAAACCGATTACACAAGGGGATAAGAAAGGAAGTCTCTTTTCACTTTTGGTAACCTAGACCACTTTGTAGTTTTCATATTTCCCTTGTATCAACTAGGATTTTAGTGTGTCAATTAGTGATGGGATACTGAATATCCAAGGTACTATAACTAGACCTTACCCTACTACTAATCAAACTGGCTTTCTACAAAGGTTGATGAGACCACTAGACATGGTTGAAATAATAGGAAACCTTTACATATTTCGTATAGCAACATTATTTGGTTGTGTTGAGAAACACAATTACACACATGGATGCATGGATGAGGATAACTTGTATATTGTGATTGAAATACAAACTGTGGAAACATTTGTAATATTGTGATCATAACATAAGTGAATGCAATGGATATGTATGAATATGCGATTATGCAAATGTAATATGCAAATGTTTTTTTTGTATTTTTTATTTTTGCATTGTTTTTGTATTTTTGATTTTTGACCAAAGGGCTTTAAGATGCCTTTGGAGCATTTTGTACTTTGATTTTGACCAAGTGGATTGGGTACCCTTGGAGCCTTTTTGTGATTTGATTTGAATGTTTTTTATTTTGACCAAGTGGATTGGATACCCTTGGAGCCTTTTGGTGATTTTATTTGAATGTTTTTGATTTTATGACATATTTGAATGTTTTTGATTTTATGACATATTTGAATGTTTTTGATTTTATGACATTTTTGAATGTTTTTTATTTTATGACATTTTTTAATGTTTTTTATTTTATGACATTTTTTAATGTTTTTTATTTTATGAAATATTTGAATGTTTTTTATTTTATGAAATATTTGAATGTTTTTTATTTTATGATATTTTTGAATGTTTTTTATTTTATGTATGAAATGCATTTAGATGAATGATATTGAGAGGTTCAAGCTCTTCAACACTGTCCAAAGATGTTAGGCGGTATGTTCCAGGACCAAATTTATTTGAAATTATGTAGGGGCCTATCCAATTTACCATAAATTTGTTTCGCAAATGCGGTGGCAAGTTTGAGTTTTGCTGATTTTCTTTGAGCACTAGATCCCCAACTTTGAATTCTCTTAAATTGAATTTATTATTGTATGCTTGTGCAAGGCGATTATGGTAAACATGAATATGCCCCAAGGCATTGATCCATTATTCATCCAGAAGCATTAACTGATCCAGTCAATCTTGCCACACTGTGTCATTATCTATGAAGTCCTTTAATGCTATGCACAAGGTTGGGATTTCTAGTTCTAGGGGCATGATGGCCTCAGTGCCATATACAAGTGAAAATAGTGTTACCCCAATGGGCATTCGTACATTGGTATTGTATGCCCATAGTGCCAGAGGTAACTGCAAATGCCAATTCCTATGATTATCTACTACTATTTTCCTCAAGATGGATACCATTGTTTTGTTTGAGGCTTCTGCTTGCCCATTTTCTTGTGGATAATAAGGTGTTGAAAAATTGTGCTGAATATGGTATTTATTCATTAAAGCACATACTTTTTTGTTCTTTAAATATGGTCCATTATCTGATATAATATTTGAAGGAAACCCAAATCGACTTATGATATTGTCGAGTATAAACTCCATAATCCTTGGTCCAGTTGTCAATGTTAAAGGGATTGCTTCGACCCATTTGGTGAAATACTCAGTGGTCGTTATGATGAACGTGTGTCAGCCTGAATATGGAGGAGATATCTTTCCAATCAAGTCTAATCCCCATTGCAATAAGGGCCATGCTACCTGGATGGGTTGCAGGGCTTATGATGTCAAGTGAGTGAGGTTTGCATGATGTTGACACTTTATGCATTTCTTGATATACTCACAACACTCTTTTTCCATAGTGGGCCAATAATAACCCATTCTCAAAATATGCTTAATGATGGCCATGCCACTGAAGTGACCACCACACGTACCATCATGAGCTTGCAAAATTTCCCAAGATGCTTCTTGGGGCTCAAGACAATGAAGGACATTCCATAGTAACCTCGTCTATAAAGGATCTCTCCTAGAAAAATGTATCTAGTTACATTTTCCTTAAATGTTCATTTTTTAGCCTACGACAGGTCTTGCGGTACTGTTCCAAGCTTCAATAAATCTCGTAATTAGGAAATCCAATCTTGATAAGCAACTACTTCTATGGATAAGACTGTGTGCTCTCATTGTGATCCAGCACTTGTGAACACTGATTGGGAAGAAATCCTATGATGAATGGTTGTTCCAAATTCCATGGGACCTTGAGAGATCAAAGACTCCTAAGGGGTTGTTTACAAGAAAGCTCTGACTTTGAATGACCAATCCTGATTTGGCTTGGTTTGGATCATATTGACTAACTCTAGGTTGTCAATAACCTCATGTTGTATCATGAAAAATGTGAGCACTTTCACATGAATGGTTGTGAAATTAGCGAACGGATTCTGAGGGATTAAGGATCCCAAATATTCCATGGTGTCTGTCAATCTATTTTATGTACGAGGGATTGCCTTGATGTCATACCATTCTAACCAGGTTAGGTAAGTGTCAAAAAGCTCCTTATAAGCTTTTAGGAGCGAACATCTACATTGGAATAATCCTTTGACTTGATTCACTATGAGCAAGGAGTCACCAAAGATAATCAATATTTTAATGCCCATTACAACTGCTGTTTGGAGTCCCAAGATCAAGGCTTCATACTCTGTGTTATTGTTTGTGCAAGGGAAGTCTAGTTTGAATGATAAGGGCAATGGAGTTCCCTACAGTGTGATAAAGACTATCCCTAACCTACCCCCTTGTTCACACTTTAAACCATCAAATAATAATGCTATTTCTATTCGTTTCTTAGGTTCTTCAGGTTCTGGTGGGTCTGATAATACGAAGACCACATCATCAGGAAATTCTATCGTGAGAGGCTTACTATCCTTAAGAGGTGCCTCTGCTAACTGATTTGCTATGACTTGTCCCTTGATGGGCTTCTAGATTATGAATTCTAGGTAAAACTCTGTCAATAGCATGATCCACTTTGCAGTATGTGTATTGTGATATATCTTGCTCATCATTTACTGTAAATGATTTTGTTTTGATATAACGTAATTCGTATGTCTCAACATGTAGTGTCACAAATTTTGAGTTGCAAAGACCACTGCGAAGGACAACTTCTCTACATACGCATATCCTAGCTCATAGCTTACCAATGTGTGACTAATGTAATATACGACTTGCTCTTTGTCTTGCACATTATTTTGGGCTAGCATGGTGCCCAAAGCAAAATCAATAGCTGATATGTATAGCAAAAATGGAACGTCTAGCCTTGGTGGAGCTAGCACTAGCGGCGTTTCTAGGTATGTTTTGATTTCTACAAAGGCTTGTTTGCACTCTTCATCCTAATGAAATGGGACATATTTGCATAGCAAATGATTCATGGGTCAACACTTTTCTAACAGTTGTGTGATGAACCGTTTTATGGATGATACCTTGCCTTGTAGGCTTCTTAATTCCCGTATGTTGGTAAGGGCAGCCATCTCCATTATGGCTTCTAATTTTTATGGATCGACTTCAATGCCTCTCATGGAAAAAATGAACCCTAATATCTTACTAGAAGTTACATCAAACATGCACTTCTTAGGATTCAATTTGATGTTGTGCTCTATGAGGCGATCAAAAACTTTCATAAGGACCTTAGCGTGCTCTTGTCGCATCAATGATTTGGCCATCAAGTCATCCATGTAGTCTTCCAAAATTATGTGCATGTAATAATGAAATATGTATGTCATGGCCCGATGGTACATGGAACCAACATTATTGAGGCCGAATGGCATCACTTTGTAATAGAAATTTCCCCATGGAGTTATTAAAGCAGTCTTGTGTTGGTCTTCAGATTTTATTCGGATTTGATTATATCTAGAAAATCCATCCATTAGGGATAGCATCTCATGACCTATAGTAGCTTCAACAAGAGTGTCTATGTTTGGAAACAAAAATGAATCCTTCGGAGTTGCCCTATTTAAATCCCTGAAATCTATGTAAATGCGAACTCTTCCATCTAGTTTTCCTACAGCAACCATGTTTGATACCCACTCAGGATAGTCAATAGGAACTATGAAAACTACATCCATTAGTGTTTGCAATTTATTATTTACCATAAAAATGATGGTGGGATGCATCTTCCTCAATTTTTGCTTGACTGGATTCTTTAGGGGATCCAATGAAAGGTTGTGAATTACTAAATTTTAATCTATCCTAGGCATATCCTTGTAAGTCCAAGAAAATAAATTTGGCCTCACTTTTAGGAGAGGAATTATGATGGCTTGTTCGTCTAAAGATAGGCTTTACCTGAACTTGAATTTATTTTGTTGAGTAGGATCATTGTTAATTTCCACTTTGAAATTTGCTTCTACATCCATACATAACCCATCCTCCAACTGGTGGGGCATGGGTATCAAGTGAATGTCATCGGAAGGATTTATAGGTCCTACTAAATCAGGATCCAAACTAGCATGGAACACATCATATGCATAGCCTGATGCAAAATGGAATGATTATAACATCTCTTCATTAGGGAAAAGATCTCCAAGCTCTATTGGTGAATTAACGTGATCCCAATAAATAGCCTGCATGTCGAGACACAAAGGTCTAGTGGGATTTGCTAGGTTATGAAGTGGAGTGGTCAAATCAATGGAGATTGTATTTATGGATGGGATGCAACCTCCAGGACCACATGGGTGAAATCTTATCTTTGAGGTTTCCCTTCCATGCCCACAATGAGGCTCTAGAGGAATGGGAATTGTTGTGGAGTTTCCACAACCACCCCAAAATTCTTGGGGACCCACTTGTCATATTTTGATATGAAAGTTTATTGGTTTTCTTTGGTTTGTAATAATAGGGATGTTTGACTATTTTGTTTTAATGATTTTAATTGCTTTGGTTATTTGATATTTAATGATTAATTAATCTAGGCATTAATTCTTAGATTAATTAAAATCCATTTTTATGAATAAGAGTTTAATGTTCTTGATACTATCTAAGGTGATGGAATGTGTTTAACAAAGCAAGGCCTGACCTAAAACAAAAGAGGATACAAAAGGTACAAATAAATTGAGATAGAAGCCAATATGCTATTATCTACCTAATATAATTGCATTAAATATATTATGTACATAATAGTAATATTTTTAAGATTATGTTATAAGGTTCTAAAATGTTATCATTATATAATGTTATTATTATAATAATATTATTATAATGTACTTTATAAAAGATGTGATAATAATATTTATGATAAGGTAATGTTTAACATCATTTTGTTTGATTGCAGATAAAGCGATGGTGGCTATTTGAAAACATTCGAAGACATGAGTGGCTAGTCCAAGAACATTCAATGCTATGGTAGCAAAGCTTCATGGAGCAACACCGACAAAGAAGAGGTTGTCCAAGATGGCATTAGGGTTTCAGAAGAACAACATGAAAGGTACCGAAGTTGTCAATGAAATGGTCGAGAGGCAGAGGCATGCCATCGAACAAGGAAGGAAGAAGCGTTATTAGGGCAACCTATGATGCCAATTGATGGAGTTAAATGCCAGCCTCGAAGAGCATGGAATGTTTTAGTGTTGCATCTATTTCATTATGCTATGGTAGCATGAATGTGAGAGTAGGGAGTTGAACAGTGCCATGGCTGTGTAGGTTTGGTAGCACCATGATGTCAATGGTAGTGTCGATGGCTGCGTAGGTTTGGTAGCACCATGACGTCAATGGCAGCATCGATGGTTGCATAGGTTTGGTAGCACCACGATGATGATGGCAGCGCTATGGCTACATAGTATTGGTAGTGCCATGGCTGCGTAGGTTTGGCAGTGCCACGACTTTGATGGCAACACTATGGCTATGTAGTCTTGAAAGTGCCATGGCTACATCGTTGGTAGAACTACGACTATGTAATTTGGATAGTGCCATGGCTGCGTAGGTAGTGTGATGGTTTTGTTTTGTTACATGGAAACCAAAGTGCCCAGGATGGGGGAATGCCATACCAGTCCTTGGGCACATTGGTATGGCTTAGGAGAAATACCATCGGGTCTCGGCCTCAAAAAGTGACAACAAAAGTTTTGCTGAATGGCCTGTATTATTTTAGTTAATGTGAATGTGGTTTGATCACGTTCAATGTTTTAAAGGAACTCTAAAATTGTAGGGGTTATAAGGTATGGTTAATTCTTTTATCATTCATTTTATGGATGTAAAGGGATATTCTTAGGTAGAATTCTTATAAGAGAAAGGGGAGATATAAGGAGTCATGCAGGGTTATGTTTTTGTTGTTAGTTTTTTAAAAATAAATAACATTTAGAAGTGTTATGTTTATTAAATCACAGAAAATGATGATGGATTATTTTCTTATATCCATTCATTATTTTGGTTGTGAGAGAATATGAAGCGAAAGGACTTCTAAGAATTATTTATACCTTGCTATCCTACATTTTTCAAGGGGGACTGGAAATGATGTAACATTTCGAAAAGCAATAAGAAAGAGCATTTTCAAATTTTGAAAGAGTAGAAAAATTTTGTGAGCAAAATCAAAAGGAGGGTTTTTATCATAAAACTAATGTTTTTAGTGTCTTATCATTTCTGCATTTTAGTGACTTCTAGCCATTGTATTATGCCATGAAATGGGTTGCAATAGGTGAAGGTCAAGATGATGCAATTTCTCTATGTTTCCTTTGAGTCTCACACTTGATTTAATGGTATTGTGCTTATGTTGCAGGTCCATTAATTCAGGTTGTTTTATTATTACCTCATAAATTGGGATTTTGCAGGGAGGAGCTTGCTAAACTAATTCAGAATTTGACTTTTTTAGCTAACCAAATTTGCATTTTTATTTATTTATTCTTTTTAGGTTCATTTTATTTCAAGCACTCAATCATTCCATTCTGGTCCATCCAAAATTTTAGTTTTTTTTTTATTTACATTCTGGTCATTTTCCAAATTTTTTGCTAATTTCATTTTAGTTTCATTTCTATTCTAGTCCATTTCCAGAATTGTTAAGCTTTCAAGTTGTTTTCATTCTAGTCATTTTCCAGAATTTCTGCACCTCCAAACTTCATTAATCTAAATTTTTAGATAAAACACACGGTTTAGGAGGGATACTAAACTACTATTTCACATTAAACTAAGATAAGAAATGAAAGCTAAATTTGCTAACTTTGCTAACATTGCTAACATGCTAACTTCTACTAACCACTATTAGGGTAGTGGCATCAACATAAGGAAGATAAAATGAACCCAACTATCTAAAATTTACTTCATATTAAAGGCATGGGTATTAAAATGAGGTGAAACCTTTTAAATGAAGATAAAATACTCTACTAACAGGGATTCAAGGTAGCACCAATTTAAAAAAACCCTAAAAAAAATTGATTTTATTTTTAGTTAGATTTTTCAAATCACTAAGCATTTTAGAACCAGTAATATTTTAGATATTTTACCAGAACCTTGGAGAAGTTGAATGTTTTTCATTTGGTGTCTTTTCAAGATAGAGTTTTCTATTCAATACTCTACATGTGGTGGTATTTTGCAATTGGGCAAAATATACACTCAACATCTTTGGCACTAGAAGGAGGGCCTTCTTTTATTCTTTGTGATTTAGTTTTTTGCTAATGCTAACATGGTCAGTTTTGGTTCAACAGTATTGTGTTTGTAGGTGCAAAATTTTACTCTTGACTAGTTTGTGAGAAGCCTTAATAGAATAGACTTGATTTTTCCCAAGCTAGACCCACCTAGATGCATTACTACTAGGTCTAAAACCACTGAGGAAACCATTTTTCAAAGTCTTTCTCCCAAAACTAGGAAACCGAGGTAAAAAATATAGGAGATTAAAATCTCGTCTAAGATTTTTGATATGTTAGGTTTAGAGATGCTTTGCCAATATTTGGAAAGGCTAGCTCTCAGACCTCTGAATCTGAATACCTTCAATGGATGTGCACCCATTAGTTCCACTATAAGAGCTACATCAAGTGTACCCATATTCATCATCTCGAGTGTATCAACTGCTTTAGTAGGGTCATTACTTTTGGTTAATATGTCCCAACAACAACAGCAACAACAACTAGTTCCCTGGTTTGGTACCCAAAGTTCTCCGTTAAGTATACTTGGGGATTTCCATGACATACATAGGTACCTTGAGAGGTCTATCCCTAAGTTTGTCCATGATGGCCCCATTTTATCTGAAGAGCACATTCAAATTTACAAGGACCATATGATTAGGTAGGGAGTCAGTCATGAATACGTCGCTTGTCGACTCTTCCCTAATATCTTTGACCAAATGGCTCATGAATGGTACAAGAATCTTCCTACAAGGTCCATTAAATCTTGGGCCCAGTTGGAAGCTACCTTTGTTAATAAATTTAGGTCATTGCTAGATCCTACCATCATGTATAACCAATTCGTGTCATGCAAGAGGTATCCTAATGAAACTATCAGAACATTTAATGCCATATTCCAAAATATTTACACAAACGTGACTCGACACTTTGCAATAGATGTTGATGTGGCATTGTAATTATACCTCATAGGCTTAGATCCGATGACAACCATGTTTACCATGATAATTCCTCAAGTTACAATGCTGGCCTTAGCCTATGCTGAAGCCATGACTATTGAGCAACAAATGACACCGCAAGGTGGCACTATGCCTCAATTTCCCATGTTAGGGCAATATGGCCCTTACAATCAATTTGCCATGATGAATCAAGATATGACACCTCATATGCCCATGATGAATGCTTTGCCATATCATTAGTCATACCCATTCACTCCCATGCTTCCTTATTTTCCGATATACCCTACTGCTGCCATTCCACCCACTTCAAAAATGATGGCTGATAATCAGATAACCTTTCCAGGATTTGAGGCGAGTAGTACTCAAGCCTCAAATGCCTATCCCATGGTTGCACCTCTTTATTCCAAGGGTCCATGGTGGACCTGTTGAGTTGTATTTTCACCCAATTGTGAAATTACACTCTTCCTTAGGATTTGGGTTCCAAATCCCCTCTTGCAAAGAAGTTAAACAACCAACTTCTCCAAGGTCTCCGCTATATTAGCATTTGCATGTGTATTAGTAATCTCAAATAAATATATTCATTTTAAATGCTTGGAATACCTTAGTGATTGCAAGTAACTATAAACAAGGGGCAATGTTGGTTTATTTTACCATGAAACTTTAGTGATTGTTCATTGAACCAAAATAAAGCAAATGTGAGTTGGCCCTCATATGACCACGATGTAGTGCCTTTATTCCTTTTATCTTGAGAGTTTTGAGGTAGATTTTATCTTCTTTATTAAGTCCAAATATGGCTTCTTACCATGAAGATAAAGATAGCTTTCAATATGATCGATAAACTATTCCTCTTTGGTGAAATGAATTTTCACAAAGAAGCAATAATTTATGGCCTTAGATAAAGGGCTTTAAATGTCACTTTAACTTATCCCTCTTAAATGAAATCAAATTTTCATCAAGATGAACAATTAAGTGCTTTGAGGAAAAGACCTTCAATGCATTACTCAAATTACCCATCTTTCGTAAAATTAGAATTTTTATGAAGAAAGGGTAATTTTAGGCTCAAAATGGAAATTTGTGAAAATGCCATAAAACATAACTCCTTCAATGAAATTGGAATTTTCATGAAGGGAATGTCATCATAGGCTCATGAGTGAAAAACAAAACTGAAAAAAATAAATTTGACCTTAAAATGGAAATTTTCTATTTTCAGATTTTTTTAAATCTGTAACAAAACAGCAACTTCGATGAATTTTTAAAAATACTAAAAAACTTCGAAAACGAAATTTCAAAGTGCGTAATGGAAGTATGATGGGTGCTCTACATAATGGTGCAATTATTTTTTTGATTTTAAATTTTTTTACTGTTTATTTTAATGCCTGAAAATAAGAAATTCTGAAATTAAAATTTTGGAAAACAAAAAATTAAAATTTTGCATCAAAATAATTGCTGAAAATGCAGCAATGCAAAAGCTCCTTCAGTTTGATAGCACCCCATCCTACAAAACCGAATATGTGAGAGTTTTGTACATGCAACCTAGCCTATTTGACCTGCAAAACAAACACAATCAAAGTAAACTAGGTGCTGGCTCCTAGGGTTTAAAATAATTTCCAGATTGCAGACATTCACATGAAATAATCCAAAACAATGGCATAAATTTCATATACAAATCTGAAATCTGAAAGGAGGAACATAGAACAGTTAAAATGAAGCATGCAGAAAATTTCTCATCCTTTCTTGCTAACAAGGCCTGAAATTTCTGAAGAGAAGCTTTAGCATTGAAATTATATTTCAAGTTTTACATATCAAAATCTGCCGCATTTGGCCATGCCCAAAAATTCCAGCCCCCTGTGCATGTTTTTCAATCTGTTTTTAAAGTTTCTATTTTCACTCCATGGCCCTTCGTTTTTCGTTTTCCTTCCCTTGATGCTTGGTTTCCGCTCTCTGGTTTTCTGCCCTTTCGTTTGATTTCAAAACGCCTTTCGTTTCGCTTTCCCAAAGAATTTTTGTTTCCTTTCATTTCTGTTTGGATGTGCATCTTGATAACGCTTCTTCGACAAGCCACCGCTCCTTACGAAACTACCACCAACAATCGTCTTACAACAAGCACCCTTTATTTCATATAAAACAAACTGGCCTTGGTCACACCTTTGAATACCTTTTGCCTTTTTGACAATATGAAAATTAAATTGGTAATATGTGTATATGTGGGCCCAATCAAATTAGAAAGCATATTTGCTTCCTATTTATGTTCGCTTCAACCAATCCCTTCTTTGCCCCCTTTGATTTCGTCTTTTAACCTTCTAATTGAAAGGTTAGAGGCTCTGGACCTATGGTAACAACTGTGCATCCACTATGATGTGATGTCGTCCTTTTACATAAATATTTTCTTCTCCAAGGTCTATTGGTCACCGACGGTCGCTATCAAACAATAAATCTCGCCTCCCCACTGCCGTTGAGCTGGATGTTATCTACCTGTCATCGTGCGGGCTCTATGAATCCTTCAACTTATCGAATCTATCCGCATCTTATCGGAAAAAAGTTTCGCTGGGTTGATGTTGTCTAAGTATATCCTCCAGTACATCCTATCGCAAGATCGCCCACTCATCTAGGTAATTGACGTCGGCATGTTGAAAATTGAATTTTAAAATCGCATCTTCCAAATTCGGATATGATCTGCCTTCATCAGCATTCCATGATGGAGTTCATCTCCCCGTTCGTGGCACTATCCGGTTAAACGTTAACACCTCTAGCTATGAGCTACCTTTCCATTTAGACATCGACAATAGTATGCCGCTACTTTAGAACTTTCCCCACCATGATGACATCGAGATCTCTGCCAATGACATTATCCCCTGGCCAGCTCGACTAACTTTGCCTATGTCGCTGTCACCTTCGTCAGATTTGGTATCCACGTCGAGCCGCTTCTATTACCGGGATTGCACGTCGTCACCGAGGTCCAAACACACTCTACCAAAAATAAAACAATCGTTGCTAGCTGCCTTTGCCGAAGGATGAAACCTCGCTCCCGGATGACCACTGAGATCTCTCGAATGCCATCTCCATCTATGGAGTATAGGTACGCCAGTGATTCGCGTCCATGGCTCCGATGTCCTCCCTGCTGACCTCGTCGTGACCATGTTCAAGTCATCAATGTATGACCTTGATTCACTGTTCGATGCTTATTCGGGTCACCGTGTTGGTCTAGGTTGATTCTTATCCGTGTGTCGGGCCATGTGGTATCCTCCTCGCTCCATGCTGTTTCCACCTTATCTGCACATAAAACAAATAGGTGAATTAGCCTTAAAACAAACTTTAAAAACAAAGTAAATTAGACTAAAAACATAAAGTTAAACTATATAAAAAAAAACAAACTTTAAATTTAAACCATTTTAAAACATAAACTAAAACGTGGTGAATGAAGCCACCATGACTTCATTCACCTCTTTTTATTTTTATTTATATTTTTTTGTTTTTACTTTTTTTATTTATTTTAAATACATATATAAAGATATATATTTAAATTTTTATTTTTATTATTTGAAACATACAAATGAAAGAGAACAAAAAAAAAAAATAACGATAAAAAGGCTAGCATATAATTCGACAATAAAATATCGTCGACAAGAAAAAAGTCATCGACAATAAAATATTGTCGACAACAAAATATTTCTGACAAAAACTGATGACAAAAGCAAATTCAAAACAAACCGATCATTAGACACTCGAAACCAACACGCAAACACCCAAATACCAAAAACAAAAAGGTGGGTCCCCAATTTTGGGGTACGTTGTGGAGCAGCCACAACAGGACCCAAAACACCCAGAGTCAAACCTTAGTGCCTAATCTAGAGGTTGCTAATGTTAAAAATGTTAGTGGATCTGGGGCTATCTTGCCCCAGCCACAAGAACCCAATTCTAAGTTGGAAGAGCTCAAAATAATGACCATAAAATATGGCAATGACATCATTCGGTTACAAAAAAAGTTACCCAAAATCACATGTCCAATAGAAACCATGACCATAGGAGAACATGATCGTACAATACACAACCTAATAATGGGCACATACCCAATACGGTAGCCAATCGGGCTGATGCGTTAGGATATTGTGATGAGTCAGAGTCATGTGATGAGGAAATGCATCATTTTTGCCATAGAAAGTCTAACTCTTTGGTGTCTGAAGTCATTCATTATTTATAAAACGATGATATGGAGGAAGATATGAATGTGTTAGGAGAGGAAGAATATGAAGCTTTGGAAGCCCAGACCACTAAATGTTTTGGGAAAGCTAATCACAAGTATTTTACTAGGAGTTCTAAGGATCCCAAGACCTCCTCTACTCCCCCAAGAAACCCTTTAGTTCCTCCTGATACAAAAGATGATGTGAATCCATCACCTCCATTTTTATAATCACCTAGGACAATGCCAAAAGTGTCAAATCCTGGAACATCCACTTATGACTTGGAAGAAGATATGAAAAGTACCAAGGACAATATCTCAATGTATGAGGTCTCTCTATTGTTGGGGCAGGATAAAATAATGGGGAAGAGATTAAATTCCCTGAGTCAAATTCATGAGGTTAAATCTGTAGAACCCCAACTTGTTATGATGAAAGAGAAACCATAGGTACCTCCTTTTCTCATAACTGTTAGGATCGTAAGAAAGAATTTACACAATTGTTTGATTGATTCTGGTGCCTCGACCAACATCATGCCTCTTGAGATAAGCCAAACACTAGGACTTAAGCCTGTTTATTCAAATATCAAAGTGGTACAATTAGATAGATCTATGGTGGATGTAATAGGTGTTGTAAAATATGTCCTAGTTCAAATCAACTTAGAGCCTAGGGTCCAACATTACACGGATATCCTTGTGCTAAATATTGCTACCAAGTATGGCATGGTGTTGGGCAAGGATTGGAGCAAAAATCTCAATGGTTATGTGGTGACTGGTTCCTCCCATATGTGGTTGCTATGGAGAGGAGTTGCAAACCAAATTTGGGTAGACATAGAGCCCAAACTTAGGGAAATTATTATAGAATATAATAAACCCAATGAGATTCAGTTTACTGAAATAGAATTAGATTTCCCAAAATGATAATCTTTACCATTGTACTTCATAATAAAACAAGAGGGTGTGGACCCTAAAGTTTTATGGGTCCAAATCAAAACAAGGTGTGGGAGTTGGGGTAGAGCTCACATGTCCTGGTAGTAAGCCTTTGCTTGCTACCTATAGATTACAGTTCTTGGCCACCAATAATGTGGTGGAGTATGAAGCCCTAATTTTTGGACTTTAGTTGGCCCTAAGAGAAAAGGTAAAATTCCTTAAGACATCGGGAGACCCAGAGTTAGTAGTTAAACAGGTCAATGAGCAATATACCTGTAGAGACAAGAGGTTGAACCTCTATAAAACCAGAGTGAGGGAATTAATTAATGAGTTTGATGCTTTCAATATTTCCCTCATCTAAAGAAAAAATAATAAAATGGTTGATTTGTTAGCTGTAGAGGACAGCATGCTTTCGCCTACTGACCATAAAAACGTAAAAAAATTTCCATTGAGTTAGTTCCTTGCCCCTCCATACCAGAAAATTTCATGAACTTACATGTCTTGATAGTGATAGACACATTTTTACTTTTGTCACTAATTCTGGTATATTTGAAAATCAGGTTATAGACGAAGAAGAGAGGAGGCAAGTAGAAGTAGGAACAACTGGAGTATGGAACGAGATGCCAAGTGATAGGGACTCTCTAAAAGTTGTTTGATATTGGATATCAAAAGAAAAAAGAAATAAAAATACCATCCCCCAAGGAATCATGCAATTCAGTCAATTTGGGGAGTGTAGTAGATCCATGTGAAGTGTTCATTGCAAAGGCATTCACACAATGAGAGAAGGAATCAATAGCTCAAGTTTTAGGAGAATACATTGATTGCATAGCTTGGAGCTATGAAGAGCTAAAAACTTATGACCCGAATGTAATCATGCATACTATTCCTTTGAAGCCTGATTCCAAGACTTTTAGATAGAGGCAAAGAACGGTTAACCCAATCCTATAGCCCCTAATAGATAAGGAAGTGAAGAGGTTGCTGGAAGCCAAAATCATCTTCCCTATTAGGTATTCCACATGGGTGGCTAATCTTGTCCCTGTTAGGAAGAAGAGTGGAAAGATTCGGTTGTGCATAGATTTTAGAAATCTGAACAAAGCTTGCCAAAAAGACAACTACCCATTACCCACCATTGACGAGATACTCCAAAAGGTAAATGGGTCTGAATGATGTCATTCTTGGATGGATACTCGGGATATAATCAAATTCTCATACATCCAAATGACAGGATGAAGATGACCTTCACCACAAAGTGGGGAACATTTTCCTACCGGAGGATGTCGTTTGGTTTATTGAATGTTGGAGCCACTTGCCAAAGAGCCATGGATTTTGCATTCAAGGGGCTCAGTGGTAAGTGCATTATTGTCCATGTGGATGATATTCCTATATTATCCAAGAAGAGGGAATATTATGTTAGAGACTTGAGGAAAGTGCTCCATAGGTGCAGGGAACATAGAATTTCCCTAAATCCAAAAAAGTGTATCTTTGGGGTAACGAAGGGTAAGCTGTTAGGACATGTCATTTTGAAATATGGGATTGCTATATACCCAGAGTGGATAGCCGCTATCCAGGATATTCCTCATACCAATAGCAAAAAGGAGCTTAGGTCCTTTTTCGGTAAGATTAACTTTGTGAGAAAATTCATTTCATGTTTTGCTGAAATCACCAAGCCCCTAAATGACATGCTAAAAAAAGATGTTCAAATTAAGTGGACCAGTGAGAATATGGATGCCTTCACAAGCATCAAGGATGCTATTTCCAAAGCCCCTATTCTAATTAGTCCAGACTATGCTAAACCATTTTATATTTACACATTTGCTTCAGATCATTCTTTTGCAAGTGTGTTAACTCAAAAAAATGAATACAACATTGAAAATCCTATAGCCTTTCTGAGTTCTCCTTTGAAGGACGTGAAACTGAGGTATTCTATCCTAGACAAGCAAATGTATGCCTTGTTTAAAACTGTAAAAAAAATTAGGCATTACATTGTGCATAGTAAATTTTTTGCTATAGTTCCTAACCCAACAATAAAGTCCATGTTCTTACAGAGTGAGCTAGGTGAAAGAAGGGGGAAATGGCTTTCCACCCTTTAAGAATTTGACATAGAGATAAATTCCATGAATATAGTGCATGGAAAAGGTTTGGTCAAGGGGATACTAAAATTTAAAACCAGTTAGGTGGTGTAATTGGAAGATGAAAAAAAACATACCATACACATTTTTTTAAGATTAAACATTTTTCACAGGACTGCCCAAACTATCGAAATCGTTTCGGCCATATCTCACTCATCCGAACTCAGATTGAGCTAAAATTTTGAGGGTAGATGCTTGAAAAACCCTAGAACATCTCCACCAATTTTCATATCATTTGGAGCAACACAGATCCTAGCGCATCCCTATGTGTGAACGATATATTTGGCAAGCGGCTATGCGAGGGTTTCATCCGGGTTGAGTGCAAGCAGCTCCGGAGGTTGGTTTTTAGGGCCTTCGGGCCCTAGCGGCCAATATTTTTGTGGTTTATGCTCAATATTTTAGCAAGAAATGTTGCAGGGGATACAATATGGGTTAGAAATTTGTCTTTCAATAGATCATACTATGAACTTGAGTGACAACGGCTTCCAATTTGCTGCACAAAAGAAAAGTGAAAACCATACCTTTCCACGGTGTCTAGGGCAAGGATTAAAGAGACCACGAAATAAGTTTCAAGTAGTTGATCAAAAAATGGCTCATATCTCAAGTGAATCTGGTGCTAAGGTGCACCCACAAAATAATTCTACTATGAAAACCCTTGTCAAGGGTAAGAATTTTGAAGACTCAGTCCCAAAAATGAATTTTAGGGATGCCCTTCGTGGTGGACAGCCTCAGCCCAATGCTAATATCAATATTAGGGCTTCTCATAAACCTCTAAGAATGCCTAAGATTGATCCCAGGAAAACGGAGTCGGGATGTCTTAAAGCAGCTGATGGAACTCCTATTGTTAAGCTTGATATGGGTAACATTCAGACTGGCATTGAAGATTTGGAAAAAAGAGGACTAATTTGTCGGTTCGTGGGTTTTCGTCCGAGTCTATCTGCTTTCAAATTATGGGCTGCAAAAATCTGGAAAACTAAAGGTGAGTTACAAATCTCTATTTATCCAAATGGTTATTTTCTTGTTTTAT
Organism: Wollemia nobilis; assembly: GCA_028583015.1. Taxonomy (NCBI): domain Eukaryota; kingdom Viridiplantae; phylum Streptophyta; class Pinopsida; order Araucariales; family Araucariaceae; genus Wollemia; species Wollemia nobilis. Next base: position 3,441,024 of record JAQPPZ010002998.1, read on the forward strand.
TTGCTAATAATGAAGATAGAGAGAAAAATTTTCAAGGGGGTCCTTGGTTTTTTGGAAGGGCGGGGCTTTTCATGAAGCCCTGGCATACTAAATTTAAATCCGAAGAAGAGATGCCTTCTATAGCTCCCGTGTGGGTTAGACTCTTTGGCCTCCCTATTGAATTTTGGAATCCTACTATTTTTTCTTCAATTGGAAACTCTTTAGGAACTTTTATGATTACTATTGATTGTACTCAAAATTTTGAACATATTATTTATGCTCGAATTTGTGTTTTAATGGATTTTGACAAACCCCTACCTAAAAATATCACATTACAATTTGGGGAAGACACTTGGGAGCAAGTAGTGGACTATGAGAACATTCCTTTTCGTTGTAGAATTTGCCATGAATATGGTCATTTGGCCAGTGCTTGCCCAAATAAAATTCTTGATCAAAAGAAAGAAGATATAAAATCAGCAGGTTTCCAAATACCTAAGAAGAAGAACACTCAAAAAAAAATAGTAATGAAGGATCAATCAAAGTCATTTGCTAATATGTTTGAAATCCTTTCCACAAATGATGTCCCAAGTGAGGAAGAGGAAATAATGGAAACTGAAATCTTAGAAACACAATTTAAATATGAAGGAAAGAACTCAGAGACAAACCAACAAATCAAAGGTTTTAAACAAAAAAAAAAGGAGAAAATTTACACAAGAAAAACAATATTTCAAATGTCAAAACTTCAAATAATGCAAGTCCCAATATAGACTCCATTGAACCATCTAGTAAAATTTTGGCTGTGTAGGAGCATTCTTCAAGGTTAGAAGCCATCTCAGATTCAATTGGAATAAGTCAAGAAACAGGGAAAAAAAATTGAAGATGGATTCTAATCAAAAAGTAGGTCGCAAGACCAATCAATATCATATGGTAAAAGAAGGTGAAAAGCTTGTAGAGGAAGGTAAGATTAATGCCCTTCCCAAAATTTTTAGCCCTAGTATTAATGAAGATCATCACTTGGAATATTAGAGGACTCAAAGGGAGTCTTTCAAAACAAAATGAAATTAGAAGAATGATTCAGATAAATCATCCACATCTTGTTTTCCTTCAAGAAACAAAGATGTCAATGGAGGATATGGACTTAATTGCCAATAAAATTTGGCCAGCTGGAAAAGTGGTTTCCCTCGGTTCCCAAGGGACTTCGGGTGGCATTGCTTGTCTTTGGGACCCAAAAGAGGTAGTTATTCACCATATGGTTGGCAGTTGGGGTTTGTTGGCTATAGCTATTCAAAGTAGACATTCCAACCAGATTATGCTCTACATTACTGTTTATGCCCCGACTTCTTTGGAGGAAAAAAGAAGACAGTGGAAGGATATTACTCATATTATCTCTCATTTTCCTAAAGCTTGGATCTTGATCAGAGGATATTTCAATACCATCCTCTCTCTGGATGAGAAAATGGGGGGAAATAGAAATTTGGACAAAAGTACTGACCTCATGAGCGAATATATTGCAAACCTCCATCTTGTGGATATCCAACTAGATAATGGCCTTATGACTTGGTCTAACAGAAGGCAAGGCTTAGCTTGTATAATGGAGAGATTGGATAGGTTTTTGCTCTCTAAAAATTTCTTAATCCATGGTCACATTCCTAAAGTGAAGACTCTTAATAATGTTGGTTCGGATCATTGGCCAATCATGGTGGAAATGTGGAAAACCAATGTGAGTTTCTCTCCTTTTTGTTTTCAATTAATGTGGCTTAGAGACATTTCCTTCAGACCTCATGTGCAACAATGGTGGAAGGAAGGTAAACCTAGGCATGGGACTAAGATGTTCTGTTTTGCCAAAATACTACAATACATTAAATCCAAAATCAAGACTTGGAACTGGAAAGAGTTTGGGGATGTTCATAAAAAAAAACATGAAGTTATTGCTCATATTGAAAATTTGAATAAGAAAATCCGTTTAGATGGCCTCACAGAGAAGAGAAGTGCAGATGAAATTAAACTCACAACTCGGTTAGAGGAATGGGAAAAAAGAGAAGAAATCTTATGGAAGCAAAAATCTAGAATTCAATGGCTCAAAGAAGGAGATCGAAACACAAATTTCTTCCACAAATCTCTTCTAGCTCGAAGATCTCACAACTTTATTTCTTCCTTAAAATCAGATTCCGGAGATGTTGTTTATACTTGGGATGGCATGAACTCTATTGTTGTTGATTACTTTTCCAATATTTTTGTTGCTACTCCTCTTGACTCGACTTCACAACAAAATGTTCTTCAAGCAATCCCTTCTCTTATCACTTCCGAGGAGAACTCTATTTTGACTTGCTCTTGTTACTATCAATGAGCTTCAACAAGTAGTTTTTAAAATGCAAAAATGGAAAACCCCAGGTCCTGATGGTTTTCCTATTGAGTTCTACCAAGAGTTCTGGGATATCCTTCATGTTGATTTATTAGAGGTGGTGGAAGAAGCCAGGAAATCCAAAGAAATTTTGAAGGTTATCAATAAAACTTATATTACTCTTGTTCCAAAAGCTCAAGAGGTTGATCATATCTCAGCTTTTAGACCTATTGCTTTATGTAATGTTCTTCTCAAAATTATTACTAAAATCATGGCGAGAAAGGTTGAAGCCTCTTTTGCATAAGATTATTTCCCCGAGCAAGGGGTATATGTGGAAGGACGTCAAATAGTAGATGAGATAGTTCTTGCTCAGGAAGCCATCCATTCCATGGATATGCAAAATTCTCCTTCTATGTTCATCCGGTTAGACTTATCCAAAGCTTATGACAGTGGATTGGCACTTCCTTATCAAAGTTTTGAGGCAATTTGGTTTCTCTAAGGATTGGATGGATTGGATTATGGGATGTATCTCTTTAGTTTCCTACTTAGTTCTTATCAATGGCAGGCCTTCTCGGTATTTCCCAGCTTCCAGAGGTATTAGGCAAGGTGACCCGCTATCCCCTTATTTATTCATCATTCTTGTTGAATGCTTGGGTAGGACTATAACCAAAAAGAGGGAAAAAAAAACCCTTGAGGGAGTTACCATTGCTCATGGAGCTAGACCTATCTCTCATCTTCAATTTGTGGATGACTCTACCCTTTTAGGTAAAGCTACAATTAAGGAAGCTTCTAATATTAAGCAAATCATTAGCTATTTTTCTAAGGCTACTTGGGCAGTTGATCAATGAAGACAAATCTAAAGTTATTTTCTTTCACTACTCTGCTAGACGGGAATCCATGGTCTTGGATAAATTAAGATATAAGAAGACCTCTCTTCCAATCACTTATTTAGGTATTCCCATAAATATTCAAAGGCAGAAAAATAAAGATTGGAATTGGTTGTTGGACAAAGTCAAGAAGAAAATTGGAAAGTGGACCAACAAGTGGCTTTCTTCTGGGGGTAGAATCACCTTGGTAAAATCAGTCCTTCAAGCTATTCCTATTTATGTTTCTTCCATTTTGAATATCCCAAAGGTTGTTCTTCGAGAATTGGATCAAATCAGTCATCGTTTCCTTTGGAGTGGTACTAAGGAGAAAAGAAAATGGGCCTTGGTGAAATGGGATACTTTATGTCTTCCTAAGAGTGAAGGGGAGTTAGGATTTCGGTCTTCAATTAATAACAACAAAGCTTTAGCTGCTAAATTATATTGGAGGATGTTGCATAACCCCAATGCTCTTTGGGCCAATAATCTTCGTGCTAAATATGCTTGAGAACAAAAGTCCTGAAGACCTTGTTCGCTATCAACTTCCTACCAAAGGTTCTCCCATTTTAGCAGTTCTTAATACTGGTGAGGATTTGATAAAGAAAAAATTATTTTGGATCATTCATAATGGTCAACATGCAAATTTTTGGACAGATTCTTGGGATGGTCACAAGCCTTTGATAACTCAGTTTCCCGATTGGAGGCCTTGGATGGAGGAGCTTCACCGAGCTAATTGGATAAAGGTGGCTAATTACTGTCGGTACCATACTTGGTAATTCAAAGGTTGGTAGATATTGGATCCCTATTGAGGACTAGCCTATTCAAATCCCGAAAAGGCAAAGACAAGATATCCAAGGCATCCTTCATATGAGATCCCTCTCTTGGTCCCATGAAAAAGATTGTTTTGGATGGAACAACACTACTAAGGGTGAGTATTCAGTTGCTCAAGGTTATTTGACCTTATGCCATAATAATCCCAACCATTCTTCTGACATATTTTCTCAATTGTGGGCTCAAAATCTATGGCCTAAGGTGAGGTTCTTTAATTGGCTTTTATTGCATCGTAGGGTGCTTACTTGGTGAGCAACTTATGAAGCGTGGTTTTCATGGCCCTTTTAGATGTGAAATGTGTGAAGAGAATGTAGAAAATATCAACCATATTTTTATTGAGTGTACTTTAGCCTCTGAGCTATGGAGGAGAATGGCAACTTTACTTGGCTTACAGTGGTCCAATTTTTTTACTTTTGAATAGCTTTGGAGGGATTGGCCTAATCAAGAGGGTGTTGATCATTTTATTAGGAAGTTAGTTTGGATGGGTTCTACCATTCTTCTTTGGAATATTTGGAATGAAAGGAACAACCGAATTTTTAATCAAGATAGGAAGGATATTCACTATATTTGGCAAAAGACCATAGCCAACTTAGTTGAATCAGTCCATCAACTCCTTAATCACCCCCAAAACTCCCACCAAAGATGGGATCAAGTGATGCAAAGATTGAAGATTAAACCTTCTAAGGGCAACCAACTTAAAGGGAATGTGAGTATTAGTAAGATGGATAGGACTAGAAATTGGCAACCTCCTCCTAAGGATTTTGGAAAAGTCAATACCGATGGAGCCTCTAGAGGGAACCCTGGAAAAGCAAGTGTGGGAGGAATTGGTAGACTTTCAGATGGCTCCCTGGTTTTTACTTTTGCTGAGAATTTGGGTATTCTTTCCAATAACCTTGTTGAGGGGTATGGTATCCTTAGAGGCCTTGAGGAGGCTACTAAGGTTGGATGGGAAAAGGTGTTAGTTGAGTCTGACTCTCAACTTATGATTAATCTCTTGAAGACTCCTTCTAAGAATCATAAGGTGGATTGGAGAATAAAAAGAATTATTGAGAAGATTCAGTTAATCCGGATGGGATTTTTGAAAGTTGATTACAATCATGTGGTCGAGAGATCAAAACAAGAGTGTTGATGCTTTAGCTAATTGGGCTTTGGACAAAGGTGATCTTACTTGTTATGGCCACCCTCCTATATGGTGGGCTTCTCAAATTAGGGAAGCTCTTCTTTCTATCATTTCTTTGGATGGCTCCGAGTTCTGAAGGTACCTAGTTTCTTCTTGTTTTTTTTTGTTTCTCTTTGGTTCATTCAGTTTTTTTAGTTCCCTAGCTCATTCTATTCTTTATTTTGTTTCCTCTATTGATTCTTGCATTAATAGTCTTCTGGTCTAGATAGGTCATTGTTTTGTTCATTTTTTTTCTTTTGTCTTCTTTGTTTTTTTGTTTAGTTTTTTAAGGTGGGTGGGTTCTTTTGTTTTGTTTTGTTTTTGTGTTCTTTGTGTTGTTTTTTGTTGTTCTTGTGTTTTTGTTGTTTTTTTTTTATGTTTTTTGTTATTGTTCTTGTGTTTTTTTCGTTCTTGTTCTTGGGTTTCTCTTTGTTTGTGTTATTTCATTTTTTTATGTGTGAGTGTTTTCTATGTTTTTTGTTTTTGTTTATTGTCTGTTGTTGGTTGTTTTTTATTTTTATTTTTATTTATTTTATTTTTTAGGTTTTGGTTGTGTTTATTTTTCATGTTTTTTTGGGTTATGTCTTTGTAGTGTTCTGTTGTTTTTGTCTTGTTTGTGTTTTGTTATGTGGTTCTTGTGTTTTTCTATGTGGTTTGTGTTGTGGTTTATTTTATCTTATTGTGCGTGTTTGGTTGTGCTTTTGGTTTTGACACACTCAAGGAGCATGTTTTTTATTTTATTTTATTATTTTTGTTGTTATTTACTTTTTTTAATTTGGTTTTGTGTGTTTGTTTGCTCCTTGAGTATGTCAAAGGTGGTAGGCCGGGTCCGAGTCCTGGGCATTTTTGGCGGAATGGATACCCCTGCCTCCTTGGGTCTTACCGAAAGTGGCATCCCTTTTGGGATGTTTTCCACAAAAAAAAAAAAAAAAAAAAAGTTTGGTCAAGGCTATCGCAGAAATTGACCCTTTAATAACGTGCCAAAACTATGAGGTTAATGATATCACTATAGAGGAATGGTACGTAGATATTTTATATTTTTTGTTACATGGTAAGTGCCCTTCTCATTTGAATTCCACTCAGCGTAGGACACTATGTTTAAAATTAGCTAGATTTTTGATTAAATATAGTGTGTTGTATAGGAATAATCACAAAGGAATTTTCCTTCGTTGCATTACTCAAGAGGAAGCAACCCAAGTACTCAAAGACTTCCATGGTAAGTATGGAACTGGACATGGGTCAGCAAATGCGATAACACACAAAATTCTTAGGTCTTGGTATTATTATCCCCACTTGTTTAAATATGCACATGCACATGTAAGAACATGTCACATATGCCAAGTGGCAGCCAACAGAGAGCGGAATGCAGCAATGCCATTGTAGTCAGTGGTAGAGACGAGACCATTTGCACAATGGGGATTAGAATTTTTTGGGGTGATAAATCCTAACTCGTCTAATTCCCATAATTTCATCCTCATTGCTACTGATTACTGCACAAGGTAGAAAAAGGCTATACCTACTAAGAATACCACCTTCGATGTTGTGATTAGATTTCTAGAGGAAAACATAGTCACTCATTTTGGAATGCCTAACTCCATAGTAAGTGACAACGGTTTTGCCTTTCCTCTTTAGAATTTGCAAATTGGGCATACAACAATAAGGTGAGTCTAAAATTCTCTTCCAATTATTACCCCCAAGGCAATGGTTTGGTAGAATCATCAAATAAAAATTTATTATGCATAATAAAAAAATTACTTGAAAAGAACCCTAGAGATTGGCATAGTAAGTTAAAATTTTCCCTTTGGGTAGATAGGACTAGAAGCAAGGATTCAATTGGGACATCTCCTTATAATTTAATCTATGGGCAAGACTCTATTTTTCCTACTAATATGAAATTGCAAACTTTACATTTTATAAAAGACTATGTTGGGACTGCTGATAAACTTGAAACCAGATTAACCCAATTAATGCATCTTAATGAGAAAAGGGAGGAATCCATGCTTCATTTCAGAAAACATCAAGACTTAATCAAAAGGTGGTTTGATAAATGATACAAAATTAAGGTCTTTAAAGTTTTAGATTTAGTTTTGTTGTGGGATAAAAGGCATGAAAAAAGGAGAACATGAAAAGTTTGATTGCTTGTGGTTGGGACCCTATCTAATATCCGAAGTCGTAGGTGAAAATAATTTTAGATTAAAAACCTTGGATAGAAAATATTTGGCCTTACCCATCATTGGCCTTAATTTAAAGCATTATTTTCAGGCCTAAGGGTAGAGTCATTGTATTATATGTACACTAATCAGCTTTCTTAATTGTTTGTCTTATCAGTTTCATTTCCTATTTATTTGATCTTGTTTCTTTGATTTCAGAAGTCTTTAGTATGTCAAAGTGGTCCAGTTTTGGATTTGATTGTAGGAGTAAGAGGTCAGCCTATGTGTATACAAATGTCAACCAAGACTAAAAGGATGTGAAAAATTGGAATCATATGGCAAAAGGCTTGAACATGTGAAATATTATTTGTATCTCATGAAGCATGAAGTCATTGATCTTGCATATCATCCACCCATGTCTCAAAGGCACATTATTATTACATAAACATCATATGCTAAACCCAAACACTGAAAGTGATGTCCAATTATCTTGGGATCAAAGGCACAAAGAACACTAAGAAGATCTTAGGTTTGGAAGTTGTTGCCGAAGTTGTCGTAGGTCTATCACATTTTTGTCCATGTCCAACATCTTGGGTAAAATAATATGAAACCATACTTGGATGGGGATGTGAGGTGAAAATATAATTTTGGTCTATCTCGCCCTGCACATAGTCCATAAAACAGTGGTTTTTACCACTTTCACAATAATTGAAAGCCCAAAATAATAGTAATGATAGGGACAAATTCTCATCATGCTTAGGTTGAGAATATGATTCCCCAAAGCTTTGATTTTTCTCCATCACACCATGGATCATTGAGTTGTAAGGATCATACTACGTGTCCCTCATAAGGATGGGTAGTCATCCCAAGATTCAAAAAATCCAAAGCAAAATGTTCACCACTCCATTTCCATCACACCATTGACTATTGGGTTGTAAGGATCGTACTACATGTCCCTCAGAAGGATGGGTAGTCATCCCAAGATTCAAGAAGTCAAGATCAAAATCATGGACTATGGAGTTAACCTCCATCGGTGCTATAGATGCTTGACTGGCAGTGGAGTACACTCATGCTTGGTGACATAACTCTCGTAAGGTTGAGATTTATGGCCGCCATGAGGATAGATTAGTCTGATGACCTCATCCATAATCGGTTTAATTATTTTGGTCAAATATGAGAGCAGTAAAGGATAGGGCTATATTCTCATCACACCTTGGTTGAAAATCTGATTCCCCAAATCTCTAAGGTACACTTGCACACACTGGTCCCTGATGATGATGACTCATAACCAAGCCCTAGATCTAGTCAATGAATTCATCGCACACACAATTGATCCTAAGATGGTTAGACATTTTTGAGGTGTTTTCTCAAGCCACCATAGAATGTGTTGCTCATGCTATAAAATGTTTTACCCTCAAAGCTCTCCATATCCATTGCCAAAATTCTAGTCAGGTAAAATTGATGATGTAATGTAGAAAAGTTACAAAAAAAATAAGGTGTGGAGTGCTACACACACCCAGAGCTAATATTACATGATTCTAATATTTTACTATTCTTATAAGTCTATTGACATTATTCATGCATTTTTTGATGCTTGCTGCTTTTGGAGTGTGTTTTTAGATTTTCTTTTTGGGTTCTCACCGAAATGCTTAGGAGCATTTCCTAGTAGAGTCGCCATTTGTTGTGGAGTTTCCACAACCACCCCAAAATTCTTGGGGATCCACTTGTCATATTTTGATATGAAAGGTTTTTGGTTTTCTTTGGTTTGTAAGAATAGGGATGTTTGACCATTTTGTTTTAATGATTTTAATTGCTTTGGTTATTTGATATTTAATGATTAATTAATCTAGGCATTAATGCTTAGATTAATTAAAATCCATTTTGATGAATAAGAGTTTAATGTTCTTCATACTATCTAAGGTGATGGAACGTGTTTAACAAAGTAAGGCCTGACCTAAAACAAAAGAGGATACAAAAGGTACAAAGAAATTGAGATAGAAGCCAATATGTTATTATCTACCTAATATAATTGCATTAACTATATTATGTACATAATAGTAATATTTTTAAGATTATGTTATAAGGTTCTAAAATGTTATCATTATAATAATATTATTATGATTATATATTATAATGTTATTATTATAATAATATTGTTATTGTATATAATAATATTATTATAATGTACTTTATAAAAGATGTGATAATAATATTTATGATAAGGTAAAGTATAATGTCGTTTCGTTTTATTGCAGATAAGGCGATGGTGGCTATTCAAAAATATTCGAAGACATGAGTGGCTAGTCCAAGAACTAATATTTTGTATCAAATTCAATTTTTATTAAAAGCAAGCACTATTGTGGTGTTTTTAATTTGTAAGTTGATTGATATATTTTTTACTTAAAATTTTCGTAGAAGATAGCACCAAATTTGTGGTAGGATTGTGTAAAATATGGTATGCCTGAGTTTGATTTTCAAAGTTGTGTTTTTGTGTGTTGTAGCAAGTTTGTCCGAACATTTTATTCAAATTTGTTTTTTTACCCTAAGACATTTTTAATTTATTTGAGGCATTAATATTTAAGATAAAACCTAGTTTATTTTATAAAATATTTAAATTTTACAACTAGGTTAAAGTTTAAATTTATCACTCAAATATTTAATTCTATAAATATTTTGGGTGAATAAATTTCACAAAGGAGGGAATCAATGAACTTTTTATTTTAAATTTCATAAATTTTATAAAGTTCATTGAATTTATTTTATTAAAACGCTAAGTTAAATTTCAAAGATTCAGATTTATAGAAAGGGTTGTAAAATTTATTTAGGTCAAATATTTATGAAATGACCAGAAGTTGACATTTGATCTAACAACATGTAAATAACACAAGTCATTCAGAAACATATGCTTTATTCATTATCAAATTTGCATCGGTTACAAATAGGGAGAGTTTTCCCCTTTTCTTTTCATGAATAAACAATATAGGCCTGATGCCTCCTTCTGATGTCCCTCGGTGTAGGTGGGCTTCGTTGTATGCGGGCCACCACTGGGTTGTTGTTTGTTGGTGTTCCTTTCTTTCAAATCTACTGCATAACCTAAAAGAAACTTGCAAGAAAGGGTCAATACGTTGGGGGGCTTGCCCTAGTCAGGCCCCATATTTAAGAAGACGAAATGACTATAAAACTGTAACATAAATCCAAATAAAATGTGCAGAAGGTAATTATAGACTGAAACAAAGCTTACCTCCCAAATTTGGGGTGATTTGGGGCTTGCAGATGTGATTCGCAACCCGGGTTGCGAATTGGGGCCGGATTCACGAGGCAGGCTGTGATTTGAGTTGTGATGCTCTTTGGGAAATAGGAGATTTGAGCGTGATGCTCTTCTAGTGAAAACTCTTCGGTAGATCGATCCTAAGGCAGCTAGAGTGCCTCTGTATGCTATCAAAATCTGACTGTGTGCATCGAGAAGTAACTTGTTCAATGTTGGCTTTCCATTTCAGTAGAGTAACTGTACTTTGTTGAATTAGGGAATCAGACTTAATTAGGGGTTTATGACCCACTATTTATAGGCAAATGCAAGGTGCATGGGGGGGTTAGATAGACTAAACCTAGGTTTGGTTCTGACTAGGGTTAGGTTAAGAAATGCTATGTGGTAGCATCTCATTCTAAGTAGGAAATATCCTATCCTCACACATGTGTGAGGAAGGATTAGTGCTAATCCTAATTAAGCCTTAAGCATGTTTAGGGGAGGATTAAAAGAAAACCCTAGGAAACCCTAAATTGGCACATGTGGGAGGATTTGATTAACACTAATTATGAATTAAGAGTTAATTAATCCAATTTTGCCCTAAAAAGGGGCTTAAGTGAAGTCAACATTAAATTAGAATTTGATAATTGACTTTTAATTGATTTTGCCAATTAATACCCCGTGGGGGTGTCAATTGAGTGTAAATGGGCTATGCATCACCTCGGGTTGCCGTCTGAAGGTATCTTGATGCATAAGATGTGGTTTTGTGGACTTATTAGGGTTTTGGACCTGAAAGCCACTTGTGGAAGTCTACACGTTACTATGGCAATCTATGGAAGTCTACGCATGTCTACGCATGTCTACGCATGTCTATGCATGTCTACGCATGTCTACGCATGACTACAATAGTCTACAATAGCCTAGGGATGTCTAGAATCACCTATAGATATGCAAAAATAGCAATGTGTGACTTTTGGGTGTCTACATTTTACCCCTTTTTGTACTATACTATGTGGAACACAGTTTAATACAAAAATATGAAGGGTTTGTGCAGAAGGAAAAGGGGTAGAAGGGGAATGGAATCCAATCAAAGGGTATGTAGCCGCTCGAAGCGTGACCATACAAATAAATCGGGTATCCGAGGGAAAAGAAGAGAAAGAAATGGAATCTAATCGAAGGTATGTAGCCGCTCGAAGCGTGACCATACAACATCAATTGAATGTCCACAGGGGAAGAAGAGAGGAAGGAAAGAAGGAAAAGAGGAAAGAGATAAAAATAATGCTAGTAAGGGAAAATGAATGGTTATGAATGCAATGATGTGATTTTGTTGAGTCCGTATGACATTTACGATGCCATACTAGTTGCTTGAGAACAACAACTTTTGACTGCTTTGCTTTTGTGACCAGATCAGCGTGGTCCAAAAGTATGATTAGGACAAAAGCCTAACTAAATTTTTGTTGTTGATTGATTGATGAGAACATGGCAACAAGTGTCAAACCATTTGAGCTAGTTTAACATTTGGATCGTCAACTCGTGACCATATCAGCGTGGTCACGAAGTCCATTTCCAAATGTTGCACTAGGATTGATCAAATGTATCATCCATTGTGTACTCGACGTACATGAATGCTAGATTGACTTCTCCATGGTAACGCGTAACTCTCCTGATGTAACCCATGTCTGTTTGGGATTGAGATTATAATCGTATGATAATCTTCAACAAAAAATTTCGTAGACAAATGCGCTAACCGTGCTTTTGGATTTTTGATGTTGTGGTTGCATGCAAAACTGACTTTGGATATGAATACCCCCTCAAACGAGGAATCAACAATGAGGTGAATGAAGTGTGATGAATGGATGATGCAATGATTGATAAAGATACCAATGCATGATGGATATGATTGCTAGTAAGAAAAGAACAGAATGGGATCTAGTCAAAGGTATGTAGCCACTCGAAGCGTGACCATACAACATTGACTGGATAGCCAAGAGGGAGAAGAGAAAAAGAATGGGATCTAATCAAAGGTATGTAGCCGCTCGAAGCATGACCATACAACATTGATTAGATAGCCAAGAAGGAGAAGAGAAAATAATGGGATCTAATCAAAGGTATGTAGCCACTCGAAGCGTGACCATACAACATTGATTGGATAGCCAAGAAGGAGAAGAGAAAAGAATGGGATCTAATCAAAGGTATGTAGCCGCTCGAAGCGTGACCATACAACATTGATTGGATAGCCAAGAAGGAGAAGAGAAAATAATGGGATCTAATCAAAGGTATGTAGTCACTCAAAGCATGACCATACAACATTGATTGGATAGCCAAGAAGGAGAAAGAAAAGAATGGGATCTAATCAAAGGTATGTAGCCACGAAGCATGACCATACAACATTGATTGGATAGCCAAGAAGGAGAAAGAAAAGAATGGGATCTAATCAAAGGTATGTAGCCACTCAAGCATGACCATACAACATTGACTGATAGCCAAGAAGGAGAAGAGAAAAGAATGGGATCTAATCAAAGGTATGTAGTCGCTCAAAGCGTGACCATACAACATTGATTGGATAGCCAAGAAGGAGAAAGAAAAAGGGAAGGGGAAGAAGAGGAAAGAAATAAAAAGGCAATGCTAATAAAATGAAATAGGTGATTGTAAATGCAATGTTGTGTTGTTGTTGCGTCTGTATGACATTTACGATGCCATACTAGTTGCTTGAGAATGGCAATGGTTGTCGGTTGTACTTTTGCGACCAGGTCTGCATGGTCGCGGAGTATGACTGTGATGAGTTTATCGATAAAATGCAATGTGTGTGTGCAAGTGGTGTTAAAAGGTAATTTTTTGAGGCTCCTAGGGTTTTAGAGGGCATTTCCCTACTTTCCTAGGGTTTTGGGGATGTTCTGGTGTGTTCTGATTGAATTCGCTACCCGGGTCATGATTTTGACCTCATTCATGACCTGGGTCACGATTCTGACCTAACTCATGACCTGGGTCATGAAACGGTAGCTGAGTGGTTTTTAAGCCCAAATATGCATGGCGGGGCTCATTTGGACGATGCACGTGTGTGGAAAGCAACTTGGGAGAGTAGTTGATGGCACGCAAGGAGCGTGATTAGCGATTGTGAGAGCCAGGATGATGAAGGGACGCAGACCAGCTGGCATCAGGCATGGGGATCCACCGGTAAGTGATCTTTGACTTTGTTTTGTTTGTATTTTATTTTTTGGGAAAATATGAATGAGGGGGGGAGGTTTTCATCCCGATTTAAAAAAAATTGTAACTTTTAATTAAAATTTTGAACACGTAGTGATAGACGGGCCAAATGGGTACCCAAAAGTGTGGTCGGTTTTCTGATTGGGTTTGTTTTGTCGCCAATTTGACCGGGTAATGGGTAGAGTAGGTGTAGAGTTTGACTATCAGTTTTTGAGGTAACGGTGTACTGACATCGATATGTTTTTGCATTTTGTCTGCTAAAGTAGGAAATGGGTATTTGGTTATGTGACTGTTTTATTTTTATGACTTCGTTTGATGTGATTTTGAAATATGTCACTTTTTAGGTGTAATGTGTGAATACTAGGACGTTAGATCTGCCATGTTAGAGGTAGAATATTTAAAAACTAATGACACTTTCACCATAGAAGGGCAAAATGGGTGTCCAAAAATGTTAGTTGTTTTGGTAGTTGATTTCATTTGACATGCCTTTGATTTGCGTGCCACGGTGTAGATAGTAGTAAACTGAAAATGAGCTATAGGGAGCCCGATGTAGACTGTACTTGATGTCAGTTTGAACTTCCACCATTAAATGGGCAAATGGGTATCTAAAAATGTGACTGTTATTTTTAGATTGCGTGCCTGGATATGTTTTTGGTATTGGTGTTTTTAGGACAGATTTGATTGGTAGATCTGTGTTGATTGGTGCTTTGTTTCTGAATTTTGTTGACACATTTACCATTAAGTGGGCAAATGGGTATCCAAAAATGTGATTTGTTTTTGTATGTCATATTAATTAATCATGTTTTGGATTGCGTGCCATATTAGTTGTATAGTTGAGTTTGTTATTGGTTGTTTGGGCGACCAATGTGTACTGTATGTCGTATGTGTTTGGATTATTGCCATAAAATGACAAAATGGGTATCCAAATATGTGATTGTGTTGTTGATGTGTTTTATCATTTTATTTGTATGTTATTTTGTCTCGAGATGCATGTCAAATTAAATGTTTTTAATTTGTAAATTCTGAGTGATGATGTTATATGTGATTGATTGATTATGCATGTTACTGATGGGTGTTGTGATGTGTGTTGAACAGGTGAAGTCGCTTGAACCTCGTCATCGGGTGAGAAAGTTTAAGCAAGGTTTTGAAAAGTTGATGAAGACCGAGGAGGAATTGTAGTGGTTAGATGACATACACTTCCGTGGTGTATGGGAGTGTAAGAGCATCTTCACTAATAGGGCATTTGTGTCTGCCTTATGTGAGCGGTGGGATGCAGATCGAAAAACTTTTCATTTTCCTATGGGGGAAATGACCGTGACATTGGAGGATGTGTATCGCATCTATCGGTTGCCAATTGAGGGTGTTCCTATGAGGGCAGCCAAATATGGGAGGAAGGACGAGGTGTTGGAGAGATTCTTTGGTGCTGGGTGGAGAGAGATCGATGCTGCCAAGATGGACTATGAGTGGCTGTGGTGTCAGAAGAAGATATCCGATAGGCAGTGTGTGGCTATGATGATGATATCTACCTATGCTCTACCTGATAGTTCTGGGTTTCTGTTTACCTAGAACATGCTAGACATAGTTAGTGACCTGGTGGAGCACAAGGTTGTGTTTGCTTGGGCACTTGCACTTCTGGCCCAAGCGTATCATGAGTTATATGAGGTGGTTCGAGGTAGACGAATGGGATTGAGTGTGATTCCCTTGCTATAGGTATGGGCATGGGAACACATAGCCATTGAGAGGCCTTCTTTGCTACCTCAGCCTATACACGTGCAGGATAAGGAGCTTCCTTATGCCTTGAGATGGAGTACGGAGGTGGAGCAGGGTATGAAGAGGCCTCATGAGGGTGATCCCATTTTGTGGAGGATTAAGTTCAGCGAGTTGATAGTAGATGACATTATATGGAGGCCATGGATGGGTGGAGTGAGTTGGAGAGAGGATGATGAGCAGTTGTAGGCTATACGATGGGGCAGATGGTTGGTTGGGAGATATACTCGATAGACTGAGTATTTTTGGTTTGATCGAGTACAATGCTAGTTTGGATTATGATAGGATGTTCCAGGGACTCTTGTTAGCTATTTTAGGTGATAGGGAGATAGGGGAGAGCGCCCTATTGTACCACCTTGGGTTGGGGAGAGAGACCCTCCTATGGATATCCCGGATGTAGGGGATGCAGGGATGACACCGGAGTTTGATGCTTGGTGGGTGCTACAGTCTTGGGAGCCTGGGAGAGGTGTGGTGGATGGGTGGGTAGCACATGTTGCTGGGGCATCTCCGCCAGAGAGGAGGACGAGTAGGAGGACTCGAGTTGGGGGAGCGAGTACGGCTACTATTGAGGAGGATGTTCCTCTACGATGGTCACGACGTCGCGTAGGTGCCTCGATGAGCACCCAGGGTGTGAGGGTAGAGGAGGTGGATGTGGGTGTAGAGGTTGGGATGGAGTAGCCTATTGGAGTGCAGGCTGAGGGAGGTGGGGTGGTCGGTATGGGTGGTATCGATGATACCATTGATATTGGGGTATTTGTTGATATAGCACAGCAAATTCCTAATGATATTTTGGAGAGGCCAGCTGTAGAGGATGTACAGAGGTTGCATGATCAGATTCAGTAGTTGGAGGCAGGCATGGCGGAGATGAGGGCTGCTATGTCTAGACAGGATCAGGTGATCGATACTCTGACTAGTCAGTTGGTGGTCGAGGCCGCTAAGAAGATGATGTGCGAGACTACCTTGTTAGTGCATGAGATCCCTCTACCCGATTATGGTAATATCATGGTGCAGTCTGGGTCACAATCATAGGTGTGGGTGCCATCGCATCAAAGTCAGTGTAGTGTGGCTACTATGGGACAGAGAGGTGCTAGGGCTGAGGTTCAGGATCAGCCTACTATGGATCCGGTTCTGGAGTTTAGGGTGGAGTCGAGCCAGGCTGCAGGGATGTGAGTGAGCCGTGAGGGCCATGGGGAGACTCCTAGTGGGAGCTAGGATAGTTGTTACTGATTGTAGCCTGTGGGCATTTTTTATGGATGATATATGATGATGGGCATGATCCCAGGTTGTAGCCTTCGAGCATTTTGTATGGATGATATATATATATACCTTGTTGATTTTGGCTATTATATACATGTGTTATTTTTATGGTTTGAAATGTGTTCTTGTTTATGTTTGCATGGATTAGCGTAACATACTTTGTAGATATGTCTGATGAATAGATATACATGTATAACATGGTTTAGATCTATTATCGTGTTGTGGTATAAATGGATTGTAGAGTAGTGTTATGATTGTATTTCCAATGCGATATGATGTGATATTAAATGTGATTTCGTAATGAATGTATGTAGAATAATTGCGATACTGTGATTCTATACTGAAATGCATATGGGATGAATGCAATAAATGTAATTTGATATGAAATGCATGTAGGATGAATGTCTAGCTATAATGTGTATCAAATGTATCTGACATAGATGCATGTATGCATGTATGAACTTACTAAAATGCACCAAGGAAGCACTTGTATCATTGCATTTACCTGTATGGATGCTATCCATTCCATGATTTTAGGATCGATGGATAATGTAAGGCATGTGTAATAGTTTTGACTAACATAGTTATGACAATCAAATCTCAAACCCTTAGCTATGCAAGTGTTGTGGCAACTTATAACATGATCGGGCTGGTTCAAAGTCCTGTCTTGGACCTATGTGTGTGAATGTGTAATGTTCATTTATCCATTTTGAGGGAGGTAGGATTAACCCATTGTAGATGCTACCATACTAGCTAGCTCATCCATCCACAATAGTGATTTCTACAGAAGCGAGATGCTAATGTGAGAGATGTGTTGTCACCTATAAGATTATTCCACTGGTAGGTAGGTTTTTGGAATTATCCCATAGTGTTATGTTGAACCTAAGGACCAAAGGCGATAAGCATAACATGTGTGATATCAAGAGGCGTTTCCTTTTGTTTTCTGCCCCTGTTCTAGTGTTGACCTATCTGATTGTGGTAGTGCTCTTTTCATTTCTTTTTCTTTTTTTTTGCTATTCTATGATTTTTTTTGTCTATTCTGAGAGCATTGGCATTTGTTTTATGCTCTGTTCTTACCTTTTGCTTATGCTTGATCCCTTTGTTTATCCCCAGGTCATATTTTGACCATGCAGGTGATAGGACGAGTAGGGGATACCGTTCGCTAGATGGTGATATCTACTCAAGATGTCCTCTTTCCTAGGCTCAAAATTGTTAATGTGTGACCTGTTGTGAGTGATTCATGAGAGAAGTTGAACCAACCTAAAAGACCATAAGAAGAATGTACAAGACTCGGTAGCTATGGGTGACACTTGATTGCCTAAACTACAGAGTAGTCAAAATTAAACACGACACCTATGTATACCCTGATCCTGAAAAAGGGGGAATGGACATCCAGGTGGTGATGCTAACAAGTGCATGTATTATTCCTGCTGTGGCGCATTTTGGGAGAGAATGTACAAACATGAATTAAAATTTTAACTATAAAGCATATGGATATGTGCAATGCATGTAACTGTAAATGATGCAAGTGGAGGAATGCGATATTTACAAGAAGAAGGTTATGTTGTTTAGAAAGAGAATTTTAGAAGAACCTATTTACAGATGAGTGAAGTATGTAATGATGATAGAAAACGTGATGCTATGATCATGATTGCCCCAGTGTGTGGGGTGTGTGTGTGTAGTAGATGTATAAGCTTGTGAGTTGTATAAGTGTATGTAATAGTCGCCAAGAAGAAAGATGATGTAAAAGTGGAATGTACAGGTGGAAGAAGTGAGAAGAAATAGGCTTTGGTGACCAATCAAGGTAAGGGGATCACCAATAGCTGGTAATGATAGAAGAGAAGAAATAAATCAATGTATGTAAGAAGTAGAAGAATGAGATAGAAGAAGACGAGTAACTAACACTACTATCGGGAAAAATGGCATAGATCTGGGTGGGAGTGGGATGGTGAAGTGATGACATGGCTAGAGTTGTGGCTAGAGCCATAGTTGGCAATGTTATGAATATAACGAGTGGGCGCTATCAGGGTACTGTGGGGTGGTAAAGTCCTGGGAGTGATGCGGCATGGAGGACTGACAAGTTGGCTAAATGGAAAAGAATGCTCTGGTGATGGGGTACGCTCGCCATGCAACATGTTGTGCACCAGGGTTTCGAATGATCTGCATTCTTTGATATCATGACCTGGATGGCGATGGTAGATGCAAAATTGATTCTCATTGTAATTGCATGGTTTAGGATGCGAGGGGTCAGTAGGTCGAATCTCAGGTAGGTCAATAAGACCCTGGTGCATGAGATGATGGAACATTTTAGAAAGTGGCGTATGTGGAATAGGCATAGGATAGACGTATGGCTCTGGTGGAGGTGAGCGAGGTCTAGGTGAAAGAAGTTATGGTAATGGAGGCATGGGTCTAGGTTCTGGCATGGGTCGAGTTTAGGGTCGAGGAAGGGATCTACGTGGTGGCGAGGATGGATGGGTCATGGAAGACTATCATGGGTGAATGTGGCAATGGTAGTGGCTCATCTGCAACTCCAAAGCTTTGATACGGGAGATGAGATGTTGTATCTCATGGTGTGGTGGTGATGGTATTGGGGAAGGGGGCGATCGAGATTCCAAGGTGAATGGAATAGCTTGATGCATGGTAGAAAAAGGATAGGGCTATGATGAGGAAGCAGTAGAATGAAATGACTATGATGATTGTAAGATTTGTTGGGGTGGTAAGCCTCGTAGTGGTGAAGGTGGTGTTTTGAGGACCGGTGGCATGGGTGATGGCCCTGGGCGATGGTATGAATGGGAAAGAGGGATGTTTGCGTGACCGGCTTGAGTAGCTTGGGCCGCATGGGCTTGTAGAGCCTGGGCGTAGGTAGACTCACCATTGGGAAGGGGAGCGGGTAGAAATGTAGGGTGAGGTTGATGAGGTGCATACTCCCTATTAGGTGGGTGATAAGATCCTATGGGATGATGTGGATGATTTGTGGGTGAGTAATGATGTCTAAGGTCATCAGACGGATGGGAGGATGATCCTTGTGCTTGTGGTTGGGTGGATTCCTCTTTGTCATCGAAAGAGGACATGGTGATCTGGCTATCACCAGAGTGTGGTGAATAGGATGAGCCTCATTGGTGAGGGGAATGGTGTTGAGGTGAAGTGTGGTGACCTGATCGGGATGAGTGCGAGGAGCACCTGGCATGAAGGGTGGCTGGTGGTTGGGCGAGATCGACCGATGTAATGGGTTTTTGTTTGTGGCTATAGATGGTCCTGCATGGTTGTAGGTGAGGTCATTGTAGTTCTTTCCTGTTGATGATGTGAGTCCTGCAAAAGGAAAAACAAATACCTCAAGCATAAAAATGATAGAAAGGTGAAATGTACATGTATAGAGAAATAATAAAGCAAAAATAATAGATTCACACGGTGATGTGCTTGGTGATTTATTTCTAATACTATGTGACACTTGTGATGGTGAATGTGATTATGCATCATGCATTAAATGCATGAAGGTGCAAGATGTTGATGGGTTCAAGATCATTAAAGCCTTCAATATCGGCTAGACGATATGCTCCTGAACCGTATTTGTGTGTGATAATAAATGGACCCAACCAGTTTGGGGTGAATTTATCATGCTGCTAGTGAGGCTGACTTGTGATTTGCTAGTTTTCTTTGAGAACCAAGTCGCCAATCTGATATTCATGTTGATGTACCTTACTATTGTAGGCACGATGAAGGTGATCTTGATATACTCGTGTGTGCTCGATGGCATGTATGCGACGTTCATCGAGGAGTGTTAGTTGATCTAGATGGGCTTGGCGAGCAGTGTCATCATCAATGAAATCTTTCATGGATATCCATAAAGAGGGTATCTCTAGCTCAAGGGGCATGATAGCTTCTACCCCATAGACAAGTGAAAAATGTGTTGCCCCAGTGGGAGTATGAATGCTCATATGATAGGCCCACAAGGCTAGGGGTATTTGGTTATGCCAGTCTCGATGAGATTTTGCTATAGTTTTATGGAGAATAGAGTAGATGGTTTTGTTAGTGGCTTCGGCCTGGCCATTTCCTTGAGGGTAATATGGGGTTGAAAAGCTATGATGTATGTGAAATCTGTTGCATAGAGCTCGAATAATTTTGTTTTTGAAATATTTCCCATTATCTAAAATAATTTGGGAGGGAATTTTGAAGCGGCATATGATGTGCTCCATGATGAATGTTGCAATTTTGGCTCCTGTAGTTTGGACCAGTGGGATGGCTTTGACCCACTTTGTAAAATATTTTGTTGCTATAATGATAAATTTATGATTGCTAGAGGATGCAGGTGTAATTTGTCCAATTAGATCCAAGCCCCATTGGGAGAAGGGCCACATGGATTGGATTGGTTGAAGTGCTTGGGATGGTAAATGTGTTAAGTTGGCATGTTGTTGGCATTTGATGCAATATTTAACATACTCGCAGTAGTCTTGCTCCATTTTAGGCCAGTAGTAGCCCATACGGAGAATGCGTTTAGTAATCACCATGCCACTAAAATGGCCACCACAAGTGTCATCATGGGTTTCTTGTACAACCCATTGTGATTCTTGTGGTTCTAGGCAATGCAAGAGTATACCGTCATAGCTATGGTGGTAAAGGATGTCCCCCAGCAAGGTGTAGCGTATCGCTCTTTGTTTAAAGGTTCGACATTGGGCATGGGGTAGATCACATGGTAGGAAACCTAGTTTGATGTATTCTTTGATCTGTGAGAACCATGGGTCGTGAGGTTCAATGTTTACCACATATACACCACCATCATCTATGGGGGTGTGGGTGATATAGCAGATTGTGTAAGCATATGAATGGTTACAGATGTCATGTTGGACATTGGATTTTGTGGGATAAGGGACCCTAGGGAGGCCATGGTGTCTACAAAATGGTTTGATGAGCGTGACATGGCTTCGAGGTAATACCATTCAAACTAGGATAAGAGTTGTTGGGCGATCTTCTTGTATTGCTGGAGAATTGGACAATTGCATAGCCAAAGTTCCTGCACTTGATTGACAATCAAGAGTGAATCACCTATGATGTGAAGGCGCTTGATGTGCATAGTGTGTGCTTGTTTCAGTCCTAAGATTAGGGCTTCATATTCTACATTGTTATTGGTACAAGGAAAATCAAGTTTGAATGAAAATGGGAGTGGTTCTCCTTTAGGTGTAAAGAAAACAATACCTGCACCCCCAACATGGAGACACCTAGACCCATCAAAGAACATAGTGAGGTCAGCCATGAATTCTGGTTCGATGTACTCCTCATCTTTGGTTATGTGAAAGATAGAGTCATCGGGGAGTTGGATGAGTAAGGGTTGATTGTCAGTTATAGGGGCTTCAACCAGTTGGTCAGCAATGACTTGCCCTTTGATAGAATTTTGAGATACGAATTCTAGGTCAAACTCGGTTAGGAGCATAATCCATTTAGTTGTGCGGGAGTTGTGATAACTTTTGTTCATCATATACCATAGGGGATTGTCTCGGGCGATGACAAAAGTTGTGTGGTTTAACATGTAATGTCTTAGCTTCTGGGTGGCGAATACTACTGCTAGGCATAGCTTCTCCATGTACCCGTATCTCATTTCATAGCTAACTAGTGTGTGACTGATATAGTAGATAGCTTGCTCTTTGTCGAGAGCATTCTTTTGAGCTAGGAGTGTACCTAGCACAAGCTCTATGGCCGAGATGTATAGAGTCAATGGTAATTGTGGGTGCGGTGGTGACATAACCGATGGTGATGTGAGGTAGGTTTTGATGGCGTCGAATGCGACTTGATAGTTTTCATCCCATTTAAAGTGTACTCCTTTTTGTAGGAGATGGTTGAATGGTTGGCATTTGTCTGATAATTATGCTATAAATCTATGAATAGAGGTGATCTTGCCCTGTAAGCTACGTAATTGCTTTAAGGTAGTAGGAGGAGGCATCTCGATGATGGATTTCACCTTGCTAGGATCAACCTCAATGCCTCATTGGGAGACAATGAATCCTAGTATCTTTCCAGATGTAACACCGAACACGCACTTTTTTGGATTGAGGCGCACGTTGTGTTCTAGTAGTCGATCAAAAATCTGGCAGAGATCTTCGAGATGATCAACACATTTCTTTGATTTGGCTATGAGGTCATCTACATAGTCTTCCACATTTTTGTGCATTAGGTCATGAAATATGTAGGTCATGGCTCGTTGATAGGTTGCCCCAACATTTTTAAGGCCAAAGGGCATGACCTTGTAGCAAAAAGTCCCCCAGGGTGTTGTGAAGGAAGTTTTGTGTTGATCAGCTGGGTTGATCCTAATTTGATTATATCCAAAAAATCCATCCATGAGGGAAATCATTTCGTGACCTACGATGGAGTCAACCAGGGAATCAATGTTGGGTAACGAGAAGTTGTCTTTGGGACAAGCTTTGTTTAGGTCATGAAAGTATGTGCACATGCGAACATCACCAGATGGTTTAGGGATAGGGACCATGCTGGATACCCACTCAGGATAGTCGATGGGTATTATGAAATCAACATCTAGGAGCTTTTGAAGCTCGGATTTTACTATCAATGTGACAGTTGGATGCATGCATCATAGTTTCTATCTCACTGGTTTGGCATTGGGATCTAGTATAATATTATGCACTACCACGACAGGGTCAAGTCCCGGCATGTCTTTGTAAGACCATGCGAACACTTTTATATACTTGCATAAGAAGTTCATGAAGGTGATACACTCCTCGGGTGAGAGGCTGGTGGCTAGTTTGAGGATGTGTGGATTTTTTGGATCATCATCGATGTCTACGTCGATCGTGTCTTCGATGAGCATGCGAGATCCATCATGCAACTATTTAGGGATAGGGATGAGATTGAAGTCATCGATGGCCTCATTGAACTCGAATTCATCATCTACATAAATGCCCATGTGATGGACTTGAGGGATTTGGTGTGACGTGGATGAGGAAGGGGCATTTGCCATTCGCAAGATGTGAGGAGAGAGAAGAAAGTCTCCAGGTGCTGGTATGTGTGAAATGTGTGTGAGATCGATAAATTTTGGGTTTGGGGTATCGTCTCGAATCCATTGATGGCTGTAATGGAGGGGAGAATGTAAATCTACCTCAACCATGTTAATCGATGTTGTAGGTGAAGTAGGTGGGGTAGAATCTGGTGATGGAGGTTGAATAGGTTGTGCACATCCAAAAAGACTCAAGGGAGGTCATAGGACGATGGGTGGCGATCGAGGATGAGAGGCTACTCTTTGTAACTATCTATGTATAGGCAGGAATATAGGTAGGCGTATCGGTGGTGGATCAGGTGGAATCGGGTCTGGCTCTATTGGTGGTGGATCATGCGAGAGTGGGTCTGGCTCTATTGGTGGTGTAACCAAGGATAAGGTAGCAAAGTGTTCTACCAATCTCTGAACATCACAGAACAATGAGGTATCCAGCATGGGAGATTCTTGGAAGAAATCATAGGGGATGGTGATAGTCGATGTGGGCGAAGGCATGTCTTCTAGCATATCCATGTCAATGTACTCTTCCAAGGTGTGTGTTGGACATGGAGGAGGATGTAAAGAGAGATCTTGGATCTCATATTCTAACGTGTAGACAATAGTTGAGCGATAACCTAGGCTGGTTTTGTCGGTAGGTGATCGGACACGAGGGTTAATGGGTGTACGTAGCCCTTGCTCATAATGGCCTAGTCTAAACCCATGCCAATGAAAGTGTTGTAGGTAGCGCAAGGCAAATTGAGGGTTGGCTAGGTGTGTGATTGCATCACCCGAGCTGGATTGTGGTGGTGGAGAAGCTGGTGAGGGGATTGAGGAATCTACTCCCGCATACACAAAGTTGGTGTGGTTTTTGGGACTTCCTAGCTGTATGACAGTTCCAATAGTCAATACCGAGGCTGAGGGACGACCAAAATCTTGGGTATATTGGATAGGGGTGTCACATACATGGGCATCACACATGTTATAGTCTCCTAAGCCATTTTTCATCATGAATATGGATATGCATGGCGTAGCACGCTCTAGCGATTGGGGTGGCGTATCCGAATCATATGATGAAGGAGAAAGTTGGGATTCTCTGATGGTGGTAGTCAAAGGATGTGGAGGTTGTTTATCCAAGTTGGGTGTTGGCTGTTCAGGTTCATGATGTTTGGTTGTTGTGGGTTGAATAGGTTGTTTGTTCTATGTAGGGGATGACATCGATGCAGGTACAGGGATGCATGGAGAGGTGAATGTCTTAGGTTTTGGTCAGAAGGGAAGGGGCGGTGTCTACGGTGTAGGAAGGATAGAGGCTTCCATATGCAAGGGTGAGGGAGGTAATGTAGTTGGTTGTGTAATGGGTGGCGATGGTGGTTGCGACACCATGGGTGGAAATTTGAATGGTAGAGGTTGAGAAGGTTGTGGAGGCCATAAGGATGGCGATGGGGAAGGCATAGTATCAGCTTTAGGTCCTCTAGTAGATGATGTTAATGGTGCAGATATCGAGGCTTGTGTTGTCGATGAACATTGGGATGTTGAGGTGAAAATTGGTGAGGATGTCGATGCTCCTACTGACTGGTGGGAAGATACAGGGAATAGTTGGGAATATGAGAATGAAGGCGCAAGGGGAAGGTCTACGATGTTACAAAACTTAAAGGGGTCTCCATCGGCTGGGACATAATGAACGAGTCCATTGTGGATGTACTTGAGGCAATGATGCAATGTGGATGGGACACACTGCATGTCTCTGATCCAAGGGTGACCAAGGAGAATATTGTATTGCATTTCTCCTTGAATGATGTGGAAGAGGATGGGGATCGTACGGATGCCTACGTGAATGGGTAGAACTACGGATCCTACGGTAGGTCTCATGGAACCATCAAAAGCACGTAGGTCTAGGGAAGGTGTGGTGAAATGTGCTGGAGGGAGGTGTAGGTGATGTAAGGCTACTATTGATATGATACTGATGGATGAGCCCATGTCAACGAGTACCCACTTGTAGGTAATGTCATTGATATTAGCTTGTATGTGGAGGGGAGGGTCGGCTCCTTCACCAACGAGTTTCGTTATCTCGTGGTCATGAAAGCTAATTGATGGTTGAAGGCATCATGGGATGTTCCCTACAAAATTGACAAAAGCATTTGTGTCATGTGTCTCTAAGTCAATGGAACGTAGGATGTCATTCAATGCCTCATGATGGGGTTGAGATTGTTGTAAGAGGTCAAATATGGATAACCGCATGGGGGCATTACGTAGCTGATGGGTTAGACTACCACGGATGGTAATCACATTTTGAGGTGGTGGCGGTATGATGTTAGGCCTTTGTGGTGTTTGTGGGGACATAAACTGGATAGGAGGAGAAATAATAGGTGTTGTCTGGGGTGATGGGTACCGTTGGTTTCTCGTAGTAAGGTTGATCATGCCTACTACTCCGCATGATGGAGGATCACGTTGGACATTGTTGACTTGGCGAGGGGGCACTGGAGGATTGTTTGGAGGTCTAGGGGGATTGGGTCCTCTATGATCTGGTAGAGGGTTTTGGAAGATCCCTAGGTTTTGGTTCTATGGGGCTAGCGGGTTTGCTACCTAAATAATGCCCCTATCGATTAGGTCTTGAACTTGTCCATGAAAGGAGCAACATGAATCGATATTATGGCCACACTACCTATGAAAGGGATAAAAGAACTGTTCATTGTAGTCATGATATTTGGGTGCATTTGGATCCAATGGGTGGATGTCGGGTAGAACGAGATGGTTACCCTCATACAATCTATGGAACAGGGCTGGTAATGGTTCAGATAAAGGTGTAAAGTTGCATGGTGGACCCTATGGGTGCATACCATGGTACTACTATGGTCGAGGTGGGGTAGGCATAGTAGCTTGGAGTGGTTGCGGTTGTGGCATATAGGGTGGAGGAGTTGGTACTAGTGCTAGGGTAGCAACTACAACTTGGTTGGTTTGCTGTGGTCGTGGGTAAGGTTGAGTGGGTGCGGGTCTATTGAAGTGAAATTTGGAGTTGTAGTTGGTTTTGGATCTCAACTTAATCTTCCCATATTGCACTTTAATATCTTCGATCACTTTCACTTGTGATATAGCATCTTCAAAAGTATGACTTTGATGAAGTTGGAGGGATGTGGAAATATGTTTGTGGCAGCTCTTGGAAAAGAGAGTCACAAGCTCCAAGGTGGGGAGGCTATGGGAAAGATCATGAATAATCACTCTCCATATGGTGACAAACTTAGTTATGGGTTCGTCATCTGCCTATCGTAAGGCATAGACATCAAAAAATGTGGTCTTTTTCTTGATGTTGATGGAAAAGTGTTCTAAGAAGGAATTGGCCAATTGTTCAAAGGTGTACAGGCTATGGTGTGGTAGCATGTTGTACCAATCCAAGGCTAGCCCAACGAGGGATAGGGAGAAGGTATGCAACATAAGAGGATTACTACTATGAAGTTGGTAACAGGACGAGTGGTAGTTGCTCACATGTTCTTTGGGATCTTCCTTGCCTCTATACTTGTCAAATTTTGGTATTTCAAAGCGATAGGGATAAGGAGGGATAGGAATGGATGGATGTACTAGCTCATTGCACAATTCATCATAGCAAGGCTTTTGTGGCCCGTAGCTAGAAGTGCATAGGTTCAACATTTTGACTTCATCCCGTAAGAGTTGAAGTTTAGGTGTCATGGGAGTCGAAGGTTGGGCTATGATAGGTTGACCCTATGGATGTGGTGGATACTGGTATTGTTTTTCTTCATAGTATTATGGGGAATACTATTGTGCTTGATCGTGATAAGGCGGGTACTGGGTGACATGTGTTGTAGTGTCTACAGGCACACTAGGTTGTGGGGTAGGCGTCTGTTGAGGATAATAGTACTATGACTGTGAGGCATATGGTTGTGGCATAGGTACTTGTTGGTTTGGGGCCTACTGTACCGGTTGGACCATAGGTGGTGATGACCAAACCAGTGGAGGAGTAAAGAAGCTAGGTGTAGTTGGTGGTAATGTAGGTGTCGATGCTACTGGTGCTAGAGGTGGTCGAGACGAGGTATCAAAATACGAGATCTGTCTTTGCCCTGGAGGGTAGGAAGTAGGGAAGCTAAACTATGTGGAATAGTTTGGTTGAGTAGGTGCATAAGCTACTAGTGTTGATCCATAGGTAGGATGGATATGGGTAGTTGGGGCCTAAAAAGGCATAGGTGGTGGTATCCTAAAGGTCATTGTAGGAAAAGGTGGCTCCAAGGGTTGGGTGTCATGCACTTTGGATACCTGTGAGATAGGCAAGAATGTTGCTAAAAAGGTGGGATAAGTTATCGAGATAGGAGCTCAGGTTGAGGGGAAAGTGTAAGTGTATACTCCTGCTTGGGTTTGCATCTCTTGCTCCTGAAGAGGCTATTGGGAAGTACCCTCCGATATGGTGAAGAACGGCTCTTGGGAAGAGGATGGTTGGTACTCTTGTGAGGAGTATGGGCGTGAGGTTTGAGGGAATGCTTATGGTTCTTGCTGGGTAGGGATCTATTGTGTAGTTTGGAAGGATGGACTCTAGCTTCCTACAATGGATGAGGATGGGTCAGACACCATTCCTATGGTAGGGGCGAATGATGCGACCTCGGGACAAGTACGGTTTAGAAGGGAGGAATCATTCTCAAATAGGGATTGAGATAAATTCTGGAAAAAGGGGTGTGCAAAGGTGGGTGACGTAGGCATGACCTCCTCATCTATGGTGAAGGCTAGAGGAGACTATCCTGGTGCTATGTAGATTACATGATCACAGAACATGGTCGAGGGATTAGGTGAGGATGGGGTGTATAGCCTTCACCATAGATGAGGAGGTCATGCCTACGTCACCTGGTGTATAGGGGGGTTGAAAGCTGGTGGATGGTAAAAATCCACCGACACCAGTATTAAGCGATGGATTGGGGATGAATTCCAATCTCACCACTTGTTTAAGTACCACGTGAGTGTGTGTGGGTTTGCATTTCACTATCGATGTATGCAAGATAAGAAACTAGCTACTTACCTTTTCAAAAGAAACTAACCCTAATTCCCTTTCAAAAGAAACTAATCTACTTTTGAAAGCATATAAACAAATAAATCAAGTGTATGGAGTGGAGGGGATTAGAACCCTAATTTGAAATTTTGAATACAAAAATTTCTCTCAAACAAAGGAATAAGGGATTAGGAACCTTAATTTGTTGTTAGAATGAAAAGATATTTCAGAAATGGAATAGGGGATTAGAAACCCTGATTTTCTTGAACATGTATAGTTCTTTCTAACAATGAAATCTATTAATGAAATGGAATCAACGTAGGCTTGTGCTACATGCAAGATACAAGGACATATGCAAACTTATTTGAGAAATAAATTTTATGAACTTGCTGGAAAGTTGCAGGTCCTAAAAATTTCAGAAACCCTAATGCTTTAACAACTTTGCAATGAAAGCAAGACTACCTTAAGCAATGATCATTACACTAATCTAGTACATTTTTGTATCCAAAACTCACAACAAAGGTAGAATAAGGGAAAATACCTACATTATGATGCTAGCAGGGGTTTATTTAGACCTTGAGGAGGTTACCCCAGCTGATTTGGGGGTTTTGAAGGTGTTTATGCTCAAATCGTGACCCAGGTCATGAATTTGACCTAAATCATAGGGTGGGTCATGAATCAGGTGCAGAGGATTCAAATTAGAGAGCTAAGGGCCTAGGAGGGGTCCTAGGGCTTTGAGAGGTCTTTGTGAACAACATATTTGGTACCTATAATACACAAAAATAGAAGATAATGTCATATTTATAAGGAAACTAAACCTAGCACTATCCATTGTGGGGGTCCCACCGGGCATGCCATAATGAAATGACCAAAAGTTGACATTTGATCTAACAACATGTAAATAACACAAGTCATTCATAAACATATGCTTTATTCATTATCAAATTTGCATCGATTACAAATAGGGAGAGTTTTCCACTTTTCTTTTCATGAATAAACAATATAGGCTTGATGCCTCCTTCTGATGTCCCTCAGTGTAGGTGGGCTTCATTGTATGTGACCACCATTGGGTTGTTGTTTGTTGGTGTTCCTTTCTTTCAAATCTATTGCATAACCTAAAAGAAACTTGCAAGAAAGGGTCAATACGTTGGTGGGCTTGCCCTAGTCGGACCCCATATTTAAGAAGACAAAATGACTATAAAACTGTAACATAAATCCAAATAAAATATGCATAAGGTAATTATAGACTGAAACAAAGCTTACCTCCAAAATTTGGGGTGATTTGGGGCTTGCAGATGTGATTCGCAACCCAGGTTGCGAAATGGGGCCGGATTCGCAAGGCAGGCTACGATTTGAGCTGTGATGCTCTTCTGGTGAAATCTGTTAGGACCCTCCTAACATGTCCTAGTACTTATATTATTTATTAATTATATTCTAGGGTCACAACCCTTCACTCTTACAACTATTAGACTAGGTATTTAAATGCAATCCAAATATGATAATAAGGCATCATCAAACAAATATATTAATTAAGTCTATTGTGGGTTTTTCTACCTTACAATCAAAAAGCGATTCAATATAAAAATGATTCCTCCTTCCACACTATTTAGTTTCATACCATCTAGATCAAAGCTAGATCAAGGAGCAAATTCACCATTAATTTTTTTTTTTTTTTTTTTGCCTGCCACCCTGCCAGTCTACCTTCCCGCCTGTCGTCCTGTCAGTTTGCCTTCTTCCTGTCGCCCTGCCGACCGCTGTGCGCTCTCGACCCTGATGCATTTACAAGCTACCTATTAAATAACAGAGAGAAACAAATTAAAAAATTTTATAGGGCATTGCCCACCAAATTTTTGACAAATTTTGAAAAAAAAAAATTTAAAACAACTTATAAAGTTAAACAAAAAAAAATTTGCTCACCTATACCAAGTCATATTTATCGTTACCTACACCAACCGCAATGGCTGAAGGACGAAAATCACTGGATTCCATTCATGAGAAACACGAAAGGCTCGCTAAAGAAGTTCAACAAGAAAGAGAGGAGAATACCCGTAACACAAGAGAACTCTTCGAGAAAATATTTGCAATGGATGTTAAACTTGATGCCATCAGTCAAAATCAGGAAACAACACATGCAAATTCAACCAATAACGGGTCATCAAACCGAGCAATGTTAGGAGGTCCACAAACTTCAATTCTACCATGGACGACCAAATTAGACTTCCCAAAATTTGAAGGAGGAGACCCTAAAAACTAGATCTACCGAGCAGAGCAATATTTCTCACTAAATCAAATTCCGAAAATGCAAAAAGTGCATATCACCTCCTTCCACTTGGAAAATGATGCCATCCAATGGTACCAATGGTTCGAGAAAACTAACGGCACTCCGATGTGGTCAAACTTTACATAGAATCTATTAGTGCGATTCGGCCCTAGCAAGTTTCAAAGCTTTACAAGGGCCCTCACTAAATTATGCCAAACCACTTCGGTAAGCGAATACCAAGAAGAATTTGAAAGGCTAGCTAATTGAACATCCGGATTAGACGCTGCCTTATTTCAAGAATGTTTTGTCAGTGGATTAAAGGAAAAAATTTGAATAGAGGTGCAAATGTATAACCCTACAAACATGTTAGAGACCATCGACTTGGTGAAATTAGCGGAGGACAAAATCAAGGTACGGAATCGGTTCACAAAACCAACTTAGGGGAAACCATCAAACACTTATACCAACCCCAAACCAATGCAAAATGGACGAACCCAAAACTCCTACACAACCCCCAAAATTAACCCTGCTCTACCAATTAAGCGTCTAAGTTTCAAGGAAATGAAGGAAAGACAAGCTAAGGGTCTTTGCTACCATTGCGATGAGAAATTTGACAAAAATCATAAATGTGCCTCACGGAAATTATATATTCTAGATGCCATAGAGGAAGGGAATTCTACTGAAGAGGAACCTAAACTCAAAGAAGAGGTATTATCCAACACACTTGAAAGTGACGAAGAAAATGCACCAAAGGTTTCCTTCAACGCCCTTGCCGGATTTTTTGCCCCTCAAACAATGTGAGTAAAAGGGTATTTTAAGAAACAAAACCTTACCGTGCTCCTAGATTCTGGTAGCACGCACAATTTTATCGATCCAAAGGTGGCTAAAAAAGCAAATTATTTTATATACTTGTTGAGTGGTATTTTCACCCAATTGTGAAAGTACACTCTCCTTTAGGATTTGGGTTCCAAATCCCCTCTTGCAAAGAAGTTAAACAAACAACTTCTCCAAGGTCTCCAGTGTATTAGCATTTGCATATGTGTATTAGTAATCTCAAATAAAGATATTCAATTTAAATGCTTGGAACACCTTAGTGATTGCAAGTAATTGTAAACAAGGGGCAATGTTGGTTTATTTCACCATGAAACTTTAGTGATTGTTCATTGTTTTTTTGGATTTTGAAATTTTTTAAATGTTTATTTTAATGCCTGAAAATTTAAAATAAGTTAAAATTTCTGGAAAAATAAAATGCAGAAAAATGAAAATGAAATGCAGAAAACTGAAAATAAAATGCATTCAGTATGATGCTATCCTATTTCGACAAAACCGAAGATGTGAGGTCTCCATGCATGCAACCTAACCTATTGGACTTGCAAAACAAGCACAATCCCCATAGACTAAGTGCTGGTTCCTAGGGTTTAAAATAAATTTCAGGTTCAAGCATTCACATGAAGCAACCAAGAAAACTTGCATTAACTCCATCTACAAACTCGAAATCTGAAAAAGAGAAAAGAAATAGACATTAAATCCATAGCATGCAAAGAGAATCTCCTTCTTTCTTGCCCACAAGATGCAAATTTCTGAAAACTTCTGCATTAAAAATGTGTCATTTTACAATAGCAAAATTTTTGGTTTTCCCAAACCAGTCCATGGAAGAAAAATGACTCAAACGGGTCCAGAATGGCCCTCTTGCCTTCAAATCTGCAACTCTGCTCGCAGCAATTTCCAACCCTTCAGGCCTCTTTGAATGGCGTATTTAAAATTTTCAAGAAGCTTTTCGTTTCATTTTCCAATGGCTGTTCGTTTCACCTTCCCTTGTGCATGCATGTGTTTTGGTTTCCAAAAAGGCTTTTCGTTTCTATTTTGTGGCCCTTCGTTTCATTTTCTCCACATGGGCTTGCATCCGTTTCCTTTCGTGTGTAACGACCATCTTAAATGATTTCAAATCATTAAATATTCCTTATGTAACGTTTTGTCTTATTCATTGGATTTTGTCCTTATGTCCACGTCACTATGCAAGTCCGTTACCTTGGTGAAAATCGAACATGTCGTCGATATCGTGACACTTTTGTTTCTCTCTTCCTTTTAGCGAAAATGCAACATGTCGCTGATATTCGCGACACTTTCTTTTTTCTTTTAGTCTGAAATGCAACATGTCGCGATATCGTCGACACTTTTCTCTTTTGCACAAAATGCAACATGTCGCGATATCGCGACACTTTTCTCTTTCCCAACATCATTTCTTCAGATATCGAACTTTTTCTTTTGGCGAAATGCAACATGTCGCGATATTCGCGACACTTTTTCTCTTTTGCCATAAAAGCAACATGTCGCCATATCCGCACACTTTTCTCTTTGGCTGAAAATGCAACATGTCGCGATATCGCGACACTTTTTCTCTTTGCACCGTATACTTTTTTTTATGCAACATGTCGCGATATCGTCGACACTTTTTCTCTTTTGCGAATGCAACATGTCGCGATATCGTGACACTTTTTCTCTTTTGGCCATGCAACATGTCGCGATATCGCGACACTTTTTCTCTTTTGGCCGAAATGCAACATGTCGCGATATCGCGACACTTTTTCTCTTTTGCCACGAAATGCAACATGTCGCGATATCGCGACACTTTTCTTCATACCTTTTTTTTCAACATGTCGCGATATCGCGACACTTTTTCTCTTTGGCTGATATGCAACATGTCGCGATATCGACACTTTTTCCCCTAAATGCAACATGTCGCGATATCGCGACACTTTTTCTCCTTGTGGTGTTTTGCTTTTTCTTTGATCTTTAGCATATGGGCCACTTCGGTCTTCTTGGAACACATGCAAAAAAGGTGGGTCCCCAATTTTGGGGTACGTTGTGGAGCAGCCACAACAAATGGTGACTCTGTTGGGAAATGCTCCTGAGCATTTCGGTGAGAACTCAACCTGAAAACACACAGACTCAAATACAAGCGTCAGAAAATATCCCAAGAATGAAACTAGACGAGAAATACATGAAGCATTAGAATTATTAAGCATCAGCTCGGTGTGTGCAATGTGCTTCATTCCCTATCATTTGAAACTCGTTCAACTTTCCATTGTCAGTTTCACTTATGATTCGTATGCAAGGCTATGAATGATTTGTGCAGGATTTGATGTATGACAACTATGTTAGAGATATAACAACCTGCTTTGCAAAGGCTCAAACTTTCTAGTATCATGAACAAACATATTAAAACTGTCAAACCCTCTTAGGACCAAATATATGTATACTGAATTAATTTACTAGATCCCAAAGTTGGTTATGTGTCCCTACCATCTTGAACCCATGTGCAAGTGTAAGTGAAATCAGAGCTTTGGGGAATAGGATTCCCAACCTAAGCGAGATGGGAATTTAACCCTATCCTTACTACTATGATCTGGAGTTCATTACCTCATCTTGAACAAAATGATTTAACCTGTTATGGATGAAACTGTCAGGCTAGCCTGTCCGTTTGAGCAATCAGTGGTCTTGCTTTTAGACAAGACATGTTGCCACGCATGAGCATACTCCACTGCCAACCAGGCGTCTATAGCCCCGGTGGAGATCAACCCCATAATCCAGGATTTGGCTCTACTTTTGATTTCTTGGACCTTGGGGATGACTACCCATCCTTGCAAGGGACATGTAGTACGATCCTTCCAATCCAATATTAATAAAGAAATGAAAAAAATATTTGCTTTGGAATTTCAAGTTCTTGAGTGGGCAAAATAGAATCTTTGGGGAATCGGATTCTCAACCTAAGCGAGATGAGAATTAGACCCTATCCTTACTACTCCATGAAGGTCAAATCGAAGCTTTGGGGAGTTGGATCCTCAACCTAAGTTCGATGAGGATTTAACCCTATCCTTACTACTCCGATTTTAGGCTTTAAGCACTATGGGAGTGGTAAAAACCACTATTTTAAGGATTATGTTGCATAATAGGACAGACACGAAATACTCCTTTCGCCTCACCTTTTCTTCCAAGTATGGTTTTGACCATTTTGCTCAAGATCCTCTTTAATATGTGTAGAACGTGCTTGGTTCAAGATAGTTCGGGCATCAGTTCCCAACCTTAGGATCCTTTTAATATATGTTATGTAATAACCCTAAGAGGATTCGACACCTTTTCAATGATTGTATATGAAATGAAGATGCAACTGAGATGAAATGTATATGCAATGTGGAATGTAACATGAGATATGAATGCATTGCTCCTTTTGAAATGCGGATGGAGTATACCACCTACTTTACCATAATTTATAAAACTGACAACTTCATGCATCACAAGTTCCAAACGATATTCTTTAATGTGTTTGCGATATTCGTGGAGCTTTCTGCAATACAATTCCGATGTTTCATATTCTCCTAGTCTTAGTCAACATTCATAAGGACCTAAGTTGACATCTCGTTTTTCTTTTAGACAAACCAAAAGTGTCCAAAGGACCAACACACAAAACTTAAAACCAAAATGAGATCCAATCCAAAACCAAAACACGAAAACCAAAAGTATATACAAATGTACAATATAATGCAAGATGGTGCAAAAGTTTGGATTATCATTTTCCCGGATCCCAAACCTGATTGGAATTCTTTAAAAGACGTATGACGTGATACGCATACCAAGTTTTGTAGGAATCCAACAAAAACAAGATCAAACCAAACAAAGAAACAAACTTCCACTTGCCCCTCTCACCATACCAATTTGATTTAGTTTCATTAATAATCCTATGGTGGAGTTTCAAGTTTTCAAATTGATTAGACAATGATTGATATTCAATTCCTTTATGTCTATTCTTTAAGATGTCCATTCCGCACTTTGATTCATGGTGTAGAAATAAGCTTTCATTTTCATTCAATAAAGCCATAACATTAATAATATTTGAATCAAACCATTCATTAGGCAAACCTTCATTCGAATTTTGCATGGTGAAACCAAAAAGGTGAGATTTTACCTTTGGCATGTTTTCATTTGACCTTACTTGAAGAGGATTTGAAAATTCCTCTTTTCTCTCATGACATTCATCATCATGTAGCACTTGTTCTTTCTCCATGACTTGTTTATCAAAGGCACCAAACTTAGGTACCCAATTGAAAATATGTCCATCCCTTTCAAACCATAAGTCTTGTCTATCTAGGGGTGGGTTAACTAACACATTTCCATGATCAATCACTTGGGTTGTTTTGGGTAACGTGAGATTTTCAATTGGATCATCAATGATATCAAACCCAAATGATTTAGGTTTTGTAATTTTCTCATTTTGAAATGGCATAATCATTGTAGCACAAGTAAGTGGATCAAGATTTTCAATTTCTTTTCCTTCAAAGGAATCTAAAGCAAATGACTCTCTTTCTTGATTCATGGTTGTAGAATCCTTATCATGTTCCAAAATTTGATGAGATTCGAATTCCTCTTCCAAAACTTTCTCAAATTGTACAGGATTTATAGTATCCTCATGTGAGGAAGCAATTGAGTTATCCTGCATATTAATTGACACAACAAGTTTATTAGAAGATTTAGATTGATAATATTCTTCCCATTTCTTCCATGAATCATAGTAATCATCCTCCAAGTTCAAGTTGTGATGCTCAAGTACTTCTTCTTCATCTTCCGATTCATCAACATGTTTCTCACCCCATTCATCTTCACCTTCCTCATTCTCACTCTCTTGACGATATAGAGTTTCCACCACCAAAATGTTGTCCTCTCCTTGTTGATGTTGGGGTGGACCCTTATTTGGCACAAGTTCCAAATCATCCACTTGAGCTTGGAGACAATGGGTATACCTAGCAATTTTGGGACAATTCCTTTCATTATGCTCCTTTGTATTATGCAATCTACACCCCTTTTCCCATGCAAAATCAGAAATATTAAGAATGGAACTAGAGTGACTTGGTCCTGCAGAAGTATCTATCTGATTAGCAATAGGGGAAGGCACACCCCCATTGTTTGGCTTCGTATTCCACTGTCTCCCTCTATTGTTGAAGTTTCGATTTGGGTGAGGGGCATGGGATTCATACTTCTATTTTTGAACCAAATCATTACTCAATTTGTGAACTATATTTTTGAGCTCTTCAACCTCTGAATAAATCTCTTTTGGTTGAGCTATGTTATTGCTAGTTCCAATAGGATTTGCGTAATTGGTGAGATCTTGACTTAACATTTGAGTTGGATTTTGAGCCACTTGATTTGCGTAGGGATTCACACTTTGAATCGGAATTGGATTGGGTGCGTAAGCGGGTGTTGATGAATATGGTTGTTGATAAGGCAAAGCATTTATGCCTGATATTTGTGGTGCCATGATCTGATTCATCATAGGAGCTTGACCATATGGACCATATTGTCCTACCATAGGCACCTGTGGTGTCATTTGTTGTTCAATGGTCATAGCTTCATTGTAGGCTAGAGCAAGCGTGGTAACTTGAGGATTTCGCCTTGCAAACATTGCCGTCATAGGATCCAATGCCCCAAAATATATTTGCAAAGCTACTGCGGGATCAATGGCAAAATGTCGAATTGCTCTATTATAGCACTTCTGAAATCTCTTGATTAAAAGTTTGGATTGGCTCACCCTGGCCTCTTTTGCATGTAATGAACTGATTATAGATGATTGTGGGATCTAATGGTGACCTGAATTGGTTGACAAAAGCATCCTCCATTTGCGTCCATGACGTAATGGAACCAGTAGGTAAGCAAATATACCATTCGTAAGCCACTTGGTCTAGGCTCATGGGGAAGAGTCTACAAGCCACATCTTCATGTTGAACTTGCAATCTTATCAAAACATCCCTATAGGCCTGAATATGTTCTTCTGCGGTCCTTGGGCCATCCGGTTTGTATTTGGGCAAAAATATCTCTATATTCTTAGGGATCTCATGAATATCCCCTACAATATTCAAAGGAATGTTATGGGCTCCGTACCAAGGAGGTGGTGGAGGTTGGGCCATTTGATTCAAAATCGATGATGATAACCCTACAAGAACCATGGAAATGGTACTGATAATTGGTACACTAGTGGCAAATGACACCACCGGTGCAAGTCCGCTAGATGCACCTAAAACAGAAGGATCTTCTGTAACAAGGATATCTGGTGGGACCACAATTTGCTCGGTTTTATTCCTTGGATTCCTATGAGTGAGTGAGAGGCTTTGGAATATGGTTTCCTCGGTTGTTTTGGACCTAGTTGCGATGCGATGCGGTGGGTCCAGCT
The DNA here is from genome assembly GCA_028583015.1 of Wollemia nobilis. Taxonomy (NCBI): domain Eukaryota; kingdom Viridiplantae; phylum Streptophyta; class Pinopsida; order Araucariales; family Araucariaceae; genus Wollemia; species Wollemia nobilis. Next base: position 3,479,255 of record JAQPPZ010002998.1, read on the forward strand.
TGTAAATGAAACTACCCTACAAAACCTGACAAAACTCTCAATACCTCAAAGAAAACCTGCGACACACAGAAAATCCTGCAATTAATGAAATTCAAAGAATAACTTCAAAATCAATTTGTTAGTCATGAATGAAAGAAGGAACCATGACAAAGCAGTATTCTAAAAATGTAAGTTTCTGATTCACCAGATCGCATATGCGCAAGTGAAGAGCATACTCCTAGTGTTGTAGGCTTTCCGATTCACAAGATCGCATTACACGCAAGTGAAGAGCATAATACCGACAACAAATACATTTTAGACAAAAAATAATTCCTTACAAATAAGCATGAAATTGACTAGCAAATATCAAACATGTAACGTATTAATAATCATGTTAGCATCAACCAAGAGATGTATCCATTAAAATCAAATGAAAGTAATTGCATGGAGACAACCTCGTTAGTCAAGACCAAAATTTTTCAAAATCAAATCAAAACACATTATTCTTGTATGAACAATCAAAAAGCGTTAGAACAATGCATAGCGATTCATGTCCTCCTTTTAACACTACAAGGTTGTGTTGTTAAAAGAGAGCTAAAGATAATAATCAATAGGGCATGAAATATTCAAAATTTAAATCCCTATAGCATTTAAATCACTCTGAAATAAAACAATTCAGGCCCTCCTTCTAGCGCCAATCTGTTGAGTGGTATTTTCACCCAATTGTGAAAGTACACTCTCCTTTAGGATTTGGGTTCCAAATCCCCTCTTGCAAAGAAGTTAAACAAACAACTTCTCCAAGGTCTCCGTTGTATTAGCATTTGCATATGTGTATTAGTAATCTCAAATAAAGATATTCAATTTAAATGCTTGGAACACCTTAGTGATTGCAAGTAACTGTAAACAAGGGGCAATGTTGGTTTATTTCACCATGAAACTTTAGTGATTGTTCATTGTTTTTTTGGATTTTGAAAATTTTTAAATGTTTATTTTAATGCCTGAAAATTTAAAATAAGTTAAAATTTCTGGAAAAAATAAAATGCAGAAAAATGAAAATGAAATGCAGAAAACTGAAAATAAAATGCATTCAGTATGATGCTATCCTATTTCGACAAAACCGAAGATGTGAGGTCTCCATGCATGCAACCTAACCTATTGGACTTGCAAAACAAGCACAATCCCCATAGACTAAGTGCTTGTTCCTAGGGTTTAAAATAAATTTCAGGTTCAAGCATTCACATGAAGCAACCAAGCAAACTTGCATTAACTCCATCTACAAACTCGAAATCTGAAAAAGAGAAAAGAAATAGACATTAAATCCATAGCATGCAAAGAGAATCTCCTTCTTTCTTGCCCACAAGATGCAAATTTCTGAAAACTTCTGCATTAAAAATGTGTCATTTTACAATAGCAGAATTTTTGGTTTTCCCAAACCAGTCCATGGAAGAAAAATGACTCAAACAGGTCCAGAATGGCCCTCTTGCCTTCAAATCTGCAACTCTGCTCGCAGCAATTTCCAACCCCTTCAACATCCTTGCCTGGCGTATTTAAAACTTTCAAGAAGCTTTCCGTTTCATTTTCCATCTTTCCTTTTTCACCTTCCCTTGATGCATGTGTTTTGGTTTCCAATTTTTCTATTTTGTGGCCCTTCATTTCATTTTCTCCACATGGGCTTGCATCTATTTCCTTCCTGTGTAACGACCATCTTAAATGATTTCAAATCATTAAAGATTCCTTATGTAACGTTTGTCTTATTCATTGGATTTTGTCCTTATGTCCACGTCACTATGCGTCCGTTACCTTGGCAAAATGGGACATGTCACAATAGTCGACACTTTTCTTTCTCTTTTTGCTTTATCAGAAAATGCAACATGTCACGATATCATGACACTTTTCTTTCTTCTCTTTGCACGAAAATGCAACATGTCGCGATATCGCGACACTTTTCTCTTTTGGCCATGAAATGCAACATGTCACGATATCGACACTTTTCTTTGGCCAATGCAACATGTCACGATATCGTGACACTTTTCTCTTTTGGCGTGACGATGCAACATGTCGTGATATCGTGACACTTTTTCTCTTTTGGCCGCAACGATGCAACATGTCGCGATATCGCGACACTTTTTCTCTTTTGGCCGTGACGATGCAACATGTCGCGATATCGTGACACTTTTTCTCTTTTGGCCATGACAATGCAACATGTCACGATATCGTGACACTTTTTCTCTTTTGGCCGTGAAGATGCAACATGTCGCGATATCGCGACACTTTTTCTCTTTTGGCCGACAATGCAACATGTCGCGATATCGTGACACTTTTTCTCTTTTGGCCGTGATGATGCAACATGTCGCGATATCGCGACACTTTTTCTCTTTTGGGCCGACAATGCAACATGTCGCGATATCGCGACACTTTTTCCTCTTTTGGGTAGCGAAGATGCAACATGTCACGATATCGTGACACTTTTCTCTCTTTGCCAACATGTCGCGATATCGTGACACTTTTTCTCTTTTGGCCGCGACGATGCAACATGTCGCGATATCGCGACACTTTTTCTCTTTTGGCCGTGACGATGCAACATGTCGCGATATCGCGACACTTTTTCTCTCTCTCTCCCTTTGCTTTGGACCGTGAAAATGCAACATGTCGCGATATCGCGACACTTTTTCTCCTTGTGGTGTTTTGCTTTTTCTTTGATCTTTAGCATATGGGCCACTTCGGTCTTCTTGGAAAACATGCAAAAAAGGTGGGTCCCCAATTTTGGGGTACGTTGTGGAGCAGCCACAACAATACCCTTGCAATAAATTCGAAGTGATGATTGGAAATAGCAGAAAAATTGCATGCAAAGGAAAATGCAGAAATATAAAACTAACTATGGGGGTTTATAACATGAAATGCGACATGTACGTCCTACCCCTAGGTGGGTGCGACATTGTACTAGGCGTACAATGGTTATGAAACTTGGGTGTATTCCAATGGGAATTTGATGAACTATGGATGAAATTCACAGCAAAGAACCAAACCTATATTATCCAAGGCCTAAAATCAGGACCTTCCCAGATCGTCAGCTCTCATAGAATGGAGAAAATTATCCAAAAAGGAAACAAAGGAATGGTCACCCAATTATTTTCAATTCAACCTAGTCACAAATAATATGAGACACTAGAGTTACAAAATATTTTAGACCACCATAAGGCGGTATTCAATGAACCAAAAGGACTACCTCCACAACGAAGTCATGATCACACTATTCCACTATTTCCAGGGCATCAACCTCCTAATATTAGACCTTATCATTATCCATACCTCCAAAATACCGAAATAGAGAAATTAGTACAAGATATTCTTAAGGCAGGAGTCATTAGACCTAGCAAAAGCCCTTACTCCTCTCCAATTATTTTAGTTAGAAAAAAGGATGGCTCGTGGCGTTTATGTGTCGATTTTTGAGCGCTTAATAAAATGACCATCAAAGATAAATTTCCTATTCCAGTCATAGACGAGCTATTATATGAACTCCACGGGGCATCTTATTTTTCCAAGTTAGACTTACGGTCAGGCTACCACCAAATACGAGTCAATGAAAAGGATATTCCTAAGACGACCTTTCGCACTCACGAAGGGCACTACAAATTCTTGGTGATGCCATTTGGCCTGACCAATGCTCCTTCTACCTTTCAAAGTCTAATGAATAAGGTATTTCACCCTTTTCTTCGTAAATTTATATTAGTTTTCTTTGATGACATTTTGATTTATAGAAAAACATGGGAAGAACATTTGGACCATGTTAGACAAGCGTTCCAAATATTGAAGGAAAATCAACTTTATGCAAAAATATCAAAGTGTTCCTTTGGAAAACAAGAAATTGAATACTTAGGGCATATTGTCTCAAAGGAAGGAGTTATGGTAGATCCTTCCAAAATCAAGGAGGTGAAAAATTGGCCTATTCCAAAAACCTTAAAATCTCTACGTGGGTTTCTTGGACTAACGGGATATTATAGAAAATTTGTCCAAAATTATGGTAAAATTGTTGCTCCTCTAACAACATTACTTAAGAAAAATGCTTTCAAATGGTCGTCTAAAGTGGATGAGGCCTTTATCACCTTGAAAATTGCAATGTGTACCACCCCTGTTCTAGCCATGCCCAAATTTTCTAAACCGTTCGTCATTGAAAGTGACGCTTCAGGAATAGGAATGGGAGTCGTACTCATGCAGGATGAAAGGCCTCTAGCTTTTATAAGCAAAGCATTTTCTCCTAAGAATTTAGGTCACTCTACGTATGAAAAATAGATGTTTGCGATTGTCCATGCTATTCAACATTGGAGGCCTTACCTTATTGGCTAACATTTCATTATACACACTGACCATCATAGCTTGAAGTATTTTTTGGAACAAAGGAGTAATACCTCGGAACAACAAAAATGGGTTACTAAACTTCTTGGCTATGATTATGAAATTACATATAAAAAGGGAAAGGACAACATGGCAGTCGATGCACTTTCTAGAAAATTTGAAGATATGCCTCAAGTCCATGCTCTTTCCTCCCTTATTCCTAAATGGGTAGATGATGTGCATGAAGAATGGATAAATGATCCTACTATCAACACATTAATTCAACAACTTCAACATAATCCTAGTAGCAAACCTCCATACACTTGGAAGGACAATATATTAAGATACAAAGGGAGGATGGTCCTCACCCCTAATTCAACCTATCATGAAAAAATTCTTCATGAGTTACATACCTCACCCACTGCAGGCCACTCAGGGTTCTTAAAAACCTATAAAATAGCCACTACCTCCTTCTATTGGATAGGAATGAAAAATTACATCAAAAACTTTGTAAAAGAATGTGAAGTTTGCCAAAGACAAAAGGGGGAGACCCTTTCTATTCCAAGATTACTTCAACCTCTTCCTATACCCACCAAAACATGGGGAGATATTTCTATGGACTTTATTGAAGGATTATCAAAATCAGGAGGAAAAACAACCATTTTCGTAGTCGTTGATTGTTTATCTAAATATGCCCATTTTTGCTCCGTGGCTCATCCTTATACCACTAGCACTATAGCCCACCTCTTCCTAGATAACATCTTTAAATTACATGGTATACCCTCCACAATTGTTAGTGACCGCGACCCAACTTTCACTAGCACCTTTTGGAAGGAATTGTTTAAATTACAAGGTACTCAACTTCATATGAGCTCCGCTTACCATCCTCAAACAGATGGCCAAATAGAAGTTGTAAATAAATGCTTGGAAACATACCTTTGATGTTTTGTTTCTACTCAACCACTCCATTGGGTAAAGTGGCTTTCACTAGCGGAATGGTGGTATAACACTTCATACCATACGTCCATCAAAATGACTCCTTATGAAGCACTATATGGTCAAAGACCACCATCCCTCACTTCCTATATTCCACGGACTACAAAAGTCCATGTGGTGGAAAAAAAACTTGCTAATATAGATGACATACTACGGATCCTAAAAGAGAACCTACACACCGCCCAACATCGCATGAAGCAGCAAGCCGATCAACATAGAAGCGAACGTAGTTTCCACGAGGGTGATATGGTTTTATTACGTCTCCAACCTTACCGTCAATCCTCTCTTAAACAAAAAGGTTCTCAGAAGTTAGCACCCAAATTTTACGGGCCGTATAAATTTCTCCAATGTATTGGGATTGTTGCTTACAAACTAGAGCTTACTCCCTCTTCCAAAATTCACCCCGTATTTCATGTATCTTGCCTTAAGCTCGTAGTTGGAGCCCATATCATGACACAAACCACTCTCCTTGAATTCTTCGATACTGGAGTACTTCTAGTCGATCCAGAAGCTATCTTGGATCGCCGCTCGTGTCACCTTTGTACTCGTGATATCACAGAAGTTTTAATCCATTGGAAAGGTCTACCTTTAGAAGACGCAACGTGGGAAAATTTTCAAGATATCCAACAGCAATTTCCAAATTTCCAGCTTTGAGGACAAAGCTCCTTTAAGGGGGGTGGCATGTTAGGACCCTCCTAACATGTCCTAATACTTATATTATTTATTAATTATATTATAGGGTCACAACCCTTCACTCTTACAACTATTAGACTAGGTATTTAAATGCAATCCAAATATGATAATAAGGCATCATCGAACAAATATATTAATTAAGTCTATTGTGGGTTTTTCTACCTTACAATCAAAAAGCGATTCAATATAAAAACGATTCCTCCTTCCGCACTATTTAGTTTCATACCAAAATCTCTCCAATAGATCAATCCTAAGGCAGTTGGAATGCCTCTGTGTGCTATTATAATTTGACTGTGTGCATCGGTAAGTAACTGTTCAATTTTGGCTTTCCATTTTAGTAGAGTAACTGTACTTTGTTGAATTAGGGAATCAGACTTAATTAGGGGTTTAGGACCCACTATATATAGGCAAATGCAAGGTGCGGGGGGGTTAGATAGACTAAACCTAGGTTTGGTTTTGACTAGGGTTAGGTTAAGAAATGCCATGTGGCAGCATCCCATTCTAAGTAGGAAATATCCTATCCTCACACATGTGTGAGGAAGGATTATTGCTAATCCTAATTAAGCCTTAAGTATGTTTAGGGGAGGATTAAAATAAAACCCTAAGAAACCCTAAATTGGCACATGTGGGAGGATTTTATTAACACTAATTATGAATTAAGAGTTAACTAATCCAATTTTACCCTAAAAAGGGGCTTAAGTGAAGTCAACATTAAATTAGAATTTGATAATTGACTTTTAATTGATTTTGCCAATTAATACCCTGTGGGGGTGCCAATTGAGTGTAAATGGGCTATGCATCACCTCAGATTGTTGTATGAAGGTATATTGATGCATAAGATGTGGTTTTGTGTACTTATTAGGGTTTTGGATCTGAAAGCCACTTGTGTAAGTCTACACGTTACTATGGTGAACTTATGGAAGTCTACGCGTGTCTACGCATGTCTACGCGTGTCTACGCATGTCTACGCATGACTACCATAGTCTAAAATAGCCTAGGGATGTCTGGAATCACCTATAGATATGCAGAAATAACAATGTCTAACTTTTGGGTGTCTACAATTTAAGTTAATAAATATTTGACAAATAAATTTGAGAGACAAAGAAGGATTATATGGATTATTGATTTTAATATCATAAAATTTTAAAATCCATTATTTTAGATTTACGTATGTTTTTGGAAGTTTGATTTAAATTTTCAATCTCAAATCATAAATTCCAAAGTATACTATTGAAAGGATTAAATTTATTTACTTCAAATATTTAGTTTAATAAATATTTGAAAATAAATAAACATCACATTAAGGAAGATTACGTGAATTCTAATTTTCATATTATAAAATACAAAAATTTATAATTAGAATTCATATATATTAATTATTTATATTTATTTATTTCAAATATTTGAATTAAAAAAAAATGAATAAATAAATATTTGGTTTAAAAGGTTATATGAATTCTAATTTTTATATTATAAAGTACAAAACTTTATAATTAGAATTCATACACATTAACTATTCATATTCTATGAAAATAAGGAAGGATTATAAAACTTAGAATATTCTAAAAGCCCAAACATAGGGATTATAAAGTGTTTCACCTTTTATAATTAGGGTTTTTATTTTATTCATCATTTATTAGATCTGATTTTAAGCTTCATTCATGAAATAAATGTAATTTTTGAATTAAAATGCTTTAAAACATTCATGCAAGTTTAATATAAGGTTAAAAGCATTTTTAATCAAAGTTCATATTTTAAAATATATTTACATTCTCAAATATTAGCTTTAAAAGGTAAGCTTATTCATTTTGAGGAAGTAAATTATACTGATGAAAATGCAAGTAATGATTTCAAGGTCAAAATATTTGATATACTAGGCCCCTTGTTAACAGTTGATTATTAATCCCTGAGATGTTATGTGCTCTTAATTGACATAAATTCATTAACGTGTTATGTAAAAGAACCTTGGAGAAACATATTTTATTCGCAAGATAGGATTATGATCCTAATTGTCAGGTGATATTTGTAATCAGATAAAATCACACCTCAACAAATAAGTAATTTGACTTTGAGACTTCAAAATCGTGAAAGAAAAATAAGTGAAATTGTTTTGGGAATTATAAGGTAAACTTTTAAATTTTGATAAAAGGGATGCATAAAATAAATTATGTGGTGTTATTTTGAAAAGGTATTTGGAGTATAATAGTTTGGTTGAAAATATTTTTAAGAAAGGAGTTAAAAGGTGTAATAGTGAAAAATTAATTGTGTGATTTGTGTTCTTGTTGGGTTTATTTAATTTGCAATATTAGGAGTTATAAGGTGTAAAATTGGTTTAAATTTATTGTACCTTTTGCATTACAAAGAAGAGTATTTGTGGGATTATGATGAAGCTTTAATGCATTTTCCTTGAGATCAAAAAAAGGGTTCTAGAGTATATCATTCAGATTTCACTAAGCACATTTTGGGAGGAATATTTTGTGAATTTTATGAAATATTCATTTTGAGGTTTTGAGATAGACCATTGTTATCTAAACTTGGAAGTGGAACAAAAGGAATGGGTTTTGAATAAAACTGGTTTTGAAGAAATATCTCCATCACAGAAAAAGTTATGAGCACATTATCTTTTGTTTAGAGTGATTAGAATGATTGTTGTGAAATATTTTTTTTTTTTTGGTAAGTAAGAGAATATTATAATTAACACCGGGTTTTAACTGGTTGACCCAAAACCATTTTACAAAATAGGGTCCACTGACCAAGTGGACAAAGGCCAAGCCCTAAAAGTTTAAGCTGACAACAAAAATGGCCAAGACCTACTCTTCCATTAGAATACGACCAAACTAAACTATGGAAGCCTAATATTATGGCCATCGAGAAAAGAAAGACGCAAAAAAGAACTAACAAAGACAAAAACTAATCATGCAAGCACCATGCGGAGTAGCTTGTGCCCATATAAAAATAATAGAATATGGTCAAAAAAAAAAAAAAAAAACATCCCATAGAATGGACGGCCAAGAGGCCAAGCGGTCTTCCTTGTAGTCCTCATCTAACTTCTTATCATCGTTCTTGCCATCATATTTAGATTTTGCCTTTGACTCCTTGTGCCCACTGGGCTGCTGGCTATAAAACGAGAAGATTTAAGGAATCACACAAATCAACGACTACTGCTGATGAGGCCGGACAGGACTCTTCAAGCTGGTTGATACTTGTTGGAGGTCGATGAAATTGTCATCTTCTCCAAGACTATTATGGTGGGGTGTGGTGCCTCATTGTCAGGGATCTCCAACACTTTGTTATTTCTTGCTAGGGCCTTTTTGCGACATCGAATCCAAACACACCTTGGGAAATACTTGAGGCCAAAGCAGATTTTTCCCATGCATGAATTTGTAGATAAAAAACCTATATCAGTGCCCCACCAGCTGCAAAAAACACTAGTCACATGAACAAAAAAAACAAATATGACAAAATCCATTATAAGGTTCAAATTTTTTTTTTTAAAAAATGCCCCCATTTTCTGTCATTGATCCACTTTGAGCCTTCCAATCTAAAGTTTTTCATTATCTATCACCATTGAGACTGCATGAGGAAGATTTTCAGTCCACGTGATCAAATTTGCTGCTACAATGCCTTCATTTGCCGACCTATCGGCTGCCATGTTTGCTTCCGGAAGGTATGCAAAATTATGGCCTCGGGTCGGTCATGAATTAGAGCCCTTGCTTCATGGATGTAGTCATCAAATCTCCAAGGAGCTCTCTTAGTGTTCTTTAGAAGATTTATAATAATAAGAGAATCACCTTCCACCAACGGTTTCCCTGGATAATTCTCCGCCACCTTGAGGCTCCTCCAAAGCTGCCCTTGCTTCGACCACATTGTTAGTTTGAGCTCCAAGATGTTATGCAAAAGCTACAAGCACCTCACCCTTGTGGTCTCTAAGTAAGCCACCGGCCCCGACTTCACCGGGTTGCCCCTAGATGCCCCATCAAAATTTAACTTAATCCACCCTAGGGGGGGTGGGGTCCATGTGATCATGGTTCTAGGACGGACTTGAGGATGATTGAGGCCATCGGTGAGAGGTAAGTTTAATGAGTGGCCTAATGAAGCTTCAAAAGGATTTGGAGGTCTAGATCTTGCGAGGCACTAAACAAGTATTCTCATTAGCATATGCTAAAATTTTTGACGGGACGAGAGGATGAGTGAGAAACCTTATCCAAGAAGGCCCGACGATTCCTTTCCAACCATATACGCCACAAGTAGTGATGAAGGCGGATCTTCCACATATACCTAAGACGCCTATTCAAAAATGGGGAAGGCCCTTTGGACAAATAAGTCAAAAATGGACTGAGGATGGACCCAATAAATATGAAACACTTGTAACGAGACCTAACAAGATTGAGACGAGAAAAATTACAATACGAGAAACAAATGATCAATAGACTCCCACTCAGACATACAAAGATAACACCTATTAACAACAATCACACCTCTTTTTATTAAGTTATCCATGGTGAGGATCTTATTTTGGATGGCCTGCCATGCAAAAAACCCAACCTTTGGAACAATGCTTTTGGGCCAAACTTCCAAGTGAGGGAAAGTAGGTTCATCATTATCAATAAGCATCGAGATAAGCGGTCTTGATGAGAAAATTCCCCATTGTCCGAAGCTTCCCGGATAAGGTGGTCCTCAAGAATGCCGAGAAGGGAGTAAAGACTGTTTTAATTCATTCTCCGAGTATTATTGATGCCCCTGGTAGATCATTATTCATTATTGGCTTCCATACCCTTCTATTGTTTGACAAAGTAATAAAATCTGCAACTTTGGTACCAAAAACTTCAATTGTCCAAGCTCTAAGGGTTGAAATGATGGGATCTGCAGAGAGGGGATAGTCCTTTAACCATTTGTGGTCCCAAAAATCAATGTTTCTTCCATTTCCCGGTTTCCAACGTAGCCCTTTGCTTAGCAAGTTTTTAGTTTGAAGGATTGATTTCCAAAAAATTGATCCCCTGGGAGGAAAGGAATAACTTAAGAATTCAATTTCTTGCAAATACTTTCTTCGATTATAGTAATCCATTCTGCATTTGCATTTGTCAAAAGACGCCATGCTTGTTTGGCCAGGAGGGCCATGTTTAAATGTTGTATTCTCCTTAGCCCAATACCTCCAAACTCCCTTGGTTTGCAAACCCTATCCCAGGACACCAAGTGAAAGCGCTGCTTAGATTCAGAACCGGTCCATAGGAACCTCTTTTGGATCTGTTCAATTTTAGTGTAGACACTTGTAGGAGCTTTAAAAATAGAGAGAAAGTAGACAGGGGATGCTTTGAATGGAAAACTTGGTGAGAACCGCCTTGCCGGCTTGAGATAACAAATTCCCTTTCCATCCGGCCGACTTCCTACTGAATTCTTTCAATTACATTAGTCCACATGGAATCGGTAGCTCGCTCTGTAAATAAAGGAAGGCCTAGGTATGTGGATGGAAGAGTAGACAATGAGCATCCAAGAATCCTAGCAATCTTAATCCGCCTCTGAATGGGAGTGTTAAAGAAATAAATTTTACTCTTTGAAAAATTTACCTTTTGCCCATGACATCCTCATATAGCTCTAGAATATGTTTTATGACCTTAGCCTCAAAAAGCGATGCAAGAGTTAACAACAAAGTATCATCCACAAGCTTGTTCATGTGTAGCGCTTTGTGTTTGTGATGATGCTTTAATTCTGAAATAAGACCAATATTACGAGCGACTTTGATTGTCCTCCCAAGGGCTTCGACCACAATGATAAACAACATGGGAGAGATAGGGTCACCTTGCCTTAGGCCCCTTTTACTTTGAAAGTATCCAGCGGGAGCACCATTAACAAGGACTCGAAAACCAAGGTTTCATAAAACATCCTTCCAAAAGCTTGATCCATTCATGATGAAAACCAAATTTCTGAAGAATGGCGAGAGACAAAACTCCGGTTTATGCGGTCATAAGCCTTGTTCATATCCGAGCTTGAGAGCAAAAGCGGGTTTTTTAGTCTGGACTACCGAATGGAGGGCTTCATGAACTGTGATGACCCCATCAAGGATGGACCTTCCGAGGACTGAACTGCCTTGACAAACATCAATAAACATAGGAAGGATCTTCCTCATTCTATTTGCAATTGCCTTGGTCAAAATTTTATAAACAACATTACAAAGGCTAATAGGTCTAAAATCCATCATAGATCTAGGAGTAGGAATATTTGGGATTAAAGCAATAAAAGTGGAGTTAAAACTTCTTGGAATATGCTTTGTGGACTGAAATTCCTTGATAGTAGCACATACATCAAAACCTACAATATCCCAAAAAGCCTGAAAAAAACGAGGTGAAAACCCGTCTGGACCTGGAGATTTATCAGGGTTCATTGAGAAGAGGGCCTCTTTGATTTCTTCATCCGTGAAAGGCTTAATTAACTTCCCATTCAAGTCATCAAAAATTAAATGAGGAATATGGTAAAGCATTGATTCTGAAGCTAAGGCAAAACTGAAATGTTCTTCTCCTAAAAGATTCTAAAAATAGGAAACTGCTTCATTTCTGATTTCATTAGGACTAGAAAGGAGTGATCCATCATCTCTAACAAGTTCTTTAATTCTATTGTGGCTTTTGTTCCTTAAGGTAGATGCATGAAAAAATCTTGTATTGGCATCACCTTCTTTTAGCCAGGTAGCTCTAGACTTTTGCCGCCAAAAAGTCTCCTCGCAGGCTAGAACATTATGGTACTCAGCAAGGGATTTCTTTTCATCTGCTTGTAGGGAAGGGTCTGGCAATCCCTCTTCAAGTTTTTTCTCAATGGTTGATAACCTTTCAGAGATGGCTTTCTTGTTTTCAAAAATATTTCCAAAAATTTCCTTATTCCAGATCCTTAGATTTTCTTTCACCACTTTAAGTTTCTGTGCTAATCCGAATGAAGGCCTGCCCTAACAAGAATGCTGCCACCACTGAGAAATTATGTCTCTGAGATCAGGGTGGTGCATCCACATAGATTCAAACCTAAAAGGCCTTTTGAATTTTGGAGTCTCTTCAATTTCAAGTAAAATCGGGTTGTGGTCAGACCCAATGCGAGGCAAGGACAACAGAATATAAGTTGGAGTTAAAAGGATTTTTTGATAAGCATTGTTGGAAATATTTAAGTGAGCTTTTTATATGATTCATTGGTTAATGTTTATAGAACATTTGATATAGAGATTGAAGATTATTTGAGTTAGGGTTTGAGACCCACATTGTGCTCTTTGTTTGAAGAAGTATGAAAACACCTGTTAAGGGTTAGTGAGAAAGTTGTGTTTCATTGGTTGAATGATTGAGTGAAATCCTTGAGCATTGGATATGAGTGATATTGAAAGTGAATGTGCAAACATTAGAAATCAGATTTGTGAAAGCGAAAATGATTGAGTAGAACATATTGAGTTTTGATAGAGTATATCATTCTCTTTATGTTCTAGAGGTTAAATGAATTTTGAATAGAATATGTATAAACTACTTCAAGTTAAAGGAATTACTTTGAATATTAGACAAAACATTTGATAGCATTATGTGCAATATTTGAGATTGATTGAGCATATCTTGTGAGATTTTTTGAGCATGTGTTAAGCCAGATTGAGCAAGTTCTTGGTGAAGACTTGAGAGCAGATTGAGCAAGTTCTAGAGAGGACTTGAAGGTAAATTTTAGCAAGTTCTTTATAAGACTTGAAGGTAGATTTGAAGTAAATATTGATGAAGACTTGATTGATCAAGTTATTGAGATGACTTAAAGGCAAATTTAAAGCAAGTCTTGGTGAAGACTTGAGACCATATTGAGCAATTTATTGAGAGGACTTGAAGAAATATTTGAAGCAAGTCTTTGTGAAGACTTGAGATCAGATTGAGCAATTTCTTGAGAGGAATTGAAGATATATTTGAAGCAAGAATTTGTGAAGACTTGAGAGCAGATTGAGAAAAAAGGTACATTTAAAGCAAGTCTTGGTGAAGACTTGAGAGTCGAGTTGATTGATTGATTTGTTCAAGCTTTGTGTTAAGTCTTGGGGAAAATATAAGTAGATTTTATTTATTGATTTGTTCAAGATTTGTGTTAAGGCTTGGGATAAATATAAGCAGAGTTGATTTATGATTGGATCAAGCTTTGTGTTAAATATTGAGGATAGATTTGAGATAGAGTTAGAGAAAATTTTTACTAAACTTGGGATAGAGTTTGGTGCAAATCTGAGATAGAGTTGAGAGAAATATTTGGAGGAGATAGAGTAGAGGATAGTAGTCTCTAGTGGATAGATATCCATTAGCCAGGGTAGTGAGGACAAAGGTATTCTATGGAGAGAGATCCACAAGCCAGAGCAGTGGGGGTAGAAGTCTTCTAAAAGATCATTAGCCAAAGAAGAGGAGAAATATTTCTCCTGTGGATAGAGATCCAAAAACCAGAGCAAGAGTAAAGAGTTATCCTATGGATAGAGATCTACAAACCAAAGCAAGGGGAAAGAGTTCTCCTATGGAGTGTGATACACGAACCAACTATAAAGATAGAGTTCTTCTATGGAGAGAGATCCATAAAAAGTTTGAGGAGAGAGAGTTCTCTTGGATCAAGTTCCATAATTTAGAGAAAAGGATAAAGAGTTCTCCTATGGAGAGTGATCCACAAATAAGAGCATTAGGGGATTGGTGTCTCCTTTGGATAGAGGTCCATAAAAATTGTAATAGGGAAGTGTTTCCCAAGAGATTTGTTGAGAAAATTTTAGTGGAAATATTTTCTCCGTGGAGTAGCCCACATTGGGTGAACCATGTTAAATTGGTGTCTCTATTGTGTGTGATTATTTGTGCATTGGTTTGGTTATTGATGTTGATATTTCCATTGATAATATTGGATAGTATTTTTTGGGAAATAAAAGTAAAAGTTGATCTTATATTGTTCACCCTACCTTCTTAGTATAAGCCCATGTTCTTCATTTTCCATGGTCAAAATAGTCAAACATGCCTTAGAAAAATTTGGAGTGGAGTAGAATAAAGAAAGGTGAGGGTAACTCTAGGCCGGTGTTAATTTCTGCGCAGGTAAAATACAGTGTTAAATTCTATGAAAGAGCTAAGCCAATGCAAAATTTTATGGTCAACTTGGTCAAACAATGCCTAGTGAAGTTTTGGGGAGTAGAGAAAAATAAAACATGAGTGAAAACAAGTCTTGATTCAAGTAAATTTTACCAAGTATACTAGTAGTTATAAACTCCATGCGAGCAATATGCAGTGTTAAAATCCACGGTCAACCCTATTAAAGTTGGCTCAACAAAATTTAGAGTAGTCAAATTTCCAAAAGGGATGACTCGATGGAAGGTTTTTCTCTCCACCAAGTAGGGTCCTATGATTTTTTTCATGCACCCATGACACAATGTAAAATTCCACGATCAATATGGTCAAACCCGACCTAGCAGAATTTTTCAAAGGTGAAACTCTTCAAGGCACTTTTTCACCCATGCAACTAGACACCAATTTCATCATTAAAATTTGAAGAATAGAAAAGTGATAAAGTGTAAAATGATGCGAGAAACCTCTAAGCCTCCATTCTGCAATCAACATGGTCAAACCCAAGGAAGCAAAATTTTGAGAAGTGGATTCTATCACTCACGATATGCAGCAAGTTCCAAAGCAAAAGTATCTAAGGCCATAATTTTGTAGGGTGGATTTTTAAAGCAAAAAAGCATAAAAAGACAAATAATATGCTAGGTCATCTTTCAATCTAAGTCCTATCAAAGGCTTGTGGCTAATCTAGACTTGAGTTCATCAAAAGGGTAAAGTTCCACACTGATGAAAGAATCAATCCTAGGTTTGTGTTATGGCTAAGAACGAGAAAAAAATATAGGGGAGATGAAGTATCACAGATATCAAGATCTTATAGTGGTTTTAATTATAGATCTACGATGGATAAATCATAACAAGAATAGTGGATGGACTTGATTAGCCTGAAGCCAAATCAATTATCAAATTTTGCAAAAGGTCGAACAACTTGCAGAGGTCTAAATTGTAGAGGTTTTTATGGAGCATAGCTCCTTTCTTTCTGTAAGCAAATAAGATATCGCCACCTCAGTACTCTGCTGATATGGCATGAAAATTTCCTTGTAATATTCCTATATTTCTATTATCATTGTAAAACTATATATAGAGGTCTAACCCTCAATTTGAAGGGTCATATTTGGAGTGTTTTCTTACCCTATTATTGTAAATTTTTTGATAAATCAATAGAAGGAGCATTAATCGGAGTTTTGCCTCAAGCCCGTCTCTTCATTTTCTTGTGAGTTTAATCTGTGAATTCATTTCTGCTAATATTATTATGGTTAGTCAATTATACTAATATTGGATTGCTGACTTAGAGCAAATTTGAATGCTTCATGTTTAAACAAATATTGTAGGAGAACTCATTTTTCTTTTAATCTAGATGTTGATCTAATTCTGCTATTTGGATTATTAACATTCTAGATGTTTGATATAGTTCTTGAGGTATTTTCTTGTTTTTTAATGGTGAATATCATTGGTTTTGAATGTTGTTAGTTTCAAGTGTGGCATACTAGAAATGTGATTTACCATAAGGTTATTTATAGTTGTCTATGTTGTTAGCTTTATCCGGTCATCTTTCATTCTTGTTGATAACCCTTATCCTATTTCTATCCCTATCCTTACATTTTAAACTAAGCTTAATTGAGTCAACATACAATTAGTTGAAAAGGTATACCAGCCTAATTTGGAGGTTATATTGAAGTAATATTTAATCCATCCAATGTCAGGGTTTGAGCTATGATTAACGAATATGCGCCTTGAAGAAGATCATATATTCATGGTCACAATTCAAGTTTTCCTTGATGTCAATTCAGACCCCAATAGTACCATTCAGTTATCTAAGCATGTAGAGTCCACCCTTGTTAAAAAAGGTTAATTACAATACAATAAGGAATAAGAAAAGTATTCTAATTATAAAGGATAATATAAAAATAAACATGTTGTAGGCGATATATTCACTGATTCTAGATCAAATAAAAGTAGTGAAGAAATTGTAATAGCCCTATAGAAATTTTTTCTAAATAAAAAAGACAAACCTAGAAGATAATACACTATATTGGACCTACCTCACAATCTAAATAATATTTGGGTATCTTCCAAAACCCTTTACCCAACTATGAGCAAAAGACTACCAATAACATATAGTACAAAATTGTCCTACCCCCTTACCAAAATATGGTATGAATTATAACCATAGTAACAAGACAACAATACAAATCACAAATGGAAAATCCATTTGCTAACCTTCCTCCAAATTCATAGTCTAAACTAGACCAACCCCCTAAAAAACCTACCTTAGTTCTAAAAGCCCAAGATAAGGGAAATGTAACATTTAATATTTAGTAAAAACTCAAAGATATACCTACAAAAATATCCTTAATCAAGTTATTAAAAACATCCCCTATCTTTGTTAGTCTTACAATGGCACTGAGAGGGGGGGTGAATCAGTGTAGCTATTTCAAACTTAAAAACTTAACTCTTAAATCTGAAGCAATGAAAACTTAAAACCAGATAAAGCAAATATCACATGAGAGCATCACATAACACAAGATGTAACGAGGTTCACCAGTTTTGGCTACTCCTCAAAAATAGACTGCTTGGACACCCATCCAAATCTAGCCTTTGCAAAGCACCAACTTTACAAACAATTTACCAAGCACCCACCGGAAGGAGCACCAACCCCTAATTTATCTGCACCAATAGAAAGGAGCACCAACCCCTAATTTACCAACACCGACTGGAAGGAGCACCAACCCCTAATTTATCTGCACCAACAGAAAGGAGCACCAACCCCTGATTCCAAGCACCAACTCAGAATTCTATTTTGAATATTTTTGACATAAAAATGCCTTCGCTTTTACAAGACCCTGACTGGTCTATTGCTTTCTCAACATTGCCCACTCTTTACATAGCACACACCCTGCTCACTCGCCTCCTGCGCACTCTCTTTCAGTAGCACTTTCACACTCTTTCTGCAGCACTTTTTCACTCTGAGCGGCAACTTTATTCCTCCACGCAACTGCCCTTTTATAATCAAATTGTCTAACAGTAACTCCAGTTGTAACTCCATCTTTTATTTCTCATGCGCCACTTGCCAGTTGTAACTATTCTATTAATATTCTCTTCTGCCACTTGTCAACTGTAACTCCTTCTATATGTAACTCCTTTTGTATATATATAGTGTGGGCATTACGTTACATGCAACGTATATCTCTACCATGACTGTACGTCTTCTTGATCATGACTGTTCGTATTCATTTCTGTGCATGCATGCATTTTTTGATTCTATTTATGTGACTGTTCGATTTCTCCTTCTTCGATAGTTCTTAAAATAACTTGCATGATTTCCCTCTACAACTGCCCCTATAACTATCACACTAACTCCAGTTAACTGTTCGTAATCGTTGTTGCGACCTGTCACGAAATCATGACATTTCTGTCTCTTTGTACTCTTCTTGCCTTCTACTCGTGAAAACATGACGTGTCACGATATCACGACATTTTTGGCCTCCTTGTCCACTTCTTCGCTTGCACCCATGAAAACCAGACATGTCGTGAAATCGTGACACTTTTCGCTTCCTTGCACTTCTCTGCCTTTCGCCCGTGAAAATGGAACATGTCGCGAAATCGTGACACTTTTGTTGCCTTGTGCCTTTTCTATCTTTGGCCCGAAAACAACATGTCACGAAATCGTGACACTTTTCGCTTCCTTGCACTTCTCTACCTTCCGCCCGTGAAAATGGAACATGTCACGAAATCATGACACTTTCGCTGCCTTGTGCCTTTTCTGTCTTTGGCCAGCGAAAACACAACATGTCATGAAATCGTGACACTTTTTGCTTCCTTGCACTTCTTTGCCTTCCACCCATGAAAATGAAACATGTCGCAAAATCATGACACTTTTCCTCCTTGGTGCTTTCTCTTCGAACCTGTCATGAAATCGTGACACTTTCTCTCCTTGGCGCTTTCTCTTTGAACCTGTCGTGAAATCGCGATACTTTTCTTTGCATGCGCCTTCTCTCCAAACATGTCACGAAATCGTGACAGTTTTCTTTGCTTGCGCATTCTCTCCAAACATGTCGTGAAATCGTGACAATTTTCTTACTTGCCTTCTTTGCTTCCAACATGTCACGAAATCATGACAGTTTTTCCACTTGGCTTCTTTGCCTCCAACATGTCGTGAAATCGTGACAGTTTTCCTTGCGCCTTCTCTCTCCTTGGCCATGTCATAAAATTGCGACAATTTTTCTTGTGCCTTCTCTCTCCTCGTCAACATGTCACGAAATCATGATAATTTTGCTTGTGCCTTCTCTCTCCTCGTCCATGTCATGAAATCGTGACAATTTTGCTTGCATCTTCTCTCTCCTCGGCCATGTCGTGAAATCATGACAATTTTGCTTTCCCATTCTCTCTCCTCCAAATGTCACGAAATCATGACAATTTTGCTCGCCTTCTCTCTCCTCGACCATGTCATGAAATCACAACAATTTTTCTTACGCCTTCTCTCTCCTTGGCCATGTCGCGAAATCACGACAGAAAACATGTCACGATATCGCGACAGTTTTCTTACTTGTCTTTTTCTTTGATTTTTTGAATCTGGGCCACTTCTGTCTTCTTGGAAATTCACTGTACATGATCTCACTGACCTCTGAACTCTTGTCCACTGCATCAACTGATCTCTCTGTCTGTGTTGACAACAATGATAATACTTTGGCTGCACCTTGCACATCAATCTCCCCCTTTGGAATTGTTGGCAACACTCATGCAATCTCCTGTAATTCTTCTCCCCCTTTGACAATAATACCAAAGGGCTACTGCAGACTCCCCCTGAGTCCATGCACAACATTCTCAGGCACACGTTATGATAGTTAGCAAAAATTACAAATATGAGCACAAAGATAATTAAATATATAAATTCTTCCTCTACGTACAACACACTGTCGCTGCAATATATTCTGCTTCTTCTGTGGATAAGAGAACTGACTCTTGTTTCTTACTGTTCCATGTGACCAATCTATCTCCATGATAGAATGCACCTCCACTGGTACTCTTTCTGTCCTCTACACATCCTGCCCAAATCTGCATCTGGAAATCTATCCCAGCACTGTCCTCAAATTCCCAATCTCAATCTCAACTCAATCTCAGTCTCAAAAAGAATAAGATAGATGTAGTATGCTTTTCTCAAGAACATGCAACACAACCCAACAATTGCCAACCATGCAATACCTCATATAACAATGATACTCATGTTCTTTCCACAACCTATATCTTTTCTCAACCAATTAAGGCTTTAACAACAATGCTTATAGACAAGGTTTAACCAACATCATTCAACTCAAGATTAACCTTGAAGCATTCAACCAATCACTGCATGAAAAGGAAACTAGTAGACATCCTTTTCCTTTCAAGGGTATTTGAACAAAACAGCCACCAACATAAATCACCAATGCAAAGAATAACTTGCTCAAATCATGTATCAAGTAAAGTATTAACTTGATCAAAACAACCTCTATGAAGGCAACTCAACCATCAATCTCAAAATAGCCAACTAAGGGTTTCACCATCTCACTGCAAGTAGCAAGACTTACTAACATAAACCCTAGTGAAAAATGCTTCCTCTTTGTTTGAGGAAGAAGAGAATAGATCTTCAACCTGTTACCAACACCACCCTCAACTTTGCCACCAAGTTAGGGTTAGATCATAAAAGTAACCACAAAAATATTTATTCCATTAAAACACCTTATGACTCCAATCCTTAGAAGTCAACTATCAAAGAAAATATAAAGCATACAAACAATATATCCTTTTACACCTTACTCAAACTCATACTTCTAGACCGTTACCTCTAGCGTTGGAACCTCAATCTATGCGTAGTCATCAACTCTCGGTATTCTGCTTCCTCAGGCAATATCTCGCATTCCTCAAATAATGCAAGACTTTCTTAGGTGCATAGGCATCTTGCCTCCGGCTTCACCACCTGGGCGCTATTCTCTCAACGTCTCTGCCTTGCATGTGCCACTTGGCACTCTTGACCAACTGGGTGCTAGTGCCACTGTTTGCTTTGACTCTGGCATCTCTTTGATAACGACTACTTCTTTAGAGAAAATTAATGCTCTCTTATACCAAATGATGTGTTGAATTTTTGGTTAAGAAACGCATGCCTTCTCACTCAGAACACAAATTCTATTTTATCTATAGGTTGGGAATGTTACAGGCTTCAAAACCAGCACTTGCTAGCTTATGCTTTCACGATACGTCGACCTATGTTGCATGTTCTATCCTAGATAAATCCGATCAGTTGCTACATCAAAAACCTAGCTATTCACCATGTTGTTCTACTGAGGCACCTCACTTCTGATACTCTCCACAAACCACTACATAAACTGAAAACACACTTTGACAACTATACGACAATTCCTCGACTACTTTCCTTTCATCCTCAGATAACCACACAAATACATAGGAGCATTAAAATAAAACTTTAATATTGCTCCCCCTGAGGATGTGCTACTTGGAGCTGCTTAGTGCAATAGAGGAGTAATCTCCTTCTGTCCAAGGAGACACGATTTCCTCTCTTCTTTCTTTCTCCAGTTTTTCTTGAACTTAGGCTGAGAATTTTCACCTGCATCCACATTTTGAACCTTTTCGTGAACCTGAACATTTCTCTTGGGTGGTTGTCTCTTGTGCATTCTTGATGGATAATTATTTTCCTGTCTGTGTTGCACTCTTTGTGTCTGATGGAATCTACGGTCTTGCCTTAGATTAGATGCAGAGGTGCTTGGACAAAACCTTGCTATGTGCCCATGACCATTACATTTAAAACATTGCACATGGTGTTCACTCAGAAGAGCAGACGTATTTCTACCAGCATAACTCCTTGATTTATTATTCAATCCACAATAAATTTCCTGGTGACCATAATGGCTGCATCTAAAACAATAACCGTTAAAAGCATTATTATGAGAAGAGTGAGAATGAGAGAACCTCTTTTGTGGTGTTTGCTTTGCTGTAGATCTTCTTTGATATTTTCTTCCTTTTGAAGATTCAGCTTCAGACTTTTCTTTCTTCTTTCCTTCATCAGTGAACTTCTTCTTCTCTGCATTTTTGGAAGATGATGGTTGTTCAACTTCATATCCAAGACCAAGCTTAGTTGTGGAGCTTCTTTGTTGCTTTATCATTTTATCTAGCAACTCTGTGCTCTTCTCATATTTGAGATTTACATTGGCCTCTACTAGTTGTTTCTTCAATGAAACAATCTCTTCTTCTTGTTGGCAACAAACAGTCTCTTTCTCATTGATTTGAGACTTGAGAATATCTTCAATCCTTTTGTACTATTCTACTTGCAGCTTTAGATCAACAATAACTTTGTTAGATTCCTCTTCACTTGTGCTGCATACATAATTCTCATCATCCAGGTGTGTCTTCAAGGCTTCTTCTGATTTCTTGGCCTTTTGAACCTGTAAGAAGAGATCTTCAATCTCATCTCCATATTCTTCCAATTTCTTGGACAGTCTTTTGTTCTTTTTCTTTTCTATCCTCAATTCTTCAAGTGCAGCAATCAACTCACCTCTTAGATTTACTTCAGCCTCAGCCTCAAGGTTTCCATCACTTTCCTATTCTTCTTCTGTATTTTCTTCTTCGAATGCCATGAACAGAGTTTCACCTGTTTCTTCTTCAGAATCCTCATCGGATCTGTCTTCAGAGGAGCTGACATTCTTGGATATGAAACTTTTCTTCTTGAAGTGGTTGTTTCTGAACTTCATATTTTTCTTCCAGTCACTTCTTTCTCGGTGCGATTCTTCATCACTTTCATTCTCCATATTTCATGGACATTTAGTTGCAACATGCCCAACGCCTCCACAGCTGAAACATTTAAATGGTAGCTTTCCTCTGTATTTTCCTTGTCCCCTTTTTAGTTTTCGGACAAAGTTTGCTTCCATCTCATCGGATGTCTCTTCATCTTCGGATTCTTGTTTTGCTTTCGTATGTTTGTGGGCTTTAAACGTAGCTTCTCTGTCTGTGGGATCAGACTTTCCTATTCTCATCTCATACGCAGTCAACGAACCATGCATCTCATCCATACTAAACGTATTTAGATCTTTGGCTTCTTCTATAGCTGATACTTTAGAATCAAATATTTTGGGAAGAGATCTTAATACCTTTTTTATGATTGCAGGGTCTTCGATTTTCTCGCCGAGTCCTCTAATGGCATTAATGACTTCATTTACTCTCAGCATATATGCCGCTATGTTCTCATCATCATTCATATTTAACGCTTCGTACTGAGTTCGATGAGTTTGCAACTTGGCCTCCTTGATCTTATCGTCTCCTTCATGAATGCTCTTCAATTTGTCCCAAATTTCTTTTGCAATTTTACAGCTCATGATCTTTACCAGTTCACTGTTTGCTACACCGCACATTATAGCATTCTTTGCCTTTGAGTCATTCTCAAACAGTTTCTTATCGACAGCATCGGTTGGAGGAGTGGTGGGTATTGTGTATCCACTTTCTACTGAGTCCCATATGTCGTATCCCAATGCACACAGATATGTCTGCATCCTAATTTTCTAGAATGCGTAATTAGTCCCGTCAAACAATGGAGCTTTGTTTGATGAGAATCCTTCACCAACTGCCATTGTGGCACTTCCCAGATCACCTTAGCCGATTGAGCTTGTTCAGGAACTTGGCTCTGATACCAATTGTTAGTCTTACAATGGCACTGAGAGGGGGGGTGAATCAGTGTAGCTATTTCAAACTTAAAAACTTAACTCTTAAATCTAAAGCAATGAAAACTTAAAACCAGATAAAGCAAATATCACATGAGAGCATCACATAACACAAGATGTAACGAGGTTCACCAGTTTTGGCTACTCCTCAAAAATAGACTACTTGGACACCCATCCAAATCTAGCCTTTGCAAAGCACCAACTTTACAAACAATTTACCAGCACCCACTGGAAGGAGCACCAACCCCTAATTTATCTGCACCAACAGAAAGGAGCACCAACCCCTAATTTACCAGCACCGACTGGAAGGAGCACCAACCCCTAATTTATCTGCACCAACAGAAAGGAGCACCAACCCCTGATTCCAAGCACCAACTCAGAATTCCTTTTTGAATATTTTTGACATAAAAATGCCTTCGCTTTTACAAGACCCTGACTGGTCTATTGCTTTCTCAACATTGCCCACTCTTTACACAGCACACACCCTACTCACTCGCCTCCTACGCACTCTCTTTCAGTAGCACTTTCACACTCTTTCTGCAGCACTTTTTCACTCTGAGCGGCAACTTTATTCCTCCACGCAACTGCCCTTTTATAATCAAATTGTCTAACAGTAACTCCAGTTGTAACTCCATATTTTATTTCTCATGCGCCACTTGCCAGTTGTAACTGTTCTATTAATACTCTCTTCTGCCACTTGTCAACTGTAACTCCTTCTATATGTAACTCCTTTTGTATATATATAGTGTGGGCATTACGTTACATGCAACGTATATCTCTACCATGACTGTACGTCTTCTTGATCATGACTGTTCGTATTCATTTCTGTGCATGCATGCATTTTTTGATTCTATTTATGCGACTGTTCGATTTCTCCTTCTTCGATCGTTCTTAAAATAGCTTGCATGATTTTTATCTACAACTGCACCTATAACTGTCACACTGACTCCAGTTAACTGTTCGTAATCGTTGTTGTGACCTGTCATGAAATCATGACATTTCTGTCTCTTTGTACTCTTCTCGCCTTCTACTCGTGAAAACATGACGTGTCGCGATATCGTGACATTTTCGGCCTCCTTGTCCACTTCTTGGCTTGCACCCACGAAAACCAGACATGTCGCAAAATCGTGACACTTTTCGCTTCCTTGCACTTCTCTGCCTTCCGCCCGCGAAAACGGAACATGTCGCAAAATCGTGACACTTTCGCTGCCTTGTGCCTTTTCTATCTTTGGCCAGCGAAAACACAACATGTCATGAAATCGTGACACTTTTCGCTTCCTTGCACTTCTCTTCCTTCCACCCGCGAAAACGGAACATGTCGCGAAATCGTGACACTTTCACTACCTTGTGCCTTTTCTGTCTTTGGCTAGCGAAAACACATGTCATGAAATCGTGACACTTTTCGCTTCCTTGCACTTCTCTACCTTCCGCCCATGAAAATGGAACATGTCGCAAAATCATGACACTTTTCGCTCCTTGGCGCTTTCTCTTCGAACCTGTCACGAAATCGTGACACTTTTTCTCCTTGGAGCTTTCTCTTCGAACCTGTCGTGAAATCGCGACAGTTTTCTTTGCCTATGCCTTCTCTCCAAACATGTCACGAAATCATGACAGTTTTCTTTGCTTGCGCCTTCTTTCCAAACATGTCGCGAAATCGTGACAGTTTTCTTACTTGCCTTCTTTGCTTCCAACATGTCACGAAATCATGATAGTTTTTCCACTTGGCTTCTTTGCCTCCAACATGTCACGAAATCGTGACAGTTTTCCTTGCACCTTCTCTCTCCTCGGCCATGTCATGAAATCATGATAATTTTTCTTGCGCCTTCTCTCTCCTTGTCCATGTCACGAAATCATGACAATTTTGCTTGTGCCTTCTCTCTCCTCGGCCATGTCACGAAATCATGACAATTTTGCTTGCGTCTTCTCTCTCCTCGGCCATGTCATGAAATCGTGACAATTTTGCTTGCGCCTTCTCTCTCCTCGGCCATGTCGCAAAATTGTGACAATTTTGCTTGCACCTTCTCTCTCCTCGGCCATGTCACGAAATCATGACAATTTTTCTTGCGCCTTCTCTCTCCTCGGCCATGTCGCGAAATCACGATAGAAAACATGTCGCGATATCGCGACAGTTTTCTTACTTGTATTTTTCTTTGATTCTTAGAATCTGGGCCACTTCTGTCTTCCTGGAAATTTACTATACATGATCTCACTAACCTCTGAACTCTTGTCCACTGCATCAACTGATCTGTCTGTCTATGTTGACAACAATGACAATACTTTGGCTGCACCTTGCACATCAATCTTTAGGGAAATGCTCTTCAAACTTTTGAATGAGCAAGTAGTTCCTCAAGACCTAAATCCAACAAATTTATCCCATGTAGTAGGTAATATGGTTATTAATCATGTGACCATTGTCTTTTATGAAGAATATGCCCCATCACCATCCATGCTTGAGGAACACCCATTGCATATTGCATGTGAAATTAGCAATGGTTTCATTAAAAGAGTGTTAATCAACAATGGATATGCTCTAAGTGTATGCAACCTTAAATTCCTTAATAGGGTTACTTGAAATATTTTGATGTTATTATTTAATGAATATGACAATGAAGAGCATGGAGTTGTGGGGATATTAGTCCTCCCTCTAAACATGGGACCTCAAATATTCAACACTTTAATCCATGTAATAACATGTGACATAAAATATAATCTTCTCCTAGGATGACAATGGATTCATGCCATGCAAGTAGTTCCCTCTATATATCACCAATGTTTAAAATTTGATTATCAAGGCCAAATTTACACCATCTTAACAAATCCTGATCACTTTGCCTATTACCATTTCTTAGGAAAATATAATCTAAATATGCACCTTTGTCCATATTTGAGTGCAACCCCTAATATCAATAGTAAGATAGGAAAATATCCATCTCTCCTTTCAGGTAATAATGATCATGAGGCTAGTACTAGCAATCATGTCAAAATCCTAAAATCATCAATTAAGGAAACACAAAACATTGACACTCAAAGTGAGCTATTAATATTATATCTATCTATTTTACCTCCATCACATTGAACCTTAGGAATGCCTTCTCAAAAATATATGATATATCAAATAGGTAGTTGCTTGTTTATTTATGTTGAAATAGCCAATGAAGAATAAGTTCATGGAAGCAATCCTATCCAAATGAGTAAAATTATGCTTCTTGCTACATATCCAACTTGTATCAGATACCCAAACAAATATTATCATGGAACAAACATAGGAAAATTTAGGCAAGACATAAAAAATTCTTCAGAGCTCAAACCATGGATAGAGTAATAGGGATTGGGATACAAACATCACTGTAATAAATTTAAATCTTGTTCATATTCCTTCGATAATGATGATGAAAATAAATTCCTTGAAACCTACAAGAACATAATATTAGAAAAAAAAGAGGGGTATGACTACTCTCTTAGCATAAATACCATGGACATAATTTATCCTAAATACAATAATATATCCAAACCATCATCTCAAATTGATAATATTATGACACAAAAGTGTCATTTACTTTCTAATAAAATCAAGGAAGAATTTTTTGGTGACCATTTTGCTCTAGAATAACTTTAATCCCTTACCTTGAAAGGCGCCATTTATACCTCACAATCCCCTAAATTAGACATTACAAAATTGAGTCTGACTAACCTTGAAAATCTAGGGGTACTTCATGTGCCTCCATAATTTGAAAATGAGTCCCAAATCCTTATTGATAAAATTATTGATATAAAATAATGGGACCCAACATTTCCCTAAAATACCAAAACTAGTAAAAGCCTTGAATTTTGAAGAATATGAGGTTTACACAAGTCTCCTATCCAAATTCTATGATATATTTGCATGGCCCTATGTAGATATTCTTGGCATAGACCCCTATCTCATGGTGCATCATCTATATGCTCATCATAATGTTAAACTTGTAAATAAAAACTAAGGAAGATACATCTGAAAGTGGTGCTACTCATTAAAGAGTATCCTCTAAAACTTCTTGAGGTTAAGTTCATTAAACCCATTGATTACTTTGACTAGATAGCTAAAATAGTGTTTATCACTAAAAATGAAGGCATTGTTTGTATCTATACATATTTTTGGGACATTAATAAGGCTTGTCCAAAAGATGACTTTTTGCTTCTCAACATGTTGGAAATAAAGCTAGTAAAAGGAGTAAAAAGGTGTAAAAATTTGTTTCAACTGTAAGCTTTGGATCTTACCCCTTTTACCTCCTTGGACGACAGCTGACTGGGCAGGTAGGTTGACTTGGACGACAGCTGACTGGGCGGATTGGACGGCAAGGGCGGCAAGGCGAACCAATTCTATTTCCCTTTCTCTTTTCCTCCCTATTTCTCCTATTTTCCTAACTTCCCTATATTCCCTAAAGTCGTTTGGAGTTACCATTATAAATACCATTGTAATCTCAATTTTCTAAGGTTCAATATATATTATTTTCTATTCGCTCCTAATTTTTCTCTCACAAACCACATCTGGTATCAGAGCCAAAGTCGAGAGGGCATGAGGATCGAGGCGAGGGAGGCCCGAGGACCGAGGTGAGAGAAGCCCGCAACACACAACCCAAAGCGAGGTCGAGGTGGGGCCCACAACACGTAGCTCGAGGTGAGAGAAGCTCGAAGCACATGGATCAAGGTGAAGTCTAGAGCAGGCCAACACAACAAGCACACGAAGATAGGAGCGACGTAGGAGGACCTATCACAGAGCGACACGTGGTGAGAGGAGGATGACTCAGGAGCTGACGGATAGACACATGGCACGAGGAGGAGGAGCAACGTGGCAGCAAAGGGAGCAACGTGGCGAGGAGCGATTGGTCAAAAGGAGGCAAAAGGGGTGATCATTGATTGCCCGAAGGCAATCGCTTCATTACTCGCCCACCCAGGGTTATAAACCCTATTTTTGCCCCCATCCTGCTCAATGTGGGACAAAAGAATTTCAATTTTTTTTATTAAAATCGTCGTCCACTGCATTTCAAATAGAAAATATTCCTCCTTCATACCCAACCATGGGCGTAGCTCGAGCGGCTAAGGAGGAGCGCTTGTGAGTAGGGTGTCTCGGGTTCGAATCCCGCCAGGCACATTTTTAGTTTGTTTTTTTTTAATCTCCGGGAAGCACAAGCTAGAAAAGGATCATGGATCCTTTATGTTTCAAATAGACACCATGGCGCATTGGTCAAAAGTTTTGTGACAGTCAAGAGGTCACGGGTTCGAATGGGCTAGAGGATAAATTTTATTAAATTTTTTTTTATCATTTAAACTTTAGAATATTTAAAATTATTAA
The DNA here is from genome assembly GCA_028583015.1 of Wollemia nobilis. Taxonomy (NCBI): domain Eukaryota; kingdom Viridiplantae; phylum Streptophyta; class Pinopsida; order Araucariales; family Araucariaceae; genus Wollemia; species Wollemia nobilis. The sequence continues at coordinate 3,508,351 of JAQPPZ010002998.1, forward strand.
ATATTAATTTAATAAAATTAAAACTAATTTATAATTATTTTAAAACTTAGGTTTTTAATAATTATAAAGTTATTTTTTTATTAAATATGAATATTTAATTTTTTTATTAAGTTTAAATTTTAAAATTTTTATTGTAAAAGCCCTAGAGGCTTGATATTGTCAATTATTGGAGCCTTGTAAATTTCACATTTTGTGAAAATTTCAGAGATTGTAAAAGAGGTTAAAACTTTCCTAAGAGGAAAGAGTGTGTAATAAGCCTAAGAGGCTTAGTTTTTTTTGTAAAGGGCATTGATGATAAGACCGAATGGTTGTTATCATGCCTTATGTGCAATTCTAGCAAGAGAAGGTGCAGAAAGGTTTGATGAAAAGGTAAGAGGTTATGGACTCAACATTGTGTTTAGTCAACTCCAAAACGCAGTAATCGCACATCAAAGGCATCCTGACTCAGGGTACGAAGCGGATTTTGAAGATAACTCATTCAGGAGTCAATTTGAACAATCAGAATCCATACAAGCTGCACCACAAGAATCAGAGTACACACACTACAATATTTCAGTAGAAATCCTAGAACCAGAATCACCAAAAATCATATAGATAAGTGACGACGAAGAAGAAGTGGCAGATAACTTTGTAAATCAAGAGATAGCATCCCCACATCAAGAGGAACAAGCAGTCAATGATAGAGTAGAACAAGTCAGATTTGACTTAAATTTGTAAGCTCTTCCTTCTTTCTTCTTCTTCTTTCCTTCTTTCAAACAACAAAAGTACTTTATTGTAACCATGAAATAAAGAGAGTTTTTTGGTAACTATGGCCTCACACAATAGCTTACCTATACCAGAATTTAACGGTTATGACTATGAGTATTGGTCTATAAATATGAAGACCTTGCTCATAGGTAGAGGTTTGTGGGACATCATAGAAGAGGGCTACACAGAACCCTCAGACTAGACAACACTTAGTGCCGCAGACAAGAAAACATGAAAAGAAGAGAAAAAGAGCAACTCATCTGCTCTTTCTCATCTCCAAGCTGCATTGGAGAAAAGCATATTTCCTAGAATCGTTGCTTGTACGACTGCACAAGCTGCATGGAAAGCATTGAGTGATGGATTCCAGGGTAGTAATCAAGTGAAGCAGGTAAGGCTTCAAACATTGAAGTGAGATTTTGAAAATCTCTAAATGAAAGATGATGAAAAAGTCGATGATTATTGTGTTAGAGTAAAAGCAATTGTAGATAAAATGGTTACACTAGGCGAAGAAATCAAGCCTGAGATAATTGTAACAAAAGTGTTGAGAACACTTACACAGAAATGGAACCATATTGCCATAATAATAGAAGAATCCAAAGATCTTTCCCTTTTAACATTCGATGCATTGATCGGATCGTTAATGTCACATGAAGAGAGGTTTCCTGAAACTCCTTCAACAAGCTACGGAGGTGATGATAAGGCCTTCACTTCCAATGAAAATAATGGAAGAGGATGGGGAAGAGGTCAAGGTAGAGGCAAGCAAAGAGGTAGAGGCAGAGGCAACTACAGAGGAGGCAATTCCAACAGAGGAGGCAACCAGAACAGAGGAGGCAATTCCAATAGAGGAGGCAACTCATACAGAGGAGGCAACCAACAAAGAGGTGGAAATCAGAATCGAGGTGGAAATCAAGGACAAAGTGGCAATCAAGGGTGAGGAAGTGACAAGTCCAAATCAACATGTTTCAACTATGGCAAGTCGGGTCACTTCGCTCGTGACTGCTGGTCAAAATCTTCACAAGGCAACAATAGTCAATATGGTAATTATGGAGAAGAAGATGATATTTCTAATATTTTTCTATCATATGGCCAATCAGAATAGAATCTAAATGACACATGGATTCTGGATACTGGTTGTTCCAACCATATGAGTGGTAAAGAACATTTATTTGCTACTCTCGATTCCACTTATAAATCCCAAATCAAATTAGGGGATGATAAGACATTGCAAGTAGAGGGTATTGGAGCCATGGAGGTTCCAACCAAAGAAGGACTAAAGAAAGTGCATGACATCTATTACACTCCAAAGCTCCAACACAATCTGCTAAGCGTTGGACAAATGATGGAGAACAATTACAAGCTTGTATTTGATGAAGGACAATGTATTATTTTTTATAAGAATAATTGTAATCGTGTCATCACACAGGTCCCCATGACCAAGAACAGGTTATTCCCTCTCAAGTTTGATGAGCCAGGGGGAGCTCAAATTGCAAATGTAGCTATAACAAATCCAAGTGTCCTTTGGCACTTGCGATATGGTCACCTTAATTCCGCTAGCTTGAAACTTCTAACTTCTCAAGCTATGGTGACAGGACTTCCCAAAATCAATGAACAAAAGGAGGTCTATGAAGGATGTGCTTTGGGAAAGCACTCAAGGTCAAATTTTCTGATAGGACAAGCATGGAGAGCCAACTATCCACTACAGTTAGTACATTCGGACATCTGTGGTCCAATGCAAACACAGAGTCTCAAAAATAGTTCTTATTTTCTCACTTTCATAGATGACTTCTCTAGAATGTGTTGGATTTACTTTCTGAAACACAAAGATGAAGCTTTTGATTGCTTCATAGATTTTAGAAACAATGTAGAGAATCAAAGTGGGAATTATGTAAAATGTCTTAGGACAGATCGAGGAGGTGAATACTCCTCAAAATATTTTTTGAAATATTGTAAAGCAAGTGGGATCAAAAGGCAATTTACCACTGCCTATACCCCACAGCAGAACGGTGTGGCAGAAAGGAAAAACCGCACCATAGTTGAGATGGCGAGATCGATGCTACAGTCTAAGCATCTAACTCATATGTATTGGGCAGAGGCTATAAGAACCAGTGTATATATTCTAAACAGAAGTCCAACTTCTAGTTTAGATGGTGTCACTCCTTATGAGGCGTGGTACGGAAAGAAACCTAATGTAAAGCATTTCAAAGTGTTTGGTTCTTTAGCATATGTACACATTCCTGATGAGAAAAGGAAGAAGCTTGATCCAAAAAGTCAAGCTTGTATATTTGTAGGGTATTGTGAGTCTACAAAAGGATATAGACTCTACAATCCCAAGACTCATAAAGTTGTAATCTCTAGGGATGTAATTTTTGATGAAGGGGGAGAATGGGGTCATCAAAGAATTTTTGTTGATGATGAGTCCCAAGATGTAAGTTCTTCACAGGTACAATAGGTGTCTCCAAAGAAAAGCAAAGGCACACTACCCCCTCCAAGCCCATACAGGAGTACTACATCAAGTACTTCAACAAACACTCCAAGTCCTTCTCCACAGAGATCAGTAAGTTCTTCACCGATGGACATCGACAGAGACTCTCCATCAAGAGGCAGAAGAATATTACAAAATCATCCATCCTTTCAAATGTTGGATCAGAATTTCCAGAGAAGATTCACTAGAAGTCAAGCTAGTGAGATGAATACAGTTTTGCAACAACTTGAAAATTTGCAATTGTATGGAGATGATGACTCCCATGATCCTATGGGAGATGTAGTCAATTATGCTTTATTGGCTAGTACACAGCTAGAACCAGCTAGCTATGAGAAGGCATGTACTCAAAATGTATGGCAAGAAGCCATGAAAGAGGAAATAACCTCTATAAACAATAATGATACATGGGAGCTAGTAAAGCTACCCAAAGGAAAAAAATGTGTTGGGTGTAAATGGGTCTACAAGACCAAGTACAATGTTGATGGAAGCATTGAAAGGCATAAGGCGAGACTAGTAGCAAAGGGTTTTACTCAGAAATTTGGCATTGACTATGAGGAAACCTTTGCTCCTGTTGCACGACAAGAGACAATCAGATCAGTTCTTTCCTTAGCAGCCCATAAAGGATGGAATGTACAACACATGGATGTGAAGAGTGCTTTTCTGAATGGATACTTGACAGAAGAGGTTTATGTTCAACAACCTCAAGGTTTTCAAGAACAAGGAAAAGAGAACCTTGTTTACAAATTGAAGAAAGCACTTTATGGCCTCAAGCAAGCACCAAGAGCCTGGTACTCACGCATTGATGGCTATTTCAGCAAGTATGGATTCACTAGAAGCAAAAGTGAACCAACTCTGTACTACCTAAAGCAAGGAGTAGACATTCTCATAGTTTGTTTGTATGTGGATGATCTAATATTTATGGGTAGTAACAATAAAATGAATATGGAGTTCAAAAACTCCATGATGAAACAGTTCGAGATGAAAGATCTTGGTTTAATGCGATACTTCCTAGGCATGGAAGTGCATCAATCAAATAAAGGGATCTTCATATGTCAACACAAGTATGCTCGAGACATGATCAAGAAATTTGCCATGGAGCAATGCAAATCAGTTGCAACTCCAACTGGACATGGGATCCAATTGAGCAAGGACGATGGAGCATCAAAGGTTGACATGACCACTTACAGAAGCATGGTTGGGAGTCTGATGTTTCTCACCAACACCAGGCCCGATATTCAATATGCAGTTTCTCTAGTTTCAAGGTTTATGACTAGTCCATCTGAGCTGCATTTACAAGCAACTAAAAGAATTTTAAGATATGTAAAAGGTACATTGGATTTTGGAATCCATTACCAAAAATGTAATTCTGTGAAATTAGTTGGCTTCAGTGATAGTGATTGGGGCAGCAACATAGATGACAGGAAATCTACATCAGGGAATTGTTTTAGTCTAGGATCAGGACTAATTACATGGAGTTCCAAGAAACAAACTGTTGTAGCATTGTCATCAACTGAGGCTGAGTATATAGCCATCACTCATGCTAGTACTCAGGCCCTATGGTTAAGAAAAGTTCTTGAAGAGATTGGAGAAAGTCAGAGTGGTCCAACTCGATTGTATTGTGATAACATAAGTGCCATTCAGTTGGCATACAATCCAGTCCACCATAGCAGATCAAAGCATTTCGATATGAAGTATCACTTCATTCGAGATATGGTGGAACAACAGATAGTTGAGCTTCAATATTGTAACACTTTGGATAATATTGCAGACATCTTCACCAAAGGTATAGCTAAAGCTCAATATATAAAGTTGAGAGACTGTATAGTCAGTCCTCTCAACTTTAAGGGGGAGAATGTTGGAAATAAAGCTAGTAAAAGGAGTAAAAAGGAGTAAAAAGGTGTAAAAATTTGTTTCAACTGTAAGCTTTGGATCTTACCCCTTTTACCTCCTTGGACGACAGCTGACTGGGCAGGTAGGTTGACTTGGATGACAACTGACTGGGTGGATTGGACGGCAAGGGCGGCAAGGCGAACCAATTCTATTTCCCTTTCTCTTTTCCTCCCTATTTCTCCTATTTTCCTAACTTCCCTATATTCCCTAAAGTCGTTTGGAGTTACCATTATAAATACCATTGTAATCTCAATTTTCTAAGGTTCAATATATATTATTTTCTATTCGCTCCTAATTTTTCTCTCACAAACCACACAACATTGGCATGATTTTTAAATTTTCCACTAATTCTAGAATGTACTTCATGGATGGGTTCTCAAGATACAACCAAATTTGAGTAGTTCCTGAGGACGAATCTAAAATAGCATTCATTACCTCTTGAGGCCCCTATTTTTGGAAAGTTATACCTTTTAGTAAAAATAATGTTGGGGCAATTTACCAGTGCACTATGATATTTATTTTCCATGATATGATGCATAACATGGTATAATCCTATGTCGATTATCTCCTCACTCACTTCCAAAAATGAGAAGATCATGTTCTTGACTTATTATGAATCTTTGATCATTTAAGACAATATCAAGTTGGCATCAAACCTTCTAAGTGCATCTTTGGGGTTACAAAAAAAATATTTTAGGATTTATCATTTCTCATTGAGGAATTGAAGTATAATATGTCAATTTTTTTGCCATTACAAATATGCCTCTCCCAAAGACATCGAAATAAATTCATAGTATTCAAGTAAAGTTACAAGCCATACGGTGATTCATCTCTCAATTGGCATACAAATACCAACCTTTTACTAAAATTCTAAGGAATGGTGTTAAGTTCAAATGGGATGATAAATTCTAAAGGGATTTTGATGCTATCAAGACATACCTCTTATCCCCTCTAACTCTCATCCCACCATAATCTACATAATCCACATTGTTATAAATTACAATAAATATGCATGCCTTAGGAGCCATGTTGGCTCAATATGATGACCAACATATAGAAAGAGCAATTTACTACATTAGTAGAACTCAGGTAATTTATGAAACGTGTTACACACCCTTGGAAAAACTCTATTTAGTAGTTGCATTTGCCTCCTAGAAACTAAGACACCACATGCTCAATAAGAAGACCATTGTAATAGCTTAAAAATATCCTTCAAGTTACCTTGAGTCAAAACCACACCTTTAAGGCTACATCACCAAGTGGGTGATGGCTCTATACGAATTTGACCTTGAATTTCTTAGAAAAAAATACTTAAAGGGGAAATTCATAGATAACCTCTTATAAAATACCCCACTAGAAGCTCATAAACCCCTAGAGGCCTTTTTCTTGATGAGACTATTTATTATTTAGAAACCAAGCAATCTACTTCATGGTCCCTTTATTTTGATGGGGCAAGAAGTGCCAAAGGATCAGGGTAGGAATAATTATGGTCATTATCCCTTTGTTATTTAAGCTTCAATTTTATTGTACCAAATTTACTATTGAATATGAATCTTTAATACTTAGACTTCATACTGCCCAAAACCTAAAGGTTATAGCCTTATCCATTTTTGGATACTCATAGCCTGTCATAAACTAAATCAAAGGAACATATAAAACTAAATATGACAAACAAAAATCTTACAAATAAATTGTTGACTACTTAATGACTACTTTTGATAAGGTTACCATAGATACCATTCCAATATCAATTAAATATTACATGAATGCAATGGTATCTTCAACATCCCTTGTTCCTTTAGAACTAGAAAATTTGAAAATTAACATGCCATCATTTTCATTCATCAAATTAGACAACCAATGACTCTTGGGTCTAGTCAAATTCCTTTAACTATTTTTGACACTAAATTAACAACCCCTCTAGATCCTTCATATAAGGAACTTTATACCTTCCTTAAAGACAATATAATGCCTAAAGACCTTGATTGCATAGAGCACAAGAATCTTAGGCAATGTGTTTGTTGTTTTATCATCATTAGTTATGTCTTGTATAAATGATATTTTGTGTTAGAGTTAGAGTATATTATATCATTTGGGTCATGTAAATGTACCATATTAGGTACATAGTTAGGATAGGATATTACTTTATGGGGAAGTTATTTGGTTACATCAAAAAATGTAATAAATGCACAAGTGGCAATGTGCAAGTTGTAATATGCAAGGTGTCCCCTTATACAACTAGGTAGATTGTTGACCAAGCAATCTATCTTATTGTATAAAGGGCCTCATAGAAGTAGGTTATAAGCATATTCATCTCATCTCCTCTCATATTCTTCATCTATAAAGTACTCTTGTATGGAGTACAATGTAGCTCTTTAGCTCATATTAATGGAGTGACATTTTCCTCCATATTACATTGTATTTTTTGTCATTTCTATTTATAGCATATTTTAATCATATTGTTGTTTCACTTTCTTTCATATTTCTTGTATTTCATTGGGACCTATGTTAGATCTATCTACAACATACATCCTTAAAAGCTAAAAGTGATATCAGATCCATAATGCTTCGAGATAGGAGGACCTACATCCATCATAAGATAATTCCAGTAGGTCAAGAGGAATAGGGAGAGTCACCATTACTACTATTGGCCCGCATGTTTACCGCTACATACAAGAGCTACCATTAGGACTATTTGATATAAATAGCCACAGTAGTCAACAAGATTAGAAAAGTAAAGACTCAAATAAATCTCAGTTGTAGAAAAATTGAGATTATATTTGACTATAGTCTTTCCACAAAGTTGTAGAAAAACTCTTGAAGACTAGGACTCAACATTCAAGCCACTAGTTTGAAAAATCAACTAGTGAAGATTATTATCTCCAGAATTACAAATTATTCCATTTCAGTTTCTAACAGTTTGTTGCAGGAAAAGGAGATTCAAGAAAAATTTGGGAATCTTCCTACAAGAGAGTTAGGAATATCATCTTCAAGAATCATTATAGCACTTGCAGCAATAGGGTAGAAGAATGAATATTTCAAATATCTTAATAAATATCCCATTACAAGAGTTGTAATCCTACAAATTATAAAAGTAAATAAAAGGCCATAGTAGCCTTATAACATACTCAAGGAAGAAAATACTCCATAATTTGAGTCATAGGAGGAGATAGGATATTGGTGATATCCATTCAAGATTAATACTTGCATAGTGTAGAAGAAGAATAGGCCAAATAAGCCTAGAAGAATAGGCCAAAGAAGCCTAGAAGAAGAATAGGCCAGAGAAACCTAGAATAAGAATAGGCCATAGAAGCCTTAATTCTGAAGAAAAATTCAAAGAAGAATTCTTGATTTAGAATAAGAATTCTTGATTCAGAAGTAAACTCCAAAGAAGATTTTCTAAAAAAAATAGAGAAAATTTCATGATTCAAAAGATAAATTCTTGATTCAGAAGAATACTCCAAAGAAGAGTTCCTAAAAATTTCTTGATTCAGAAGATAAAATCCTGATTTATAAGAATACTCCAAAGAAGAGTTCCTAAAGATATCCTCATATAGAAGATAGATTCTTGAATTCAGAAGAAAAATCTAGAAAGGAGTTCTTGAAGAAGACTCTTGAGAAGAGTCCAAGAAATAGGATATTGGTGATCTCTTTTACTAAAGACTTATTTTAGAAGAATCTAAAGAGATCCGAAGTAGATCTCATTAAAGAACTTCCATTTTAGGAAGAAAGAGAAGGACTAGGAGAGTCTCGTTCAAATCCATAAGTAACAGAATCAGAGATCCGAGAAGAAGATCTCATCACCAACACTTCCAAAAGCAGAAGTTTGGAGAAAATATCTCAAGTAGAAGACCAAAGAAGCTACAAGATAGAATACATTGGAGAGGTCTCAAGGAGAAAATATAAGAAGGCTTGGACAGCATTTTTACAAATTTCATAGAAGCATCATCAAAAGAGTTCCTAGGAGAACTCATAGGATAATTCCACTACCAAGGATAAGTTCTTGATAGTGAAGGACTTGGGATAATTATCACCATCTAAAAACAAGCCCAAGAGAAGAAGAATTTTGCAAGTAGTACCAAATCCCAAAGGAAGAATTTGGAAAGGAGTGTCAAATCCAAGAATAATAATTTGGTAAGGAGTGCAAAATCCCTGAAGAAAAATCCAGTGAAGAACTCAAGAAAATTAAAATTTTGAGAAGAAGAAGATCTTGTTTGAATTTAAAAGAGGCATGTAGTAGCAAGGTGGTCGACACTCTTTATTCTAGACCTGATTGTTCTTAGGTTCATAGTTGACTGGTAGAGGGTGAGCTTGGTAATTCTGGGGTTTTTGTCCATTTCCCTCCTTTTATGTGTCCACTACAACTTGATTAACTTGAGAAAACTTGGCCTACTATTTTTTAGTTATTTTGATTGTTCTTGCTCCATTCTTTCTAATTGTAGAGCTTAAGATCTCCCTCGTTGACCTTAATATCTTAAATAATCTTGGCTTGAGCAAAGGTTTCTTTGAATGATTCATATTGCTACAGCTGCAATAGTAGGGAGATGTATTTTGTGTAGCTCTTTGTGAACATCTGGACAATTTCCTCTATGGGGATGGAGAATGATAGTTTTGCCATGATTTTTCTCCACTTGTCCCCATATTCCATCACTGGCTCATCATCGTATTATTTCAAATTGGCCAGATCATATAGGTTTACCTTCTTCTTCACTTTGAAGGAAAATTGTTCAAGGAATGCATTCACCAGTTTCTCAAAACCAGTGATGCTATGCTTGGGCTACTGGTTTAACCATTGTGTTGCCATGCCTGAGAATATTATGATAAATATCCTCAACATTAGGGCATCATTCTTATCAAGGTGGAAGCACATGTTCATGAATTTGGTCACATGTTCTTGCGCATCTCCCTCCCCCTTAAAATTCTCTAACCTAGGCATCTCAAAGTTCCTAAGATAATATGGACTCAGGATTGAGGGTCACAGAGGCTAGTTGTGAATCTCTCTTAGTGTCAAGTTCTTTCTGGTTCTGTCCTATTTTTGGAGAGACTTTACTCTCTCAATGAGCATCTGGTATACCTTTGAGGAAATAATTTCATGTTCCTAAATGTTAGCTCATGTTGGTAAATGAGGTAGCCCTATGTTGGCCCAGTTTGGGCATCTACACTCATCTCCTATACCCATGGATGGAGGTTCAGGATATGTTTGTTCTTGATATTCCATCCCTACCATTTCCTCATTGAATTGTGTTTGTTCGAGGTCCAGGTGTTGTTGATGTTGTGAATGGTGGTGAGCATGCTCATTTTCTAGACTAGTGCTTATCTCCTATGAGAATCGACACATCTCTCATGATGGTATCTCTCACCACCTATGTGTGCATTTTTTGATCTAGCCTCTCTATGAGCTCCTCATGCTCAACTCTTTCTTCTCTTGAGCGTTGTTCTTGTAGGCGCATGTACCTCTTCCTTCACTCTTCTTACTCAAGAGCTTCTATGCATTCTCTCTCAATGCTTAGTTCCTCTTCTAACCTATGTAAGTGGTCAGAGTGACCTACTATTGAAGGATCATGTCTTTCAAACTCTATGTGAGTAGTTCTAATGCTTAAGCCCTTCGAGGAGGATCCTACTGTGCACTTGCCTTTGTCCACTAGGACGACCTGCTCTATGTACTATGTTATGGGTTGTGTATCCTCATGATATGAAGTATTTTATGTGTTTTAGGGTCACTTTGGAGCTTCCTATAGTTCATTGGTGCATCTAGTGGCTATGCTACATGAACTTCCTGAAGTAGAATGTTCAATAGCAATACTTCTAGGAGCTGGTCTCGAGGGAACTAGACCCAACTCATCAAGTTGTCTGGTTCTCCATGACTGATCCCACAAAATCCCATTGGTACCAATGAGCTCATGGTTTAAGGGTACCATTCCATCTGTAAGGAATTTGTAAGATGTCCTAGGTCTACGATTGGGCATGGCCCAAATGTCTTACCCCTCAATGGGCTGATCTATCTTATGTATATCATGCGAGGTTTTGAGCTGTTAGGATCTCATCCTAACCCTTAATGTAATAACTTCCATGATGTAATAATTCCTAGTGAACGTGGGTAGTACCCATGATTAATATTTTGTAATGTTCTAAGTTTTAGCTTAGGTAGTGCCCATGACAAATGGCACCCTTTTTATGTAACACATGGTAGATAGGTGGCATTGTGCATGTAATTCGTGTGGCATTATGCATGTAATCCGAGTGGCATTGTGCATGTAATTCGAGTGGCATTGTGCATGTAATTCAAAGTGGCACTATGCATGTAATTCGGGTGGCATTATGCATGTAATCCAGGTGGCATTTTGCATGTAAGCCAACCTTGGAAGGAAATTCCTTAAATACCCGAAAGGGCACCAATGTAACCATCTTTTGCAAAATTAATGAAGTATTGAAGGAGGTTGCCCCCTCGAAGAGGCCTATGATTCAGTCCTATTGTGAGATTGTTCTTTATGCAAATTTCTGTTATATTAATGTGATGTTTATGTGAGTTATTTCCAAGCAATTGTGTGAGAGTGTGTTATTTGAGTTTATTTTATAGCAGGATATTAACAAGTGGTATCAGAGCGCTTTCCAGGGCCAAGTTCTACTGCAACTACAATGATTCTTGCCATCCAATCCACTTGTTAGGTATAAATTCCATGTGTTTTTCCATTCTATTTTTCCTTATTAAAAAAAATCAAAAAAAAAAAACAGTGTTTTTTTTTCCAGACCAGAAAAAAAAAATATATTGTTAGTTGAGTAGGTAGAAACCCTGTATCGGGGGTTTTAAAATATCACGAAGGATCTGTCGTTATTGGCTAAGCTAGATAGCCCATAAAGCGTCTAGTGAAGTGAGGGGCGATCAGGCTCCAATACCCAGGCCTCAGACAGAACTCGCGCACGAACTTGACCTCCCATGTATCTTCGGGTATATCGGGAGACCATCTAGGATTAAACAAAATTTTAGCCATTAGGAAGCTCTTCGGCCTTGTATTACTCATAGTCTACGGGACACAACATCCTGGACGATTACCCTCCCATATTGTCAGAGAGGTAGGTAGTGTGCTCAAGGGTATGTGTGGAATCCTCCTTGAGTAGTCGCCTGAAATATTGGTCCGAGCACTATTGTTTGTCACTGTCGGTATATTAGAGGGCCTATGAGTGGTACATACTCCTATACTTAGCATTCCCTGGTTTTGTTAAAACTGCAACCTGTAAAAAAATGCAAAAATAAAAATAAAAATAAAAATCCAAACACCCCCATTCGTAAACCTGCATTTCAAAAGTGAGCATATGAGAAAGGAGTCCTCTACCAAAAAAATAACAGAAGGGACATGCATTCGGGATAAGCCATGAGGGTGACACTTAAGTTGAAAGTTTGGAGAGTAACAGTAAAATTTGCGAGTGGCGATCACAGATCGGTCGGTCGGGTCGGAGAGGTCAGACACGGTCGGGCGAGAATTCACGATCTTCCGAGTCGAACAGAATCGTCATATCAGTCACCTGCAAAATACAAAGAATCTTGAGTGTGAAACACGACCAGTTTTAGATAGTGCTCCAGTACCCAACTTTTGCTCAGTAGCTCAGAATCAGAATCTGTAAACACCGTTAGACTCAACAAAATAAGAGATAAAAAAAAAAGTCTGGGGTGCCAAAAAGTAGTGTTGAGAGATATAGCTCATTGTGACCACCTCCCCCTGCTGATCATTTTGATATATAGCACCCAAGAACTTTTTTGGGCACTTACTAAAAATAGTAAGTCAAATAATTTTAATTCTATTTTTAGTAACTGGTCACAAAAGGTCAAAAAATGGCCCAGGGTACTCGTGGACACTAGAAAGAACTAGAACACTTGGAGTCCCTAACAAAATCCATTGAGAACTTGAACTCGGCTTTTCACTCCATAAGGGAAGAAGTCCAAGGTCTTCGCCTAGAGCATGAGGCCACTAGCAATCGCTTAGAAGAAGCATTGATCGAAGTGGACAACAAACCGAGAAGAGAACCACCCAAATCGGAATACCAAGTCGAGAGTTCTACAAGGAATCGTGACCATGATACACCCTTTAGAATGCCCAAGTTGGACTTTCCCAAATTCAATGGGAAGGATGTTGATGGGTGGCTATGTCGGGTTGACCAATTCTTTCGACTTCATAATGTACCGATATTTCATCGAGTCCGGATGGCTTCCTTTAACTTGGAATCGAGGCTCTACACTCGGTTTCAATGGTTGCGTCTTACCTACCCAAATCTCTCTTTGGGAGGATTTTGAATCCCAAATACTCACTCGATTTGGTCCTAGTGAGTTTGAGGACTTCACGGGAGCCTTATCCAAACTACAACAAACAGAGTCAGTTCGAGAGTACCAAGCTCAATTTGAAAAATTGGCCAATCGAACAAGAGGATTGAGTGAAGGGTTCTTCCAGAGTTGTTATATCAGTGGTTTGAAGAAGGAACTCCAAGCAGAAGTCAAAATGTTGAAACCACGAACTATGATGGAAGCTATCAGTTTGGCCCGTTTGGCCGAATCTAAACTTTCTGCCCAAAGACACCCATCAAATTTTCCTCAAAATAGACCTTCATTTCCCCCTAGATCCCAACACCCAGATGATAATAAACCTGCTGCACCCAAGCGCCTCACCATTGAAGAGATGGATGCACGTCGTGCCCAAGGATTATGTTACAATTGTGATGAAAAGTTTTTCAAGGGGCATAAGTGTGCACACAAAAAATTGTTCTTGATAGATGTTGGAGAACCTGATACCGCTGACGAGAGTGATGAGGATGAGGACCCTCCAAAAACACGTCCTCCATAATAAGAAGGGAAATAGGAACCTGAGACATCAATTACAATCCATGACCTTGCAGGAATTACTACTCCTCAAACCATGAAGGTTACAGGATGTTTCAAGGACCAACGTCTTTCCATCCTTTTGGATTCGGGAAGCACGCACAACTTCATTGACCCTAGAGTTGCTCAATGGGAAAATTGATATATCCACAATTGTAATTCCTTTGAGGTCATGGTAGCCAATGGGGGAACCTTATCTTGTCAAGGAAAGTGTCGCAATATTCAAATCAAGATAGGGGACTATGAACTCAAGTAGGACATGTTTGCCCTCCATTTGGGTGGATGTGATATTGTTTTGGGATGCCAATGGTTGAGTACGTTGGGCACTATCAGTTGGAACTTTGCTAAACTTTGGATGCAGTTCTTCCAGAATGGACAAACACACATCATCAAAGGCTCCCCGATAGGAACACCTCAAATTATCAGTTCAAACGGCATGGAGAAATTGCTAAAGAAATCATCACGTGGGGTCATTGCACAACTATTATCCATCCAGACATCCACATCTCCAATGGGTGAAATCCCACAAGACATGCAACAGATTCTCCACAAACATGCGACCATATTTTCAGAACCTATCACACTACCACTGCATCACTCTCACGACCATGCCATTCCATTATTTCTGGATAGTACACCTCCCAATATCAGACCACCTTATGAGCAACTCAAGCGCACCTTATTTTGGAAAGGTAGGAAACAGGACATTCGCTCTTTTATGGCAGACTGCGACACAGGTCAAAGGATGAAAAGAGAAACAGTGCACTCTTCGGGCACTCTTCCACCCTTGCCGATACCGGATCAGGTGTGGAATGACATCTCTATGGATTTCATAGAAGGGCTACCTAAATCTGGAGACAAGTCTTTCTATTTTTGTGGTAGTGGACCGCCTTTCAAAATATGCTCACTTTTGTGCCCTAACCCATCCTTACACAGCATTCACTATTGACCAAATTTTTCTTGACTCCATATTTCGCCTTCATGGCATGCCAACCTCCATTATATCTGATCGTGATCCTAGCCTTACTAGCAATTTTTGGCAAGAGTTGTTTAAGTTGCAGGGGACTCAGCTCACAATGAGTTTAGCCTACCATCTGCAAACAGATGGTAAAACAGAGGTTGTTAATAACTTCTTGGAAACCTACCTTCGCTGCTTGCCTCCGATCATCCTACTCATTGGGCAAAATGGCTTTCTTTGGCTGAATGGTGGTACAACACTTCCTATCACACTGCCACCAGAGGCAGTTTACGGGCACCCTCCACTCACGCCTCCCTCCTACATTTTGGGCAGCTCCAAGGTACAGGTTCCATCAAAACTTCTCGAATTGGATGAAGAATGCTCCATCGTACTTGCACCAAAGCAGCTGTTGTATCGTCAAACTCGTAACCGTACCATCACAGAGGTCCTGGTTCAGTGGCATGGAATTCAACCTGAGGATGCTACATGGGAGTCTCTCCATCAACTTCAGCAACAGTTTCCTCATTTTCAGCTTTGAGGACAAAGCTTCTTCAAGGAGAAAGGCATGTTAGGATCTCATCCTAACCCTTAATGTAATAACTTCCATGATGTAATAATTCCTAGTGAACGTGGGTAGTACCCATGATTAATATTTTGTAATGTTCTAAGTTTTAGCTTAGGTAGTGCCCATGACAAATGGCACCCTTTTTATGTAACACATGGTAGATAGGTGGCATTGTGCATGTAATTCGTGTGGCATTATGCATGTAATCCGAGTGGAATTGTGCATGTAATTCGAGTGGCATTGTGCATGTAATTCAAAGTGGCACTATGCATGTAATTCGGGTGGCATTATGCATGTAATCCAGGTGGCATTTTGCATGTAAGCCAACCTTGGAAGGAAACTCCTTAAATACCCGAAAGGGAACCAATGTAACCATCTTTTGCAAAATTAATGAAGTATTGAAGGAGGTTGCCCCTCGAAGAGGCCTGCGATTCAGTCCTATTGTGAGATTGTTCTTTATGCAAATTTCTGTTATATTAATGTGATGTTTATGTGAGTTATTTCCAAGCAATTGTGTGAGAGTGTGTTATTTGAGTTTATTTTATAGTAGGATCTTACATGAGCCTTGCACTCTCTATATGCCTATGCAATGAGGATGGTCTTGATGATTCCTCATGTTGGTGCAATTCTAGAGGTCTTGCAGCCTCCTTATGTCTATGCGATGAAGGAGGTCAGGATACCTTCGCATGTCGGTGTGAAGAGGGAGGTCATGATGCCTTCACTTATCTATGTGATGAGAGGCACCATGAAGACTCCTTATTATTGTGTGTCAATGAGGGCATTGAGGCATCCTCATATAAATGAGGTGAGGAACCAAGATGTGTATCTCTTGCTAGGGTTTCTCATGAAGTTCCTCTAAGGGTTGAATTGTCGCCCCTAAGACTTTTCGAACTTCGTTTGACTACACTACGGGTGGGTGGCTCAATGTTAATGTGACTGTGAGTGTGAGGAGCATTAGTCTCCCTCTCAGTGTTGTATCGAGGATGGTTGCTCCATGTGTTCACCATTTTGATTATGTGTTATCTTCTTGATTAATTTACAAATTATAAAAATAAAACAATCAAGTGTTTATCTCTTTTAAGGATTTGTGTGTTCCCTAAACTATTTGGTGTGTTTGTAATTGTTGTTGATATTAACTTCTTATTCATGTTTGGACTTAGAATGAGGGAACTCAATCAAATTTAAAACTAGGAAAAATAGTGCCAAACATGATTTCTCAAAATATTCTAGGGTACACCACTTAAATCCTAGTGGGGGTTCTCCTAGCTCTTCCAATATGAAATAGTGGAAGATAGTTTGAACACAAGTGACCTATGCCAACTAAAAAGGAGCTCCCTATTCTAAGGATTTCTATGGGGCAAGCTTGTGGAAGGATATGAATTCCAACATCACTGGTCTGAATTGGGGGTTGGTGATGAAATCCAACCTTACCAATGTTATTGTAGAACGTGCAAGTGCATGGGATTATTTTTAAACTTTGAAATATAGAATGATGCATAAACCGACATTCATGCTTTACATCACTATATGCCTAGAAATAACATTTTGCCTTCAGAGAGATGCATATCTAATTTATTCTAGATGATTTTCATGTAGTGTATCTCCTACTTTGTGAATGGGTGGCCACTAGTTGGGCCACATGCAAGTAGACTAATCATACAGAAGCCTAGCATGTTGGAGACTAGGGTAGACCATACAAGTAGAGGCCCATTGTTCCTAGAAGTGCCTAGAGGAAACTAAATAAATCTAAGAAATGTACAATGCAATTTTCTTTTCATTTTATTTGATTTTTCCTACTTAGACTATGTTTTTGCTTGTTGTTTCTAGAAAATAAATGCAGATAGAAGATCACAGATAAAACAAAGGATAAAACCAACCTCAAATCTTGCTCTGGTGATGAAAATTTTGAGCTCTACTGCACTCTACTGCTGACCATTATCGACCAGAGCGACTAATTCTGGCCACTGTCAACTATAGTGGCTAAGATCTGTTGGTTGTTGTCGACTAGACTGGCCAGACTTGCACACAAAGACACACTTGAGACATTAGTAAAACATTAAAAAACAAAAACCTAGTGGGGGTCCCACTATGATCTCCATCTATGTGACCCCAAGAAGTGTGCACCCTTTAGTTCTACTTGCAATATTATATCGAAATAAAATGAAAGACCATGATATGCATATAACACAAAAATAACAAAGAGAGATCCTTTTTATTTATGTTGAACCCCGGTTACATGTTGATCCCTCTAAGGGATACCCATTTCACTACAAAAAGTTACAAGTGAAATAATAGTGAATAAAATGTCCCTTCACAAATGGATGGTGCGCTTTCACAAGCCTCTTGATATCGCACATGAAACTATATGAGGGCTTACAAATGCCTCCTTCTCTAGATATGGACCTGGAGGGATCCTTTTGCTCCTGATGCTTTGATCCAATCTTGTAGACATGTACCTGTATTCATGAAAACAACAAAGCACGCTTAGTAGGATGGGTCACCTCTTTGGATGAGGCCTTTGTTAATGGATCTGAATTATCATGATAAAAATATCATACCAACATGAACAAAATAATAAATGCATGTGAAGATGAGAAATATGAAATAAATGCATTAATGGAAGTATATCTAAGCTATGACTTAAATAATAAAATTAAGCAATAATGAATCTATACTAAACCAATAGAGAAATAATGTCTATGCCCTAAAATATGCCTACGGGCCACTGTCTGAGATAGCGGATGCGATAAGAAACCCTTTTCCTTGTGAATTAGGGGTTGTTGTGCTATCCTCTTTGCTATAATTTATGTTCAAGTTTGCCTAGTGTATCTCCTATACTAATTGGTGGTTGGGAATATTGAATCAAAAAATTGATGCATGGCAATAACTCAATCGAACGGTGCTCCAATGCTCCTAAAAGGGGCAGAGCTTGGTTCTCCATTTTGAAAGAGATTCACTACTTGACTTTGAAGCTTCTCAGATCCTTTACTTTTCATGGGAGAGTCTATATGTAGACTTCCCTCTCATATCTAGAACTTGGATTCCTAGAGAAACCTCCATCCAAATTGCATACGACTCACCATCCCAGGTGAGAAGCTTCAGTCACAAATTCGCATGGAAAGGGTAGTTAAGAGGAACTCAAGCAGTTCCTAACCAAAATCCACCTACTAACCATGCAGAGGTGTAGTCAAACTGCATGACTATGTGTTATTCTGACCGCTATCAGGTTCAACGGCTAGGTGTAGTCGTAGTAGTCTTCAATGACCAGGTGTTCTAGCCACTCTTCTTGAGAGAAACCAAGCTTGGTCACTCTTCTTGAGAGTGTCCAAGCCTGGATGGGCTAGAACTACCTTGTTTGAATGGTTAGGACCACTGCTTTCTCTTGGAGATATCTAAGAGGGTTCATATGGTCTGTGGATGTACCCATATGGATAGTCTCCTAAACATGACATATTTTAGGTGTCTACAATGACAAAAAAACATGCTCATATTTCAAACAATCTCCCCCTTTGTCATTGATGGCAACCCTTTTTCATTAAAAAATCCATTTTCCTTTTTTAAATTTGCTCCCCTTAAGAAACTACTCTTCCTGACTGAATGCTCTTCCCCTAACTCAAATATCTCCCCCTTTGACATCAATGGCAAAGGGAATCCTTTGGGGCTAAAGATAAAATTCTTATCTGAACCCCCTCCCCACCTCCTCTCCTTGATGTGGTTAATTTTTGGGTGGGATTATCTCTACTCCCAGCATACAATGCTCTTTTTCTTTGTCCACCTTCTTTCTCAACATACCCTTTTGATGCTTTTGAGTGTCCCTGTTCTTGCTTGTCTCTAGAAATTCTATTCTACACCACTTGGTCTTATGCACAACATTATATCACTTATAACACTTAAGGTTATGATTCCTAGAAGGTACAAATATCTTGAATTTCCTCCTGGTGAAGCCATACCCATTTCTATCATGAACCCTACAATGAATTGCTTTATGACCAAAGTGATTACAAGAGTAGCAATACCCTTGAAAGAGATGTCCATATTTGATGTTTCTCTTAGTAAAACCATATTTCTTATTTCCATGATCCCTGCACTACATAACCTTGTGACAAAACCTATTACATGAGAAGCAACATACTTTGAATAAATCTTGCCTTGAACCCATTGGTCTCTTAGTTCTTTCTTCCCTATGATGTACCATGTTCCTTGTTTGTGCATTATTCCCTTCCTTGGTTAAGTTTATATTTTTCAGCTTATCCTTATAAGTCTCAATTTCTCCTTCACTCTCTTCTTATAAAGCTTCTTCCTCTTTGGATCTTGAGCTTGACTACTCTTCTTGTTTCCATTGTCCTTCTTTAAAACCAAGTCATGTTCTATTTGATGAATATCTTTGTGCATTGATAATCTTATCCACGGTCCTTTAACTTTTTCTAAACCTATGTAGCTTATATTTAGACTCTTTCAATTCCTTCCTCAGTGAAACTACCTCATGCTCTAATATATCACATTCTAAGACTTTTGCCTCTAATTTTTATTTAAATATTCTTCTCTTAGCTATTGAGTTTTTCAGATCTTGTATAAGCTTTCCTTTTTCTTCATCACATTATTGAACTTGAGCCTTGAATCTTGAACTTTGATTTCTAACATTTTTTAATTCTTTAAGAGCAAAAATAAGTTCTGCTTCTATATCTGCTACACCTTCCTCTTCATTTTTTGATTGTTTCTCTACTTCTTGGTGTTCAATATCATCTTAATACTTTTCAGCTTTACCTTTAATAGGAGCACTTCCTTCCTCTTCTATTTCCAAAGAGAATTTCTTCTTCTTCACTATCTGAGGATCTTTCATCACTATAACTTGACACATTTCCTATCTTGTCTGCATAGAAACTCTTCTTATGCCTTTGAAAAAACTTCTTTTCATGCTTGCTTTGTCCATACCTATTTTTCCTTTCATACCTAGATTTTCCTGCTTCCTTTTTCTTATGATCTTGTTTCTCTTCACTACTACTGCTTCCAGCTTCTGGATAGTTAGATGCATAGTGACCATAATTACCATAATTGAAATAATTTACTATTTTCATGCCTTTGTGCTTTCTTGAGTCCTTCTTGTTCCTTCTACCATAGTTAGCTTCTTCTTCACTGGATGACTCATTACTTGAATCTAGTTTCTTATATTTCTTTGCTGCTTTGAAGGTTGCCTCTTTCTTGGGAATATGATCCTTTACTATTCTCATCTCATAAGTTGTGAGAGTTCCATGTAACTCATCCATAGTCAAATTTTCAATATCTCTTGTTTCTTCTATGGTTTAAACCTTTCCATCATGCCTCATAGGAAGTGACCTTAAAATATTTTGAGCAACATCAAAGTCTTCAATTTTAAATCCAATTCATCATATGGTGTTAAAAACCTCATCCACATGAAGTAGGTATGCAGTAATATCTTCCTCTTCATTCATTTTCAAGTCTTCAAATGTTTTCTTGTGATTTTGCAATTTTGCTATCTTGACCTTTTTATCACCCTCATATGTTTGCTTCAACTTTTCCCATATCTCTTTTGCTGATTTGCAATTCATAAATTTTACAAATTTTGCTTCACGTAATCCACTCAATATTGCATTCATTGCCTTTGCATTATTCACATGTAGGCACTTACCATCTTTATTTGTGGAAGGACTAGATGTAGGTGTGAACCCATCCTCAACTGCTTACCATGTCTCATATCCTTGTTCCATCAAGTAAGTCTTCATTCTTATGCTCCAGAAAGCATAATTGTTCCCATCAAATAATGATGCCTTATTTGCTAAATATCCACTTTGAGATGCCATTTGTGTTCTTGTACACTCTTCCTTCAAGTTGTTAGACTCTTCCAAAGGAACCTGCTCTGATACCAATTTGAAGAACACAAGCTTATACTGAGAGGGGAGGTGAACAGTATAAGATCAACTTTTACTTTTCTTTCCCAAACAATATTATCCAATATTATCAATGGCAATATCAATAGCAGTAATCAAAGCAATGCACAAATCATCACACACAAGAGAGACACCAATTTAACGTGGTTCACCCAATGTGGGCTACTCCATGGAGAAAATATTTCTACTAAATTTTCTCAACAAATATTCTTGGGAATCAATTCCCTATTACAATGTTTATGGACCTCTGTCCAAAGGAGACACCAATCCCCTATGCTCTGATTTGTGGATCTCTCTCCACAAGAGAACTCTTTCCCCTTTTCTCTGGTTTATGGAACTTGATCCAGGAGAACTCTATCTCCTCAACTGGTTCATGGATCTCTCTCCATAGAAGAACTCTATCTTCCTAGCTGGTTCACGGATCACACTCCATAGGAGAACTCTTTCCCCTTACTATGGTTTGTGGATCTCTATCCATAAGAGAACTCTATCCCCTCTACTATGGTTCATGGAACTCTATCCATAGGAGAACTCTATCCCCTCTGCTCTAGATGGTGATCTTCTAGAAGACTTCTACCCCCACTACTCTAGCTTGTGGATCTCTCTCCATAAGATACCTCTATCCCCACTACACTAGATAATGGATCTCTATCCACTAGAGACTATTATCCTCTTTACTCTATCACCTCCAAATCCTATTCTCAACTCTATCTCAAATCTACACCAAAATCTATCCCAAGTCTAGCACAAATATGCTCTAACTCTACTCACAAATATGCTCAAAGATATGCACCAAAATCTATCTCAAATCTACACTAAAATCTATCTCAAATATACACCAAACTCTATATCAAATCTACCCCAAGCCTTAACACAAAGCTTGAACAAATCAGCAATCAAACCTGCTCTCAATGCTTTTCAAATATACCTTCAAGTCTTCTCAAAATACTTGCTCAAATCTACCTTCAAGCCTTCTCAAAGACTTGCTCAAATATATCCTCAAGCCTTCACAAAGACTTGCTCAAATCTATCCTCAAGCCTTCACAAATACTTGCTCAAATCTATCCTCAAGCCTTCACAAAGACTTGCTCAAATCTATCCTCAAGCCTTCACAAAGACTTGCTCAAATATATCCTCAAGCCTTCACAAAGACTTGCTCAAATAACTCCAAAACTTGCATACAAAACACAACTTAAAACTCTTTCAAAAAACTCTTTTCACACAAACAAATTCTACTTAGAATTCATTTAACCTCTAGAACATATAGAAAACCTCAATATGTTTCACACTCACAAATATTGTACTCAATCAACCAATCTCTTTCTCTTGCCAAATCCCTTTCAAATCAAATCAAAACAATGTATGACTTGTTTCACAAAATTGATCTATCTTTCTTGCAAAGATCAATCACACTAATGCATAATTTCCCTTAACAAAACTGATCTCAATCACCTTCTCTCAAATGCTATCAATATCTCTCAAATCAATGTTCAAAATATTTCACAAAGATGCTTAACTTGTTTTCAACCCTAGCACAAGTAGTTCACACTCTTTATCTCAAAACTTCTCAAACTCTTTCAGCAATAAAAGCATAGATTGTTCTCAGAATCTATCCCAAATGTTTCCAAAACATTCAACAATGAAGCACACAAAACTCGCTCAAATATTTCCAACAATGCTTATCAAACAATCCTTTTCACTCCACCTTATGTTTCACAACATTCATTCCAACAAACACTTCAAACAAAGGATGATGTGCCCATACCTCTTAAATGCTCTTTTGGAGATATGTCTTCAAAACCTGTCTCACAAATAACCAATCCTTCTTGTGCCACTTCAAGGGTTAGATAGCAACAATCTATTTCAAAACCTCCACATGAATATTCCACCTCAACAAATATTTCACCATACAAAGATTCAATAAAATGCCAAACCACTTTTACACCTTATTACTCCTAACTTTGCAAATAAAATCTCATCAACAAAAATCACCAATTACATAAGCAAAATATTTCATTTACACCTTATATCTCCTACTTGTCATTAATGCATTTCCAAAAGATAAATAAATCACCACTTCAATTTTTACCCCAATGCACTAGCAAACAAACCACCTTAATTTTTGCTCAAGAAAAAGAAATCATTTCATAACCCCTTTTATTGCAAAAATAAAATCAACATAAAACTCCTTATATCTCCCTAGCTAGCGCATACCTTAGCAACTTTGAACCTTAGGCATAAATTAATTTTTAGCAAAAATTAATTCCTTTGCTACTGCCTACCATCGGGAATCGAACTCGCACATGCTGCTGGCCCCCTGCCCTAGCCGCGGCTAGGCCACCGCGTGGGCTAGCCAACCCACATGAAACCAAAGGAGCACGATCTCCTTGTTATCCTCTACCATCGGTGCTAAAAACAAATCCGACCACGCAAACGAAAAGGCCTCCGCATGAATCGAACACTGCACCTTCTACCCTCTATGTGCTGCGCAAGCCAAGCTTGCCAGTTTGGCTGCCACCTCACTTCGAGTGGGGACAAACCCCTTCCAACCTTTGACCAGACTCACTACTCGAAAAACATGAAAACTTCTATCTGTTTCCTCCATTGCATTGAACGAGCAAGGCAATTAATTTGAGGGCTATCAAATCGAATACACTTTGGCTTAGGCTAAACCTTAGCCTATAAATACACATGCCCTCTTATACATTTGACGTCGGCTCACTTGCAATTCGAATTTGGTGCTTTGAATTTAATCATTATATTTAATTATAATAATTTAAATCCAAAGGATTTAAATATTATAATTTAAATATTAAAATCCTTTTTGGGCCTTTTCTTTAAGGATAACCTTGCCACCATTAATGAATATTTTAACCTTTGCAAAATTACCACCAAGGTAAATAGACTTATAAATTCTTTCTCAAACATCATGGAGAGGAATTTCTTTCTTCTTGCTGCCTTATGCCTCATGTGCCACCATGAGGAATATTCTCACAAATATTTCCATCAACTTAGGACATTAAACCTTTTGACATTAATCAAACCTCTTGGCATTAATTCCATCAACTTAGGATATCAAACCTCTTGACATCAATGACAACAAAACATGCTCAAATTTCCAACAATCTCCCCCTTTGTCATTGATGGTAACCCTTTTTCCTTAAACATTCCATTTTCCTTTTTCCATTATGTTCCCCTGAGAAACTGCTCCCCTTGACTGAATGCTCTCCCCCTAACTCAAATCTCTCCCCCTTTGACATCAATGGCAAAGGGACTCCTTTGGGGCTAAATATAAGACTCTTAGCTCAGCCCCCTCCCCACCTCCTCTCCTTGAGGTGGTTAATTTTGGGGTGGGAGTATCTCTACTCCCAACATACAATGCTCTTTTTCTTTGTCCACCTTCTTTCTCAACATACCCTTTTGATTCTTTTGAGTGTCCCTGTTCTTGCTTGTCTCTGGAAATTTTGTTCTACACCACTTGGCCTTATGCCCAACATTATTGCACTTATAACACTTAATTTTGTGGTTCCTAGAAGGTGCAAATATCTTGAAGTTCCTCCTGGTGAAGCCATACCCATTTCTATCATGAACCCTACAATGAATTGCTTTATGACCAAAATGATTACAAGAGTAGCAATACCCTTGAAAGAGATGTCCATATTTGAAGTTTCTCTTAGTAAAACCATATTCCTTCTTTCCATGAGTCCTGCACTGCATAGCCTTGTGACCAAACCTGTTACATGAGAAACAACGTCCTTTGAAGAAATCTTGCCTTGAACCCACTGGTCTCTTAGTCCTTTCTTCCCTGTGATGTTCCTTGTTCCTTGTTTGTGCATTGTTTCCTTCCTTGGTGAAGCTTCTATTTTTCAACTTATCCTCATAAGTCTCAATTTCTCCTTCACTCTCTTCTTCTGAAGCTTCTTCCTCTTTGGAGCTTGAGCTTGACTCCTCTTCTTGTTTCCCTTGTCCTTCTTCAAAACCAAGTCCTGTTCTGTTTGATGAAGATCTTTGTGCATTGATAATCTTATCCAAGGTCTTTGAACTTTTCCCAAACTTGTGTAGCTTGTCTTTAGACTCTTTCACTTCCTTCCTTAGTGAAACTACCTCATGCTCTAATATTTCACATTCTAAGACTTTTACCTCTAACTTTTCTTTAAATATCCTTGTCTTAGCTATTGAGTTTGTCAGATCTTGTATAAGCTTTCCTTTTTCTTCATCACATTCTTGAACTTGAGCCTTGAATCTTGAATTCTGCTTTCTAACCTTTTTCAATTCTTTAAGAGCAAAAATAAGTTCTGCTTCTAGATCTACTATGCCTTCCTCTTCATTTTCTGATTCTTTCTCTACTTCTTGGTCTTCAAGAGCATCTTCATACTTTTCATATTTATCTTCAATAGGAGCACTTCCTTCCTCTTCTATTGCCAAAAAGAGAATTTCTTCTTCTTCACTATCTGAGGATATTTCATCACTATCACTTGAAACCTTGCCTGTCTTGTCTGCATAGAAACTCTTCTTATGCCTTTGAAAAAACTTCTTTTCATGCTTGCTTTGTCCATACCTATTTTTCTTTTCATACCTAGATTTTCCTACTTCCTTTTTCTTATGATCTTGTTTCTCTTCACTACTACTGCTTCCAAATTCTTGACAGTTAGATGCATAGTGACCATAATTACCATAATTGAAACACTTTACTATTTTCATACCTTTGTGCTTTCTTGAGTCCTTCTTGTTCCTTCTACCATAGTTAGCTTCCTCATCACTGGATGACTCATCACTTGAATCTGGTTTCTTATCTTTCTTTGCTGCTTTGAAGGCTACCTCTTTCTTGGGGATAGGATCCTTTACTATTCTCATCTCATAAGTTGTGAGAGTTCCATGTAACTCATCCATAGTCAAATTTTCAATATCTCTTGTTTCTTCTATGGTTGAAACCTTTCCATCATACCTCATAGGAAGTGACCTTAAAACCTTTTGAGCAACATCGGAGTCTTCAATTTTGAATCCAAGTCCTCGCATGGTGTTAACAACCTCATCCACATGAAGTAAGTATGCAACAATGTCTTCCTCTTCTTTCATCTTCAAATCTTCAAATGTTTTCTTGTGATTTTGCAATTTTGCCATCTTGACCTTTTTATCACCCTCATATGTTTGCTTCAACTTTTCCCATATCTCTTTTGCTGATTTGCAATGCATAACTTTTACAAATTCTGCTTCACGTAATCCACTCAAGATTACATTCATTGCCTTTGCATTATTCACATGTAGGAGCTTACCATATTTATCTGTGGGAGGATTAGTTATAGGTGTGAACCCATCCTCAACTACTTGCCATGTCTCATATCCTTGTGCCATCAAGTAAGTCCTCATTCTTATGCTCTAGAAAGCATAATTATTCCCATCGAACAATGGTGCCTTATTTGCTGAAGATCCACTTTGAGATGCCATCTGTGTTCCTGTACACTCTTCCTTCAAGTTGTTAGACTCTTCCGAAGGAACCCACTCTGATACCAATTGAAGAACACAGGCTTATACTAAGAGGGGGGTGAACAGTATAAGATCAACTTTTACTTTTCTTTCCCAAACAATATTATCCAATATTATCAATGGCAATATCAATAGAAGTAATCAAAGCAATGCATAAATCATCACACACAAGAGAGACACCAATTTAACGTGGTTCACCCAATGTGGGCTACTCCACGGAGAAAATATTTCTACTAAATTTTCTCAACAAATCTTCTTGGGAATCAATTCCCTATTACAATGTTTATGGACCTCTATCCAAAGGAGACACCAATCCCCTATGCTCTGATTTGTGGATCTCTCTCCATAGGAGAACTCTTTCCCCTTTTCTCTAGTTCATGGAACTTGATCCAGGAGAACTCTATCTCCTCAACTGGTTCATGGATCTCTCTCCATAGAAGAACTCTATCTTCCTAGATGGTTCATGGATCACACTCCATAGGAGAACTCTTTCCCCTTGCTCTAGTTTATGGATATCTCTCCATAGGAGAACTCTATCCCCTCTACTATGGTTTATGGAACTCTATCCATAGGAGAACTCTATCCCCTCTACTCTAGTTGGTGATCTTCTAGAAGACTTCTACCCCCACTACTCTAGCTTGTGGATCTCTCTCCATAGGAGACCTCTATCCCCACTACACTAGCTAATGGATCTCTATCCACTAGAGACTATTATCCTCTTTGCTCTATCACCTCCAAAGCCTATTCTCAACTCTATCTCAAATCTACACCAAACTCTATCCCAAGTCTAGCACAAATCTACTCTAACTCTACTCATAAATCTACA
Organism: Wollemia nobilis; assembly: GCA_028583015.1. NCBI lineage: Eukaryota > Viridiplantae > Streptophyta > Pinopsida > Araucariales > Araucariaceae > Wollemia > Wollemia nobilis. The sequence continues at coordinate 3,536,075 of JAQPPZ010002998.1, forward strand.
CCAAAATCTATCTCAAATATGCACTAAAATCTATCTCAAATCTGCACCAAAATCTATCTCAAATCTGCCCCAAGCCTTAACACAAATCTTGAACAAATAAACAATCAAACCTACTCTCAATGTTGTTCAAATCTACCTTCAAGTCTTCTCAAAAGACTTGCTCAAATATGCCTTCAAGTCTTCTCAAAAGACTTGCTCAAATCTATCCTCAAGCCTTCACAAAGACTTGCTCAAATATATCCTCAAGCCTTCACAAAGACTTGCTCAAATATATCCTCAAGCCTTCACAAAGACTTGCTCAAATATATCCTCAAGCCTTCACAAAGACTTGCTCAAATCTATCCTCAAGCCTTCACAAAGACTTGCTCAAATAACTCCAAAACTTGCATACAAAACACAACTTAAAACTCTTTCAAAAAACTCTTTTCACACAAACAAATTCTACTTAGAATTCATTTAACCTCTAGAACATATAGAAAACCTCAATATGTTTCACACTCACAAATATTGTACTCAATCAACCAATCTCTTTCTCTTGCCAAATCCCTTTCAAATCAAATCAAAATAATGTATGACTTGTTTCACAAAACTGATCTATCTTTCTTGCAAAGATCAATCACACTAATGCATAATTTCCCTTAACAAAATTGATCTCAATCACCTTCTCTCAAATGCTATCAATATCTCTCAAATCAATGTTCAAAATATTTCACAAAGATGCTTAACTTGTTTTCAACCCTAGCACAAGTAGTTCACACTCTTTATCTCAAAACTTCTCAAACTCTTTCAGCAATAAAAGCATAGATTGTTCTCAAAATCTATCCCAAATGTTTCCAAAACATTCAACAATGAAGCACACAAAACTCACTCAAATATTTCCAACAATGCTTATCAAACAATCCTTTTCACTCCACCTTATGTTTCACAACATTCATTCCAACAAACACTTCAAACAAAGGATGATGTGCCCATACCTCTTAAATGCTCTTTTGGAGATATGTCTTCAAAACCTGTCTCACAAATAACCAATCCTTCTTGTGCCACTTCAAGGGTTAGATAGCAACAGTCTATTTCAAAACCTCCACATGAATATTCCACCTCAACAAATATTTCACCATACAAAGATTCAATAAAATGCCAAACCACTTTTACACCTTATTACTCCTAACTTTGCAAATAAAATCTCATCAACAAAAATCACCAATTACATAAGAAAAATATTTCATTTACACCTTATATCTCCTACTTGTCATTAATGCATTTCCAAAAGATAAATAAATCACCACTTCAATTTTTACCCCAATGCACTAGCAAACAAACCACCTTAATTTTTGCTCAAGAAAAAGAAATCATTTCATAACCCCTTTTATTGCAAAAATAAATTCAACATAAAACTCCTTATATCTCCTAGCTAGCGCATACCTTAGCAACTTTGAACCTTAGGGCATAAATTAATTTTTATCAAAAATTAATTCCTTCACTGCTGCCTACCATCGGGAATCGAACCCGCACTGCCTGTTGGCCTCGTGCCCTAGCCGTGGCTAGGCCACCGCGTGGGCTAGCCAACCCACATGAAACCAAAGGAGCATGATCTCCTTGTTATCCTCTACCATCGATGCTAAAAACAAATCCGACCATGCAAACGAAAAGGCCTTCGTATGAATCGAACACTACACCTTCTACCCTCTACGTGCTATGCAAGCCAAGCTTGCCAGCTTGTCTGCCACCTCACTTCGAGTGGGGACAAACCCCTTCCAACCTTTGACCAAACTCATTACTCCAAAAAACATGAAAACTTTTGTCTATTTCCTCTGCCTTGTCGAACGAGCAAGGCAATTAATTTCGAGGGCTATCAAATCGAATACACTTTGGCTTAGGCTAAACCTTAGCCTATAAATACACATGCCCTCTTATACATTTGACGTCGGCTCACTTGCAATTCGAATTTGGCACTTTGAATTTAATCATTATATTTAATTATAATAATTTAAATCCAAAGGATTTAAATATTATAATTTAAAGAACATTCCAATGATGGTGTCTAACGATGATAATGACAAATTGCTCCAATCCTACACTGAAGAGGAGATCAAAGATGCTCTGTTTGCAATGGAACCTGACAAGGCCTCTGGACCCGATGGCTTTCCACCCCGATTTTTTCAACACTTTTGGGATATTGTGGGCCCTGATGTTGTTGTTGCGGTTAAATTCTTCCAGAGAGCCAAAAATATGCCGAGAGAAGCCAATTCCACCTTCATTGTTTTAATTCCCAAGTCTAATGATCGTGCTTCCCTCTCCGACTTCGGACCTATAAGTCTCTGTAGTGTCATCTACAAACTTATCACCAAAGTTATGGCAAACAAGCTGAAAGACATCCTTCCCTCCATCATCGACCAGTGCCAAGGCAGCTCGGTCAAAGGTAGATTCATTACTGATGGAGTGATAACCGTCCACAAGTTGGCTCATTCGGCATCTAAAAACAAAAAACCCAGTATGTTCCTTAAGCTTGACATGAACAAGGCTTTTGATCGAGTTTCATGGAAATTCCTGTTCGAGGTCCTTAAGAAGTTTGGGTTTCATAAAGAATGGGTTAAGATGGTTCGAGAATGTATCTCTACTTCTTGGTTCTCTGTTCTTATCAATGGTTCACCTGCTGGATTTTTTCCAAGTTTCAAAGGCATTCGCCAAGGGGACCCTCTGTCACCCTTCCTCTTCATCATTTTGGCCGAAACCCTTGGAAGGACCCTTAATGCTGCTTGCAACAGTGGACTCGTCTCTGGGATCAAACCAGCCTCAACAACCAATGCCATTTCCCATCAAAAATTTGTGGATGATACTATTCTTTCCTCTCATGCTTCTGTCCCCGAAGCAAAAATCATTAAGAGCATCCTTGACTCTTATGAAGAGGCGGCTGGCCAGAAAGTCAATTATCGCAAAAGCAAGCTATACTTCCTCAATACTCCCATCCAAAGGCAAAACAGGATTGATGAGATCCTTGGGTGTATCATTGGGAGCCTTCCAACTACTTATCTAGGATTACCGCTTTTCCATGGCAAATCGGTCTCAGCTATGTGGAACCCTATTCTAGATCGTCTCAACAAGAAGCTTGCAGGCTGGAAAAGTTCATTGCTCAGTCAAGCAGCCAAAGCCACTCTGGTCCAGGCTTGCCTGCAAAGTATTCCTGTTTTTTTCTTATCTATATTCAAAGCTCCGACTTCCATCCGCCAAAGAATTGAGCAAATTCAATGCGGATTCCTTTGGGCGGGAAATGAAAACAAGAACAAATTTTCCCTTGTTGCCCGGGACAAGGTTTGTTCCAAGAAAAAGAATGGAGGTCTCGGCTTCAGGGACATCAAGCGGATGAACATGGCTCTCATTGCCAAGCAGTCCTGGAGACTTACCAACAACGAAAAAGCCACCTGGATTGACATCATCAAAGCTAAGTGTAGACACCAAAACAACACCATTCAATTAAGTGACTACAAACACTGATCGCATGCACATACACAGCTTTCAGGGCAGCCTTTAGAGGTCAAACAGTGGTCTTGGTCACTTGCACAGCAGTTTGGAAGGTCGAAAAATGAGCAGAGCAGATTTGGTCGTTTTGTCAAAACCGTTAACAAACTCCAAACTTTAAGTCATCAAGAGCAAAACTTAAGCAAGCCCTCAAAAACTTCACCAAACTTTAAGCCTTGGGCAAGCAGTAAGCAAAAGCAAGCGTCTAGGCAAGAGCAAAAATTGCCTGTCGCGATATCGCGACCGGCGCGATATCGCGACCGTCGCGATATCGCGACCGTCGCGATATCGCGACCGTCGCGATATCGCGACCGTCGCGATATCGCGCGGTCGCGATATCGCGACCGTCGCGATATCGTGACAGCGCTCACCATACGCCCTGCAACGAAGGCATACTTACGATAGGTAAAGGTGGAGTTTGACGTGGCCGCAACAACCAAGGGATAACCGCCACGTGGCACCCCTACGTGCCCCCTTTTAAAGAGACCCCGTGGGTCTGTAAAACGGCAGATTTTATCGACTACATTAATGAGACAAGCGGTGTTAGCAAAATATCCGAGTTGAGGCCACGCCTCATAACTTCCATGTCAGTGCGAGCCATGTCTCATAATGGCCGGATAAAGATCAAATCTGAGCGGCCCTTGCGGATTTAGGGTTGGACGTTAATATCTCAGAGGCCGAATCCTCTATAAAAACCAACTCGATACGAAGTAACGGAGGACAGAAGCATTATTAGAAAAGCAACGAAGTGCTGCCAAACTAATACGCCCGACTGCATCCTTTTCGATTCATCTTCTTTTACATCCTTGATACGAAGAACATGAATCTGGATCCATGGATCCACCCATTCGTCGACAAATCTTAGTGTATTTTTAGTTCTTTTACATTATGGTTTTGAATTCTGATTTCAAGCATGTATTCACCGGCTTTTTAACAGTAGATTTCATTATGTTCTCGTTAACTTAGAATCTGCTGTTTTAATCATTTAACAGGTGCTATTAAACGTTTTATTGTTTCTCTGACCGTAGGAAATACAGGAGCAAGCAAAGACTCATCACCGCAAGCGGCGGCAACACTGTAGCCCGCCCATTTTACATGTGGGCATGCGGAAAGAAATTACTGTTCATCTGTTGTAATAAAAAAATCAGACTATTGTAACCGAGTTGGAATTAATATAAAAAGGCGGTGCTCTTACCTTTTGATATGATTACATCCGTGTTATTACATGCATTAAACTAGTTCTATTTTTATTGCATCTCGGTGTTTTATTTCCGAAATCTCATGCTTTCAGTGGCGATCACGGTGGGACCCAGGTCCACAGTTTTATTTTTGGATTAAGTTACTGATCTAAAAATTGCTTTTTACAGGTACGCTATTCGTCTCACCCGGGGACGATTACGAATCTGCGCATTTTCAGAGAAAATCAGAGACATCCGATTAGGCAGAAAAGAGGTAGGGGTTTTTATAGCTTCTGTCAAAATTTCTGTTTTTCGGTCTTCTGGTTTTTTTTAGTTTGGACGGCTTAAAAATTGTTTTATACTTTATTTAAATAAGGGTAGAAGAATTTTAATTTTTCTTGCTTTATTTAAATAAGGGTAGAAGGATTTTAATTTTTTCTTCTTTATTTAAAGAAAGATAAGAAGAATTTTAAATTTTCTTGCTTTATTTAAAGAAAGATAAGAGGAATTTTTTTTTAATTTTCTTGCTTTATTTAAAAAAAGGGTAGAGGATTTTTTAATTTTTCTTGCTTTAGTCGTAAACTTTTAATTTTCTACTTGCTTGTTTTCCAGTTTGTAGTATATGTCTGGCATAGGGAAAGATTTCTTTTTCGGTTGCTTGTTTCAAATTTGCAAAGTAAAATGAATCCCACACACCACGTGGTACTTTAAACCAAGGCGTTGGTCGTAAAACCCCAACCCTTGAGCAAGACCAAAGGTGGATTCCATTATCACTTTGGCTTGAGATATTGCATCCATTACCTCGATCGCGACTGTTGCTAGACGTAAATCCTGACGAAAGCTGACCAAGTGTTGCTGGGGTGATTCCCATGCACGCGAGGATAAGTCTTCTATGGTAGGTGTCATAAACAGAGCGATTCCCCTTCCGTACCGCCTATGTTCCACGTACCATCTGCTCTCACGTACCTATAGTCTCCCTCACGTAAGGGCGGGTATATAGAGAGGTTGGTATATCGGTCCGACAATGGTATATTGAAGGGGCGACCATTTATGGGAGTCATATGAGCCAACATTATGCATTTAAACGTTCTTCCAAAATTGCAAAAACAAAACAAAACATCAAAATGCACTAAACCAGTTTAGGACACACTATTAATCCTTAAACGAGATAAGCACGATTCGTGTATGCGTGTGTTCCTTTTTGCTTAGTGTACACAAAAAGACAAATCATCATAAAACAAGATAAAATCTGCTTAGACAGTAGAGCAGCACCACGATGATGCACACCCGTAGCCAAGCCCAATCAAGGGCGGAAGCTGCGAAAGGTGCACAAAGGGAGGGCGCCAGTCGCCTTCGCTTTAACCCCAAGGATTTGGTCATACCACCTTGGCGGCCTGACACACAAGGTAGTCCCCTCCAAGGTACCCCTTCTGAGAGCACTCCTATTCAGCATAACACTCGACACACACCCTTCCATGAAGGGTACAATCATGGGAGAGCTCCCTTAGATGCTCGTTATGAGCGGTCACCGTGCGATGAAGCGCTGAGTCAACCTAGGGTTCGACGAGAGGAACCACATGGTTACACTATCCCTCTTTCAACCCCTCCAGTTGTCAGGACTGCAAGGACAAATTCGAGCACAAGGCTCCTCAGGCAGGCCAAGCCAACTCCGTCCGCCAAATCGTGCTCACTTATGAAAGAGAGCATGAGGAAGATTCCTACCTTCCTCATAAACAATACACATCACGGGAGCAATACGCCTCCGCACCTGCTAGATATCATGGTCACACTCTGAGGCCAGCGCCTCAGATAAATGCCGCTACCCCCATCAGAGAGAGATGGCCTCTAGAGATCTTGGATCACTACGACCAAGATAGATATGTCAGAGAGGCATCTAGGCCTTCGAGACATGAAGTGGTGAGACCAACTATCTTAGAATCTATCAAACATTTCACACACCGGATGCAACTCACGCAACTTGAGCAAGAACAACAACGGTTAGAGCAATGGTATCTTCTAAATAAAGAACACCTTCAACACCAGGAGGAGGAGTTGTTCCAACACACTGTGCAGGAGAGGACTCCAACCCCTCACACACATAAAACAAAACATTATGAGAGGCACAAATCCGAACCTCTTGAGCAAAATAGGGTAGACCACATCGACCCGGCGGTCGCAGAAAAGTCGTCCGCCAAGCTCAAATAACGCAGGTTGAACAAGGTCGCCAGGAGTTAGAAAACTTATACATGCGACGCAAAGCGGATAAGTTGCGCTATAAACTACCTGAGAAGGCGCCAACCCCTTGCATCCAAAGAGCACAACAATATGAGGAGCACAACCCCCAGGTGCGAGACGAGTCTCTGCGACCTTATCAAGCATCACCCCCAATGCCTCCTAGACATGAGCAGGAGGCTACTCCTATAAACAATGACGAGTGCCTTCCTCAGGAACCCACTCAGGTTTATGGGCCACCCTTAGAAAGTCACCAAGAAGCCTCTGAGGAATCAGAGCAAAGAGAAGAGCTGGATGAACTGCCCTACCAAGACATGGGGGGTGCTATTCAACTACCCCTCCATAGGTCCCCAGTTTCTCAACACGAACCAATCAAAGCGGAGGAGCTCAAATCTCCCGATCTATGCAAAGAGCTAGAGCACTTAGAGTTGGTGGAGACCAAGATTTTGGAGCTCCCAAGGCCCAACTTACATGAGGCTCTTTTCGAAGAGGATCAACCTCTAACTGTACTCACTGATGATGCGGTCCTCCATATCTCAGAATCTATAGATCCTGATGAGCTATACACATTGTTCGAAGCTTCTGAGGAATCAGAACAAGAAGAAGAGCGGGATGAACAGCCCCACCAAGACATGGGGGGTGCTATTCAACTACCCCTCCATGAACCCCAAGTTCCTCAACAAGAACAAATCAAAGAGGAGGAGCTCAAATCTCCCGATACATACAAAGTGCTAGAACACTCAGAGTCGGTAGAGACCAAGATTTTAGAGCTCCCAAGGCCCAACGTACATGAGGCTCTTTTCGAAGAGGATCAACCCTTGGTTGTAGGACTACCTGATGATGCAGTCCTTCATGTCTCAGAATCCCTAGATTCTAAAGAGCTATACACATTGTCCGAAGGTGAGGATGAAACAGAGATAGCCCACAACAATCACATACGGCAGCATCGACACCCTGTAAATATCGATGAAGCATGTCAAATGATAAACATAATACTAGGGCATGAGTGGCGCATAGACCCAGCCTACCGACATCACATGTCGATCCCACTCCTTTGGGAAGGTCGCGAACAACTTCCACCCAGGAATATCTTAGCACCATCAGTGTCGAAGGCAGACCCTGTCCTCCTATCCGTGCATAAGGCCGATCCATTCGTGCCAATTCCTACAGAGCCAGATCCGGTGCACAAAGATTGTCAATCTGGGGGTACCTCTATTCCCTGAAGAGCAAGTGGATTACCCCAAATGCTCCAAAGGTGTCCATCAACCCTTTGGTCAAACCAAAATGCTCCAAGGATTATCGCAATCGCTTGGTCACCCCAAAATGCCCCAAAGGTGCTTACAAACCCTTTGGTCACACCAAAATGCTCCAAGGATTATCACAATCGCTTGGTCAATCCCAAAAAGCTCCAAGGATTATCGCAATCGCTTGGTCACCCCAAAGGCTCCAAGGATTCTTGCAATCGCTTGGTCAATCCCAAATGCTCCAAGGATTCTTGCAATCGCTTGGTCAATCCCAAATGCTCCAAGGATTCTTGCAATCGCTTGGTCAAACCAAAATGCTCCAAGGATTATCACAATCGCTTGGTCAATCCACTAAAGGCTCCAAGGATTCTTGCAATCGCTTGGTCAATCCAAAATGCTCCAAGGATTATCAAAATCCTCTGGTCAATCCCCAAAGGCTCCAAGTGATTATCAACAAGCTTGGTCAAAACCAAAAGCTCCAAGGATTATCGCAATCGCTTGGTCAATCCCAAAGGCTCCAAGGATTCTTGCAATCGCTTGGTCAATCCCAAAACGCTCCAAGGATTTCCACAATCACTTGGTCAAAAATCATGAAAATTCAAAAACAACAAAAATTTGCATTTCATTTCTAGGCATATTCAAATTCATCAAATAGAGAGTTCTTCTCGCAATTCATCTTCATATTCACCAAAATCAATCCATCAAAAATACAAAAATATGTAGCTGCATTAAGCATTGCATCCATACATTGCATATTCATGGTCGTACAGGTCAACGGCACCATAGGCTATCATGGTTCTACTAGTCCATCTTGTTCCACACTGTTCCATTTTACAAAAACAACAAAAACACCATTCATTTTACCACACTAGAGTCAGTGGTCTCTTAATGTATCAAGAGTTTTTCGTGATCCAGTCATCATTTTGCTCTTTAGCAATGAAATGTATCAAGTCAAACAGATTTTACGAAGGTAGAGTTACACTTGCAATACACCTTGTTACGTAACATCCCAACACAAATTAAAACACATAAAAATTCCCGAGTTGTGTGAACGAAGGATGAAACCTGCACAGTAATCCAGGTTACCATAAGCGAAATGGTTATCTTGCTCATCCCCCTGTGCGAATGACCCCAAGAATGCTGAGAGTTGGCAAAAGGACAAGCATCCTCCCTACCCAATTCCCTAAGAATCCCAAAGTTGCAAAACGTCAAAAATTTGCAAAATGTCAAAACTTCAAAATTTGACACCCTACAGTGCACATCTAAAAAAAGCACAAAGAATAGTGATTATCGTCACTCCATATCCAAATCCCTTGCTCAAGAGAAAAGAAAAATAAATCAAAATAAACAGTGATTATTATCACTATAACGAGCAAGTATCCCAATACAATTGAAGAAAAGAAGGGAGTTGACCTTGAATCCCTGGAACTCTCAGCATTCTGACAAGTCATGAGGCAAGCCTCAGTATCGGTTTGGTTGATAGCCTATCGGTCACTGGCGGTAAACTTCTCGCATGACGATATATCTATCACATTAACTTGTGTATAGATCAATGTTTGCATGTGGATGAGCTAGCTTATGGTATCCTGGAGAACACCGCAGATTAATCTAACTACATACAACAAAGGAGTTAGTGGAGCTAATTAGGTGATCCTCAATACGAGTTCGGTTGAAAGCCCATCGGCACCGGCGGTATCTCGACAAATACCACATAAATGAACTCAATTGCACACACGGGGATGTGAAATAGCTTGGTCAAAAACAAGTCCGATTCATACCTTGTTCAAAAGTCTTGTAAGATAAAGTACAATCATGGCTAGTAAGCTCAAAGCTGTCTAAGTCTCAGAAAACCTTAGCTACATTTCTAAACCAATTACACTACTTTTCATCCTTGCAATACCATCAGAAAATACAAAAAGAAGAAACACCACATTTGTACATAGCAAAATAATGGAGTTCTAAACAGTCTATGGTGCCATAACCAAATATCCCCAAGTCCATACATCCATTTCATTTCTGCATATCACAAACATTTGCATTCATCATGCATCCATCAAAATAAATCAACATACAACATTAGTAATTATCATACCATATGCATCCATTCATATGAAGTAGCATGCATCCACCAACATCAACCATTGTGCATAAAATCATGACATCTACGTAAAGAAACAAAATCCCAACAACAAAAACATCACAAAAATGCAACACAAAAAGAAGCAATAAGCATTGCCGGACACGAGTGCTCTTGCACTCAACCTCTTGGCATAGAAAATCGATGTCGGGGTTCAAATTATCACTCTCCTACTTCCCCAAGAAGGCTACCATAGCCGGACCGCTCCACGGGAAGATGGGTTTTCGATGATTTCACCCCATTACGGCATCACCAAAAGGGTTAACACCCACCAAAAATAGGTCCAAATGTCGGGAAATTGCACGTGCTCAAATGGAAAAACATCTAAAGGCACCCTAACCTAAGTCATCTTGGGTCAAGCGACTCGTCGCTTTTCTCACGAAGGTCATTCCCTCATCGATTCGTCGCTTGAGGGGGTAGTCACACTTAGTCACCAATCAACAAGCACACACCCAATCAAGGCAATGACATGCATTCAAAGAATCATTGACAAAGACAATCACGCTCCTGCTTGGGGCAGTAAACAAGCAATCATTAAGTTGATCAAATACTTGGCATTCCCGAAGCATGAACACAAGGTTTCCCCTGTGGATAAAAGGTTGCGCCCTTTGCCTAATCATGACTGATCAATGTCCAAGCTCAAGTCACACCTCACCAAAATAGGTTAACACTTGAAATCAAATTCCTTAGCTCGTCAGAAGCAAGGATTCAAGAATGCATGCCCCTTTCCATACTTGGGGCATCAAAAGTTGGTTAGGTTACCAAGAAACCCTAATCATTAGTGCTTTGGTCGTATATTTTTGCTCAGCACTGCGTCACCCGCAGCGCTTCCCAAAAAGGGGCATCTGTAGACACCAAAATAGCACCATTCGATTAAGTGACTACAAACACTGATCGCATGCACATACACAGCTTTCAGGGCAGCCTTTAGAGGTCAAACAGTGGTCTTGGTCACTTGCACAGCAGTTTGGAAGGTCAAAAAATGAGCAGAGCAGATTTGGTCGTTTTGTCAAAACCGTTAACAAACTCCAAACTTTAAGTCATCAAGAGCAAAACTTAAGCAAGCCCTCAAAAACTTCACCAAAATTTAAGCCTTGGGCAAGCAGTAAGCAAAAGCAAGCGTCTAGGCAAGAGCAAAAATTGCCTGTCGCGATATCGCGACAGGCGCGATATCGCGACCGTCGCGATATCGCGACAGCGCGATATCGCGACCGTCGCGATATCGCGACCGTCGCGATATCGTGACAGCGCTCACCATACGCCCTGCAACGAAGGCATACTTACGATAGGTAAAGGTGGAGTTTGACGTGGCCGCAACAACCAAGGGATAACCGCCACGTGGCACCCCTACGTGCCCCCTTTTAAAGAGACCCCGTGGGTCTGTAAAACGGTGGATTTTACCGACTACATTAATGAGACAAGCGGTGTTAGCAAAATATCCGAGTTGAGGCCACGCCTCATAACTTCCATGTCAGTGCGAGCCATGTCTCATAATGGCCGGATAAAGATCAAATCTGAGCGGCCCTTGCGGATTTAGGGTTGGACGTTAATATCTCAGAGGCCGAATCCTCTATAAAAACCAACTCGATACAAAGTAACGAAGGACAGAAGCATTATTAGAAAAGCAACGAAGTGCTGCCAAACTAATACGCCCGACTGCATCCTTTTCGATTCATCTTCTTTTACATCCTTGATACGAAGAACATGAATCTGGATCCATGGATCCACCCATTCGTCGACAAATCTTAGTGTATTTTTAGTTCTTTTACATTATGGTTTTGAATTCTGATTTCAAGCATGTATTCACCGGATTTTTAACAGTAGATTTCATTATGTTCTCGTTAACTTAGAATCTGTTGTTTTAATCATTTAACAGGTGCTATTAAATGTTTTATTGTTTCTCTGACCATAGGAAATACAGCAGCAAGCAAAGACTCATCACCGCAAGCGGCGGCAACACTGTAGCCCGCCCATTTTACATGTGGGCATGCGAAAAGAAATTACTGTTCATCTGTTGTAATAAAAAAATCAGACTATTGTAACCGAGTTGGAATTAATATAAAAAGGCGGTGCTCTTACCTTTTGATATGATTACATCCGTGTTATTACATGCATTAAACTAGTTCTGTTTTTATTGCATCTCGGTGTTTTATTTCCGAAATCTCATGCTTTCACTAAGTACCTTCATCAGGTTCCCTTTCTTGGAGAGCACAACCTTCCTAGCGTATCTCATTTCTAGAATGGTGTCACTAAAACAAGGAAGATAATCATGGAAGGCTTAAGGTGGTGTCTTGGAAATGGATTGACCATTCGTTTCTAGGACGACCCTTGGATCTGTGACAAACCTCTCAGCCAAGATCCTCATCTTTCTGTGCTCAAGACGGTGACCGAAGCCACCTTTGGAGATAAGGTGTGTCATTTCATTAACCCAGGTATTACAAGACCCGAATGGAAACACCTGGATCTGAATGGGCCTAGACATATCACCGAGCACTTAGGCAGTTACAAAACTTACTGAGGAGCTACATAATCCCCAGCTCTCACAAATATGACTCCATGGTTTGGAACCTTGAAGATTCAGGGCATTTTACTGTTAAATCTGCCTACTACGACCAAGAAGCTCCCAGTGATGGCCGTGACTTATCTAATCTGGTCTGGGTTCCCAAGATCATTCCCAAGGTCAACTTCTTTTGTTGGTTGGCCATCCAAAATAGAATCCTCACCACTGACAACTTGATAACCAGAGGGCTTCTCATCCCCAATTGGTGCATCCTATGTAAAAATGCCTGTGAGTCTACTGCGCATGTTTTTCTGGAATGTCCCTTCTCCCTTGTAGTGCTCAACCAGGTTTTCAACACTTTTGCCCTTCGTAGCCCTCCCTCATTCCATTCCCCTCATTTTTCAACAATGGCCTCGACCTTTCAAGAGCAGTCAACTCAAATTCATGTGGCAAGCTTGCCTTCACATTTTCCTGTGGCAGATTTGGCTTGAGAGAAATGCCAAAATTTTCAAAAACCTTGCCACGGATAAGAATATTGTTGTTGCCAAAATCTTGGCCCTTGCTGCAAAGAATGCCTCTCTTGTCTCATCGTCCAAACCCTCCCCTCCTGGCCTTGAATTGGATTTAACAAATCATTTCAATATTTTCAATTTTTCTGCAACTCCTCGTACTTCTGTTGACAGGTCTGTAATCAAGTGGGTCTTACCTCCTTCTGGGTGGCACAAGCTTAACTTCGATGGTGTGGCCAAAGTCAACCCTGGAGCGGCTGGCGGAGATGGAATTCTTAGAAATCACAGAGGAGAAATAATTTTGGCCTTTGCTCAGAACTTAGGAATTCAGTCTAACAATATGGCCGAGGCTCGAGCCTTGCTCCAAAGCTTGATTCTCTTGGAAGTCTTGACTATCAATAAACTCATCATAGAAGGAGACTCATTGCATTGCATCAACTAGCTCAAAGGAACCTCTGTGCCTCCCTGGGCCCTTGTTTCCATCTTCAAAGAATGCAAGGCACTAATTGGCTTTTACCCAAAATTAATCATTCAACATTAATACCGAGAAGGAAACAAAGCTACGGACTAGCTTGCTAATAAGGGAGTTGACGCAACAGACATTCAGGTTTGGAGAGATTCCTTCCCAATCGGCCTAAGGGACGCTTCTTCAAGTTCCAATGTTTGCACAATGTGAGTGGGTTACTGGGCTCCCGATTTTTCCCCTGTGGCTGCGTTTTGGCATCTTGGAGCGTTTTCACGTCACTTTTCACAGTTGGTTGCAAAATCTCAGCTTGTCGCGTTATCGAGACCTTTTTTCTCTCTTCAATGGTGGTCTTCCTTTCTGTCGTGATATCGCGACCTTTTTTTCTCTCAAACGGCGGTCTTCCTTTTGGTCGCGATATCGCGACAGTTTTTCTCTCTCCAACGACGGTCTTCCTTTCTGTCACGATATCGTGACACCTTTTCTCTCTGGGTGCTTTTTTGCAAACTTGTCGCGATATCGCGACATTTTTTCTCTCCAACGGCGGTCTTCCTTTTTGTCGTGATATCACGACATTTTTTCTCTCTCTAACAGCAGTCTTCCATTCTGTCGCGATATCACGACATTTTTTCTCTCGAACGACGGTCTTCCATTTTGTTGCGATTTCGCGACATTTTTTCTCTCCAATGGCGATCTTCCATTCTGTCGCGATATCACGACATTTTTTCCCTCCAACAACGGTCTTCCAATTTGTCGTGATATCGCGACATTTTTTCTCTCCAACGGCGGTCTTCCTTTTTGTCGCGATATCGCGACATTTTTTCTCTCCAACGGCGGTCTTCCTTTTTGTCACGATATCGCGACATTTTTTCTCTCCAACGGCGGTCTTCCTTCTTGTCGCGATTTCGCGACACTTTTCCTCCTCGGCTGCGGATTTCCAGATTGTCGTGATTTCGCGGCACTTTTTGTCTTCGACTGCGGTCCTCCAGATTGTCGTGATTTCGCGACACTTTTTCGTCTTGGCAGCGGTCTTCCAATTTGTCGCGATATCGCAACAATTTTCCTCTTCGGTAGTGGTCTTCCTTCTTGTCACGATTTCATGACATTTTCTTCTTGGTAGCAGGCTTCCACTTTCATCACGATTTCGCGACTCATTTTCTATTTCGGCTGCGGTATTCATTCTTGTCGTGATTTCGCGACACCCTTTCTCTTCAGCAGTGTTCTTACTTCTTATAGCGATTTCATGACTCCTTTTTTTCCCGGGCATGGTCTTCTTTCATGTCACGATTTCGCGACTCTTCTTCTCGTCCGGCTCCAACCTAGCAACTTGTCGCGATATCGCGACACTTTGCAACATGTCACGATATCGTGACTTCTTCCCTTCTTCGGCTCCGATGGTGCTTCTTGTCATGATTTCACGACTTCCTTTCTTCTATTGGCATCAACGGTGCAACTGGTCGTGATTTCGCGACATCACCATTTTGGTCGCGATTTCGTGACACCTTCCCTAGTGTGGAGGTTTGCTAGCTCTCTATTCCTTTCTTCTTGGACCACCTCGGTCGATATGGATTTCTTGTAATCTCTCTTGTACAAGGTTCAAGGACCTTTCAACACCCTTTCTACCAATCAAAAAAAAAAAAAATATTATAGTTTAAAAATTAAAATCCTTTTTGGGACTTTTTTTAAGGATAACCTTGCCACCATTAATGAATATTTTAACCTTTGCAAAATTATCACCAAGGTAATTTATTAATTCTTTCTCAAACATCATGGAGAGGAATTTCTTTCTTCTTGCTACCTTATGCCACATGTGCCACGATGAGGAATATTCTCACAAATATTTCCATCAACTTAGGACATTAAACCTTTTGACATTAATCAAACCTTTTGCCATTAATTCCATCAACTTAGGATTTCAAACCTCTTGACATCAATGACAACAAAACATTCTCAAATTTCTAGTAATAACATGAAATATTCATTTTTAATGCACTTAAATTAATGCATCTATTTGGGCTTCCATGTACCCATGAACCATTGGTGAGAGTTTTTCTACTAGGGCTATTCAACCCTTGCAAAAGTGAATACCCCACCATGGTGATAATTTACACCACCATCATTTCCTATTTCATTCTTTGAGGACCTATACCTACAAAACAGAGACCATCAATAGTACCATATCTAAGAATGATAAAGCATAATGAACATTATATATAATCAAATTCATTATAAAACATGTTTTGGGAGGGTCATGACACCCATAATCGTGTCACACAATCCCTATGGCAAAAATTGACCTCTCATATCTCCTAGAAGAAAACCAGAAATAATAGTACTCAACATTACTATCAACCCATCAATGTGCTTGCCAATGAATAATTGATTGACATGGATCCCATGGCCCATAAGTTTTTTATCAATATGGCTACAATAGCTCTAAATATATGACCTTTGATCCACACTCATATAAATAGGAACTTCTTATATGGGAATCCTCAAAATACTTTACACATCCTCTAGGGTGATCATCATCTCACCCATTGACAAAAATAATATCTTGTACTCTAAATGCCATTTCTTATACAATGTTGTTAGTAGTGCATAGTCAAACTCTACCTTGGACATCATCGCTAGATACCTAAGTCAAATAATATATAAAACAACCTTATCTATCAGGGTCGCTACATCAAGGGTGGTGAATAGAGCATTAGAACATTAATCTCTATGCTCTGAAACACCAATATACATCCAAATGCACTCATAAATAAGTTATACATTTTTTAAAAAATCAAATTTATGGGTTTCTGGAAAAATTGCTACCCACTTGCAAAATTGTTGTCTAGCAAAATTATCGCCTAGCAAAAAATTCCAAAAATAATGAAATAGATTCACAAAGCCAAAATCCCTAGTGACAAATTTTCCATCCAAAAGTTAAAATCACCACCTAAAATTTAAAATAAAATTTTGAAGGACTATATTGCAAAAAGAGGCACAATTTTTTAAACATACCTAAAGAGGAACTCCATGGGCACAGATTGTTCCTTAAATCAGGTCCATGCAATGGACATGCCACTATTGGTGAGACTAAAAAATATATAGAAAATTACTCCATAACTCCAAATTTCTAAGTTGTGCAATGAAAATGAATTCAATTTTTACTCTCTTCCTACCTAATATAGACTCTCGATCCTTCAAAAATCATTTTTTCAAAAATTATGCAACTACCATCATCATAAAATGCCAATACTACATGCTTCTTCCCTTTGAAAATTTGGAATCTCTAAGACATACTTTTGAGGTATTTATTGGCCAATAAATACCTCAAAAGGGGGGAAAATATCCTCCAACCCTTCACTCTAAGTTTTGAGCCTTCAAAATAAAATCTCCACCCATAGGTGAAATTTTTTTACAATGATTTTCTCATCTTGGTGATGAACCTTTTTCAAAGGTTAGAATTCAAATTTTATCCTCCAATAGTCAAAACACAAAATCATCGATAGCAAAATTTGGTAGGTGATACATTTTCCATCAAACTTATAAACTAGCAAGTTTATCATCTATATGGTTATTCTTATCTATGCCAACTAGGATGAGGTAAGCCACATATCATGAATCTTAATAATTTTACATAGAATTTACAACATGATATTATCTTTCCAACCTCCTCCACCTTGCTTTCTTGTCAATTTGGATTCGGTTTTCTCCTCAAATTTTTCTTTCTTACCAAATTGGATCTACTTTTCTCCTCAATATTGCGGTCTTTCCAATTAGAAACTCATTCTTAAAATTTAAACTCATTCACATGCATCTAAGAATTTGGTCTCATCCACTTGTCCCTGAAACTCTATAAATTTAGATATTTCCTCCCAGTTGTTTTTTTGATTAGGTGTATGAAGGAGTTTTGAAAGGACCTCCAAACATTTTACAAAGAGAAACTAGTCACTAAAAGAGTGACAACGAACATCAACATAAAAAGGGGCTACACCTAGGTAGACCCGAGTGGCACTTACATCAGCATAATTTAAAATTTAAAAAATGAAATGGCATCCAACCGAGAAAGAGTCCAGAATACAAAGTGAAGCAATTTAAAAATCAAACAACCATAATAAAATTAAAACTATAAATTTAAATGGGCTTCCCGCCCAACCGATCTAGAAACAAGTGCCAAAATTTGAAAATGGAAAACCACCAAAATAAAACCATAATTTTAGCCTGGTTTAGAGCCTGGTAAAATAGTTCAAAAATCACAAGTTGCTCAGAGACCAGGCCATCATCTGGAAAGATGATCTAGTAATGAAAATCTATAGCTCCATAAAAACTCAAGAGGATTTTAGATCCAGCAACCAAGTACATCAGATCTGGAACCTAAGGAAATAAATAGAGTCGAAATCTAACCCCCAATAAGTAGCAAGTAGATTACCTTATTTTGACATAATTAGCTAGTTGTATTAAGCCTTCTAGAAACTCCCTATTCCAAACTATGATGTCATTTTGAGAGGTGCCCAGGTTAGCCAAAAATCGACCGAATTGTTACCCTCTCTAAACACATGTTGGTACTGGATAATTTTAAATGTTTGAGCCAACTTATGCACTTCCTCCAATAGGTTTGATATTGTCCAAGTTGGAGTCTACATCCCTCTAACCATATTAATGATATTGAGTGAGTCACCTTTGATTATGACTTTTCTAAATCCCATAGATTTTAACTGCAAGACTCCTTGAAAGAGAGATGTAGCCTCAACTGCATGGCTAGTTTGGGTTCTGATATTTTCAGCAAACACCAATAAAATTCACCCCTCTACATCCCCTACCAAATTTGGGTATATGATGATGATTACTTTTGCGCACACTTTTATTATGGTGACTTTGATATGTGAATATTCTAACATACTCTACACATGGTTTTACAATATTCTAGCACTCTCTTACTACACTTTTGGTACATATTCAAGTTTTTTTAGCAAAGCTCTACCCATTTATTCTCCATAGGTTCTTCGTTCTTTTATTGTAGGTACCTTTTTAGCATCACATGCATCAATACCTTTCATGTGGGAGTTTTTTACTATGTAGCACATAATAATAGTTTCTCATTGTTATCATTTGTTGTTATTTTATCTCAATACATCTATCTAATTGCACCTCTCTCACAAATATTGTAATCCTAACCTCTCACTTTTCATATTTAGAAAAATTTGTTCAAATATTATTACAGGGTCTTGTAGGAATTCATAAAAGTTTTCTATATTCATCTTTGGACTCTCACCTATCACCCTTGACAACATTTTTCCCTCTATGAGTACTCTCTATAAAATCATCCCCTACAAGACTAGTTGGTGGTAAACTTATTTTTTCTCTTTGTCTATTCATAGAGTTGTTGAATTTCATATACCATCTAAATCCTTAAAGTTAGTAGCATCTAAAAATCTAATTTTATGGTCACTCCTTGTCTACATCTCTAAAAATAAAATTATTGTCAACAAAATCTACATGCGATGATTATGTTCTAAGGGTATCAAACCCATCCTATAGGAGGTAAATTTCACTCAATTAATCAAACAATAATCTTACAACTTAGAATTTCCTATTTTGAGTTCATATTAATCGTTAGTAACTTCTTATCAGTAAATCTTAGCTTTCATAGCATCTTAGTTTTAGTATTTTTAGTAAATATCATATTCCAAATGTTTCATATTCTATTTTGTGTAAAAGGATAAGGGGATTGAATACAAACTGTAGAAACCAAAACAGCACCAATCTGATTATGTGATTGCAAGCACTGATCGCACTAATACACACAGCCCCCAGGGCAGCCCCCAGAGGTTAAACAGTGGTTCTAACCACTCACACAGCATTTTTTGCAAGTCAGGGATCAATTTGGCATCTTTTAGACATTCAGCTACTTATTCGTCCCACCCATGGACTAGTGCAAATTTATACTCGTCATACCCAGGGACGAGTGTGGATTTATACTCGTCTTACCCAGAGACGATTACCAATGCTCGCTTCGGGGTGGGATGAACGCCAAGTTTGACCAGCAAAAATTTAGATCTCGACGCATGACAACTCAGAACTGCCACTTAGCTTTTCCTGCATGGCATAGGAGTGCGAGTGAGTTCTTTTGACAACTCATATCTGCCAATTGACTCTCCCTTCACTGCATGGGAATGGGAGTGAGCTTTTTTAAGACAACTCAGATTTTCCACTTAGCTATCCCTTCATTGCATGGGAATGCAAGTGAGCTTTTCTAAAACATACAAAGACATGCACAGGGGCAGGTAAGAAGCCCTTAATCAAGAAGAAGTCTTCTCTTCACACAAAAAGCATTCATGCAAAGAAACACTTTTGTATGTTGATTCAAAGAGACCCCTTGGGTCTATAAAATGGTGAGTTTCCTCACCCAAAAGATATACAGAGAAGGAGCATTTTGAGCGATGAAGTGCTTGCTAATTCACTTACTTGCGATTTTTGCTTTCAACATCCATAATCTCTTAATCGAAAGAGAGGTTATTGGGTGACTTTTGAAGGCACGAATCAAGAACCAACCCCGATTTTTCTGACCACAATATCCTACCAATTTGCCGACAACACATCATATCAGGTTTCGGACCCATCCCAAGCGGATTGGTGTCGAAGCAAAGTTTCACCCGTGGGTGGTTTGCCTTCGGGCACACCCCGCTTCATTGCTTTTGGTGACTATTTCTTTTGTAGTATTTAGCTAGTTTCATGTTTATGCTTTTGTCAAGTTTTCAGTTTATTTAGAATCATTTTAACCATCATTAGATTTATCGTTTATTTTTCATACACAGGTGCTACTGATTCTTTGTTTGTTTCTTTGAACACATATTTGCAACATTAGAGGAGCAGTGAGGAATCTACCTTTACCAACGCAAGCGACGACAACGTTTTGGTTTGCCCATCTTACATGTGGGCACGCGGAAGAAGGAATTCTGAAACAAGTTGTAAAAGACCAACATTTAATGCTCCTATCCCTTAAAAATGAAGGAGACGCATTGTAACACGAATTTGAAAAGCATATCAATAAAAGGGCCGATTTTCATATTGCTTTGATATCTTGTGTTCATGTTCTTTCTTTTTAAGCATTTTTCAATAACATAGGGTTTAAGCGTTATTTTAGTTTCGTTTACATTGCAATTTTAGTTTATCCTTTTTGTTTCCGGAATCTCGTGCTTTCAATGGCGATCACGATGGGACCTCTGTCCTCTATTTTTTTTAGGTTAAATTACTGATCTGAAATTGCTTATTTTTTTATAGGTACCTATTTTTCAACTAACAGACTGTTATTCGTTTCACCCAGAGACGAGTGCAGATCGGTAATCGTTTCACCCAGGGACGAATATACTATTCGTCTCACCCTGGAACGAATACGGTTCTGATATTCGTTTCACCCCGGGACGAGTATAGGTCTGTGCATTTTTCAGAGAAAATCAGAAATATCCTGTTGGGCAGAGAAGAGGTAGGGGTTTTTACAGCTTTTGTCAAATTTTTGTTTTTTTGTTTTCTGGTTTTCAATTTTGTATGGCTTAGGGAAAGATTTCTTTTTCGTTTGCCTGTTTCAATTTTTGCAAATTAAAATGAACCCCACACATCACGTGGTATTTTAAACCAAGGCATTGGTCGTAAAACCCCAACCCTTGAGCAAGACCAAAGGTGGATTCCATTATCACTTTGGCTTGAGATATTGCATCCATTACCTCGATCGCGACTGTTGCTAGACGTAAATCCTAACGAAAGCTGACCGAGTGTAGCTAGGGTGATTCCTAGCGCATGAGGATAAGTCTTCTATGGTAGGTGTCATAAACAGAGTGATTCCCCTTCCGTACCGCCTATGTTCCACGTATCATCTGCTTCCACGTACCTATAGTCTCCCTCACGTAAGGGCGGGTATATAGAGAGGTTGGTATATCGATCCGACAATGGTATATTGAAGGGGCGACCATTTTGGGAGTCATAAGAGCCTTCATAATTGCATTTAAATGTTTCACAAAAAAATTCAAAAACACAAAACAAACAACAAAATACACTAAACCAAATTTAGGGCACACTATTAATCTTTAAAAGAGATAATCATTGCTTGTGTGTGTATGCTATTTTCTGTTTAGACAAAAAAAATCATAAAAAAAAAAGAATTTTTGCATCTTTAGGTTAGCATTACCATGGTGAATACTCGTAGCCAAGCCCAATCATGGGCAGAAGCTGCAGAAAATGCACCAAGAGAGACAAATCGTCTCCGATATAGCCTTGAAGACTTAGTCATCCCGGCTCAGCGGTAGGGTACACCAGTTAGTTCACACCATGCAGAACATGGCTCTAGAGGCCCCTCCTTGAGGGGCACTCCAACCCATACAGTCATAGAACATGGCTCTAGAGGCACCTCCTTGAGGGGCTCTCCAAGTCAGGACATCAATAGACGAGACTTTAGAACCCCCTCCCTAAGGGGAACTCATGAGAAACAAGAATATTTTCAAGAAAATAATCAATACATAGCACTTGGTCTAAGCACGAGGCCTCCTTTGGAAGTTCGTTTTGGGTGGCCTAGTGATGAAGCATTGTGTACTACTCTAGAACAACAAAGGGTCCTAAAGGAATAACCATATGATTTTGTTGTTCCTAATTTACCCCCAATTAATGTCGAACATAGTAGACCATATCCAGAACATTAGGTTCTCCCGACAGGGAAAAACAATTCTGCCCGCACTTTTTATGCATATCATAGAGAGAGTGAGGAGGATCATTACATTCCTCAAGAACAGTACTCAGTGCAGAAACGATGCACGTCTGCACCTGCCTTATATCCAGATTGCTCATTGAGACCAGAGCTTCAAGTTAATGTTGCCAACCTCGACAGAGGGAAGCAACATATAGGGGTCTCAGAGCATCATTCTCAAAATAGATATGTAGGGGAGAAATCTAGGCCTCTTAAACAAGAAACGACGCAACAAACTAACTTGGCATTTGCCCAACTAGCCACCTGCCAAGCGCAGATCACGCGACTTAGGCAAGAACAACAGGAATTAGAACATTTGTATCGCCTTGATCAAGAGCGCATTCAGCGTCAGATAGCTGAATTGCTTCACAAAAATGCACCTGAGAAGGCCCCAGTCCCTCATGCACAGCAATCTGAGATGTATGTGAGGCACAATCCCCTAGTGCGAGACAGGTCTCCGTGATGTCAGCAAGCACTGCCTCCAAGACCTCTTAGACCTGAGTGGGAGGTCACTCCCCACAACCGTGATGGGCATCCTCCGTGGGCACCCATCCATGTTTATAGGCCTAGACGAAACACTCCTCAAGAAGATTATGAGGATTATGACCAAGAAGAAGAACGGGCTGAAACGCCCTATCAAGGTAGAAGGGATGTTACCCATTTATCCATCCAAAGGCCTCAAATTCCCCACAACCCACAGTGGGAACAAACCAAGGAGGAGGAGATTATGTCTTCTGATGCATACAAAGTGTTGTTAGAATGCTTTGAGACTATGGAACTCAAGACTGTTGGGCCCCAAAATCCTACCTTACGCCAACTCCGTAGTCATCCGGTGCATCCATCAGTGCCGACACCTCCATACCCTGAACATTTCAAGCTGCCCCAGTTGGCTCTCTTTAAAGGGGATGAAGATGCTCAAGAGCATGTGATTTGATTTTTGAGCCAATGCTTTGGTATACAAGACAATGATGCATTGCTATTGAGAACATTCATAACCACATTCGCAGGATCTGCCTCGGATTGGTTTACCCATCTACCAAAGCATAGCATATACAACTTGGATCAACTAGTGGACGCGTTCCTAGAACGTTTTGCTTTCAATACAAAGAAAAATGCGTCACTCAGTGATCTAGCTAGCCTCAAACAGTATGAGGAGGAATCTATGGTGGCATATGGGAATCGATGGAGGACGATGCTTTCAAAGTTGTCCTACCTTCCTCCTATGTCCGACCTAACTCAAATGTTCACAAAGAGCTATTTGCGAAAGATCTTTGTGCTATTGCAGCTGCAGCAATACGCCACTTTAGAAGAAGCTCTGCCATATCAGGCGGTGCCTCACAATAATTATGATAAAGATAACAAAAAGCAAGATCAAAATCAGCAGCGTCGCCCTAAGCGGAAATTTACACCATACACTGAGTCTAGGGACTCCTTGTTTGACCGTTTGTCAGCGGCAAACTTGATTAATCTGCCAGATATTCCAAAAATTGATCCTAATGCACCAAAGCCTAAGGGATACAGAGAGGATATTTTCTATAGATTCCACAGAAGGAAAGGGCATGACCTTAATGTCTGTTGGACGTTTAAAGGTTTAGTGCAAGATCTCATTGATAATCACACATTGGTAGTGGATAACCCTGTCGCACCCAACAACCAACAAATGGGTGTTTTCAAAGATCCTTTACCCACACATGATGCACAAGCCAAACCTCTGCATGTCAACGAAGTGCAACAGAGTTGCCCCATGGAGGGGTATGTTGGGATGATTAGCAGTGTGACAAGAAACAAGAGACACCAGGAGCTGCCCCCGCGACAGCCACCAGGGAAGTTCCATCCACGTCACAACATAAACCGAATCCTACACAGTTGCCCCCGCCTATACCAGTGGCCATGATTCGAACTAGACTTACTCAAATTCTATGGACCACATCAGCTAGGCTCTCCATTTATGAGCTTATTCAACAATTGGCGCCCCATCGGGAAGCTCTTATGGAGATATTAAAGGCAATTGAATTGCAACCCCATGAAGCGGATTTGTTCAACAATTTTGTGGGGCATGTCAAACAGTGTACTGAACCAGTCATTACCTTCAGGTAAGATGAGCTAAAAATGGTGACTCGGAGATGTAGCGGATCCACCCGCACGTTATTGCATGGGTCAACGGGACTCCGTACAAGCGGGTGTTGGTAGACACTGGTTCGTCCAGAAACATTATTACAACCACTACACTGAAACATTTGAAACTGCCAGCCTCTCACATTGCACCTTCCACTTATACCCTTCGAGCATTTAATTATGCGATATGCTCAAAATTTGGCACAATTGTCCTACCCATACAAGTGGGACAAAATACCATTCATACGTTGTGCCACATTTTAGAAGGTGAGATAGCTTACAATATATTGCTTGGGCGGCCTTGGATCCAGGATATGAAGTGTGTCCCTTCAATTGCTCATCAATGTTTGAAGTATACATTTGAAGTACAAGTGCACGTGGTTCCCGCAGATTTGGAACCTTTTAAATATTGCAACTCAGTGCAAATCATGTCGCAATCGACCCTTCCTTCAATGCACATGGATTTCCAGTTAAATCCATCTAAGAGGGGTTCGACTAAGCAAGAATCTCCTTCACCAAAACAATCAAATTCTCAGGCGGGTTCATATTCTTCATCCATTCCTCCCACAACGATGCCACCTACGATGGCCACTCCAACGGACAAAGGCAAGAAGCCCCTGGAAGCGAAACCACCTTTAGTCTCTAACATCTCTACATAAGAGACACCTAATAGAATGGAAGTTGAGATGCCTAGTTCACTTCACATGGAGTGGACTCAAGGAGAACTCCCATTCGCTTCCCCTCAATCACCAATGATTACTGTCGAGATGTCTAACACAGGCATGGGGGAGTATATAGTGCGCAATGTTGTTGCAATGCCCACACTTCAGTCTATGCAAGACATGGTAAGACCTCGACTCCCCATAGGCTCCGTGGTTCCTTTAGGCTACCCACCTAATCAGACAAATTTTATTTTTTGGGGCCTAGATCATGGCGTTGAACCTTCCCAACAAGAATAAGAAGATGAAGATCCATTTATGGAATATGTCAACTATCTGGTTAACCCAGACTTCGCATTATGATATCTTAGCCAATGCAATTGGCATGGATACGGGTTAGGCAGGTATGAACAAGGAATGCATGTTTTGTGCCAACCAAGATACCAAATGCCTTATGATAAGTTAGGAGTAGGGTTTAATCACCATTTGCCCCTTGACATCTTGGTCGAAAACATGCAAGGCCTAGGTATAGGCGACAAGTCTGGGTTGGCATCAGATCCATATGCTAATCCAAATACAACTTATACATTGGGGGATTATTTCCCATTACAAACAAATAACCTTGTTGACCTCAACAACCCTTTCCCTATGGCTGAACAAAGAGAAACCTCATGGACTCACCCACAAGGAGAAGATGAGCAAGACAATGAAGGGTCTTCTGAAGATGAGTCAGAGTATGATCATTCGTGCGAATATCCAATGAATGACGATCAGGATAACTTCCTGATGATGTTCCCTTTGAATGATCCCAATGAGCATAGGCTACCTCAACAACAACAATATCCTTTGGACATAGATGACATGTTTGAACACTTACACATAGGTCCAAGACATAGGAGGCATTTCAACCTGGCGCAGTTATAGCAATTACTGCACCCGCCACTCCAGGCATATTGAGAGCATTTTTTGCTTGGAGACCTGTTGGCATTTTTGCCACATTGATTCTCATTGATGAATGCATTGATGTATTGTTGGGGATCTGACCTTTGATTGATGCAGCTTGGGCGAAAAAAGGAGAAAAATTGAGCAAAAAATGGTTAAGTCTGAAAACTGCAGCGACGCGCTGACATGTTGCAGAATCGCGGTCAACTCAGTCAACGCAGGCAGGTTGGCGGAACCGTCGCGATATCGCGACGTGTTCCGGAATCGCGGGTCAGCGGACAAAAAAAGCATTAAGTTGAAAACATGCAGCGATTCGCTGACATGTCAGCGAATCGCGACCCGGGCAGCTTCAAAGGCGTTAAGTCAAAATTTGCAGCGCGTCACTGACATGTCAGCGAATCACAACCGAAAAAGGCGATTGGTACGGCGACGGAAACATGTAGCGAAATCGCTACATGTTCCGTTTTCGTGGGGCAGAGCGCAGGGAGGAGCCAACGGCGAAAACATGTAGCGAAATCGCTACATGTTCCATTTTTGCGGGTCAACGGTGGTCAAAGCGTACGGCATGATAAGACGTCGCGATTTCGCGACCCGTCGCATTTTCGTGACCTGCGCAGTTTTCCCGCCAAGTGCAGTATGAACGGCCGAGAGGGTTTTTTGGGTTTCCGATGATTTAATGCTGACCCGAATTAAATATTTTGCAGATTTCCGATGCGGTTAAGGTCGAAGAGTGCCCAGGCCACCAAAATTAAAGGATTTATTGGTTCAAAGCTGCGGTTCGTGGATTAATTCAACGGTTTTCATGCACATGTTCGAAGAATCATATTTAATAAAGGACCGCGAACGTTTCATGGCATTTAATTTTTATTTCCTCGAGGCTGCGATTAAGGGGATCGTGTTCCTGATTTTCAAGATATTATTGTAGATCACGAGGAAGTTGGTTTTACGTTTTTAATGCTGCAAAGAGGACGGACCTCTATAAAAACCAATGTAATTTTCATTTGCAAGGGTTGGAAAAACTTGCTGCTAGAAACTGGAATTGTATTTGCGGGAATACAAGGATCGACTTCTAATTTTTCAAGCGTCGCATGGATGAATTTGCTTTCTGTTTTCTGCATTTCTAATAGCATTCGTACTCCTGCATTGCTATTACATTTAAATTCTGCATACTGGATTTAAATACTGCGGTCAGGGTACAATTCTTGGAATGTGGGTTTGGAGGGATTTGCGGCGGTGCGAGGATGAAGCTGATTTCTTATGTTACTTGCTGTTGTTGCGTTTGTAGTTTCCTGCTATTGTTTTTCTGATCCCATCACTTCGGCCTGTGGCCATATTTCCCATTTCTTTCTGCAACCTTTTAAATCTCTTTCTAGCAACCCTATCTTAAACCCATTTTTAGAGTAGTGAAGGGAACTAGCCCACTCTGGAGATTGGTCTGGGAGCCATTTCTTGCTTCCAGCCTTTCAATGTTGGCCGGGTCTAGGGCGCAATTGTAAAAATCCTTTCCTGTGGCAGATTCGTGACCAACAAGACCCTATCAAACCATCAGTGCCTAGGGCAGACCCTATTTGCAGGTCCACGCATAGGGCTGATCCCTTTGTGCCAGTGCCTACAGAGCCAGATCCAAAGCACCAAGAGCATCCAGAATGTCAGAGTTGTCATATTTGTGGTAATGGAGATTACAATCATTTCATCAACATGGTCTCCATTGACTTGATCACCCCCATCCATGATCCAGCCAATCCAACATGATTATTGCATCTAGACATAGAGGCTATTGATTGGGATTGCACTGACACACCACCATCTCCATCAGAGTATTGGCCTTGCGGTGGGATGTTTCATTTCACTCCAGGACAGACTTAGGATGTCTTCCATGCTGAAGAGGAACTTGACGTTCCTAATGATGATCTTAATTTAGCAAACGATATCCATCTGATCCCAATTCCACACCAGTTTGAAGATGGATCCCATATGTCAGTTGAAGCAAAAACTGATGTAGACATCGGCACAGATCCAACAAATCCACAGATTCTCAAGCTGGGGGTAAGTCTTTCCCCCGAAGAGCAAGCCGATTATGTTGCCCTTCTTAAGGAAAAGAAGGAGGTTTTTGCATGATCATACAAGGATATGTCGGGACTAGACCCACAACTAGTCACGCACAATTTAACGCTTGATCCGAAAATCAAGCCAGTCAAGCAAAAACTATGCAAGATGCATCCAACAATGGCCTTAATGGTAAAATATGAGTTACAAAAGTTGTTGGATGCCTAGTTTGTCATCTGTGTGGATTATCCGCCATGGTTGTCTAACATGGTTCCCGTCAAGAAGCCCGACGGGAGGATTCGCATATGCACTAATTTTTGAGATCTTAACAAAGCGAGTCCTAAGGATGATTTTCCCTTGCCAAGCATTGACGCGTTGGTAGACACTACAGTGGGCCACAAAATGCTTTCCCTTATGGATGGTTTCTCAGGATACAATCAGATTCGTATCAATCCTGAGGACCAACTAAAAACGGCATTCACAACACCTTGGGGAACATTTTGCTACAAGGTCATGCCTTTTGGCCTTAAAAATTCCGGAGCCACCTACCAACGTGCCATGACGTACATCTTTCATGATTACATGCACAAAACTTTGGAAGATTACATGGATGATTTGTTGGCCAAATATCTTTTGCGACCAGATCACATCGGTGACTTGAGCAAGGTCCTTGATTGCCTCATTGAACATAAATTCAGACTAAACCCCAAGAAGTGCGTCTTTGGAATCACCTCTGGAAAGCTCTTGGGTTTCATAGTCTCCAAACGAGGAATTAAGATCGACCCAAACAAAGTCAAGGCAATCCTTGAAATGCGTCCCCCCACCACAATCAAGCAGCTCAGGAGTCTGCAGGGAAAGGTTGTGTCGATCAAGCGTTTCATAGCGCAGTTATCTGACAAATGTCGACCCATGAATAAATTATCGCATAAGGGGGTCACATTTCATTGGGATGACGAGTGCCAGTCAGCCTTTGAAGACATTAAATAGTACTTGGCTTCGTCGCTAGTATTGGCACCACCTAGACCATGAGTGTCGTTCTATTTATACATCTCATCCACTGAGGTGGCACTGGGTGCCATGCTATCTCAGAAAAATGAACTTCACAAAGAACAGGCTACATACTATCTTAGTCGCACCCTGGTCAGTTATGAACTTAACTATGCATACGTTGAAAAACTCTCGCTGGCAGTGGTGTTTGCTACCAAAAAGCTACGCCACTACATGCTCAGTAATAAGACGTATGTTGTGTCTAAGGAGAATCCATTGCGATACATGATGAGTCGTACTTATCATAGTAGCTGCACGACAAAATAGATCATGTTGATGACGGAGTTTGACATAGATTTCATTGAATAGAAATCTATAAAAGGTCAAGTCATCGTCGATCAACTAGCTGAGGCTCCTCTTGAAGACGATCAGCCTCTGACTTTTGAACTACCTGATGATGGGGTCTTCCATGTTTAGAGTCACCAGATTCTAATGAGCCTGAGTCACAGGCTGACATAACCCTATTCTTCGATGGTTCTAAATGTGAGCAAGGGGGTGGTGCGGGAATTGTATTCTTCACTCCGCAAGGTGCTCCAATGCCCTTGTCATTTAAATTAGACTTCTCGTGCACCAACAACAATGCGGAATATGAAGCCTTGCTCATAGGTCTTCAGACAAACAATCACCATGAACATTAAACGATTGAACATCTTTGGTGATTCACTGTTAATTGTCAATCAAGTAAAGGGGATATTCCAATGTAAATGTCTAGTTTTGCAGGCCTATAAAGCCCTTGTGGACAAATTCCTGGCACAACTTGAATGGTATGACATCGAGGCACTCCCTCGATCATAAAATCATTTTGCGAGATACTATGGCCTCCTTGGGGTCACTCATCCCGCAAAACCCTTCAGGTGAAATGACAACCATTCGAGTTAAAACATTATCGCAATCTGCGATGGAGCGTGCAAGCTCTGATCGGACGCCAGAAATCCACATGATCCAGATTGAACCATCTCCGGATAAGTTCTCTCGAATTCAATATTGTTTGACTCAAGCCAACTGGGGGTCCTTGTTCTCCCCGACCCCTCTTGATAGCAACACCACATTGTTTTTACAAGTTCTTTCCTGCTCAGCTTTTATTCGGGATAGACTTCAAGAGGGATTGGCCATTCATACTATCGAGGTTTCTGATCAGCAATATTGGTACACACCCATTCGGGATTACCTCAAGCTAGGTAATCTCCCACTTGGATTGACACACGTCACAAAAATATCATTCAAATAGAAAGCGGCAAAGCATGTATTGTTAGGAGACATTTTGTATCGTCAAAATTATGAAGGAATCCTCCTTCGTTGTTTGGACCAGCAAGAGTCCGCTTGGGCGATCACCCAAGCTCACGATGGTACATGTGGTGGCCACTTCAACGGTATGGCCATCACAAAGTGCATTCTTTACATGGGTTATTATTGGCCATATTTAGAGCGATATTGTTGTGCATATATGAAGAAGTGCGTGAAGTGTCAGCACCATGCTAATTTAACACACGTACCTTCTTAGGCCTTGCATCCGATTCAATCAGTTTGGCCTTTTTCGTAGTGGGGCTTTGATCTAATTGGAAATATCTCCCCTGCGTCGTCTAGTCTTCACACGTTTATTTTAACGACCACAGAGTACTTTACCAAATGGGTGGAAGCAATTTCGCTAACCACTACGACTGGATCCCGCATTACGGAGTTTATTTTGCATAACATCATATGTCATTTTGGTATTCCATCCAAGATCTTGTCAGATAATGGGACGCCATTCAAGAATAAAGATGTGCGTGCTTTGACCACAAAGTACAAGATTCAGCACAGCTTTTCAACACCCTATTATCCATAGGCAAATGGGCAAGCAGAGTCGCCATTCTCAAAAATACAGTTGCAGATAATCATAAATACTGGCATATTTAGATCTCGCTTGCCCTAAGGGCTTATCGCACCAGCATTCGAACGCCCACTGGGGCAACTCCATTTTTGCTGGTGTATGGCTCCGAGGCAGTCATGCCTTTTGAGTTGGAAATTCCTTCCTTGTGCATTTCAATGCAAGAGTTCATCGATGATGACACTGTGCAGCAGGCCCGGTTAGATCAACTGACGTTGCTTGAAGAATGATGCGTTAATGCTCTCGAGCATTTGTGTATCTATCAAGAGCGACTTAAGAAAGCATACAACATGAAAGTCCACCTCAGGGAATTTTAGGTTGGTGACTTGGTCTTAAAAGAGAACCAACAGAATTCTAATTTGCCATCCCATCTACGAGACAAGTTCATGAAAAACTGGTTAGGTCCTTACATCATTGATAGCAAAATAGGACCTGGAACATACCGGCTTGCCTCTCTTGAAGGAATCAAGGAAACAGAACCCTTGAATATCATTCATTTGAGGCCATTCCACATCTAGAGAGCCATAGTTCAACACAAAAAGCTCCAAGGATTACCACAATCACTTGGTCAACCCAAAAGCTCCAAGGATTACCATAATCGCTTGGTCAACCCAAAATCTCCAAGGATTACCACAATCGCTTGGTCAACCTAAAAGCTCCAAGGATTACCACAATCGCTTGGTCAACCTAAAAGCTCCAAGGATTACCACAATCTCTTGGTCAACCTAAAAGCTCCAAGGATTATCATAATTGCTTGGTCAACCCTAAATGCTCCAAAGGTATCTATAAACCCTTTGGTCAAGACAAAAGCTCCAAAGATTTTCATAATCGCTTGGTCAACCCTAAATGCCCCAAAGGTATCTATAAACCCTTTGGTCAAGACAAAAGCTCCAAAGATTTTCATAATCGCTTGGTCATCCCTAAATGCCCCAAAGGTATCTATAAACCCTTTGGTCAACACCAAAAGCTCCAAGCGTTACCATAACTGCTTGGTCAACATAAATATTCAAAAATCAACAAAAACAACACAAAAATCAAAATCACAAAAACAATTGCATCTCAATTCCATGCATACTCAAAAAAAAAAAAAAACCAATTAAAATTACAAAAACATTTGCATTTCAATTCCATGCATTTTCATAAAAATCAAAATACAAAAATATAGGTTGCATTAAGCATTGCCTCCATCCATTGCATACTTCGCTAGGTCATACAAGTCAAAAGCACCATAGACAGTCATTACTTGGAAATTCCATCCTTTTTCACATCAGATCCATTTTCATAAACGCATACATCCAGCATATCACCCTTTTATTTTCGCATAGTCAGTTGTCTCCTAATGTATATAGGGTTTTCGTCATTCAGCTGTCTTTAAATTTCTAGCCAAAACCGTACATAGTTAAACAGATTTTACATGGGAAAGTTTTACTTGGATCCCACCTTGTTACGTAGCATCCCAACACAAATTAACACACATTTAAAAATTCCTAAGTTGTGTGAACGAAAGATGAAACCTGCACAGTAATCCAGGTCACCATAAGCGAAATGGCTATCTTGCTCATCCCCCTGTGCAAATGACCCTAGAAATACTGAGAGTTGGCAAAAGGACAAGCATTCTCCCTACCCAATTCCCCATGAATCTCAAAGTTCTCAAGAGTTGCAAAACATCAAAAATTTGCAAAACGTCAAAAACACTAAAATTTGACATCCCAAAGTGCACACATCAAAAGTCACAAACAATAGTGATTCTCGTCACTCCATATTCAAATCCCTTGCTCAAAAAACAAAAAAAAAACAACAAATAAAACAAAAATAAACAGTGATTTTATCACTATAAAGAGCACGTATCCCAATACAATTGAAGAAAAAAAGGGAGTCGAACTTGAATCCCTGGAACTCTCAACATTTCGATAGGTCATGAGGCAAGCTTCAGTACAGGTTTGGTTGATAGCCTATCGGTCACTCGGCGGTAAACCTCTCGCATGACGATATATCTGTCACATTAAATTGTGTGCAGATCAATGTTTGCATGTGGATGAGCTAGCTTATGGTATCATAGATAACATCACAGAAAAATCTGACTAAATACAATAAAGGAGTTAGTGGAGCTAATTAGGTGATCCTCAGTACAGGTTCGGTTGAAAGCCCATATGGAACTGGCGGTATCCTTATGAATAACACATAAACGAACTCAATTGCACACACAGGGATGTGAAATAACTTGGCTAAATTCAAGTCGGATTTAGACCTTGTTCAGAAGTCTCGCGAGATAAATGTACAGTCTTGGCTAGTTAGTTAAAATATATGCATCTCAGAAAAGCTTAACTACATTTTCAAACAACCGATACATTTCATTCCGTACATCACCATCAGAAAATAGACAAAATACAAAACCAAAGTTTTCACATGCACACGCATTCCACAATGTTATCCCATTACTATAGCAAGTCAATCCAATTTTGTACAGTCTATGGTGCATCGACAAATCATCAATAATTCATTTCATTCATTCCATATGCATACATCATACAAATTAGAACCATCGCATTCATAATCGCATATGCATACATCAATGTAAAAACATGTACATAAAAATAAATCATGAAAACTATATAAACACCAAAAAGAGTCATCTGTATATATATATCATACCAAAATTTCCCGTAGGCTGTAGTGCACCGGTCCTCGGACCTCGCTCCCGCAATCCAAAACCTCAAAAACCCCCAACCTAGGGCATCGTCCACCATGATCACGCAGGATCGGTGCGACGGGAACTACCCCTCGTGGTGCGGGACCTCTGAGACCTCTCAGGACGGCTACTGCTCGCTGCTGCACCATGCCCGCTGGCCTCTCCCTCATCCCGCCGCCTCCGCTGTGAGGATGCTGTCTACTCCATGTCGGTCCCTCTCGAGTGTCATGATGATCCACCTCCGAAGAATGCAGGTACTCGCCCACCAAGGCGGATAACCTCATCCTCCAGCTTGTCCTACTGTGGCTCCAAGTCCCTCACCCGCTGTCGATATGTCGCAAGGTTATCCTTGCGCTGCCCTAACTGTGTTCATAGGAGATCCCTCTCCTGTACCATCTCCCTCAACTCCTGATCTCGCCTTCACAATAACTCTGTCAACCGTGCCACCTCAGCGTGCAACCTCACCTCTGTATCCCCCGGTACGGTCGGCTGCATCGGCCTCTCTGGAGCATTGGCCTACTCCGGAGCATCCTGCATCTTTGGCTGCTCATCCTCATCAACGTCCTCTCCCGCATCTGCCACCTCCACCATTTCCACATCCACAGGAGCTCCCCAACCCTCTCCTGGTGCCTCTGCACCCTCTCCGCCTCCCGCTGCCTCATCTCCTCCCAATGGCCCCTCACCTCGCCACTATCGAAGTGTCCACCACTCATGGTACTCGGTAGTCACTCCGACGTCATCTACGTCCGGAATGTCCAGTACTATATCAGACTCCTCCCCCAATGGCTCGAGGATCGGTGCAGCTAGGGTCCTCTCATCACTCCGATGCCGATAGACTACGGGTTCCCTAGGCAACCCCTGGCGTACCCCAAACTGTTGTGTCACTCGAAGGTAGTGGAAGTACTCCTGCTCCGTCCCATGTCATCCAATCACCCATCTCCCCCTTCGGACCCATCGAATCCAATCATCCACCTTTGGCCATGTGGGACAATCTCGATATGGCCTCCATACCACATCTCCTGGAGTCAGTCGTGCCAATACATCTCTGTAATGGTCCGCGTCTCCTACAAACCATCGACTCTGCCCTCGATCCTTTGACCGATACCATAGAGCACCATAACCAATATCTCTGTCCACCATGTCCGCCCGTGTAGTCTAGGGTAGCCCTCGTGGTCGCTCTACAGCTATATGCTGCCATGCCCAACACTGCAACAAATAACTGCAGCCAATCCCCTTTCACCTCCGATAGTGGACCTCATACAACTCATCATATAACTGAGCCAAAAGCGTCTGGCCCCATCTCATGATCATCGGCTCTGCCATTGAACAATCCACTAACTGCCATACCACCTCCAATAGGTTCCATGGGAACCTCGCTCTTGACGAGTCTGGCAGGAGCATGTTGGAAATGAGGCTCATGAGTAGTGCATGCCTCACTCCCAACACTCCCCTCACGTACCACCATCGTACCAGAATCCCCCCAATCTGACAATCCAGCTCCGCCCTCTCCAATGAGCTCATCCCATCCCCATCCCCCCCGTGTCCAAAATACCGAGTCAATACAGCCGTCCTCTGGCCTTGTGGCGTCGTCCGGATGGGAACCCCGTCTATCGAAATTCGAAGAATTCGATACACGTCCTCTAAGGTGACGGTTATCTCCCCTATCGAAAGATGGAAGGTGTTCATCCGAACATCCCACAGGCTGATCAAAGTTGTAAGGTACGCCTGATCCGCAACAACTGCATCCAACCGAGCCGCATGCTTGAGCCCTAAGGCCTCAAGCCACTCCCAGTCCTCAGCACTCAACGCCTCGCGGGCATTAGCAAAAATATTCGGTACCCGATGTTGACTCTTCACCACCTGCACCTCACATAAAATAACACACATCAAAAACATGCATCAAATTACCATCACATGTACAAAAATGCATAACTGTACAGTAACATCTTTCATTCACATGTACATCTATTACAAAAAAAAAAAAAATTTGACATGGTTTACCTACGGTTTTACCTAATTTTACCATTTCAAAAACAAAAAAAAATCCATCAATTTTTCATCTTACATTTCATCAAAAACAAATAACAAAAAAAAATCGACATGGTTTACCTACGGTTTCGACCTAAGTTTCCCATTTCAACAAAAAAATTCATCCATTTTTCATTTTTTAATTTCATCACAAATAACAAAAAAAAAAAAAAATCGACATGGTTTACCTACGGTTTCGACCTAAGTTTACCATTTCAACAAAAAATTCATCCATTTTTCATTTTTTAATTTCATCACAAATAACAAAAAAAAAAAAAAATCGACATGGTTTACCTACGGTTTCAACCTAATTTTACCATTTCAACAAAAAATTCATCCATTTTTCATTTTTAATTTCATCAAAAATGAAAAAAAATTGACGTGGTTTACCTATGGTTTCGACCTAAGTTTACCATTTCAATAAAAAAATTCATCCATTTTTCATTTTTAATTTCATAAAAATTATAAAAAAAAATGGGCATGGTTTACCTACGGTTTCGACCTACGTTTTACCATTCACATCAAAAAACATTTTTATAACCATGGTTACCCTAAGGTGTTACTCTAAGTTTCATTTTGGGTTTATCCTACGATTTTCATCTAAGTTTCCATCGGTTTGCATCCACGTTTTATTTGGTTTCATGGTCTTTAATTCATTCACCTTTTAATTTAATTAATTAGGGTTCCATGTCTTAAACAAAAGAAAAACACAATAAAAATACATTTGCATTTTTCAAATTCAAACTTGAGGAGATAGTGCACTTACTGGTCTCGCCTCGGCTCCGTCGCTTGACGACCCGGTCTATGCACTCATGGTGGCTGGAAAATTCAGCAGCGCTTCACATCAAAAAATCTACCTCCTCCTCCCCAGAGCTCCAAATCGCAATCGATGAACAGTGCAAATGAGCCAAATCCGTCATTTTCACATATTTATACTTTATACTTGCTGGTAATCGTCCCTGCCCGAGACGAGCGCTTTTCCCTGGACGGTGCGCTCGTCCCACCCCAGGACGAGTACCATCATGGCGCGCTCGTCTCACCCTAGGATGAGTACCATCATGGCGCTCGTCCCCCCCCGGGACGAATAAAAAAAATAAAAATAAAAAAAATGACAAATGCCAACAAAACCACTAAAAATTGCCGGACAAAAGTGCTCTTGCACTTAACCTCTTGGCATAAGAAAACTGATGTCGGGGTATACCTTGTCGTTATCCTACTCCCTAAGAAGGCTACCATAGCCGGACCACTCCATGGGAAGACGGATTTTCGCCAATGTTAATGCCAAATGGCATTCCAAAATGGGTTCACACCCACCAAAAATAGGTCACAACAATCGGGAAACTTCTCGAGCATGCACCGGTTAACATCTAAAGGCACCCTCACTTAAGTCATCTTGGGTCAAGCGACTCGTCGCTTTTCTCATGTCGGTCATTCCCTCATCGATTCGTCGCTTGAGGGGGTAGTCACACTTAGTTGCCAATCAACACCAATATACTCAGTCTTGGAAATGACACGCATTCAAAGGATCATTGCAAAATACAATCGCGCCCCTGCTTGGGGCAACAAACAAGCAATTATCACAAACTGATCATATACTTGGCATTCGTGAATCATGAACTCAAGGTTCCCACAGACAAAAGGTTGCGCCCTTTGCCTCTTCATGACTGATCAATGTCTAAGTTCAAGTAATACCTCACCGAACCAGGTTAATGCTTGATTTAAGTTCCTTAGCTCGTCAAAAGCAAGGATTCAAGAATGCATCCCCTTTCCATACTTGGGGCATCAAAAGTTGGTTAGGTTATTGAAAACCTTAATCATTAGTGCTTTGGTTATCTATTTTTGCTCAGCACTGCACCATGTGCAGTGCTTTCCAAAAAGGGGCATCTGTAGACACCAAAACAACACCAATCTGATTATGTGATTGCAAGCACTAATCGCACTAATACACACAGCCCCCAGGGCAGCCCCCAGAGGTTAAATAGTGGTTCTAACCACTCACACAGCAGTTTTTGCAAGTTAGGGATCAATTTGGCATCTTTTAGACATTCAGCTACTTATTCGTCCCACCCATGGAAGAGTGCAAATTTATACTCGTCATACCCAGGGATGAGTGCAGATTGATACTCGTCTTACCCAGAGATGATTACCAGCGCTCGTTTCGGGGTGGGATGAATGCCAGGTTTGACTAGCAAAAAGTCAGATCTCGGCGCATGACAACTCAAAACTGCCACTTAGCTTTTCCTGCATGGCATAGGAGTGTGAGTGAGTTCTTTTGACAACTCATATCTGCCAATTGACTCTCCCTTCACTGCATGGGAATGGGAGTGAGCTTTTTTAAGACAACTCAGATTTTCCACTTAGCTATCCCTTCATTGCATGGGAATGCAAGTGAGCTTTTCTAAAACATACAAAGACATGCACAGGGGCAGTTAAGAAGCCCTTAATCAAGAAGAAGTCTTCTCTTCACACAAAAAGCATTCATGCAAAGAAACACTTTTGTATGTTGATTCAAAGAGACCCCTTGGGTCTATAAAATGGTGAGTTTCCTCACCCAAAAGATATACAGAGAAGGAGCATTTTGAGCGACGAAATGCTGCTAATTCACTTACTTGCGATTTGTGCTTTCAACATCCATAATCTCTTAATCGAAAGAGAGGTTATTGGGTGACTTTTGAAGGCACGAATCAAGAACCAACCCCGATTTTTCTGACCACAATATCCTACCAATTTGCCGACAACACATCATATCAGGTTTCGGACCCATCCCAAGCGGATTGGTGTCGAAGCAAAGTTTCACCCGCGGGTGGTTTGCCTTCGGGCACCCCCCACTTCATTGCTTTTGGTGACTATTTCTTTTGTAGTATTTAGCTAGTTTCATGTTTATGCTTTTGTCAAGTTTTCAGTTTATTTAGAATCATTTTAACCATCGTTATATTTATCGTTTATTTTTCATACATAGGTGCTACTGATTCTTTGTTTGTTTCTTTGAACGCAGATTTGCAGCATTAGAGGAGCAACGAGGAATCTACCTTTACCAACGCAAGCGACGACAACGTTTTGGTTCGCCCATCTTACATGTGGGCACGCGGAAGAAGGAATTCTAAAACAAGTTGTAAAAGACCAACATTTAACGCTCCTATCCCTTAAAAAGGAAGGAGACGCATTGTAACACGAATTTGAAAAGCATATCAATAAAAGGGCCGATTTTCATATTGCTTTGATATCTTGTGTTCATGTTCTTTCTTTTTAAGCATTTTTCAATAACATAGGGTTTAAGCGTTATTTTAGTTTCGTTTACATTGCAATTTTAGTATTTTTAGTAAATATCATATTCCAAATGTTTCATATTCTATTTTGTGTAAAAGGATAAGGGTCTTGAATACAAACAATAAAGTTAACATTTACCTAGGCATAAAACAAGGCCCCTAAAAACTAGCACTTCAATTGTTTTTTCCTTTTCAACCTCTTTTACAAGGTTGCTAACTATAGAGTAAAAGTTGTTGGTAATGATTTGGGTTCGTAGGAAATGAAGTTGTAGGGTGGCAATTTTGATTTTAGAATAATAATTGTAATTTTGTAGGTCAAAAGGTTCACTAACAATGATCTTATTCTATAGGTGATTATTTTTAGGAAAAAACAAATCTAGTCCCTATTTTCAAGATCCCTCAGTTTATAGACCTTGAACTCAACAATTCATCAGCTATTGAATCCTAGGTATTTTAAATTTCTTTCTATTTTTATAGTTCAATTTAAAATAAAATTATTTTGCTATTCTCATCATAAAAATGGGAATTAAGAAACTTTATTACATCACATAAGAGAAATCAAAATCAAGGAATATAGGTTGGTTTTTATTTTTTTATAGGCATTGAACTTTAAAAATTACCTAGATTACATCCCTAAGCTAGACTTTTGTTTGCTTTTACATCAATTTATTGAAAGACAAAATGATATTTTTATAATATAAGTTAGTCATAGTTCCCAAGGAATAAAATCACATATAGGTTAGGCTTATTTTATGCATTCCTTATTTGCATTTTGCATTTGTATTTTCTTATTGCATAACCTTATAGATTTTAAGACTTAGGTGTTTGAAAATGAATGCATAAAACATAGATTTAGGGTAATCTTAAAATATTCTTGGTGAACCCAACTTCCACCAAAGATAAAACTCCCATAATGATGAGATTCGAGCATGAATATTCATACAAGTTTAAACCATAGGCTCGAGGGCCAACATTCCTAGATATTGGTCTACACAAATTAAAATTTAAGTGCATTGTACTTCGAAATACTATGTGCGATTTCATTTAAGAAATATATCCATATTTACAAGGTTGTAAATTTTATCTACATATCAAATATTTTATTTGATGTTAGAATTCAAACAGATCTTAATATATTTGAATGTAAAAATATATGATGATTATTATATTGACGATATAGAATACATATGTAGATTCAAGTGAAATATGGATACGATGTCAAATACCCATATTTAAACATCATGAAAAGAAAACATATTGATCATGTATTAAAAAATATGATAATAATTCTACACAAGAATATTATCATCAACTTAAATTTATATTCCAATAAGCATAAAAACAAGTTTAAAATGAATAATGAAAGGAATCACCATTAGCAAACTCTATGTTTAAGGATGGACAGGTGAAATTAATACACCATTTTAACACTTAGCAATCGAGTGATGGATTCTAAGGCTATTATGAATTGGAGTCAAAGAAAAGTATACTCTTTGGATATTTATTCATATACTATCAAAATGCTAGACAATAAAATTATGTTGTTCACTATATCTTTTAATTCTTACAAACATACAAAATATGGTAAAGAAGTTTTATTGATGACCTTATCTTTTTACATTTTTTATTGTTTACCAAATTTCTAAATTTTCCTATTAGTGAAAAGTGGTTGGTAAATTTCTTGATTTCTTTGAATTGAACTATTATATTCTAAGGTCATTGTAGATAGTTGAAGAAAAATCCACTCCATAAAAATTGGTTCAATCAACCCATTGAAAAATGAGATAATTTTGTTGAATCTATCTATCAATACTTATATGTAGAAAATGTGGCCAAGTAATTTGGTTGCTATCCAAGTTTTTCTTAACTTATTTTATTGTTGACCATATTTCTTAAACTATGTACTTTAAAGCATGGTTGGTGGAATTATCTATTGCTTTTGATTAGATTGTTGGCTTACATAAACATTGGGTCAGTTTACCATGAAATATATGAATAGAAATATTTTTTGTTGAATTTATTGATTTTATATTCAAAGGAAATTTGAAAATAAAATTGTATTGTTGACCTTATCTCTTATTTTCTTTTGTGGTTGGACATGTCTCTTAATTCTTACATGTAAAATATATGGTAAAATATTTTTTTATTAAAAATATCTCTTAATTTCTATATGTTAAAAATGTGACCATGATATTTTGTTGAATGTTGACCACCTTTTATTTAAAATAAAAAAATTAATCCCCATGAGTGTGGTCTACTTGCAAGGATGCCACTTGCATTATCGGTGATGTGACTCGGGTTCAATCCCCATGGTGGATGTGTATATGAAGTATTACTAAAAAAAAATACAAAACTTGGTCAAACTCCTTTTTTGTTTGTCATATTTAGATTTTTCTTATTGTGGACCATATCTCTTTAAGTTTTAACATTTATACATAGAAATAATACCAAGAAAAAATAATTGTGGAGGATAATGTTACATAATTTCACATATAGATAAAATAGGTAAAGAACCTTTGTGGACTATATCTGTTAAGTTCCTTCATTTTTAGAAATATATATTTTTGATGTAGAAAATATATTAATAGAAAGGAAGGAAGTACTTTGTTCTTGATGTTTTCCCTTAATTTCATAGACACACAACAAAAAAAAATACATGAGTAAAAAATATTAAAGATGCATCTCTTAATTTTTATAATTTTTGGAAATATTTCTTAATTAGGGCATAATATAGAAAGAAATTTGTATTATTACCATATCTATTAATTTGTATATATTCAAAAATAAATATTTACTATTGACTAATTATATATTTTTGATATGATTCAATTGTATTCTTTTCATAATTCATGTTTATTTATTATTCTTTTTTACACGAACAAGACACTATTAGTGAAAAGTGGTTTGTAAATTTCTTGATTTCTTTGACTTGAAGTGTTGTATTCTAATATTGTTGAGGATTATAGTTGAAGAAAAATCTACTCCATAAAAATTGGGTCAATCAACCCATTAAAAATGAGAAAAATTTGTTGACTCTATCTATCAATACTTATATATGTAGAAAATGTGGCCAAGCAATTTGGTTGTCATCTAAGTATCTCTTAACTTTATTTATTGTTGACCATATTTCTTAAACTATGTATTTTAAAGCATGGTTGGTGGAATTATCTATTGCTTTTGATTTGATTTTTGGCTTCCAGAAAAGTTGGGTCAATTTACCATGGAAAATATGAATAGAAATCTCTATTGTTGACTTTATTGATTTTATATTCAAAGGAAATATGAAAACAAAATAGTATTGTTGGCCTTATCTCTTATTTTATTTTTTCCTTGTACGCGTTTCTTAATTTTTACATATAGAATAAATGGTAAAATATGTTTTTTTTGTCAAACATGTCTCTTAATTTCTATATGTTAAAAATATGATCATGATATTTTGTTGAATGTTGACTACATTTTATTTAAACTATAAAATTGGTCAAGCTCATTTTTTGTTTCTCATATTTATAATTTTCTTATTATGGACCATATCTCTTTAACATTTGTACAAAGAAAGAATGTGAGGAATTATAATATGACAATTACATATAGAGGAAATAGGGAAAGAACTTTTGTTGTTGACTATATCTTTTCTTCATTTTTAAAACTATTTAATTTTGACATTAAAATATATTAATAGAAAGGAAGGAAGTTGTTTTTTCTTGATAGTTTCTCTTAATTCATAGACACACACAAGAAAAAAGGCATGAGTAAAAAGTACTAAAGATGTTTTGTCTCTTCTTCGTGAGGCCCATGGTTCAAACCGTTGCGTGTGTATGTTAATCCTCTATTGATAATTTTAGCCCTCAGTCTTACAAGGGATCATGGTTGGGAGGCGACTACCCAGCCTTAACACACTAACCTAATTAAAATAAAAATTACCCAGCCTTAACACACTAACCTAATTAAAAGAAAAATTACCCAGCCTTAACACACTAACCTAATTAAAAGAAAAATTACTAAATATGTATCTTAATTTTTGTAATCTTTGGAAATACCTCTTAATTAATGCATAATATTAAAAACATTATTATAACTATATCTATTAATTTGTATATATACAATAAGAAAGATTTCTTTTTGACTAATCATATATTTTTAATATGATTCAATTGTATTCATTTCATAGTTCATGTTTATTTATTATTCTTGTTTACAGAAACAAGAGACTACTAGTGAAAAGTGGTTGGTAATTCTTGATTTATTTGAATTGAAGTGTTGTTTTCTAAGTTTGTTGTGGATTGTAGTTGAAGAAAAAGCCACTCCATAAAAATTGGGTCAATTAACCCATTGAAAAATTAGAAAATTTTATTGACTCTATCTATCAATACTTATATATGTGGCACTATGGATGCGAGGGCAGAGCTGGCCCGTATTCTCGCTAGCCGTCCCTGCTCTTCTCTACCTGGGGATGATGTGCTAGCATGGGGAAGAGATAATAGAGGGATTTTTTCGGTTGCTGCTGGTTATTGTGTTTTGGATCGGCAGCGGTTTGGTGAGGAGGAGGTTCCGTGGTGGAAGCAAGTTTGGAATAATTTTATTTGGCCGAAGTGTAGTTTTTATGGGTGGCAGGCTGCTCATAATCGTTGTATCACTTGGGATAATTTTCAAAAGCGTGGGTTTGTTGGCCCCTCTTTATGCTATAACTGTGGGAAGGCTAAAGAATCTGTTGGGCATTTACTTCTCCAATGTGACTTTGCTCGACAAGTCTGGCATTATTGGTGGGGAGTATGGAATCACCCTTGTTCGCATGCTTCATCAATAGTTGATTTTTGGAGGAGTATGGGGCGGCCTCCTGCAGCCGCTTTCTTTTTACAAGTTGGATGGAGTATTGGTCCTTCATGCATTTTTTGGCAGATTTGGCTTGAACGGAACCGTCGGATTTTCCAAGGTAAGGAGTTAACTACTTCCTGTGTCCGCAGAGGATTTTGCGTATGATCCAGGAAACTGTCTGCAAAATGTCAGATTATTTCTCCCATGGACCATGCGGAACGTTAGATCATGGAAAGATTAGGCTTGATGGTTAATGGTCCTGGTCCTAATGTCTCTTGCATATGGATGGGTCAGAATAATCGGGTGCGGAGGGCTGGCAAATGGAATCTGCCTCCTCCGGGAGTGCTGAAAATTAATACAGATGGATCTTCCGGGGTAATCCGGGT
This sequence comes from Wollemia nobilis, assembly GCA_028583015.1. Taxonomy (NCBI): domain Eukaryota; kingdom Viridiplantae; phylum Streptophyta; class Pinopsida; order Araucariales; family Araucariaceae; genus Wollemia; species Wollemia nobilis. Next base: position 3,580,436 of record JAQPPZ010002998.1, read on the forward strand.
AATGTTGGTATTGGTGGTGTGGGGCGGGATAGTAGTGGTACTATCCAATTTTTTTTCTCTTGCTTTAAGGGACATCATTCTAATAACTTCATGGAAGCACTTGCAATTTTATATGCTTTGGAGCAAGGGTATGCTTTGGGTTGGCGTCGGATTGTTTGTGAATCTGATTCTCAGATTGTTATAAATTTGTTAAATTCCAGAGATAGTATTCATGGTTGTTGGCGGTTGAGTTGGGTTGCTCGGCAAATTTTTAATATCTCTGCTCACTTGGAATTCATTTCTTTTGTGCATATTCCTCGGGAGTGGAATAGGGTAGCGGATTTGTTAGCTAAATGGGCTTCTAAGTTTCAAGATGGTTGGGATGTTCAAAATTGGTCTCAACTTTCTTCTGATTGCTCTCAATCTCTCTCTTCTTTATTGAGAGCTGATATGTCTGAATAGCTTCTGCTTTTTCTTTGTATCATGAATGTTTTGTTGAGTTAATAAATTTTTACCCTCTTTTAAAAAAAAATATATATATATGTAGAAAATGTGGCCAATCAATTTGGTTGCTATCCAGGTATCTATTAACTTATTTTATTGGTGAACATATTTCTTAAATTATGTATTTTAAAGCATGATTGGTGGAATTATCTATTGCTTTTGATTGGATTTTTGGATTCCAAAAAATCTGAGTCAATTTACCATGAAAAATATGAATAGAAATATCTACTATTGACTTTATTGATTTTATATTCAAAGGAAATATGAAAAAAAATTGAATCGTTGGAATTATCTCTAATTTTCTTTTTTTTGTTGTGCATGTTTCTTAATTTTTGCATGTAGAATATATGGTAAAATATTTTATTGTGAAACATGTCTTAATTTCTATATGTTAAAAATGTGACCATGATATTTTGTTGAATGTTGACTATATTTTATATAAACTACAAAACTTGGTCAAGCTCCTTTTCTGTTTGTCATATTTATAATTTTCTTATTGTGGACCATATCTCTTTAATATTTGTACATAGAAAGAATACCAAGAAAATTATGGCATGGATGACAATGTTACATAATTTTTACATATAAAGAAAATATTTAAAGAACTTTTGTTGTCGACTAAATCTCTTAAGTTTCTTAATTTTTGACAGTATATATTTTTATCGTTGAAAATATATTAAAAGAAAGGAAGTTTTTTCTTGATATTTTCCCTTAAATTTATAGACACACAAAAAACAATGCATGAGTAAAAGTACTAAAGATGTATCTCCTAATTTTTGTAATATTTGGCAATATATCTTAATTAATGCATAATATAGAAATAAAGTTTTTATTATAACCATATCTATTAATTTGTATATATACAATAAGAAAGTTTTATTGTTGACTAATTATGTATTTTTAATAAGATTTAATTGTCATTTTGTAGTTCATGTTTATTTATTATTCTTGTTTACAAGAACAAACAAGAGACTAATAGTAAAAAGTGGTTGGTATTTCTTGATTTCTTTGAATTGAAGTGTTGTATTCTAAGTTTATTGTGGATAGTAGCTGAAGAAAAATCCACTACATAAAAATTGGGTCAAAACCCATTGAGAAATGAGAAAATTTTGTTGACTCTATCTATCAATACTTATATATGTAGAAAATGTGGCCAATCAATTTGGTTGCCATCGAAGTATCTCTTAACTTATTTTATTGTTGACCATATTTCTTAAATTATGTATTTTAAAGCATGATTGGTGGAAATATCTATTACTTTTGATTGGATTGATGGATTCCATAAATTTGGGTCAATTTACCATGAAAAAATATGTTTTTTTATTTTAATATTGAACATCATTTACAAATATGTACAAATATTAGCGCTTGTTCAAGCAAACACAAGATGAATCAACCTCACAACCACATGGATGATAATAACTAGGCAACTGCCATTACACCAAATGCCATTCGATAAAAAAATATGAATTGAAATCTCTATTGTTGACTTTATTGAATTTATATTCAAAGGAAATATGAAAACAAAATTGTATTGTTGGCCTTATCTCTTATTTTATTTTTTAGTTGTACATGTGTCTTAAAAAAATTTTGCATATATTCAATCATTAGATTTATATTCAAAGTCTCCACCGTTAGGCCACTCAAGTTGTACACCGAAATAAAAAATCATAAGTTTCAACAAGAAGTGGGGCTAAGCCTACAAACAAGATTAAAAAGTGATAATAAAAATGGTATCTTGGAATATTAGAGGTATGAATAAGGTCCCCAAAAATGATTTACCAAGAAATTAATAGGTTGTTATAGTTCTAAATATATCCTAATACAAGAAATAAAATTAGGTAGTAAGTAATATAAGGATGCATTAAAAATTTATTTAAATATGGTGGATTACCTAGCAAGTTAGGATATCTAAGAGATAATTTCAAATGAGATAAATAATTTCTAGATGCAAAAAATAATTAGGTTAATTATTTTTCTATAAATAATAATAAAGTAAGGAAATTGAAATGATAAATAACTTCTCCAAATATAATTACTCTTCATGATAAGTATTGGAAGTATTTTAGTTTGATTATATCAAATTTAATAAGGATTAGCATTTGTGATCTTTAGATTCTTATGGCGACTTCAACGTAGTTTTCTATCCTTCAAATAAAAATGGTGGTATACTTGGATGGTCCATATTAATGGATAATTTTTCTTTTCAATTAAAATGATCTTTAAAATGTTATTTCTTCAATCTATAAACACACTTGGAAAAACAAACATATCGCACCAAAGTTATGTAGAAAGAAGTTTGGAAATATTTTTATTATCTAATAGGTAATTACAAATAAAGTATAAAATATATTCAAACATTTAGTTCTAAGAAATATAATATTATAAAAATATTCACTTGAAATTTATTATACTCAATAGTGATGGTTATTTAAATTATTATTTTTAGTTCATTTGGATCCAATGTTTTTATTTATTTCAAATGGTTATGTTATGGTGTGATAAACTACATTTGAAGGATAAATATGTATAGGTTTGTTTAAAATATAAAATATTTAAAGGAATGGAAGTATATTTGGAATATCAAATCCTTTAGAAACATATTTAGAAGAAAGGAGAAAAATAAATCTGATATCAACATTTTACAAAAGACTGTAGAAATCAATAGAATGGAAAAAAAATGTTTGTAATAAAAATAATTACTTAAGAAAGGTGATAATAATACCATATTTTTCACACTAATAACAAATCGTATTTCTCTTTTCATCAAATTACAAAAAATAAAATCAACTCTAGATGGAATAAGTATTGATGAAGAAGAAGTGATTAGGAAATAATACTATAATATGTCAAATATAATAAATTATAAAATATATGAAGGATTGGGATGATATTTTATAAAATATTACTTCAATTATCATACAAATAAATAAATCTTGATGATAATATCTTTATGAAGAAACTATGAGTCAATTTTCTATTTTGACCTTGATAAGGCTCCTGATCTTGATGGATTTCCTAAAATTTCTATTAAAATTTTTTGGGATATGTTGAAGAGTGATATGTTTATTATATTTGAAGATGATAGGAAAAACAAGACTATAATAAGTGACACAAATTTTATCTTTATCATATTGGTTTTCAACAAAAATGAAAAATCATTTTGATACATTTTTTTGAAAGCGAGTGGTTGTGCAAGGGTTTCATCCGTGTTGAGTGCAAGTGGTTTCAGAGGTTGTTTTTTGGGGCCTTTTGGCCCTATAAGCCAACAAATTAGTTGTTTTTGCTCAATATTTTAGTAGAAGATGTTGCAAGGGACCCAAAATGGGTTATAAATATGTCCTTCAATAGATATTCATGCTATGAACTTGATTGACAATGACTTCCAATTTGATACACAAAACAAAAGTGAAAATTATACCTTTTCTCGACATCCAAGGCATGGATTAAAGAGATATTGAAATAAATTTCAAGTAGATGATCAAACAATGATTTAGATCTCAAGTGAACCCAGCACTAAGGAGCACCCTCAAAACAAATCCACTGTGGAAGCCCCTTTCAAGGGTAAGGATTTCAAAGACTCAACCCAAAAAATGAATTTTAGGGATGCCCTTTGTGGTGGACAACCTCAACCTAATGCTAACATTAATACTAGGGTTTCTTGTAAACCTTTAAGAATGTATAAGATTGATCCTAGGAAAACTGAGTCAGGATGTCTCAAGGTAGCTAATGGAACCCCAATTGTTAAGCTAGGTATGGGCATCATTCAGACTAGCATAAAAGATCTAGAAAAAAGAGGACTAATTTGTTGTTTCTTGGGTTTTTGTCTGAACCTATTTGCTTTCAAAGTTTGGGCTATAAAAATTTGGAAAACAAAAGGTGAGTTACAAGTCTATTTATCCAAATGGTTATTTTCTTGTTTTATTTTATAATAATGAAGATAGAGAGAACATTTCAAGGGGGTCCCTGGTTCTTTGGAAGGGCAGGTCTTTTCATGAAGCCTTGTCATGCTAAATTTAAAGCCAAAGAAGAGATGCCTTCTATAGATTTAATGTGGGTTAGACTATTTGGCCTCCCAATTGAATTCTGAAATTCAATTGTTTTTCATCGTTTGAAAACTCTTTGGGAAATTTTATGATGATTTTTTATTGTACTAAAAAAATTGAGCATATTATTTATGCATGGATTTATGTTTTAATAGATTTTAAAAACCCCTACCTGAAAAGATCTTTTTAAAAATTGGGGAGGATACTTGGGAGCAAGTGGTGGACTATGAGAATATTCATTTTCATTGCATAATTTGCCATGAATATGGTCATTTGGATAGTGTCTACCCAAATAAAATTCTAGATAAAAATAAAGAGGATACAAACTTAGCAAGTTTCCAAATGCCTAAGAAGAAGAACACTAAAAAAAATAAATTATGAATGACCAATTGAAGTAATCAGCTAATATGTTTGAAATTATTGCCATAAATGATGTCCCACTTGAGGAAGAGGAAACAATGGAAAAAAATATTAGAAATGCAATTTAAATATGAAGGGAAGGACTCTGAGATAAACCAACAAATTAAAGGTTTTCAACAAGAAAAAAGGAGAACATATACACAAGGAAAATAATATTTTAAATGTTGAGACTTCAAATAATATAGGTCCCAAGATAGACTCTTTTGAACCTTACAGTGACACTTTGGCTTTGTACATGCATTCTTCAAGGTTAGAAGCCATCCCAGATTCAATTTGGGTAAGTCAAGAAATAGGAAAAAAAACTAAATATGGATTCCAACCAAAAGGTAGGTTGCAAGACCAATCAACATCATATGGTAAAAGAAGGTGAAAATATTGTAGAGGAAGGTAATATTAATGCCCTTACAAATTTTTTTAGCCTTGGTATTAATGAATATCATAACTTGGAATATTATAGGATTCAAAGGGATTCTTTTAAAACAAAATAAAATTAGAATAATTATTCAGACAAACCATCCACATCTTGTTTTTCTTCAGGAAACGAAGATGTCAATAGAGAAAATGGATTCAATAGCTAGTAAAATTTGGCTAGCTGAAAAAGTTGCTTCCCTCAGTTCCTAGGGAACCTTTGGTGGAATTTCTTGCCTTTGGGATCCAAAAGAGATATTTATTTATCATATGGTTGGCAGCTAGGGTATTTTAGCTATAGCTATTCAAAGTAGACATTTTAACCAAATTATGATTTACATTACTGTTTATGCTCCAACTACTTTGGAGGAAAAGAAAAGACAATGGAAGGATATAACTTATATTATCTCTCATTTTTTAGAATCTTAGATCCTTATTGGAGGAGATTTCAATACCATCCTCTCTTTGGATGATAAAAAAGAGGAAATAGAAATTTGGACAAAAGCACTAACCTCATGAGTGAATATATTGTAGACCTTCATCTTGTGGACATCCAACCAGATAATGGAATTATGACTTGGTCTGATAGAAGGTAAGGCTTGGTTTGTATCATGGAGAGATTGGATAGGTTCTTGTTCTCTGAAAATTTATTAATCAATGGTCACATTCCTAAGGTTAAGACTCTTAAAAATTTTGGTTTGGATCATTGGCTAGTCATGGTGGAAATTTGGAAAGCCAATGTGAGTTTCTTACCTTTTAAATTTAAGTTAATATGGCTTAGAGATAGTTCCCTTCAGACCTTGAGTGCAAAAATGGTGGAAGGAAGGTAAACCAAGGTATGAGACTAAGATATTTTGTTTTTCCAAAAGGTTGCAATACATAAAATCCAAAATGAATATTTATAACTGGAAGGATTTTGGAGATGTCCGACAAAAAAAACATAAAGTTACTGCTCAACTTGAAAATTTGAATAAGAAAATTAATTTACATGGCCTCATAGAGAGTAGAATTACATATGAAATTAGACTCACAACTCAGTTATAGGAATGGTAAAAAGAGAAGAACTCTTATGGAAGCAAAAATCTAGGATCCAAAGGCTCATAGAAGAATATCAAAACACAAATTTCTTCCACAAATATCTTCTAGCTCAAAGATCTTACAACTTTATTTCTTCCCTAAAATATGATTCTAGAGACGTTGTCTACAATTGGGATGGCATGAACTTGGTAGAACCTTGAAGGTTGTAGCAAAATATTTAATAAATAAATTAATTAAATAACATCTAAATTAAAAGAATCATTGTTGCATTGATAAGGGGGTCCCTCCAATGGTTTTAAAGATATATTTTATTATTCAATCATGGATGATCTTTCAAAGATATCTATCTAACCTATATATCTACTCTAAGGTTACTTATGGAAGGACATGATGTTTCATTATGAGAATAATAATTAATAAATAATTAGTAATTATAATGAGGTTATGTTAGGATGGGGATCCTAACATGCCACCCTCCTTAAAAGGAGCTTTGTCCCTTGTTTTCCAAGTAGAATTTGCGCAAGTTCTTGTACTATTTTAATGTCACTTTTCCAGAGGTAGGGATATCTTGAGGGTTGAAGCGTTAGTGGGGGGTTGCCAAGAAGAATAGTAGAAGCATCCTTAGGAGAATCGTGATGATGGTGAGCATCTACTTTAGTCGGTTCTTCCTATGTAGAATGAAGGGAAAATAAAGGTGCCCTCACTCTTGTACCTCCTTTCTAAATCAGGTTTCCTATACGATGAGAAATCAATATTGGTGAGAAACTTGTGTGTGGTTCGTGTAGAGTGTATGTCTAGACTTCATTGGTCACTTCATGTATCTCTACTTCATCCTTTCTTGGTGCATCGATCACTTCTTGTACATCGACCTCATTGTCTTCCTGGCTATGATCAGGTGTTTTGGTCATTTCTTGCTCATATTCCTCATCTTCACCCGTTATGGATTGACAAGGATCAACTTCCTTTATTAGGTCAAATTCCTACCTTGGTAAAAAATGTTTAGTAATTTGGTCCATCCATTGGTGAAACTCCTGGATGAATTCCTTGAAGGTAATGTCTTGTGATCCATTGGTCATTTTAGGGTTGGTTTGCAAAATGTAAGTCTTATTTGGCAAGAGTAATTAAATTTTGTGATTAGTTTATCCCCTTCTTGTTAATATCAACTTTTTGTTAATAGTAAATTATAATTTGTCAAAATTTGTCAATTTGTTGACAAAATTTGTAAAAAATTGCAAAAGGAATTTCCAATTTTAATGCCAATGGTTACTTGTAATGCTTGAAATTGTCTCCGATTCAAATTTTTGGAATAAAGTTTGTACCAAGATTAAAATTTATTTAACCAAATTTATAGAGTGCGGACCTTTATAGAATAAACTTTATGCCAAGGTTAAATTTTGTTTAATAAACTTTATGGAGTGCAAAAATTTATGGACCGAGGAGACAATTTACCAACCAAGTACAAGAAATGGACCAAGGAGATAATTGACCAGCCAATTATTGGAGCATAGACTAAGGCAAGGGAAAAATGGGACATGCGGTGGACACAAAACATGAGATACATCAGACGGGCACGAGACATGAATGAAAGCATGGGGTAGCGACGATGGGGAAACCAGGATGGCAGTGACGTGAAGGGTGTGGAAACTTGGCTTTAGGGGTAGTGGGCACGTGGTTATAAGGAGAGGGAGTGCAAACTGGTCAACTGAAGGTAGATATGGGCTGAAGTCACACGAGGGGTCAAAGGATAGCGTGACTGAAGTCATGTTTAACCTATGCGTCCTTTAACTTATTTAAACCCTTCAATTTCTTTTGCGTAGTAGATGTGGGACTAAAATGTCCTATCGACATTTTACATTATTTGCTTGTGCAATATTCTAGCATTGAAATTTTGCAAATGACATCGAAAAAGCTTTTAAACTTTTGGTTTTAATTTTATAATATTTCACCAAAATTTTGATGGTTTCACAAGAGATTTTATCGTCGTGCTACAACTCTAATTTTCTCATGATTTTGGATTCTGCCTTCAATCTGGGATAGTTTTAGACGTCTCTAGTGGCTTGTAATTTTTTTTTAAGGAATTTTACACCTATTTTCACTGGTTACATCCTCAGAGTTTGTAATACTTCACTATTTTGATCATCAATGTTCATAGTGGTCTGTGATAATTTTTGTGTCCTTTATACTCTACGATCACAGTATTTGCATTGGTTCTTGGTATAGAACAATGTTTGTGTGATTTATCTGACATAGAATGGTAATATGAGTGGTTTTTTAATGATTTAAATGGTAGTTCTAAGGCCAATGTTGATGAATGAATATTTTGTAGCAAAGATAATGGATAAAATGCAGATGATTTTGCACACTTTGTACATAGATCTCCAATGAGTGAGTGGTGATGAGGTGCAAGAGTGGAACGAATCTAATACCAAATGGTAGAACCCTAAAGACTCTAGCAAAATATTTAATAAATAAATAAATAAAATAGCATCTAAATTAAAAGAATCAATGTGTAGCACCCTAAAATTGGCGCAGTAAAACCTTAATAATTACAATTACTCTAGTAAATATTCAAATTCAAATTTCAACCTCCAAAACCACTCCCAAACCGCCGTTTAACCCATTTCCTCCTTTCCCATGCCATTTTTAGAGTTTGTTTTGTCCGTTTGACGATATCGTCTCCGATAAGACGATATCGCCTCAGATCGGACGATTTCGCTCCGGCGTAGGACGTCCGGATGATCTCATCCCAAACTGATTTGTGCATAGTTGGACTCTGTTCCAACGACGTCTCTAATCCGGGAAGAAGCGTGTTTGCACCGTTAGAGACCTCCCCCATTGGAGATCTCCCAAATTGGGATGATCTCCAACCTCCCAACCTCTATCCTAAGCCTATTTAATCCTAGGCCCTCCCCTTAGCATCCCCCCGGCTGAAATTCCCTGTAACTCGAATTCTACACGCACTAGACCATCTTAAATCACTCGTTTGCATTTGTATTTTTCCAAGTTTGTTTGCAGGAACTTCATTGTTTTTCAGCCGGAGCAAGCTCAATTCGTCTCAGACGATCTCGTACAATCTCGGACGATCTCGACCCAATTCGAGACGATTTCGACTGCAGTCCACATTGGGGGCAATCAGTGCCCAGAGTTTGCATTTTCTCCACTCTTTTTCATTGTATTATTCTGCATTTAGTTAATTCTATGGTTATTCTTTATTATTCTGCATCTTGGAGTTCACCCATGTAGCTTTAATGCATAATAAAAGCATAAATTGTCATTAGATCGTTATAATGCATTCGTGTCTTAGTTTGATATTATCATTTTAATGTTCTTACTACCATTTTACATCATTACCCTCTGTTATCATAGTTGCATTCTCTGTATTTTGCATCTATTTCTCTGTTTGTAGGTCTCTCGACGATCTTGTCAGATAGGAGACGATCCTGTCGAATTCCAGACGATCCTGACTACTTCAAAAATTAGAACCTTCATCAGACATCCGGATCAGGTATGGGTCTTTAATCCATCTTGTTCTTTCTATTTTTCTATCCAAATCTATTTTTGTCTTCATTTAAATCTGCATTTCATATAGAATAGCTTAGACGCATTTTGGCCAAACCTAGGACTTGGATGATTAAAGATAAAACTGAACACATCAAACACATTCCCAACCTAGGCATGGAAACTGCCATTCAAACGTTTCCTGGTGAACCCACCATCCATCAAAAAATCACCATAATACACCTCCCCCGAGAGGCGGGACCTTCGCAAGGCCTCTCGGTCCGAGGTACCGCGCCATCCTTTTCCCATCCTCCTTCCGGCACGGATCCTATAGCCTGAAGGTAGGGATGCAAAAAATTTGGAGCGATACATTTTGGTGAACCCGACGTGAATAACATAGGCATCTTTCTGATTCAAAAATATAAAAAAAACAAAAAAATATATATATATATGTATACAAGAAAAAAAAAAACAAAATCATCATTTCAAGTTTGTATGTTTTAGATTCAATTCTAAATAGTAGATATTAAATATTACTTTTAGAAGTACTAAAGAAACCATGAGTTTTTACTCAAATCAATATGAGCCCATCAGTAATGTTGGAAGAATTCAGCCAAATACATTTGTTGATTATGACCAACCTCATCCCTATTCAACACCACCTCCATCACACTTTTCTCATTTTTCATCCTTACCCCAACAAGACAATCCCTTTGCCAATCCTCTTCATAACGATATTATCTATTCTCCCATATATCCATATTATGTCTATCAATCCACATACAATCCTCCTCCACCATTTCAATATTCTTCTTTCAATACAACACATCCATTTCAACAAGAAAATACTTATTCTTCCAATTCTACCATGCACTCACCTCATACTTCGCAATCTTCCTGTCATCATTCTACCCATAATAAAGAAAGTAGAGGTGAGAAACCATTAGGCCCTTTTATGACTGAATTCCTAAGGCACGTATCAAAAACCTCTCGAAAACCTTCATCACGTAAATTTACTAAGCTCAATCAACCAATGGATATAATTCTCAAGTATTTACTTGACACAAATAGGATTGAACTCCCTTCCATAAGACAACCTGATACCACAGCAGATTGGTTTAAACCTGAGCTACATTGTGAATATCATAGAGTAGATGGACATATGACACAAAATTGTAAAGATTTAAGATGTGCAATTCAAGATTTGATTGATGAGGGTCTTTTTAATATAAAGGAATTACAATCTACAACTCATTATAAATCTCCAAGAAACAATCAAACTCCTACACAACAAATACCAATAATCAATCAAGACATGGGGATCTCCCAAGAACCCCTATTCAATTATCAACAACAAGAAACCAATCAAATATTGCATGTTAATGTGTCCCATCATGATGATATTACTAATATTGTAATAGAAACTACAAATGAGCAACCTCAAGTTCAATCAACTCAATCTGATATTCAAGAGATGGATTCCTCATTTGACCAACCTTCAAAACTATCTTTGGCTCTAGAGAATGATCCAAAATGGAATGTAAGCATAGAAAGCTCATCTTTAGAATCAAAATCTCAATCTGAAATCCACTTTGATAGCCAACAACAAGTGATTAATCCTCAAGCAAAGATATCCCTTTTAGAAGTATTACAAAGTTCTCATAAGGAAACTTTGTTCAAGATACCTAGCCAACAATTTGTTCCTCATCATATTTTCTCTAAGAACATAATTAATGGTGTAAACCCTCTTGAGGTTAACCATATTTCATTCTATGATGAGGAGATTCCTTCCTCTACTCCACAAGAAGACTCCTATCTTTACATTACAGGATCTAGTAAAGAAACACCTGTTAAAACTATCATGGTAGATAATGGCTCCTCTCTTAATTTATGCACTTATCAATTATTCCAAAAACTCAAATCAAAGGAAGAAGATCTTAATGAATCAAATGTTATTATAAAATCTTTTAACAATGAAATTCAAGAAGCTCAAGGTACTATAATTTTTCCCCTCAATATTGGATCCAAGATCCTGGATACTTTGTTTTATGTAGCATATTGTCCTTCACCTTACAACCTACTTCTCAGAAGTCCTTGGATTCATACGATGAGGGTTGTCCCTTCCACTCTTCACCAATGTTTGAAGTTTGAACTTGCAAATAAAATTGTTACCATACATGGTGACCCAACACCATTTGAAGAATATTTAACGGTTGAAACATCAAGTTCTATACATTCTCTATTATCACAATTATCTTCTATCCATCACTTTTCTTCATCCATATATGATCATCCTTGTTTACCAAATAACACCCATGCATATCTTTCACATATGCTCCCTCCATCTTATCAAGACTTGGAAGATAGTGATAAGAATGAAGAACCTTCTTATCCTTCTGACATTTTATTTTGTAACATGATCAATTTTACACATATAAAAGTAAAATATTTTGCTACATTATTCTACATTATAACAAAGCTTTTGTTATCACTACCTTTTATTCATCACCTTTTGTTCTTACCTTCAACACAACCAAATTATCCTTCAAAACCTCCTTTGATTTTGAAGCAACCTTAGACATGCTATACTCAAATAACCTTGTATAGTGTATATAGATCATCTTGTATATACCACCAATTTCAATTCATAAATTAAAATCAAAATACAAAAAAACATTCATAATCATCAAAATATTCAAAACTACTTGTATTTATTTATGGCACTTGTTAATTCTTTCAAAAACAAAAAAATAAAAAAAAAACACCAATATTCTTGACTCTTTCGAAACCAAAACAACCTAAAGAAGAAAGAGAGAGTCAACATTCTCAAAACTTCTCAAAAAGTATTTATATATATCTTCTTACAAATGTTGCAATTATATGTTTCAAATTATTTTGGATAAATTAGCATTTATTTGGAATCCCTCACTTTCACAAACACAAAATAAATATCTTGATTTTTATCTGGCATGATTACTAATCTCTCTTATATCAAAGTCCACAAAATTCAATTAAATAAAGTTTGAGCACAGAGAATTGATCTTGTTATTTACTTAAACCAAGCACATCCTTTCACAATAAAATGATTATATTTGTAATGTCCATGCTATGCTACATAGTAGAAGTGGTTTCTTGAGCGAAAAGTTTCCCCTGCTATCCTATCATGCACATGGTCTAGAATCTTTGAGAATTGGCAAAAGGACAAGCTCACCCCTACCCAGAATAAAAATCCCTTGCTCTACAGATAATCCGAGCAAGTATCCCTAGCATAGAACAAAAAAAAAAAAAGCAAAGTTCAAGAAAAAGAGAAAAAGAAAAATGTTATTTTATATCATTACAGCATTATCAAGCAAAAATACAAAAGAAAAGAAAAGAAAGCAAAAGCAAAAGCAATAAAATCCCTTTCCCTACCCTTTGAAAAGAAAAGAAGGGTTGATGAGCTTGAATCCTTGGAATTCTCAATTATTCGAAAACCGTGAGGTAAGCCCCATAACAGGTGGTTTGTGCCCAACCCGCTTGGCCTTGGGTAACTCCTAGCGTGGCGATATGTCTGTCACATTAGCGACCTTCTTTTGTACAGACCTATGTCCGCTTATGGATTAGCTAGCTCTTGATAATCCGACTTACATAGTAGTCTAGTATGGTTATATGCATCTACATCATGGTTAATGAACACTTATTTGGTTCATTCAAATCACTTGTATCATATTATCTTTCTCAAAACTCGGTAAATGAACATAGCAATTGCACACACATTTGTATTTGAGAGATTTTGTGTATCATTATGATAAATCAAGATTGGAAATGAATTCACATATGCACATGGGATTCCTTATAAATCTAACTTTTGTCTTTAAGATACTTTGAAATATTTTTTTGCAAATTGTCTGGAATAATTCATTTTCTTCTTTAAAGTACAGTTGTTTAGTATAAAGACAACTACATACATAATAGAAAAAATCAAAATTTCTTTCAAAACCATACAATCAAAACACACACACACAACACAAACAACACACAAAACAAATATATATATATATATATATATATTGTCGACTTTCGCGACGATGGTATAGTTCCAAAACCAAAATTGGAATTTTATGCCTAGCGCAAGTCCTCATCTTCATATTTTCAAAAATTAAAAATCAACCATGCAATAAAACAATCTATTTTCTTCTTTGATTTTCGCGATGATGGTATAAGTCTATACCTACATATTCTATGCCTAGCGCAAACCATTGTACCAATTTTTATTCCCCATTTATTTCAAATCAAATCATAAAAAACATATGACTTAAATCATTATGTTACACAATTATGCTTTCAAAAACATGCACATTATCACTATTTCATGTCATTATGTCAACCTTCAATTTTGCAATGATGGTATAATTCCTAGGGAATTATCCAAAAAATTTATCACACTTAGGAATTTATGCCTAGCAAAAATCATTTTAACATTATTTCATGCATACTATTTTTATGAAACTCTGAAAACAAACCATCATCATCATCATTTGCACCATTGCACCAAAGTCTTAAGACAGTCTCTTAAGCACTCTTTTACTTTTTAACAATATTTCTATATCTGGGATTAGCTTGACGACCGAGTGAGCGGCGACTCCATGAAATGGTCTATAATAGCGACAATGTCCTTTGAAATTATTGTTAAAAGTCCCTTTTATTTTTTTATCAAATCATCACATCACAAACAACCAATTTGTTCTATCGGATTATTTCATTTAAATTTTTCAAGCATGACATTTCAACCATAATATTTCCAAACGACGTAATTACATGAATCATCAAATCAATCAATCAAAACATTAAAAGCATCATAAAAATACATAAGACACAAGTCATATGATCAAAAATATCTCATCTATATCTATATCAACCATAATATACATCATATCAAAATCGAATCGGTATGCCACAACACCTCGCTCAATCCTCTATCAAAAATAGTAAATACTATATTCCCTCGAGCCCCCCTCTCTCCTCCCCCCCCCGAGGTGGACGAGGTGGCCCCCCGGGGGAAGAAACCGAAAAAATGAATAGTAAAAATGAATTAGGGTTTTACCCTATTTTTCTTAATTTTATTCAAAACACAATTAAAAACATTTTAAAATTTTGCTTTTTCGCGTTTTTACCTCAAACGTTCGATTTGGGTAAAAACACGGAGGGGGCACCATAGTAAGCTATCGTACGATTCGACCAAGAATCGTCGCCTAAAAATGGGAATAATTTTTGCTTTCTCGTAGATCGAGAAGAACTCATCTTTAACGCATTTTCTTCGAAAAATTCGCTAAAGAGGGGGCAAAATGTAGCACCCTAAAATTGGCGCAGTAAAACCTTAATAATTACAATTACTCTAGTAAATATTCAAATTCAAATTTCAACCTCCAAAACCGCTCCCAAACCGCCGTTTAACCCGTTTCCTCCTTTCTCGTGCCATTTTTAGAGTTTGTTTTGTCCGTTTGACGATATCGTCTCCGATAAGACGATATCGCCTCAGATCGGACGATTTCGTCCGGCGTAGGACGTCCAGACGATCTCGTCCCAAAACTGATTTGTGCATAGTTGGACTCTGTTCCAACGGTGTCTCTAATCTGGATAGAAGCGTGTCTGCGCCGTTAGAGACCTTCCCCATTGGAGATCTCCCAAATTGGGATGATCTCCAACCTCCCAACCTCTATCCTAAGCCTATTTAATCCTAGGCCCTCCCCTTAGCATCCCCCTGGCTGAAATTCCCCGTAACTCGAATTCTACACGCACTAGACCATCTTAAATCACTGTTTGCATTTGTATTTTTCCAAGTTTGTTTGCAGGAACTTCATTGTTTTTCAGCCGGAGCAAGCTCAGTTCGTCTCAGACGATCTCGTACAATCTCGGATGATCTCGACCCAATTCGAGACGATTTCGACTACAGTCCACATTGGGGGCAATCAGTGCCCAAAGTTTGCTTTTCTCCACTCTTTTTCGTTGTATTATTCTGCATTTAGTTAATTCTATGGTTATTCTTTATTATTCTGCATCTTGGAGTTCACCCATGTAGCTTTAATGCATAATAAAAGCATAAATTGTCATTAGATCGTTATAATGCATTCGTGTCTTAGTTTGATATTATCATTTTAATGTTCTTACTGCCATTTTACATCATTACCCTCTATTATCATAGTTGCATTCTCTATATTTTGCATCTGTTTTTCTGTTTGCAGGTCTTTGACGAATTCGTCAGATCTCAGATGATCCTGTCAAATTCCAGACGATCCTGACTACTTCAAAAATTAGAACCTTCATCAGACATCCGGATCAGGTATGGGTCTTTAATCCATCTTGTTCTTTCTATTTTTCTGTCCAAATCTGTTTTTGTCTTCATTTAAATCTGCATTTCATATAGAATAGCTTAGACGCATTTTGGCCAAACCTAGGACTTGGATGATTAAAGATAAAACTGAACACATCAAACACATTCCCAACCTAGGCATGGAAACTGCCATTCAAACGTTTCCTGGTGAACCCACCATCCATCAAAAAATCACCATAATACACCTCCCCCGAGAGGCGGGACCTTCGCAAGGCCTCTCAGTTCGAGGTACCGCGCCATCCTTTTCCCATCCTCCTTCCGGGCATGGATCCTATAGCCTGAAGGTAGGGATGCGAAAATTTTGGAGCGATACATTTTGGTGAACCCAATGTAAAATCTCATATTTGAGCTGTGTAACCTCAGCTCGATGGTGTGTGGCCTCATCCTGCAATGTCTGCACCTGTGCTTGCAGACGGACTGTCTTCGCTCAGAGAGTTGCTATCTCGCTGCTCTCCCCAGTGTCAACACCCTTGCCCTTATTGGGTGATGGTGGCCTCTCTCTCTATGGAGAAGGGGGTCTCTCCTCCCTCCTCTCCTGCTTTCGTGGCCTCTGCTACGTCTGTGGTCTCCTCTGCTCTCTCCTGTCGTGACCCTATGTCACCTCAATGGTCGCCTGGCACTGCCTCCCCATCCGACGCATAACTACGTGAATCAGACCCTGAGCCCTCGTCATCCGAGGATGGTAGATGCCTGCGTACCAGGAATCATAGTCGTCAGCTACTCTAGCATCGTCTCCATCCACTGGCTGAATGGGGGCATCATCTACGTCCTGAATCCAGAAGAGTTGCATATCTGGAGCCCCGCTAATTGTAGTGTTATCTCAGATAGTTTGGGAAAACTCGTAATCCCTAAGAGATGGGATCCCCTGTTGTAGACCAAACTGTCACAAAACTCGGTCATACCGATGGAGCTCCACCTCTCCCCTCTCCATCCTCAGCTAGCAGACTCACCTGATGCGAGCCAGCTCCTGTCCATCCTCGGCCCACCCTGGATGATCTCTCCAAGGCCTCCAAGTGATCTGGTCGGAGACAAGGTCATCAAGTAGTCTCCGGGACATTAGTAGATATATCCGTCGTTGTGACCTGTTGGTCCGACTTTCATACGCACCTCGCGAAAGGATGGGCAGGAAGCCCCGGAGACACCCACGGGACGAATCCCACTCACTTTAGGATCTAGCTGGTTATCCAAGGTGCAAGTTATAGAGTTGGGTCGAATGGCAATTCACTCTTTTCCACTTCTGGAATAGATTTCAATATGGACTGCTCTGTTACCTTACAGGGGGTTCCTGAACTTGTTCAGTAGTTGCAGAAGTTGTTTATCAGATTTAACTTGAATTCTTGATCTAGCTCTCATGGGTCATCAAATTTAAATAAAAGGCAAATAAAGAAAATAAAAATGGATCATTCACCGAAAACAAAGAGAGGGTAGGGTAGGGCAGAAAAGAGAAGTTTATCAAACATCAACTGTAAAACCCAAACTACCAATTTTATCTATGCTATCAGCTTCACAACAGAACAAATCAAAGAAGAAAGTGTCCAGTCAGTCTAAGATCACTTTCAACTAAGAGCACAAGGCAGAGTGGAACAGATCTAGCAAAAAATTATAAATCCAAGGGCAGCTGGTTAAAACTGGTATCTTTCACCGACAGCCTAGCTCGCACAGTGAATACAGAGCAATTAGAACAAACTTAACCTCAAATCTGTAATTTCCCCTAGCAAACAATGGAACAACTGAAGCCTAACAACATATTTAAACTTGATAATGGCAGATTTACAGCATATATCTAACAAACTTTAATGGAACGGATAACAAAAGAAGATGCACTTATCACACTCTACAAAATATTAGGCTCCTGGCCATGCTATCACAGAAAAGCTAAAGCACATCAACTCCAAGTCCAGAAAACAAAGGATTTTACAAAATTTGCAAGAAATTGCTTATAAGCCTTTTATTTCTAAGTCTCTGCCTCCCGCGATTACATTGAGAAGAAGTATTTATAGACTCAGGACAGGCCCTGATCTTTTCAGAAATATCTTCTTCTTTAACTGCAAATCTTATCTTTCTAAACCCTAGGACTCGGGTTTTACAATAAAAATCTATTTAAAATCAAAGTCCAGATAGAACTTAACCCTTCGGCAAATCAGTGCAGTTAGTTAAATGGAGAAGATAAAATCTAAAGCCACTTGCATTCATCCGCAGCTGCAAATAAATGCTTCCATTAATTCTGCTGGTGAGCCGGATGAGTCACCACTTCTCCATCAATTTGATCTCCGCAAAGCCATCCCTGAGTTGAAATGGTCTTCATGTTATCAATTTTGTCATAAATTTGCTATTGAATGCTTTTACCAGCATCTTCTCCTCTAGCATGGCGGTCCTCGATCAAATTTGTACTTTAACTTTGACTTTATGGCCTTTCCCGGTTGTCCCGCAAGTGCCAGATGGAATCCTGCATGAAAGACAAAAAGATGAGTTAGCACTTTAATAAACATTAAATCTAAGCTTTAAAGGTTAAAACAGATTAAAATTAGCTAAAAAGCTTGCATGTCGGCCTCTGTTTGTCTGATTTGCACTTTGACACGTGTCGCTACCCCAGGATGCCTTCTGTTTCCCGCTGGAATGCACTTCTGGTCAACTTAGGACTTTCTCTCTCCTATCGCGATTCTGCGACATGTCGCGATTTCAC
The DNA here is from genome assembly GCA_028583015.1 of Wollemia nobilis. NCBI lineage: Eukaryota > Viridiplantae > Streptophyta > Pinopsida > Araucariales > Araucariaceae > Wollemia > Wollemia nobilis. Next base: position 3,599,382 of record JAQPPZ010002998.1, read on the forward strand.
GACATGTCGCGCATCGGCAACTTCTTCCCCTGTCGGCTGCGAAAACGCGACATGTCACAATTTCGCGACATGTCTTGAAATCGTGACCTTCCTGGCCTCCGTACAACTTCTTGATTTTCAGTCGCAAAAATAGAACACGTCGCGATATCGTGACAGTTCCCTTAGCTGCATGCGTTGACCGTGATTTTGCGACACATTGGCGACTTAGCCGATTTTCATTCTTCAGCCCATTTTCTCTCTCCTACCGTGAAAATGCGACATGTCGTGATTTCGCGACATGTCGCCAAATCGCGCTCCTCCGTACGATTTCTTTCTCTCTCCTCCGGCCGGCAGCGATTTTGCGACACTTTCCAAAAATGGAAGTGTCGCGATATCGCGACACTTCCAAAAATGGAAAGTGTCGCGATTTCGCTACACAAAAATGACTTAGCTGCTTTTTGATTTACCTGTCGCGATTTCACGACATTTCCATAAATGGTAGTGTCGCGATATCGCGACACTACCAAAAATGGAAAGTTTGATTTTTCAGTGAATTTTCTATCTGTTTTCTAGATTTTTCTCATACCGGTGCAAGATTTTATTTGTGCATGAATGATTATAGCATGTAAAAAGTGAATTATTGGATAACACAGCTGAAATGAAAGAAAAAGCACAACTTTAAAAAGGAGGTAAGCAAATTTGGATTTAAAACCTGAAAATTATCAAGAGGGTCCCTGCTGCAAAAATGGAATTTCAGGGCTTTCAAGAGGATTGGAATGCATTTTTCAGTGGGGGTGTGTTGCTTCTCAACAAATGGCGATATCTGCGGGTAAAATAGTAGCACTATTTTAGAACCCAAGACTCTGGTTTCAAAACAAAAAGACCATGCATCATGCCTTGCCACAGACATTCTTCACAATAAATTGACTGTTAACTGCCAGCTGTTAAAATTTCCCAAGGACATACTGGGCTAGATTACTTCAAGAAAGATTTTTGATGTGCAATTTCAAAGGGTATAGAACTTTCTTCAAGGATGACTGAATCAAATGATAACTTTGGACTGATCAGCTTTTCTAGATTGTAAAAGGGTAAACCGAGTAGAGCTCTGTTTACTAGTTTAGCCTTTTACAGCCTAGACAGAGTTACCCTTTAGATTTACACGACCCAAATTTACAACTGTAGGGCAGAATCTATAATTTAGTAAAAATATCTTTGGAAGTATTGGCTGCATCTTCATTATGTAATTCTTTTCTTTTCTTTTTTTTTTCTTTTTTTATCTCTCCCTCTGAAATATATCAATATCTGAAATGCTTTTAGGGAAATCACAATATTATTTTATCATTTGATCAATCTGGAACTGTTTCAGTCTAGGCACTGATAGCCTCTGTGGATACCCAATTAATTGCATGAATCATAGTCCCCTCTCATAACCAGCTTTTCTTGGATTCCTCGGGAGTTCCTCCAACAAAACAGCATAGCAGTTTTTCTATCATTAAAATAACTGTGGCAAGTAAGACACAAGACCCATTATTTCTCTACCTTTGTCCTGAATAACAAAATAGCTCTACTGTTCAGTGCAAGCAGACTATCTCTATTAGAATGGTGAACAGCATGGGCATTGGATTGTGGATTTATCAGCTCAGAATAAAACAATCTTTAACAGGCTGACTTTTCATTGATTGCTCAGGCAGAGGTTAAAGGACAAAATATTTCAGAAGCCAAAGGACTTTGTACAAGCTTCCAAGGATAGACAGGCCTCAAAGCAAAACAAAATAAAACTACATAGACTAAAGCACAGAACTGTATAGACAGCAAAGAAAAGGAATTGCAGGGAAGAAAATAAAAACTGAACAGGCAATAAAAGAAACAAACTAAAAGAACTGAAGCAAAGCAACTAAAACTGCTGAACTACAGCAAAGCTAAACTACAACAACACTGAAATAAACTAAAGCAACTGAAATAAACAACTAAAGAAAATAAAACTGAAACAAAAGACTGTATAGACTTAAACAGCAAGCTGACATAAAAAGACAAAGAAAGGAAATAAAAAGCACTGACAAAAGAAATAAACTGCACAAGCTAAAACTGTACAGACAAAGAAATAAAACTGAAAAACCTCAAAGCTTACTTACAATGTATACATATGTTACAACTTCCCTTCATACTCAAAAAATGCAGCAGTTGGGAAAGCGGAGAAATGGTGCCTTAAAAAATTTGGACCATGTGCAAGTAATTTAGAAAAATTATCTTTCGAGTCCTGTTGACGAAATGCACTCAGACTGTGCTTCAAAAATTTGCTATCTGGGAAAGACTTGTGTTTACTGTCTTCTCCGTCCCATTTGAAAAACAAATCTGCAACTCCTTCAAATTAAACAAATCATATAATAACAAATCATATGATAACATATTTATGCTTCTAATTGAAGGGTTTGCAGAGTTCTTTCAAAAAGACTGAATGTAAAAAAACCCCCAGGATCAAATACCTTAAAATCTTGATAGACCCAGACCACCACATCTTCAAAATTATGTGACAACTGAAAGAAATCATGTTTTATCTGTATGCCCTGGTTCTTAACAACTTGAACATTTTGTGGTTGCTGTACTGCTTCAATATCCAGGACTTCAATTTTTATCCCTCTAGCATAATGCTTACAATTTTCCTCTTCATCTGAGCCTTGCTTAGATTTAACCTCATCAATGTGCAATGTCCAAACATCATGGTTGTGATTGATTAGGGCTGTAACTGTTCTCACCTTCTCAGTTGCCAAATTATAAACTCCAATATCTGCATCAACACAGTTTATAGCCTTTTCTTTGACATTATGTTCAGAAGTTGCAGGCTTATGTTGAGACAGTTCATCAATTCCAAGTTGGTGACCACATTCATATTTACTATCTTTTCCTCCTTTTCTTGAAATTCAATAGGTGGTCCAGAGTAAGCCTTAATCAAGTTAACCTTTTGTTCAACAATCTGGGGCAGTTCATGGAGGGTGATGTCAGCTTTAAGTTCCCTCATATCCTCAATGATGTTATCCTCCTCAGTTACTTCTGCATAGTGACATTGAATCTCACTTTCATCATCCTCTGATGAGGAAGGATCATTGTTAGATTCTGGACTCTGACATCTCAAATTATAACTGTCCATTTTGAACTGTTGAAAATCTTGTATTTCATCCATAGGAGTCTGTACAAGACTTTCTGTCTCTTCAGGAAAAGTGAAGGAATCTGAAACCCTGGTTGTACTATTTTTGGGTGAACTAGAAATATCAATATTTCTTTGATCTCTAGGAAAATTTAACTCACCAGGAAAAACTTTAGATTTGGGTGGTGCCAGATCACAACTGTTCAGTTCAAGCACTTCCACTTTGAACTTGTCAGAACTTTTCTCTCGTATTTTGCACATGCCGAGTGGATGTCACAGTTAACGGAGTCTCCTTGGGTAGAGCATGACATGTTGGCACTAACTCATGATGTGGAATGGGGTTCAAAACAGGCATGTTCTGTGTAACATAGGCTATCAAAGGACTGCTCAGAATTTGAGGCCCTAACTGTCTTTCAAGAATTAAGGCTTCTTTATAAGCCCCTGCCAGGGTTGTGATATTGATGTCTCTCTTGAGAAAAATAGAGGTCACCGAATCCAATGCATTCTTGTAGATTTCTAAGGCCAAATTTGCATTTGGGATGTAATGGCCAGTCATTCTACCGTAAGCTCTTTGAAACCTCATATTGAAAGACCTGACAGTTTCTCCCGACTCTCTCTTGATGCTAGAAAATTGTTGGTATAACACACTGGGGTCTATCACTTCCCCAAATTGTGATATAAAAGCTTTCTCTAGATCATCCCAGCTAGTAATGGAATTGCTGGTGAGGTTTAAAAACCAATCATAAGTTCCCTCCTGGAGAGTGAACGGGAACAATCTGCAGGCAACATCTTCATGCTGTATATTCAACAATTTTAAAGCATTTTTGAAAGCTAGCAGATGTTCTTCTGCAGTTCTTGTCCCATCATGTTTATATCTGGGGAGATATCTTTTCGGGCTTCTGGGTAGGTCATGGGCTATACCCGGAATGTTCAAAGCTGTGGGGCCCAACCAATTTGCCATTATTACTTGGCTGACAGTGATGTTCTGAGTTGTAATTGGATAACTGCAAGTGGAGATAAAATTGTTCTTAACTTGAGGTCTTCTTTGGCAATTTTGGAAACTGCACTAACAACTTTCAAAAACTGCACTGACAACACTGCACTGAATTTCAGTGTGGGTCCTTACAAATTTTTTTGTTATGCCCTTACAATACTTGAACTGAGTTCAGCCCTCCTTCTAGCACCAATTAGGTTTTGGTCGAGGAGGAGGGAAAAAGATTCAAAAGATAAAATACCAGACTCAACACATACAACTTTACAGTACTTGACAAACTACTAAACTTGAACTGAGATGTTCTCAGCCCTCCTTCTAGCGCCAATTAGGTGTTGGTCCGGCTTTCATATGCACCCCCGCGAAAGGATGGGCAGGAAGCCCCGAAGACACCCATGGGATGAATCCCACTCACTTTAGTATCTAGCTGGTTATCCAAGGTGCGAGTTACAGAGTTGGATCGAATGGCAATTCACTCTTTTCCACTTCTGAAATAGATTTCAATATGGACTGCTCTGTTACCTTACAGGGGGTTCCTGAACTTGTTCAGTAGTTGCAGAAGTTTTTTATCAGATTTAACTTGAATTCTTGATCTAGCTCTCATGGGTCAGCAAATTTAAATAAAAGGCAAATAAAGAAAATAAAAATGGATCATTAATCGAAAACAAAGAGAGGGTAGGGTAGGTCAAAAAGAGAAGTTTATCAAACATCAACTGTAAAACCCAAACTACCAATCTTATCTATGCTATCAGCTTCACAACAGAACAAATCAAAGAAGAAAGTGTCCAGTCAGTCTAAGATCACTTTCAACTAAGAGCACAAGGCAGAGTGGAACAGATCTAGCAAAAAATTATAAATTCAAGGGCAGCTGGTTAAAACTAGTATCTTTCACTGGCAGCCTAGCTCGCACAGTGAATACAGAGCAATTAGAACAAACTTAACCTCAAATCTATAATTTCCCCTAGCAAACAATGGAACAACTGAAGCCTAACAACATATTTAAACTTGATAATGGCAGATTTACAGCATATATCTAACAAACTTTAATGGAACGGATAACAAAAGAAGATGCACTTATCACACTCTGCAAAATATTAGGCTCCTGGCCATGCTATCACAGAAAAGCTAAAGCACATCAACTCCAAGTCCAGAAAACAAAGGATTTTACAAAATTTGCAAGAAATTGCTTATAAGCCTTTTATTTCTAAGTCTCCGCCTCCCGCGATTACATTGAGAAGAAGTATTTATAGACTCAGGACAGGCCCTGATCTTTTCAGAAATATCTTCTTCTTTAACTGCAAATCTTATCTTTCTAAACCCTAGGACCCGGGTTTTACAATAAAAATCCATTTAAAATCAAAGTCCAGATAGAACTTAACCCTTCGGAAAATCAGTGCAGTTAGCTGCCATAAATGGAGAAGATAAAATCTAAAGCCACTTGCATTCATCCGCAGCTGCAAATAAATGCTTCCATTAATTCTGCTGGTGAGCCGGATGAGTCACCACTTCTCCATCAATTTGATCTCCGCAAAGCCATCCCTGAGTTGAAATGGTCTTCATGCTATCAATTCTGTCATAAATTTGCTATTGAATGCTTTTACCGGCATCTTCTCCTCTAGCATGGCGGTCCTCGATCAAATCTGCACTTTAACTTTGACTTTATGGCCTTTCCCGGTTGTCCCGCAAGTGCCAGATGGAATCCTGCATGAAAGACAAAAAGATGAGTTAGCACTTTAATAAACATTAAATCCAAGCTTTAAAGGTTAAAATAGATTAAAATTAGCTAAAAATCTTGCATGTCGGCCTCTGTTTGTCTGATTCGCGCTTTGACACGTGTCGCTACCCCAAGATGCCTTCTGTTTCCTGCTGGAATGCACTTCTGGTCAACTTAGGACTTTCTCTCTCCTGTCGCGATTTTGCGACATGTCACGATTTCACGACATGTCGCGCATTGGCAACTTCTTCCCCTGTCGACCGTGAAAATGTGACATGTCGCAATTTCGCGACCTTCCTGGCCTCCGTACAACTTCTTGATTTTCAGCCGCGAAAATAGAACACGTCGCGATATCGCGACAGTTCCCTTAGCTGCATGCGTTGACCGCGTTGACCGTGATTTTGCGACACATTGGCGACTTAGCCGATTTTCATTCTTCAGCCCATTTTCTCTCTCCTACCGTGAAAATGCGACATGTCGTGATTTTGTGACATGTCGCCAAATCACGCTCCTCCATACAATTTCTTTCTCTCTCCTCCGGTCGGCAGCGATTTTGCGACACTTTCCAAAAATGGAAATGTCGCGATATCGCGACACTTCCAAAAATGGAAATGTCGCGATATCGCGACACTTCCAAAAATGGAAAGTGTCGCTATTTTGCTACACAAAAATGACTTAGCTGCTTTTTGATTTACCTGTCGCGATTTCGCGACATTTCCATAAATGGAAGTGTCGCGATATCGCGACACTACCAAAAATGGAAAGTTTGATTTTTCAGTGAATTTTCTATCTGTTTTCTGGATTTTTCTCGTACCGGTGCAAGATTTTCTTTGTGCATGAATGATTCTAGCATGTAAAAAGTGAATTCTTGGATAACACAGCTGGAATGCAAGAAAAATCACAACTTTAAAAAGGAGGCAAGCAAATTTGGATTTAAAACCTAAAAATTATCAAGAGGGTCCCTGCTGCAAAAATGGAAGTTCAGGGCTTTCAAGAGGATTGGAATGCATTTTTCAGTGGGGGTGTGTTGCTTCTCAACATGACCCTCTCTGAAGCCACCAGTAGAAAGCTCAGGGCCTCTCCCCATCAACCCCTGTCAAACGAAGCCCTATCGGCCTCTGCACTGCCATGTCCTCCCAACACCAAACCTGTAGAAACAATGTCATAACCAGACATCGGCCGCCCTTGTACATGACCCCATGTAGGATCCTGTACAATCGACATAGAACAAAGCTGCCCCAAGAAAACCTGTAGCCGTGGTCTCTCATGTCACAGACCACATCTGCTAGTACCCATGGTACCCTGCATCCACTCTGGTGGCACAGCAGAAGTCCGCCTACCACCCCAGCCAAAACTCGTGTGAGTCTCAATGCCCCAGGCATCTGACGCAGCGACTCGATGTTCACTCTGCCCTTTTCTAGGGCGAAGCTCGGATCGCCACATAGTCGCATCATCACATGGCCATGATTGGCCGTGGGAGTGATCAGTCGTCCTTGTATGGGGATCCTCAAAATCCTCCATACATCCTCTAGTGTGGGAGTCATCTCCCCTGTGGGTAACCGAAAATAGGAAGAACCCGAATACCACTTCTCTGCTAGGGCTGTCAGTAGCCCCATGTTTGTAGAAACTTGTGGCATCTTTGCCACATGCTGCAAGCCAACCTGTGCTAGCTGATCTCGCTCTGCCTGAGACAGGGCGGCCAAGTCATCCCTCAACCCATCGTATTTCCATTCTCTGCTCTTCAGTAATCCTTTCTGCAACAGAAAAACAACAACACAATAAAAATCATTAATAAAAACTCAGTAATTAATAATGCAAATAAAATTAGTTCAATTTTATATAAATGATGATATCGTCCACTATTGGACAATATCGTCCCAAATTTGAGCAAAATCGTCTTCGATTTCGCAAGCTGAAAACGTCCCTAATTTGAAGAAATCGTCCACCTTTTGTCGATTTCGCCCTTAGACAAAATCGATGAACTTGAGACGATTTCGTTGAAATCGGGATGATTTCATCCCGACGACGTCGACAGCCCAAAAACGGCCGCGATGCTCAAAAATTGCTCAAAATTCACTTAAAAAGCATGTAAATTCAACTTAAAGCATTCTAAACTAAGTTTAGACTCTTACCCGTAGCCCGCACCGGACCTCTGTCGATCTGTGCGCTGTCTCGACCATTTTGCTTGCAGAGCTCTAAAAACCAGAAAAATGAATAGTAACAATGAATTAGGGTTTTACCCTATTTTTCTTAATTTTATTCAAAACATAATTAAAAACATTTTTAATTTTTTGCTTTTTCGCGTTTTTACCTCAAACGTTCGATTTGGGTAAAAACACGAAGGGGGCACCATAGTAAGTTGTCGTACGATTCGACCAAGAATCGTCACCTAAAAATGGGAATAATTTTTGCTTTCTCGTAGATCGAGAAGAACTCATCTTTAACGTATTTTCTTCAGAAAATTCACTAAAGAGGGGGCAAAATATAGCACCCTAAAATTGGCGTAGTAAAACCTTAATAATTACAATTACTCTAGTAAATAATTCAAATTCAAATTTCAACCTCCAAAATCGCTCCCAAATCGCCGTTTAACCTGTTTCCTCATTTTCCATGCCATTTTTAGAGTTTGTTTTTTCCATTTGACGATATCGTCTTCGATAAGACGATATCGCCTCAGATCGAACGATTTCGTCTGGCGTAGGATGTCCAGACGATCTCGTCCCAAGCTGATTTGTGCATAGTTGGACTCTGTTCCAACGGCGTATCTAATCCGGGCAGAAGCGTGTCTGCGTCGTTAGAGACCTCCCCCGTTGGATATCTCCCAAATTGGGATGATCTCCAACCTCCCAACCTCTATCCTAAGCCTATTTAATCCTAGGCCCTCCCCCTTGGCATTCCCCTGGCTGAAATTCCCTGTAACTCGAATTCTACACGCACTAGACCATCTTAAATCAATGTTTGCATTTGTATTTTTCCAATTTTGTTTGCAGGAACTTCATTGTCTTTCAGTTGGAGCAAGCTCAGTTCGTCTTAGACGATCTCATACAATCTCGGACAATCTCGACCCAATTCGAGATGATTTCAACTGCAGTCCACATTGGGGGCAATCAGTGCCCAGAGTTTGCATTTTCTCCACTCTTTTTCGTTGTATTATTCTGCATTTAGTTAATTCTATGGTTATTCTTTATTATTCTGCATCTTGGAGTTCACCCATATAGCTTATATGCATAATATAATCATGATTTGTCAATAAGTCATTATAATGCATTCGTGTCTTAGTTTGATATTATCATTTTAATGTTCTTACTGCCATTTTACATCATTACCCTCTATTATCATAGTTGCACTCTCTGTATTTTGCATCTATTTCTCTGTTTATAGGTCTCTGACGAATTCATCAGATCTCAGACGATCCTATCAGATAGGAGACGATCCTATCAGATAGGAGACGATCCTATTGAATTCCAGACGATCCTGATTACTTCAAAAATCAAAACCTTCATTAGACATCCGGATCAGGTATGGGTCTTTAAACCATCTTATTCTTTCTTTTTTTCTGTCCAAATCTGTTTTTGTCTTCATTTAAATCTGCATTTCATATAGAATAGCTTAGACGCATTTTGGCCAAACCTAGGACTTGGATGATTAAAGCTAAAACTGAACACATCAAACACATTCCCAACCTAGGCGTGGAACTGCCATTCAAACGTTTCTTGGTGAACCCACCATCCGTCAAAAAATCACCATAATACACCTCCCCCGAGAGGCGGGACCTTCGCAAGGCCTCTCAGTCCGAGGTACCACGCCATCCTTTTCCCATCCTCCTTCCGGGCACGGATCCTATAGCCTGAAGGTAGGGATGCAAAAAATTTGGAGCGATACACAATGTTGCATTGATAAGGGGGTCCCTCTAATGGTTTTAAAGATATATATTATTATTCAATCATGGATGATCTTTCAAAGATATCTATCTAACCTATATATCTACTCTAAGGTTACTTATGGAATGAGAAGATGTTTCATTATGAGAATAATTAATAAATAATTAGTAATTATAATGAGGTTATGTTAGGATGGGGATCCTAACATATTGTTGTCAATTACTTTTCCAATATTTTTGTTGTTGTACCTCTTGACTCGGCTTGTCAACAAAATATTCTTTAAGCGATCCCTAATCTTATCACTTTTGAGAACTCTATTTTAACTACTCTAGTTACTATGAATGAACTTCAATAGGTGGTTTTTAAAATGCAAAAAGAAAAAACCCTAGGTCCTAATGGTTTTCCCATTGAGTTCTATCAAAAGTTTTAGGATATCCTTCATGGTGATTTATTAGAGGTGGTGGAAGAAGCCAAGAAAGCCAAAAATATTTTTAAGGTTATCAATAAAACTTATATTGCTCTTGTCCCAAAAGCTCAAGAAATAGATCATATATCAACCTTTAGACCTATAAATTTCTGTAATGTACTTCTCAAAATCATTACAAAGATCATAGTAGAAATACTGAAGCCTCTTTTGCATAAGATTTTTCTCTTGAACAAGAGGGTTATGTGGAAGGGCATCAAATAGTGGATGAGATAGTTCTTACTCAAGAAGCCATCCATTCCATGGAAATGCAAAAATTGCCACCTATGTTCATTCATTTAGACTTATCTAAAGCTTATGATAGAGTGGATTGGCACTTCCTTGTCAAATTTTTAAGGCAATTTGTCTTCTCTCAGGATTGGATGGACTGGATTATGGAATGTATCTCTTTGATGTCTTACTTTGTTCTTATCAATGGCATGACTTCTCATTTATTCCCTAATTCTAGAGGTATTAGGCAATGTGACCCTCTCTCCCCTTATTTATTCATCATTATTGATGAAAGCTTGGGAAAGACTATAAAAAAAATTGAGAAAACATAACCCTTGAGGTAGTAACCATTGCTCGTGGACCTAGGCCTATTTCTCATCTTTAATTTTTTGATGACTTTACTCTATTAGGTAAAGCTAAAGTTAAGGAAGCTTCTAAAATTAAGAAAATTATTAGTTATTTTTCCAATTCTACCGGGCAATTGACCAATGAAGATAAATCTAAAGTCATTTTCTTTCACTGCTCTTCTACACAGGAATCCATGGTCTTGTATAAATTAATATATAAGAAGACTTACCTTTTGATCCATTATTTAGGCATTCCTCTCAATATTCAAAGATAAAAAAAATATTGGAATTGGTTGTTGGATAGAGATAAGAATAAAATAGGTAAGTGGACCAATAGGTGGTTTTCTTTTGGGGGTAGAATTACCTTGGTAAAATCAGTCCTTCAAGATATACCTATTTATGTTTCTGCTATGTTGAATATCCTAAAGGTTGTTCTTTGAGAATTAGATCAATCAATCGTCGGTTACTCTAGAGTGGTACTAAGGAGGAAATAAAATGGGCCTTGGTGAAATGGGATACTTTATGCGTCCCCAAGAATGAAAGGGGGTTAGATTTTTGGTCTGCTATTAATAATAATAAGGTTTTAGCTACTAAACTATATTGGAGGATTTTGCATAATCCCAATGCTCTTTGGGCCAAATATCTTTGTGCTAAATATGTTGAGAACAAAAGTCTTGAAGACCTTATTCGCTATCAATTACCTACCAAAGGTTCTCCCATTTTAGTTGTTCTTAATATAGATGAGGATTTTATTAAGAAAAAAATATTTTGGATCATTCATAATGGTCAACAAGCAAATTTTTGGATAGATTCTTGGGATGGTTACTAGTCTTTGATAACTCAACTTCCTAATTGGAGGCCTTGGATGGAGGATATTCATCGAGCTAACTAGATAAAGGTTGCTAACTACTATCGGTACCATACTGATAATTCATAGGTTGGTAGATATTGGATCCTTGTTGAGGATTGGCCTATTCAAATGCTATAAAGGCAAAGAAAAGGTATCCAAAGCATCCTTCATATGAGATCTTTCTCTTGGTCTCATGATAAAGACTATTTTGGATGTAACAACATTACTAAGGGTGAGTATTTAGTTGCTCAAGGTTATTTGACCTTATGCCATAATAATCCCAATAAATCATATAACATATTTACCCAGTTCTGGGCCCAATAGATCTAGCCTAATGTGAGGTTCTTTACTTGGCTTTTATTGCATCACAGGTTTATCACTAGTGAGCAACTTATGAAATATGGTTTCATGGCCCATTTAGATGCGAGATGTGTGAAGAGAATGTGGAAAATCTCAACCGTATTTTTATTGAGTGTACCTTAGCCTCTGATCTATGGAGGAGAATGACCATCTTACTTGGCTTATAGTGGTCTAATTATTTTACTTTTGAACAACTTTGGAGGGATTGGCCTAATCAGGAGGGTGTTGATCATTTTATTAGGTATCTAGTTTGGATGGGTTCTACCATTCTACTTTGGAATATCTGGAAGGAAAGAAAAAATCATATTTTCAATAAAGAAAGGAAGAACATTCACTATATGTGGAATAATACCATTAATAACTTAGTTGAATCAATCCAATAGCTCCTTAAACACCCCTAGAACTCCCACCAAATATGGGATCAAGTGATGCAAATATTGAATATTAACTCTTTTAAGGGCAACCAAGTTAAAGGGAATGTGAGTAATCAAAATATGGATAGAATGAGGAATTGGAAGCCTCCTAATAATTTTAGATAAGTAAATACTGATGGAGACTCTAGGGGGAACCCTAGAAAATCTAGTGCAGGAGGAATTGATAGAATTTTAGATGGTTCCCTGGTTTTCACTTTTGTTGAGAATTTGGATATCCTTTCCAATAACCTTGCTGAGGGGTATGGTATCCTTAGAGGCCTTTGAGAGGTTGCTAAGGTTGAATGGAAAAATATGTTGGTTTAATCTAACTCTCAAGTCATGATTAATCTGTTGAAGACTCCTAAGAATCATAAGGTTGACTGAAGAAAAAAAAGAACAAAGGTGTTTAACATGATTAACATGAGTGTTTATGCTTTAGCTAATTAGGCTTTGAACAAAGGTGATCTTACTTACTACGACCACCCTCCCATATGGTGGGATTCACAAATAAGGGAATATCTTCCTTCTATCCTTACTCTGTATGGCTCCAGTACTAAAGGTACTTAGTTCCTTTTTTCTTTGTTTTTGCTTCTCTTTGGTTTGGTTAGGATATTTTAGTTCCCTTGCTCAAACTGATCGTTCTTATTTTAACTTTGTTGATTCTTACCTATATAGCCTTTTGGTCTAGAAATGTCAAAGTTGTTTTATATTTTTTTCCTTATTTTTAGGTTTTTGGTGTTTGTGTTGTTTTGTATTGTTGGCATTCTATTTTTTTTTGTGTGTGGTTTTTGGTATTTTTTATGTTTTTTGAATTTTTTATGTTTTGTGTTTTTTTTTTTTGTGTGTTTTTTTATTGTTGTTGTGTTTGTGTGTTTTTTTGTTATTTTTGTGGTTTTTTGTATGTGTTTTGTTTTTATTTTTGTTTGTTTTTTTTGTGTTTTTTGTTGTTTTTGTGTTTGTTTTGTGTTTTTTGTTGTTTTTTGTTGTTTTTTATGTTTGTTTTTTTATGTTTTTGTTCTTTTAGGCATGATCTTTGAGTGTGCAAAAGGGAGCAGGCCATGTGTGAGCCCTAGGTATTTTTAGAGGAATAGATGTCCCTATCTCCTTGGGACTTACTTGAAAGTAGCATCCCATTTGGGATGATTTCCACACACAAACAAATCATTTTGATACTTTTTTGTCCAATTTACCATTTGATCATGATTTATAATATAATTTTAGAAGTTATACCAAATAATCTGAATAGCTTAATGGATTGTGATATATTTGAATAACAATTTGGTTTTATTTGTGGTAATCAAATTCATAATGGTAGAATCATTACAAACAAATCCATACATTCTCTTCATTCCATGAAAATATAAGATATGCTTGTAAACTTAAATATGAAAAAATGTATATGATAGGATTTGTTGGAAATTTAGATATGGTATTCTCAAAACATTCAAGGTTGTTGTGAATGTGTTAAGTGTTGTTGTAACACTCCCATATGTTATTTTTTATCAATGGATCCCCATTGTATACATTGAATCATCCCATGGACCTTTCCAAGGTGACCTAATATATCTTTATATCTTTGTTATTCTTGCTTAGGTATTAGGATGAGCTCTCTTAGAGGAAAAAGTGGAATAAAAAATCATAGATATTTAGATTACAATGAATAGTCTCTTTGAATCACATCTCTAATTTTTTGATGGTAGCAATTTTAGGTCATCTCGTAGTTAACGAGGTCATAGAATTTAAACAAAATCATACTTCAAGAAGGTTATTTGATAGTTGGCTAATACTACAAAATCTAGGAATATTTTTATTAACACTAGCTTATATTTACAATGGATTATTGTGATCGTTTTTTGATAAAAAATTGTAAAAATATAGTAAACAAACACACACACACACATGTATGTATATATATATTTATTTATATAATAAAATAAAAAGAAGATATTATGACACAATTTTAGAGCTGATAAAAGTTCTTTTAGTTGGTTAAAATATGATTTTCTCAAAGTCCTAGTGGCATAGCTGTCATAAAATATGGACTCAAAGTCCTCATTTTTTTTCCATAATTTTCTCCTTCATTTCATGTTTGAATTCTTCTACAGACCTAATTTGATCACTATCCTGTACAACAATGGTCTGGGAAGGAGCTAGTATTTACTTTAATTGATCAACCTTAGCTTAGAGCTACTCACTTTGAGCTGTAGTTGTCCCGCTTCTGCAGCCTTGGTATTTAAACATTCCATTTATTTCTCCACAACTACTACCACCTATACTTGAGAGGCTATGTGGGTCTTCATCATATCCATCAAACTAGCCTTCGCCCTCATTACACCTTTACCGATATCAATGGTGGCTTATTTGAGGCTTTATGGTAAAGGGATATCAAACATAGTGGTGGATATATCACACATTTCCTGTACAGTTGTCCCTTGAGGCCTCCTAATTCCTTTACTAGGAGACCTTTGATCCTCTATATCTTGTATTTGATCTTCTTCATCTATAGTGAACTGGAGTGTATCTCTCACCCTTGCTAGTGTGAAATTCTTAGTTTTCATAGTATAAGACTCAGCTCTGGCTTTCTTCCTGGTCAAGGACAATGAGGGACTTATTTATTGGAATTCATATTCCCTGAGCACATTGGATAGTCCCCCTGCTTCTTGTATTTTCTTCAAAACCTTGGGGAATGGGACATTCTTATTTGTTGATTACCAATGTGGCAGTGAATAATGAGGGTTGGTACACTACCATATCAGTATTCTCAGATGGACACATCAGTGTTTGAAATTATGAAGTCAAAATTTGTGATTGCTATGAGGAGTAAGTGATTAGCTCCTTACCTTTTGAAGTGGCAGAGGGAGAACTAGAGGAAGAGGGAAGTTTTGCTTGCTCCTGCTGTGCTTCATCCACTATTTTCATCATGAACTCAAATAGGTTAGTATCTTGATGGAACACATGGAAAATGAGGTCTTGGAATTCTCTGGGGGAGAATTTGGGACCAGTGGCACCATCTTATCCACTAACAATTCTTGGTGCAGTCTCAGCTTGGAGCCATAATCTCAAACTACCTCTAGCCTACTATAAGGCCTTCTATCCATTTTCCATGTCCCTTCCAATGATCGGTTTTATTTAATGGACTTCATCATATCATATTCAAAGTCATCCCCCTATGATAAACTTGCAAGAGAGAAATATTGCCAGAAACAACCCACCTATGGTGGCCCTCGAGATCATAGGATCTCCATGTAACTTCGAGGAAGTAGGAGGTTTCCATGTTAAATATGACCCATAGAATTGCAAAGTGGCCTAAATATGTATCAAGTCCCATCAAGCAAGGAATGAGCAACCATGGCACACTCCCCTTCTTCCTGAGGTATCTGATTTTAACTTCCTTGGCAATCTACCAGGTTATTTCCAGGATAGCGATTGAGGTTGGGTAATGCTTGGGTAATGCCTTTGGGGAAATTTGGAACCATATATTCTGATATAATATAATTATAGAAGAAATCTTCTACCCTAGCTTCATGCAAAATTTTTCTCACCCCAACCCCAAGTATATAAGGTTTAATACCACACAAGCGGGTGTGTACCACTAGGAGGACGTTTCCAAATAAGGTTGCGTAACTTTAACACCCTTCTTGTATACACAACAATGCATCCTCGATAGCAGCAGTAGTTACTCCGCCCAATCAAGTCACCAAATCTTTTTCAAATTGTGCTATAACCAAATGAATAAAAAATGAGTAATAGGAAAATGGAGGGAGCTCTTCTTTATCAACCAGTATGGTTGCCTGTAATTTCACCAAATCCCTGTCCATGTTGTCACTAATGACATATTCCCATCGATAGAGAGGCATTTTATCAGTCCTGTTGCACTGGATAATTAGGAACATAACTTCTTTTGTAATCAGCTCCATATTTTTGGTGCCTAACACCAGGTTGATCATATCAGCGTAATCTTGTGTCTAGGGTTTGAAGAGGAATTTGTGAACTGGGAAACCAGGAGACCTACATTGCCTCTCTTCAAGAGCATATTTGGGAGTGTAGTGTTCAACATGTAATTGGCCTGGAGGATGACCGTGTAAAATTCCAAGACCCACAAGGTTGTAGTGACCCTAAACACCCTCCAAATTCTATCGAATGTTAGCCTAGCCATGACTTGATTCCTATGGTCACGAATGGTTCTACTTTTGGAGTCATAGGCTACTGCTAACCACGCTAGGATGTCTGAGGAGTGGTACACCCTTAGGAAAGTTAACCAACCCAGGTTGGTATTCCAATTGTTACAAACTAGGATGGGCTCACTGCTATCCCACTGCACCCTCATAAATAGACTCCTTAATAACATGGGATGGTGCTAGTTGTCTTCCTCAGTAGGATCAAAACTATAAATTGTTAATACTTCCAGCTCCTACTATTGGTCCGTCGTAATATCTCTACCTAAATTAGGTGGATTATTTAGTGCCTTTGGGTCCTGGGCTCTCCCTACCCTTCTAGTAATTGGCCACGCCCTGATAATTCTCCCAATCCGGGTCTTAACATCGGGCACTCCTGCGGTGGCCACGTTGGTAGAAGATATTGTAATGTATCTTCATGAACATAAAGGTTTTTGAAATCTCTATGCTTGACCTTATTGAGAAAGCTCTTTGCATTCACAATTACGCTAATTGCATAGGGTGGAGGTTCACAACCTTCCATTTAAAGAACCAATATTTAATTAATGTAGGTGGGGCATGCACTTTTTCATTTATTGACACTTTATGACTGGTCATGCCACGGAGCTGGGTGCACCACGTCATCCTATTTGTCAGTTGTGGGTTGGCTGTAATTTATTCCCACTTGATTGAATTACAGCATGGGGATATCTTGGAACACATGGTGGCTTTTGATTCACTTGAGTGGGGTGCACTCGAGCGAGGCATGTCACTTTTTGGGAGGAGTATGTAGAAACTGTGCCTCATTAACTCTTTATGCACTTCAAATAGGACTGGGTGTACAAATTTGTTTGCCAAGAAAAACTTCATGTACTCCATTAGGGGAGTGGAGCGCACAGACCTTGAATCAGGTGCATGATATTATGCACCCATAAAAACCTCATGCACTCCAAGGGAGTGAAGCGCACGGGCTGTAATGGGGTGCACGAGACCATGCACCCTCAAGATCCTCATGTGCTCCATTCTCTAGTGGAGTGCATGAACTTGGAGGTGGGTTCATGGCTTTGTGCACCCAAATAGACCCTCGCACACTTCATTGGAGTGGAGTGCATGGACACAATTTGAGGTGCACTAACTCATGCACCCTTCGGTACTTCACACGCTCTATTGGAGTGGAGCATGTAGGTTGGGGGTTGGGTGCATGACCTTGTGTGCCCCAAAGGCTCTTGCACACTCCATTAGGGTGGATTGCATGGGCAGGATCGAGGTACATGAAGGCACGCACCCTTAGGATGTTTTGTGTGCTCCACTTACAGTGGAGTGCATGGACTCTAGATGGCCACACGACCTTGTCCACCCATAAGGACCTTTGCATGCTCCATTGGAGTGGAGTGTGTGGACTCAAATTGGGGTACACGAAGTCATGCACCCTTAGATAACCTCATGCACTCCATGAGAGAATGGAGCACATGGATTCAAATAAGGACACACAAATTTGTGCATCCCTTAGACACTTTCATGTGCTCCATTCCTTGATGGAGTGCATAGACCAAGGTCAGGTGCATAGCTTCATGTGTCTAAAGGGACTTTCACGTGCTCCACCTATGGAGTGTGTAGGCCCGAAATAGGGCACACAAGCTTGTGCACACTTGGAATTTTTGTGCACTCCACTAGGGAGTGGAGCACACAGGCTTAGACTTAGGTTCACCACCTTGTGTGCCATTCAAAAAAATAGGGAATGCAACAAAAAACAAAAAATAAAATGGAATGGTATTCCATTGCTAACATCGGATCTGACTAGGATAGGGGGATTGATGAAAATATTTTAAAAATCTACCTGAGAACTCCATAATATCTAGGTGGATCAAAAATGATGACTTATTTACAAGAGACTTACACACACACCCTACCTCTTTTATTCTTTCCAAGTGATCTCTTGATTCAGGTGATTATGTTCTTGTTTGAAGACTCGACCAGTCCATTCCCCTGAGGATAATAATTTGTCGAGTGGGCTAGATCTATATTGTATTGTGCATAGAATTCAACCATCTCATAAGAGGTGAAGTATTTAGCATTGTCTGTAACAAGCTTCTTGGGCACCCCGAATCAGGTTAATATGCTTTCTTCTAGGAAATTGATAACAACTAATGTGGTTGATCTCCTGAGAGGAGCTACTTCAACCCATTTGGTAAGGTAATCTATGGTTGTGATTATCCATTTATGCCCTCCTAAAGAATTTGGGTTGATCTCCCCTATCAGATCTATTCCCCACTGAGAGAATGGAGTTTCAATAATTACAGGCTTCAGTGGCATTGCAGGCAGGTTTTTCTTGCCAGTAAAAACTTGACAGTTGTAACATTTTTTGACAAATTGATACACATCCTTGAACATTGATGGCCAATAGTAACCTGCCCTCATAATATGGTTGGCTATTGCTTTTGGAGCGAAATGACCACCACAAAATCCTGTGTGAAATTCTTCAATGATCTTGGGGACTTCCTTTTCATCACACACAAAAGTAACACTCCACTTGGGTGTCTCCAATAAAGCTGGTTTTCTTGGAGGTGATACTTCTGAGCTTGTTGTTTAATACTCCTCACCCTGCTGGTAGATTTTTTAGGTAGAAAGGATAGGGTCTTCAAATAAAATAGGATGTCTCTATACCAGTCAGATTCTTCATGTTCATGATGTTCAACCTATTGTACCCCTTGCACTACAAGGGCATTATCCATATCCTCTTCTCCTTTGTAGGCCATGTATTTTTCCAACCCTTGACCTTTAATAATTCTAACTACCTTAAACTCAACATCATACTGTAGTAGCTTCACCATCCATCTTGCTGAACTTCCTGTGGGTTCGAGCTGGGTGAGGACATATTTTATGGCTATGTAAGGAATGCAGGCAATCACTTTACTGGAGCCAAAGATACTTTTAAAATGTTCTAAGGCCTAAATAAGGGCAAAGGCCTACTTCTCTATTGGATTATACCTCATTTGGACCTCCTTCATTCCTAAACTCATGAATGCTATGGGTTTTTCACTTCCTTCATCATCCTTCTATGATAGCACGATGGCTATCGTATGCTCTGAAGCAAAAGAATACAGATTAAAGTTCTTTGAATGATCCGGGTAGGTCAGCACAGGTGCAGTGGTAATGGCTTCTTTAATTCGTTGGAAGGCTTTGATATTGTCTTCATCCCACTTTATCTTTGCATCCTTCTTTATCATGTCATTAACATGTTTAGCAATTTCAGCAAAGTTTGGGACAAATCTCTTGATAAATTTTATCTTACCGAAGAAGGACCTGACTCCTTTGAGGCTCTTGGGGGTGGTATTTTTGCAATAGCCTTTGTCCTTTCTGGATCAATGCTTATTCCTTCCTTTGAGACCACATGTCCTAACAACTTGCCATGGGTGGCTCCAAACAAATATTTCTTTGGGTTCAAGGATATCCCAAATTCTTTGCATCTTTCAAACACTTGAGATAAGTGGGAGAAGTGATCTATAGGATTCTTTGAGAAGACTATGATGTCATCCAGATACACCACTACAATTTTAAACATCAATCCTTTGAAGGTGAATTCCATGGCCCTATAAAAAGTGGCTCCATAATTCATCAACCTGAATGGCATTCTTTGGTATTCGAAGGTTCCCCATGGTGTGGTAAAAGTAGTTTTGAATCGGTCTTCTGGGTTGACCAAAATATGATTATATCCTGAGAAGCCATCTAATAGGGAAATCCTGGATGACCCTACTACTGCCTGCAAAAGTTGTTCCATGTTGGGGAGGGGGTAGTTGTCCTTGAGAGAATTTTTATTCAAGTTTCTAAAATCCACACACAACCTTATTTCTCCATTATTTTTCCTCACAAGAACCAGATTTGCTATCCAGGAAGAGAACCTCACCTTTTTGATTATTTTTGCATTTAGTAATTTTTGGACTTCTTTTTGCATGATAGGATGTAGGGTAGGATTAAATTTTCTTTTTTCTACCTAAAAGGTTTGGCATCCTCCCTCAAAGGAATAACATGGGTCATGACCTCAGTATTGAATGTCCTTAAGTCATCATAGCTCCAAGCAAAACTGTCCCTATTTTTTCTTAGGTATTGGATGTACTGTTTCTTTTCCTTTGTTGATAATGCCTTGTCAATTCTAACCATTCTTGGTTCTCTGGCTGTCCCAACATTAACTTCTTCACCTTCATATTTGTGAGGGGCAGTCCTGTGGGCCTTGTCAAAATCATCAAAAAGGGATTCTAAAGATACCAAACCTCTAGGGATCTTATTGGTTTTTAATTGTATTACTTCTGTTGGAGTCCCTATGATATGTTGTAATTTTTCTTCATCTTCTTCATCACAAATTACCCCAGCAAAGTGATTCTACACAGTCATGAAGTCTTTGATATCAACATCATCTTGAAAAACCTGTAAGTAAACCACATTATCAGGGATAGAAGGATGATACACAGATATGGTGGGGAATCTATCCATGAATTCTATATCTATCTCAGGATTATCTACTCTAGATGCATTTACAGCCAGTAGGTTAGCAACATGGTTCTTTTATATGGGTATATGAGATATGTTAAAGGCCAAGAACCTACCAATTTCATCTAGCACTGCTTGCTTGTATTGTTTCAATCTAGGGTGCTTAGTTTGGTATTTCCCTTTGATCTATTGGATAATCAGTTCAACATCCCCATAGATAGTGAGGAAGTTTATACCCAGTTCTTTGGATTTCCTAAGTCCTAGTAGGAGTGCCTCATACTCTGCTACATTATTTGTGCAAGGAAATTCTAATCGGTAGGGCACACCCAGATAATTTCCTTTTATGTCTGTTAGGTTAATTTTGGCTCCAGCCCCTATTTGTGATTTTACCCCATCAAATATCAACATCCACATCTCAGTGGTTAGGACTTTGTTAGACTCAGCATCCACTACTGCTTTTACCTTGGGATCCATCCCATCTGCATTAGGCACTTCCTTAAGGAAAGGTGTATGCCAAATAGAATAAACACCCAACTCTTTCTCCTCAACAGAGCTGACCAAATTGATAGTGGTATTATCAGGCCTCATTAGCTCAACTGAGCATTTATTGAATGGTTCTCTCCTCAGGGTGGCATGTTCCTTGGATGAGAGAGGGATGGTGGCATATGACCAGTCCAACTGGATTGACCCACCTAATTATTCTGCCCAATGTCTGGAGAGCAGTAGGGAGAAAAATGGGTCTACATCTACCACAACCACATCCATTACAATCCCTTTCTTTGGATATTGATCTAAAAATACCAAGAGGCCTATAATTATCCCAACACAAGGCACCTTCCTATTATCCATGATAGAAATGGGGGGGAATCCTTGGTGCATATCAGTCCCAACTGATCAACCACCTATTTTGGCATTATATTGTGGGATGCCCCACTATCAAGCATGTAGTTGTGTATCACATAGCGGTCACCATACCCAGAAGTATAATGAAGGGATATATAAAAGGGCATGACTAAGGTGGGGCTTCTACTAGATGGATTAGAAGTTGAAGCTGTGAGGACATGACCCTCCCTTGTTTAGTTAGCCCAAAGGCTCTACAGATATGATCCCTATATTTAGGTATTATCATCAATTCCCCAAAGGTTATATTTATCTTCTATTTTTCCAGTTCCAGTCCTATGTCAAATTCTAATTTCTTATTTTTTGACCCACTATTGACTGGTTCAAATATTTCGGGAGGGGGTTGTTGATGGCCATCATTTGGTTTCTTTACATTGGCATGCTCCTTATCCTCAGCTATATTTTTTTTATCAACCCTAGGTATGGTTCTATTGCGTAGCCTAGTAGCATGGACTCTTTCCAGAGTTTCAACCTCTTTAGCTATGGGGATTAGTTTGCCTTGCTTTATTTGTTCAAAGTGGCTATTTGGGGATCTCTTTAAAATATTCACATCATCAAGGGTGAAGGTTGTAGTTCTATTATTAGTCCTGGAAGGTTGGATTGATTCTTCTTGAGTTGGTGGTGCTTTAATGGTCTCATCCCAAGTCCAATAGGCATTTACTCTGATTTCATCTTTAGATTCCTCCTCAAGGTCAACACCTAAATTGAGACTAAGGTATACACCATAATCAGCTATATTATGGGGCACATCACATGCTAGATAGAAGAAAGAGAAATCAGAGGCTACATTGATAGAGGTCATGGGGTTTGGGACAACATCCTGATATTTCTGGACTTCCTTCCTTTTCCAATTATTATTTGAATTTCTACCCCCCTCATTATTCTAGTTTTTGTTGAAATTCCTCCTAAAAGGTGGTCTGCCTTCATTTTGATGTTGTGAGGATTCCCCACTATTAGATTTATCTCTTTCAATTTTAGACAGGCTGATTGTTCATAGACTGGAATATTTTTGTTAACTGTGATGACAATTTATCAATAGGATCAGGTTCTAATTTTTTTAAAATGCCAAAGCCTACCTTCTTAGGTTTTCTTTCAGCTTGGCTTGGGCTAGGGTCTACCGAGGTTGGCTTCATCTTCCCACTATCTATCATATCCCTTTCTATCATTGTTGCCCTTTCCATACAAGCATCAATGGTAAGTGTGGGTTGTTGCCTGAGTTCATAGTTGAAGTCACCAGGGAAGGCATTCTTGTAGAAACATATAGACTGGTGATCATTAGGCCTTAAAGCCATAGGGATTCAGTTTCTCAACTTGGTGAACCACCTATTAAAATCATCTACAGTTTCATTATCTTTCTTTTTCATTGTTGCCAACTCGGTCAATAGGGACTGTTCATTCTTTTTCTCCCCATATTTCCTAAGAAATGTAGTTTCTAAATCTTGGAAAGTGCCAATAGTATCCATAGCTAGGCTATTAAACCATTCTCTAGCATCCTTTTCTAGGGTTTTAAGGAATAATATGAGGACAACATCCTCATGCTCCACCTCTAGGATATCCATAGCATATAAAAAGTCTTTAATATGGTCTTCACCGATCACAGTATTATCCCCCAAGAACTTGGGCAAGTACTTGTGGGCTTTTGGGGGTAATGGGTTCAGGGTGAGTGGTAATATAAAAGGCCTATATCTATTAATTCACCAATTATTTAAAGGTGGATTAGCCATTGGTGTGACTGGGCCCCTCGGGATAGGAGGTACAGTGGGTGGGATAGTACTTAATGGGTGAGAAATTTTAGGAATAAAAATAGTACTATTACTACCCTGATTACTAGGAGGAACATAAACCAAAGATTTCTTTTTTCTTTTATATGTTCTAAAAAGTACTTGAGGGTTCAAAATTTTGGGGTGTAGTTCTTTTCCACTACTTCTTGTGTCCTCCAGATCAGCTCCTCATTGGTATTGGTTCTAAGTTCTTCAAAGTCTCCAGCATGGTGTGCAAAGAGTAAGAGGTGTTCTCTGGCCAAGATTGCTCAACCCAATATTTTAAATCTCACAATGGGAATATGTCGAGGGGAGTAATATAGTAGAAATATTTAAAGGATCCTCCCCAGAAATGGCACCAAAAATTATTGTGGGGATTTCTTGCTTACCTCCTTAAGCTTTGTCACGTCAAAGGAATCCTGAACATCATAACGAGTATTGTAGACTCTAGTGGATCTACCACTTTGACCTAGGAATAGATTATCTAATGACTCTAGATAGATTAGGTCGAGTAAGGAAACCCCAGATAGTGGGTTCATATATTTACCATTTTAATGCAATCACCCATGTATTACCAGATTAAATGATATTATATTATTTTAATTATTTTGTGACCAAACCAAGCATTTTTAAAACACATCAAGACCAGATCGGTGCCATGTCCATTGGGTAGTCATAGTAGATTTTATATTTAATGACTCAGAAAAGAAAAGGAAAGGAGAACTAGTTTGTTTTCATTCATTCAAATAATGTAATCAATAAAAATGATTAAACTAGCGAAGGAAAGCGTCATTCATACATTCAAATTACTATAATATATAAATGAGTAGACACATAAACCATAACACAAGAATTTCCAGGAATGGAGTTGGATTTTGTATTATAAAATAATTTTACATAAAATCCTGATAGAATGCTTGGGTCTTATATGGTATTAAGTACAATGCCTCCCAAGTTTGAATATCACAATTGAGGGCTGTTTCTCTCCATCCTGATTATAGTGATGCAAGAGTCTCCAACTCTGACACATCCACAAGAAATGATCTCAGCAGATGAAGCTTCCTAGACGGTCCCTAGAAATGGTAGAAGGAAAGGGGGTGGTAAGAAAGATAGAAAAACATAGACAAAGGGAAATACGACTAACTTTTAGACACAACTTATACCTGGAATTTTCTCTCTCAGAGGTTTGATAAAAAATTTACTACTATAGTGGTCTCCCTTATATAGTGTCGGTTGATCGAGTGGGGTTGTAACTATTTCCTCTAGCTGGATCAATCTTGCTCCCTCCAAAAGTAGGATGTAATAAAAAATGGGCACGTAGCCCATGTCTCTCTATCTATGCAGGTGGTGGCTATGGTTGTGTATCATCTCCCCCACTACCCTGGGCTGGCGGTTGCACTGCACTCGACTCGTGTGCTCCTGGTGAACTGGGCCCCACCCCTCCTCTTTCAAGGTCTTGTATACTTTGGTCAATGTAGTTCCACACCTCATCATGGAATGTTAAAGTAAATAATAACAATTTAAGATCCTATATGGCTTTGTTCACCCTTTCTCTGGCCCATTCCATGGTGTTCTTGGTGAAGACACATAGGTGATCCACCATTTGTACTAAAGCTATAAATTGCTTTGATAATTTTACATTAGGACCAAAGTCAAAATTTTGTATTTTGTGGAGCACAAACTCCTTGATGTCAGGAGCTTGAATAAACTCATCGAGTTTGAAACCACAATCTTCAAGTTCATCCTCGACCTCTCGTTTGGCGTCGACCACCTCTTGGTTCCACAGGAGCCAATTTTGTCTATTCTATAGGAAGACAAAAACTTTGGCATACTCCTCGGTAAAGAAACAGATAGAACCATTTTCCAATGTAGCTATCATCCTATCGATTGCTACGTAATTCTCCCTGAACCTCTTATATATAGGAAATATGGTATTCACTCTCTGATCTGCTTGTTGTAATCGATCATGCAAGAGGCCAACAATGTGCCTGGTGGCATAGATGTCATAAAATATGGACTCAAAGTCCTCCATTTTTCTCATCATTTTCTCCTTCATTTCCTATTTGAATTCTTCTACAGACCCAATTTGATCACTGGCCTGTATAGCAATGGCCTGGGAAGGAGCTGGCATTTGCTTTAATTGATCAACCTCAGCTTGGAGCTGCTACACTTTGAGCTATAGTTGCCCTACCTCTGCAACCTTGGCCTTTAAAACTTCCATCTCTTTCTCTACTACTTCTACCACCTGCACTTGGGAGGCTACATGGGACTTCATCATATCCATCGGACTAGCCTCCACCCTCATTACACCTTTATCGACATCAATGGTGGCTTCTTTTAGGCTTGGTGGTAAAGGGATGTCAAATATAGCGATGGACACATTGCATGTTTTCTGTATAGCTATCCCCCGAGGCCTACTCACTCCTTTACTAGGATACCTTTGCTCCTCTATATCTTGTATTTGGTCTTCTTCATCAGTAGTGAATTGGAGCATGTCCCTCACTCTTGCCAGCATGAAATTTTTAGTGTTCATAGTAGAAGACTCAACTCTGGCTTTCTTCCTGGTGGGGGATAATGAGGGACTTCTTTCTTGGACTTCATATTCTCTAAGTACATTGGATAATCCCCCTACTTCTTGTATTTTATTTAAAGCCTTGGGGGAATTGGGACGCTCTTCTTTGTTGACTACCAAGGTGGTAGAGAAAAAAGAGGGTTGGCCCACTGCCACATCGGTCTGCTTGAATGGACACATCAACATTTGAACCGATGAAGTGAGACTTTGTGATTGTTGCGAGGAGTAAGTGACCAGCTCCTTCCCTTTTGAGGTGGTAGCGGGAGAACTAGAGGAAGAGGGAATTTTTTCTATTCTTGTTGTGCTTCACCCACTATTTTCATCATGACCTCAAATAGGTCAGTATCTTGATGGACAATCTAGAAAGTGGGGTCCTCGAATTCTTCTAGGGGAGCAGCTGGGACCAGTGGCACCACCTTGTCCACTAAAAATTCTCGGTGTAGTCTTAGCTTGGAGCCATAATATCCAACTACCTCTAGCCTACTATAAGGTCTTCTATCCATTTTTCATACCCCTTCAAATGATCAATTTTCTTTGATGGCCTTCAACATATCATCTTCAAAGTTGTCCCCCTATGAGTAACTTGTAGGAGAGCAAGCTTGCCAACAACAACCCACCTATGGTGGCCCTCGGGATCATAGGGTCTCCACGTAATCATGAGGAAGTAGTAGGTATCCATGTTCCATATGGCCCACAACATTGCAAAGTGGCATAAATATGTATAAGGGCCCATCAAGCAAGGAATGGGAAACCATGGCACACTCCCCTTCTTCCTGAGGTATCTAATTTTAACCTCCTTAGACAATATATTGGGTTATCTCCAGGATAGCAATTGAGGTTGGGCAATGCCTTTGGGGGTAACTTGGAACCATATATTATGATATAAGAGAATTATTCCATATAGAAGAAATATCCTACCCTGGCTTCATGCAAAAAGTTTCTCACCTGACCCCAAGTCTATCAGGTTCAATTCCACACAGGTGGGTGTGTACCACTAGGAGGATGTTTCCAAATAAGGTTGCGTAACTTGAACACCCTTCTTGTATACATAGTAATACATCCTGGATAGTGGCAGTAGTTACTCCTCCAAATCGAGTCACCAAAGCTTTGTCAAATTGTGCTATAACCAAATGAATAAAAAATGAGTAATAGGAAAATGGAGGGAGCTCTTCTTTATCAACCAGCATGGGTACCTACAATTTCACCAACTCCCTATCCATGTTGTCACTAGTGACATCTTCTCATCGATAGAGAGGCATTTTATTAGTCCTATTGCACTATATAATTAGGAACATGACTTCTTTTGTAATCAGCTCTAGATTTTTGGTGCCTAGCACCAGGTTGATCATATCAACATAATCTTGTGCCTAGAGCCTGAGGAGGAATTTATGAATTGGGAAGCTAGGAGACCTGCATTTGCCTCTCTTCAAGAGCATATTTTGGAATGTAGTGTTTAGCATGTAATTTTCTTGGAGGGTGAGCGTGTGAAAGTCCAGGACCCACCAGGTTGTAGTGATCCTGAACACCCTCCCAATTATATCGATTGTTAGTCTAGCCATGACTTGATTCCTATGGTCACGAATGATTCTACTTTTGGATTTGTAGGCCACTACTAACCATGCTATGAATTCTAAGGAGTGGTACACCCTCGAGAAATTTAACAGACCCAAGTTGGTATTCCACTTGTTGTAAAATAGGTTGGGCTCACTACTATCCCACTGCGCCCTCATAAACATACTCCTTAATAACATGGGGTGGTGTTGGCTATCTTCCTCAGTAGGATTAAAACTATAAATTGTTACTCCTTCCACCTCCCGCTACTGGTCTGCCATAAAATCTATATCTAAATTATGTGGATTCATCAGTGCCTTCGGGTCCTGGGCTCTCCCTACCCTTTTGGTAATTGGTCACAACCCAGTAACTCTCCCAATTCGGGTCTTAACATTGGATACTTCCGCTATGATCACGTTGGTATAAGCCATTGTAATGTGTCTTCATGAACAAAAAGGGTTTTGAAAAAAAGTGCTTGACCTCATATAGAAATATCTTTTCATGCACAATTATGCTAATGGCATGGGGGGGAGGTCTACCACATTCCTTTTAAAGAACCAACATTTAATTTGTGTAGGTGGTGCATGCACTTTTTCATTCATTGGCACTTTATGACTGGTAGTGCCACGAAGCTGGGTGCACCATGTCATCCTCCTTGTTGGTTATGGGTTGGCTACACTTTATGCCCACTTGATTTAATTATGGCATAGGGAGATCTTGGGACACGTCTCAACTTTTGATTCACTCGAGCAAGGCACGCTCAAGTGAGGCGCATAGCTTTTTAGTAGGAGCACATAGAAATTGTGCCTCATTAACACTTCATGTGTATCACATAGGACTGGGCACATAGATTCATGCACCT
The DNA here is from genome assembly GCA_028583015.1 of Wollemia nobilis. Lineage (NCBI taxonomy): Eukaryota > Viridiplantae > Streptophyta > Pinopsida > Araucariales > Araucariaceae > Wollemia > Wollemia nobilis. The sequence goes on from JAQPPZ010002998.1 coordinate 3,628,037, forward strand.
ATAAAAACATGCACTCCATTGGGGGAGTGGAGCACACGAACCTCAAATTAAGCATACGACCTTGTGCACCCAAAAAAACCTCATGCAATCCAAGGGAGTGGAGTGCACATATCAAAAATGGGTGCATGAGATCGTGCACCCTCAAGACCCTCGTGCACTCCACTCTCTAGTGGAGTGCATGAAATTGAATGTGGGTTCATGACTTCATTCACCCATCTAGACCCTTTGCACACTTCATTGGAGTGGAGTGTGTGGACACAATTTGGGGTACATGAACTTGTGCACCCTTTGGGACTTCGTGTGCTCTATTGGAGTGGAGCGTGTAGGCTGGGTACTGGGCGCACAAACTTGTGCACCCCAAAGGCTCTTTCACACTCCATTTGGGTGGAGCACGTGAGGAGTATCAAGGCATATGAAGGCATGCACCCTTAGGATTTTTTGTGTGCTCCACTTACCGTGGAGCGCACAACTCTAGACGGGTACACGATCTTGTGCACCCATAAGGACATTTGTGCACTCCATTGGAGTGGAGTGCATAGACTCAACTTGGGGTGCATAGAGTCATGCACCCTTAGAGAACCTCACATGCTCCATGCTCCCATGGAGCACATAGACTCAAAGTTGGGTGCACGGTGTCGTGCACCCCTTATACACTTTTGTGTGCTCCATTACCTGATTGAGTGCATGGGCCAAGGTCATGTGGATGACTTCATGTGCTCAAAGGAACTTTCACATGCTCTACTTGTGAAGTGCATGGGCCTAAATTAGGGTGCATAATCTTGTGTACCCTTAGAATTTTTGTGCACTCCACTCGAGAGTGGAGCGTACAGGCTCAGACTTGGGTGCACCACCTTGTGCACCCTTCGAAAAAAGAGGGAATGCAAAAAAAAACAAAAAATAAAAGGGAATGGTATTCCATTGCTAACAATTACTTTAGTCTTTCTATTTTTCCTCAAAATTGACCAAATACCATGAAAGAGGATTTGGTACGATCCACCTATTATCCTCTTCTCTTAGTGTTCCCCAAATTTCTAACCAATCAACTACTTTATTTCCTTCTCTATCTATATGAAGTATTTGACCTCATCAAATTGTCTAAGAATCTAACCTCTTGTATAATTTCATTTACCTACCAACCTATATTGTTCCTTTCTTTAATACTATTGATTATATTCAATGAATCCTTCACTACCAACTTCTTAATTTTCATATCTTTTGCCAACTTGATTCCTTCATTCATGTACTACTCTAACTTTTGCTACATGACTAGTTAGTAATCCATAGAGCTCAACATATACCCCCATTATAACTTTCACTACATTTCTAATGACACCCCCTCCTACTTCCCTTGGGTTTCCCTTTGATGCACCATCAAAATTCAATTTCATCAATGTCTTCTTTAGTTTTTTCCATCTTACTTCTTTTCTACTTATCTCTTGTAGTGATTTTTTTCATTTTCCTACAAGTGTCCACCATTTCCTTGCTATATTTTCTTCTTATTTATTCTATCTACTAATTTCTATTTTTATGATAGAGATATTGTCAATAATGATACCTTTAATACACTACATCTTCTATATATTGATCTTTGATTCCTAAAAACTTTCCTATTCCTTTCTAGTCATATTTCCCAAGAAAAATGGAATGGTGTTAAATCCCATATGGTATTAGTGTCTTACCTTTAAATGGTATCTCCTATTGTTGTATCTATTCCAAGTTGTTGTCAGGCACCATCCAGAAAATGGTTAATTCTTGCATTATCCCTAAAAAAACTTCCATTGAGTACTTGCTTGCATTGTAGGAAGTTGTGATTTAGTGATTTTTCCTCCTCACATAGTGAACATCTATTAGTTATTTTAAACCCTCTCTTTCTAAGGTTATTCATTATTTCAATTTTTTTTTAGACTTCCAGCCACAAACATATTATCATTTTTGGCATTGTCCTTTTATTCCATATTTTTTCCATGGGAATCCATATTTTGGCTCTACCATCCATTCTTCATTATCTAATCTAGCACTAAATTCACCCTCTTCATGATTTTCAGTTATTATGGTATCTTCCTTTATAAGATTAATCAAGAGGTAAGATCTTAGTTTGAGATTGAGCTTATCATACACTTATCATTTTCAAAATTACCCTCCAACTTATTCAATCCTATGCTTCCTTATTTCCTCTCTATAAATTGCTAAATGTTTCTTTCATACTTCCTTTCTACATCATCACTAATTATTTGCATTATGTTATCCTTGACTAATGGGACATTATCCAACCATGCATCCTCCCAACTATTGTCTTTATATCCTTTTTCAATTTTTATTTTTCCCCTCTCCATAGGACCTCATGGTTCTTACTATATGATTCTAGATTACTAATCCCCTACATGGATATTCAATTGTTAACATTATATCTCATTCATTTCTATTCACATATTTACTCTTTAAACTATTCACTTACAATACCTCACTCTTCTACATTATTCTCCATCCTAGTTTCATTTCCAATACTTTGTTCATAATATTTTTACTTCTTAATCCTATATCTCCTTATAGCCTTGGCCTACATAGCCTTTCCCATGATAATAATGGAATTCTATTTTTATCTTTTGTTCCCAACTATATGAATCTCTTCTTATTTCTTTCCACTATATTCATTATTTTACTTAGAATTTTGAACATTAATAGCAAGTACATTAGAATATATTATAGTGTGCTCTCCAATAATTGCACTTTTCTTACTTGGCTTAGGAAAGAAATTTTCCAACCTATCAATTTTTCTAAAGCTTGTTCACTAACGAATCCCACATATTGTTATTTCTTATTCCTATTTTCTCATATTTTTGGATATAAAGCTTTCGAAAAAATAGAATTCCCTATTCCCAAGGAATTAGCTTGGGATAATTTTTTATTTTTATATGCCCTCCATAAGGCCTCAACATGTTTGTGCTTGGAAATCAAAATCAAATTTCTTATGGATGATAGTTTATATAGATTATGATATCATATTTAGAGATACTCTTTATTTTTTAGATTCAAGAGCAAGTGTAAGCCAAAAGTGAGTCTTACCTTTTTATATTTTATAAATCAAGCAAATGTTATGAGCATGAGCAAGAAGAAAAGTATAAGGAAGAAGAGAGAACCACTTTTCTTGTTGCATATCTTAGGGAAAATTCAAAAAATAAATTATTATTTTGAATCAAATATAGATTGAATGCTAGGAAAGTCATCTTTGAAATCCCTAGCTAGATATAAGGATGCACTAGTTGGAAGTATGGATACCCTAGTTTTGGATAAGAAGAATATTTAACCTATGGCAAACAACATCCAGGTAGTAGATATTACACCAAAGTGATTAACAAGGATGACATTATAGATCATGATATAATTGTTCTTTAAAGCAAAGGTTTAATACGTAAATTCCATGGATAATAACTAGGGTTTTCAAAGATTCAAAATTGAATCAATGTAATTGGGGATCAAATTCAAATTACTCCATTAATTTACTTCTAAAATAATTGTATTTGATCATCATATCTAGTTTGGAGATCAAGGATAAAATAATGGATGGTAACCCTTAGTATAGGGATATAGATGTGTTATATTTAAGACAATGGATTGGGTTTATATGAATATTGAGACTATTAAAATAATTTGTATGTAGATTAGGATTTTTGGACTTCATTATTAGCTTATCAATAAGGAGGATTTTAAAAATATTGGCAATACTCTAATGGAATTAATTGAGGGACCAACTAATAAAGAGCAAATACATATCATATACACCTGAATACGTGTCTCCATGGATAATCCATTAGCATCAAATTTAAATCAATATAATGGTATCAACAAGTGGATTATAAAAATATTGCATTTCAAAATGACAAATGTAATGAGACTGGATACATGACAATAAATTGCAAAGTGAAAGTGATGGAGAAATAGATGAATTTTTTTGGGCATGATACAAACTTCAATATAAAGCAAGGAGATTGTATCATAGTACAAGCTAGGTTAAATCAAATATTTCCCACTCCAAAAAAATTGGTAAAACAAATTTTACTATGTCATCGAGTGATGAAGGCCATTACAATTTTCTCAAATTAAACATTAGAAGAAATATTTTACACAAGGAATGAGGAACTATAGTGTGATAGAATTTGTGTAATTTGATCTTGTTTAGTCCAAGGTCAAAAGTATGAAGAAGTGCTTATGAGAACCATCTATGTAATCTATGGGCATGTGATTATGTAATTATATGGAATTCATAATTTATGTAAGCCTATAGGTCCCTTTCAAATTTCACCCTTAGTGGCATGGTTAATACATCTAAAGGAATGGCCTTGCTTAAAAGGGTAATCTATATACAAATTAATAAATATTTTCCTCGAAAGAAATATTTTTTTTATAGTAACTATATATTAATTTGTATATTTACAAGAAATATTTATTGTTTTATTTTTTAATAGGTTGAAAATTTGGAGGCACGTCAAGAGCCACCCATCCCATAAATTGAACTTGGATATCTACTAGGATAGCCCACTACCTTTTACCATTGTGATCTCCCTATCAAGACAAAAAATATTTATTGTTGACTAAATATTTTAATATAATTCAATTGTATTATTTTCATAGTTCGTGTTTAATTAGTATTCTTGTTCACAAAAACAAGACATATATATATATATATATAGAGAGAGAGAGAGAGGATTTTCTAGATATTTATTTTGAGTCAAATATTTTTTAAAATTTCCTTTACACGCATCAATATATTATTCAATCTAAATCTTGTAACAAATTATCAATAATTAAATTAATATAGTTTGCATCAAATTTATACATATATTAGTAGTAATATACTTTGTATTTGGGGCATCTTATTTTTTATTTTTCCTCATCTATTTAAAGTACTTTAGTTTGTGTATAATTTATACATATTAGAGTAGTAACATACTTTTAAACTAGATGGGACACAATATTTTATAATGAAGAAGATAGAAGAGGTCAAGTTTGATCCAAGTAAATCATTTTCATTTTATCAAGTCAAAGAAAAATAATCTTGCTGTAGTAAAGTAGTAGTGTATATTTGGTCACTTGAAATTTAGAGTTTATAAGCCAACATAATAAAGTAGAATAGATGATATCAATTTTAATTTAGGGTTTCTATGACAATGTAAGAAATTAATGTAAATGATGCTTCTTACACTTTAGGATTTCTATAAAAACATAAAATATAAAGTCTTTTCTAGGTTATATATTGCACTAAAATTCTACAACATAGAATAAACCTATAGATAATATGAACAATTCAAAAAAATAGAAGAGATTGATGAGGATGAAATCATTGACAAAAATTGAAAAAGGAGAGGAATACCTTAAAAATAAATAGAAGGATAAAGGAAAAATTAATATTTAACATCTATGAGTCTATAGGCCATATGAGATGACCCTCATGGAGGATGTTTTTTAACCAATATATGATTATTCAACCATACTCTAGTTACAAAATCATGGTGTACAACCCTATCCCCTACAATACTCAATCCTTAGACCTCTATTCAAAGTTCCAAAGTATCCACCATTAGTCCATTCAAGTTTTACACCAAAATTAAATATCACTAATGTCAACAAGAAGTGGGGTTAAGCCTACAAGCAAGAATAAAAGGTGATAGTAAAAATATTATCCTATAATATTCAATCTATAAATAAGATCATCAGAAAGGAGTTACAAAGGAATTAATAGGTTGTTATTGTTCTAAACTTGTTATAATACAAGAAACAAAATTAGGTAGTAAGTAATGTAATGATGCATTAAAAATTATTTGAATATATGGGATTATCTATAAAGTTATATTATAGGATTTCTAAGAGGTACTACAAGGCAATTTCAAATAAGATAAATAATTACTAGAAGCAAAAATAATTATGTTAATGGCATTTTTTTATATGAAATTGAATAACATGTGTTTATACTTAGAGGGGGGTGAACAATATACAATACAACTTTTTGCTTTTTAATCCAAATAATAGCATCAACATTACTAAAGTAGTAAACATCACAAAAAGCATCACACACATGAGAGACATGATTTTTACGTGGTTCACCCAAAGATGGATACCTCCATGGAGAAAATATTTCTTATAATTTTTTCTCAAATAAATTCTCTTGGGAATCCTTTCCCTAAAATGTTTATGGACCTCTTTCCAAAGGAGATGTTGATCCCCTAACTCAATTTCATGGATCTCTATCCATAGGAGAACTCCTTATCCTCTGCTCTGGCTAGTGATCCTCTAGAATACTACTACCTCCACTACACTGGCTTATGGATCTCTCTCCACTAAAGACTCTTATACCCACTTAGAAGACCTATCCTCACTGTCCTGGCTTATGGATCTCTATCCACTGTAGACTATTGTCCTCTCTACTCTGTCACCTCCAAATATTTGCACTAAACTCTGCTCCACAAGTCCACATAGAACTTGCTCAAATATACTCAACAAGTCCACTCAGAACCTGCTCAACAAGTCCACTCAGAACATGGTCAAATATGTCCAACAAGTTCACTCAGAACCTGCTCAAATATTCCCAACAAGTCCACATAGAACTTGTCCAAATATTCTCAACAAGTCCACACAGAACTTGTCCAAATCTGCTCAACAAGTCCACACAGAACTTGTCCAAAAACTCAAAGAAACATAAAGAGACTTGTTAGATACCCAATATGTTTCAACTCAATGCTCATTCACTTTCTCAACTCAAATCAGAATATAGAATAGTTTGTTTTATGGAACTTGAACAATCACTTCACACATCCACTTGACTAGGCTCAATCAACTCTACTCAACCAATTACTTAATAAAACACTTAATTCTCATAAAACCTAGTCCAAGCATATAACCACCAACTCAAAATATTTTTAACAATGCTCAACAACAAATCTCACATAACAATGATACTCATGTTCTCTTCAAACTCTAGTTCAAGTTCTTTGTACAACAACTCACTTCAACAACAATGCTTATAAAACAAGGTTTTAACAACTCTTTATTCTATAATGTTGGCAATTTTGGGTTTGAGATCCTAGCTTCTTGTCTATGAGTTGTCATTGATGTCAAAAGGAAATGGCATTAATGTTAAGATGATGTGTTGGCTTCAAAGGTGGAAGATTCCAAGAGAATATTTTTAAGAGAATCCGGAGAGATTCCATTGGCAAGGGTTTTTCATTAAAACCAAACCGGTTTTTATTAAAACCAAGTTGGATAGGGTTTTTATTAAAACCAAGTTAAATGGTTTTTATTAAAACCAATGGAGTTTCTCTTTATTATTTATTTAATTATTATTTAAAACCCTTCAAGTTTTTAATTAATTATTATTTTCGCCGACGTCAAGGTGTCTTCGAAGAGACTATTTATTCTCCAACTCCTAAGGTTGGAATGCTAATTAATTCGAAATTCCCCAAATGCAATTTGTGGTTTTTGTGCTCTATATTCACTGTGATCGAAGGAAGACTTAGAAGCACGTGCGGTTGAAAAGTCTTCGGGAGTTTTTTTGTTTTCGAGGGTGAAGTGGAGGGAAGTTCACTTGTGAACTTCGTAGCCCGCGTGGGCTAGTGGCAGTGAAGGCTGTTTTTGGGCGCTGCATTGGTGGAGGTCGCCATTTTGAGTCTCGCGGGGGTGCTTTGCTAGAGTAACACATGTTTTTATTAAAAAGTCTTTATGCCGTGAAATTCAGAGTTTCTTGGACAGCGATTTATAAGGTGTGATTAAATTTTATGAGTTTTGGCTTTTGTGATTAGCATTGAATAAAATCTTAGGAGAAATAAGGGCATATTTCTTTGGATGTATTTTTAAGATTATTCTTTGCTATGCTAAAATTAAAAATGGAGGTATAAGGTGTGAGTCTATGATTGTTGATTTATTGGCATGTTATGGTGGTTGTGTTTAAAGAAGTGAAGCTAAAAGGTGTAATAAAGGAAGTTTATATTATTGCTCATTTCTTTTTATTCTAACCCTAACTTGGTTGGAAGTTTGAGAGTTTTGTGTCATGACAGATTGAAGGTTCAATTATCTTCTACTCCAATAAGGTATGGGCACATTCTTCTTATGAGTATGATTGGTGTATGTTTTCTAAAATAAGGTTGGAGTGAAAAGGTATTCTACTAGGTATCCTTTGACTAGGTGTAAATCCTATTTTTTGGTTTGTTGAAGACTACTTATGCATTGTTATCCTTAAGGAGAGTTTTTGGTGAATGCATAATTTCTAGTTTGAGATAGTGGAAGCTTTGTGCACTAGGGTTTATATTTGTGAGTCTAGCTACTTGCATTGAGTTGGTGGAACCCTTGGTTGGCTGTTTTGATTTTGATGGTTGAGTTGCTTCCATAGAGGTTGTTTGATCAAGTTATTGCTTTACTTTATTCATGATATTGGGCTTACTCCATTGAGTTGATTTGAGCAAGTTTTTCTTTGCATTTGGTGATATTGTGTTGGTGGTTGTTTTGTTCAAATATCTTTGGATGGAAAAGGATTTCTACTTGTTTCCTTTTCTTGTGATGATTGGTTGAATGCTTCAAGGTTGATGTTGAGTTGAATGGTTTTGGTTGACTAAACCTTGTTTGATGAGCATTGTTGTTGAAACCCTAATTGATGGTGAAAAGAACATGAGTATCATTGTTATGTGATTCTTTGCATAGTTGGCAATTGTTGGGGTTTCATGTTCATGAAAGAAAACATTATATCCTATCCATTTCAGATATTGAGTTGAGTTTTCAGATTTGAGATTGAGATTGAGCTGAGTTGATTTGAGTTGAGTTTTGAGATTGGGATTTGAGTATAGAACATATTGAGTCTCTAACAATTCTCTTTATGCTTCTATGAGTTTGACAAATCACATTGGGTCTCTAAAAATTCACTTTATGATTTCCTACTAAGAAATTTTTTCTTGGTGAGCTTGCTGAGTTTTTGGACAGGTTCCAATGGGAATTTGTGAGCTATTTTTGGACAGGTTTCGGTGGAGTTGTGAGCAGATTTGGACAGGTCCTAGCACAGGACTTGTGATCTGAGTTTGATAGTTCTAGCAGAGAACTTGAGGATAGAGGTGCATTGGTTCTATGAGAAGAACCTGAGGACAGATTTGGCAAGTCTTTGAGAAGGCTTGTATGCAGAGGATTGATTTGTTTAAGAGTTGGATAGATCTGACAGAAATAGGAAGACTTGTACTAGATCGACTGACTATGTTTGGTATAGTTTGCTGAGCTACTATCAACGTGATCATAGAAGGCAGAGGTCTCTTAGGCTAAGCATTGAGGACAGGAGGTCTTCGATGGAAAGGAGTTCCACGTTCTGGCAAGAGGTAGAGGCAGTTGATCTTCTGAGGGATCATTTCCAGAGTAGAGGGGAAGGTATCTCCTTTGAGCAGAGGCTCATAAATTCTAATTAGGGGAAGGTATCTCCTTTGAGCAGAGGCTCATAAATTCTTATTGGGGGAAGGTATCTCCTTTAAACCGAGGCTCATAAACATTGTAATTGGGAAGGATTCCCAAAGAACTTTGAGATAACTTTTAGAGAAAAGTTTTGTGGACGTAGCCCAGCCATTCTGGGTGAACCACGTTAAAATTGGTGTCTCTTTATGGATGATATTATGCATTGCTTTGATATTGCTTTGGCTATATTGCTTTACTATTTTTAAGTATAAAGGAAAAAGTAAAAAGAGGTCTTATACTATTCACCCCCCCCTCTCAGTATAAGCTTGTGTTCTTCAATTGGTATCAGAGCGGGTGCCTTCGAAAAGTTTAACAGCTTGAAGGAAAATATAGTAAAGAACACAATGGATCATTCAAGTGGCAATGCAGCACCTATTCTTGATGGGTCAAATTTTGGTCTTTGGAGTGCAAGGATGAAGGTTCATCTAATGGCACTTGGGAATGAGGTTTGGGAAGTGATTGAATATGAGTACACTATTCTTGAACATGGTCCTAATACTAAAGAAGAAAGGCTCCTACATCACAACAATTCAAAAGCAATGAATGCAATCTTGAAAGGCTTATAGAAAGCAGATCTCACCAAAGTGATTCACTGCAAGACATCTAGTGAAATGTGGAAACATTTGAAGGTGGTTCATACAGGTGATACAAATGTCAGAAAGGCCAAGTTGAGACACTTTAAAGGTATGTTTGAACAACTCAAGATGAATGATGATGAAAATATTAGTGACTACATGCTTCGTATGGATGAGGTTGTTAACTCCATGAAAGACTTAGGTCTTGAGCTTGCTGAAAATGATGTTTGTGATAAGATTTTAAGATCTCTTCCTAATAGATTTAGTGAAAATATTTTTGCTATTGAGGAAGCTAAATATTTGGATAAGTTGAAAAAGGATGAGCTCCATAGTATACTTGCAGCATTTGAGTTGAGAACTCAAGTGAAGGTTGATGCCAAGAAAGAGGCAGCTTTCAAGGCTACCAAGAATTCCAAGGGTAAACAGCTTCAAGATAGTGATGAGTCTTCTAGTGATGAAGAGGCATATTACAAACAAGAAAGGCAAGTTCTCTAGAAAGCACAAAAGTATGAAAAATATAAGATGTTTCAATTGTGGAAAGTTTGGTCATTATGCTACTGATTGTATTGTTCCCAATAATGAAAGTGATGAAGATAAACAATATTCTAAGAGCAAGGATTCTGAAAAGCACAAGCATCACAGGAAAAACAAATATGAGCACAACAATCAAGGAAAGAGGTATTCTCACAAGCACAGGAAGAGTTTCTACCTAGACAAAGCAAGTAAGTGTTCTAGTAGTGATAGTGAAATTTCTTCAAGTGATAATGAAAATGAGATGTTGTTCATATCAAAAAAAGAGGAAGAACCAAAACATAGATTCATTATCATGAAATGTCTTAGATGTGGAAATTTTGGTCACCTTGAGGATGATTGCACAAATAATTATTTGGTTTCTAGTATGTATGAGGATGCTTCAGAAAACTATAAGGAAGATGCATGTATGGTTTTTGAAAAGGGTAGCACCTCTAGTGATAAGAAATCTAAAAAAGGCTTTGATGATTCAAAAAGCAAACAAATAGAGGAAGATATAGAGGAAGGTGAAGTAGATCTTGAAGGTGAACTTATTAGTGCTCTTAGTGCTTTGAAAAATGAAAGAAAGAAGAATGCTAGACTCAAGGATAAGTTAGATGAATGTTTTATGGAGAGATATGATCTTATAGAAAGTCTTGACTTCTCTATGGCTAAGACACAAGAACTCAAGGATGAGTTAAAGTCTAAGGTTCTTGAGTATAGTGAGTTAGAACATAAAATGGCTTCTTTGAAAGAGGAAACTAAAGAGTACAAGGATAAGCTTTATATGTTTCAAGATAGCTCCAAAAAGGTTAAGTCACTCATCAAAGGTCAAAGAAAGACAACAGATAAAACAGGCCTTGGTTTTTTTAATCCACACAAGGAACAAGTTGGAGAGTCTAGTAAGAGACTCCAAAAAGAAGAGAGTTCTGATGAGGAAAGTATTTCAAAAAAATAGTCCTTGAGTGATAGATGCACAAAATAAAAAAATAGGAAACAGAAAAAGGGGAGAAAGTTTATAGGACCTAGGAAGTCAAATCTAGGAAAGTTTAATGGTAGATGTTTTGCTTGTCACAGGTTTGGTCACATGGCTTCACATTGCATGACTCAAGTTAGGAAGGTAAATGACAGTTTCAGAGGTGGTAATTTATTTCAAGGGTATTGCTACTCTTGTAAACAGTTTGGGCACAAGGCAGTTTATTGCAAGGCAAATAACAGGAACAAGTTTGGTCAGAACAGGTTTGGCCAGAACAGGTTTGATCAGAACAGGTTTGGTCAGAATAGGTTTGGTCAAAACAAGTTTGGTCAGAACAGGTTTGGTCATAACAGGTTTGGTCAGAACTGGTGGATTCAAAGATCAGGTTTACCTCAGAGAAACAACATCATCAAGTGTTTCAAGTGCAACAATGAAGGTCACATAGTCAGACAATGTAGAGCTAAAATTCCAAAATACATGAACAGGAACAGTGGCATGATCAGGTCCAAGGATCAAGGCATGGACAAGAACAGGGATGAGAACAAGAACAAGAACAGTGACAAGAACAAGAATATGGGCAAAGAGTTCAAGAGAAGGCCCGGCAAGGAAGTTATAGACGCTGATGATGATCAGTGCCTAATGGGAGTTTTACTCCCACCCTGAATTAATCACCTCATTAGGAGGTGGGGGAGGGACTAAGCTAAGAGGCTCATTCTTAGTCCCGAGCCCCAAAGGTGACCCTTTGCCATTGATGACAAAGGGGGAGATATATGAGTAAGGGGGAGAGCTTCAAAGTGAAGAGGAGAGCTTCAAGATAGGGGGAGCTATTTATGTTGAGTTTCTATGTTGTTGAGAAGCATGGTTTGCCATCAATGACAAAGGGGGAGATTGTTGGCAATTTTGGGTTTGATATCCTAGCTTCTTGTCTATGAGTTTTCATTGATGTCAAAAGGAAATTGCATTAATGTTAAGAGGATGTTTTGGCTTCAAAGGTGGAATATTCCAAGAGAATATTTTAAAGAGAATCCGGAGAGACTCCATTGGCAAGGGTTTTTCATTAAAACCAAACCGGTTTTTATTAAAACCAAGTTGGATAGGGTTTTTATTAAAACCAAATTAAATGGTTTTTATTAAAACCAATGGAGGTTCTATTTATTATTTATTTAATTATTATTTAAAACCCTTCAAGGTTTTAATTAATTATTATTTCCGTCGACGTCAAGGTGTCTTCGAAGAGACTATTTATTCTCCAACTCCTAAGGTTGGAATGCTAATTAATTCAAAATTCCCCGAATGCAATTTGCGGTGTTTGTGCTCTGTATTCGCTACGATCGAAGGAAGACTTAGAAGCACGTGTGGTTGAAAAGTCTTCGGGAGTTTTTTTTTTTTCGAGGGTGAAGTGGAGGGAAGTTCACTTGTGAACTTCGTAGCCCGCGTGGGCTAGTGGCAGTGAAGGCTGTTGTTGGGCGCTGCATTTGTGGAGGTCGCCATTTTGAGACTCGTGGGGGTGCTTTGCTAGAGTAACAGATGTTTTTATTAAAAAGTATTTATGTCGTGAAATTCATAGTTTCTTGGACAGCGATTTATAAGGTGTGATTAAATTTTATGAGTTTTGGCTTTTGTGATTATCATTGAATAAAAGCTTAGGAGAAATAAGGGCATATTTCTTTGGATGTATTTTTAAGATTATTCTTTGCTATGCTAAAATTAAAAATGGAGTTATAAGGTGTGAGTCTGTGATTGTTGATTTATTGGCATGTTATGGTGGTTGTGTTTAAAGAAGTGAAGCTAAAAGGTGTAATAAAAGAAGTTTATATTATTGCTCATTTCTTTTTATTCTAACCCTAACTTGGTTGGAAGTTTGAGAGTTGTGTGTGGTGACAGCTTGAAGGTTCAATTATCTTCTACTCCAATAAGGTATGGGCACATTCTTCTTATGAGTATGATTGGTGTATGTTTTCTGAAATAAGGTTGGAGTGAAAAGGTATTCTACTAGGTATCCTTTGGCTAGGTGTAAATCCTATTTTCTGGTTTGTTGAAGACTACTTATGCATTGTTATCCTTAAGGAGAGTTTTTGGTGAATGCATAATTTTTGGTTTGAGATAGTGGAAACTTTGTGCACTAGGGTTTATATTTGTGAGTCTATCTACTTGCATTGAGTTGGTGGAACCCTTGGTTGGCTGTTTTGAGTTTGATGGTTGAGTTGCTTCCATAGAGGTTGTTTGATCAAGTTATTGCTTTACTTGATTCATGATATTGGGCTTACTCCATTGAGTTGATTTGAGCAAGTTTTTCTTTGCATTTGGTGATATTGTGTTGGTGGCTGTTTTGTTCAAATATCTTTGGAGGGAAAAGGATTTCTACTTGTTTCTTTTTCTTGTGATGATTGGTTGAATGCTTCAAGGTTGATGTTGAGTTGAATGGTGTTGGTTGACTAAACTTTTTTTGATGAACATTATTTTTGAAACCCTAATTGATGGTGAAAATAACATGAGTATCATTGTTATGTGATTCTTTGCATAGTTGGCAATTTTTGGGGTTTCATGTTCTTGAAAGAAAACATTCTATCCTATCCATTTCAGATATTGAGTTGAGTTTTCAGATTTGAGATTGAGATTGAGCTGAGTTGATTTGAGTTGATTTTTGAGATTGGGATTTGAGTATAGAACATATTGAGTCTCTAACAATTCTCTTTATGCTTCTATGATTTTGAAAAATCACATTGGGTATCTAACAATTCACTTTGTGATTTCCTACTAAGAAAGTTTTTCTTGGTGAGCTTACTGAGTTTTTGGACAGGTTCCAATGGGAATTTGTGAGTAGTTTTTGGACAGGTTTCGGTGGGGACTTGTGAGCAGATTTGGACAGGTCCTAAAAGAGGACTTGTGAGCTGATTTTGATAGTTCTAGCAGAGAACTTGAGGATAGAGGTGCATTGGTTCTATGAGAAGAACCTGAGGACATATTTGGCAAGTCTTTGAGAAGGCTTGTATGAAGAGGATTGATTTTTTCAAGAGTTGAACAGATCTGATAGAAAGAAGAAGACTTGTACTAGACCGACTGACTGTGTTTGGTACAGGTTACTAAGCTGTTGTGGATGTGATCATAGAAGGCAAAGGTCTTTTAGGCTAAGCATTGAGGACAGGAGGTCTTCGATGGAAATGAGTTCCACGTGCTGGCAAGAGGTAGAGGCAGTTGATCTTCTGAGGGATCATTTCCAGAGCAGAGGGGAAGGTATCTCCTTTGAGTAGAGGCTCATAAATTTTAATTGGGGGAAGGTATCTCCTTTGAGCAGAGGCTCATAAATTCTGATTGGGGGAAGGTATCTCCTTTGAGCCGAGGCTCATAAACATTGTAATTGGGAAGGATTCCCAAAGAACTTTGAGATAACTTTTAGAGAAAAGTTTTGTGGATGTAGCCCAGCCATTCTGGGTGAACCACATTAAAATTGATGTCTCTTTGTAGATGATATTGTGCATTGCTTTGATATTGCTTTGGGTATATTGCTTTACTATTTTGAAGTATAAAGGAAAAAGTAAAAATAGGTCTTATACTGTTCACCCCCCCTCTTAGTATAAGCTTGTGTTCTTCATATAAAACCTTGAAGCATTAACTCAAACACTCTCAAAAGGAAACCCTAATCAAGTCCTTTTCACTCCAAACTTATTTTCCAAAAAACCAATCAATCAACTCAACTTATGGAAGAATGTGCTTATACCTTTTTATTGAATATGAAGAGATCTCATAAATCTGTCACAGCCGCAAACACTTCTATGCCAAGCACAAAGAGGTTAGAAGATAAATATTTCTCACAATATAATGTAAATACTCAATTACACCTTGATACCCCTGCCTCCTTGGGTCTTAACCGAAAGTGGCATCCCTCTTGGGATGTTTTCCACAAAATAAAAATAAAAAATACTCAATTACATCTTATCACTCCAACTTTCAAAAACAACCATCAATATACATAAAATATTTATCCAATAACACCTTATAAACTCCCAACTAAAATAAACTTAATATCCACCAAAAATAACTCAAACCTCTTTGATTTAAATTAATGGCAAGAGAAACTTTGATAAAAATCAAATCTACTTTCTTTATAATTCCAATGATGTAAATCACTCATCAATAACACAACCTCTCATTTACCCTTATTACTCCACAATAATAAAAATCAATTGTCAAATGAACAACCTTTCACAAACCCTTATTACTCCAAAATAATATAAATCAAAATAATCAACTTTTCACAAACCCTTATAACTCCATAAAAAACCTTAGGCAAATAAATATTTTAATTATTAAAAAATTACCTTTGCCAATGGTGGGTTTTGAACCCTCAATATCTGCCTCCGCGAGCGCTATAGTCGTGGCTTTGACCACCGCATGCGCTAGACGCATGGTTAAGAGCTTAGACGCTCTTCCTCCTCTTTTTCCTTGGCTGGTGCACAAAAAAAGGCACATGTAAAATATTTCCCTTGGTTCTCAATACACACACCAGTCCACATGAATCGATCATGGGATTCTCAACTCCCAACACCTTCACAAAATATGCACTGCCAATGGACCACTGTGTCCTTTGAGTTTCAACCAGTATGCTCTTTCCCTTATCTATTTTCACCTGGCGCTAAAGCTAAGCAAAATTCTTGTCTTCTTCCTCAACGAATAACAATTGCACAAAAATGTTTCACTATATCACATGTAAAAACAAATGTCGAGGGGTAAGTTTTGAATATCTCCTTGACATTAATATATACATGAAATCCCTTTGTTTCTTAGACGTGGGTGCTTTTGCCTTCATAATTTATAAATTATTTAAATTCTAAGGAATTTAAATTTTATAAATTATATTTATAAACTTTAGCTTTAAAAATATTATAGCCTTCCTTGGGTTTAAACTTAAACATTTAACTTGTGAATTATTCTTCCACCATGGGTTTACCATAAACCCTCATAAAATATAATTTTTCCAACTTTTTCTTCAACTCTTCATATTGTTCTTGGTGTTGTTGATGGTATGCTCCATGGTATTAATGATTAATTTTTACCTTGACATCAATGACAAATAACTGAGCTCAAAATTTCCAATAGAAATAAGCAAATAAAGAAATTGAAATGATAAATTATATTCTCCAAATATAATTACTCTTCATGATAGATATTGAAAGTACTTTATTTTGCTTATGTCAAATTAAATAAGGATTAACATTTGCAATATTTGAATTCTTAGGGGGAATCCAACATATTTTTCTATCCTTCAAGGAAAAATGGTAGTATACTTGAATGGTCTAGATTAATGGAGGATTTTGCTTGTCAATTCCAACGACCTTTAGAATCGTATCTCTTATAGCTATAAGCATACTTGGAAAATAGACATATTGCACCAAAGTCATGTAGCAAGAAGTTTGGACATATTTTTCCTATCTAATAGGTGATTATAAATAAAGTATAAAATATATTCAAACATTTTTCTAAGAAATATCATATTACTAAACCATTCTCCTGAGATTTAATATACTCAATAGTGATGGTTATCCAAATCAATTTTGTTTTTAGTACATTTGGATCCAATGCCTTTATTTATTTTAAAGGGTTATGTTATGGTGTGATGAGAAGGATCAATAAGTATAGGTTTATTTAAAATATAAAATTTTTAAAGGTATCGATGAATATTTGGAATATCAAGTCCTTTAGCAACATATTTAGAAGAAATGAGAAAATTAAATACAATACTTACTTTTATAAAATATTGTAGAAATAAATAGAATGGAGCAAAAATGTTATAAGAAAAATAATTACTCAAGAAAGGTGATAATAATACCATATTTTTCATGTTACTACCAAACCATATTTGCCCTTTCATAAAATCAAAAAAACATTTCAATCCTAGATGAAAAAAGTATTGAGGAAGAAGTGATTAGGAAAGAAGTACTATAACACATCAAATATAATAAGTTAGGCAAGATAGGAAGGACTAGGATTATGTTTTATAAAATATTACATCCATTATCATAGAAATAAATAAATATTGACAAAAATATCTTGATGGAGAAACTATAAAGCCAATTTTCTATTTTGACCCTGATAAGTGTTATGAACCTTACAATAAAATAAAAGTACATCCATCTAATAATGGAATAATAAAATAAAATGAGCTTGAAATTAACAATATTTCAAGATGAAATGGAAATGCAATATATTATATTTTAGAAAACAAGAACACATTACAAAATCTTAGACCTCTTTGAGGGGGCAACCTCCTTGGAAGTAGAGCTTAAATACAATATGTTTTTTTCAATACCACCTTACCTTTCTAAACACTCTTTGTAACCCTAACTATAATGCTCAAGGATCAGCTTCACATGCAAGTGGTCACCTAATATAGAATCTTATACCAAACAAGTAGTTAAATTATTTATAATGGTAACATTAAATGGTCCCACTTGTCTATGAACCTCAAATGCCATATACACATTATAAAATATTACATAATGTGTTTAATATGAGATCCTAATGTTAGGAAGAGGGTCATTATATAGTAAGGTTAGGATGAGGTCCTAACATACCCTTCCCTTCAAAAATATTTGTTCTCAAAGCTAGACATGATGAAAATGTTGTTGTAGCTACTAGAGAGCTCTCATGTGGCATATTTTAGTCATAGATCCTACCATTGGACCAAAGCTTTAGTGATTTTTACAGTTATGGAAAGTGTGGGTTCTTTAGTCCAAAATTCTATTAGGGTCCAAGATGATTGAGCCTTCATCATCTAACTCAGGGAGTGGCAATTGGACTTGAATGTGATTGTTGAGTACCTTCTTGAGACAAGAGACATGGAATATTAGATGGATTTTTGAAGAAGGTGGTATCACAAGCTCATAGGACACTTGTCCAATCCACTACAATATTTGGTAGGGTCTATAAAATTATGTTTCCAAAATTTTATTAGCACAAAGTTGTATGAAATATTATTTGGAGGGTTGGAGTCAAAGAAAGATTATATCACCTACATTAAATTTGCACACAAAATGGTGTTTATCAGTTTGTTGTCACATCTAATTTTGACCCATCACCAAGTTCTCCTTCAATTGCTACAAAAGTTGGGCATATTTCTAAAGAGTTGCATCCACCGTATAAAATTTATAGTTTCTAGAAAGATATGAAAAGGATGATGGAGGTGGGCACCCATAAACTAACTCAAAAAGAGATATCCTAGAAGTTGTGTAGAATGAAATGTTGTACCACCATTCATCCAAAAATGGCCACATAGTCCATTGTGTTGGGTGTTTATCGATAAAATAAGGAAGGTATATTTCCAGGCACTTGCTAATATTTAGTTTACCCACCCATCTATGGATGGTAGGATGAGTTCATTTGAAATTGAGTTCCTTGCAGTTTAAATAGTTCTTTCCAAAATCAACTAGTAAAAGTGAGATCACGGTAAAAAAAAATGGATTGGATATACCATAGAGTTTGAAAATGGGGTCCATGAATATTTGAGTAATGGTGGAGGTATGGTAAGGATGGGTGAGGGAACATAAATAATCATGCTTTGAAATATGGTTCACCACCACAAGAATGATTGATTTTCCTCCAGATTTAGAAATTCCTTTAATAAATTTGATGGAACTATCATTCCATATATTGTCTGGGATTGGTAACTTTTGTAGAGTGCCTAGAGTATAGATTGTTTCTCCTTTCATCCATTGGCAAATTTCACATTTGGCCAAAAAAGTCTGAATATATTTTTCATTCCCCCTAATAGAATGACATTTTAGCTCTCTCATATATCTTCAAAAATTCTAAATGATCTATAGTAGGTGAAACATGCATTTACCTAATGATATCCTCATGGAGTGATGAATTTTTGTAGCCATAATGCAACCTTGATATCTTAACAGGTTTCCATCCCATGAATATCTAGAATATGAATTGGGATCCCTTTGGAGTTATTCCTACAAAATTTGTAAGGAATATTCCTTGGTCATGTATTTTTGAAGTTGGGATACCCATTAGGAAAGTGGGGACAAAAGGGAACACATTATCACTTGATCCTCAAACTTATAGGAGAAGGCATCTGCTATAATATTATCCTTTCATTTTGTATACACAATGTTATAATTATACCCCAATAATTTTGAACCCATTTATGTTGTGTTGGAGTAGATACCCTTTGTTCCAAAATATATTTCAAACTTTGGTGGTCTATTTTAATATAGAAATATCTCATAACGAGATATGGTCACCAATGACTAATAACATGGATAATGGCCATTATTTCATTTTTATAAGTGGATTTTCCCAAAAATTTACTTGATAGCACCTTAATGGTGGAATCTAAGGGTTTCCCTTCTTGCATTAATACAACTTCAATGCCATGAATTGAAGCATCACTTTCAATTATAAAGGGTTTGGAAAAATTAGGATTTTCTAACATCGGGATCAAAATCATAGCCTCCTTAATATCTACAAAAGCTTTTTCTATTGGAGCTAACCACATAAATGATTTTTTTCAACAAGGTTGTTAAGGTGGTAACTATTTTTCCATAATTTTGTACAAATCATCAACAATATCCTATGAGACACAAAAATCTATGAAGCACCTCAAAATTTTGTGGTTTAGGCCAATTTTTTATAGCTTCAACTTTCTTGGGGTCAACCTTAACTCCATCCTATGAAACAATATACCCCATGTATTCAACCTCTTGCATTCCAAAGGAACATTTATATCATTTTAAAAATAACTAATGGTTCTATAATAGTTAAGAATTTTGATCTAGATGTTGTAAGTGCTTGGCCCAAGTGTGACTGTAGATGAGAATGTCATCAAATAAAATCAAAATAAACTTATAGAGGAATGGGCAAATACATTGTTCATGAGGCTCTAGAATGTTGAAGGGGCATTAGTTAGGCCAAAAGGCATGACTAAAAATTTGTAATGGCCCTCATGAGTTCTGAATGTTATTTTTGGAATATCTTCTTCCTTGATCCTTATCTAACAATACTCAAAGTGGAGATCAATATTGGAGAAAACTTTGGTGCCATGTAACTCATCCAACGACTCATCGATCATAGGAATAGGGAATTTTTCCTTAAATATGATTTTATTGAGTTATGAAAGTCAATACATAATTTCCATGACCCATATTTTTTCTTTATCAATAGGATGGGTAAATAATAGGGACTATTATTATGTTGAATTACTCATAATTTTTAATAACTCCTAAAAAAACTTATCAATTTTTAATTTTAGAATATAAGGGTATTTGTAGGGCTTGATGTTAGGTGGAAAACTTCTTAGTACCAACTTGATTGCATGGTCATGGGAACAACACAAAGGTAATCATATAGATTCAACAAAAACAACATTATGTTTAGTCAAAATGAGTTGTAAGTCCCCTTGTGGTTTGACTACTTTAGTATCCTAGGGTTGAATTGCAAACAACTAAGCTACTACCCCATGTGAGGACTTTTTTAACAATTTCTCCATTCAACTTGAACTGATTACTTACAATGATACCATGTGTGAACCATGAAGAATGTAGGCCCTCCCGTTCTAATTGAATTGCATCCACAATTCAACAAAGTTCTATGCCACTATTACCAATGTATGGATCCATTGTACCCCTAACACAACATCACACCCTCCTAATAGAAGTGTGAACATATCCATTTTAAGTTCATACTCCCCTATCTTCAACTTAACATTTTGATATTTTCCTTTACAAGGTAATGCTCCCTTATTTGCAACCATGAATTCAAAATAATTGCAAGAATTTATGTAGCAGTTGGTTTGCTTAGCTATTTAGGGATCAATAAAATTATGTGTGTTTCCTGAATTAATAAGAATTATAATTCTTTACCCTTTAAAATACCCTACTTCTTTCATAGTTTGAGGGGTTGATATTTTTTAGTGCATGAATTGAAATATCTGGCTATGGTTCTTTGTGTGCTTCACCCTCATCCTAGTGCTCTTCCTTATATTGTTCTACCACTTCTTCCTATACTTCATTTACTAAAAAAACATCTACATTCAAAAAGTAATTTTTTGTTGTATACACTTATATATTTCTCTTAATAATTGTAACATAACCCTTGTACTCTTTGAGTATCCACCTCTCTAGTCAATTGCTTCATTGTTGGGGATTTACTTTCTATGTTTGATGTGATATTGGATGGAAATAAGGGTTTGGCCTATGGAAATCTAACCAAAAAAACTCCTTTCCTAACCTAGTTAATCCTATGGCTTGCATCATGGATTGTGGTTTGAATATTTTTGCCTATGCCGTAATGTCATCCTTCAATCCACTGATAAAAAAAACTCTAAAAAATCCTTCATTCAAACTTGTTGTCCTATTAGCCAACTTCTCAAACTGAGTCGAATACTCTTGAATAGTAGAAGTTAATTTTATTTTTGTTAAGGCTACTATAAAGTATTCATATTCACTAGGTCCAAAATGAGTGAATAATTAGGACTCAAAGTCTTTGTAATGGTCCTAATATAGCCATGTCGACTAATTACTTTTATTATCTCAAGTCATAGATTTAGTTAGTTGGTCATTGAGAATTAATATCATCTATAAATAGGTCAAATATGAGAATAGTTTGAATCATAGAACATATTTGAACTTAAGTCACCTTAGTGTACATAATATACTTTGCCCTCTCAAAGTGGCTATGAGACTTTACCCTCTTCGAGTGGTTGTGGATCCTATTATATTAATTTATTTCTAGATTTGATATTTGCATATTGTTCATGAAATTTAAATCTAAATTATTATTTTTTGCATGCTATTAATAATAATTTAATATTTAAGTAATTTTTGTAGAATTAAATATTTATGCAATATCGTAACAAGTTGTATTAGAGTATGATTCTAAAACTAGTGGAAATTAATGAAGATATTTTATTCCCTGGAAATAAAGTTCTTATTTTTTTTGCAAAGAAACAAAGGTTTTCAAAATATCTCTTCTAGATAGGTACATATGATTAGTGCCACAAAAGGTACATTTGATAGTTTTAAAAGACCATTACTAACCCTTATAATTAGTTGATATGGCTATATTGGAACCATTACTAACCCCAACAATTTCTTCTTCAACTAAATTTTTTTTAGTATGGTCAAAACCATGATTCATGTAGTCTCCTTAGTATGCTCAAATATGTGGTTAGGTTTTTGGAGGTGTAACATATAATTATAATAGGGTAACATGAGGCCAAGGTGTGCACACTATCCATAGTCCTCTATTATACTACAATGATGAATAATAATGCTTAGACCAATATTTTAGGCCATCATGGAATGGATTCTCTTTTTGTCATGTGATTTAGAGCAGACAACAATCATTCAATGGTTGAAGCAACTAAATTCAAGCAAGTGTATATTTTGATTCTATTGTTCATTATTGATGCTTGGACCTGATTTTTGGATAAGGGTTCATGCCACCTGATGTATTATCCTTTACATGATTGGATTTGGTAGGTATTGTGACTATTTGTAGTTTTTTTGTAGTTATTTATCTTAAGAAATTTTTCTTCTTCCTTTGTTGTTTTTCTCTACTTTTGCATTTGCTTTTATGGTCTATCCATGAATTTAATAGAGGAAAGTGAGCCAAAAAACAAAATCTTTGAGATTTTCGTGAGGGTTTTCTCTTTTGTCTTATATTAGGGTTTACTCACCTCAAAAACCCAATCATGACAATTGTGATGGGGGATATCCTTCCCAAAATCCTCCTTCTAGTATGTTACCATGATCACTACCTCCATACTCAAGAATGTTGACCATGGATCATTTTCCATACTCAAGAAGCCACTCAAGAAATGAAGGTTCTATCATGGAATGGAAGGGCATTTTATAGTCCCTTTAAAAAACTACCTAAGTTAACTAATAGCCTAATAGAAGCCAATGGTTATCTGCATTTAAGAAACTAAATTGATAGAGAAATTAGAAAGAATAGAATGGAAAATTATGTTAGGTACCTTTGGGAGGCTTCTCCTTGCATGGGATCCATAGGCCCTGATATTTATTAATAAAAAATACACTCAAATTGGATAGTAGCTTCTTTCTCCTCTCCATAGGGATAGACTTGGACCATAGTCAATTTTTATAGACCAAATAACTTAGTCTTAAAACAAGAGGCTTAGAAACATTTGCAACATTGAATTCATTAGCAAAGACCTCCAAATTTAATTATATTAGGGGATTTGAATGTGCCTTTAGTCCAATGGGAGAAAAAATGAGGCATTACCTCAAAATAACCTTCTAAGGACCAGGTTATGCAAATTACAATTGAGTAGAAACTTCATGACATAATCCTCAAAAATAGAAAATTTGCATGGTCAAACAGAAGAGTTGGGGTTAAATTTATTGTAGAAATATTAGATATATTCTCAATGAAAGAAGATATACTATTTATGTATCCACTTATATCAAGTGGTATAATTCAAATTTTGATCTTAAATCATAAGCCTATCTATTTGTATACAGACGATAGTGCTTTTGGAAAAAAGGAAAAATCCTTTCAAATATAATCTAGAATGGATAGAGCATGAGGAGTTTTCACCTTTAGTAGGAAGTATCTAGAAGAATCATATATGTGCGAACATGTCCTAAGAGGTATGGAAAATAAAAATTTTCAATCTCAATAAAGCCCTTAGGGACTAGATTACCAATAAGACTAAATTTCAAAATAGGTCAAGCATATTACTACAATAGATGGAGGAAACGGAGCAAGAGATAGGTGATCATACTCCAACTCCTCAATAGGAAGAGATAAGACTCTAGTGGAACTGAGAAATAGATAAATATTTTAGATAAGAAGAGGCACATTGAAGAATTTGATCAAGAATAATCTATCTCAATAAAGGAGACAAAAACACAAATTACTTTTGTCTAAAAATAATGCAACACTACCAACGAAATACAATTAGAGAAACTCATAAAATTGAATAAATTTATTATGATCAAGTAGTCATGAAGGAAATAACAAGAGATCATTACTCAACCAAATCAGTAGGCTTAGGCCACTCTCTAGAATAACTTTACCCCTTTGTTAAAAAATAGAGATACAAAAGATCTCTTTTTAGTAGTAATCAAAGAAGAGTTGGAAGAAGATATACATCCACTACCAAAGGATAAAGCTCCAAGGCCATATGGATTCACCAACAATTTTAATGATATAAGAGACAAGGATAAGAGGTAATCTATCTGGGGTAATCACCACCATTTTCTTAGCTTTAATTCTAAAATTAAAAAATGCAATTAATTTTGATAAATTCATACCTATATATTTATATTTCTTAAAAATTTGAGGATCTCGAAGATTAACACCCATTAACACTACTTGTTTTTTGAATTTTGTGGTGTATTCTTAGATTGTTTGTGAAGAACACAAGCTTATACTGAGAGGGGGGTGAATAGTATAAGATCAAAACTTTTACTTTTCTTTTCATATGTTAATAGAAATAATATCAAAGCAATAAATTAAATAATGCACAAATCATCACACACATGAGAGATACAGATTTAACATGGTTCATCCAATGTGGGCTACGTCCACAAAGAAAATATTTCTTATAAATTTTCTCAACCAATATCTTGGGAACCAATTCCCTATTACAATGTTTATGGGAACCAGCCCAAAGGAGACACCAATCCCCTATGCTCAAGTTCATGGACCTCTATCCATAAGATACACCAATCCCCTTTGCTTTGATCTATTTACAAAACCTACTCAAGTCTACTCCAAACCTACTCACAAGTCTTGCCCAAATCTACTCCAATACTTTTCACAAGGCTCACTCAAATCTACTTTAGGCCTTCTCATAAATCTTGCTCAAATTAGCTTCAAGCCTTCTCACAAGGCTTTCTCAAATCTGCTTCAAGCCTTCTCACAATGCATGCTCAAATATTCTCAAAAATCTACTCTCAATTCTTCCCAAATTTACACCAAGCCTACTCACAAGGCTTGTTCAAATATGCTCCAATCCTACTCACAAAAACTACACAAATTTACTCCAAGCCTACACAAAATGCTTTCTTAAATTTGCTTACAACTCTGCTCAAATATGCTCACCAAAACCTGCTCAAATTTTCTCACATCTGCTCACTCACTTGCTCAACCTTGCTTTAAGCCTACACACAAGTCTTGCTCAAATCTGCTCACCAAAACCTACCCAAATCAGCTCAAATTCTACACACAAGGTTTTCTCAAATATTCTCATCAAAACCTGCTCAAATCTAGTTATTTCTGAGTTGCACCTTTACTTCAAGACCAATCACGATACACAAGTCCTCATCTACTCACAATATTAATTATGAAGATGCACAAATTTTCTTTCAAAACTGGTCTTTAATCCTTGCAAATTTGCTCTCAATATCAATCATAATAATGCATAATTTATTCACAAACCCTAGCACATATGTTTTAATTTCATTCAACAATGATGTACAACTTTGTTCTCAAACCCTAGCACATATGTTTCTAATTTTATTCAACAATGATGCATAAGTTTGCTTTCAAACCCTAGTACATATGTTTCCAATTTAATTAAAAAATGATGCATAAGTTTACCCTCAAACCCTATCACATATATTTCCAATTTAATTCAACAATGATGCACAACTTTGTTCTCAAACCCTAGCACATATGTTTTCAATTTCATTCAAAAATGATGCACAACTTTATTCTCAAAAATCTGAACTATAGTCTTCCCAATTTCAAACAAAGCAAAGCTCACCCAATCAATCCTTATTCCTCCAAAAATATGACATAAAAATGTTTCCTTCACTACACAACCACTTTGAGAAGAAGTTAAATTACCATACCTCAAGAATGCCTTGATGAAGATGTGCCCTCAAAACCTGTCTCAAAATAATTTATCTTTCTTATGCCACTTCAAGGGTTAGTTAGCAAAACACCTTTTCACATTGTCCACATGAAAAACCTCTCTCAAAATATGTGCAAAGTAAAAGTCTTATTTCTCCTTTCCAATCCTCAAAAATAAAACTTTCAAACCCTTAAAATCTTTTTTCTACAATGCAAAATAATACAATTATAATAAACCATATTACACCTTTTGACTCATTTTCTTTTAAGCAATACTCATATCACAACATAATTATTTTCAACTTGCACACATTACAATGTCACATAAATATTTATATACCTTATGCCTCGTATTCTCAAAATAAAATCTGCTTCTTATTATAAAATAAAATACACCCTGTCTTGCACACTATCCTCTTTTCTTTCAAAAATTTATCCTTATGTGAAATCAATAATCTAGCCAGCAACTTATTAATTTTTAACTTTACCACATGTAAATTTAATCAAAAATATTTGGCATGCATACCTTAACCAACAAGTCATGTGATCACAGGATAATCAAAACTGTGATCTCTACCCACTTAGCACCCAATCCAAGGCTTGGTAACCAGCTGGCATACCCATGTGGGTAAGAACCCTCACGCAGCACATCACCTTTGAAGACTCCTTTAAGAACCAAAAAATTCTCTTTCTGCCATGCAAAATAGACTTGCCCAAAATAGAACCAGTGACCTCCTAGCTTCCAATGTCTTATCACTAGCTCAGTCACAAACTAGGCTAGCCACCCCATTGGGATATCAACAGTAGCACTTCCCTCTTTATTTACAGATTGTTGTCCTTCAAAAAACATGTCCTCTCTCTATTATCATTCATAGAATTCGACGCACGAGAGAAATCAATTCCACAACAAAAACCTTAGACATAAAATGATTTTAGGTAAGGTATTTTTATTCATTTGCCTCCCTCATCAAACAACGTTGATGCTCATGAAATTTTATCTTTTAAACTTTCTTCCTAGACGTTGGTGCAAAGCATAAGTTTTATATTATAATATTTAAAATATTATAATATTATATTTTGAACCTTTGGCTTCCCTCTTTTTTAATATTAAAACCTTAAACCTTTGGGCCTCCTTAATATTTGAACCTTGCCTTTGTTTCAAACATCTTTAAAACTTCTTGGACCTTCTTTTTAACCCTAGCCTTTTCTTTTAAGCCTTTGCTTTGCTTTCTTTTACAAACCTTTGTCTCTTTGTATAATATTTAAAAAATAAATATTATAAACATTTTATTTTCACCAATTTTCCTTGCTTTGAGATATACCTTGCCTTGCATAATTATCCAACCATAGAAGAATATTTATGCCTTACCAAGCTCTTTTTGACATCAACCCTTTTGACATCAATGACAACTCAATATGCTCAATATTTCCAATAGTTTGGCCCTACCTCTATCTCAAAAACAACCATCTCTCCTCCATATTCTCTTGATAGCCAATAGGATAAAACTAAGCTCTTATAGCCTTCACAAATTATGTCCATGTTTTCATAGCTGAGTATACCTCCCACCATGTGAGAGCATGGCCATTCAATTTCAATCTAGCAAAGCTAATCTATTCTACCTCTGTATAAGACTTGGTATTGAAGTAAAACTCCAATTTCTTCAACTACCCATCTAATTTTTCAATATATAACCCCCCTTAATAGGTTGGAATATCAATTCTAACCTCCATTTTAAATGAATCTACAATTAAAGGTTGTGATGAGACATTCTCAGGCTATTTGGAGTGGGATCCTTCAACCTCCATTTTTTCACCATTGAAAGCACTAGATTCAATATCATATTTTGAATCTAATTTCTTCCTTACTTTCCTTGATTTCTTTTCTTCTTGAGAAAGCACCATATCCATCAAGCTTTGGAGAGTGTTTTTCATTTCAAAAAATCTTCTTTGAAATTCCTGGTTGGACATTGTTGGAGAGTTAGGTTTTGATTGATCTACCATTTTCATAGATCTAATCCTTATTCTCCTAATTTTTGGCTTGTATGGGACCAAGTCCTTTCCTTGATATCTTCTACATTGCATATACAACACTTCAATAAAATCTGCTCTGATACCAAACTTGATCCATAAAGAGCCAAAAATTGACTCTTTTATTAGATAGATCACAGATTTTGCTTAATATTTTAGGTTCAGTTACTAAAATATATATCCATACTTATACTGTAGGCTTTATAATGTATGTGATATTTTATCTACTTATCAAACATTAAAACATAGATATTACAGAAAATAAATCACACACACAATTATATATTTCAATAGAACACAATATTTTTTTATGTGGAAACCAAAATGGTAAAAACCATGGTCCAAATAAATGGAACAGATTGTTATTAGGATTCAACATTGTTATAGATCCTTAATTATTTTAGCTGGTTGTTTTCTTCAACTTGTTCTCTCCAATATCTGATGTTTCCACTTCCTCATCTACCTCTCAGTTCTCCCACTGCAGATATGGTAATCAAGCTCTCACAATGTGTTGTCTAAAATTCTCTCACAATGTGTTCTAAAAAATAACCATCATCGTTTATTGCACAAAAAAAATCTACCATAATATGTTGTGCAAAAATCTCTACCACAATGTGTTGTGCAAAATAAAGATGCTTTTATTAAATGTGTGTAGCCTCTTTTCTTAAATGGGTGTTGATAATTAAATTCAACCCATTTTATTAAATGGGTGTTGGTTATTTAAAACCAACCCATTTTATTAAATGAGTGTTGGTTATTTAAAACCAACCCATTTTATTAAATGAGTGTTGGTTATTTAATACCAACCCATTTTATTAAATGGGTGTTGGTTATTTAAAACCAACCCATTTTATTAAATGGGTGTTGGTTATTTAATACCAACCCATTTTATTAAATGAGTGTTGGTTATTTAAAACCAACCCATTTTATTAAATGGGTGTTAGTTATTTTAATACCAACCCATTTTATTAAATGAGTGTTGGTTATTTAATACCAACCCATTTTATTAAATGAGTGTTGGTTATTTAAATCCACTCATTGAATGATGGAAGTTACAGTATTTAAAACCCACTCAATTTTGAACATGTCATCCCATACATTTTGGGACTTTGTGGTTCAATAATTTGATCATAACTTTGGCCTTGGTTGTCTATTTCGAGTGATTTAAGAAGCTTCAAAAAGCTCTTTCCAAGATACTCATCATACAGCTATACATACTCACCCAAATATCTTGAATTTTATCCAAAATTTGAAAACATTGACCTTACTGTATTTGTCCTCCATACTTTATTTTAGCAAGTGTTGATTGCTCCAAAGCAAGGATTTTATATCAAGCTCCTTCCAAACTTCTTTTAGATGACCTTTCAATTGGTCTCCTAATAACCTACACAAAAAAATTTCCTCTACCTTTAGTGCATGTTGATATGTCCCTTCAATAGGTATAATTTAAATCATATTGATTTCATCTTGTATGGACAATCTTAGTCCATTTATATATCTTACCACCTTCTCTTCATCATCTTCTATATGACCTACTCTTATGGTCATTTCATATAATTCTTGCATATATTATTTTACTCCAAAATCCATTTGCTTGAGGTTTTAGAGTCTCCTAAACAATCCAAATTGATATGGAAATTCTAATTTTATTTTGTCTACGAATTTATCCCATTTTCATATTCTAACCTTATTTTTTTATTATACTTTTGTTTCAACATGATCCCACCAAATAAAAGCATGTCCTTTTAATCTTGTGCATACAAATTTGACCCATTTTTTATTCTCCATAGATTCATAATTAAAAAATATCTCCATATCTATTATTAAATCTATCAATTCTTTGGGATTTAAATTTCTATTAAAATTGGGAGTATTCATCTTTGGTTTTTTTCTCATATTTGACATCGTCTAAATCAATTGCTACTATAGTTCTTCTCTTGGATCTTCATCTTAAGCTTTTGGGTGGCTAGTTTTCTCCTTTTTACTATCACTAATCTCCCCAAGATGAACACCTCCCCTTTGGATAGTCTTAATTATATCTATCCTGGTAATGATTCCTTTTAGTATTTTTACTATATTCATTGATTAAGATCCCAGACCACATGGTCTTCCTCTTCCTCGTTGTGCCGTTTCTCTACAAAATTTTAACTAGCTATAATACCCAATGATGTAGTACTAAGATAAGGGGGTCAAATGAATAACTACCTTCTCAAGTAGACCAATAAATTCAATGGTACAATACCATTCACAGATAAGGTTATTTTACAATACCTGGATGGAAATAAAATTTCCACTTGAATGGTTTGTTATTCTTCACTTAAATGGAACTAGGTGATGGCTTGAACATAGGAAGGTCTACCACTTGAATGGAAATCGATTTCCACTCAAGTGATGATGAATATTTACATGAACAAAGTAATATCATTCACTTGAATGGTATTTTTTGTGCACCCATTTAAACAGGTAATATTCCCCAACTAGAATGATAATTGCCTTGAACAGTAATGTTTCCCCACTAAATCATGCTCTAAACCTTCACTCAAGTGGTGATTAGTTCTTCACTTGAATGGTTATTATGGAAATAAAATTTTCACTTGAACGGTTTCTTATTCTTCATTTAAACAACACCAGGTATTGGCTTGAATGATAGGAAGATATACTACTTGAATGATAATCAAGTTTGACTCGAGCAACAATAAATATTTGCATGAACAAAGTGATCCCATTCACTTGAGTGGTATTTTTGGTGCACCTATTTAAATAGGTAATGTTCTCTAACTTGAATGATAATTTTTCTCCACTAAATGATGCTCTAAACCTTTACTCGAATGGTAATTAGTTCTTCACTTGAATGGTGATGTATTTGAATGGCATTCTTATTTTTTATAGGAATGATAATCACAAGTTTCTCAATTCAATGATCTCCTAAACATTGGCTTCGTATCTTCACTAAATGACACTCCCACTTGCATGGAAATGTTCATTTACCTTTGAATGGTGCCTAACTTCCACTTGAACAACTTCTTATTGGGCTACAACCACACTCTATCTCCTCCAATAATCTTGTAATCCTAAACACACAATTGTATTCCACAACATGCAAATCTAGAAACACAATTGATTCATAATTTGATATCATGTAGAAAATATATTAGAGTGCAATATGTTTTTGTTAATTATTTAATACCATTTACTACACATTATTTTCATTTCATATCCATGCAATCATCCCTACTCTCAGAAACATTTACATAGGCCCTTTTCTATGTTTCTCTCCCTTCTTTCCTATCATAATTCTAATCTCAGTGTCTACTTCCTCCTATTCTTCTACCTACTACCATTGGCATTTTTATTTCCTCTTCTCTTCTATATACACAAGTTGGGAAATTATCCAAATGGCTTACCCAACCATTTTTAATAATCATTAATAAATTTTAAAGTTATGGATGCTCCCACATCAAGGAATAACTCCACCAGATCTTGCAATATGATAATGGCGCTTAGAGAGGAAGATATCTCATAATCCACTTCATGGACAAAGATGATCAGAAAATACTACTCGATATGAATGATAATTACAATTCTAATATCTTTTTTTTATATACATATCTTGTAATTCTACATTAGGGAGTTAACTACTAAACCCTCATCCCACTCATTATTATAAAATAGTATAATAATATAATCATCCTTGGGTTATATGTGCCCTATTCCAACTATCCATAATACCCTTATACAATATAATATCATATCCCCATATACCTATTCCTATGTACCATAGCATTCCACCCTCCTTACAAATGTTTTATCCTCAAAATATGAGAAGAAACTAAATAATATGATCTTCTAAGCAATACTAAAAAATAGTATTGATCTTGATGATCCATACTTTCAAGGTGGTCTTCAATGATGCCAATATACCATTGATCCACTTGAATATCCATAATTGCTATGTTGGCTTCATGCTTCTACTGCTCTACTCTAATATTTTGAATGATTGGTCCTATTATTCCTTGATTACATTGGACCACTATGAAATCTAGGATCACTATGCTTTTTCTATCAAACAGTACCATACCTTATGCCTTTTTGACTCCATGTATATCCATTATTATTGATACCCTCATCCATACCTCCAAGATTGTTGTTGCTCATGGTAGTGTGAGTGGAAATATGCTACAACCTTAACTTGACATTCTATTCCTTTAATTCTTCAACATTTTATTCCTTTATATTAAATTCTTCCTTATGGTCTTCTCTCTTGTGCCTTTCTTTTGGTGCATTATTATACTACTAATAGAGCTACCTTGGACTTCATTACTTCTAATTCTATGGACTTTGTTGTTATTAGTATTGTAGATTTGATTTCTTATTCTTATGTTGGTTCCTTATATTGTTCCCCTACCATAACCTTTTTTTTCTTCTCCTTGGATTCTTGTTCCTTAAGATGAGAAATATCCTATAGTGTTATCTTCTTTTCTTGTACCATAAATTCATAAATTTCTTTTGCATATTAATGTTAACAATACCCAAAGAATACAATAAATAATAACCCATAATAATATCCACATCATATATATCAATAGCATGAAAATATGAATGTAAAACATATTTTTCCATGGTGATCTTCAAATCTTCAAAAATCTAAACATTCTCTCTCAATTTGTATGTCCTTAATTTTTGTTGCTTGAACTTGCAACCTCTTAGCCAAGGAAATATTAATAAAATTATATTTACTGCTAGGGTTAATGGAAATAATAACCTTTTCCTTATAAATACAACCACAAACCTTCAAAACATAACTTTTAGATTCAAACAAATTCCTTTGTCCACTTTTTAGCTTATCTACCACTAAAGGTGTGGTTCCCTCAATCTACACACTAACATATTTTTTCCATTTTACCACTTCTTTAAAATTTTCTAGCTCTCTTTTTAATTAATTTTGTTCTTTTTAAATATTATTTAGTTCTTCTTCATGTCCCTTGATAGTTATCTTCAAACTAGCTACCTTTTATATGGGTCACTAAGTTAAGAATGCCTACTCCATTTCATCTCATGTGTAATTATAATTTATTTCTTAATAAAACTTACCCACCAAACATAAGCCTTCTCTTTTAACATTCTACAAAGATGTAACTTCCAGAAATAATTACCAAAACATAGAGATCTAAACTTCATCCACCATTCTCAAACATCAATATCATCCTCTCTAGAAAATTTTGTAACTCCAGGATTTTACATTGATAATAAGTAAATAAAATGCAAAGTAGGGTTTAAAAAAAATATATCTCCCCATAGATTTGAAGCTGAAATTCTACATAAATAATTAAACCCAAAAAATATTAGATGATTTTCTTACCCCAATTGAGATATATCTCAAATTTCATTTTCTCGAAAAAACACAATCTGAAAAATCATCACTACCTTTATTTCAAATAATTATCTTCATAGAGTTGTATCTCCCTCAATACAACTCAAATTAATTCATATGACCACTCACTTTAAAGACCTTCAAATTTTGAACAAAATGGTGTAAGAATTGGTCTAAATCAAATAGTTTTACGTAAATATATGGCTCCCAAAAAATGAGATTTTTTTGAAAAAATTGCCAAAATTCTGCAATCCATAAGATAATTCCCACTTTGCTAGAATTGTTTCTTTGATACCACTTGTTATAAAAATTTATTCTCATTAATAAAAATTATTCACCAATTTATAAAAATATTAAATCATGCATCCACAAATAACTCCACAAAGATAATCCATAAAATGAGACACAAATATAACTAATACCCTTACCATAAGGCAACACCATAAAAAATCTGTAAGGAAGTAATAACTCCACTAGATCTCCCAATATGAGAACACCACTTAGAGAGGACAAGATCTTATAATCCACTTCAAGGGCAAAGATGATTATAAGATAATACTCGATATTAATGATTACTACAATGACAATATCTCTTCTTTATATACCCATATTCTAATTCTACTTTGGGAACCCAACTACCACACCCTCATCCCACTCTCTACTATAATATAATATAATAATATAATAATATAATTAGCCTTGGATTATGTGTGGTCTATGCAAATATCCATAAAACCCTTATACAATATGATATCATGTCCCCATATACCTATTCCTAGGTATCATAAGAAAGACAAGCTCCTTACCCAAGATTATTAGGTCATGCTTTTTACCCTTTTTGCTTTTATCTCTAATAATTAACTCTTATCTTTTAATTTATCATAATATTGTCTTAATGTATCTATTCATTTATATTTTGATATTAAAATCAAATTTTTTTATAATAAAAGTAGTTAGTGGTTTATCATGTTAAGTCTTTATGCCTTATCAATAAGGGTTTACTATCACCATTAAATAATCACAATTTTTTAAGTCTCAAAACCCATTCTACCATATTTGTAGGTAGAAGCAACATAGAACTACAATCTATGTAATGTTACTATGCTTTAGTTATCCTATAGCATTGACTATAAATATTATAGTTAATCATTCTTTCCACAAATAATAAAAGTGTTGCCTTTGGTTGAAAGTGGCATTGGCACTATTGCTTAATTATGGTGCTTCTATTTTGTATGTAAATTGTTAATATTTTTAGCGTATTGTACACTAATTCAATTTTTTTTGTGAAGAGGGGCCTAATTTTAGCCAAGGGAATAAAAAATCTCCACTAAATTAGGTAAAATCCTTTGCATTTAATATTGTTTTCTTTTGTTTATTTTACAAGTTTTCTATGGAATCAAAAAGGTATGGACAAAATGGTGAAAGATGTATATGCATCGGAGGAGGCCTCTGAGAGGAAGAGTGCAGTTTTACACAGTCTGAAACTGATAGAAATTAAGCAGTGTGCAATTTGGAGCTCCATGAAGATCGCGGTAGACTATTCTGAGGAGGTGTTGCAGATGAAAAAAACAATTACTCAAGATTTTTCCATACTGGTGTAGAACTCCCTCGGTTATCTCTTATATCTGCTCTTGTCTTTTTTTTCTCTAGTCGAGTTTGTTTTTGCCTCTTTGGTTTTTCATTTATGTTGTCCTTCTGTGAGATGCCTTGTTTGATGTTTTCTATTTTTGGTTACATTTTAGGCTGGTTTTAATGTAAAAGGTTATGGGGTCCCTTTTAAAACCCTATTTTTTTTAATAGTATTAAAAAAAAGGTATGGACAAAAGTGTCATCAATTATTAGAAGTGTCAAAGATACTTCTATAATAGTTAGTGCTTCTTCCATAGAGGTAGACCAGGTCAAAATGTTCTTTTTTGTTAACTTTTATCTATTTCTAGGATTAACTTGATTAATATTTGTTGTTTGTTCTATTGCATGATTGTTCTATTTTTTGTTATTTTATTTATTAAGGAAAAGAAAAGATAAAGAGTGAAGGAATAAGTATATCATTTTTAAAGGATTAATCAATTAGAATTAATATTTTTTTAATTTAATCCATAGGCTTAAATCATTCCATTAGCATTGATGACTAAATCACATACATGAGTTAGACTGTTTGTTTACATTTCCTCTTGAACCCTGCTTAAAAATAGAAAGATATTTTCATATTATCATTTTAAATCAAAAAGCAAATAGTCATAAGTATATCTAGTAGATATTAGTTGATTGTATGTATAGCTAGATAATGCTAGATTAAGTTAAAGGTAGACAAAGGGATATCTTAGGGAAAACATAGGTGTTCTTAAACTAAATTACAAAATAGTAGACTAGGCTCACAAATTTCCCTATCCCAAACATGATTTTTTGTGGACCCAACATCCTATAGGAACAAGGAAGCTAACTTACCTAGTCATATCAATCAATCAAAGGCCCTCTACAATTTTCTTACCTCATAGTTAGATGTATTGGCATCTAAAGTTGTAGACTACAGATGCATTAGCATCTAAAGTTGTCGACTACAGATGCATTAGCATCTAAAGTTGTCGACTACAGATGCATTAGCATCTAAAGTTGTTGACTAAATGAGTTGGTATCTAAATTTATTGTTTAGATGCATCATTATTTGAATGCTTGTTTGAAGTTATTATTAGTAATTAAAAACTAAAAATATTGTTGCACACATTAGAAAATTATTTGCAATAACTAAATATAAAAAAAGAGTATTGTTGCATGAATTTATTGGTTGTGACAATAAAATGAAAAAAATTAACTACAACTAAGAAGTAGAATTTGTGTATTCTAACAAATTGTTGAAGTGTTAATGGAGTATTTTTCGATATCAATTGAAGTTCTCAAAGTGTTTTCAACATAGAAAAAAGTCATTAGTAAAACAAGTTGATATAAAAAATTACCAACATACTCATTTTTTTGTGGTTAGATAAATATTATTTTTTCCATGACTATAATCATATTTATACTCATTGGAAAGATATTTTTGAGCCTAATCTAACAAAATAATTTTTTAAATTCCTGATAGTTGAAAATTATTTTTATTTCCACAAAGATATTGTTGCCCAATTCATAGTTGCTAAAATATGACAACTATTCTACATCAAATATGAAGTTGAAGATTCACCTTGAATTTGAAGATTTATGAGGAGTGATGTTTGATACAATGTAAAGACATACCACTAACCATGATATAAAAAGAATGTTCAATTAAGTAGACCAAAAAGTTTGATTGATCATAATGTTTTCATGCTTGATGAGATCCAATCATACATTTATAGTTGCCAAGAATGCATGGGATAAACTTAGTATGGTATTTGAATCTAAAAAACAAAACTAGATTTAGGACTATAGAGTAAATTACATTGCTTGAAGATGAAGAGCGCTAAGAAGTTAGAGGGTTTTCCATATTAAATATGTGTTAGTTATAAGTCGTGTTTCAAGCATTAAGAAAAATAATTAGTGATGATGTAATTAAACTAATAGTGTTGTGAGTACAACCACCAACATTCAATATTTTGGTGATAATATGAAACGTTATTAATGAAACTTCAAGTTTTAAGACTTATAAATTTGCTTCAGTAGAAGAAATAAATTTGAGAGACGAAGGCTAAATATGAATGTGCTTTGGTCATGCATCTAAAATGCAAGAAGGTAGTGCAATCAATAATAAAATGGTAAAGGGCACAATAAACAACAAAAAGAACCATCAATAATAAAATGGTAAAGGGCACAATAAACAACATCAACAAGGATAATGAAATATTCACATTTCAATTTCAAGCATTTTATTTATGGGAAACTAGACCATGTACTTTAGGAGTGCAAGTATAATGTATTTTCACAAGATTCTTCAAATAAAAACTAGAAGAATTAATCAAGAGGTAAGTAGAAGGGTCATCATTAGTAGAGGAGGAACGTATGTCAACTTCAATATAAAAATACAATAGAGGACACTAATTATAATAAAAAAGGACCATACTATGTTTTTTCATGCAAAGTCTTGATGTTGTTTCAAAATCTAAATGAATTTTATATGTTAATTTAGGGGTTACTAGACATATGATAGGCAAAAAGGAATGGTTTGTAATACATGATCATTTGTCTTATCATGGAAGGTTACTCTTGGTAATAATTCAATATAAAACATTGTTGGTGTCTAGTGATATTTATTTGCATCTTAGTTCACATACCTATCATCTAACTCAAGTTCTTTACATGCTTGGCTTCACAAAATTTGTGAATCAATTTCTTAATCATAATTTGAGAGTTGGATTTATTATTTGATGGTTCTAAGTGCATGAAAGGTAAGGGTGTTGGATTCGTGTTTCATACACCACAGGGGGTACCTATTCCCTTATCATTCAAAATTGACTTCCAATGCACAAACAACACTATAAAGTACGAAGCCTTAATCTTGGGTCTTCAATAAGCTATAGCTATGAGCATAAAGTGTATCAAGATATTTGGTGATTCTCAACTTGTCATCAAGAAAATTAGAAAATAATACCAATGCAAAGAACCTACCATTAAAATTTACCATGAAATAGCAATTAAATTGCTCTCTAAATTTGATTGGTATGAAATAAATAGTTTGCCATGTTCGACTAATATATTTTTAGATGTGATGGCCTCTCTTGGATCACTTATTCCAAAAGACTCCTTAGGAGAGGTATAGCCTCTAATTATTTCAACAATCTCTAAATCTGCAATTTTTCGTGCTAAATCTAAGTATGAAAAGAATATTTGCTTTATCCATTCAGATCCATATGAGCCTTGGTCAAGCCAAATAGTAGCTTTTCTCAAACTTGTAACACTCCCATCTGACATGTCTCAAATTGCTAGATGCACTTTCAAGTGAAAGGAAACCCATTTTGTTCTCTTTGGGGATGTGTTGTATAAATGTGGTTATGACGAAATCCTCCTTCGATGTCTCAAGGATGTCGAGGTACAAAGAGCCATAGCTGAAGCTCATGATGGTACTTATGGTGGTCATTTTAGTGGGATGGCCATTACAAAGTGTATTCTATGCATGGGTTATTATTGTCCCACCATGGAACGATATTTTTGCACCTATGTCAAACATTGTAATCAATGCTAAGAGCATGCTAATTTAACTCACGTACCATCACAATATTTACAGCTCATTTAAAGCCTTTGGCCCTTTTCACAATGGTGTCTTGATTTAGTTGGAAAAATATCACCTCCTTCCTTGGGATAACATACATTCATCATCACATCCACAAAATACTTCACAAAGTGGGTTGAGGCAATTCCTTTAACCAATACAACAGGACCTAGAATTGTGGAGTTTATTATTCATCATATCATTTGTCGTTTTGGTATCCCCTTGAAAATCATCTTCGACAATGGTAAGTCTTTTAAGAACAAGGATTTTCAAGCACTTTGTAAGAAATATAACATCCAACACAGTTTCTCAACTCCTTATTACCCATAAGCAAATGGATAAGATGAGGCTACCAAGAAGACCTTAATTGTTATTCTCAAGAAACTAGTTAACAAAAATCATAGATATTGGCATACTAAAATTCCCTTGGCATTATGGGCTTATAAAAAAAACATACGCATGCCTATTGGGGCGACACCATTTTCATTGGTCTATGGAGCCAAAGCAATCATACCTCTTGATCTTGAGATCCCTTGTAAATTTATTTGCAGGAATTCATAGATGATGACACTGCTAGACAAGCACATCTTGACCAACTCACACTTCTTGATGAGAGGTGAGTCAATGCTTTAGAGCATTTACGAGTTTATCAAGACCACCTAAAGCATTATTACAATGCCAAATTTCATCTACATGAGATCCAAGTAGGAGATATTGTACTTAAATAAAATAAAAAAAACACCAATGCATTATTGTATCTTCATGATAAATTTACGGCTAATTTGTTGGGTCCATATATTATCACTCAAGAGGTGGGTAAAGGTACTTATAGGCTTGCTATTCTAGAGGGAGATGAAGAACTTGAACCACTTATTGTTATACACTTGATATCATTCTATGCATAATGTGATTTATATATATGTATGTATACATGGCTAATACACAAAAAAATTGTATTTCATTTGCACACATTTCATTGCATTCATACACTCTATTTCACAAATTGCATTTCATACATTCCCTACACATTTCACATTTCATATTAGGGATCATTTATTCGGTTCAAGGTATTAATTGGTCCAATAAAGTCATGTTGCCTTAATCAGGGGCACCTTCACTAAGCGAAATGGTCATTTGCCTCCATACATCCATAATTTCTAAGTTTTTTTGGTCACTCAACCACTCCTAGTGTTTTAAGAAAACCACAAATACATGTCAAGTTCTTTTTAGGACCATTACACATCTTCACTAAGAAAATCTTGAGTTTTGGATTTAACTCCAAAATATTCTTAAACCAAACACAATTTCACATCTTAAAAAATGTCTTGTATCAAAGAGGGATAACACCATACTTGGGTTGAACCTCGAAGTGAAAAGGGTGTTCCTTTCCTATCCCATAATGCAACATAGTCCACAAATACAGTGGTTTTCACCTCTATCACAATTCAAAAAAATAAAAAAATAAAAGAAAGATTAGGGAAAAATACCCTAAAAACTCTAAATGTTTTACACCACACACCACTGATCATTGGGTTGTAAGGATCATACTATATTTCTAGTTAGACGATTAGGTAGTCATTACCAAAACTTAAGAGATCAAATCATTGTGCTATGGAGTTAGCCTCCATCGAAGCTATAGATGCTTGACTGGAAGTGGAGTATGCTCATGCGTGGTGACACATATCTTATAAAGATACCTCTGACCACACATATGGACAAGCTAGCTTCTTGGCCTCATCCATAACATTTCAAGCCCAATTTACTCAAGATGAGTCAATGAACTCACTTACACACACACTGGTTCTTGATTGCCTCGATTTATTACCATACTCATGATTCAGTAAATGAATCCATTGCATACACATTTGGTCCTAGAGGGATTAGGCAGATTTAGTGATTTTTTTTTATGCCACTAGTATGTTTGAGTCTCTGCAAAATAGTCAGTTTACCATATCAACATCCATATCTTCTTCCATATAAACATCCATATCTTCTTCCATGTCAACATCCATGTTAGTTAATGAATCTCTCACCCCACATACCACCAAGTTTGGTGCCCCTAATTAAACAATGCTAATAACATGGACAAGCAAATTCTAAAATATGAATGTTCATTAGAACATTTGCATTCTATTTTCACTTGCATTAATAATCCATACATGTCCACTTGCATTAATAATACATATACATTTGCATACACACAGAAGCATTCACACAAAAGCATAAAAAAAAGTAAAAGCCATGTATATATATATATCGCATGTACAATGAGTGCCCAAAAGGCTACATACAATGGAGCACCAAGGCTCATATACAAAAAGTGCATCTAAGCACTAGATAATGCCTATGAGATGACCCCTATGACCCTGAAGGAGCCCTAGACCTATAACTATGCCTAGACTCACTAGGCCTAGCAGACCCAAATACAGATGAGGAGGGTGGTTTTGGAAGCCCAATATTGTGCTCCATAAAGTGATCCTCCAATAATAGGATATATCCATCCTGAGCTCAAAGGTGATGTACATCATATATTTGCCTATGATACCCCTATAGCAGCTCTACCTGGAGCCTCATGATATTATCCTCACCTCCACCTACTATCGTTTGTGCCTCTAGCTATATTTGCAACTAAGCTATCTCTACATCCTGAATCACTTCTCTATCCCATAGTCGTATCTTGCTCTACCACCAACTCCTCTAGCCTCACCTGATCATCCTTGCTATGACTAGAGGGCCAATTTAAAATCTCCTCTCTATCCTCCATATGCCCATAATCTCCCCCAAGATCAAGTACCTACTCCACCATATCCCCTCCATATCCTACATCCTTCAAAACCTGCCCCATAGATCTCCTAGTCTACCTCCTCTAACTATTATCTTAGAGGGACATCCAGTGCTTAGGAGCCTCTATAGCTCCCTCAATCTCATCCCCATCACCCTCCCAACCATCAGCCACTAGACTCAAAACCCATGTTTACTGAGTTGCAAACCATACATCATACTCCTTTATCATACCTGCATTATCCACATAGAGGAGATCCATATCCTCATAATACTCAAGGGTGACCCTCCATGCCTCAACACATGGTAGTCCTTTCTCATCCTGGTGCTGCTTATAAAGCACTAGCTCCTCAGGAACCCCCTAACTTAATCTAAACTACCACAACACTCAAGATACCTAGACCATATCCACCTACTTTGGTCATCTTGCAACCACCCATATAGCATGTCGTACCCATCGCAGATGCTCCCCATAACCTATGCACATGGCCCCTCACCATGGCCTCCATAACAACTGAGTTATTGTTAGTCTAGACCATAAATCTTGGTGCCACTAACTAGTCTACACCAAATGACTCAGT
Organism: Wollemia nobilis; assembly: GCA_028583015.1. Taxonomy (NCBI): domain Eukaryota; kingdom Viridiplantae; phylum Streptophyta; class Pinopsida; order Araucariales; family Araucariaceae; genus Wollemia; species Wollemia nobilis. Next base: position 3,670,341 of record JAQPPZ010002998.1, read on the forward strand.
TGTACCTTCCCTACCATTGGCCACCTCATAGAATAGGGTTGATCCCTATCCCATCCCCTCATCAACAATCCCACGGGTCGAACCACACTAAAGTGCTCCCAATCCCAGCATTGTAGTAACACATTACAACCTAGTCCTTGGCACTTTTGCCTCTTCACCTCATATAGCTATCAGTATAACTACACCAATAAAGTAGGAGCCCATGCATATACGTATGGTGTAGCGAGCACATTGCACACCAAACTGATAAGGTTCCACAGGAACCAACATCTAGTACTATTCGGGGCCACTATGTTGGCCAACATGAACATCTCCAAAGTAGGAAGGGCATCCAAATTATTGTCCACATACATGGACAAGTAAGTAATCCCTCCATTCGTCACCTCCACAACTTCCCATCCATCCCTAAACATGCAGCTCAACTTAGTCTTCTTATCATGTCCAACCTCAACATGCAAGCCCTCCATCGATAACTTGAGGATGTGGTATACATCCTCAAGCATCATAGTCATCTCTCTGGTAGGGAACTAAAAGGTCCCCCTATATGGATCCTACCTCTTTGCCAAGGTTGAAAGGTACCCCTCATAAGCCCTCACCACATCTATCTGGGCTGCCCCCGCTATCCCAATACCTCCAACCACATCCACTCCTCCTTCCTCAATGCCTTCCTCACCCTCGGGATAAGAGGTAAAAATCGATGTTGAGTCTCCAAAATCATAAGATATAACACAACCCAAAAAAATTAACGTTAATACATGTAATTACTCAAAAAAAAAAGATTTTTTTTTGCACAAAAACAAAAGCAATTCAAAAGGCCTTACCTTTGCATACCATACTCCAACTTCAGCTCTAGCACCTACACCTGCATCCACTCCCTCTGCCTCCATAGCTTTTGCAACTTACCTCACTCCATTCCATTAGATGTAACTTCCAAAATTTACAGATGCACAAATGAGCTTGGTTTCCCCTCTGCAAGCCTTATATAGCTTCTTCAGGCACACCTAAACACCCATGGGCATTTACTGGTGCTATGAAGTGCCCAACCACATTTGGAAACATGCCAAATTCTAGTAGGCATTTGCGTATGCAATAAGCACCTGCCAGCATTTGGAGCCAGAGTTAACAAAAGCTAAAAATCGATCCCAAAAGATATATTACCTACACAAAATCACTCCAAATTGCATCCATGCATCCACTTCATCATATTATCAAGTTCTGTGAAGGTCCAAACCATTTTGGATCCATAATTTTAGTGTACGCCCAAAAGGCACCAAATCACTTATCAAATTCCAAAATGCTCCAAATTTTTACAAAATAACCATAATCATCATTCTCATCATAAATTCCTCATTATCACATCATTTTCACACATCAACTATAACATTTAAACATTTTCCAAGTTCAACTACAATTTCAAGTGAAGCTTGTACCTAGTGGTATATTATATCCCCTTGGCGATTGCAATGATTTGCATCCATGCAATTCGATAAGATGAATACACCACCATAAGGATACTTGATCATTTTTCATCATCTAATATCTCATTGTTCAAAAACAAAATCACTTTTGGTACTTCACCTTTTGTGTGAAACTATGCCATGACCAATTTGCTTAACAACTGTCATTGATGGCCTAGTTCGTGGGGCTTGAAATGCAGACAATAATCACATTTCATCATCTCCCATTTTATTGACAGTCATCATAGAGATAGGCACTAGCTAGGGTGATCGGTTCCAATCATGGGAATTATTCAAACAGTCACTAGCAGGCCCTCCAAAGTTGACTCATTTTATTTCCTTGCATATTCATAATTACATATCAAAGACGTTGACAGGCATATTCTTCAACAACATGGAATCATCCCAAACTTGAGGTAACCACATTTGATTTCAATTTTCCCACAACGGGATACATCTTACATGATCATGGCATCTACACTTGGTAAAAAAAATATTTCTCTATTAGGGCAGAAATAGAATCAATCACATGCATCTTCCACTACTCCCCTTTCAATTGTTGGGGCAAAAATGGTATCACATTTACATCATTCATGTCATCCATAATCACCCATACACTCATTTTCACTCCTTTATTTTTCAATTGGCTCGTGAGATTCATCCGAAAACTCATTCACCAATTGAGAGGGTAAGCTACACAATCCAAATTATTTTGTCTCCAAGCTCATATCTGCATCTTAACAAAGTTGCTTCACCACCAAGCCAAAATAGGTATCTCGTATTTTTGCACTACATTGTATTTCACGTAACATGGTACAAAAATGGGTATCTGTAGACACCAAATCCACTTGTCGTCTATCCAGGTCTTACAACCATTTTTACCCTTTATTTACATATATTTATATATATATTTGTTATATATATTTAATATTAATATTTTTATATTATATTTTATAAATATTTAATAAATACATATATGTGTGTGAATTAATCCTGGCCATCCATATTACTTTAATCCCAACCATTCATCCATATTGATCCTTGCCACATACCTAAATTTAATCTCCACCCTCTATCTCATTTTAATCTTGATCACACAAATTGTGTCATCGAAACCGTAATGTGCCCTAGGTGAGATTATAAATAGGAGTCATTTTGATGGCTCAACCCCTAAGTAATTTTCCTGAGTTTTTCTGAATCATGGAAGGTCCTAAGTTTTTAGAGTCCTCAAGTATAAAGTGTTCTAACCATATTCCATCACTTATGGCAGCCTCTGCATTCATTGCCACCCACTTCACTTAGCCATATCTACTTCTCTAGATTTTTATCTCAGTTCTAAAGCAACTTCAGGTATTCTCTATCATCATCGAGCACCATCGAGCATTCCCTATCACCATTGAGCACCTCTGGGTGCTTCCCTCTATTTTTGAGCACCTCTAGGCACATTCCCTCCATCATCAAACATCTATGGGTGCTTCCTACTACTGCCGAGCACCCATAGGTATCTCAAACCCTAGTTCTACTAACTAGTGAACCCTCAGGTGTTTCTAGGGCCTCTGCACACTTGTTTTTTTTTTGAAAATTTTGAAAAAACTTGTATTAAAACAAAGATCAATTAAAATATGGGAAGAGACTCTTCCCAACCGAATTCAAAGAGAACACAAGCTTACAATAGTAGAAGAAGATTTGCAATGGAGCCAAATCTCCTGAACCATTAACTAGCTAGCAGGGGGTCGGCATGGACAGTTGATGCAGCTTGTCACGAAATCGCGACACTATTCTTCTCCTTAGGCCGCGAACATGCAACATGTCGCGATATCGTGACACCTTTCCCCTTTGGCCGTGAAAAAGCAACATGTCATGATATCGCGACATTTTCCTCCTTTGGCCGTGAAAATTCAACAAGTCACAATATCGTGAAACTTTTCTCCTTTGGGCATGAAAGTGCAACATGTCACGATATCGCGACACTTTTTCTCTCTCGACCGCAATGATGCAACATGTCACGATATCGTGACACATTTTCTCCTTTGGTTGCGAAAATGCAACATGTCATGATATCACGACACCATTTCTCCTTTGGTCGCGAAAATGCAACATGTCGCGATATTGCGACACCTTTTCTCCTTTGGCCGCAAAAATGCAACATGTCACGATATCGCGACACCTTTTCTCTCTTGGCCACGAAAAAGCAACATGTCACGATATCGCGACACCTTTTCTCCTTTGGCCGTGAAAATGCAACATGTCACGATATCGCGACACCTTTTCTCCCTTGGCCACGAAAATGCAACATGTCGCGATATCGTGACACCTTTTCTCCCTTAGCCGTGAAAATGCAACATGTCGCGATATCACGACACCTTTCCTCCCTTGGCCACGATGAAGCAACATGTCGCGATATCATGACAACTTTCCACCCATGGCCCCGACGAAGCAACATGTCACGATATCGCGACAACTTTCCACCCTTGGCCGTGACAAAGCAACATGTCACGATATCGTGACAACTTTCCACCCTTGGCCATGACAAAGCAACATGTCACAATATCGCGACAACTCTCCACCCCTGGCCGCGACGAAGCAACATGTCGCGATATCGTGACAACTTTCCACCCTTGGCCCCAACGAAGCAACATGTCATGATATCATGACAACTTTCCACCCTTGGCCGCGACGAAGCAACATGTCATGATATCGCAACAACTTTCCACCCTTGGCCGCGACGAAGCAACATGTCATGATATCGTGAAAACTTTCCACCCCTGGCCGCGATGAAGTAGCATGTCGCGATATCATGACAACTTTCCACCCTTGGCCGCGATGAAGCAACATGTCACGATATCATGACAACTTTCCTCCCTTGGCCACGATGAAGCGACATGTCACGATATCACAACTTTTCGCCCATGACTGCAACGACGCAACATGTGATATCGCGATAACTTTCCTCCAGTGACCGCAATGACGCAACATGTCATGATATCATGACAACTTTCCTCCAGTGACCGTGACAGCGCAACATGTCATGATATCATGAAAAATTTCCTCCCTTTGCTTTTTCTTTGATCATTGGCTCAAGGACCTTTCCAAACCCTGTCTAATCACCTCATCCTCAATATCCATGTCACTGTGCAACTGAACTCCAACCTCCTTTTCTGCACCCATCTTAGCCAGAAATTCAGTCGCTTTGTTCAAATATCTACTCGCATAAACTGGTATCACGTCCTCTAATTCCTTCCATAATTCTTTAATTTGGGTAACAAGAGCCCTCAAACTCCAAGCTTTCAGATCAAAGTTCCTCATGCAGTCTAGAGCTCCAACCATTATTTGCGAGTCTGATTCAAGAATAATCCTATGGTGGCCATGTTTCACTACCCAAATAGAAGCAAACTTGATGGCAATGGCTTCAGCTTCATTGTTAGTGGATCTTCCCAGGCCTTGCAATTCCCAATAGAGCATAGTCCCAGCATGGTTTCGGCACACCACTCCAATTTTGGCTCTACCCGGATTGCCTTTTGTAGCTCCATCAGTATTGATTTTAATCCAACCTTCAGGGGGAGGTTTCCAACAATTTTTGTCCTATCCCTCTTGTAGTTCAAGGCATTCTTCCAAAGCTCCAATGCCAATTTGAGCTTCCTCCTCAGCATGAACAACCACAGTTTTGGTAACCTTGTTCCAAATGGTCTGCCAAACCCCGTCTAGAGCATTAAAAGTTACTCTAAAAATTTTGGCATTTCTTTCTAGCCATACTTGCCACTAGATAAAGCTTAAACCGAGCTCCCAGCCAAAATGAATAGCTTTAGATTTGAATCTACCTTTCTGCCATTTTGCCCAGATATTCATTCGATTCAGGTCACCACTTGAATTTTAAAGTAAGCAAACCAACGCAGCCAAATCTATCGGGTGAAAGGGCAACCAAATAGCAAATGGTCAATAGTTTCCTCTCTCTTGTAGCATAGTACACATTGAGAAGGGCCAATGATACCTTTTGATCTGAGATTATCAAAAGTGAGGATTCCATTGTGCATGCACTTCCAGGCAAAAAAGTTAACTTTCGGCCAGCCTTTAGAGTGCCAAATTTTCCTCTAGTCCTCAACCTAAAAAGTATGAGGGGGGGCCTCTGGGAGAATGCTATCATATCCATCCTTTACTGTATAGACACCAATACTCCCAAAGCCCCAAGCTAATTCATCCTCCACATCTCCACCTATAAGAAATATTTCTGTCATAATTTTAGTCATGATGGGAGTCAAATTCGGAGGGATTGAAATGGGCCACTCATCCAACTTCTTGAACTGCTTAAAATTACACTCCCCCAGCTGAGTAGTTGTGAAATAACTTTCAATACGGATCCATCCCTTGGCTTCAATGGCTACTTTTATTGGCTGTAATTTTGGAAATTCAGCAATGATGGGTGGGAACTGATCCCAAGAATCTGTCCAAAAACAAGCCTTCTCCCCTCTTCCCACTTTCCAAAATAAGCGGTCTTTAACAACCTGAGACACTAACTTGAGATCCTGCAAAACTAGGGACCCAGTACCATCCAAGGGGATGTGAGCTACATCGATTGGGTTGGCCTATACCAGGTATTTTCTAGTTACGATTCTACTAAAAAGGGAGGTGGGTTGGGAGATCCATCTCCAGTACAGCTTTCCAGCCAAAGCTTTATTATTCAGCTTATATTTTCTCAAACTCAGACCTCCTTTAACCTTGGGCTGGGTAACTTTGTCCCAGCCCACTAAGGCCCACTTTCTCTCTCCCTTTGCTCCTTCCCATAAAAAATTTTTAGCCATCTTGTCCAACTCTTTCCATATTGTAATCGGGGTAGCCAGGATAGAGAATTTGTAAATTGGCATGGCTTGAATGACTGACTGTAAGAACGTTAATCTGCCACCATAACTTAACCACTTGTGAGACCAGTGATTAATTTTGTCCTTGATACACTCCAGCAAATTCCTCCATGTGTCTAATTTCAGCTTCTTAAAGTGCAAGGGGACCCCCAAGTAAACCACTGGGAGAGAAGTCCTTGTGAATCCTAGGATTTCTAAAATTATGTTATGAAGCCTTTGCTCCAGATTAAAAAAAACCACTTTGGATTTCTTGTCATTAATGACCTGTTGAGTAGCCTTGAGATAGACATTAAGAGTATCCCTAATCATTCTTGCTTCCTTGAAGCTGGCCACTCCCACCAAACTAGTGTCATCCACAAACTGCAGGTGCATTAAAACTTCGTCACCCACCCTGATACCCAATAATCTACCTTGCTGTCTTCTCCTCAAGAAAATTTTGCCAAGACCTTCAACAAAAATGAGAAAAATATAAGGAGAACATGGATCCCCCTGGCGCAGTCCCCGAGTAGCTCCAAATTGTTGCGAAGGAAGGCCCTTGATTAGCACAGAGTAATTCAGGGTAGAGACACAGCTCATGACCCACTATATCCAGTCCTGAGAGAAACCAAAGGCTGCCATCATTTTAGCCAGGAAACTTCATTCAACCATGTCATAAGCCTTTGACATGTCCAGTTTTATGAACATCCCTTTATTACCAGAAGTGTGCATTGAATGGATTTCTTCCTGGGCCACAACCACCCCATCCAGAATCTGTCGTCCCTCAACAAAACCCCCTTGCTAATAGGAGACAATGTTGTGAAGAAGAGTTTTTAGGCGCTCAGCAATTACCTTTGTGATTATTTTGTACTGCACATTACATAAGGCAATAGGCCTAAAATCTGAAATATGAACCCCCTCCTCCCCTTTTGGAATTAAGGTAATGAAAGTGTGGTTTATAGCTTTAAGCATTCTCTTATTTTCTCTGGAATCTTCTACAACAACCCTTACATCTTCCTCTAAGTAGTCCCAGAAAGCTTGAAAAACTCAATTGGGAAGCCGTCTGGACCTGGAGTTTTACCAGTGCTCATTCCAAAGACCACAGCTTTCAATTCATCTCTATCAATGGGTTTGAGGAGGGCCTGATTTTCATCCTCAGAAATAATAGCAGGTATGACAGAAATAACTTCATTTTGGGCCTCTACATCTTGTACCACACTTTCCTTAAAAATCTTAGAAAAATAATCCATAGCGTGGGAATGCAAACCTGAAAGTGTATCAAAGGAATGACCATTCTCATCTTGAAGGGCCTCCATATTATTCATCTGTCTTCGAGCACAAGCAGTCCGATGAAAGAATTTTGTATTTTTGTCCCCTTCTAATAACCAGGTGGTTCTTGCTCTCTGCTTCCAATAGGTCTCCTCCTGGTTGTCAATGTCCTCAACTACTGTATGCAAGGCATCATCCTCAGCTTTGAGCTGGTCTGTAATTACTCCTTCTCTGAACTGTTTTTGGACCTCATCCCATCTGGCCACCAATGGAGCTCTTTGGACCTGGAAGTTAGTTTTATTAGCATGCCTCCAATACTTCAACTGAGTTTTGACATATTGTAGTTGTTTGTGGATTCTGAACATTGCTCTCCCATAAGCTGGGTGGCCTTCTTCCCACCAATGTGGAATTTTCTCCCGAAGTTCTTCTTTTTGAAGCCAAAAATTCTCAAATCTAAAAGGTTTGTGATGCTGCCCCATCCTAGTCCCGCCTACCAACAGAATGGGACAGTGATCAAAAATTGGGCCTTCTAAAATCTAAAAATTTATATTCCATTTTACAAATGCCTCCTTTGAAACCATAAAATGATCTAGCTTAACCTTCCTGCTATGTGGCTCCCGCATTTTATTAGTCCAAGTGTAGTTAATGCCAGGACATTTAATGTCCACTAAGTGCAAATCCTGGACTTGGGCAATCATGAAACGGTCCCCTGGGTCTTGAAGAACATGGACTTATACTGAGAGGGGGGGTGAATAGTATAAGACTTAACCAATTAATAATTTTAACTTTAGATAGCAGTGGCATCAACACAACATTAATCAAGACAGAAAGCATCACACATTGAAGACCCATTTTTAACGTGGTTCACCCAAAATGGTTGGGCTACGTCCACAAAACTTTTCTCTAAAAGTTATCTCAAAGTTCTTTGGGAATCCTTCCCAATTACAATGTTTATGAGCCTCGGCCCAAAGGAGATACCTTCCCCCAATCAGAATTTATGAGCCTCTGCTCAAAGGAGATACCTTCCCCTTTGCTCTGGAAATGATCCCTCAGAAGATCAATAGCCTCTACCTCTTACCAGCACGTGGAACTCCTTTCCACCGAAGACCTCCTATCCTCAATGCTTAGCCTAAGAGACCTCTACCTTCTATGATCACGTCCACGACAGCTCAACAATCTGTACCAAACACAGTCAGTAGGTCTAGTACAAGTATTCCTCTATCTGTCAGATCTATCCAACTCTTAAACAAATCAATCCTCCGCATACAAGCCTTCTCAAAGACTTGCCAAATCTGTCCTCAGGTTCTTCTCATAGAACCAGTGCACCTCTGTCCTCAAGTTCTCCGATAGAACTATCAAACTCAGCTCACAAGTCCTCTCGCTAGGACCTATCCAAATCTGCTCACAAGTCCCCACAAGAACCTATCCAAAACTGCTCACAAGTCCCCATCGGAACCTCGTCCAAAAACTCAGCAAGCTCACCAAGAAAAACTTTCTTAGTAGGAAATCACAAAGTGAATTGTTAGAGACCCAATGTGATTTTTCAACCTCATAGAAGCATAAAGAGAATTGTTAGAGACTCAATATGTTCTATACTCAACTCCCAATCTCAAAACTCAACTCAAATCAACTCAGCTCAAACTCAATCTCAAATCTGAAAACTCAACTCAATATCTGAAATGGATAGGATAGAATGCTTTCTTTCAAGAACATGAAACCCCAACAATTGCCAACTATGCAAAGAATCATATAACAATGATACTCATGTTCTTTTCACCATCAATTAGGGCTTCAACAACAATGCTCATCAAACAAGGTTCAGTCAACACCATTCAACTCAAAACACAACCTTGAAGCATTTCACAATCAACATCAGAAAAGTAAACAAGTAGAACTCCTTTTCTCTCCAATATTGTTTGAACAAAAAGCATCCACCAACTCAAATCTCAATAGCACAAAACAACTTTTCAAATCATCAACAAAGGAGTAAGCCCAACACTTTAACCAAGTAAAGAATAGCTTGATTATAACCAATTTAATGAAAGCTAATGTCAATCTCAAAGCTGCCCACTTAAGGTTTCACAACTTCACACAAGAAGCAATTCTAACCTTAAAACATCATGCTTTCATTTCCATAATCAACCAAAAGCACTCTCAACATTACAAGAAATATTTATCCCTTATACACCTTATTTCTCCCTTATAGTCTTATCAACAAAAAACTTTATCTCTCATAAGAATGCAATAAGATAATGCAAACAACACTTTCAAAAGAATATTTTATCAAAATAAAGCAAGCTTCAAACTCCTTATAACTCCTAAGTTGTTTTTCTCTCTAATAAACTTCCTCCATCCGCAAAATACACTAGCAAAAATTAATTTTGAAAATACCTTGGCCAACACCAAAAATCGTGCTATGGAGAAATTGCGCACGAACTCTAACACCACCCGCTGCGTCCACTTCAACGAAGAAAAACCCTTTCACGTTATTCGAACATGCACGCCAATAGCCTAGCCACTATCGGTGCACCAAAGGCATCCGATGAGGTTTAAACCTCACTCTGTTTCCCTTGTACCTTCTACGCCAGAGCTAAAATAAACAACAGGCCTCCCTGTCTTCTGACGTGAATGATGACGACGAAACCTTACGACGGATACAAAAATGAATAGCGGATCATGAAATCACAGCGAGGAAGAAATCGAACATCAGATCGCGAATTCACAGCGAGCAACACTTTTCAAAAATGCGGATGGGATAATCTTTGATCTTCATCGTGGGAGATTTATATGCATATTTCCCATAAACTCTTGACGTCGGCGAGGAGTTTAACACGTCGGCGGAGGAGTTTAACACGTCGACGGAGGTCTTGGCTAGCGCCCACAAACTTAGAACATAGCGCCATCAAAGTTAAGACATTTGCGCCATGGGTTAGGAGAACCCAATGCAAACAAATATTTATTTAAAAATAATTAAAAGGAACCTTAACAAGGTTTTTAATTATTTAAATAAATACTTCCTCCTGGACCCAAATGCATTAAACTAATGCATCCACCCGTAATCTTTAAACCTCGCCAACTTGGGGTTTACAAAAGACCTTTGAAACTGTCATGTCAGTAACCTTCATCAAAACAAGTTATTTGACATCAAATCAAATTCCTTCAAGAGCTTCTTGACATCAATGACAACTTATACACTTGAGCAAAGGCAATGTACCCAAAGTACCCAAAATTGCCAACAATCTCCCCCTTTGTCATTGATGGCAAACCTTTACTGAAAACACTTCTCAAGAGCCAAAACTGAAACCAACTGTGCTAACAACTAACCAACTATGCCCACAACTGAGAATATTCCTTTGAAGTTTTGCTCCCCCTGACTTGAAGCTCTCCTCTTCACTTTGAAGCTCTCCCCCTTACTCATATCTCTCCCCCTTTGTCATCAATGGCAAAGGGTCACCTCTGGGGCTCGGGACTAAGAATGAGCCTCTTAGCTTAGTCCCTCCCCCACCTCCTGATGAAGTGATTAATTCTGGGGTGGGAGTACAACTCCCAATTTCTCCCTTAGATACTCAAACGTATCTCTTGGAAGAGGTTTGGTGAAGATATCTCGCAATCTGCTCTTTAGTAGACACATACTCTACCTTGACTCGCTTGTCTTGCACTTTCTCCCTTAGAAAGTGATACTTGATGGAAATATGCTTTGTCCTTGAGTGCATTACCGGATTTTTGGAAATACTTATGGCACTTGTATTATCACAAAGTATGGAGATGGGTTGTTCATGCTTGACTTTGAAATCCTCCAAGGTGGTTTTCATCCATAAAACCTGTGTACACCCATCCACTACTGCTATGTATTCAGCCTCTGCTATAGATAAGGAAACTGAAGGTTGTTTCTTACTTAGCCAAGAAACCAAACTCTTTCCCAGAAAGAATGCTCCACCACTAGTGCTTTTCCTATCATCAATACCGCCTGCCCAATCTGCATCTGTATAAGCTATGAGGGTGAAATCATCACCTTTGGGATACCAAAGCCCAAAGTCCATAGTGCCCTTCGAGATATCCGAATATCCTCTTAACTCGCTATAACATGAGAATATTTTGGAGCTGCCTGAAATCTTGCTACTAACCCAACTCGCCCGCATGATATCCGGTCCGGTAGCTGTAATATATAATAAACTGCCAATCATAGATCCGTACAACCTCCGATCTCGCCACTGGAGATTCATCATCTTTACTCATCTTGCACCCTGTAATCATTGGAGTACACACTGGTTTGTTGTCCATCATCCCAAATTTCTTCAACATTTCTTTGATATACTTTCCTTGAGAGAGAAATATACCATATTTTGATTGAGAAATATGAAGACCTAAAAAGAATGACAGCTCTCCAATCATAGACATCTCAAATTCCTTCGCATGGTGTTAGCAAAAACTTTGCACATCTGAGTATTATTTCCCCCAAAAATAATATCATCAACATAGACAACCATAATCAACATATCATCATATTCATTCTTAATATACAAATTGTTATCTGCCACACCTTTCCTGAAGCCTTGCTCATGAAGATACTTGTCAAGTCTTGAGTACCAAGCCCTAGGTGCTTGCTTTAACCCATACAAGGCCTTTTTCAGTTTACACACATAGTCTGACTGTTCTGAGAGAGACACTCCTTCTGGCTGTTCTATGTAGACTTCTTCTATCAACACCCCATTTAGAAAAGCTGACTTTACATCCATTTGATATACCTTGAATGATTTGAAGCTTGAAAGGGCCAAAAACATTTTGATAGCTTCAAGACGAGCAACAAGAGCAAACGTCTCTTCGAAATCAACACCTTCTACTTGAGCATAACCTTTGCAGACTAACCTAGCTTTGTTTCTGACAATATTTCCATCCTCATTGAGTTTATTTCTGAATATCCATTTTGTGCCAATGACATTCTTGTCCTTAGGTCTTGGAACCAATTCCCAAGTTTCACTTTTCTCTATTTGATTTAGCTCTTCATCCATTGCTTTTACCCAAAACTTATCTCGCACATGCTTCACTCGAAATATTTTGGCTCAATCTGAGATAATAATGAAACATTTGTAGAATCATGTGAAGGAATGACTCTTCTTCTTGTTTTCCTCGTATTTGGATCACCAATGATCAAATCTTTGGGATGATGTTTCTGAACATATCGTGAAGGAGTTTTGGGAAGCAGTTGTTGTCTTTCCTCTTCTTCATCCGAAACCTCTCTGAATTCTTCTTGACAAATTTCATCACTGAGTTCCTTGACTGGTTCTCTTATCCCTATCTTTTCATCAACTGTTACATTTATGCTCTCTACAACTGTATGAGTTCTTTTGTTGAAGCATCTCTAGGCCTTGCTTCTGCTGGAATATCCAAGAAAGATTCCCTCATCACACCTAGGATCAAACTTACCCAAATTCTGATCTTCCCTTCTGATGAAGCACTTACTCCCAAACACTTTGAAGTATTTTACTGTAGCTGGTCTTCCTTTCCACAACTCATAAGGAGTTTTATGATGATTGACTCTAAGTTGGGCCCCGGTGATAATGTAGACTGCTGTACTGGATCGCCTCTTTCCAAAAGCCATCTGAAAGTTTTGACTCATTTAACATAGCTCTAGCCATATTTTCAATAGTTCTGTTTTTCCTTTCAACTACTCCATTTTGTTGAGGAGTTCTTGCTACTGAATATTCTCTTTTGATTCCTTGTTGCTCATAGTATTCCACAAATTCATTTGAAGTGAACTCTCCTCCTCTATCTGATCTTAAGCATTTGATTCTCTTGTCAGTCTCATTTTCAATCATTTCTTTGAAAGCTTTAAATTTTTCAAAAGCTTCAGATTTTTCTTTGAGAAAAGTAACCCAAGTCATTCTAGAATAATCATCTATAAACAACATGAAGTAGCTTTCTCCCTGAATGCTCCGAGTTCCGGTAGGGCCACATAAATCAGTATGAATAAGATCCAATGGTTTTGAAGAAGTATACCCTTTTGATTTGAAACTGGTTCTGGTCCTTTTTCCATGTTGACAAGGACCGCAAATGATGTTATGGGGCCTTTTTATTTTGGGCAAGTCTCTAACTCCTTCCTTGTTACTAATATTGACAAGATTATCAAAGCTCAAATGCCCCAATATTTTATGCCATAACCAACTCTCATCTTCTTGAGTTAGAAAACACTTTTCCTTTTTTATCTCACTTAGCATGTAAAGATTGTTTGGAGTCCTTGTAGCACTAGCAATGAGTTTTCCATTTTTTTCTTTACTTATCTCACATCTATCTCAAAAGAAAGATACTATGTGCCCTTGATCACAAAGTTGACTCACACTTAGAAGATTATGTCTTAGGCCTTCTACATAGAGCACATTTTCTGTTTTGGATTTCCCATCCAAACTAAGAGTCCCTTTACCATAGATTTTAGCTGACCTGTTATCTCCAAAACTGACTGTTCCTCTGTTTGTTTCTTTTAAGACCAAAAACTTTTCCTTTTCACCAGTCATATGTTTTGAACAACCACTATCAAGATACCATTTTTCTACTTTGTCTTGAGCATGAAAAGCAGTTTGAACTATCATTGACTTAGATTTGATCTCATTTCTCTTTTTAGTGAACTCAAGGCTAGATCTATCCAAACCGCACATCCTTGCTATATGCCCAAAATTCTTGCACTTGTAACACATGACATTTTTATTCATAAGAGGTGCAAAAGAGTTAACATTTTCCTTACTATGGCTATTCAAAGACTTATTGCAATGCATAGCTTTGTGACCAAATTTCTTGCAGGAAAAACAATAGCCATGGAAAGTATTATGTAACCTGTTTTGATGCCTTGGATGATTGTTCTTCTTGTGACCAACTGGAATCCACCGCTCTTCAAGATGAAGATTGATCTTGCTCGAAGACCCTGTTTCATGAATGGTGATACCATCCTTCTTTTGCTTTTCACATGGAGTATTCTGTCTGAGAGCCAACTGTTCCAACTTCACTCTAAGAGACATAACCTCTTCTTCTAGTTTCTCGCAATCAGCTTCCTTTCCTTTGAGAGCCTCTGTCAGAACCTGTTCAACCTTCTTCCCTTCTTCAGCTAGAATTTTGAAGTCTATAACACTTTGAGACAATTCTGATCTTGCTATCTCTTCTTCCTGACATTGATGCTTGAGAACAGAATTCTCTTCCCTAAATTTCTCAAGCTTTCTTAAAGCCAAGAAGAATTCACCTTTGAGATCGAACTCAACCTCTTCATCTCTTTCTGAATCTGTATGTTCCTCTGATAGATCCTTCTCCAAGCCGTTAGGCTCTTTCTGGAGAGACCTGCTCTGATACCAATTGAAGAACATGGACTTATACTGAGAGGGGGGGGTGAACAAGTATAAGACTTAACCAATTAATAATTTTAACTTTAGATAGCAGTGGCATCAACACAACATTAATCAAGACGAAAAGCATCACACATTGAAGACCCATTTTTAACGTGGTTCACCCAAAATGGTTGGGCTACGTCCACAAAACTTTTCTCTAAAAGTTATCTCAAAGTTCTTTGGGAATCCTTCCCAATTACAATGTTTATGAGCCTCGACCCAAAGGAGATACCTTCCCCCAATCAGAATTTATGAGCCTCTGCTCAAAGGAGATACCTTCCCCTCTGCTCTGGAAATGATCCCTCAGAAGATCAACTACCTCTACCTCTTGCTAGCACGTGGAACTCCTTTCCACCGAAGACCTCCTGTCCTCAATGCTTAGCCTAAGAGACCTCTGCCTTCTATGATCACGTCCATAGTAGCTCAGCAACCTGTACCAAACATAGTCGATCGGTCTAGTACAAGTCTTCCTCTGTCTCGTCGGATCTGTCCAACTCTTGAACAAATCAATCCTCTCGCATACAAGCCTTCTCAAAGACTTGCCAAATCTGTCCTCGGGTTCTTCTCATAGAACCAGTGCACCTCTGTCCTCAAGTTCTCCGATAGAACTATCAAACTCAGACTCACAAGTCCTCTCGCTAGGACCTGTCCAAATCTGCTCACAAGTCCCCATCGGAACTTGTCCAAAACTGCTCACAAGTCCCCACCGGAACTTGTCCAAAAACTCAGCAAGCTCACCAAGAAAAACTTTCTTAGTAGGAAATCACAAAGTGAATTGTTAGAGACCCAATGTGATTTTTCAACCTCATAGAAGCATAAAGAGAATTGTTAGAGACTCAATATGTTCTATACTCAACTCCCAATCTCAAAACTCAACTCAAATCAACTCAACTCAAACTCAATCTCAAATCTGAAAACTCAACTCAATATCTGAAATGGATAGGATAGAATGCTTTCTTTCAAGAACATGAAACCCCAACAATTGCCAACTATGCAAAGAATCATATAACAATGATACTCATGTTCTTTTCACCATCAATTAGGGCTTCAACAACAATGCTCATCAAACAAGGTTCAATCAACACCATTCAACTCAAAACACAACCTTGAAGCATTTCACAATCAACATCAAAAAAGTAAACAAGTAGAACTCCTTTTCTCTCCAATATTGTTTGAACAAAAAGCATCCACCAACTCAAATCTCAATAGCACAAAACAACTTTTCAAATCATCAACAAAGGAGTAAGCCCAACACTTTAACCAAGTAAAGAATAGCTTGATTATAACCAATTTAATGAAAGCTAATGTCAATCTCAAAGCTGCCCACTTAAGGTTTCACAACTTCACACAAGAAGCAATTCTAACCTTAAAACATCATGCTTTCATTTCCATAATCAACCAAAAGCACTCTCAACATTACAAGAAATATTTATCCCTTATACACCTTATTTCTCCCTTATAGTCTTATCAACAATAAACTTTATCTCTCATAAGAATGCAATAAGATAATGCAAACAACACTTTCAAAAGAATATTTTATCAAAATAAAGCAAGCTTCAAACTCCTTATAACTCCTAAGCTATTTTTCTCTCTAATAAACTTCCTCCATCCGCAAAATACACTAGCAAAAATTAATTTCAAAAATACCTTGGCCAACACCAAAAATCGTGCTATGGAGAAATTGCGCACGAACTCTAACACCACCCATTGCGTCCACTTCAACGAAGAAAAACCCTTTCACGTTATTCGAACGCGGAACCTCCCGTTCGGGTAGCGCGCCAACATCCTAGCCGCTACCGGTGCGCCAAAGGCGTCCGGTGAGGTTTAAACCTCACTCTGTTTCCCTTGTACCTTCTGCGCCAGAGCTAAAATAAACAACAAGCCTCCCTGTCTTCTGACGTGAACGACGACGATGAAACCTTATGGCGGATACAAAAAATGAACGACGGATATCCGAACAACGGATCACGAAATCATAGCGAGGAAGAAATCGAACATCAGATCGTGAATTCACAACGAGCAACACTTTTCGAAAATGCGGATGGGATAATCTTTGATCTTCATCGTGGGAGATTTATATGCATATTTCCCATAAACTCTTGACGTCGGCGAGGAGTTTAACACGTCGGCGGAGGAGTTTAACACGTCGATGGAGGTCTTGGCTAGCGCCCACAAACTTAGAACATAGCGCCATCAAAGTTAAGACATTTGCGCCATGGGTTAGGAGAACCCAATGCAAACAAATATTTATTTAAAAATAATTAAAAGGAACCTTAACAAGGTTTTTAATTATTTAAATAAATACTTCCTCCTGGACCCAAATGCATTAAACTAATGCATCCACCTGTAATCTTTAAACCTCCCAACTTGGGGTTTACAAAAGACCTTTGAAACTCGTCATGCCGTAACCTTCATCAAAACAAGTTATTTGACATCAAATCAAATTCCTTCAAGAGCTTCTTGACATCAATGACAACTTATACACTTGAGCAAAGGCAATGTACCCAAAGTACCCAAAATTGCCAACAGTCCAAAAATGGTGTTCCCCCTTCCTGGTCTCTAGAAGATAATTTAACGTTAAAGTCCCCCGCTATAATCTAGTCTAGATCTTCCCTTGAGGTTTGCATGTTATGCACAGCCTTCCACTGCCGCCTCTGACCATCTAGGTTTTGAGACCCATAAAATTTTATGATTAGAACGTGTTCCGTAGTGACATTATTCCTAAAAAGAGAAGTGAGAACACCCCTCCAGGCAAGATGTTCTATTGCAGACCATTCAAGAGAGTTCCACAGAGTAACAATCCCACCTGAGGCACCTTGGGCAGCCACATCCATATGATCAACACCCCTCCAAATTCTTTTGAATGTTTTGGACATAAGATCTAATGACATCTTAGACTCCTATAAAAGCAAAAAATTAGTATTACGATTCTCTAAAAGTCTTCGAATAGCATATTGATGGGTTCTGCTGTTTAAACCCCTCACATTCCATGATTGTATAATCATTGGTTACCCTGGGAGCAATAAGAGTCTATTGTCCTCACCGATCCTCCCATGATCAGTTTGTCTCCTTAGGCTGCTAGCAACTCCTTATTGGATCTTCTACCTACTCCCTGAGAATTGTTGTTTTTTGATATTTTTTCTACTTGGGTTATCCCCAAAGTTGGCCTTTCATTGTTCTTCTCTGGTATTCCCATGCTGACATCTTGATATATTGTTTGCTCCTGGTTATGCACTACTAAAGCCCCTGAACACACTGGTTGTGATACCTCACAGAGTTCAACTACCTGTTGTATGATGGGAGGAGATGAGAGAGGGAGTTGCCCAAGAATATTAGAATTTTCCTTATTACCCTCCATGCCCTCCATATATTGTTCCTCTTCATCAACCAGTGACTTAAAAATCTCATACCTATTGGCAGGTCTGAGATGGGATTGCTCCTTTCCCTCTTTTTTCTTTGTTCATATTTTTCTTGTAGGTTGTTCAAAACCCTCTCTCTGAGCTTCCTGGCCCTGAACGGTGCTATTAGAATCTTTATTAAGTGTTGCCTTATCCTCTTTAGGCAGGTTTGGCATTCCTAAAGGGGCCTCCATTTTAGCATTCATATTATTAGGGCAAAAATGGGCCAAATTTCCATGTTTATGACAAACCCTACATCTAAAGGGTAGGGCCTCATAGTCCAGTTGTTGAATCCAGGAGAGTCCTATCAATTCAATTTCCATATTTACTGGCAAATGCTGGCTGAGATCCATCTCCACACATATTCTTGCATACACCACCATGCTCCCTTCAATTGTGTCTTTGGAAACACCCAGATGTCTTCCAATAGAATTGCCAATCCTTGCCAACACCTGCTCACTCCAGAATTCCATTGGAAGAGCATATAGTTGGATCCATACTGGGACAGCAGTAGGTTCAACTCGGGGATTGAATCCCACTCTCCATGGTTGAACAAATAGCCCTATCAGGCCATGATTTTTCTTCTTTGACTCGAAAGCCCTATTTCTATCGGCCAAGACGAAAAGCTAACAATAAAATATCCATTTCTAATAAACCACAATGAATACTCACCGTGAGGCTCCCATTTTTGGCGGATCCAAGAGTGCAGAAAATTCAAGGAAGGACGTATACCCATGAACTTGCAGATTAAATCATGATTAGCTCTGTAAATGACTGATTCTTCAACCATACTTGGCTTGATGACAATTTTTGGTCTAGATTCGGCCTACGGTAAACATCCATTCACACGATGTCTTTGTCGACCTATTCCCAGCAGTCGTGAAGAGCATTTTATATGCCATTTTTGAGCTTCGTCGTTCTTTGGAGGAGAATTTTCTTTAAACAAATCTGTGTATGAGCTGCTACTCCCTGGAAAAGGAGCCAAAGAAGTCCCCATTGGACCCTCCTGGGGCACCAATCTAGCCTTCATATCCACCGTACCGCGAAGGCACTTCTACAATCCAGCTGATGCCCTAGATTTTTCGAAGTTCCAAAAATCCTAGTTCAGAGGAGAAAATCGCCAGAGCTCATTTCCCGCTGAATTTTTTTTTTTTCACCTTTTCTCACAATCAATGGCCTCTGCACACTTGTTTCCTACAATGATGACCAACGATAAATTAGAAAGTGATAAGTCTACAATGTAAATATTATGTTATTATATTAATTTTATTATCTTCATATTTGCATACAGTTTTATGATTTGATAGCTAGGGTTTTATTGATTTTTGAGGGTCCCACATAGTGGATCCCTCACAATTATTACTAACCCTCTTTTTTTATCTTTTGTGTGCAAATATGGAGATATATAGGCATTGAGTAGTTGTTTAAGCTGGAGTGGTACTATCAATGGATATTTGAATCCCACTCACCTTTGTTGGGAGCAAGAACGAACGTTGAAGACACCACTAGAATTGCTATATAGGGTTTCGAAGAACCCTAGTATATTGTATTCATTTGTATAAAAAAGAATAAATAGTGTAAACCCCTATTTGGAGTACATTTGATTGTATTGATATCCACCCGGTGATAAAAATATAAAATCCATTCTTTGTGCAAATATTTTGTATCATTGCTTATTCACTTTATGTTATATATTTGGTGTTTCATTTTTGTCTTCACATCATGTATTGGGGATATAATAATTTGGGGTTCCTTATGTCTTTGTTTTGGAATTGATGTTTTGGATAAATGAATTATGGGATTCCTTTATATAGTTGTATTGGAGACAACTAAACTTATGCAATAAAAAGGATGTTTCAAAGCTAGGTTTTTCCCATAAGGGTTTCCTAGGATATATGATGTATTGTGTGTGTATTGATATCTTCATCTTTTGATCTTGCATTTACTAATTTCTAGAGGTAATTATTGAGGTTAATTTGCTCTTCAATAAAATGGAAATTTAATTGTAATTGTTAAATCAAATAAAAGAAGAAGTTATCTAGTTAAGAGAAGTAAACAATGCATGTGTGAAGCAAAAATACGACACTAAAGCAAATATGAAAGTAAAATAATTCTAATGAACAAGAGACTGCACAAAATATTATTTTATTCAATAAATTTGGGGAGCTAAGAAACTCCTTTATTATGATCTGTTTGTTCAAAATAACTTATTTTGATATAATAAATACAGGTGCTAGTGTTCTCTGAAACCTTGGCTATAAAACAAGTAGTGTATCTGATGTATCTTGCTTCCAACAAGATGAGTGGGCTTCTGGTTATCCGTAATCAGACCACTCTAGCTCAAAAACTACTCAATAGTCCTTGGTTAATGCTACATGATCCTGTACATGCAAAAAATATAGAGTCGTTAGCAAACATTTTTTAGGGTTCCACAATGTGAACCCTCAGAAATGTAAACTAAAAATTCTATATCTAAATAAACAAAACATGTAGAATCCAAATAATATCAAATAAAAATGCATAAAATACTTACTTTGTTTTTTATGATGTTATTTCATTGCTCTGTTGTATATTGATGGCAAGGTACCCTGACGACACCTAATGATCTTACACTACAGGTTTTGGTTTGTGGTTTTGGGGATGATAAGCTCTGTGTTGCACCTGTGGTATGAGGCAGGTGCTTGACAACACCTATAGATTAGGGTTAAATATACAAATGTATATATGGAGTTGTGAAGCGATTGGCGGATGAGTGATAATGGTGGTGATAGTAATGGGCTACGAATATGGCTAGAATCAAAAGATCCTAGGGCAAAATAGGGTTTTTAGGGAAGGTTAGGCTAGGGCACGACCTACTCACAAGACACTAAATCTACGTAAAGTTAAATATCACAAGTAAATTAAAGCTCCAGCATTCAAGTTTCCCAGGGGTTGAGCATTGAGAATGCTCCTATTTATTATCAAGCCTAGGGTTTTCTTAGGGTTTTAGCTTAACACTTTTGATTGTGTGGCTAATATAAAAGCGGATGCAAAGGCTGATATTAAACTTTAGGTGTGACACAGATTAAGGAAGATGAATGGCTGAGATTAGATTGGATCTGACGGTTGAGGTTAATTTGTATTATAAATATATTTTTTATAATAAATATATCAAAATATAATATAAAATATTATATTTAAATATAACAAAATATTATATTTAAATATAAATAATATAAAACAAATGTAAATGAGTCAAATAAGGGTCACAAAATTGCAGAAAATGGCTAAAGTGGGCCATTGGAAGGTGAGAAAGGCATTGAATGGCCAATTGAATGGCGAAAAAGGAGGATGGTGGACAATGAAGAACATGTGCTTATATTGATATGGGGGGGTGAACAGTATAAGATAAACCTTTTTCCCAAATAGTACCATCATCATTAATGAAACAATAAACATTATACAAAACATCACACACATGAGAGACATCATTTTAATGGTTCACCCAATGTGGGCTACCTCCACAGAAAAATATTTCTTTTAAATATTTCTCAAATAATATCTTGGGACTCCTTCCCAAATTACAATGTTTATAGATCTTTGTCCAAAGGATATGTTGATCCCCTAATTTCAAGTTTGTGGATCTCTTCCATAGGATAACTCTTTCCCCTTCTGCTCTGGCTAGTGATCTTCTAGAAGACTTTGTATCTATGCTGCACTGATTGGTGGATCTCTTTCCACTTGAAGACTCCTCACTCAGATCTATCTTCAATTTTCTTGGTTGTTGGATCTCTATCCACTAAGACTCTATCCTCTATACTTTGTCACCTCCAAATCTCTATCTCAATACTATACCAAACACATTTCAATTGGTCTAGCACAGTTCTGCTCAATCTCTTGTACTAAACATAGTACAATCGATCTAGTATAGTTCTGATCAATAGGTTTACACAGAACCTGCTTAAATATGCTCAACAGATCCACATAGAACCTGCTCAAATTTGATCAATAGGTCCACACAAAACCTGCTCAAATTTGCTCAACAGGTCCACACATAACTTGCCAAAATCTGCTCAACAGGTCCACACAAAAATTTTCCAAATATTCTCAACAGGTCCACACATAACCTACTCAAATCTGCTCAAAAAGTCCTCTCTAGGACTTGCTAAAATCTACATAGCAAGCTTTCACAAAAGCTTACTCAAATCAGTCCACAAGCCTTCTCAAAGACTTTTCTCAATCACATAGAATCATAAAGATAATTGTTAGAGACTCAATATGTTCTAAGCTCAATGTTCAATCAATATCTCAATTCAATCTCATAGAAGCATAAAGAGAATTGTTAGAGACTCAATATGTTCTATACTCAAATCCCAATCTCAACTCAAATCAATCACCTCAAGGAATAATCCTTTCTCACAAACCCTAGTCCAAGCATGTATTTAACCAACTCAAAATGTTTCCAAAAATGCTCAATCACAAATCTCACATAACAATTATACTCATGTTCTTCTCTAACTCAAGTTCAAGTTCATTTCACAATCAATGGGATTCAACAACAATGCTTCTAAAACAAGGTTTAATTACAACTCACAAACCAGAAAACCTTGAAGCATTAAACCAACAACTCTCAAAAACAGAAACCACAATAAATCCTTTTCTCTCCAAAGATATTTTAGAAATCAACCACCATAAACAATCAATAGGAGAATGTGCCCATACCTTTTTAATGCCAAGGATTTTTCCACAAAATCTTCCACACTTAAACACAACTTTCCTTTACAATCTCAATAAGGGTTAGTGGACTTCAAATAATCACAATATAAAGCATAACTCAATTTACACCCTTTTTACTCCAACTAAATAAACACATCCACCAAATTCCCTTTTAATAAAACCCTTATCAAAATAACAATCAATAAGCCTTTCAAAAATACTTTAAAACAACTCCTTATTTCTCCTAAATTCAATTCTTAATAATAATCAAATAAATCATTAAACCCCTCAAGTTTTGCAATAATCAACATAGCCCAAATAAACAAAGTTTAATAAAAACTTTAATTTCCACTAACCACCTTATAACTCCAACTTAGGGCTAAATAAAATAAAATTAATGCAAAATGTAATTACCTCCTCAAGGGGATTCGAACCCCCAAATTTCACATGTCGCGATTGTCTTAGCCGTGACTAAGATTCCAACTGAGCTAGCCACTTGTTGGAAAGGGAAAGGTACAATGTGCCTAATCCCCTTCTCCACCTTCCGTAAAATCAAAAGCACTGAAGCGCCTTTCTCACGCCTTCCAAAACATCGTCAAGGGGATTCGATCCTTGGCATTTTTGTCTATCTTGCACCTTAGCCAAAACTGATTGCCAATGCACCATGCTGCCCACGATGTTTATTTCTTTGAACGTTGCCTGTCTTATTCCCTGCTTCACTTCTCAAGAAATTCTCATGAGCTCATAAATGATTCGATAGCCAACACTTTTATTGCACGAGCAAGGATAGTATATTAATCAATTGAAGCCCCCTTTATATAGTCCTTTAACCATATCAAAGATGTTGGTGGAAATACCTTTTTTATTTGCTTGATGACGTCGGTGGGAAACTTGCACGTTTAGTTTTAAATTTTGAATTCAAATTTTAAATAATTAAAATTTAAACCAAATATTAAAACTTAAATATATCCATCATCGGGGCACCTTTTTTGATGAAACAAAAGCCCAAATTGGGTTTTAAGAAAAACCTAGATCAAATCTATTGTCTATGGTTTTAAATAAAACCTTTTATTTTTCCTGTATTGGTTTTCACAAAAACCCTTCATATATCCTTTTGACATTAAATGATATTTTGACATCAATGACAACATTTTAGCTTAGGGACTCAAAATTTCCAACAATCTCCCCCTTTGTCATTGATGGCAACCCAAATTATTTTACTAAAATCTAACCTTCTTTTCTGCTCCCCCTAGGACTTTTCTCCCCCTGGCTCAATGCTCTCTCAGATATCAAAAATCTCCTCATATAAAAAACTCTCCCCAAAATACATGAAATCTGACCTTCTTTTCTGCCCCCCTGGGACTTTGCTCCCCTGGCTCAATGCTCTTTTAGATATCAAAACTCTCCTCATATCAAAAACTCTCCCTAAAATACATAAATCTCTCCCCCTTTGACATCAATGGCAAAGGATCACCTTCAAGGCTCAGGGCTAAGAATTAAGCCTCTTAGCTTAGCCCCTCCCCACCTCCACATGAGGTGGTTAATTCTGGGGTGGGAGTCTCACTCCCAATTTACCTTGGAGATACTCAAATGTCTTCTTTGAGAGTGGTTTAGTGAAAATATCTGCTATTTGTTCCTTTGTAGAGACATACTCCAATCTGACCTGTTTATATGACAATTGTTCTCTCAAAAAATTATACTTAATCAAAATATGCTTCGTCCTGGAGTGCATTACTGGATTCTTTGAGATACATATGGCACTATTATTGTTAGAAAGTATAGGAATGGGCTGATCATGCTTTATCCTGAAGTCTTCTAAAGTTATTTTCATCCATAACACCTATGTACAACTGGATACTTCTACAATATATTTTGCCTCTGCTGTAGATAGTGATACTGAAACCTGCTTCTTACTTAACCAGGAGACTAGACTTTCTCCAAGAAATAAGGCTCATCCACTTGTGCTTTTTCTATCATAAATACTGCCAGCCTAGTCTGCATATGTATATGCTATGAGTGAGTACCTGTCACTTTTGGGATACCAAAGCCCAAAATCCATAGTTCCTTTTAGATACCTAAAAATTCTTTTTACTGCTGCTACATGTGTTTCCTTGGGTGCTATTTGAAATCTTGTCACTAATCCCACTGACTGTACTATATCTGGTCTTATAGCTGTGACATATAGTAATCTACCAATCATGGATCTGTATAGTCTCTAATCTACCTCTGGAGATTTATCATCCTTACTCAACTTGCACCTTGTGACCATAGGAGTACTTACTGGTTTGCAATATTCTAACCTTAATATTTTTAGCATCTCCTTGATATACTTGGTTTGAGAAAGAAACACTCCCTTTCCTGATTTTGAAATTTGAAGACCAAGAAAGAAATATAATTCACCAAGACATCTCAAATTTATTTTGCATACTCTTAGCAAATTATTTGTACATCTTGTCATTGTTTCCTCAAAACATTATGTCATCAACATAAACAACCATAATTAGAAGATCATTTCCTTTATTTTTGATATACAAATTACTATCTGCTATTCCTTTCCCGAATCCTTGTTCCTATAGATACTTATCCAATATTGAGTACCATGCTCTGGAAGAATGTTTTAAACCATACAATGCCTTTTTCAATATGCATACCTGCTCTGGTATAGCTACATGTCATGATATCGCGACACCTTTTCTCCTTGCTCTTTCTCTTAGCTTTGGCCCGTGAAAATACATGTCGCGATATCACGACACTTTCGCCTCCTTGCTTCTTTTCTTGGCTTGTACCCACGAAAACACAACATGTCGCGATATCGCGACACTTTCACCTCCGTACTCTTCCTCTTTACTTTTGTCACGATATTGCGACACTTTTGCCTTCTTACTTTCTCTCTCCTCCTTTAGTCGTGAAAATGCGACATGTCGCGATATCGTGACACTTTTTCTCCTTTGCTCTTTCTCTTGCCTTCGGGTCACGAAAACGCGACATGTCACGATATCGCGACACTTTTTCTCTCGGACTCTCTTTCTTGCAATATGTCACGAAATCATGACACTTTTTCTTCCGTACAATCTCTCTTGCAATATGTCGTGAAATCGTGATACTTTTTCTTTCGAACTCTCTCTCTTGCAATATGTCACGAAATCGTGACATTTTTTCTTCTGTACAATCTCTCTTGCAATATGTCACGAAATCACGACACTCCTTCTACTTGCCTTCTTCTCTTCCAACATGTCACGAAATCGTGACACTCTTTCTACTTGCGTTTTTCTCTTCCAACATGTCGCGAAATCGTGACACTTTTTCTTCCGTACTATCTCTCTTGCAATATGTCACGAAATCGCGACACTTTTTCTACTTGCCTTTTTCTTTTCCAACATGTTGTGAAATCACGACACTTTTCTACTTGCCTTTTTCTCTTCCAACATGTCGCGAAATCATGACACTTTTTCCTACTTGCATTTTCTCTTCGAACATGTCATGAAATCGTGACAGTTTTTCCTGCTTGCACTTTCTCTTCGAACATGTCACAAAATCGCGACAGTTTTTCTTGCTTGCGCTTTCTCTTCGAACATGTCACGAAATCATGACAGTTTTTCTTGCTTGCGCTTTCTCTTCGAACATGTCACGAAATCGTGACAGTTTTTCTTTCTTCTTAACATGTCGTGATATCGCGACAGTTTTTCTTTCTTGATCAACATGTCGCGATATCACGATAGTTTTTCTTTCTTGCTCAACATGTCGCGATATTGCAACAGTTTTTCTTTCTTGCTCAACATGTCGCGATATCATGACAGTTTTCTTCCTTGTGATTTTCTTTTGATTTTTAGCATATGGGCCACTTCGATATTTTGGAAAATCACTGTACATACACTGAATAACCTCTGAACTCCTATCCACTGCATCAACCGATCTATCTGACTGTGTTGACAACAATGACAATACTTTTGCTGCACCTTGCTCAACAATCTCCCCCTTTGGAATTGTTGGCAACACATGTGCAATTTCCTATAACTCTTCTCCCCCTTTGATAATAATACCAAAGGGCTACTGCAGACTCCCCCTGAGTCCATGCATAACATTCTTAGGAAAAATTTATTACACTTAGCAAAAATCATGAACATGAGCAAAAAGATAATCAAATACTTAAATGCTCCCCCTGAGAATGTGATCCCTATAGCTAGTCAATTCTTGGGAAGTGTGACCACTCCCAATTTATTGTGAAGGTACTCAAAAAGATTCCTTGGGCAATGGTTTTGTGAAGATATCTACTACTTGCTTTGTATTTGGAACAAAATCCAACTTAACCTCACCTTTCGCAACTTTCTCCTTCAAAAAATGATACCTGCATACAACATGTCGCTGTAATATATTTTGCCTCTATTGTCGATAAGGAAACTGACTCTTGTTTCTTACTTTTCCATGCGACCAACCTGTCTCCAAGATAGAATGCACCTCCACTGGTACTCTTTCTGTCATCGACACTTCCTGCCCCATCTGCATCTGAATATGAAATAAGGGTGAAGTCTTTACCTTTCGGATACCATAACCCATACTCCATAGTACTCTTGAGGTACCGAAGAAACCGCTTCACTGCTGTCATATGAGTCTCATTGGGATTAGCCTGAAATTGTGCTACCATGCATACTGCCTACAAAATATCTGGTCTGGTAGCTGTCAGGTACAGTAAGCTCCCAATCATAGATCTATACATGGTTTGATCAACAGGTGGAGATTTTTCATCCTTGCTCAACTTGCAACCAATCATTGACATTTCAAATTCTTTTCGCATCTTATTTGCTAAATATTTACACGACTCATCTTTGCTGCTACCAAATATGATATCATCTTTCTTAAACCCTTGTTGAGTGAGATAGTTGTCTAGCTTTGCATACCATGCTCGGGGTGGCTGTTTCAAGCCATATATCTTCAACTTACAAACTAATTTGGGATCATCACCAAGCTAGAAACCATATGGCTGCTCAATATAAACCTCTTCTTCAAGCTTCCCATTCAAAAATGCTGATTTCACATCTGTAAAAAAAATTGTCAAGTGACTCACACTTGTACCAGCTTTTGTCCAACACTGTACCGACACTGCAATTTTACTACCAACTCTGTGCAAGCATCAAACACTATACCACAACACCAACCAAATCCCTTTTTACATTTTCAACTTGGTCTATGTTTTCTACAGTCACCGCTGGTCACACCTTACTTTCAAATGTTTGAATCAGGAGACAACATTTTGTCAAACACTTCACGGCCAACTATAGTGCACCTTACTCAAACTCATACTTCTGGACCTCGGATAGGTATGATTCACAAAGCAAAGTCGCTCATCTTGATGAGCTAAATATGAATCAATAATCAGACTTTAATATTTTTCACCACAACGTCATAAAAGATCTAAAAATATTCACGTCAATGTGTAGTTCAAATACACACTACTTTTATCGAAACACATATATGCGGCTAAGGCAACATTCTTTCACTAACCAAATTATCTTAACTGTTATAATCCTTAACTTTGGACAGTGGCAGTAAGAACCATCAACAGTACAATAATGACATATAGCAATACTGCCAATAATGACAACTCTCAATTTAATCACCACCCTTCACGGCACTACCACAAACAACTACATGAACTGAAAACACACTTCGACAACCATACGACAACTTCCCTGACTACTTGCCTTTCATCCTCAGGTAATCAAACAAATACATAGGAGCATTAAAATGAAACTTCAAGATTGCTCCCCCCGAGGATGTGCTACCTGGAGTTGCTTAGTGCAATAGTGGAGTAGTCTCCTTCAGTCCAAGGAGACACGATTTCCTTTCTTCTATCCTTCTCCAAACTTTCTTGAACTCGGGCTTGGATTTTTCAACTACATCCCTATTTTGCACCTTTTCATGAACTTGAACATTTCTCTTGTGTGGTTGTCTATTGTGCATCCTTAATGAATGATTATTTTTCTTTCTTACATGTACATGATTTATTCCCTGTTTGTGTTGCGTTCTTTGCGTCTGATGAAATCTATTGTTTTTCCTTAGATTAGATACAAAAGTGCTTGGACAAAACCTTGCTATGTGCCCATGACCATTACATTGAAAACATTGTACATAGTGTTCACTCAGAAACGCAGATGTATTTCTACCAGCATAACTCTTTGATTTATTATTCAATCCATAATAAATTGCCTTGTGACCATACTAGTTGCATCTGAAACAATAGCCATTAAAAGTATTATTATGAATAGAGTGAGAGTGATAGAACCTATTTTGTTGTGGTTGCTTTGTTGTAGATCTCCTTTGATATTTTCTTCCTTTTGAAAGTTCAGCTTCAAACTTTTCTTGCTTCGATCCTTCAACAATGAACTTCTTCTCTGTAGAGTTGTAAGAGGAAGGTTGTTCAGCTTCATATCCAAGACCACGCTTATCCGTGGAGCTTCTTTGTTGGCTTATCATTTTATCTAGCAACTCTGTGCTCTTCTCAAATTTGAGATTTGTATTGGCCTCTTCTAGTTGTTTCTTCAATAAAGCAATCTCTTCCTCTTGTTTGTAGCAACCAATCTCTTTCTCATTGATCTGGTGACTTGAGAGTTTCTTCAATCCTTTTGAATTCTTCTACCTGTACTTTCAAACTGGTTATTATTTCATTTGCATCCTCAAGATTTCTTGAGATTTCCTTATTCCTTTTTCTTTCTATCTTCAATTCATCCAGAGCTACAATTAGTTCCTCTTTCAAATTTGTTTCTGCATCAATTTATTCTTCATCACATTCTTGTTCTTTTTCTGTTTCTTCTTTGAGTGTCATGAAAAGACCTCCACCTATTTCCTTTTTAGAATCATCCTCTAGGACTTCATTAACTCTTAGCATATATGCCTCTATGTTCTCATTGTCATTCAACTTTAATGGTTAGAACTGAGCTTGATGTGTTTGTAACTTGGCCTCCTTGATCTCATCATCTCCTTCATGAATACTCCTCAGTTTGTCCCATATTTATTTTTCCATTTTACAACTCATGATCTTTACCAGTTCACTGTCTACTAATCCACACCTGATAGAATTCTTTGCTTTTGAGTCATTCTCAAACAAATTCTTATCAGCGGCATCAGTTGGAGGAGTGATGGGTATTATGTATTCACTATCTACTGAATCCCAGATGTCGTATCCCAAAGCACAAAGATATGTCGACATCCTGATTCTCCAAATCTCGTAATTAGTTTCGTCAAACAAAGGTGCTTGGTTTGATGAGAAGTCTTCAACCTTTTCTGGTTCAATTTTCTCTTCCACAGGAACTAAAACTGACTGAGATGCCCTTTTGGAAGAGGATCTATTCTTCTTACCCATTGCATACTAATCCAAGATCAACCCTGACTGATTTAGCCTGAGAAGGGAACTTGGCTCTGATACCAATTGTTAGTCTTACAATGGCATTAAGAGGGGGGGTGAATCAGTGTAGTTCTTTAAACTTAAATTCATAGCTCTTAAAACTGAAATAATAAAACCTTAAAACTAGATAAAGCAAGTATCACAAGAGAACATCACACAACACAAGATTTAACGAGGTTCACCAAAATGGCTACTCCTTAAGAATGACTGTTTGGACTACCATCCAAATCCAACCTTTGCAAAGCTCCAACTTTACAATCAATTTACCAGCACCCACTGGAAGGAGTACCAACCCCTTATTTATCTACACCAACAGAAAGGAGCACCAACCCCCGATTTACCAAGCACCTACTGGAAGGAGCACCAACCCCCGATGCCAAGTCAGTAACTCTGGACTTCAATTTTGAATCTAGAAGTTTAACAAAAAAATACCTTCTCTTTTACAAGACCCTGACTGGTCTATTGCTTACCCAATCTCTCTCACTATTTATGGAATAGACACATCTTCTGTGATCTACAGTCGCACTTCGGCTTTTGCACTCTCTGTGCCTTCTGCTCTCTCTATGCAATCACAATCGCACTTGGTCAAACTTCAACCTTTTTGCTCTCTACGCACTTTGCTCTCTCTGCGCACTCACAAACACACTTAGGACAATTCGACACGACTCTTCGCTCACTTTGCACACTTCGCAATCATCTCTCCACTTTTGTGCTTTTTGTGCTCTTATGCTTTGCTCTCTCTGTGCACTCACAGACGCACTTAGGACAATTCGACATGACTCTTCGCTCACTTTGCGCACTTCGCCATCATCTCATCGCTTATGTGCTTTTTGCACTCTTACGGCCACATTTCACACTTCGACACGCATTCAACGACTTATCCAACACATCAACAATTCTCCAAACATCCCTCCTTTTATAACAGAATTCTTGTGATGAAAACCCTAATCTTAGTCGATTGTAAACCTTAATCTTAATTGACTTTCATGACACCTATAAACCCTAATTTTAGTCGGCTATCATTGGTTCATCGGCTTCAACTCAACCACAAAAATACATGTCATGATATTGCGACACTTTCACTTTCTCTCTCTTTCTCCTTGCTTTGGCCCTCGAAAATACATGTCGCGATATCGCGACACTTTTTCTTTCTCTCTCTTTCTCTTTGCATCGGACCGCAAAAAAGCTACATGTCACGATATCGCAACACCTTTTCTCCTTGCTCTTTCTCTTAGCTTTGGCCCGTGAAAATACAACATGTCGTGATATCGTGACACTTTTGCCTCCTTGCTTCTTTTCTTGGCTTGTACCCGCAAAAACACATGTCATGATATCGTGACACTTTCACCTCCGTACTCTTCCTCTTTACTTTTGTCACGATATCGCGACACTTTTGCCTTCTTACTTTCTCTCTCCTCCTTTAGTCGCGAAAATGCGACATGTCACGATATCGCGACACTTTTTCTCCTTTTCTCTTTCTCTTGCCTTCGAGTCGCGAAAACGTGACATGTCGTGAAAATGCGACATGTCTCGATATCGCGACACTTTTTCTCTCGGACTCTCTTTCTTGCAATATGTCGTGAAATCGCGACACTTTTTCTTCCGTACAAACTCTCTTGCAATATGTCACGAAATCGCGACACTTTTTCTTTAGAACTCTCTCTCTTGCAATATGTCGCGAAATCGTGACATTTTTTCTTTCGTACTATCTCTCTTGCAATATGTCAAGAAATCGCGACACTCTTTCCACTTGCCTTTTTCTCTTCCAACATGTCGTGAAATCGCAACACTTTTTCTTTCGTACTATCTCTCTTGCAATATGTCGCAAAATCGCGACACTTTTTCTACTTGCCTTTTTCTCTTCCAACATGTCACGAAATCACGACACTTTTTCTACTTGCCTTTTTCTCTTCCAACATGTCACGAAATCATGACAGTTTTTCCTGCTTGTGCTTTCTCTTCGAACATGTCGTGAAATTGTGATAGTTTTTCTTGCTTGCGCTTTCTCTTTGAACATGTCGCGAAATCATGATAGTTTTTCTTGCTTGCGCTTTCTCTTTGAACATGTCACAAAATTGCGACAATTTTTCTTGCTTGCGCTTTCTCTTCGAACATGTTGCGAAATCGTGACAGTTTTTCTTTCTTCTCAACATGTCGCGATATCGCGACAGTTTTTCTTTCTTGCTCAACATGTCACGATATCGCGATAGTTTTTCTTTCTTGCTCAACATGTCATGATATCACGACAGTTTTTCTTTCTTGCTCAACATGTCGCGATATTGTGACATTTTTCTTCCTTGTGATTTTATTTTGATTTTTAGCATATGGGCCACTTCCATCTTTTGTAAAATCACTTTACATACACTGAATAACCTCTGAACTCCTGTCCACTGCATCAACCGATCTATCTGATTGTGTTGACAATAATGACAATACTTTTGCTGCACCTTGCTCAATAGGAACAAGTTACCAAGTTTTGCTCTTTTCTATCTGATCCAATTCCTCATTCATTGCTTTAATCCAAAATTCATCTTCACTAGCCTGAGTGAAATTTTTTGGCTCAATTTTAGATAACAAAGAAATATTTGCTTGCTTTTCTTTGTTTGATGTTTCTACCTTTTGGAAGCTTGATTCCTCTTTCTGCTTTTCCTATTATGTTTCCTGTAGTAACTTAATTTTTTTCAATTTTACTCCTTAGGAGAACAATTTCTGCATCTAATGATTTTTCCAACAAAATCTTCCACACTTAAACACAACTTTCCTTTACAATCTCAATAAGGGTTAGTGGAATTCAAATAATCACAATATAAAGCATAACTCAATTTACACCCTTTTTACTCCAACTAAATAAACACATCCACCAAAGTCCTTTTTAATAAAACCCTTATCAAAATAACAATCAATAAGCCTTTCAAAAATACTTTAAAAAAACTCCTTATTTCTCCTAAATTCAATCCTTAATAATAATAAAATAAATCATTAAAGCCCTCAAGTTTTGCAATAATCAACATAACCCAAATAAACGAAGTTTAATAAAAACTTTAATTTCCACTAACCACCTTTTAACTCCAACTTAGGGCTAAATAAAATTAAATTAATGCAAAACATAATTACCTCCTCAAGGGGATTCGAACCCCCAACTTGCACATGCCACGAGTGTCTTAGTCGCGGCTAAGATTCCAACCGAGCTAGCCGCTTGTTGGAAATGGAAAGGCACAACGTGCCTAATCCCCTTCTCCACCTTCTGCAAAATCAAAAGCGCTGAAGCACCTTTCTCACGCCTTCCAAATCGTCATCAAGGGGATTCGATCCTTGGCATTTTTGCCTGTCCTGCGCCTTAGACAAAACTGATTGCCAATGTGTCATGCTGGCCACAACGTTTGTTTCTCTAAACATTGCCTGTCTTATTCACTGCATCACTTCTCAAGAAATTCACATGAGCTCATAAACAATTCGATTGCCAACATTTTTATTGCACGAGCAAGGATAGTATATTAATCAATTAAATCCCCCTTTATATAGTCCTTTAACCATATCGAAGACATCGGTGGAAATACCTTTTTTATTTGTTTGATGATGTCAACGGGAAACTTGCACGTTTAGTTTTAAATTTTGAATTCAAATTTTAAATAATTAAAATTTAAACCAAATATTAAAACTTAAATATCTCCATCACCGGGGCACCTTTTTCGATGAAACGAAATCCCAACTTGGGTTTTAAGAAAAAACCAGATCAAATATGATGTCCATGGTTTTAAATAAAATCTTTTATTTTTCTTGTCTTGGTTTTCACAAAAACCCTTCATAGGTCCTTTTGACATTAATGACAACATTTTAGCTTAGGGACTCAAAATGTCCAACAGGCAAGTGGATGGTAGAATGACCAGGATGAAGGACAAGTGGCTAGGATTTGGTGTCTAAAAATGCCCCTTTTTGTACCATGTTGTGTGAAACACAATATGGTGCAAACAATACGAGACACCTGGTTAGACTTTGGGCGTAGGAGTAACTTCTATCTCTTGTTGTATTTTTGAGCAACAATGCTGAAGATGAAAGAATAAAGAATTTTGGAATTTGTGTAGCTTACCCCATCAATTGGTGAATGAGTTATGAATGAACGCATGAGCCAATTGAAAAAATTGTGCAAATGATGAATTGTGTGAGACCATTTTTACCCCAACTATGTGAAAGGGGGTTGGTGTCAAATGTGATATGATGTGTTTGAGTTTGCCCTAATGGATGAAGGGTTTTATGCAAATGTGATGTGATATGGAAAATATGAATGAAATAAAATATGATGTTTCAAATGTAGATGTCATTATCATGTAAGGTGTATCCCATTTTGGGAAGATCAAAATCAAATGTGGTTGCCCTAAATTTGGGGTGATTTGATCCTGTTGAAATATTTTACCTTTTTTACGTCATTGATATGCAAAATGATGATGCAAAGGAAAAAGAATCAACCTTGGATGGCCTGCTAGTGACTGTTTGGATAATTCCCACAATTGGAACCAATCATCCTAGCTAGTGCCTATCTCTAAGGTGTTAAGGAGATTTTGAATGATGAAATTTGAGTTTTGTCCATGTTTTAAGCCCCACGAACTAGGATATCAATGACAGCGGTTGTGCAAATTGTTCTTGGTAATGTTTCACTCTAAATATGAGGGAATACCAAATATTATTATGATTTTGAGTGAGGAGATAAGTGATGATGATTATGACCAAGTGTTCTTATGGTAATTCATTCATCTTACCAAATTTTATGGATGCAAATCACTGCAATCGCCAAGTATATAGAACAAACCACTATATACGACATTCACTTGTAATTTTGACACGTTTTGGAAGAAATGATGGTGGAATAATGTTGATGGAAGAATGTGACAAAAGGAATATGATGATATCACCAAATTTGGAGTTTATTTGTAAATGGTAGAGCTTTTAGTGGTTGATTTTGCATTTTTTTATGGAAACAATTGATTTGATGATCAAATCAAATCCAATTTTCTTGATTTTTTTGGGATGATGAAGAATATGAAGTAGAAGATTCAAGTGTTAGTTTTGTAAAAATTTA
The DNA here is from genome assembly GCA_028583015.1 of Wollemia nobilis. Classification (NCBI taxonomy): domain Eukaryota; kingdom Viridiplantae; phylum Streptophyta; class Pinopsida; order Araucariales; family Araucariaceae; genus Wollemia; species Wollemia nobilis. Next base: position 3,705,829 of record JAQPPZ010002998.1, read on the forward strand.
TATTTTTTTGATGTGTTTTGTAACTTAATTTGTGCATTTGACAAATTTACACCATGCTCGAAAAATATGTGTGCAAAATGATTTTTGTTTTCACAAAACCTGATTTTATGATATGCATGATGCATGGGTGAAATTTGGTAAAATTTGGAGGAGGTATGCTACTATTTTGATCAATTTTATCTTCATACAATTTTAGTGCCAGACACCTTGTTGCACCTGTGGTATCATGCAAGCACCATGTTGTGCCTAGGTATGCCTACAGGTGCCCATGTGTTCCTATAGACCATAGGTGCCACACTGTAGCTGAGTGCACTTGTTTAGCTATAAATAGCTTACAAGGTGGATTTGGAGGCTCATTTGTGTCCTTGAGAGATTGTGAAGCTACACCTGAGAAGTGGAGTGGATTGGTTAGGGAAGTGAGGCTAGTGGAAATCTACACGAAAGCTATGACGACGGAAGGAGTGAATGCTACTGGTGGAGCTGAGGCACGATTTGCTCCGGTAATGTTAAAAAATATTTTCATTTATGCAAAAAAATTGAAGTTTTTTTTTTTAAATTAATACTAATGTAAAAAATGTTTGTTTTTGCAGTTGAGGGAGATAGAGCCTCGACATCGGTTCTCTCCTGTCGTTTCCAGGATTAGAAATAAGCTTATGGAGGATGATTGCGACCTTTTGAAGAAGGTGGGTTTGGAGGGAGTGGTTTGATTGGATGTGGTGAGGTCGGACGATGGGTACTTCTCATATTTTATAGAGATATGGGATTCCAATAGGGGGACCTTTCAAATATAGATTGGGGAGGCTACTATCACACTTGAGGATGTATACCGAATCCTCAAGGTGTTAGTGGAGTGTGTGAAGGTGACGGTTGGGCACGATAAGTAGGTGGAGTTGACAAAGATGATCGGTGAGCGATATTCAGATATGGGGGGATATGCTATTTGAGTATGTACAAGGCTAAATATTTGAGTGCACTCTTAGACTTGATCATGTTCATGTTAGCGAACATAGTTATTCCAAAAAGCACAAGGTGTAGGTTCCCTTGGAACCTATTGGGATTGGTGAGTGACTTACTCACCAATCCAAGAGCATATGCATGGGCTCTTGCATTATTGGTGTAGTTATACTGGGAGCTATATGATATTACATAGAGAGGGAGGAATGGGATTGGATGCAACTTCCTTCTTCAATGTTGGGTGTGGGAGCACATCAATGTAGCTCAGCCAGAGGGGTTACCTTTCCAGGTTTGGCATATGGGTGAGCCCTATGCTAGGAGAATGACAGTGGCTGAGGAGGTGCAGTCAAGTCAAGAAGAGCATACCAACTAGTGGTATAGGGATATGTGGGCAGGGTTGACTTTGGCTCGAGTGATATGGATGCCATGGTAGGGAACCATGTGGGAGGGTGATGAGGAGCAGCTACAGCGGGTGAGACAGGCATGGTGGCTAGTTGGGAGAATATATGATGAGGTGGAATACTTTTAGTACTTGTGGGTGTTGAGGCAGTTTAGTTTGCCTCAGGGTGTGCTTGATGAGCCTGTGCTATATCGACATCGATGAAATGATGTGGGGCTTCCATGTACAAAGCCATGAAGGGTGTAGATAGAGTATCACAAGCAGCTTGAAATCCTAGATGTGGATGATGCAAGAGTGACTCTGAAGTATGCAACATGGTTTGGTACCCAACCAATATGGGTGCCAAAGATGGTGATGGGTGGGGATGCAATAGCTATGGAGTTGGGGATGAATTCAAAGAGGATGAGGTCTCGATGATCGATGAGTCATAGAAGATCGAGGGGAGCATCACAACAAAATCCTAAGGTGGAGGTAGTGGAGGATGAGGAGGATTATGAGGATATGGAGGAGATATCTAAGGTGGCTAGGCTACAAAGTGAGATGGAGCAGCTTTGCAAGGAGTGAGAGACTATGATGAAGGCTCATAGGGAGTCTTTGGCATCTCAAGATGTGGTCATAGCTAGTTTGTGAGCTACCATAGCCCACATGGAGGTAGAACGATCGGTAGATAGGGCTAGTGTAGGTGATTAGGATATGGTCACGAGGCTTTGGGTAGATATGTTGGTGAGAGAGCGTTGACATCGAATTGACTTGAGACATCTATAGGCTACTGAGATATATACGCACTCTTTGGAGGAGTTGTGCATGACTCATCATATTGCATTGTTGGATCCTCTGTCATCTTCTAGAACCGAGTCATCACGGCATACTAAATCTAGGTAGAGTTCTAGGTCTAGGGATCCTACTAGGTCTCAAGGGTCCTCTCATGGACATTATCTTGGTGCTTAGATGCACTTTTTGTATATGAGCCTTGGTGCTCCATTGTAACCTTTTTGGAACTCATGTACATGCGATATTTTATATAAATAAATAAATAAATAAATATATATATATATATATATATATATATACATGGCTTTTATGTTTGTGTTATATTTTGTGTGAATGTTTTTATGTGTATGCAATGCATGTTTTATGAATTTCTTATGGATGATTAATGCAAGCTATATGAGGGGAATGCATGATGTTCGAATGATCATTTATAGTTCATAATTTTTTTGGCCATTTTTGTTTATTGTTTTGCAATCAGGGGCACAAAACTTGGTGGCATTATGCGGGTTGATCCATGATGAAGACATGGATGTTGACATGGAAGAAGATATGGATTTTGATATAGAAGAAGATATGGATGTTGATATGGAAGAATATATGGATGTTGATATGGAATATTGAAGGATTTTCAGAGACTCAAACATATTAGTGTTATCAACCAAGCTCACTAAATGTTGTCTAAATTTCTTTAGGACCAATGTGTGTGCAAGTGAAGTTCATGTACCAAATCTTGAGCATGATAATGACCCTAGCCAATAAAGCACCAATGAGTGTGCACGTGAAGTTCATTAACCCATTATGAGTAAATTAGGCATGACCTGTTATGGAGAGGACTAAGAAGCTAGCTTGTCCGTATGTGCGGTCAGAGGTCTCCCTTTTGGAAGAGAGACATGTCACCCCGCATGAGCTTACTCCACTTCCAGTCAAGCATCTATAGCCCCAGTGGAGACTCACTCCATAGTCCAATGATATGATCTTTAGGCCTTGGGGATGACTACATAAATTTTTGAGGGAAATGTAGTATGATCCTTATAGCTTTAGGGATTTGTGGTGTGTGCATAGAATTTGTTAATTTTGGATAGATCTTTGGGGAATCAGATTCTCAACCGAAGTGTGATGATAATGTGACCCTATCCTTACTACTCTATATATTTTTTCTTATATTTGGAGAGCAACTGTGATAGTGGTGAAAACCACTATTTTTTATTTTGGACTATGTTGCATTATAGGACAAGTGAGGAATACCCTTTTCACTTCAAGGTGCCACCCAAGTATGGTGTTATCCCTCTTTGACTCAAAATATTTTTAAGATGTGAAGAAGTGTGGTTGGTGCAAGATTTGTTTTGGAATCAACTAACAAGACTCAAGATTTTCTTAATGTGAAAAAGTGCTTTTGGTCCTAAAGAAAATTGGACCTTTTTTTGGAGGTTGCTAGACACACTAGTAATGGATGAGTGACTAAAAACTTGGGGTTTGTGATTTTTGACACATGGGATTTTTGGCTTATGATATTGGAGAAAATTGCAAAAATGCCAAAAATAGGCACCCCCAATTGTGGAAACTTGACTTTTTTTTATTTGGCCATATCATCATGACTAAAAAATATCATTGAACATGGGATGGGATGAATGCAATTTGCAAAATGAAGGTATGTAGTGGAATGAATGCAAATGGAATATGTATGCAGTATGTATGAATGTAATGCGAAAAAGGCATGTAAATATTGTTAGCGTATGTTATTATTTAGGCATATTGTTAAGTTGTTATTACATTATTAGGGAGGCGTATCTAGTTTGTTAAATGTCATCCTAATGTGAGCTTGGTTAGTTCCATTTGTTACTGACTAATCCGGGCAGTATTTGTATTATTTAATCATCCATATATTAATACGAACTATCTTTTTTTCCCTACATGGTATTAGAGCTATGGCTTTGAGAGGGACTTGTGGATCTAGAAGGAGGTGATCGCCTCCCAAGTTTGGACTAGCCCTAATCGGGCGTGATGATGACTAATCTAATGGAGGGGACTTGAACTCTATTGTTGGACACCTACGCTAGCTGCTGCCTTGACATAGTGGCCTGGATAGAGCGCATTAGATTATCCCTGACATGACATCCTAAGGGGCCATAGATGAACGTAGTTGACTGGACCTGGCTGACGAGACTACCTAGCTCTGATGCAGACCTAGTGACCTGGACAAGGTGACTAGACCCTACAAGATGAACCTACCATAGCCCACGTGGTGGATATAACCGATGCAGACATAAGATGTGTCTACCTAGATGACACATATCTAAGCATAGAGGACCTGGACAACCTACCTAATGGCTGGATAGAAGGCCGAGTCCCGACGCTGACACTAGTTGGCAGACGTGGACAAAGGACACTCAGGAAGATGTGGACGAAATGCACCCTAGACGTGGAAAAAATTAAAATTAGAGTACGTGACTCAATTGCATTTTTGAAAGACTCAATTGTGCATGGGTAAAATACCACTATCAGGTGATCAAAATAATACGTGAGGGTTTTTAATTTTAAAACCTTCATGTGCCCTATACGTCATGCATGTGGGATAATGCATGGATAGTCGACCACCTATTTTGGACAATTGTAGATAGATAGAAATGATACAACATTGATCATGACTTAGAGAGGATGGATCACTTTGCTCAGACCCAATTTACATCACTTTCATGGAGATATCGATTGTTGATCCGAGAACACATAGAAATCACAGAGAAAATTATACATATTGCTATGAGGGTATTTTGTGCTAAAATACCAAGATCTGACGAGCTGTTTCAGTGGCGATTTTCACCTTGATCGCAGCACCTTAGTTACGAGTAGGTGGGAAGTTTGCAAAACTCTGGTTAGGCAAGAACCTCTACGTAAGACCCCGAATCACCAAAGCACCGATGAAGGCAGTAGAGACATCATTTCAGCTCACTGTTCGATTTCCAAAAAAATTGTTGGCATCCAGCTCAGGATCTGCAATCCAATCCAGCATTTGGAGCAACACCTTTGCAGACCAGCACCGCCTTACACTCGTGTGGATTTCATACCATAAAAACACCATAGACATTGCTGGTTTCATCTGCAGATCCAATGTATTCCAGATTTGGCATTGTTGTTCTACTGCTAACTGGGAAATACATAGCGTATTTTAGATGTGATATACTTATGTAGTTTTGTTCTCAGCATGAGAAATTGCATGAGTTTTGTCAATCATTGCCAGTAGTGCCTCGACATGATGTGGGCAAACCAGATTTGGAGAACTGTGTTAGACTGATAGCTCCATTCTAGATCACGTGTGGAGCAGTAGAGGTAAGCACTAGAAGGAGTTGTTTGAGGCAACTCGAAGGAGCGTCGGTCGAGAGAAGAGCCGCTGCCTGGGGAAACCCGCCACCACTCGAAGAAGCCACATTTTTGTGGCCAACCATCGCTGCTCATTGAAGACACATTGGAGTTGTGCATGATTTAATTAGAAGATTCCATCAGCACTGGTAGCTGGAGTGGTCGGGATCCTTGTGCTAAGGCGTAAACCAGCAGGTTGTGGGTTCAACTCCCACGAAGGGAATTTTTTTTTTGTTTTTTGCAATATTATTAAAAATTTTATCATTTTTTTTAATAATTTAATTTTAATTAATTACAAAAATAATTTTTTTAAATTGAATGATTTTTTTAGTTAAATTAATTTTATTATTAATTAAAATTTTGATATGAATTTTATTTTTTTGCAATTTAAAAGAATAATCTTAAAACTTTCATTTTTTTACAACAATGGGGATCATATTTGAAAGTTTACCTAGAGGTACTTTGTAAAAACCTTTAAGGCTAAGAGGATAAAAAGGGGGGAAACCTCCAAATTTTCCTTCAAAGCACCATTGCACACCTTTTAGGCTTAATAAATAGCAAAATAATTTTGTTTGAAGTCATTGTAATAAAAGGGGGGATTATTCTGGTGACATTTTTGTCAAGGATGCAATATTTTGTAAAAGCCTAAGTGGTTTTCATAGTTACAGTTTTTGCCCTAAGGGGGGATAAATTTTAATTTTGCAAACAAAAGGGGGAAGACTTATAAGGGTGCATTTTCGATAGAAACCGACACCTTAGTCATTTATTTTTGCAAAATTTCCTTGTAACAAGGTGCATTTTCGGTAGAGATCGACACCTTCAAATATGGGAAGATCAAAGAAGAAAACTACCCCAAAATCAATTGACGTTGCTAAATCAGTTAAAGGTCCTTACTTTCCACCAGAGATTGAAGAAATGGATTTTTATGAGGATGAAAAATATTCTACACTACGTAGTGGTGTAAAATCCATTCTCAAAGATTTTGAAGACCTTTAGAAGAATGATGTTCAAATCCCTATAGGCGTCATAATAGTAGTCTACATATCATTGATTTCTCTTGATATTGCCCAACGTAAAGTGTACATGGAGTTTAGTGAGAAAACAGAGGTCAAACCCCTAATGGTCGATGCTTATAGTGACACAAGTGACCTTCAGCCCATGGTGGTAAATGCTTGTTGTGACACATGTGACCTTGAGCCCATGATGGCCAATGCTTGTTATAATACAAGCGACATCATGCCTATGATGGCAGATATCAGTTGTAGCACAGGTGATCTCATCATAGTAGAAAATTTTGCTTGTGACACTAGTGACTTAAAAATTGAACCTCCTAAAAATGAACTCCATAATCTCATCAATAGTGACAAATACAATATTTTTAAAAGCATTGATGAAGATGATGAGATTGGGTGTTTTTAAAAACACACCAAAGTATTTGGTTCCAAAATGATGAAGAAAATGGGATTCAACGGTGAGAGATTAGGTAAACAGGAACTATGCATTAAAACTTCAATAATGCTAAATGTTATGGCAAATAATGAAGGCCTTGGCTATACTGGACATGCACGAACCAGTAATTCCATGTTTGTAAAACCTAAATCTCCTTCATATCCTAAAAATCATTGTTGTAGTCATTGTGGAAAGACAGGACATGTTGCAGCTAAGTGTTGAATATTACATCCTTGTGATTCTTGTGGGTGTATGAATCACTCTTCTTCAAGAATTTGGTATAAAGTGAAAATGGCCAACAAGGTTCATATAGATTGTGGATGGACATATATCACACAATGAACCATGATGAAAGAGATGTTGTATGGCTTCTACTAAAAAGGTAAAACCTATGGTATACCCCGAGGCAAATCCAATGACAAACCGAGTGGCAGTCCCAGAGATAATGACCAGAGACAGACCTAAAGATAGACCTAGAGACAAAGTTCCAGAGGCAGATCTATAGGTAGATCCAGAGGCAATGATCCAGAGGTAGATTCACTGACAGATCCATAGATAGACCCAAAGGTACAGATCCATAGGTATGCTTAGATCCATAGCCAAAGCCATGAGCCAGATCTAGAGTCCAAGATAAAGCACGAGCCACCATTCTTTCATTTATTTTCTTCTTCTTCATTGTATTGGGGCAGTTATATACTTTACCCAAATATTGTTGTATGGGGGGATGATAGTGTAGCTAGTAGTTATATTATTACCCAAATAATGTAATAAGGGGGGATGTTAGTGTATGTTATTATTTAGGCATATTGTTAAGTTGTTATTACATTATTAGGGAGGTGTATCTAGTTTGTTAAACGTCCTCCTAATGTGATCTTGGTTAGTTTCGTTTGTTACGGACTAATCCGGGCACTATTTGTATTATTTAATCATTCATGGATTAATACGAACTATCTTGTTTTCCCTACAAATATACCTATATGTAAATGCAAGATGTATGCAATTGGAACATGCCTATGTGAATGATCTATTTTTGTTTGTTTTGTTTGTTTTGTTTGTTTGTTTTTTTATTTTTGTTTTTTTAGCCATTTATAAACATATACATATAAAAATCATATTAACAAGAAAATGCATTCAAATGGATAGCATTAAGTGGTTCGGGTTCCTCCAATCCCTCTAAATTAGAAAGTCTATATGTACCACTACCCACTTTTTGGGAGCCACGAATTTATCACAAAGATGCAATAAAGCATTGGTGTTTTGTTGGTTCTCTTTAAGTACAAGATCGCCTACTTGAAATTCATGAATATGAACTTTGGCATTGTAAGCACACTTTAGGTGGTCTTGATAAACTTATAAATGTTTTAGTGCATTGACTCGCCTCTTATAAAAAAGAGTGAGTTGATCAATATGTGCTTTTATAGCGGTGTCATCATATATGAATTCCTGCTAAGAAATTTTCAAGGAGGGAATCTCGAGCTCAAGAGGTATGATAGCTTTAGCTTCATAGACCAAGAAAAATGGTGTTGCTCCTATTGGTGTTCAGATGCTTGTTTGATAATCCCATAGTGCTGAAGGGAATTTTGTATGCCATTCTATATGATTTTTGTTAACAAGTTTCTTGAGAATAGCAATCAAGGTCTTATTGGTAGCTTCGGATTGTCCATTTGCTTGTGGGTAATAAGGAGTCAAGAAGCTATATTGGATATTATATTTCTCGCAAAGTGCTCTAACATCCTTGTTCTTGAAATACTTGCCATTATCAAAAATGATTTTAGAGGAAATACCAAAATGACAGATGATATTGTAGAGTATGAAGTCCACAATTTGAGGTTTTTTCGTATTGGTTAGAGGAATGGCCTCAACCCACTTTGTGAAGTATTCAGTGCCCGTGATGATGAATGTATGTTGTCCTGAGGAGGGAGGCAAATTTTTTCCAATTAGGTCTAGGCCCCATTGTGAAAAGGGCCAAAGGCTTTGGATAGGCTATAAAGCTTATGATGGGATGTGATTTAAATTTCTGTGTGCTTGACATTGCTTACAGTTTTTGACATAGTTTCAACAGTCGCATTCCATTGTGGGTCAATAATAACCCATGTGTAAAATATGCTTTGCAATGGCCATACCACTAAAATGACCACCACAAGTACCATCATGAGATTCAATTATGGATATTTTAGCCTCAATTTTTTTGAGACAACAAAGAAGGATTCCATCATAACCACATTTATATAACACATCCCCCAAGAGAATAAAATGGGCATCTTTTTGCTTGAAATAACATTTTGCAGACTGAGTATTATCAAACGGGAGTGTTCCAAATTTTATAAAGGTCACTATTGATGAGGCCCAAAAGTGCCTCATTATTGCACAATGTTTGACTACCATATGATAAGTTAATTGTCAAATAGTTGACTAAAATATACTATTTGTTAAGTGTTTGCATGATTTTATGTTAGGAATACTATATCTCTGTTTTTGACTATTTTCAGCATTTTGTGACTGATTTTGCTTGATTAAGTAGCAAGTAAGAACATGCATTTCAATTAACCAAATGTGGTATGCTGATATCCATTAACTTCTCAATGGTTTTTGAATGTTTTCCTGCCCTTCAACTTGTTTCAAATCCACATTGAAGCCAAAAGTTTAGGACTGTCATAAATCTGAAAATCTGAAAAACAGCCATATAAAAATCAGCAAGCTGTTACTTTATAGGAACACCTTGAAGTTGTCAAGCAAAGCATGAGGATATGGATGGAATGAGTTCAGAAGGACTACAGAAGACATCTGACCTATTTAGAAGCATTCCCACATGGTCTAAATAGGCAGCAACAGGGTATAACAGAGCGAGGGGCAATTGTGCAGTTCTGTTGCACTATTTCAGCATGGTTACTTGGTGAATGAAGTGTATAAATTCAGTAGCAACTTGATGTACTCCTTCATGTTGATATTTGAATAATTTTTCCATGTTCTAATTTGTTTGAATTTGCAAGAAATACCAATATTTTACAAGCTGTGCAGCAGAACTGGAAAATGCAGTAATTTACCATGTAAATTCCAGCAAGCTACCAATGAATGGCAAGGCATGGAATTCACACATGGAGAGGAATGAAGGCTATTGCAATCTGATCCTGAGGGCTAATCCACTTGAGAAATGCAGCTAAAATCATTTGAAGAGCACACAGTTGTTCATTCCGAAGATCTTCGGAATGAACAAGACATCTTCGGAATGAGAAATACAGTCTCTTCGGAATGAGCCACTTATCTTCGGAATGAGAACATAAAAGTGCTTTTTGACTTTTTGACTATTTTTGACGATGGAAAAAGGGAAATAAGGTTGAGAAGGTTAAGGGAAAATATCTCCCATATGATTTTGCCGTCCTTGCCGTCCAAAGCCACCATTCATGGAAAAGATCAATTTTGATCCTCTTCTAGGATAAACACAGAAATAACTGCAGCATAATAGGAAGTTGTTTGCAAGATAGAAATGGCATATTCTGAAGTGAAGAAAGATGTGTGAGATATTTCTAGACTTCTCCCACGTACTCCCACCACTGAAGATGCTTTCTAAGGGCCAATGACTACTACTGCAACACAAACTGTCCAGATTTGCATTTATTTTAGATCCAGAATTATTGGCAAATCACTGTAAAGCAGCACATAGGCTGATTTGAGCATGGGATATGTTGTAAATATTTATATAAATAACACAGCTCCCTCCTTGGTTGAGCCAGTTAGGAATTAGAATAGAGGAGAGTTTTCAATAGCAACAATTAGGACTGTACAACAATTTTTTGTAACAGTTTTCAGCATGTTCTGTCATCAATAAAAGTGTAGCTATTTTATCATTTTCTATTCTGAGTGTTAATTAGTTAAGGAGTGCTTTTCACCTCCTTCTAGATCAGGAAGTATGGGCCCACTTTCAGATCTAGAAGGAGGGATTTTATGGCAGGTTTTAATCTATAATTTTGCTGCAACAGAATTAATAGATTGCTTGCCATATTTCATTTTCTTGTTTTTATTTTGTATTATGTGATTTATGTTTTCTATTATGTTTGTGTACAACATTTGTGTGTATGTCAGCTGAAAAATTATATTACGCATTTTTCCTTTGCTTTCCATGTTTTCCTTGCTTTCTATTTTAGCAACTTTCCATTTTTAGCATATTTCATTTTGCTGTCAATTCCTGTAGCAGAAGCTTGACGACCTTTTGTGGCAGGGCATTGACAGGTGTTTTTAGAATAAGTTTCATTTACAAGCATCATTTCAATTATGCAAGAGTAACTAGATTTCAATTTTGCAAATGTAACTTAGGATTTCATTTCAGCAATTTAAATTCTACAAGAGTAGATTAGACTTTCAATTTAGCAATTCCAATTCCTGCAATTGTAGTTAGATTTCAATTCTTGCAACTTAGAATTAGTTTTCAATTCCTGTAATTTATTTTAGTTTCCATTCTTCAGACTAGGTTTAGTGTGACACCAAAAGGCTAAACCAAAATCTGCTTCACCAATAAATGCTTGAAATTTGAATGCCTGAATTGTACTCTGCCCTAGCCTTCTATCGTAGACAGCCTTGGACACCACCCCGGATTGATAAATCATTGAGATTAAATGATGAGACTCAATGACACTCATCATTTTGGTGCCATTTTCGGGGATCATGGTGTTGTTAGAGGGTAAAAGCAGTCAAATAATTATTATTGTGCTAACTTAGGAAGTTTAGAGTAAAATCTGAATGAAATAGTTGGTATAAATAATAATTATTGATAGTTGCATTTCAGTCCATTTAGAAAACAAGCAACCATAGGGAGGTGATCTTCACACTTGGGGGTTAAATTGCCTATGTTTGAAATTCTTGATAAAAATAGAAAGAATTCATCATCCTCATTATCAAGAAACATAAGATCTCTTAAAAAATTTAGAAGAGCCATCTGCTAGTACTGCCCTTTTTATATCCATATCATCAGGGTAGTATAAACAAATTTGTACTAGGTGTTGGAAAGATATCATGGTAGATATACAAGACTATCCCTTGAACAAAATAGCCATATCAGCTACATGTAGCATTTGTTCACAGGGACATATCATTGATGAATGCCATTTACTTCCACAACTCAGAGATACAAAATTTGTTGCCTAATCTGAATTCTTCTCAAAGAGAGATCCCAACAACAACAAATAGGGCAAGTAAATCAACCACCACCTTCAGCCCAACCTGTGGCCAATATGAATAATACAGGACAGGCAACCCCTGTCCATGTAGCTGAATCTGGTAAAAAAAAAATTGCAGGAAATGTTATTGACTGCAACAACATCCAACTGTGCTCAAACAAGAACTTACCTGAGCTTGAAGAGACAAAAATCAATGGAGATACACAGAAAACCTTTAGTCCAAACACACAGAAATTAGCCTTGGATAAAGGAGAAAAACTAGAACAACTGCACATAGAAAATTTACTTCCATTGAACTCCTTAGTAAGAAATTACAAAGGGGTAAATTATGTCCTCCTAGGAATGAAACAAATTGAAGTGCAGCCAAGAAAATTCTTGAACATTATTAGCCGGCTGACTTATAAACAAAAAGCAAAATTGTTGCTATTTTGAAACAATATTTCAATCCCTTTACATGGAATTACAAGGGTATATCAAGATTTTATCTTGATGTAAGCACTTAACATCTTTTGGGAATTGGTATTTAATTGTTTCACGTACAGATTGACAAGATTTTGCAGACTAGGAGGCATGGACAACACTTGATTGAAGAAGTTTTCAGATATGGAGTAGTACTTCTTTCTCCCATTGGTAATTCATGGAGGATGTTAGTGGTGAATGGACATTGCCTTCGGGTATACCATGCACCATTAACTAAGGAGGAGTTCTTGAAGGAGATTCCATTGGATGTACACATAATGGAAGAGAATTTCTCTTCAATATCAGATTCAGAGTAATGATAAAAAGTTTGACAAAAAGAAAAAAATACAAGAAAAGCAAAAAGAAGAATAGTCTTGTTTGTGAACTTCCTTCTTGGGTACAAGCAAGACAAGAAAATTTGAAAAAAAGAGAGAAAAAAAAAAAGATTTGCAGCAGAGGCATGTCCCACAAAATGGGGATACATGAGGACAAGCATCAATTTCAGCAAGGAAGAGGAACAATGAAGCCAATACTTCATTTCTAGCAATAAGGAGGCAATTATGATGTAAGAAGATTCTTACTGCTCATTTAGAAAGGAAGGTTGCATCAATGTTGCAGGTTTCAACAGAAAGAGATGGTGTTTTCATACAACAATTGACATGTTTTTGCAGAATAAGGATTGGTCTTATCCAAATAAGAGTGAGAGATGTTCTCTCTCATTGAAGCACTTGAAAAAAAAAAAAGGACAGAAGTTGGTTGAAAACCAGAAATGGCAGCCTCTTCTGATGAAAAAAATGAAAAAAAGAGATGAAAAAAAATGAAAAAAAAGAGGAAAAAAATAAAAAATGATGAAAAAAAAATGAATAATTCAGTAGTGAAAACCTTCTTGGAGGCGCTACTGAGTTGGCTTGCATGAAAACCGATTTTTCGGCATGCATTGCCTTGTTGATCTACCCATCATTATTCCACCATTGTACAAATCTCACACTGCACATGTGTTATGTTTGTTTATGTTTTTAGATAGCCTGCTAACAATCATCAAAAGCAGCTTGTAAGGTGCATGATCAATTTTTAGGACAGTAAGGTATGTGTTTCTTGCATTTAAGTCATAGTAAGCATTTAGCATTTAATGTATGATAATCGGTATTTGGCATAAACTATTCATACAATATTGGCAAGTTGAAAATGGAACATGTTCAAGATGTCAAGAAACACCCCCTTATGCCCTTAATTGCATGGAAATTCCAAAACTATGCAAAAACCTGATTTTGGGACAGACATGGCAGCAATTCTATTTCAATTTGTAGGGCAAATTTTAGAAGGAGAACTGCAAGTTTATATCTCACAATTGTCCGATAAATTGAAGGAGGATAATCAACAAAATGCACCCGAAGGTTCTATTTTAGTACTACTAGAATAAAATAGCAACATACAAAACAAAGAATAGCATCTAAACAAAAGGATGAAGAAGGGATTTTTGATGTTATGGAAGGCTTATACACTCTAGAGATGGGCCCACAATAGAATTTGTAGCTAACTTTTGCATAGGAGGTCATTTCTGCATTTTTTTAAGATCTTCGGAATGAGCAGACATCTTCAGAATGAGAAATACAGTCTCTTCGGAATGAGCAGACATCTTCGGAATGAGAAATACAGTCTCTTCGGAATGAGCAGACATCTTCAGAATGAGAAATACAATCTCTTCGAAATGAGCAGGATATCTTTAGAATGAGCAGAAACTGTACCAGAATTGCTGAAAATGCTACAGAATAGCAAAAAGAGTAGGGTACATCAAATATTGAGGTTTATAAGGCTCTACCACAAGTAAGTACATCCCTCAAGCATTTCAAATCCAAAAATTTTATCAATTTTGTTCAAAAGGTGCAAACAACAAAAATAAGCATTCAGGATGAAATGTTGTTAAGAATAGAAAATTCCATCAGTAGTAGTGCATCTGCCAAATATGGTTCCACAATAAGACTATTGCAAGATGAATCATATGATATCAAGCCTTTAAGAGGTACCTTGCAACACTAAAACTTGTAGAAAGATAGAAAAAGAGTCATACATGTGCTTAATTGCAAAATACTTGATATAGTGCAGCAAGGAGGAATTTCTCAATTAGCAGGTATCAAAGGATGTTGTTCACAAGAATAAAACCTGCATATTACTATGGCCTACTAAGATGCATGAGGGCATGCATCGGTTCAAGTTGGGGGGGATGATGAGGCCCAAAAGTGCCTCATTATTGCACAATGTTTGACTACCATATGATAAGTTAATTGCCAAATAGTTGACTAAAATATACTATTTGTTAAGTGTTTGCATGATTTTATGTTAGGAATACTATATCTCTATTTTTGACTATTTTTAGCATTTTGTGACTGATTTTGCTTGATTAAGTAGCAAGTAAGAACATGCATTTCAATTAACCAAATGTGGTATGCTGATATCCATTAACTTCTCAATGGTTTTTGAATGTTTTCCTACCCTTCAACTTGTTTCAAATCCACATTGAAGCCAAAAGTTTAGGACTGTCATAAATCTAAAAATCTGAAAAAATAGCCATATAAAAATCAGCAAGCTGTTACTTTATAGGAACACCTTGAAGTTGTCAAGCAAAGCATGAGGATATGGATGGAATGAGTTCAGAAGGACTACAGAAGACATCTGACCTATTTAGAAGCATTCCCACATGGTCTAAATAGGCAACAACAGGGTATAACAGAGGAGGGGCAATTGTGCAGCATTGTTGCACTATTTCAGCATGGTTACTTGGTGAATGAAGTGTATAAATTTAGTAGCAACTTGATGTACTCCTTCATGTTGATATTTGAATAATTTTTCCATGTTCTAATTTGTTTGAATTTGCAAGAAATGCCAATATTTTACAACTGTGCAACAGAACTGGAAAATGCAGTAATTTACCATGTAAATTCCAAGCAAGCTACCAATGAATGGCAAGGCATGGAATTCACACATGGAGAGGAATGAAGGCTATTGCAATCTGATCCTGAGGGCTAATCCACTTGAGAAATGCAGCTAAAATCATTTGAAGAGCACACAGTTGTTCATTCCGAAGATCTTCGAAATGAACAAGACATCTTCGGAATGAGAAATACAGTCTCTTCGAAATGAGCCACTTATCTTCGAAATGAGAACAGAAAAGTGCTTTTTGACTTTTTGACTATTTTTGACGGTGGAAAAAGGGAAAGAAGGTTGAGAAGGTTAAGGGAAAATATCTCCCATATGATTTTGTCGTCCTTGTCGTCCAAAGCCACCATTCATGGAAAAGATCAATTTTGATCCTCTTCTAGGATAAACACAAAAATAATTGCAGCATAATAGGAAGTTGTTTGCAAGATAGAAATGGCATATTCTGAAGTGAAGAAATATGTGTGAGATATTTCTAGACTTCTCCCACGTACTCCCACCACTGAAGATGCTTTCTAAGGGCCAATGACTACTACTGCAACACAAACTGTCCAGATTTGCATTTATTTTAGATCCAAAATTATTGGCAAATCATTGTAAAGCAGCACATAGGCTGATTTGAGCATGGGATATGTTGTAAATATTTATATAAATAACATAGCTCCCTCCTTGGTTGAGCCAGTTAGGAATTAGAATAGAGGAGAGTTTTCAATAGCAGCAATTAGGACTGTACAACAATTTTTTGTAATAGTTTTCAGCATGTTTGTCATCAATAAAAGTGCAGCTATTTTATCATTTTTTGTTCTGAGTGTTAATTAGTTAAGGAGTGCTTTTCACCTCCTTCTAGATCAGGAAGTATGGGCCCACTTTCAGATCTAGAAGGAGGGATTTTATGGCAGGTTTTAATCTGTAATTTTGCTACAGCAGAATTAATAGATTGCTTGCCAGATTTCATTTTCTTGTTTTTATTTTGTATTATGTGATTTATGTTTTCTATTATGTTTGTGTACAGCATTTGTGTGTATGTCAACTGAAAAATTATATTACGCATTTTTCCTTTGCTTTCCATGTTTTCCTTGCTTTCTATTTTAGCAACTTTCCATTTTTAGCATATTTCATTTTGCTGTCAATTCCTGTAGCAGAAGCTTGATGACCTTTTGTGGCAGGGCATTGACAGGTGTTTTTAGAATAAGTTTCATTTACAAGCATCATTTCAATTATGCAAAAGTAACTAGATTTCAATTCTGCAAATGTAACTTAGGATTTCATTTCAGCAATTTAAATTCTGCAAGAGTAGATTAGACTTTCAATTTAGCAATTCCAATTCCTGCAATTGTAGTTAGATTTCAATTCTTGCAACTTAGAATTAGTTTTCAATTCCTGTAATTTATTTTAGTTTCCATTCTTCAGACTAGGTTTAGTGTGACACCAAAAGGCTAAACCAAAATCTGCTTCACCAATAAATGCTTGAAATCTGAATGCCTGAATTGTACTCTGCCCTAGCCTTCTATCGTAGACGGCCTTGGACACCACCCTGGATTGATAAATCATTGAGATTAAATGATGAGACTCAATGACACTCATCAACTATTTGGCTTGACCAAGACTCATATGGTTCTGAATGGATAAAGCAAATGTCTTTTCCATCCTTAGGGTTAATACAGATAATGGCTACTTTAGAGATTGTTAATATTATTAGGGGTTGTACCTCTCTCAAGTTGTATTTTGAAATCAATGATCCAAGAGAGGTCATCACATCTACAAATCTATTAGTCAAAAGAGGCAAGTTGTTGATTTCATACCATTCAAATGTTGAGAGCAATTTCATTGCTACTTCATGATAAAGCTTGATGGTAGGTTCTTTGCATTGGTATTATTTGGTTACCTATTTAACAACAAGTTGAGAATCCTCAAATATCCTAATACACTTTATGCCCATAGCTATAGAGGATTGAAGACCTAATATTAAGGCTTTGTACTCTGCAGTGTTATTTGTGCATGGAAATTCTAGCTTGAATGATAAGGGGATGGGTATCCCATGAGGTGTATGAAAGACAACTCTAGCACCTTGACCTTTCTTGCACTTATATCAATCAAAGAATAAGATTATATTGACGTCTTCCTTCAGAATGACATCTTCTTCTAATTCAGTTATAGAAAATACCGAATCATCTAGGAGCTCTATAAGCAAAGTATGATCACTAGGTAGTGGAGCTTTCACAAGTTGATTGGCTATAACCTAACCTTTAATGGATTTTTGGCTGATAAATTTAAGATCAAATTCTGTAATAAGCATTATCTATTTAATGGTATGAGTGTTATTGTAAGTGTGAGATATCATATAACTGTAGACACCTAAAACACATCATATTGAGGTGACTACTCATATATAACATGCTAGAAGGCCATATGAAAGACCTTGGATAGATACCAAGGTATAGTAGTGGTTTTAACCACTCATTTGGGTACCTTTACCTATTCAGTGCTAACCATTGTTAACACCCATAGTTAGCAGAGTTCACCACGCTTGTCAGCCGTAGTTAGGCCCTAAAGTCAGTTGGCCTTCAACTGATTCAAAGTTAGTTCCAATGGTCATTTGGTTGCATATTGGAGTGGTTTGAGTGAGGAAGGTTGTATATCTTTTCATACAACAAACTCAACTGCCCATTATTGATATTGGCTTCTCCATGAAGCTAGAACATAGCCCTTCAAGGTGCTATAAAACCCCTCTTCAAATTGGGGAAAAGTCTAGAGAAACTTTCAATTGAACATGGTGAAGCCCTGTCGAGATAAACATTCACTTGTGTTCTTTGAGAGAAATATTCATCATTGCAATTGAGATACTAGGATGGCAATTCAAGTCATGGAAGTCCTAGGAGGTTAAGAGAATCAAGAAACACAATTACACCCATGCTCACATGCAATCATAGTAGTTCAACCACCAAATCTGTCATAGAATATAGAGGTGACCGTTGACCATCAATTTGGCAAGAGAATTTAGATATCTAGCCCTTGGATTTGAGGATAAGCACGTTTCAAGAATTTTTAATAGCAGTAGGCTAAGCATAATTTAGGTTTTATTGCATTTTTAGAGACTTCTGACCGATAGAATTATCTTATTTAGTTGCTTGCTTTCAATATTTTTATTAGGATACTAATGAATCTTTTTCATGCTTCCATTCTTTCAAGTTGATAATTAGGCCATTAGTTAGTTGCATATGCTTTCTCTTTATATGGTTCATACCATATTTTCATTTTTCTCATAGGTTTATTAGCTTTCTTTCACTTTCTTGATTATATGCTAATAATGTCATATTTGTATACACTTTCCTCAAAAATCCTCATCAAGAGAGGCATCCTTTATCATTGATACCTCTTGTAGTTTATTGTACGTAGGACTAATAGGATTTTGACATGCAAGATAGCAAATACCTCTAATTGTGGAGAAGAAGGTCATCAACACCTTGGAGCAGTTCGTGTCATCCTAAAAGGCATTTTGATCGCATCTACCCTTGAGAGGGATTAGACACTATTGTAATTGATGTATCAAATGGGTATCCCTAAGAGATACGAATCTGTAATTTGACTCCATTGAAATTAATAAAGGATTCCTTGTATTTGTTTTATTTCTTTTTGTCAATTTATGCATGCCTATTTGTGTATCTTTCATCAATTGCAATAGTTAGACTAGGTGCGAGCATTTTTTGTGGTTACAAAAGGTGATCACGATGGGACCTTCCACATTTTATGCCATAGAATATTAACTTGTGTGGTTTTCTGATGATAGGTGTGAACCATAGTTGATAGTTGTGGTTAAAAGTTGTCGTTGTGACACAGACCCACGGGAAACAGTCTCAGCCGCACCACAGAACTGTGGTCAACATCTGAAAGACCATACAGTACGGAGAAAATGCTTAAATTAGATGATGATCTGAGGTAGGATCCATAGTTCTCTTTTTTCCCTGTTATCTATCTATGTATTTTCCAAAAAAGTCAAAATCACTAGCATAATTGGGGAATGCAACCAAAAGATAAAATGCATTAAGTTCCTAGGTCTTTTTGTAGGTCCTACTAGTCACTACTAGGAACAATGGACCTATGAGTGTAGTCCACCCTAGTCTCTAGTGGTCTAGGCCCTTCTTTTATGCTGGTTTACTTGCATGAGGCCCATCTAGTGTCCACTTCATCATAGTCATTAGTGTGCATTTGTTTTGAAAGACATATAGTTAATCATGCATACTTATGAAAGTTAAACGCTCTTTTTAATTTTTATAGCATGTAGAAGAGTCATGGATGTTGTTTTATGCATTTAATTTCATGCAAAATAAAAGGAAACACACACACCATGACACACTTAAATACTAGTTATTTGGAAGTCACATCCAACCACTAGTAGGGTTCAATGACGGTGGCAGTGATTTACATCTATTGGCCCAACTCCCTCGATTCTTTTGTTACTATACCAATACCGGATCCAAGACACCATCATAGCCCATGTAAAATAGCATGCATTCTTTCTCAGAGGGGTGTATCACTATGCACGGGTGAACTGGAAGAGGATCGGGGGGACCTATGCTCTCTTCTCGAGTGTGGGTTTCATATCCATATTTTGAGGGGTTTACGTGATCATGACTTTCATTTATGATTGTTGAGCTATGAGTATACAGGTGAAAGCCCTTTAATAATTGAGAAAATCATCAATATATTGCAAAATACAATGAGAGTTCTTTACCGATACAAAAAATTATGAAACACATCAAACAGTTTAGGGCACATTTTAAAAATTTAAAAAGAGATAATCATCATTGTATTCTTTTTGCGTGCTAATAAAAGTTATATCTAGACATAGGATACACATCATGGTGGTTACATGGAGAGGCAAATTTTGGCATAGACTCGATATTGAGGCTGAAGCTCCACACAACACAATGAGTTGCGTAGAGCCCTCAATCACAAAATCCTCCTGAACATCGTTTGACGAGTATTAGAGGTGATAATTCTACATACGAGCATCCTATTGAGAATACCCCAATTAAAGGAGCTACTAGACACTCCTCTAGGCATAGATTAGAGTATGGATCTTCCCATCATGGGGGTTCCACACATGTCAACATTTACCAAGATCGCACTCCATTAGCATCCATGAGATCTGTTGAAGAGTATATCATCGAGGGATCTAGATTAGTACCCCTTCATCCTATATCTAAGGGAGGTTTGAGGACCCCACCTTCTGAGTATAGATGAGTTTAGGATCCACCCATTCAGGGGCAAGTAGATAGGGCCACTTTCGAGCATAGGCCCACATAGACTCCCAATAGAAGTGAGCCTTTTAGGATCACCATAAACATATCTAAAGTAGGAGTTAACGATATGCCCCCAAATGAGCCATGGCGTAGTAGATAGTTATATGGTCTAGATAGAGTTTTAGAATAGTTAGGCTACAAGCCTACCCCTACGCCTTCTCATCCTACAAGCGTGCATAGCGATAATACCATTAGGACTGTTAGAGAACCTAGAGAGTGCTCCAAGTGTTCTCGAGATTTGCATGCTCCTGCATCGTGTGTAGGCATAGAGTATGAGTGACAACTAAATATGAATATCATCTTCATAGACAAGGGCAAGAGTATGGAAAATCAGTCCATTCGTGGACACACCCATAAATCTGCTCAAAGAAAGTGCACACACTAGAGGCATCATAAGGCTGATCGTATAGATAGATCTCATAAGATGGTGTCTGAGCAGAGACTTTAGATCCTCCAAGATGAATTGGAGGATGTTCATGTAGAACACGAATGCCTTGAAAATGAGAATACTCAGAGGCAAAGGTTCATAAGACAGTATTTATACGAACAATGCATGCGTGAATAATTCATTCTTGATTAGGAGCATGTTGAGAGGGAGGACCAACTAGTTAGTGTTGGGTTACATCCCCCTAGTGAGCATAGGGAGCACATTAATAGAAGAGCTGCTTCATAGCTCGATTTGCACCCTATGCACATAGACACTCGTACTTGCCTTATGACCCAACATAGAGATTAGTGCCCTGCATCCGAACACCGTGGGCATAGGCAGTATGAAGAAGAAGTAGGAGAGGAACTAGACCAAGAATATCCTAAAATTTCACTAGTCAATGAGGAGGATGAGCCTAGTCCTTCACTTTGACCAAAGACAAATTTTCCTCCAAAGGTGCTTCTAAGGAAATCCAAAGAAGAGGAGTTCCTATCTTCGCAGGCCTATAAGGCCTTGGTAGAAAAGGTCAAAGCTATTGAGAAACAAGGAATGGCTTATCAAAATCCTACCTTGAATAAAATTCATAATGAACCTTTATGCCCGTTAGTGCCTATTCCGACCTATCCTAAGCACTTCAAGATGCCTAGGCTAGAAAATTTTAAAGGAGAGGAAGACGCACAGGAGCATGTTACAAATTTTCTAGACATGTGCTTTCAGATCGAAAGCAATGATGCCTTGCTCCTATACACCTTCATTACAACCCTCTCAGGCCCATCCTGGGAGTGGTTCAATCAACTCAAGAGGCACAACATCACCAATTTTGAGCAATTGGCTGATGCATTTATTGAACGCTTCTCCTTCGATATCAAGAAAAAAGGTAAACCTATCTGATCTAGCTAATTTAATGCAACATTATGACAATCCGGTTATGGATTATGGGAAATTATGGAGGAAGATGATGGCCAAGATACCATTCTCCATCCCTATTTCTAAATTGACTCAAATTTTTACAAAAATTTACGCCAAGCATATTTCATTATTATTATAGTTGCAATAGTATCAAAATTTTGAGGAGGCCTTGGCATAGGCCAAAGTGATTGAGGATATCAAGTTACAGGAGGGTAACTTGAAGCTCAAAAACAAGAAGGAATGGAACAAGAAAAGCACTGAGAAATAATAGGCCAAGCCAGCCCACATTAATTAGGTGGTTTTAAACCTTTAGAAAGGGGATAAGGGGCAACAACAACAAAATTATCAAGCCCAACCTCCTCCTACATAGTATGAGCAGTGCACCAATGATCAAAAGGGTAAAAATAAGGAAAATCAACCACCTCGCCAGTTTAAATCTTTGTCAAAATCGATGACCACAATATTCCATCAAATATGTGAGGCCAAGGCCATACATTTACCCAAGATCAATTTATTGGACCCTAATCAACCTAAGCCAAAGGGTTATAAGGATGAGTTGTACTACATTTTTCAAAGAATAAAGGGATACGACATTGAAGTATGTTGGAGTTTCAAGAATTTAGTATAGAGCATGATAGAAAAAGGTGATCTAACTATGGATAACCCTCAGGTACTAGATAATCAGAATATGGGGATTTACAAAAATCTTTTGCCTAACCATGAGGTACCTAGGAACAATATTGGCCAGGTTAATCAAGTACGCATCGAACCACCAATCGATGAGTTCATAAAAATGGTCAATATTATCACAAGAAATGTGAGTTATGAGAGAAAAAATCAACCTCCAGCTCCTATTAGAGTCCATGTTGTGCCTCCTCAAAGGCCAGCCCAAAATGTGTCAGGCCCACCAACTAGACCGGTGGTGAAAATAAGGAATTGGTTAGTTCAAAACCTACAGCTGACTCCAATGAAGTTGTCAATTTATGAGCTGATTCAGCAGTCTTCCAAGTATAGCGAGATACTTATGGATATTTTGAGGTCCATATAAGTACAATCCCAAGATTTAGAAGCATTAACACACTTCATGGGATATGTACAGCAGTTTTAGGAACTTGTCATACAATTTCATGATCATGAATTCAAGATGGTTTCCACTATCATAGTAGACCCGATGCTCCATATCATCGCGTGTGTGAATCACATACCTTTCAAGTGGGTTTTGATTGATATAGGATCATCAATCAATATTATTACAACAAAGACATTGACATATCTAAATTTTTTGAAGTCACACATTGTACCTTCCACTTTCACCTTGAGAGCCTTCAATGATGCATTATGCTCGATGGTAGGTACTATAGTTCTTCCCATTTGGGTTGGACTAAAGACCATATTTGTGATGTGTCATGTGATTAAAAGTGTTACGCAATAGAACATCCTTTTGGAGAGGCCTTGGATATAAGAAATACATTGTGTTCCTTCCATTTTATATCAATGTATTAAATACATGCATGAGGTGTAGGTTCACATGGTGTCTTCAGATGAAGAACCATTCAAGTAAGTGAATCTAGTTGATTTTTTGAGGGATTTTGTGCTCCCCTCAACGCACCTAGACATATGGCCAATGATGTCAATCAAAGAGCTAGGAGGCAAAAATAAGGAAGTGTGTGCAAAACCTGCCACGTCCATGTCTCAATGATCAAAACACATGACAACTGCTTCCACTAGACTTCCTGCATCCATGATGCATCGATATTATGAGAAGCTAAAATAAAATATGGGCAAAAAATAGATAAAATGAGTGCCCAAACCAGTTTTGATCGAGGTTCCTACTCCCATGGAAGTAGAGGAATCTCAAGGAGAAGTCAAAGAGGTACTTCAGCCTGCTTCACCTGCATCTTTAGTAGGTTCATCTGCACCACATGTGAAATTTCATTTGGTTAACCCTGGTTTGGGGGAGTACATTGTGCAAAATGTGATGTTCACACCAATTATTGAAACTACACATGATATGGGCTGACCGTGAGCCCATCGTATTCTTGTAGGGATGGTGATACTGATAGGGGTACCTCCTAACCAGACTAATTTTATTTATGGAGGACTCAACCATATTACATCTTGCACCCCCATGGATGAAGACGATGATGAGACATTCGTTGTGAATGTGAATTATCTTTCTAACCTGGAGTATGCCTTATGATATCTTAAATGTTACCATTGGCATGGTTACGGTCTCAAGTTATATGAGCAAGGGCATAGGAGGTCTTATGAACTGCAATATCAATTGCCTATAGATAGGTTCGGGTTAGGATATCATGTTAGAGGATAGGATGAACTACTTACGATATCTTTGGACCACCTGTACCTCAGCTTGGGGGAGGAAGTCGATATTAATACTTATCACCCCAATCCTTTTATCTTTCATTTAGACAACCAGATAGTGTCTTATGTCACTATGGACCCACTTGAGACATATCATGAATATATATTGGTGGAGACTAGTTCGGAGCACATACCAAGAAATAACTTGGGTGAACAAATCTGTGAGGCAGCTGTTGACATAGGCATGTAGGTTCAAAATTCTATTTTAGTGATAGATTCTAAGTCAAAGGATCACTATGATGAGGATACAACAAAGTTCATCTTTGAGATAGGTGGACCGAGCTACATATAGGAGAGTCATGATGATAATGAGCCCTCAAATAGTGAGCAATATGAGGACAATACTAAGTTGGCCTATCTAGGCCCTCTTAATTTACGTCATCTATTAACTAAGGAGACAGTCATCGAGGATGATCAATCCTTCATGAGTGATAGCACTTTTTGGGCGTGGGCTTACATGGTACCCCATATTCCTAACCTCACGATTCTAGTAGGTAGTAGTGAAGGTCTCCATTATGATAGTGACGATGAGGATGAAACAGAGAGAGCCTATTTAGGACCTCCTTACTTACATCATCATAATGCATCATGCATTGTAGAGGATATGTACAAAGATATAAATCTTCATCCTCACCTTAAAGGAAGACCATCTAATATGGATGGGATATATCATATGGTCTTCCCTGATCCACCAATATTTAGATAGCTCCTTGAGCCTAGTGATCCTGTGTTCAAGTATATCCATTGACTAGATCCAGAGATCCCCATACCCCCAGAACCACATCTCGGGGATGGAAGTTATACTAACTTAGTGTCACTTGCACGTGGTCTTGGAGACATCATCATTTCCATCAATATGATCTCAATTGATTTGACCACTCCACTTCACAACCCAGCTAATCCTTCCAAGCCATTGCATCTGAATGTAGATGCTATCGATTGGGATCATGCTGACTCACCACTAGAGCCTGAGGATTTCTTCCCTAATGAAGAAATGTTGCAACATTTTTACTTTGCACCAGGTTATGCACATGATGTTTATCATGTTGAGGGTGCTTCCAATGCAGAACCCATAAACCCAACAGATGACATCCACTTGATCCCTACACCTCATCATCTCGAGAAGGGATCCCACATGTCAGTAGAGGAAACCTTCAAAGTGGATATCAGTAATGATCCCACCAATCCAAGGAAGGTTAAATTTGGAGAAATTTTATCTCCTAATGAGCATGCCAACCTCATACCTCTACTAAGAGAGAGACTTGATCTCTTTTCTTGGACTTACAAAGACATGTCAGGAATTGGTTACTAATAACCTTTCGCTAGATCTGTCGAAGAAACCAGTCAAGAAAAAACTCAGGAATATGCATCCAATAGTAGCCTTAATGTTTAAAGATAAATTATAGAAGTTGGTAGATGTAGATTATATCATTTCCATTGACTATCTATAATGGGTACCAAACATGGTGCCTCTAGGAAAACCTGATGGAAGAATTCGTATTTGTACGGATTTCAAAGACCTCAATAAGGCAACACCAAAAGATTCATTTCTATTGCCAAACATAGATGCTCTCATAGATGCAACTACAGGTCATGAAATGCTCTCCTTAATGGATGTTTTTTTTTGTTACAACCAAATTTGGATTAAGCCCAAAGACCAGCATGAGACCATGTTCATAACACCATGAGGAACATTTTGTTATAAGGTTATGCCATTTGGTCTTAAAAATGTTGGTGCTACATATCAAAAAGTTATGATATATATATTTCATGACTACATGCATAATATATTAGAATATTACATCGATGACTTATTAGAAAAGTCATTCCTACGTTTAGAGCATGCTAAGGTCTTGAGGAAAGTCTTCGATCGCCTGATAGAGCATAATGTCAGATTGAATCCTAAGAAGTGTGTATTTGGCATAACTTCAGGAAAGCTCTTAGGATTCATCATTTCAAAGCAAGGGATCGAAGTCAACCTAATAAAGATAAAGGCTATTTTACAAATGCATCCCCCCACAAGTATCATGGAATTAAGAAGCCTTTAGGATAAAGTAGCATCCATCAGTGATTCATAAAACGATTCAACTTCGTTCGTTAATTAATTCAGATCAATTCCCTCAAATGCAATATGATGAACAATAAGAAAAACCAGCAGTAAATATTTTAAATCAAATGGAATTAGTTCGCCGCTCAGGGAGGGCACGTCCCCACCGTGAAGGCAATGCCGAAATGCAGAGAATATATAAAAAAAGCGATGATATAATTTTGAATAGTCTAACTACTATATATATGAAATATTTTACTCTTGGAATACCTAGCCGACGACTAGGTTTGGTGTGTAACATGACTCCCCTCCTCGAAAAGCTTTGTCCTCAAAGCTGGAAATGTCTGGAAGATACTTTCAGGTTCCCATGTGGCATCCTCCTCTGGTAAATCTTGCCATTTAATGAGAAATTCTTGAATCTGACGTGATCTCAATATTCAGATTCTATGTTGTAGTATATCTTCAGGTAGGAGATGTATGCGTCCTTCCTCATCGAGCACTGGTAATTCTGATTGAATTTTTAATTTCTGACCAATTACTTTTTTGAGACATGAAACATGAAATACCGGGTGTATTCGTGATGATGTAGGTAGCTCTAATTGATAGGCTACTTCTCCAATGCGGTGCACAATTTTCTAGGGACCATAGAATCGTGGAGCCAACTTTTGGCTGGACTTTATCCTTAACGATTATTGTTTGTAAGGTTGCAACTTTAGGAAAACCCAATCACCTATATTGAAAGTTCTCTCTGATCGGTGCAATTCTTGTTGTTGTTTCATACGATTTTGTGCTTGGACTAAATTATCTTTGAGGATGGTGAGTGTAGACTGCCTTTGTTGGAACCAATCATCCACTTTGGCTACTTTGGATGATCCATGTACGTAATCTATGACTGTTGGAGGTTTGGTGCCATACAATGCTTCAAATGGAGACATCTTAATTGAGTAATGGTAAGAAGTGTTGTACCACCATTCTGCCAATGCTAACCAATGGCTCCATTGGTATTGTTTATCTTGAGCGAAACATCTTAAGTACGTACCCAAACATTTGTTAACTACTTCTGTTTGACCATCTGTCTGTGGATGGTAGGCTGAAGACATGTTCAATTTGGTACCACTAAGTCGAAATAATTCCCACCAAAAGTTACTAGTGAAGATGGGGTCTCTATCACTTACAATATTTTTTGGCATACCATGTAATTTGAAAATTGAATCCATAAATACCTTTGCCACCTTGCTTGCGGAAAAAGGATGTTGTAAAGCCTAAAAGTGAGCGTATTTGGATAACCGGTCTACGACGACGAAGATTACTATCCTGCCTTCTGACTTTGGAAGAACTTCAATAAAATCCATGGAGATATGTTCCCACTGTCATTCAGGGATGGGTAATGGTTGTAACAATCTTGGTGATTTGACTGTTTCTCCTTTATTGCGCTGGCAAACTTCGCATTATGCTACCCATTGTTTGAATTCTGCTTTTAATCCTTTCCAACAAAATGATTGTTTGACCCTTAAATATGTTTTCAAAAATCCTGAATGTCCTGCTGATGGAGAAGCGTGCGATTCATCGAGGATCTTTGATTTGAGTTTTGAATTGTGTGGAATATAAATGCGGTTCTTATTTCAGAGGATTTTATCTTCATAAGAGAACAAAGGGTGTTTAGAGGACCCTGTAGATAATTCTTGAAGTATCTGAGCAGTTTCACTATTGGAAAACCATTCATCTTGTAATTGATTCACCCATTGGGAGCAAGGACCTGAAATAGCGTTAATGACTACTTCATCTTCATATTTCCCTGGACAGTGCATCGACGACTATATTTTCCTTCCCTTTCTTGTATTCGATAACAAAATCATAGCCCAACAGTTTGGTTAACCACTTATTTTGTTCCGGATATGAAAACCTTTGCTCAAGAAAATGTTTGAGACTACTATGATCTGTTTTTATAATGAAGCGGCTACTGATTAGGTAGTGTCTCCATTTTTCTACCACGTGAAGAATAGCCAACATTTCTTTTTCGTATGTTGATCTTCCCAATTTTTTCTCGGATAGCTGTTTACTTTCAAATGCCAACGGATGACCTTCTTGCATTAATATAGCCCCAATTCCTATTCCTGATGCATCACATTCGATAATAAATGGTTTGTGAAAATTGGGAGTTGCTAATACTGGAGTTGTACACATGGCCTTCTTAAGAGCTTCGAAGGCTTGAGTGGCCTCTTCCGACCAACGAAAAGCATCCTTCTTTGTGAGTGTTGTGAGAGGTGCTGCAATCTTACCATAATTTTGTACAAACTTGCGATAGTAGCCCGTGAGACCCAAAAAACCAAGAAGTTTTTTGATGGTTTTAGGTAAGGGCCACTCTTGAATTGCCTTAATTTTATTGGGGTCGACTTTGACACCCTCGTGTGAAACTATATGACCAAGATACTCGACTTCTTGGAAACCAAATGAAAATTTGGAACGTTTGACAAATAGCTTTTCTCTGTGTAAAATGTGAAGGGCTTTATCCACATGATGTAAATAGTCTGTCCATGTTTTGTTGTATATGAGAATATCATCAAAAAAAACTAACACAAACTTACGAAGGAGTGGACGAAAAACTTGGTTCATGAGACTTTGGAATGTGGATGGTGCATTGGTGAGACCAAAAGGCATGACCAAAAATTTGTAATGACCTTCATGAGTACGAAAAGTAGTTTTAGGAATATCCTCTTCTCTGACACGGATTTGGTGAAATCCGGAGCGAAGGTCTAGTTTTGTAAAAAATTTGGCACCATGTAACTCATCGAGTAGGTCATCTATGACAGGGATAGGAAATTTGTCCTTGATAGTGAGTTTATTGAGAGAACGAAAGTTAAGACACATACACCAAGAGTTATCTTTTCGTCTAGCCAGAACTACAGGTGAGGAATAAGGACTAGTGCTGTGACGAATGACTCCATGATATAGCAGATCCTGAACGATCTGTTCGATTTCTATCTTTTGTGGTTGAGGTAGCGGTAAGGATGATTGTTAGGTGGGACACTCCCTGGAATCAAATGGATGGCATGGTCATGAGATCGTTTAGGTGGTAATCCTTTAGGTTCTTGAAAAACCTCTTCGTAATGTGTTATGATGTCTTGTAACTCTGGAGCAGTAATATCCGAAGTTGCTCGAGATTGTTTTTCCAAACAATTAATTTGAGCTATAAATCCATATCCACCCTTTTTTAACATCTTCTCCATACTATGAGAGCTCACCATTTGTGATGGAGGAGTAGTAATGCCTTGTAAGCAAATGACTCGTCCGTTTTCCTTCCATTCCACAAATAATTTTTTGAAGTTGAAGCTAACCGTGTCTAATGTTTCCAACCATTCAACTCCCAAAATGACATCAGAGTTCCCCAAATTCATGACGAAAAGGGATCCAAACCAAGTATAAGTTCCCATTTTTATGGAAATTTGAGATGTGCGACCAACACATTGCGCATTCACCCCATTGGCTACTAGAACCTGGAATTTGTCTTTGTTGGAAGAGTTAATGAATAAATTCAAAGCTTTTGCTGTTTTGATGTCGATAAAATTGTGGGTACTGCCAGAATCAATTAGCACATTCACTTTTTTTTGGCGGAGAAATCCTGGTACCTTGATGGTATGGTGGGCGGTTAAACCCATGAGGGCATGCACGGAGATCACAATTGTATCCTCTTCTTTTTCTTCTAGAGTACTTGGTAGTTATTATTGCATAGGTTCTTCTGGGTGGTAAGGTTCTTCCTCTTCTCCTTCATATTGACCGCCTTCAATATGAAAGTTCTATTTTTGGGCACATGCTTGTTCCTTGGGGTGATGAGTGCGACATCTATAGCAAAAGTATCTTTATGGTTGATCATTTCTACGAAAGGAATTGTTGCGATATGAAGGACGACTATAAGTTTCACGTCGTGCAGACAACTGATTTATCTTCTCGGCCAGCTTAGCTATTCTTATACAATCGTTCAACAAGGTTGGATTGTGCATGTCTACCTCCACTCGAATATTTTCTTTCAATCCATTGCGAAAAACTCCTACCACTGTGTCGGGACTGAGGTCTAAAGTATATGGTAGTAAACTGGTGAACTCCGAAACGAATTCGCTAACCGATCCTTCTTGTTTAAGAGATAACAGTATTACTATGTATGACGATGTAGCTCCTTCATCAAATATTTCTAAAAAAGAGGTAGTGAATTTTCTCCAGTTAATAGTAGCTCCTTTCTCTCGTTTAAGCCAAATGAACCATTGGTAGGCCTCAGTGCCTAATTTTGATGCAACGAAAGGGACTTTATCCATTTCCTTAATTTGATATAAGTCGAGAATGCCTTACATTTTGGCTGTCCAACCACGAGGATCATGACCCTCAAAAGTGGGCATATCAACGCATGGAAAATTATTAGGGCCTCTCGGTTGGTGATAACCCGTATCCCTTTCTTGATTTTGGTTATACCGCTGTCTATGATAGCGATCCCTATAATTATCCGAATCGCCTCTTTGCTGTTCCCAATCATCATCTTGATCGACATTTTCTTCATTCCTTTGGGCATGGGAGTGATTTTGGGGATTAGGCTAGTTTTGTGCTCGCACTAGGGTTTTTAGGTTGAGACTAATTTCGTTCATACCCTCTAGTAAGAGTCGAAGAGATTCATCGTTGGAAATGGCTGAGTTACTTGAGTTTCCTTGTGTGATGTTTTCATGAGTTGGGGGAGGGTTAGTAGCCATAGGGTCTACTAGTGGATGATGTGGATTATAACTGCCAATTTTGAAAGGAGAAGGAGAATTTTTTGTACCTGGGCTTCGATTAGGTCTTCTTGCATTGTTATTGGTCGTATTCGAGCTTGATAATCGACCGTCAGCACCTTTGGTCCACTTTTTGCTCATGCACTTGTTAACATATCCTTCTCAGGAACTTTTGAACCTTGACTGCTGCAAAATGTGATTGAATTTAGCCAAAAAATTTGGTTTTCGCTTCAACTGTCGCTCCAACTGCGACGCGGATTTGAGTTTGGATTTGGGCTCCTTCTTGACTGCAATTTTTTGACAGCTTTTGACAACTTTTCTTAACTGCAATTTTTTTGTTTGACAGCTTTTGAAAAATTGACAACTTTTCTTGACGAATTATAAGACACGACACGGGACTAACCACTAACCATGAAATGTGAGACACGACGGATGACACGACAGCGGACACAACGGATGACACGACAGCTGGACAGTGGACACAATGGACGACATGATAGCTAGACAACAGACACAACGGATGACAAGACGCGACGAAGCAAACGAAGCGAAATAGACGTGACAAGCGGACAGAAGAAACGAACGAGTAGACAGAACGATGAGCAGACGGAAGAAATGAACGGACAGAACAATGAGTGGAATAGACACAACGAATGGACAGGAGAGAGAGTCTACGCGCATAGGAGCTCCGAACGTGTGATCATAGTCATGACGTAGAAGGTGAGCGTCCAACGTTTTAAATCCTTCCTTAAACAAAACACGGTGAATGTGGGACAATAGCAAAAACCCATGAAGGAGGAAATAAATTCAACTGACGTCAGCGCAGAAATTAATTTTAAAACCTTAAGTTTTTTCGAGAAATATGAATAAAATCGTGACTTCTGATTGGCTGACGGCTGCAAAATATTTTGCAAGAAAATTCGTCGGTTTTCGAAAGCTTGGCGACTGGAATTGGTACAGTAGCCGCCTGCGGCTGAGGGATGTCTGTGGAGGACTGCGGACGGTAGCGGGAGAGCGATGGGCATTGGCTACCGTGGGAAGCACAGCTGCTACTGGCTGTATCGCGCTGCCAAAGACGCCTGCGACTGGTGCTTCAGAATCGAGATTTGACAACTGATACCACTTAAAATGATTCAACTTCATTCGTTAATTAATTCGGATCAATTCCCTCAAATTCAATATGATGAACAATAAGAAAAACCAGTAGTAAATATTTTAAATCAAATGGAATTAGTTCTCCGCTCAGGGAGGGCACGTTCCCGCCGTGAAGGCAATGCCGAAATGCAGAGAATATAAAAAAAAGCGATGATATAATTTTGAATAGTCTAACTACTATATATATGAAATATTTTACTCTTGGAATACCTAGCCGACGGCTAGGTTTGGTGTGTAACAATTCATCACACAGTTATCAGATAAATGTTGACCCATGAATTGAATGCTACACAATGAGGTCCTATTAAATTAGGATGAGGACTATCAAGAAGCCTTTGCTAAGATTAAGAAATACCTGGTGACGTCGCTAGTGTTGGCTCAACCAAGTCTAGATGAGCCTTTTCTGCTATATATATATCAACAAATGACTTTGCATTAGGGACCATGTTAGCCCAAAATAATGTGTAAGATAAAGAGCAAGTCGTATATTACATTAGCCAAACCTTGGTGAGTTATGAGCTAGGATATACATACGTGGAGAAGTTATGTTTAGTAGTAGTGTTCACTACCAAGAAATTATGATACTATATGTTAAGTCATATGATGTATGTCATATCAAAATAAATTACATTGTATTATATGATGAGTAAAATGTATCATAATACACGTACTGGCAAAGTGGATCATGCTATTGATAGAATTTGATTTATAATTCATTAGCCAAAATTCCATTAAGGGATAGGTCATAGTTGAGGCACCTCTTGAAAATAGTAGGCCCCTCACCATTGAGCTTTCGGATAATGCATTTTTTATTTATCAAAATAACCCGAACCCGAATATCTAGATAGCACAACTGATATGACTTTGTTCTTTGATGATTCAAAGTGTGACCAAGGGGGTGGTGTAGGAATAGTGTTGTTCATGCTGCAAGGTGTTACTATGTCCTTGTCATTCAAGTTGGACTTTCCTTGCACTAAAAATAATGCTGAATACGAAGCCCTAATTTTGGGCCTCCAAACAGCTGTCACCATGAAAATTAAAAGGTTAAATATCTTTGGTGATTCCCTTATCATTTTTAACCAAGTGAAAGGAATTTTTTAATGTCGTCCTATCCTGAAGGCCTAAAAAGGTCTTGTTGACAAATATTTAGCTCGTTTGGAATCGTGTGACATCGAGGTAATCCCTCATTCGTTGAATAGATTTGCAAACAATATATCATCTTTGGGATCTTTAATCCCTCAGAATCCATTTGCTAATTTTACTACCATCCACATAAAAACATTATCACACTTTGTTGTGCAATGTGAAGCTTTGGATAACAAAGAGTCAATCAACATGATCCAAATAGAACCAAACCATGAATGCTTCTATAGAGACAGATATTTTATCAAGAGAGCATCCTGGGTGCCTTTGATCTGATAGGATACTATGGGGAGTGGTACTACCATTCACCATAATATTGTTTCCTAGTATGTGTTTGCAAATGTTGAACCGTAGGGGGAACATGTTGTCTTGTCAGTTGAGACTGAGAGCTATCAGAACTAGATGTAATAAACATACAACTTTTTAAAGCTTGGTATAATACCTCGGGGATTACTGCATTCTGTGAAGCACATATTTAAATAGAAATTGATAAAGTATGTCTTGTTAGGAGATATTTTATATCATCGAAGCTATGATGGAGTTCTACTTCATTGTCTTGAGCCCCAAGAACCATCTTGGGCAATTTTTCAAGCTCACGATGGTATGTGAGGTGGTCATTTCAGCTGCATGGCTATCGTCAAGTGCATCCTTCACATGGGCTATTATTGGCCCACTATGGAGAAGGATTGCAATGTGTATATCAAGAAATGTGTTAAATTCCAACATCATGCTAATCTTACGCATCTACCATCACAGGCCTTACAACCCATTCAAGTGGCTTGGCCATTTGCTCAGTTGTGTTTGTATCTCATTGGTAAGATCTCTCCTCTATCATCAGGTCGGTATACCTTCATTATTATGGCTACTGAGTATTTTACAAAGTGGGTGGAAACCATTCCCTTAACAACAACAACTAGATAAAGTATTGCTGAATTCATACTCACTAATATCATAAGTCATTTTGGGATACCATCCAAGGTAATTTTGGATAATGGAATTTCATTAAAAACAAAACTATGAAAGCTTTGATGTCTAAGTACATAATCAAACATAGTTTTGTGACTCCATATAATTTGTAGGCAAATAGGTAGGCTAAAGCTTCAAACAAGATAGTGGTTTCCATATTGAAAAATATGGTACAAGAACACCACAAAGATTGGCACATCCACCTACCCCTTGCATTATAGGCTTATAGGACTAGTATTCGAACACCCACTAGGTCAACTTTGTTTTCACTAATATATGGCACTGAGGCCATCATGCACTTAGAGTTGGAAATTCCAACACTGCACATCACATTGAAAGAGTTCATTGATGATGACACCATGTTGTAAGCTTACCTAGATCAATTTGTGTTACTTGATGAACATCGCATGAATGCCCTGGAGCATCTCTGCATTTATCAAGAGCATTTAAAATGAGATTATAATGACAAATTCCATCTGAGATACTTTGAGTTTGGTGATCTTGTGCTGAAATAGAACCAATAGAACTCAAATCTACTGTTGAAAATGTGAGACAAATTTATGGCTAATTGGATAGGTCCTTATATCATATCTGAGAATATTGGACCTGGGACATATTGCTTGACATCATTGGAAGGAGTTGAAGAGCTTGAACCTCTCAATATCCTTCACCTTAAAGCATTTTATGCCTAAAACCATCAAAAGGCTCCAAAGGCGTCTGTAAGCCCTTTGGTCAAATCAAAAAGTAATAAAATCCAAAAATTTGGGAAAATATCAAAATTCAAAAATAGTGCATTACATTTCATTTGCATCATTGCATTTCATTTGCATCATCACATTTTAGTCATTTCATGCATTTCATACTGCATTGCATTTAGGCATATTCATTCGTCACTCTTGCATTAGGAGAAATTGTGTTTACAATCTTACAAATGACATCATGTTTGTATTTCAATCATACATATATGCACTATCATTATCATCCAATTACCCTTGTGAGTAATTATGTTTTTCAACACAACCCTTCCTATTTCTATGAAGCATATACTAAGGTTTTCTAGGTCATTCAACCATACCTAGTGGTCTTCTTAGGAGTTTGATAGAAATCTTACTTTGCTTTTGTAGATGAGGTCTAGTTTGTATAGCCCTTAGTATATCAAAATCCTATTACTAATCAACAAATTAAAAAATCCTAATAAGGACTAAGGGAAGATGAACGCTATAAAGCAGGATCAGGTATCCTGATGTGAAAATTTAATTCTTGCTTATCCTCCTATGTGGAGGGTTTGGGAAATGTTGATAGTTGGCAAAAGGACAAGATTTCCCCCTACCCATACAAATCCCTTGCTTACAAATTAAGGAGCAATATCCCAGAATGATATCCCTAAAAGATATCCCAAAGTGAAACTCCCAAAGTGAAATATCAAAGTCAAATCAAATCAAGTTCAAGTTTTATCAAAGACATCAAATCAGTATCAAATCCCTTGCTCAAAAAGAAAAAAAAAGAGTACAAAATAAATAGTGGTTTTTATCACTAAAATAGAAGTACAAAATAAATAGTGATTATTATCACTTTACATGAGCAAGTATCCCAAAAAATTAAAGAAAAGAAGGGGGTGATCTTGAATCCCTGGAATTGTCAGTACTACCATACCTTACGCATGATGATATATCTGATACATTAGCATTTTGGTTGTGTGTAGACCAATGTTTGAATGTGGAAGAGCTAGCTTCAAGTGTCCTATATTTCCTAGTAGTCTAGTCCAACTGAAATCTAAACCTAGGATTGGATAGACATTTGAGGATCCCCAATCTTAGCAATGGGCTGAAAGAATCTCGCCTGACATTGGGGTATGCTTATGCCTTATCTAATATACTCATTTGCACACACAGGGATAATGAACAATTAGGGTCTATCCTAGTGAAAGCCTTATGTTTCAAAAGTCTAGTATGATTAGTATACAACTTTTGATAATTTAGCTAGGGTGTTTGAGTCTCATGGAAAACCTCAAAATTTCCCAAATAGCAACAAACAATTTTCAATGCAATCATCAAAACATCAATTTTCTCTTATGAGAGTTTTTTTATTAGAATTATTTGTAATATAGGTTAGATACCGGATGGATTTCAAAAATGATATTTAAACGACCACTGACTATGTTATCCATATTATTTTAATTTACAAAATCTTATGAATAGAAAACATATATAATTTCATCTCACATATGGGTGTACTATTTTCATAATAAGGTATAGCAATTACATCCATGATTGTTATACATTCGGTGGTGTCATCCATTAGATTTTTAAAACTCATATTGCATTCATACATGATGTTTTAAGAAATTAAAGCATACATATCCATTTCAGGAAAAACATTATCAAAGAAACAAAGAGAAATCATGCAATACATACATGGCATAGATTATGTCATGAAAACATATATTAAATGCATACAAGTATAGTAAATCAAACATGTATTTAAACATCATACATCGCATTCATGTACATTCATCATAAGTAGTCTACCTACACATGTATATCATTGCATCTCAAGTCATACATTTATCATCTATCTAATACATGTCATCCATACATCACATCATATAGCATAAAATAAGCATCACATTTAAACATTGCATCCATATGCATCTCATAAAACAATAAAAATAATAAAACTACACATATAATGAGTCTTAATGTCATATCATATATATGTGTGTGTATCAAAATAAATAGTCAATAGTACATCGACATATGTCAAAAATACCCGTAGGCTACATATGTGTAGGTCCTCGATCTTACACTCAAAAATGGTACAATAGCATCTGTGAGATCTGTACTAGCTAGCACCTGTACCCCCAAACTGAGAGGCTCCACTATCACCTCCACCATCCCTGTGAGTCCTCCTCAAGCTAGAACCTAAGGTCCTCTATGATCTGTGCAATCTACGACTAGAGTTGGTTGAGGACTATCCCATTGTCTGAGTGCGAGTCCTCTGAGATCCTATAGCCTTGAACCTCTTAGGAATATCACCCTTAGTGAAATCATTCCTCTCAAAGAAGCTATGTATGCAGCATCTGAAGTGCTATCTCAAATTTGCACTGAATAAGATTTATCAGCCTTATGTTCTCTAATACCAGGTCCAACCCTACTAGTCCCTGTACTGCTAGAGTTTTTGGTACTTCTGGAGCATCTGGAGGCACTAGAGCTACTTCTGATGATGAGGGAGCTCCAATACCAAACTTGAGTGCAATAATATGTGTTGTCATCATGTCAACCTGAGATTGCATAAGAGTGCATTGCCCTGTAAGTTGTTGTATCTCAGTATCTACAAACATAACCTTCATCTCTAAGGTGGTCTTCTCCTTCTCGTAGTTGCACCACTGAGTCTTCCCTACTATCAATATAGACTAGAGATCCCCCAAATTTACCTTAAAATTTGCAATGGTGGTATCCAGATGTAGCAACTACATATTTAGAGAGCCTACCTGAGTTTGTAGGCTAGCAATATGGGCGCTGAGCTACCCAATATCACTGTCTGGGGCTGCCTTACCCTACTCTAGAATATTGCCCTCTTCATCAGCTGGTGGTTCCTCCTCTATAGCTCCCTCACCCAATTCACCCTCAGTACTCTATCAAACTAGGTGCCCATGCGGATCTACCTCTGTACCCTCACTGCCCTCTACTGCATCATCTAGGACCCCACCCAAGGTACCATCAAAATCTTACCATACCTTGAGGGTCCAGCATGTGTCATAATCATGAGTGGTCCCTACATATGTCTACCCTAACTCCTGGAAGTCATTCTCCTCCTCACATAGTGGAGTAATCCTAGGCCAGGTCAAGTCCCTTTCTAGTTGGAGGTGAAGGTAGATGGTTGGTATCTTTGGTATATCCTGCCTGATGTTGAAATTTCTCAGGATGTGAGAGTAGTAGAAGAACTTCCATACCTCAAACTTACACTCGAGGAGCCATCTATCCCTGCATGCTTGATGTAGTTGGTCATCAACCTCCATCCATGGAGGGTAGTCTAAGTAGGGGCACCACTTGATTTGATTGGCCTGCAATGCTACAAACCATCCAATATAGTGTGTTAGGTCCCCTACATGTGATCTACTCCTAAATCCCTCCTACTTTCAAGGCCAGCATGCAACGTAGCACTGATGCCTCTCCTTAATGGTGCCAATCTCTAATGGTAGGTTAGCAGGATGCTCGATCTTGATATGCTACCACCCCCAGATCTGTAGTAATAAACTACATCCAATATCGACTCTGCTCCTCTAGGTAATCTGATACAACTCATTATAGAGTTGCACTAACAATGCACTACCCTAGGATAGGATCAGGGGATGATCTGTAGGACTCATAAGGATGTCTAGAGTCCTATATAGGAGGTTCCAAGGGAACCTCACACTAGAAGAGTCGAGCAAGATGACCTGCATGATCAAGTGCATGAAAATGGTTGCTCACTCACTGAACACCCACTGTGTATACCAATACTCAATGTGGACCCCTCCATGGTCTAAGTCTCGCTCTGCCTCCTCATTATGATGACCAAATATCTAAGTGAATATAGTCCTCTTCACCTCATTCGGTGATGATGTGATGGCCTCACCATCCATAGGGATACGAAAGATGCAATAGACATCCTCCAAGGTCACTGTCATCTCACCTATCGATAGGTGAAAGGTATTGGTCTACGCATCCCAACGTTAGGCCAATGCAGTCATATAGGCCTGGTCAGCCATGATAATGGGGAGGCATAAAACATAGCCAAATCCCATAGCCTCGAACCACTCTTGGTCCGCCTGAGAGAGGGTGTCGCGTAGGTTGCAAAGGATCTCAAACTCCCTCGCCCTCGCAGTCAAGGTCTAACATAAAGAATAATAAGGCAAAAACAATTAAAAATCAAGCCAAAACAATAAAAAACAATTTAAAAATGACAAACAAAAGTACAAATCTTGAAAACATCAAAAATAATGGAATAATGCACTTCAAAAAATCAAAAAGATCAATTAATTCTGCTAAAAATAAAAAAATTGAAAATTTTAAAAAAATTTGCTAAGGTTGTTGAACCGCGGTTCAGACTCGTGGTTGGGATGGTGGTCAAAGTTTTGACCATTTGAATTTTAATCCTGCCATGGCTGACAGCCGCGGTCGCCAAATTGACAATTATGAACAGCGCCTGCTTGTCACGGCTAGGAAAAATGACCTTTTTAGGGTCACTTTCCATCCCGAGACACCCCAAAAATTAAAAATCCCTCCCCTCTAAGCTAACCTAAGCTAATCCTAACTAGGGTGAGGTTCATTACCGATAGTTTAATGAGGTTAATTTAGCCCATTACTTAATGAGATTTATTTTAAAAATCGGTAAAAGCAAATAATGAGCGAGGATGCATGCTTCTACCTTAATAGCATTGGCTCCTCTAGGTTGGTCTGCCATCGGTGTGGATTAGGGTGAGGTCAAAATGTAGCAGCGTTCCATATTAGTTTTATCTTCTTCCCTCTTAGAGCTCTCAAATTTGCAAATGCTACAAGAAATAATGAAATTTTTAAATTGCAAAAAATCCTTAAATATTTCCAATTTTGGCCCTGACCGCGCTTGACAACCGCGGTCCCCGAATTAGGGTTTTTGTCCATGGGTTTGACCCATGGTTAAGAAATTTAAATTTGTTAGCTATTGTTGTCAAACGTGGTTAGAAAACTGTAATAAAAGATCAAAAATCCCACCATGGAGAGTTGTTAAATGATGAATTAAAAATACCCACATGACCAGAATTGTAAAAAAAATTCACAAAATAACAAAAAAAATCAAATAAATCAAAATCCAAATGCGCCTCGTATCTAGTTATTTACCCTACACACTTGGTGGTTGCAGTGACTTGCACTCCATGCAATCTGGAAAGATGATTAAATTACCATAAGGACATTTGGGGTAAATTCATCATCATGGAATTACTATGCTTCATTTCAACCCCTAAGAAGGCCTAACGACCGGACTGCTCCATGGGAATGAGGTATTCATCTTAATTCTTCTATGATATTTTTAGTAGATCATCGACAAATATGATTCAACACAAGCATAATTGGCTTTGCTATCATTTTGATTCCCTAAAAAGGCCATTGAGGCTGGACCGCTCCAGGGGATAGAGATGTACAATTACTATTAATAGTTGCAATCATAGCTGATTAGGCCTAATCAAGTAATTAAATGCTAAATATTAATTTGTTCAAATCATTCATAGTGGTCAAGCGACTCATCACTTCATTAAATTTTCATTACCCTCATTGAATCGTCGCTTGAGAGGGGTAATCATAATATCATAATCATAATCAAAGTCAATAGAAGATCCCTTGATCTTGTCAAAATTATGTTTGTCTTATGAATCATTGCCAATGACTATCATAAGCTTACCCTTCTATTGGGGCAAATAGCACATATGATAGTTAGTTTGTAGTTCTCTTCCTTTATTTTATATAGGCTCAAACTCCTATTGTAGCACCAAAGCTACCCGAATGTTTGATGACGAGTGCAAACTCTTTCAAATTTAAGCCTTCCATCTAGTTGGAAGCAATGATTCTAGGATGTGCATCCTTTTGTAGGACCTGGGGCATCTAATATTGATCAAACTAATGATCATCATCCAACCTACGACATCATTTTAGGAGGTCTATTTTTTCTCAGCGTTGTTCGATCTCACAACGCATCTCAAAAGGGGCATATGTAGACACCTAAAATATGTCATGTAGAGGTGAATACTCATATGGGACATGCTAGAAGGCCATATGAAATACCTTGGATAAATACCAAGGTATAGCAGTGGTTTTAACCACTCATTTGGGCACCTTTGCCTAGTCAATGCTAATCATTCTTGACACCCGTGGTTAGCATAGCTGACCACACTTGTCAGTCGTGGTTAGTCCCCAAAGTTAGTTGGGCTTTGACCAATTCAAATTTAGTTCCAACGGTCATTTGGTTGTGGATTGGAGCGGTTTGAGCGAGGAATTTTCTAGATATTTCTATCCAACAAACTCAACTGCCCATTATTGATCTTGGCTTCTCCATGAAGCTAGGACATAGCCCTTCAAGGTGCTATAAAACCCCTCTTCAAATTGGGAAAAAGTCTAAAGAAAATTTCAATTGAACACGATGAAACCCTATCAAGATAAAAATTCACTTGTGTTCTTTTAGAGAAAGATTTGTCATTGCAATTGAGATACTAGGATGGCAATTCAAGTCATGGAAGTCCTAGGAGGTTAAGAGAATAAAGAAACATAATTACGTCCATCTAACGCATAATCAGAGTAGTTCAAATGTCAAATATGTCATAGGATATAGATTCAACCCTTGACCATCAATTTGGAAAGAGAATTTAGATATCTAGCACTTGTATTTGAGGATAAGCACCGAAGAAGTGAAATTAATTATATCACCTTAAGGGCACTCTATTGAAATGTACAGCAGTTATAAAGCATTCAAAAGGAAATATGACATAAAATTATAATCAATAAATATAATGAAATCCTCTATCTATTCATTTATCCATAGCTTCAAAACCATATTACAAGACATCCCCTTGAGGGCTTTACAAATGTGATACAATTGTTGGCAATTTTGGGTACCTTGGGTACATTGCTTTTGCTCAAGTGGATAAGTTGTCATTGATGTCAAGAAGCTGTTAAAGGAATTTGATTTGATGTAAAATAATTTGTTTTGATGAAGGTTCGGCATGACAGGTTTGAAAGAAAGTAAGTTTGAAAAATGTCGTGATATCGCGACATGTCGCATTTTCACGACTTAAGCAGGAGAGAGAAAGCTTTCTAGAAAAGTGTCGCGATATCGCGACATGTCGCATTTTTGCGACTTGAGCAGAGAGAGAAAGATTTTTAGAAAAGTGTCATGATATCACGACATGTCACAGTTTCGTGACTCAAAGAGGAGAGAGAATGTTCGAGTCAAAAATGTCGTGATTTCATGACATATTGCAAGGAAGGTTGGTCGGACGAAAAAGTGTTGTGATTTCACGACATGTTGCAGGAGAGAGAGTCCGAAAGAAAAAGTGTCACGATTTTGTGACATAATGCAAGAGAGAGAGTCCAGGAGAAAAAGTGTCACGATATCGTGACATGTCGAGTTTCGCAACCCGAAGAAAAGAAAAGCGCTAAGGAGAAAAAGTGTCACGATTTTGCGACATGCTACAGAAGTCGAAATGAGAACTGTCACGATTTTGCGACAGGTTGCAAAGAAGATGTACGAAAGCTGAAAGCGTCACGATTTTGTGACAGGCTAAAAAGAAGTCGTACGGATGCAGAAAGTGTTGCGATTTCATGACAGGTTGAAGAGAAAGCTTATGGATGTAGAAAGTGTCACGATTTCACGACAGAGACAGTAAGAAAGTCTTCAACAGAAGAAGCATCATGATTTCGCGATGAATTCAAGAAGGAAGAGTTCGAAGGCGAAAGTGTCATGATTTTGTGACATGTTCCAGATTCACAGGCATAAGGCAGAGAAAAACACAAAGCAGTGAAAGTGTCACGATTTCGTGAAATGTTCCATTTTCGCTAGTGCAAGCAGACAAGAGTGCAAGGAAGAGAAAGTGTCACGATTTTACGACAGATTGAGATGGTAGCGTTCGGTTGGAGAAAGTGTCACGATTTCATGATAGAAACACAAAGCAGGTCTTCAACAAGAGAAGTGTCACGATTTCATGATAGAAGCCAAGTTGTGAACTATGAAGACAAAAGTGTCACGATTTCACGACAGAAGTGAAGTCGAAGTCTGCAGAGGCAGAAGTGTCACGATTTCACGACAAAAGCAAAGTTGATGCTGACAAAGACAAAAGTGTCGCGATATCGTGACAAGAGCTTAGATGAAGTCGTTAAAGGCTAAAGTGTCACGTTTTCATGACAAAAGGCAAAAGAAAGTGTACGGTTGCAAAGGTGTCATGATATCGTGACATGTTGTAGTTTTGCGGTAGAAGATACAGAAGAGTTACAGAGGCAGTGAGGTCGACAAAGTTAATTTTGGGTCGACGAAGATTAGGGTTTGTAGCCGACGTAGTTTAGGGTTGTGCAATCGACTAAGATCAAGGTTTTGATCTTGAAAGTATTAGTATAAAAGGAGGGCTGTTCGAAGAGTTAAAGTATCGATTTAGTGTGTGTGTTTGAAGTGCAACATTCGAAGATAGAGTGCGGGGGAGAAGTCTGATCGCTGAGAGTAGAGTGCAAAATTTGATAGTAGGGTACAAAGTGCATTTTGTCGAATCGTCTAAGTGAGAGAGATCGTAAGGAATCAGAGTACGTGAAGACGGTGCTGTTGTGTTTGCACACAAAGAGTAGAAAAGCGCAAAGCTGTGGGGTGCATCGTTTTTGTGACGTTCGGTGATAGTGCGCAGGCTTTGATGGTTTTGGACAAGTCATTGAGAGGGATTGTTGCACAGATTTGAGCAAGTTTTTCTTGAGCTTGTGAAGCAGTTTGGGCAGGTTCTAGTAAGAACTTGCAAAGCAAATCTGAGACAAGTCTTCGTGAAGGCTTGGGTGAAGATCAAGCAAGCTTTAGTGAAAGCTTGTGAACCACTTTTGTGAACTAGATTTG